>OV815994.1:34508432-35758432 GCA_929113495.1 Andrena minutula | reverse complement strand
GATGGATAGCCACCTGAACAAAAATTAGAATATTACAAATTTAAATGCTACCTGCATTCGATAATGACTTTTAGCACGTTTAGGAAAGACTACATTGAGTATCATATAAAGCAAATCGAGCAGAGTTTGTAGAAAACACTGTAATACGAAGATTCAAAGTGCGAAGTGCGAAGATTCAAAAAAAGTTTTTTTTTTATCGGAAAACGTTACTGCCAATGGTAATGTTATAGTATGGAATTTTGTTTTTGGCAGTTACAGTGTTTTCTACAAGGACTCTTCAGATCATGTTTAAATTACTATTCATGGGAATATAATAGTGTGTAATAATTTGATTTGTTCTAAAAAATACTGTCTATGAAATATGATGAATTTGTGTTAAAATTTTAATGCAAAGTTTCAGTTAAATGGCATTTTGTGGGTTTAGCAAAAGCGATCCATTTCTAACAGAATTTTTAAATGAAAGGCATAGTTTAATTTTCTCGAATTATTTGGTTATTGAAATAAATTATTCGCGTTTTCGTTTAAAGGTCATCGTACGTTAATTGCGCGTCACTATTACGGGCAGATTTTTTCGTACTGTGGCAGAAGACAAAAATCTTGAAATATAAAAAAGAAAATCGAAATTTCAATTTCATTTAAAATCATCGTACCATCAAACATTCTTTTGTAACATTAAAATTCTTTAAGTGGAGAAGACCGCACTGGTGTTAAATTTTTCGCACACGTGGCATCCCACATTACTTTTCGAAGTTATTTTCATGATACTGTAACTGGATACAGTTTCTCCTCTGCTGCGGTTGGAATAAATTAATCGAGTAGTCGTATTCTCTTACCGTCGCCAAAATCAGATCCACCGCCATTTCCACCTGGCCTTCCTGATGGATAGCCGTTGCCACCAGATCCTCCGTTTCCGTTAGGTCCACCACTTGGGTATCCATTGCCCCCAAAGTCACCCCCGCCGTTGCCCCCTGGCCCACCAGAACCATATCCTTGGGAGTTTGCTTCACCTTCGTATCTAATCTGAGGTTTAAATCCATCTTCATCGGCTTCGTACTCAACGATCTGCTTCCTTCCATCGGGAAGAAGAACGTTGAACTCTCCCTGAGCGCGATCACCGTCTCTACTCTCCGTGTGTCCGTAATCAGCTCCTGACTGCTCGTCCTTCACCTCGTAAGAGAATTCGTATTTCGCTGGTTCCTAAATGATAATGTAGCAGGATGTAGTAATGGCAGAATCAGTACCGCACAGTAAGCTCTTGCACATTTTAAAAATAGATATTTTTGTAACAGACTTCGCTTTCGCTAACACTCAGTGGTACATCAGCTAAAGGTAGCTGGGAATATCAGGTAGCGCAAGATTCAGGGAATTAGTATTTAAAATTGGAGGCATCGTTTTGGAATGTAATAATTATCGAGTTGGTGATTTGTTATGTATCATTGATCTGGGTTAGGTCTCAATAACGAACAACAAAAAACAGTTTTACAACGATAAAGGTAGTCCGCGTAGGGTGGAATTTTTGCAAGATTTACTTACGTCACTTTCATCTTGTCCATTAGTGCCATAACCGCCACCATTGCCTCCTCCATTTCCACCTGGTCCTCCAGAGGGGTAACCACCATTACCTCCACCATTTCCACCTGGTCCTCCAGAGGGGTAACCACCATTACCTCCACCATTTCCACCTGGTCCTCCAGACGGGTATCCACCATTGCCACCTCCGTTTCCACCGGGTCCACCAGACGGGTATCCACCATTGCCGCCTCCGTTTCCACCTGGTCCCCCAGACGGGTATCCACCATTGCCACCATTTCCACCATTACCACCATTGCCACCGTTATATCCTCCATTTCCACCACCGTTATTTCCATTTCTGCCAGGTGGTCCGTAAAGTCCCGATGGCCTTCCACCGTTCCCTTCAGGCGCACCGTAGCTGCTGGATGGCCTTCCACCGTTCCCTTCAGGCGCACCGTAGCTGCTGGATGGCCTTCCACCGTTCCCTTCAGGCGCACCGTAGCTGCTAGATGGCCTTCCACCGTTCCCTTCAGGCGTACCGTAGCTGCTAGATGGTCGCCCTCCGTTACCACCGTTCCCGTTCCCACCATTTCCGTTCCCATTCCTTCCTGGAGGTCCGTAGGCACTGGATGGTGCACCACCTCCGTTGCCACCGCTGTAACCATTCCCACCCTCCGGAGGCCCGTAACTACTGGAAGGGCTGCCTTTGCCTGCTCCACCGTTGTTTCCACCACTGTATCCGTTCCCATTTCCATTTCCGTTCCCGTTCCCTCCACCAGGTGCTCCGTAACTACTCGATGGCCTTCCGCCTCCCGAGCCTCCGTTTCCGCCGAATCCACCCGACGGCGGCCCATAAGAGCTAGAAGGCTGGCCACCTCCGTTCCTGCCGCCACCGTTCGAGCCAGGTCTCCCATTACCAGAACCACCGCCGTTGTAACCGTTGCTCCCGCCAGCAGGCGCTCCGTAGCTGTTGGACAAGCCGCCGTTACGACCCCCGTTGCCACTCTGACCATCGAAACCAGGTGGGCCGTATGTGTTCGAAGGACCTCCGCCGCCACCTCCGTTCCCGCCCCCGTTCCCACCACCAGGTGGTAAGTACGAGTTCACTGGGGGCTCGGAGCGCACCAGGCTGAGGGCCACGATGAATACTGCCAATCCGATCTATAAATGTGTGACTTAAGCATGGTCGCATGTTGTTTGGATAATTGGTTTTATATCGCGTTGCGATAAGAAACAGCAAAGTTAAATCGAGAGATGTTTGAGCTGGGCTCGATAATTATTAGTTTCCGTTTTCATGCAATATTAATTTGCGACCTTATCAAACGTTACTCTCTTACCGAGATCGCATCCTAATTTCAAGTCAATGGGGTTGTTCCATATCTCCCAAATTCCTCGACCACCTAACTTTTGCCCCTAGTTCCCCTGTTTCTCTCCCCATTAACGATACCCATCGTTCGAGTTCTCCATCCCCCTCGCAGGCAGTTCCGCGACGTTAAGCGCGGCGTGTTTCACGTGTTCCTTTTCTCGTATTAAGTAATCTCGGCGTAGAATACCGCGGCATCCCGACGCGCGCAGACAATGCTCTCGCCGCAAGCTTCTTCGTGTTCGATGGTTATCAGTTGCGACAGATATAATTTCCCTTCCACCTATGCCTCCCTCGGCAGTTTCCTCACCTTAGACATAGCGCTGCGCCGGTGTTGTCTTCTCGTCGAACAATAAACCGCGCCACCGGTTTTCCCTGGTTTATCCTTGAGAAGGTGAGCCTGCCGGATCACGCGAGGTGCTGCACCAGGTACGCCTGCGTGCCTTCTCTGGTCAGGATCTACCTTGACTGTGCACACCTTCCACCGTAAGACGGTGTCGAGGGAATGACAAACTTTGGTTCTAATCCGCTTTATATATCCCCGGGATTCATCTGTGTTTCTAGATCATGGTTTGGCGCAGGCAGTAGGATTTACAGCCGCGGCGCGGTGCAACTGTGTCACGGTGGTGTTGGGAATCAGCCGGTGACGGTGGTGATGGTGAGGAAGAGTGGGACCGTAGCAGCCACCTAGAGTTACGGGTTCGTTCCATATTTCACGGGTTACGAATCCTATATTGTAACGCAACGCGGCGCATCATTAACTCGCAGCGTCTTGCGCACGGAGTGCCGCGGCTCTCTGTCAGCGGCCAGCTCGACGGAGAAGGATGCAGGACCTCGTAAGGATACGGACCTTCTAAGGATGGCGACTTGGGCCTCTCGTCTTCGTTAACAGGCTTGATTAATACTGCGCGCTCGTCCTCGCGCCGGTACTTTCACGAAATTGTTCAATGCCCTGTGCTCTTCCTCCCGCATATCGGCGAATAAGACATTAGGCAACTCTTTCAACGAGCCCGCTAATTACGAGACAACTATCTAATTAGGGGATGGTAGGGTCATTTACTGCGCTAAGGAAGATGATTAATTGAGTGCCTGTAACTGATAGTTAAATGGACCGGTGAATTTGAATGTCGAGTGGCACAGTGAGGATAAAATGCTGCCTTGTGCTGACTGAAGGTACTTGTTTTTAACGAAGCAGGTATAGGTAGTTAAAGTTAGAAGATTTTAGTGTGAAAATACTGAGTAGCGTATTGAGTAATATTCTGGTCATGAAGAAGGGTTCGGATGGTTTTTTATTGAAGTATTGGTGGGTCGTGTCCGTAGTCAGGACGGTTGTTATATCTTGTTTCAAAACTCTTTTGTATACTGATGGAAGCATTCTATTTATCGCTAAGATTTATAAGTTCATCTTTGTGATCGAATGTATTCTAGTCGATTTTTTCGAGGCTAAGATCGAGGCTTTAATTGATTACGAAACCAAATGACCAGCACGTTTAGCGATCTTTACGTTCATCATCCTTTGCCCCGAAAATGCTGTATCCTTCGTGATCATCAATCTAATTTCGCAATCGAAGAGTAGCCTTCGACATGAATGTCATGGATTTGATACAGTCCAATTTCTGCATGACGTAATACAGTGTCCATGTACTCTCACTTTGGTAATCTTTTATTATATATAGCAGTGCACGTGTTTTGTTGTTACTTTCTCCTTGAAACATGAATGTAAATATATTTAATGTAAGACTTTAGGCATAATTGCTTTTTGTTAAGCATAAACGAATAAAATCTATCTGGAGAAAAGAACATGAATAATGGTAAAGGTGTCTATATAAAAATTCGATGTAGCAATTTTTATTTCAACTTAAGGGTTCTAGGCAGTCGTTTCTGTCGAAGATGAAGAATTTTTTTTCTTGTTCTTTGACACCCTCAAGAGGGGAGGCCTACCTAGAAATTTTGGAACAACCGATTTTTCGCATTTTTATATTTTCTTGAAGTACATCTTGAAAATATTCCCTGAAAGTGTCAAGTAAATCCAACCAAAATTGGCACGCGCTTAGACACAAATCTTTAAACGCGTTTTCCTCAAAATCATGTTTTCAAAGTCGGCGACACACATAACTGAAAAATTAATAAACCGATTTACTCGAGGCTTTGTAGGCTTATTTTAGGTTTGTTTGCCTACAATTTTTTACACTCGAAAAACGAGCGATTTTTTGCCAAATATCGATGCTGCAACTTTGCACAGTCGCCATTTTGTGTCAATTTAATGTTTGCAAAATCGGACCCGATAGCGCCTAGATAATTCATATATCATCTAAAAAATTCGAATTTTCAATTTTCAATTTTGAATGATCCTGCACCGAGCTACGGTTGCCACCGCAAAGCGCCTAAAAAAAAGAACGTGCCGGGCATCACCTATAACTCACAAACATTTCAATACTTTTTACGGCAATCAATACTGAAATATCCGTAAGATCTACTCTTTCCAATAGACTAATGTTTAGTAATAAAATTTCTTCGGTTTTTCTAGAAAAATTCCCAAAGAAGCATATTGTTTTGACCGTTCTAGGTAGGCCTCCCATTTAATTCATTCCTATGAGTATTATTAAATAAAAAAAGATAATAACAAATAATACAAAATTTGGCCTTTATAGTTACCACTTACAGTTGCAATTTTCGTCAAAAGAAAGATAAATCAGAATTAGTTAATTACGTAATTACCACATCACTAATTTTCCAACTGGTCGAGTTCGCCTCAATGCCTGAATCGTGATTAGAAATGAAGACATCCATTAAGCGAATAATTAGGGAAACGAAGGAACATAATGGATCTATTGAGCCTACCTCACTCTGGTACGTTAGAAACATTAGGTACCTTGGAAGTTCCTGTATTGGTAACGTCAACACGCTCTATAAGTCCTCTCTGACCGCGTCAAACAGGGATAAGAAGACCTTTAACCATCTACCATTTTCACGAAATAACAGATGGCTTCTTCTTCGCGTCCAACAAAAAAAAGCGCGTCGTCTACGCGCGCGAGACGAGCCGAAGGACTCTGTAAAAAGCAAGACCCCGCAATTCATTCGGGGAGGGCTCGAAAAGGAGAGATGGCAATTAAACCTATTCTGTACCGTGCAGTTATGGGAACGAGGTACTTTCTGTCAGCGAGGCTTTCTCATACGTTTTTACGAAGCGCACGTCATTGAAACTCGAGGGGGTTAAGAACATCGCTGCTTGAAATGCACATACGTGAATCTCGATCAGCACGGATCAATGCATTTTAATCATATCCTTTAGCATAGAATTATGGGCATATAAAGTGAACGGATCGAATGAACATCATACACTGTCTCCTACGAAACTGCACGAATGATTTTCTACCGTCTACAAAATAACACAACTTTAATTATAAACTGACAAACGACAAAACTCAGCAATTTTACCGATTTAACGTGAAACTGACCCTTGGGTGGCCGTTCAATGTTACATTACAGCCAAGTACATACGCGAGACGCACCCCAGAAACTTCTCACTGACCAATTCCTACCGATCCTCGGAACGTGATCGCGCCCGGATTAATTTCCCCGGACAAGAGCAGCTCGATTTGCCCGGCTACGCCCGAAAAATGTCCCCGCGCGGGATTAGTAGGGCACGCAGAGACAGACGGATTCAGCTGTCCGACGTGTTGTGCACACGCTCGTATCCTGGATGCAGAAAGTTTGTGCAATCAGTGAACTCGTGCTGAATACAGGTGGTGGCAACGTGGGATGTTGGTTAAGATAGGGATACATTATGCAAGATTGCGTCACGGGTTTATTGTATCAGCACCTCATCGTACACGAGTAAGATAGCGCGGCGGGTACCCCGGTGACTTTTTTTTTCGCGAACGGAGATTTATAGCGCTGGCGAATCCTGAAATTCGTCTTAATCGGTTTCAGAAACTGCTCCGATCGGTATCTGCGGCCGTGTCCGCTTTATATTATATTAGACGACGGTCTACGTTCCTCCGCGACGCGTTGCGAGACCCGGTGGATCTACGTGCATAAATTGCCGTCGCGCAACAACGCCGCGAGATCTATTCAGATTTAATAAATGACCGGAGGCGGACTGTTTTATGCTTGATAAAGCCGATGCACCCGTGGCGTTGATGCATCGCTCGTGAAAAGCTGGCCGCTCGAAATTTATTCGCGGGGACGGCTAACCCTTTTGTACGCGCGCTCGAGGAGAAATGGGAAAAATGGAGAGGAGACGCACGAGCGTCGAGCTCCTAAGTTAATTAATACTGTTTAACACCTCGACTGCCCCCTCGCCCATATACGGTTGACAGACTCATTTTGCGCGATTATGGATAATATTAATTAGTCACTGCTCGCGACTTGCGGGTGGCATTCGATGCGTTCATTGGTTTATAATTTTATGTACCATATGCGTAACCTGTTTTCGAAGTTTGCTGACGGTGGGCTGAAAGGAGTGTGCTGATTTTGTGAAGTAAGAGGCTCCGCGCATCTATGTACTACTTGCGTATAGGCTTCTTATTACTTCACCGTATGTAATGTAGTAGCTGGATTGACGAAAGTGAAAGGTCGAGGAAGATTTTGGTTGGAATTTGTAGGAATCAGCAACCTATTTGCCCACTTTTGATTTACAAGGGAAGATCTCGAACCCGGAAATTCAAAAAATTCGGAAACTTTGGGAATATGTAGGGGATTTTCTCTTGATTACAACGCAATTTTTGTTTGCTGGATAGATTTACTGGAAGGGAGTGAAATTAACCCCTGAAAATTGGGCTATTTTCTGATTTTGTGTTATAATTCGACAAAAAGGTTCAAAACCAAAGGTACTTCTTTGAATTAATTTTCTATCATTTAGTAAAAAAAGTATTTTACAGTTCACGAGTTGTAGCACGAAATCGGAGAATAACCGGATTTTCAGCGGTCAATTACACCCCCTTAGAGTGACTTTGGGCAGTAAACAAAATTAGGAAATCTACTACATATTCACAAAGTTTCAGAATTTTTTTAATTTCCGGGCTCGGGATGTTCCCTCGTTAGGTACATTCGTGAATTATCATTCAGTACAATGACAGCATATTTGAAAGGTAAGGCAGAAAACAGAGAATGTCACAAAACAGTTGTAAGAAGCAAGGTTCAATGAATCTAATTTTCTTGTTAAATAATTTCGTGTTTTACCTTGACGACGGAAGCTTGAAGCTTATGCTTAGGCAAACAGTGGGAACATTCCGTGTTTTGTTTCAGTGCAGAGTGAACGTTTCCTGCGTTTAATCAGCACCTATTCCAAATATTTAACGTTATTTTACAGGGGTACTTGAACTTTATAACCCTTTCAAATTTGATAGTTCTGTAGCCCCAGTTGCTACCAACAAAATATGCTATAAATCACGAAAAATAGACATTCCTCATTTTTCCCCTTACCCCTCATTTAAAGAACTCATGCTGAGAAATTTGCTGAGAATTCGCGGGAAAAAATAAACAAACCCCTCAACATATGCAACACTGCTACAGTCACCATTTAATCCTCGCTTGGTTTTGGCGCAAAACTTAGAAACCAAAATTGGAAGATTGCCATTTAAATGCCTCGCCAAACGCGAGGAAATTAAACGCCCATTGTATTTGGAATAAAAAGACATTATCCAAGGAGAGTAAACCAGCAAAATTGGACCAAGTTAAGCCGGAGGAACTTGCTTAATAGTTTTTCCGATGGTTATCGCTCTCTACGACTGAAAGATAGGGAATTAGTTTCGGAGATAACTGTTACGCAAATCAGTTGCCCCAGGTCACGTGCATATAAAACTTTTGCAATTTTGCGCGGTCCAATTGTTTCTTCACGACATCCTGGCGCGCTTCAAACGACTAATTGTAAGTAATTTATTATACTCGTTAGATCACGCGCTGGAATGCTTTCCTACGCAAACGTAATTCTTCTAATCGCTCCTATCTCTCGGAGGCTTTATGATTTTCTTCTTTCCCTTTCGTCTCTATTGATCCACTAAGAGCCTTCCGTGCCTCCCAGCTGGCACCTTCGCTACATTCACTTGGCAGAGACAGCACTAAATAGTTTAAAAAAGCTGCATGAAGATACAAAATGCGCCAATTTCTTCGCAATACCAATACGAGCCAGAAAAGTATCAATAATTAATTTCTAGATCGATCTCCTTACGCACAGGCATACAAAGCATAGACACCATGTAAGCGATTAAATAATCAGAAACGGTACGAATGAAATATCGAAGCTGTATTTACGAAATATCCTATTGGATCGGGATTGCTTCGTTTGCAACCGATTTAACCCCTTTCGCTGTTACTTATGCGACTCCTAATCGGTATTTATGCAACTTGCGGGGAAAAATATGGAGCACAGAGAAGCAGGGGGCTCGTACGATCCGAGTAACGAATACACGTTACAAATTTAGCAATTCTAAGCACGTTATCGGGTATATCACGATCGATGGTCGAGAGTGATAGTTTATCGTCGGGTATGCGCATTATAATGGGATGCATCCGTTCTAAACTGTGGCCATTTATCCCGATGAATCAGAGCGTGCTTTCTCTGGTCTGAGCGAACGCGATATATACCGATTCGATGCACCGGCATAATCGAGGAGTTTCACCACTTCTATTTGATCTGTGAAAGTGTTGGGGAGGCCTGCGGCTGGAGATGAGCGCTCGTGCTACAGTTAGGTAATGTTCCCCTGGCTGATCTAATTTACTGTCCCTACATCGATCTACAACTGTCTCGCCGAATTGCAACATTCGTGCCGTTAACGATGCAACGCGGCCAGACGCTTACACCTCGCTGATATAATGGGAATGACTTATTGCTGGTTAACAATGTTACGCGCTGCTACGTTTTCCACGGGAATGCTGGCTGATCTATCGCGTAGAAGTATATATGGAGGGCTGAGAGTCGTAGCGGTGTAAGTCCGAATTTTGGTTATTTGAGTTAATAACAGTTTTTAAGTCTTAAAGTCTCCATCTGTTTACTTTGGTAGTGAATTAAGTTATAACTTCGTTCTTGACTGAGAAATGAGAATATTTCTCTTTAGCACCTAATTAACAGGAGCAGAGCGTTTCGAAAGATAATGACGTGTAAGTCACACCAAGTATTGTTGCTTTTATCAGCACGACGCATGATGGGTATATATTAATGTAACGAATGTGCTGATCCTGAGTGGCTGCTGCTCATGTGTTGTGCTGATAAGTGAAAAAAATTAAAAATTAAAATTTTCTTTTTTTTAAGTATATAGAATTATATTTATTATGGTAGTATTTTGAGCCTCTAGAGGTGTTCTCACAATTTCAATATATATGTAGAGTTTTTTATGACAGTAAACAGAAAATATTATTTTACAAGAAATACCATGCGATTGAGTCACCACTGTGAATCGCGACCCTCCACATATGCTGCTAACATTGTGTTTTCAGAAACTGCCTTCAAAAAAATAAAAATGCACCAAAAAGTAAAAAATAATTTTTTTTCCTTATTTAATAATTTTTTCCTTTTTCCTACCACTCTCATTATTTTTATGTCGGCGCCTCATTATTTGCACTGTGTAAATCTGGCGCCGACTTAGAAATATTGAGAGTCGTAGATTAAGTAAGAAAAACATTTTTTACTTTTTGTACAGTTTTATTTTTTTATGAAGTCGGTTTTAATGTTTTTTAAATTTTTTAGTTTTTAGTTATGTAAGTTATATAAATACATTTATTTTAAAAAAATATGGGCAGACCTACAAAAAGAGCTGCTCGTAATAATAATAATACGATGTCGTTTAATGAATCAGATTTTTTATTTTTGGTGTAACTTCAAAACTACTTAACCGATTTTGATAATTCTTTCTCCATGACTTAAGTTGATAGGAACTAAACCAAATGTAATAAGTTTGACGAAAATCGGTCCAGTAGTTACGGAGAAATTCGCGGATAAACATAATACGTACTAACTTACATACATACAAACACATCGAACTGAGAACCCCTTTCTTTTTCAAGTCGGTTAAAAAGGAATTGCAGAGCTTGCCGCTTTCCGATGTTATGTATTTCCTATGGCTTTCGATTTCTTAGCTTAAGGGAGGAATCCCATTTTTTCAACTAAAAACATAGCAAAATTTTAGAAATTTTTTAAGAAACTAGTAATCCGATTCTTCTGAAATATGGACCATGCTGCTATGCATTTTTGAAGCAGTTGCATTTTTTTATTATTTTTTAAAAACGAGTATAGGATTTATGCATAATAAACTACAACATCTTCAAAGATGCATAAAAAATTCTCAAAATTTCAGATAAATCGAGTTGGTAGTTTCTTACCAAAAATAGCGAATTTTTTTTTAAGAAACTACCAACTCGATTCATCTGAAATTTTGAGAATTTTTTATGCATCTTTGAAGATATAGTTTATTATAGTATTATAGTATTATTATGTAGTTTATTACTAGCCCCAAAAATAGAATTTCCCCTTAACCCTATTGCGGTTACTTGGTCTTTGTTGACCCAGTTGAGTTCTTCCTTCAAAATTTTTTCTAATTGTAAGATAAATACAAAGAAGTTGTTACTATGTAGAAGGTAAGTGTGCTACTCATCCGTTGACATTAGGTATATTAAACGTATAGGTGATGCGAAGATCGTTACATCCTTGTTATTTTAAGGAAATGTGTATTAGGTATTGCAAAATTTTATGGCGAGGAGTTATTGTGTAGGGTCGACACGAGAGTGTTAGTAGTGGTGTTGAACACTTACATCTGTTTGTTGTAACGAACGGCATCATGAAATTCTATGCAATAGTGATGTTGATGATATTTTCCAGGTCTGTACAACAGACTCAACAAAGCGAAACGTAGTTTTTTCGGATGCTATAGCTCAAGTGAAGGGGATAAAACTTATACTGGAAACTTTGAAGGGACGAAACATATAGAGTACACCACCACAATTAATAATAAAAATTTGTGTTTATTATGTTTGAACACTTCGTAGATATTCTTTTCAGATTGTATCTTTAATTATTTTCGAGCTTGTAAATGGTAAACAGAAATTCCTGCACGTAGTCTATGTTTCAGTTGTATAAGTTTCAGTTACATCTCTGTGACTTTTGTTTTTGTCGAATTTGGAATCCGAATCCCGATTTTCAATTTGAAACGAGGAAGGGCAACTACCTGGCCAGTGAAGAAGATTATGAAACAGAAGTGCCTGGAAATTAAAAATACAAAGAATTTACAAGTACTACAGCGAATATTTATTGAAAACAATCACGTTTTCCGATTGCCTATTTTACGATTAAGAAATCATGTGAAGGTTCAGCAGAGGATCCCTCTTAATGCGCCAGCTGAGGGAACATGTCGAGTGCAAAAGGTTAATTTCTATAATCTCGCGTTGAGCAACACTTGGGACAAGCATTCTTGTACTGGAAGGCAGTGAAATTATATTAGTTGCCGCTAACGTGTATAAATCGAGAATTATTGTTGCCTTTGTCTGCCTCATAGCTTGCAGTCATCATCGTGTATCATCCTCCATAAAGAATGCAGCGTCGACTGTCTTGTAGCCATTATAAAATCCTTCTTCATTCTCTTAATATGGAGTTCAAGGTAGCGTTCGATAAAAAACGTAATTGAGCTGTGTAGGAAGGGATACACGTCAGGATGAAAAAAATTAAGGTTGAATTCAATTCGTTGATTAACGAGCGTGACATTGAGAGAGGATTGATACTTCGAAATATTGAACTGACCATGTTATCTGCTGTATTTTGAATTAGGGGGTCATTTTACTTTGATCAGTCGAAAAATTGAGCTATTTTTAAAGATTTTCTTCTGAGTAAATATAACATATGGTGAAATAAATCTTTTTGGAATTTATTAGGCTACTCTTATATTATACAAAAAATTTGAAAATAATTTTTTTAATTTGTTTTAAATGTTTTTTTCTGTTTTGTCATTTTTTTTCAAACCGGCGTCATTTTTTTAAGAATCTTTTCGATTTGTTCCGAATAAGCTTAAGTGGGGAAATACTTTTTTTATGTGTCATATTGGCGATATAAAAAACATTTAATACAAATTAAATTAATTCTTTTCATATCTTTTTGTATAATAGAATAATAGCTTAATAAATTCCAAAAAGATTTGTTTCATTATATGTTGTATTGACTGAGAAAAAATCTTTTTGGGCCGATCAAAGTAGAATGACCCATTAATTAAAATATAGCCATAGTGGTATAGTATATGGGACACACGTTTAACTTTCTATGCATTTTGTACTTAACATTTAAATAAGATTAAATCTTCATTTGATATAGAGAATTCAAATTTTTGCAATCATGACATTATTTATATCTATTTATTTATCTTTTCTTCAAGTTCATAGTATTCTTATTAATATATTTGCCATAAAAGTTTCCGGAAGTTTACGAAGTTAAAAATGGACAATATTTATTAAAGTTTACATAACATTAGGGATGGAGACATATCAACAACAGGCTCATTTGCAAATCTGTTGTATTTCATTTTTAAGCAGGATTACAACGCGGACATTGTGAATAGAATGTCGAAAAAGATTAGAGGAGTTAAAGATATTTCAATTATATCCATATATTGCATTTCTTCTCAGGATTCATGCGACTGCCCACTGGACAATTGTAAACTTTGGCGAAGTCCTCTGAATTCGACACTGAACCAATCACCCTCAGTCTCCCTGTACTATGTACGTCGTACTTGGCACTCATCATCACAGATTCTCGATCCTCGTTTTCACACCAAACCTGTGGATAAAATTTTTAATACGCGAGATAGTTTCTAATTACACTGTTTAAATGAATTATAATGTAAATACAAATAAACGCACAAATCGAAGTATTAATCATAAGCTGGAGAGCTCAATGAATTTTTTAGCCTTGGGAACTCCAAATTAAAAAAAAAGAACGTCATGGAACTTACACTTGCAAATGATAGGAAGAAAATTTGGTCGTTACTCAATTCCTCTAATCCTGGCAGCGCTGGATCTGGTTTTTCACAATGTCGTTGTCGTCGTAGATAAGCTCTGTACACAGTTTGCAAGCCCATTGTATCCGCAATATTTTCGCCTGCAGTTTGATTGCCGTAGTTCTGCAATTTTTTAAAATTATTAACCGGTGACGTGTTAGAGTTACGAGAATTTGTTTCCTTTATTTCATTCTTTTCATTCGATCATGTTTTGCAATATGTCGTGTCACGCAGACAACTTTCAGTGGTTTTGAAGAAAACAAGCAAAACTATCTTGTCAAATATGTAATAAAGTCACTGATAACTCTAGTATTACTGAGATTCACTCTGTGAGATTCACGTCACAGATAATGTCACAAAGTGGGACGTCACCGGTAAAGGATTAAACTTCTTTTGCTCTCGCATTGGCGAATGGTTAACGACTGACATGATTTTCACTGTAAAATGCTGTCTTCGAATTGTGAATAAATGAAAAAAGTTTTTTTTTCCTTTAAGGGATGATTCCTAATTTTTGGGCTAAAAACAGGAAAATTGGCGACTTTTTTATAAGAAACTAGTGATTGGATTCATCTGAAATTTGGGTCATGTTTTTGTGCATCTTTGGAGAAGTTGCAGTTTTTTAATTAATTTTTAAAAATGAATATAGAAGTTATGCATAAACAACTGTAATTTGTTTAAAGATGCATAAAACGTGTTCTAAATTTCAGGTGAATAGCTAGTTTCTTAAAAAGAAATTCCAAATTGCGCTATATTTTTAGCTCAAAAAGATATCATTAATATCTGTGTTAGATATTTATTATGAAGAAAGGAAGTCTGTATGTAAAAATAAATCTAAAAATGGATACAAAAGAGACTCTACTGTCTACTGTCTTCCAAAAGTGAAAGAACTTTGAATTACAGGAACAGGGCCTGATCCAGGGGGGGGGGGGGGGGCAACAAACCCGACCGGCGAAATGGGTAGAAAGAAAAAATTAAAATCAATAAAATTAAAAACCATTAAAAAAATTAACACTTTGAAAAGCAGTAAAAAAAGTAGCTAATACGTGTTTGAATTTAGTATCCAATTTATAAATTGTTGTTCAATCATTTTGTATAAAACAATAATCTCTGCTATTCAACAAAAACCTACAAAAATTTCACTCCCTATCAAAAATTTCACTCGCTGTCAAAAATTATATTTTAAAATAATTATTTATAATTAATTGCAATGGCTGGCAAAAATGATTTTTTACCAAATCGGCAGGCGAGCTAGATCGGGCTAGAATTTCACTATATTTTCAGATTTTCCATCTCTGTAACACGAATCTAATAAAATATTTACCTCGACAGTGTAATTCTCCCCTTTGATGAGACTGTAATTGTTAAACTGATCCACGAAACACACAGCTCTCTGGTCGTAAGCCGCCGCCATGGCGGACAACCATTCCATTGGCTTCCCTTCTCTGTCGTAAAGGTGGCCTGGAAACGATTAATTCATTTGTATAGTGTCCGTAGAACAGTGCCATTCACTGTAACTTACCATCATCGTCGAATCCGTGATTTACTTCGTGACCCATGATGACTCCAAGAATTCCGTAATTAATGTTCCTGACGAAAAAGTGTTGTTAATAAAGGTTGCATTACTGTCATAATAAACAGGCTCGGCTCGTCCCTATGTGTAGGCAAAATTAGGCAGCTGCCTAGGGCTTAAATTTGAAAAGGGGCGCAAAATTATTTTTTTAAAATGAACTTTTAAGCTAATCTACGAATAAAAATTCAGAGTAAATTCATCAAAAAGCTCAAATAGATGTATTATAAATAAAGGGCGCAATTGGCAAAGTTCGCCTAGGGCAGAGAAAAGCTCGAGCCGTTCCTGATAATAAATTTATTTGATATTGTATATATATTTATAACGTTAATCGTCAATTATTTACCATGGCCTATTCAGAGCAAAGAAAGGACTCTGGAAGTCTGCTGCGGTGATTGCTGAATGAAAAAAAAGTTTGTGGATTGTATTGTTATTAACTATTGTTGGCACTTAATGAAAAAAGTAGAATAGATATTTAAAACAGGGATTGTAACCCGCCGGGAGCCGGTTACTAGTAACATAGGACAGTCTAGTCCAGACAGCCACATAAGGGGGTACTATGGTTATCTGGCCGAAAAATTGAGCAGGGCACAAGTAGATGAATAATATGTAAAAAGTTTTGCACGATTATATTTGTTATTCATCGAGTAAAAAATTCATAAAGATTACTCGATTTTTCGGCCGGATGACCAGAGTACGTTAACTGGCTGTCTAGACTAGACTGTCCTATGTTACTAGTAACCGGCTCCCGGCGGGTTACAATCCCTGATTTAAAATATTTTAATGTACTTACATATGGAATTTGCGGTGGGCATGAAGAAGGCGTTCACCATAAGGGGTTCCATTAAATCTCTGGAAACAATTGTTTCTGTGAAACACTAATTTACATTAACGTAGTTTCGTTAATATTAAGAAGTAGAGTCTTACAGGTATAATTCATCATCGTTTTCCAAAATTTTCCTTAAATTCTTCCACTTGAGGTACCGGACATAATTCAACACGTTCTCGTAATAGGATGGGCCGACGGTTAGCTTGAAGATCAACCCAGAAATTAATTTATCTTTTCCAAAGTTAGAGCTACTTAAGCTTGTATCGACAAATACTGGATAAATTATTATATCAATTGACTCAACAAGTGTTCCAAATACTCACGCAGCTGTTTACACAAATCGAATTGTTATTAAAAGAGAAATTACCCCTTGGAAGTAACGTTTCAGAAGTGTAGTGTTATGGTACCAGTCTGGATAACCAACCCAATTCTTCATCGTCACTAATTTATCTAGGATAAAATGTTTCGTATCGCCGTCCATCCACGTCGATTCTTTGATCTGATATTCAACTTCCTTTTGTATATCATCGATCATGTCCCTCGCCTTCGAAAGAAACACGGTATTTATAAAAGATACATAGAAGAAACAGGCTCGTCTTTCACCGATCCTTTTTAACAACTCTTACCGTTTTCGCTACCTCGTCCGAGAAATGCCTGCTGACGTATTCGTACCCTACTACTTCAGTCATTTCAACTTGCTCTATGCATTGATCTGCCCTAAAAACGCGAATTAAAAACAAATTATAGAGGAGCGATAACTCGTCGCAATATTTTTGTAACGTAAAAGTTGCATTACCTTGAAGTATAATACGGTCTTCCATACCAGCCTTCCGCCAGCTTCTGCAGCTCTGGCGCTGTGAGTAGTATCATTTTATTAATGAAGAGCCAGTGGATATAATTAACTGTAACAACACACACAGAACGCTGTTAATATGAATATATTAGTAGCAGGGACTGAAAAAGTGTTAAGTATTTACCAATCGTCTCGCTGGGAGTCTCATCGAGCAAAGAATGGAGATTCTTTAAATAAGTAGGACATGTTACCACCAGTTCTACGTCCTCTTCAATGTCCACCCCTGCCTCGGCGAACATCTTCATTATCTTTCTCTTCCAGTTTATCTAATTGTTCAAAGACATCCTCGTATAAGTATTCATTTCACTGCATCTATTGTCACAAGGATACATATCGAACCCGAAAATTCTGATTTGAATAAAACTCCGTACGATTGTAGAGCATGTGGGAGTATGTAAGAAACGATCTTTTTTTCTGCGGAAAAACACTCTGAGGGGGTGAAATCAGCCCCCAAATTTTCAGCGATTTTTCTTTTTTCGAGTATAACTTTGGACGTACAAAAATTTCTTTTGCAGTGCGTTATACGGCATCAAACACTGAACAATTTGTCAATTTACGTTTTTTTTTCTACCTCGCGCCGTTTCAAAGTTATACTGGAAAAACGAAAACTCGCTGAAAATTTGGGGGCTGATTTCACCCCCTCGGAGTGTTTTTCCGCAGAAAAAAAATCGTTTCTTACATACTCCGACATGCTCTACAATCTTACGGAGTTTCATTAAAATCAGAATTTTCAGGTTCGATATGTTTCCTTGTCAGTGAAAACAAACTACTTTACCTTGCTGTTTTTTGTAGTAGAAACCAAAGCGTCGTAGGTTTCTTGGAGGGAATCGAGCGTCGTGTTCGCGGGTTCGTCATCCTGAATCGTCAGCTGAGAAGAATTTAAAAAATTCAATTTAATTACAAAAGGAGCATTTCGAAGAAATATGCTTGTGGAATGGTTAAAGGATTTAATTCACTTACCTCTCCCAATTTAATCGCGAATTCGACTAGATTGGCGATATCCTTCTCCAACTTTTCTCGTGGCACTTCTATTCCTCTGCCCTTAGAAAGTACCAATGCGACATTTAATATGTAGGTTCGATACTCTTCCCTCAACTCTTCTATGTCCTTTTCATCTTCATCATCCTCTTCGTCATCGTCGTCCTTGTTATCACTGTCTTCTTCATCGTCATCCCCTTCGTCGCTATTTTCAGCCGCACTACCAGTGTCGTTTTCTTCCTCGTCTTCGCTCTTGTCGTTGCTATCGTCGTCTTCGTCCGTGTCCTTGCTATCGTCGGAATTTTCTTCATCATCTACCTCGTTATTATCGTTGTCACTTTTGTCAGCGCTATTGTCCTCTTCCTTGGTTTCGCCACCACTTTCTGTATCGCCATTTATCTGGACCACATGGTGGTTTTTGTGATTAAAGATTATCTTCTGTGCATGATGCTTATTATTGTGAAGTTTCGTGTTCATAGTGGCTGTCTTCGATTTTTCCTCCACCTTCCTCTGGTGTACTTGCTTTCCTGCCGCTTTGTTCTTATTACTCCTTCTCGTGCTGTGACCTAGTCGCTTACTAATCTTCCTTCCGGCCACTTTCTTCTCTTCTTTAGCTTCATTATGCTTCCTATCCTTCCTGTGTACATCTTTCTTTCCATGAGCTATATTATTATTCATAGTTTCTTCTTTTTTATCATTCTTTGGGTTATTTATTTTATTAAGTACAGACAGATGCGAATGTTTCGACTGTCTACTTTTCGTCTTCTTCGTGCTGTGATGAACGCCACGCTTGCCCTGCTTCTTCACCTTGTGCAACGTTCTATGAAGAACTTTAGCTCTGACAGCGTCCCTTTTGGTTCTTTTCCTCGTCCCCCCTTCACCGATATGAGTCCTGGCTACTTTAATCTTATTACTGTGCTTCCTACTATGACCTAGTCGTTTGTGCAGTTTACTTCTAGTTACTTTCTTCTTTCGAATTTCCTCTCCTTCCCCGGTTTCTTCCTCAGAGAAGCCTTCGTCAATTTCATTATCTTCCTCGTTCTCTTCGCTCTCATCATTCTCATCTTCATTAGGTTTGCCCCTTTCTTTGCTTCCTCGCTCCTGGCTACCTTCTCCACTTTCGTTATTTTCGTCGCTGGCGTCCGAGCTAGGGCGGACCTCGTCGCGGGAGAGAATTCTGTTCAGATGCAGTGGTAGATGAGGAGTATCCAGCTGAAACATCGAGAAGCAGCAAGTACAGTAAACAAACACTTGATGGTAACGATTCGATGTACATATTTCTGTTGTTTATGATTTTACTAATATCGTGCCGTTGCCTTCGTATGTGATTCTGCCGTAATTTACGTCGTGAAACGAATTCAAACCCAACAAACGAGCAAAGTGGTCGTCAACTATTTGCCAGTTGTATACGCGATCGTCCCATTCCCCTTCTTCCATTATCAGAGGCCAGCCACCGTGTCTCCATACAGTGGACAATATGGGTTCAACCCCTCTTCTTTCTTCTGCCTCTGCAAGTGGATACTCAATTCTGTGTTAAGTGTTCGTTTTATATAAAGCTCAGTGTTTCGATATATTAACAAGTTTGTAATACTGTTTCTTTAATTAGCATTATCATTTTTATTAATCGTTCATGATCATGCACAAAGATTTAGAATTAGTAATAATGTCTGAAGTTTAAAGAAGTCTGGTAATCTTCGTATCTTTATTCGTGAAATTCAAACGCTTACCTGTATCCATGCAACTTTTGTACCATTTTTTGGAAAGCTTCACCGCGAAAAGATCGGTGGGCTTCGCGTCACTTTCGATTATTTCTGGAAATAAGAAAGCGTTAGAGTAAACGATTTTGAACAAAAATTTTGTTTAGAATCATTCTAAGATTTTGAATTAGTAAATATTTATGATATATAATACTTTTTTTAATACTTGAAAATGAGAAATTTTCGGTTACAAATTATTATAAGAAAATTAGATTCTAATACACTTGAAAGTGAATTGTGCATTTGCAAGTTTAATTAAAATTCCTACAGGTTAGCGAGTGACTAAAAATTTGATAACTACCTTTAACTTGCATTTCAATTTTATTCTGTACCATTTCCCACAAACTCCATGAGGTCCTATTTTCCGGAACAGGATTGTTATCCGCCCACTTTCCGCATGCATATTGGTAAAAATCGTCGCATGGGTCTACAGACTCGTCCATATTTTTTTTCATCACGTTTGCTGTATTTCGAAAACAGGAAATAAATGTATGCTTCGATTACAAACCATTTTGGGAGCCATTACTAGCATGCACACGTAATATATTCGGTCAAGAATAAATTATTAATAATATCAAATAATTCTAATGCATATATGTATAGAAAATATTAAAGATATTATATACAAGCTCTGTTGTCATAAACAAATTATATTTTCACATCAACACAAAATATGATTTCCAGTGCATTTAATTCTAATATTGTAAAATTTTCTGAACGTTATACTTTTAATCATATTATAATTAGTAATATTAGCAAAACTAAAAAGACACTGTTTAAATTAAAAACACACAAAAATCTCAACTGTAAAAGCACAGACTATAAACTCTTCATGGATCTTCCAAAAAATTATACACAATATCAATAAATTCTCGTTTCTTAAATTTGTCTGTCCATGAACATCGAACGTTTTCGAAATTAATAGTCTGCACTCTTAGCACACAAGAATTTTTATTTCACAATAAATGTCACTTACCAATTAACTTGCACTCTTCAGTCTGGCATATCGAACGTTCATTTTTCTTCTTTTCAGCGGTCACTTCTCGTTTGGCACTAAACAACCTTTCCAAACCATGAGGGTAATTCTGAATATAGGAAGGTATAGAATTGGCAACGACAATGACTCCTAAAGACACCCTGTAAAAATTCTCTCAAAAATAATTTGACTCACTCAATTCGAATAACAATTGTTTCTTAAAAATGTATACTTACAAAATCAATATTCGCATCATTTTGATGCCCTAATTCAAATGAAATCTCGCGAAAGTAGAAGCTGGGCTGTCGACGCGACACCCAGTTCTCCGTTTTGCAAAATGCACCGGGAAAATGATGTGTGACGACTTTATATTCGTGGAAGCGTGAAAAAGTTTTGATACTGTTAACTGATATGCTCCGATAATGTGTTATTATAGGCTTCTTGTCTGAAATAGGAGGGAAAAAGTGCTTCCTCTACCCTTGGAGTTTTATAGATGCAGTATCTCAATGTCGTGCTCAGGAACTTCATTCATTGTGACATTGCGTTCGCTTCCGCTTGGCACGGATGATTACGCTCATTAACGAGGGAGTGATATGATAGTTTAGATGGCTGCGATGTTTCGCGAAAATTTTGCAAAGTCTCGTCTTTATAGGGAACATAATGATAGGAATTTTTATTATCGTAGATTAATTATTTATTATTCGTGTGTTACTAAATACACGTAATCTTTCTGATCATGTCGGGTCTTAATAATTTTGTGTGTTCTTTCTAAATTTGGAATAATTGTTGGTTTCCCAGTCAGGAATTATCTGTGAATCATTTATATAATAGGACACATATGTTGTGGAAGTCGTTTGCGAGAGGGATTTTACTTAATTCTAATCATTTATAATTGTTGAATCAGTGATATTGAGTTTTAGAAATCTTTGTACATACACAGATTTTTTAAAGTTTTGTAATTTTTGAAAATATTGGGCAGGTAAGATATTATTTTGGATAAATGTTACATGGGTTTTTATAGAGAATGGCATTCATATAATTAAAAGATGATTCGAATGAGTTGAAATATTGATGTTTCGAAAATGGTGAAAATTTTCTAGATTTCCAAAGATCGTTCGAGCGTCAGTAGTAATTACAGTATTGTATTAATAACTATCCTCCATCTGATAAATTAGAAATGTAATATAAGTTGTATTATTAATAAGAAAGGTGCAATAAGAAAATGATCGACGAAACGTTTTGCCCTTTTACTTCATGTATCCGCCATTATGGATAACTATTCATGACATTACTCGTTCTATTATAAAGGTGACCTAAATAAACCCATTAAGGCATCGTTCATTGAAATTGCGAAAGAAGATTTCCTCTGACCGTCGTTATCGAATCCACGGTTTACTTCGTAGCCCACAATGTATTTAATAACAATAAACTTTTTCAATAATAAACTCCAGGCAGCAACATTTTTTATAATTAAGCAACACAGAATGAACATGATATCAAACATTGTTCTTCTATTAATGAATGTCTGAAGATTTAGATTAATAAGAATTACATTATAGTTGTGAGAATCGAATGGCGTGGGATGATTACTATATTTGGCAGCAACTCTTACAAATGTATATTGAACACTCTCAATATTGTTGATATATGGTTTCCAGTAGAGAGACCAGATTAGGGGAGAGTTGCCTATATTAGACCGGCTCCTAGATTGGACCATTTGTGTATCTCGATAAACAAATGGTCCAATCTAGGAGCTGGTCCAATATAGGCAACTCTCTCCTATACTTTCGTATTCCAAAATAGGCCTGGTCAGTTGACAGTAGAGTATTTCGAGAGTGTTAGTATTGTTAAGGAATTTCGAGACCCTATGGATAAGGTCCCAAGTCCCAAAGACTACGAGAAACAGTACTATAGCACTAATCCCCCCAAAATTCCAATCTACCTAGGGTAACTGTACCTAATATCGCCAGGCAAAAGTTAAATCGCTGCCAATTGAATAATAATTGATATTTTTGCATGCAGTTTGTTTCAAAGTAAAGAGAGATTATTCATCTTTCATGTAGCATAAGTTAGAATCGTTGAAACCTACAAAATTTTAATTAGGACTCAAGAAACGTAAGACATGCAAAAATCGGGTGCTGAAAAAAGTGTACCTAATATCGCCAACTCAAGAAATATTGATTAATTCATGTATATATGAGTTTTTAAGTCATTTTCACAGGTGATTTGATTATTTCTTGCACTATAAACGTATTTTTATCCATCTTTGATTTTATTTATATCAGAAAAACAGAAATTTACAAATATAGATTTTTAAAATATTTTATTTTCCACATTCCGATGTACATATTGGACAAATAAAGTTTATTTCGGTTGCTCGGCACATTTCGCAACCCCACCTGGAACAAACATTACATCGAAACCATTGTTCTCCGGTAGGCGGTATTCGGAACACCCATACTGCTAAAAGAAAAACAGTATTTTCATCACGGAACATATTTGAATCGATTTCATACCTTAAGTACATTATTAATCAGGTATTTCTAGTAGATAGTCTTATATTCATGGAATTATTAGACTTTTCTCCTTCGAATGGGATTTAAAATTGTGGCAGTCCAATAAATTTTTCCACTATCAAGATTCTCCAAAATCCTTCCTCTTTTGTAATCGTTGATCACATGACGCTGCAATTACAGCATGTCTTCCTACATATGGTTAGGCACTAATTTAGTGCATAACCGATAAATTTTACTGCTTACTTTGCAAGATACAGGGGATGGCGATATTAGGAACAGTGGCGATATTAGGTACAGTTACCCTAATTTAAACCCCTTCAGTACTTTCGCTCTAAAATTACACAGTCGATTGTATCACTTTGATCATCATTTCTTCTCCGTAACCGTACCCAGGTACCCCGCGCGTGGCGCGGGTCAGAGCAACGGCAGCAAGTTAGCAACGCGTCCTTAGATGCGCCCAACAACCGAGCGAAGGGGCTGCGCAATCAGATTTTTTATGGCGTGCAGAATAACCCGAGCAGGCTGGCTGGAGGATACGCTGGTTCGATCTGAAAATATATTGCACAAATGTACGATGTTAACAAGCATGCCGCGCGCTGGCAACGGTAGGATGTGCCAGCGACTGGATGTCCGTGACAGGAGAGAGTAAGATCCAAGCGGTAGCTAGTTACTCGATCGCGGATCGTTTCGACGCTGACACGAATAAGTGAAATGAAATTCATTGATCGACTGTGAGACGCGTGGAGTAATAATCAGACACAGAGCCATGCGGAAATCGGGCAGCTGGCTGTAAACTCGCAGTCCAACTTTTGCCCCATTAAAAAATCAAGCGATGCCTCTGATGGGAACTTCAACCCTGCTCCGATCCACGGGGCATTCTCGATCCACTCATATCCTTTTCCGCGTTAAGTAGCTCCCTTTGCTATGAGCAATCCTGTTCTCTTCGTTTGATCATCTTCTTCGCGGATGGGAGAATTAAGATTTGCAGAGAAAAACACCATCGTTTCTTATAAGAATCTATGGATGGGAGTAATTATAAGTTACCTACTGCTGAAGTTACTGCTTGTTTCTGTAGCTCAGTGGTTCACAACTAGGGAATACAATCTCGGTTATTATTTATTATTCTGGGATTGCGGGATTTTTTAAAGTCTATCTTGTGATTCCTGGACTAATACTGGGATTGGGTAATAAAAGATTTCAATAATTAAAATGATTTATTGTGTGTTAAAATTCTAAATCTTTATTTGAAGTAGACAAAGTGAGACTTTCTAGCATTAGTCTCACACATAAACGAAAATCATTTTCGACAATAAAAACAGTAGAACAATGAAGAATAGTAAAGTCTGAATAAGTAGGTAATATCAATAAATTATTATAAAGATTTTTGAAAATGCGAACGGAGTAATAGCGAATATTATTTTATTTACAATATAACCGGCTGAAAAAGCTCGTTCTGCTTGTACGCTTGTAGGAGGAATTGATAACAAGTATTCATATGCCAATTCTATGCCCACGGGTTCCACCATCCTCAAAGACACTCATCTCATTGTTTATTCTTGTCAATAAATAATTATAGTTCAGTTAGTTATACGCGATTTTATATTCTTATTTAAATAAATCATTATTATTAGTATTCTCCTTGTTATTATGAAATGACTGTGTTTATTTATTCTGTTTATTTTTCAGTTGTTCATAAAGTAATTCACATTTTTAAAAAATTTCGAAGTTCTCGTGATTAGTTATACAAAATCCCAAATTTTTGGAATCCAAAAAACATTCGGGATCGCAGGAACCCGGGATAACTGTGGGTCGCGACCCCCAGGGGGTCGCAAAGCGTTTCCTGGGCGGTTGCCGCAATTTTTTGTAGGTGACGATTCCTAAGTAGCACCTATTTATTTTAATGTTTACATTGTCATATTCTATTAATGATTTAACACTAATTTTTCATAAATGAAAAAAAGGAAAAGCTGGTTACCAAGATGCAAACGCAACTATCACCCTACATAAGATAAGTAAATATAGTAAATATCTTTAAGTATATTTAATACATGTATTAAGATAATTAAATATTATGAAGTTAAAATTATATTATAAAATACCAATTTTTAATATATTTGCTTTACCTTATTAAATTTACCTTACCCTATATAGGGACGGGAGGGGGAGTGCAGCTGTTATTTGAATATTATAAAAGGGGGTCTAATGCTGTAGCTATAAAAGTGAACTTTGTGAAAGGGAATTGTAAACGAAAATTAATTAAAAATTTTTGGGAGTTGTATCGATATTATGGAAAAAGACTCAAGTATTGGCTAATCTGAAATACGTAATTAGTAGCTTCCCAAATGAATTACGATTAGTTGGCGCTATCTTTTACTTATCTGATGGGTTGTGTCAATTAAGTTAAGTAATTGATCGAGTTGAGTGATAAGTACAGTGCATGTGCATCTACCATCTTACCCTTTCGTGTGTAGCATTCAATAGGCAGATTTAATAGATTAATGCGTTAAACGGAACATTCCCTTCTCAGCGCCCTCCCATGTGAATGTAAAAGTGAAGCAATTCGATGAGTAAGAGTGAATAAAAGGTTCGTAATCGCAGTCGTTATCCTAGAAGTGAAGCACGCGCGAGGATGAAAGTCCTTGGAAGAAAATGGTACGCGCGAAGAGAGCAATGGAAAGGTGTTATTAAACGTCGATTCCAATACCCCGTATGTAATTTAAATTCTTCGGGGTAGCGCAGTGGGATCGCAGAAACGTGCGATTAAATTACAGAACAGTTAATTTGAATCTAAAAATTTTGCGAAATATCAATGAATAAGCTGGTAGATTCTCCAGAATCAATGCTTCCATTCGTTTGATCTTTTCTTTCTAATCACTTTTCACAAATCTGCATTTATTAACTAGATTTAATTACTATTATCTTATTCTACGTGTACAATTTTACATACAAATATTTACTGTTTAGTATTTATACGATAATATGAGTTTTAATAAAGAAAACGCATAAAGATCTAAAAATATGGCCACTTGATTTCAAATAAACCGCCTTCACTTCTCCTGCGAACTCGTATTTTCCATTCGAGAGGTTAATTTTTCAATAATCTACACCGAAAAGCGAATATTCTATAAATATAAAATACTTAACCGTAAGGCTAATAAATCCATCAACACTTAGTAGTATTAACATCGAAAGTGTATTTGAAATATTCAAAGAGATTTTAAGGTGATAAAAATTAACCGTTTAGGTTGTGGTTAGGTTATGCTAAAGGATCATTCTTAGCATTCGTTTAAAACCGTATTGACCATATACTATTATCGAATGTTGAAAAGTTAGAAGTTCAGAAATGACGACAATACTGTATAAAAATATATTAAGAGAGTAGTCATTGGGAAGCTAACAGAGGTACATTTATCTCGAGAAAAACTTATATTTAGCAGCTTTAAAGATTAATTCTAGTAGACTGGTATTTAATAACAACTAGTTACGAAAGAAGGAGACATTCATTTATTTCGTGATAGTGTTTCGACATAATCAAGGAAAAAGAAAGCAAAACCTATGGCGGCTTTAACGCGCATGCGATTTGTGTGTAGTGGGGGAATCCTTCGAGAGAAAATATTCCATATTTCTGTCCGAAGAGAAGTATCTGTTCCTGCTTTGAAAAAGAGCAAGATGGTAAGTTTCTTGTCACGAATTCGTAAAATAAATCTGCTAAACAATATCGTTTATTACCTGAGGAATAGAATATTTAACTTTAAGCGAGCATGAACGCAAAGTAATAATTTTCTCAATCCTTAATGCGTGTTAAATTTATCTTTTTATTTTTCGAGTCATTGCTGTCATTCTAGTGGACTTGTTGTTAAGTTTGTAAATTTTATCTTTTCACCTATTCAGATAAAATAATGATCTAAAAAAAAATTATTGCGTGTCACAGGACTATTTCGTATTCGTTCGTATTCGTTGGGCGTAACAAGTGGTTGACATTCCAAGTTACTCTGATTAAATTAATCGGTCTGTTTATAATTATACGACGAAAGAATACAAATTAAGCAAAAATTTTAGCGAATTTCTTCGATCTACCGATCGGACCATTAAAATAACGTTTATTTGTCAAACAGTCCACTTTTTCGCGTCATAGGTATGTTCCGAACTGAAAGAGCGGTCGAAGTGTTCCCTGATCGTACCTATTGATCCGATTTTCGTCATTGAAAATTTTAGTCTCTTCGATTTTGTATTTCCTGGAGCTATATACACGAGATTATAATATTTTCGATTTATTTAACTGAATATTAAAAAAGTATATGCGGAATAAGGATTAAATGTAAGAATTTAAAAGGAATGTGTTACTCTTTAGGGAAAACTCACTCAGGAAGAAAGAGAAAAAGACTTAAAACCACTATTGTCAAGTGGTTGGTCCGTTCAGTCAGATAGGGATGCCATTTACAAGGAATTTTTGTTCAAAAACTTTAATCAGGTGTGGTAATGATACTCCTATATAATTATTTTCTAATATTCTAAAATAACAAAATATTCTGATATTATAGAAAACATATTTCTTTCTGTTTTTCTGAAACTGCTAGGCTTTTGGTTTCATGACAAGAGTAGCATTGCAATCCGACAAAATGGACCATCACCCTGAATGGTTTAATGTTTACAACAAAGTAAACATTACTCTATCTTCCCATGACGTTGATGGTTTATCAAAGAGGGATGTTAAGCTTGCAACTTTTATCGACAAGGTTGCTAAAATGAGTGAAAATTGAAACTCAATGTGCATAATAACTGTAATCTGTAAGTTCCAGATTAAATTCAATGTACTATATACATCTGTTGATTTTTTTAAGCTTTATTCTGTATTACAAAATTCACACTAATATCCATGTGTATTCTGTTTAAAAATATAAATAAATAACTGATATAATTCAATGAAACTTAGTGTCTCAATTATTTCCAATGACGTTTCCAGTAACACAACAGACCATTTAACGACAAATAATTTATTATCCGAATACTTTACAAGAAACGAAATTACAAAGCTCCTAATTTATCATATTAATAATCTATTAAAAAATCAAGCTGACGATGACAATTACTCAGCAGGTTTCTCAGGTGTTGGTGTCGATGTTTCCGATTTTTTGGGTTCCGTGCCAATTGCCCAGAAACATTTTATACTGCTCGCAACACCCGGACCGTTATTGACCAGCATAAACAATCCAGCAAGAGTAGCTGCAGAAAGTAAGATCAATGCACCATGTAAAGCTTTTGGTACGATCGTTCCAACAACACTGGGTCGTGCGTAATCCGTAATAATAGCTTCCAGACCCCTGTTCGACAGTTGGCATGATTAAAACAAATTGGATAAGAGTACATTTGTTAATACATTAATACAAAGACGGAGAATAAATAATTACCAATGTGTATGCATTACAACTAACACTGACATTGCGCCATCAAGAATTTTACTCTCGCATATCAATGCAGCTGGAATTACAATTGGAAGTGCGACAGAAACAAGCTTTTCCATCACCCATGTACGCACATGGTCGGCCCCGGTACTCGCGTTGCGACTTACTTGGCTGCCGACGGCAGGAGCTAAGGGAAACTATAAAGGAAATAAATGTGTGTTATAAAATTGTACACGATAGGAAATTGAAGTTATTACTGGAAAATAAAAAGTTAAAATCAAATAACGTTACAAGATTATTTACCCTTGCTAGGAAACGACTATCGTTCGTTGCGGTAGACTTTAAACATCGGTTAAAAGAGGCGAGGCTGGTAGATGTTCTAAATTGCTGTGGCTTGCCAGAGCTCGAAAGAAGGCTCGTTTTCGAAAGTGATTCTGTAAATTTAACACTAATTGCAAAACTTTCGATTGTTTTAAATTTCTGAAAGCTTGTCAGTTTTATAATGCTACAAATTGACGAATCGAAGATTCTTCTCGGTAGTAATACACAAATAGTTCATAGAGATTATGTAAACCGGAGGAATTTAAATATCCTTCCAAATCTAATATGCAACTTACCTAACTGTCTAACCTTACGGAAGACATTAGCGCTCATTCTTTCGAAAATCATTTTGTCAGCTTGTCGGACGCGAAATGTTTCAGATAAGAAACTCTTCTTCTACCAAAGAGCGACGAATCCTTCCCTAATTCTCGTGACAACTAAATTTTACAATTGTAGTCACATATAGGTAAGAATACAACACAGGTAAACGTTTTCTGTATCGACAGCGCTCGCATCGATTTTTATTTTCGAGTTATCGAACTCGTTGCATCGTGGACCGCGGTTTATTTCACATAAAGTATGTTCATACTATACACTTGATATAATATAAATAATATTTTGAATGGAATATATATTTTCGTAAGGAGCTATTTTACGAAAATTTTATTTCATTATTTATTTATTTAATTTATTACATCGAACAAACAATTAGCATTTTAATTCTCACATAATATATTCACGCTTACAGTATATTTTTAATTAATAATTTCTTATATGTATTACAAAATCGTAAGCCGGTAAGTATGGCGCGAATTGATTCTGGAGTCCACTGCTGATTGAGAGACACTGCTTTGAAGCACGTGGAGGTACAAGCTACAACGCTGGAAATATTAAAATACGATACATCGCTTCGTATAAACGATACAAGAGTACTCTGAGCGACAAAATTGAATTTTATTGAGTTTCGCATTAAATTCGTAAATAAACGACAATATCAGAAATGGAAGGTAAAAGTAATGATTCCGAAGGCACGTCTGTGTCAATTCCGAAAAATAGTGAGTCTGGTCAAGAGTCTGTAAAGAGATGGACACATAACAAGGATCACACAGGTTTTTCAAAAGGTCGTCGAGATTATAATGATTCCAGAAAACATTATGGTTCATACCGTGGCGGTAAGATTCGGGAATATGTGTATGTATAACGAACAATCTGTAAAAGAACGAACTAGTTTCCTCATCAAAATTTTATTTTCAAGGATATCGCAATGATAATTTCGGCAGAAAGCCCTTCAAACGCAACTGGTCGAAGTCGCAGCACGATGGGAAGAGAAAGAAGTTGGAAGTTGGAAATCGGCTGAAGGAGTGCGACGTTGGGATCACAGAGTTCGTAGGCGATCAAGGATTCTTTGGCGTTATTAAAGAAAGATACACAGATTTCCATGTAAACGAAATTACTCTCGACGGGCAAACAGCTGTAATGACGAATCAGGACATTCCAGTCACTGCGGAAGAGAATGAAAACTTGGAAGACTTGCAAGGAACCGTGCCGGACACGATATGGGATCAGCTGCAGACATTAAAAGATCCGGAGTCAGCTGCTATAGAGATAGACGTGACGAATTTAGAGAAAGATCAACGCAGGGCGATTCATACGATCGCTAAAAAGATGACGAATGTTATCAGTCAGACTATAGACAAAGAGAATAAGAAGATTATGGTGATTCTACCGAATAAAAAAGATAGAAATATCAGTACGTTAAGAACTTAGCTTTTAAAACAGATTTTATTTATTCGCATTCATCCACTGTTTTCCTCTATCAGGTCATAACATTCGGAAGGACAACCGGGTAGATTGGACGAAACGTGGTGGTGAATATTGTTACTTTCTGTTGCACAAAGTAAACATGGATACGATGGATGCTTTAAATCAATTGGCTATGAATTTGCGCATGAAGCCGAATAATTTCAACTACGCTGGTACAAAAGATCGTAGAGCGTGGACTACTCAGTGGGTTAGTCTGAGAAAAACTGAGCCGTCGGAAATATTGAGGGCAGCAAAAAATGTACGCGGGGCGTACGTGGGGAACTTTAAATTTGAGAAAGAACCGTTGAAATTGGGCATGCTGAATGGCAATCAATTTAGGATTGCTTTGAGAAATGTTAATGGCACGGATGAACAGATTGAGAAAGTAATGGTTTCCTTGAGGGACCATGGGTTTATAAACTATTATGGCTTGCAGAGGTTTGGTACCGTGGCTGCTATTCCTACTTATGAAATAGGCAAAGCTTTGCTTCAAGGTAATTGCTTCTATCAAAACACAATAGATATTATGCTACTCGATGTCTTCGAGTTGTTTGTAATTTTATGTAATAGTCGTTTAAATTGTTGTCGTAATGTGTACTTTGTGCTTAACGAAAACAGGTAAATGGAACGAAGCGGTTGAGTTGATCTTGAAACCTAGGGAAGGTGAACAAGATAGAGATTTAGCGGAAGCTAGGAAGATATATGAAACAACCAAAGACGCGGGCGCCGCGTACAGGCTGATTAAGAGATGCGATAAAATAGAGGCTACACTTTTGAAGGGTATTTGTACATCTGGTAGCAGCAATCCTCAGGGAGCCTTAGATTCCTTACCAAGGAATGTCCGCTTAATGTATATTCACGCGTATCAAAGCTTCGTGTGGAATCATATGGTGTCGAGAAGAATAAAAGAGTTTGGAAGGGAGCCTGTAGTAGGGGATTTAGTGTACGAGAATAATATAAAACAAAATGATAAGGAGGAGTTCGCTTATGAAAACGCGAATGATATAACCGCGGAGAATATAGAACCCAATGAGAAGACGAGTAAGGTCGAGAGTGAAACACCTGCGGATGTACCAAAAACAGAGGAAGCGTCTGAAGCTTCTACCGAGTCGACGTCCACTTCGATTAAAGAAGTAACGGATGCCACGGAATGTTGTTTGAAAATAGACGAGAATGTTGAAGAAAGTAATACTACTGATGAGAAGGATGAAAGCGAAGATTTATATAATCTTCCTGCTGTAAAGATTCTTAAGGAAGAAGATTTGCCAAATTATACTTTGGCAGATGTACTAATGCCTCAGGTTGGCTGGAAGGTCACATATCCGCCTTACGCTAAACCATGGTTCGACGAGTTCTTAGCGAAAGATGAATTGACTACAGATCTCAGACAAAAAAATAAGTAAGTTTAGGTCTATTTGCGACGCTCCCACAGTATTTAGAAAAGTACGATTAGTTGGACAATGGGACAGGTCGTTTCCCAAAAGATTATTTCAAGTTTCGCGTTTAATTCCTTTCCTTAACATTTGCCCATGTCCATTAATAATTTGCAAATAAATATAACTTGGGACAAATCACCCTAGAAGCTTAGTAGGAAAGAACATCTTTATTTTATGCTGTGATATCCTTCATTATTTATATTTCTTATATTCTAGAAAGTATAGCTTGGGTGGTGCTTATAGAAAAATATTACAAATACCATCAAATTTGTCTTGGAAGATCGTGCACTATAAAGAAAAGCATAGTGATCTCATTATGTGCGATATTGACAAGATGAGAAAGACGTCAACTCTAAAAGATGAACCAGGTATAATCCTATCTGCAATTAACGAGTGTGAAATATCAGGCTATATTTAATCTAATACAGAAATTAATGAAGCACAGTTCCCGCGAGCAAAACTGAAAGGGCTGGGAACTTCTCACTCTCCTGGCCCTTTCAGCTCTGCCCACGAGGATTATACAATTTGTAAGACATTTCTAAATTTTCAGAGGGGCAGTATAAAGCTTTGATCGTCGAAATATTTCTGAAATCTTCTACATACGCGACAATGGCGTTACGCGAGATTTTGAAAATCGATACTTCTCCGCAAGCACAGGCAGCTCAGTCCGCTGCGTGTAACGCAGAGGCGGATAGTTCAGATACCGCAAAGAATGTTGTAGAAAGTGAGAGCGCGTGTTCTCTGCAAACTGATAACGAGACGATCGACGGAGAACAATGTCCGGAAGCTGAGAAAACGGAATCAAATACTCCAAGCGTCCAGGACGTGGACAAAATGGAAGTATCCGATGCAACATAAAGCACTTCAGTCGCAATTCATATAACTCGCTACTCACTAATTTCTTTGTACAAGCAAATAAAATATATGCAATACTATAATTATAATCTTAAATGCATAACGGCACTTTATGTTTGACATCAATGTATTACGCATATAATACAAATTACATTTATTTTTTTTACAAATATTCATATCACTTTTGTTCTCTTTATATACGTTGCGACGGTGAATAATATCAGAGTTGATAAAATATACTGCGAGGTTTTAATTTATTTTATGCTAGTGATAAAATCGGATAACCATATTCTGCCTCCAAAATGTCATTTCCAATTTTTTTACGAAGAATGCGATTTACCATACTCGATGAAAGAAGTGAGGGATGTTATTATTGATAATGTATGCACGTTAAAAAATAAAGAAATACTTTAAGAACGTACAAATTTGAGATATGGTTGACTCGTCATCGGAATCGATTCTCCATGATAATGCTGTTTTACACACAGCTTAAATCGGGGTATTGTCGCGTATGGTCGATGAAGAAGCGATTTCTAATGATTCCGAGGAGACTTGAATAGCGTTAATATCCTCTCAGGTGACAAACGAGGGAGCCACGCTGCGGGACGTCCGGCGTCCCGATGCCACACGACAAATTATCTCACCTCCGGTCGAATACCGTGAAAAATCGCCGATATCGTGACGAAGCGTTACTGTTGATCGACGAAAACGTATCGCTCTTGCAGGGTAATTAAGCGACATTCTGGTTCAAATGATGTAGCATCTTCCATGAGAAAATGTTAAGAAATATGGCTGCTGAAGTTATTGATATAGTGGTTCAATTTCTGCTGTGTTTTAATTTAAATTGAGGCGCTATAATGGGGGATAAAATTTGAATAGAAGTAGAAGTAAAATTGGCTTGTAATTCTGTGGATGTATATAATATATTAAATGATCGTTTGTGTAGATTGGGATATAGAAACATTTCTTCTTTATGGTAAAGTAGTTGTATCGAATAAATAAAATTGTCGCCTTGGATTCTAAATATTCTAAAAATATGTTTCTTAAATAGCTTTGCCAGTTGTATTAAATTTCTTCGAGTATTGCTTGATTAAATAACAAACAAGATTATCGGCGATTTTAGTTCGAAGAGTACGTTGTTTATATTATATTTCTTTACTTCAACAATTTCATACGCAAAATTTGAAATTGTAAAAATATAATGTTCTATTTAGGATACATGGGCGGTGATTGTTATTCTAAAGCCTAGAATATCTGTACGACCATCCAATAGGGCGCTTTTCGTTAGCAAATTTGAAGGTTTTAAGGAAATATGGTTTTCAGTGTTTGCATGACTTTTACTTTATGTAGGAATACAGTACCATTGTACAGTACCATCCTTGGTACCGGTTGGCACTGCGGGATAATAGAAAGCACAATATGAAGCCGCAGGTCGCCATTAACCATATTGCAGCATTCCTTTTGAATGTTTGAAATATCTATTACATTTCAACAGAATACTGTTTCATCGATCAGAGAGGTGTTTTTTTATAACTACTTCAGAAACATTTTTTATCCTTGGGTTTATGAACGGTTTACCATTTTTTTCGTGATATAGAATCATTTCGGGTTGCACGTTCAGTCACTTATACTTCCTACAAAGTCGTGATATGTCGATACAGATTTATATAATTAATTCAGTAATAAAACTGTGTTTTTATCGTATTAGAAATGTGATAACAAGGAAGGGCGAGTTTTCGGTATAGGCTAATTGCAAGTAGACTGCTGCGTAGGGCGGCATATTTTGGGTGGCGACAAATTTTGGGGAGCGAAAAATTTTGGGGGAGAGACAAATGTTTGGGGGTGGAAAGTTTTAGGGAGCGACAAATTTTTGGGAGCGGAAAATTTTGAGGAGCAAAAAATTTTGGGGAGGGACAATGTTTTTGGAGCGGTAAATTTGGGGAGCGGAAAATTTTAGGGAGCGACAAATTTTTGGCGGCGGATGTGTAAATCTTGGGGAGCGGCTCTTGGGTAGCAAAAAATTTTGGAGAGTGATTAATTTTAGGAAGCGATAAATTGTGTGAAGCTGCAAATTTGGGGGACCGGCAAATTTTGGGATAAAGTTTGGAGAGCGGCAAATTTCGAAGGGCGATAACATAGAGCGAAAGAAATTGGGAAAGGTTTAAACATAAAGACTTGAGACAGCTTTAAAAAAATTCACTTTTTTCATGTAGCTAATTAGCAATGATTCAAATAAAAGTTACCATATTGAATTAATTTCAAAATTGTCTAAACTCTTTTAAATTAAAATATTTTATGATATTTCGCGGAAAGCGTGGCAGACGCTTGTCACCCTAAGGGCGCCAAATCTTCAAATCCGCCTCTGCATGTCGAAAAAATATTCTGCCAAAAGAATCCTGTTAAAACAACAAATTATAAGTTACGATAGTTTAGATAATAATTCACGATATTAAGGACCTCTCACTACAAGAGAGGAATTTAATACCCCTGAAAAGTAATATTTTTTTAACAGTGCTTGTCGTCGGCCACCGTCCTTTCTTGTTGTACATTAACCATGATAGTCAATCGAAGGAAGTGCGAGATATTTTCAGTTCTCACGATGCTGCGTAATAATCTAAAGGTGTATCAAACTCCGCCCTCCGGAAAAAACGCCGCCCCCGACATGCGCCCTCGTCCACGAGGCCACTCGTTTTTTCACCTGTAATCGTCTCCATAATCTGTTTGGGGTAGCGGGCATCTAATTCACACTTATCCTTCTTCATGTCTACATCCGTTGGCCAAGTGCGTGGAATTTTGTCGTTGGTGAATTTTGTGATACCCTCGCGGATATCGTTCAGTTTGAAAGCATTAGAAAAGCTTGCAATGTCCGGTAAGAATCGAATGTAATTAAGCAAGCGCCTTACTTACTATAATTTCATATTATTCTAAAGAATCTTTTAAAATTTCGTTCTTTGGTAAACACTAGTATTTTCCTGTTAGATGAACTGATTTTCTTTTTTATTATTAAAAGCATTTGGATAATTCTGTTTCGTTTTGGAGAACCACTTACAGTGGATACATTCAAGGGAAATGTATAGTTGATCCTTCGTGATTTCATGTTAAATACTAAGTATGCGGCGTTGTGCAAGACACGCCGTTAGATTTGAGCTGTCGCGGCTCTGAGAAGGAAACAAATCTGACAAGCGCTTCGAGGTATCAGAGGTGTTTGCCCTGTCAGACGTGTGGGAAAAATTTCGATAGACCTTCTTTGCTGAAACGGCACCTACGAACCCACACAGGTCAGTTTTGATGAATTTAATCAAATTTATATACAACGTTAACTGGATGGACATTTCAATTTCCACTATTAGAACGTTCAATGATAACAGCCGTGTCATTTAATTGGAGGGTTGTGTTAAATGTAACGCAGAGTGAAAAGTGTTCAATATTCTTCATTTTACTTTGTATCAACTTGAAGTTTTGTTGAAGAAATCTCTAGCCATGAATGAAGTTTATTTTAACAAGTGAATGTTAAGTTAAAAATATGAATATAGTATTAATAACAGGTGAAAAGCCACATGGTTGTGCAGTGTGCGGTAAAATGTTCAGCACGAGTAGCTCCCTGAATACCCACGTTAGAATTCATACTGGAGAACGCCCACATGAGTGTCCCATCTGCGGGAAACGTTTCACTGCATCCTCGAATTTGTATTACCATCGAATGACACACTATAAGGTTTTCAAATTGCTTCACTACTATTCATTAATTTACTTGATTCAACCCTCGACTAGTGGGGTGAATTATTCGCCGCGTATGTGTTAAGGTGGTGACAGTTTGGTCTTGATAAAAGAAAGTACGAATTTGTGTGACTTATTCATATGCAAAGATAGATAGTTGGAAAATCGGTGTGAAAAATTGGGAACGAATGGCAAAGTTATTATACTGTTTTCTGTACTTCAATTATCTATTTATGTGTGAGCTAAAGCTTGACACGAAAGAACGAAGATAAAGTAGTGTAGTAGGGTCTCGATTATCTGAATAATGTCACGCGGAAACAGAAAGTAAATGAGGAGCTTGCAGTACAATAAGAGCAGTGCAGCACCATCTTTATCAATTTCGAGTAAATTAGAAAAAACTGTTTAGAAAATTATTGCTCTTGCTTAACATTAAAAAGTGAACACTAATTGAAAAATATATATTTTCACACAATAAGTAGTAGGTGTTGAGTTGATAACTTTTTATTTATATTTTTGGCGATTTTTTAAATGTGGAGCATTCGTATTGCGCAAAACAGTAAATGGGTGCAGGTTCAAAATTTGCAATAAATCGCTTTTTTGTTATCGGATTTGCATTAAACGTGCGGTAAACGATCTAAAATTTTTTTTATGTATATTAGAAAAAATTTAAAACTGTCAAAAATGGAGCTGCATCCGTTTTGATACAAGGTGTTCCAATATTTTCGAAATACATACCAGTACGTATGTTACATTCTTTGCTCGTCAACCAGTTATTTTTCGCAGTTCACTGTTGTAGATACTACATATGCAATATGTAACTAACAAAAACAACAAAAAATAAACAAAAGCATGAATAATGTTCCTAAGTAGATATCTATACATTCGGAAGATTCACAGTATCAGAAATATTATCATATGGCAGGAAGCACAAAAAGAATATATATAATTTCGTAAAACTAATAATTTTAAAGAAAACATGCACTTTAGCAGTTCAGAAAGATTGGGAAAGTATTATATATTCAACTCTTCGTGGCCACACTGGGTGTATCGCACCCCAAGATATGTCTCTACAAATATTTCTGTAAATTTTTAGACCTAATAATGAAATTTAAAAATTGGTGGAATTTTAATAAAAAGAAAATCGGTTTTATCCACAACTATTTTTTCAAATTCAAATTTCAACATATCAAAATTTACATTTCTAGAAAAAACTATTAGTACTATAAATACACAATTACATATAAATGTACGTATAAATGTACAATTATCATTTAAAAGTAAAAGATTCAGAACTACGAAAATGGTAACATAAAAATGACACCGGGGTGAAATGAACCCTATGTGACCAATTTGTGATTATAAGAAGGTGTGAGCACGGAGGGATAATAATATTCAGAAAGTTCGTAATAGTAAGTATGTAATTAGTTGTAATTCGAGTTGTTCGATTATCTGGTCATCATGTACCTAAATTTGTTCCCATAATCGAGGTCCTACTGTATTATGCAAAATTGGTGTATTATGTAAAACTGTTATGAATAACATTTTAATCTTACCCTACTAGTTGAGAGGCAACGATTTTTTTCAATTCTACAAATTCTTTTCTTTATGATTATTCGTGCCTTATGAAACGTGCTTAATTAACTATAGATGAAGCTAGTTTTTTACTCGATACGTATAAGGTGGTGATCGAAAAATGTACACAGGAAAAGCCGCACAAATGCAACGAATGTGGCCGGTCTTTCCCAACCCCCGGCGATTTGAGAGCTCATGGGTATTCCCATACTGGTAACTGGCCTATGAGATGCTCAGTTTGCAATCGGGGATTCTGCAAGCCTGCAGCTCTACATCATCATATGCAATTACATACTGGTAATTACCGTTGATTATATACGTTGTTTCGAAGTAACTGACGGATCCTTGACGTCGTAGGAATGCTGTTTTTAAGACGTATCAGTGATTGTTAGATCGAAGGAAAATGCTTCTATCTTTTCGTAGACTTTGTGTGATAATTTGCAAAATTTAAATTTTCAAGTTTCTTCAGATTTCTTTGAATGTTAACTTGCTCGCTCGAGTTTCTACTATGAAGAGGCAGTAGGAATATTTGGAAAGTTTATTAATTGAAGAGGCATTTGGAAAATTTATTAATTTTTTATGACAGTAAGTTTAATGTTCAAAGTAATTTTAAGTGAATTTAGTGTGAAAGTCAAATTGAATTTAGAAGAATAAAAAAAGTCAAGGTTTTCTTCACGACGTCGAGATACATACCTCAGTAACCGCTTCGACTTCGTACTAGGAAACGATTTTCATATTATTTGAGCATATCGAGATATAAGGAAAAAGTAAATAGCGAGATGAGGAAGTAAAAGGAGTATATCGATTTTATTTCAGGCGATCGGCCGCATCGTTGTAACATATGCAAAAAACAGTTCACTGTGATCAGTAATTTGCGATCGCACGAGCGATCTCACAATATCAATATGTCGGCCCGGAGTATCGTTAATTCCAGAAGCATGGAAAGTAATTCGACAACCGTGAGTGCAGTTACGTTCGAGGATGTAAACAGAAGTTATTTGCAATTTCCTTCAGGCTATTCGTGGACTTCTTGGATACCTTTGCAGTACACAAAGTGAATGAAATAATTATACTAATAGACGCAGTCACGGTATACTTTAATTCAGGTAATTATTACAAACGAATGTAAAATATAAATATGTGGAACGTAGAAAAAAATATAACCTTTAATGTAAACCTTCTCTTCAACTTTATCCCATAATTATAGTATTTAAAGGTGTGTTTTCAATAGCCAAGTATCATTGCATTAGAATAGTAAACAATTGTGTTATTCATTTAAATAAAATTCGCAACTGAAAAGCAGTACTCAGCAATCATCTTGAAGGTGTTTTTTTGCGGAAGCAATCAATTCGTCATATCCTAGTTACTGGGATCATCCCCGCTATTCAACGCGATTCTTTATAATCAAGAATCGGGGTAGTCTGTAGTTTCATCTTCCAGCTATTGGGCACATACTCCAGTTCTATCAGCACCAGCTCATTTTCACCCGTCCTCATGAAAGACGCAGGAACGTACAGCGTCATTTGAGGTCCAGCGAGCGGCCAATATCGCCCAAGATTTTGCCCGTTCACGAAAGCCACCCCTTTGCCCCAGCCGATCGTGTTCAGATACGTGTCCATCGGTTGGCCAGAAACCGTGAAGTTGCCACGAAGAAACACCGGGCCATTGCGAAGAGTACCGCTTGGCATCGAGATCGGTGGGAGAAAACGAATTGGACTGATGTCGTCTATACGTAACCCCAACATTCTCCATGGACCAAGGGGTTTGTTATTAAGAGTGACGGCGGAGACTCCCTATTTAAACGGAACAGGAAATAAGAGGGAAATACATAGATTCATTTTGATTCATTTCGAAAAGATTTTTGAAGATACTAAGTTTCTCCAAAGCACCTTGAAGTCGCGAAGACCGCTTCCGTAATTCAGTCGACCTTGATTCTCGACCAGCAGCCTCAAGACCCGCCCATAAGGCTCCTCTAAGCTCATGTCGTATATGTTGTTGGTGCGACTCAAGGTTCCAATCAAGTTGTTGTCCACGTAGACCAGAGCTCTGTCGCGAACCAGCGCGTGTAGAATTGCAGGGTCCGAATAACTAGCTGGTAAGTCAGCCTCGTAAAGTACTAGCCAATGCGGCAGCCCGAGTTCTTCGAATGTTTGCGGCTCTGATGCTTGGACAACGACCGTTCCAAACGATTCTCGGCCTAGGGGTGTGAAGAGCTGGATGACTGGTGTCAGGAGAATTGGACCATAGTCGCCTTTTGGGGAGATTGTTGGCAGGGATACGTTTGGTAGCGGCAAATACTGTAAAAATGCAGCCCATGTTTTATTAATCAATTAAATGTTCGTAATTCTGTGATATAAGAAATATTGTACCTTGGAAATAACGTCTCTGATTTCGAAATACTTTGGCGTTGGATCACCAGCTTCTGTCAACGGAGCATCGTAATCATATGATGTTAATTGCGGCATATACGTGTTATCACCACCGTTAGCACCTGTGGGAATTGTGAACACGAATTAGTATCTTGTCGAATTTTACAATTTCCACCCATTCCTTAGTTGTTGATAGCCACATTGAATCCTCGATTTCGTTTGTACAGAAATGTGTTCTACGAAAATATGCCAAAGTAATTTTGAAGTGGCTTTATCATTTTCAAAACATCAGATCGTAATTAAAAATTACGGTTTTTTATTTTATGGTGTGAATTTTACTTATTTTACGTAGAGGTGTGGTATATCGAGTAAAATGAAAAAATTTAAAAAAAATTTCACTAACCAGCTGTGTAACCGAAGTTTGTACCACCGTAAAACATATACATGTTAACAGAGGCACCCAAAGACAGCATTTCGTCCAATGTTTTGGCAACTGCATCGGATTTCACTCTTTGAAACGGTTCTTCCCAGTGCGATAACCATCCAGGATAATATTCAGAATTTACAAAAGGGCCCTGAGAAAAACAACTTGTATTTTACAAACGCAGAAATGCGTTTCTTCGTGTTAATCATTCGTAAACCTTTCAATTTGTGGCAACGAAAGTTTACGATTGCTCTGCTCAAAAATTTCAATCGCGAAAGAACAAATTCCAACTTTTCGAATTGCTCATGAAAAAGCAAAAAAGTGACGGCAGATTAGCCAACCAATAATTGACCGCATTCCAGTGAATGACCATTAGGTAAAAAAATGACAATTATAAATTTAAAAATATTATATGCTTATAAATGGAGTGTAGTTGCATTTTTAATATCCCATATTTTTAGTTACGCGTATTAAGCAAACATTAATAACTACAATTATTATTAAAAGTATGTGGTCATTTACTGGGCTTCTACACGTTTTGCATTTTATAATCGTTTTTTTTTAAATTACGATAAGTATAAGTATTAGAAAAATAAATTTAAATGCAATTTCAACAGTTGTTTTACTGTTAAACATAAATATATTCAAGTAATAATTTCAAAGGTCCATAAATTCATCAATTCGGTCATTCACAGGTTGGTTTACCCTATACATATTTTCGAGATTTTACTCTATTTAGGAGCTTGCTCTTTTATTGTTATGTAGTAGAATGTAGAATATATATTATAACGGCTAATGATTCTTAGATTGTAATCTTTGTTTTCAATTTCATTTCACTTTGCGGGCCAAAGTTCTGCTGATCAAGAGAATCTAGATGTCTCGTGCATTGAGTGCTCACATGCGTCGTGGTTCAGATATTATTTGCAGATTCTGTAATCATTACGAGTTCATGGGACAGACGGCTAATCCTGACGCGGTGTGATAACGAAAACCTTGAAAAAGAACGTGCGAATCTGAATAGCGCGAGATATTGAGTTCAGAATATAAGATTGCAAAATGTCTCTGTGGTAGGAAAAGTATAAATGGAAATTATAAACAAATATTTTGGTTCATTGTTTTAGATCATTTTTACGTCTGAGTGCATCGTTTAAATGTCTGGCAGCGAATCTGTTAATAAAAGAAGTCATGTTTCTGCGTTTGAGGAACATGACATGGTATATTCAATTGAAAAGTGTTCTCGAATTAATATTTACCCGTGGTTCATACAAGCGCATTGTTTCGAAGCTTTTCGTCACGTTAGCGGAAGCCCCAAAGTCGACGGTAGCATAGGCCCCGGGTACAGATCCACAACGAAGCATACTTGCACTATTTCCATCGGTCGTGTATAATAAAGCTTTAGTTCCAATTATCCTCCTCATGATATCTCGAAGTCGATACATGTAGTCCCTGTCGCAAGCATAGCTGCCGTATTCATTTTCCACCTGAAATGACCTCAGTTCATCGCTGTTCACGAATAAGTATTGAAGTTCATCGCTGTTCATAAATAAACATTGAAATTCATCATAGTCCACTGACAATTCAAGGGCGTCTGCAGACTTTTTTCCAGGGAATTCGAACCTATGCTTATTCGAACCCATTATGCAGTGCCAATTTACTTTGAAATTTTAAAATTGAAATTTATAATATTCACGATTTTAGTATAAGCTTATTAAAGATTAGTTATAAAAAATGAGCGATCTTTTCTCAAGCAAAGGAGGCAATTGCTCATCTTGACCCCCACCCTCCTGCAGTCGACCATGTGACAATTCCCTTTCGGAAAACCCTTTCAAAACTGTTACATTATTTATAAAGCTGCAGTGACCTACTTGCGTTCAACACTTAAGCGTATCTTCTTATTTAAATTCAAGTATAGACAAAAATTAATTATTATTCAATACTATGCTGGGTACCTGTCTTACATAATAAACTGTTAGTGACACCGATTTATTATTTTATTTTTTAAACTAATCCGGGCGCGATACTGCATGTAATGAAATAGTTATTTTAGTACCTATGTAAAATGAAATCCAGTTGATGGTAGAAAACGTACTATTCTTGTATTGCTGTAAAAGTAGACTGCCGCGAGGGCTTGCGGCTTGTTCCATGGGTAATTAAATTCGATGAAGGTGTATATGTAGTCGACGGAAGAGAAAATTTCAAGTCGTAAATTACCCGAGATGGTAAACGAAATTATATAGCTCTTAGGGGATCGGTCCAGCAAAAGTTCTATGTAATAAAAAAAATATTCGAAAATGGAGAGCAGAAACTAATTTAGAAAGGAAATGAATATTGAAATTAATGAAACCGATTAATGATATGAATATCATTAAATCTCTAGAACTAGGGCTTGTCGTTTTTTTATAACTTCGTCAAATTCGGAAACGGGTTTTTAAATTTAAAACCCGGTTTTAGATATTCGAATTAATATGTTAACATGAAGACTAATTAATTATTTAATTAAAAACGTTAACAGTTTGACCTGAAATCGCCTCGGACATAAGTATATTGTAGTAAAAGTTTAGTGTAACATGTTCATGAGTTCATATTTCCAAATGAAAAATACCAAATGAAATAAAGATTTATAATTTACATTTTGTGCGGATTTTATTTATTTTAGTTTTTTCTTATTTGTTTCGTTTTGTACAGATAGAGTACCTATATTTTAATTTGTAATATTTTTGTAATTCCATAAACATTAGGTAAACAAACTGAACAGTTTTAAAATAAGTATAAATATTTTTTTTACTGTTTTAATTATTTTCTTTTTTTAAAAATTCGAAAACCGGTTTAACCTTTTCTTTTGCAATACTGGAATTTGAATACCGGTTTTTTCAAAATTCTGTTTCTGTACAAACCCTATCTAGCACCTAAGTAGTACATGATTAGTATTACTGTTTCATAGTTCAGAAAGTAGTAATAAAGATAGTTCTTTACCTGAACCATGATTACGGGACCACCATTTCCTCTGAGATAAGGTCTGACCCTTGTCAGTACTTCGTTTAAATAAATCTCCACGTACCTCATGTAACCTAAAAAGTAAGAAGAGTGCCCCGTATATACCGAAGGAATTATTGCGAATTTTCATGCGTCACAGATTATATATGGAATGGATTATAAAAACTAACAACTGAAAGTTTCTTTGTACATATTTGAAGACTAATGATTACAAAATTGGTACATGAAGAATCATTAAAAATTCTTACGTGTATCATTTGTGCGTAATTTTATATCCGGTACACGTGTCAGCAACCAGTATGGAAGCCCTCCCTGAAGAAAATGAGAAAAGTGCAAATAAATAAATGAATGGAAATTATCTGTAATTTCCAAGAGTCAAATAGTTACATATTTAGTAACAGTCTTAGCAGTAGTGTCATAGCTACTGCATGATTAAAATTCCTAACTATCAGTAAATTAAATGAACAATTTCGTTAAACGGAAACCAATATTAGTATCCAAAATCTTGTTATTTTAATTACGAAGACATTTTCATTTAAATAGGCACATACAACTTTGGGAAATTTTCGTAGACTACTCACAAAGTCTCTTTCCGCGCAAATATAAGGACCTGGTCTCAAAAGGACCAGTAGATCTTCTTCTTGAGCAATATTTAAGAATTCTATCAAATCCGCTTCACCTGTCCAGCGCCATTCAGTTTCAGACGGTTGATGAAGGCTCCATTCCACGTAACTGATGAACAAAATAGTTACACAAAAAGATTTCTTTCTCAGACATAATATACCTACGAACATAGGTAAGAATGAATTTAAATCTCCAATTGAATTTGAATAAAATTGCAAATAGGATAATGTAAATCAGAACAAATGAAATTGGATGAAGGGATGAATATTAAAATGGATCAATTCGATATTGAAATTTAGGGATTAATAGGTGGCAAGACAAATTTTACGCACGTGGAAATGGCGTTCAATCCCGCCGCTCTCATTTTTCTCAAACGATCCCTCCAGTATTGTCTCGGTGTTCGAAAGTAATGAAAACTGCCAGACACGTATCGGAATGGTCGTCCATCGAGTAAAAATTGATCGTTCTCGTAATCGACATCGAAACTGAGGTTCAATTTTGTACTCTGAAATTAAAAATTTACGATATAATCGAACGCTATTTAACAGAATTATTTTGGATGGCCTGAATGTCGAGCATAAAATATTTTTCGTATATCTAATTTGGATTTAGTCGAGTGAGTTGCATTTTAGAAAGTCCGTTGCATTGTAAATTGTTTTTTGGGAAAAAATCTTGTGCTGTATAGGGAAATTTGTAAAGCATGGAGCAGGTTTGCGGAACCTTTCAACTTTATATATATAATGTTTTAAACTAGCTGTATTTGTGTACATGCAAAGACAACATGCCAATAGCCGAGGTGTTTAGTAAAAAATCTGTTCAATTAAAAGCATTTTACGAAAACTGTGAATGATTTAACGAAGTTACGTGATGCACCATAAGCATTAAAAACTTCATTATACAAGTAGGTATGTATAACTTTCTTGCACCAAGCTAATTCATTAAACATTAAGTTACTTCATATTAAACGTTAAGTGTCTAAAAAAACGCAGATTTTTGGCGTGGATACTCGGTTTTGATGTTGGATTGCGGAATGAATGAAGTAGATAGAGTAACTTCGAACGATTATACTGAAGTTTGTAATTGATATTGAGGCAGTAAGTTTGATATTAATATTGAAGAATTATTTTATTAATTATTGAAACTCAATTTCGAATGACACCCCTTTCGTAATTCTTACTCGACGCAATCGAAAGTTATACTAGTTTAAAGCCCGCCAGATGCGTTACAATTCTGTCAGTATTTACATACATATTGCAGATCGCATACTCACTCGGTCCGAAGGTCATCTCAGGTATCGATATTCTTTGTCTACACGATGCTATAATTATTATTTGGATGTTACTTTTAGTTTTGAAGTTATAAGACGAAACATTATCAGCTATTTTTGTCACGATTTTTGTAACGCTCGACTTTTCGTGCATGTCCCCAGTATTATTCCGATTTTAAACACATATTCACGTAAAAAAATGAATAATTCTTTTTAGCCACCTTTCCAATTAATTCTGCTTACACACATTACAAGCTTGTTAAAATTACTTAAAAATTATAAAAACTCATAAACTTATTGCCGCTGATCTTCCCACTTTCTACGTAATTGTAGTTGCAATAAGAATACTCGTGTTGTACATAAAGAAACCTTTTTCTTTTGCGCCGGTTACGGTTATACTAAATTCAATTACACGATTTAAAATTACAATCAAACTGAAATTCTTCCAAACAGTCGTTCTTGTCGTAGTACTCACATTGTTCACGTGGACGTTCACCACCTCTCCCAATGCACCGGTCAGGGTCAAGGCCAACAAAACTGACCACATCTCGTCTCTGACAAAAAGAAGCTGTAATATCACGTTGCTCTGAATCACGACTACTAATCAAAATCGTATCCTGAATCCAAACAATCCGGTGGGATATTTAAGCTAATCAGTCGACGGGTCCGTGAGGTCGGCGCCCAGCTGATGCGATCAGTTGTTGTTTAAATAAGTCGGACGGTTGTACATCTCGGACCTGGTGGCTTCGTGGTGTCAATCGTTATGAGTAACATCCAATAACGATATGCGAATGAGTGCTGGTTATTTGATCACCGCCACCGCCGAAGCCAGATGGCTCGTCGTTCTATTCCAGTTTGTCGACACGACTGGCCGGATCCAGTGGGAGACTCGTAATGCGCTATCTGACCCCGATCGAGGACAGGTCGCGATATCACTAGCCGACAGGGGACGTGTCACGGGCACTGTACTGACCAGTTGCTTCAGGATGACTGCCAAGCAAGCTGGTCGGCAGTGTTAGCCAGGCAAGCGTTACGCGAACACTCCGTTACGTGGCCGGAGATGAGGACGAGACGATGCAGAACGTCTTGAAATAATTGATCCTCAGCTGGTAGCGAGTGTCCCCTGTCCCCCGATTATTCTAATATTGGAACATTGAGCTCGTGCAGAATCGAACGCACAATTTTTCACGATACGTAACTGACAGTAATGTGTAATAGACAGAATAATTAGTGTTGAACTGGTAAGAAGTGTTTCCTATTATCTGATCCTTCTACAATCTTCTGGCTCGATTTCTGTATACTGCGAATCCTAGCCCAGGTGTACGCGCACTAAACTACCTTAGTTTTGCAAACCGACTTTCTCGAAAATTAAGGCTCATATAAAAAAATTGATTATACATTTTCAATTTATTTTTGGAAGACGAACCGTCTCCCTTTCGGTTCTACCACGATTTCGGAAGCATGCTGTATTAAATGACAGGCAGGGAAATTTCTTTGAAGCGACACATTTTTTCAATAGAAGGTATTTATTGAGCAGGTTACACGAGATAAAGTATAACTGTCAGGTATGCCCATAGTGCACCCGCATGCTTCGATAAACCTGTCAATATTCACAGTTTTATCGATTGACCATGATATCGACAGAAAAAAAAGTTATAACGATATATTTGTAATCATGCGCTAAAATCTGTTCGTGAGGTCCTAGTTACTGGAATCATCTTCGCTATTGAAGGATGGGCTTTTATAATCAAGAATCGGCGTAGTCTGTAGATTCATCTTCCAGCTGTTGGGTACATACTCCAGTTCCATCAGCACCAACTCATTTTCACCCGTTCTCATGAAAGACGCTGGAACGTACAGCGTCATCTGAGGTCCAGCGCGCGGCCAATACCGCCCAAGATTATGACCGTTCACGAACGCCACGCCTTTGCCCCAGCCGATCGTGTTTAGATACGTGTCCATCGGTTTGCCAGAAACCGTGAAGTTGCCACGGAGGAACACCGGGCCATTGCGAAGAGTACCGGCTGCCATCGAGATCGGTGGGAGAAAACGAATTGGACTGATGTCGTCTATAGGTAACCCCACCATTCTCCATGGACCGAGATGTATTTTGTTAAGAGTTACGCTGGAGACGCCCTATTTAAAAAGAAGAAGAAATAAGAGGGACAGATATAGATACATTTTGACACATTTAGAAAATATTATTAAAGATACTGAGGTTAACCAAAGTACCTTGAAGTCGCGAAGACCGTGTCCGGAATTCAGTCGACCTTGATTCTCGACCAGCAGCGTCAAGGTCCGCCCATGAGGCTCCTTTAAGTTCATGTCGTATATGTTTTTGGTGCGACTCAAGGTTCCCATCAAGGTGTTGTCCACGTAGACCAGAGCTCTATCGCGAACCAGCGCGTGTAGAATTGCAGGGTCCGAATAACTAGCTGGTAGGTCAGCCTCGTAGACTACTAGCCAGTGCGGCACCCCCAGGGCTTCGAATGTTTGTGGCTCTGATGCTTTGACAACGGCCGTTCCAAACGATTTTTGGCCTAGGGGTGTGAAGAGCCGGAGGACTGGATTCAGGAGAATTTGACCGTAGTTGCCTTTTTGGGAGACTTTTGGCAGGGATACGTTTGGTAGCGGTAAATACTGTAAAAATGTAGTCCATGTTTTATTAGAAATAAAGAAACAGAAAGACGTTTAACGAGGTTTAGAATAAGAAATTGAAATTCCCCTTTGTCTTTAACAATTTTCATTTTGTTAACGCGATGAATGGCACGTAGTAGTACTAAACAGTGTGCATTTTGATAATGGGAATTCGAGTAAAATCTAGAACCCCGTTTATAAGAAATACTGTGATATAAGAAAGATTGTACCTTGGAGATAACGTCTCTGATTTGGAAGTACTTTGGCGTTGGATCTCCAGCTTCTGTCAACGGAGCATCGTAGTCATATGATGTTATTTGCGGCAAATACGTGTCCTTGCCACTGTTAGCACCTGTGGGAATTGTGAACACGAATTAGTATATTGACGAATTTTACAATTTCCACCCATTCCTTAGTTGTTGATAGCCACATTGAATGCTCGATATTCGTTAAACAGAAAAATACAAATACAGCCAGTTTTACGAAAATATGCCAAAGTAATTTTCAAGTGGCTTTACCATTTTCAAAACAGCAGATCGTAATTAAAAATTACGGTTTTTTACTTTAAGGTGTGAATTTTACTTATTTTAAGCAGATGTGTGGTATGTCGACTTAAACGAATAAATTTTAAAAAAAATTTCACTAACCAGCTGTGTAACCGAAGTTTGTACCACCGTAAAACATATATATGTTAACGGAGGCACCCAAAGACAGTATTGTGTCCAATGTTTTTGTAACTACTTCGGATTTCGCTCTTTTATACGGTTGTTGCCAGTACGAGAACCATCCAGGATAATATTCAGAATTTACTAAAGGGCCCTGAGAAAAACAATTTGTATTTTACAAACGCAGAAATGCGTTTCTTCGTGTTAATCATTCGTTACCTTTCAAGTTTTGGTAACGAAACTTTAAGATTTATCTTCTCGAAAATTTCAATTACGAAAGAACAAATTCCAAATTTTCGAATTGCTCATGAAAAAACAAAAAAATGAAGGCAGATTATACATATTTTCGGGATTTTACTCTTTCTAGGAGCTTGCTTTTATATCGTTATGTTGTGGAATGTATATTGTAATGACTAATGATTCTTAAACTGTAATTTTTATTTTCAATTTCATTTCACTTTGCGGGCTAAAGTTCTGTTGATCATAGTGCCTCAACTGTTATTTTCAGATTCTGTAATCAGTACGATTTCATGGTACATGAGGGCTAATCGTGTTGCTGTTTGATAACGATGATCTTGAATAAAAAATGTTGGAATTTCCATAGCGTGAGATATTGAGTTCAAAATAAAAGATTGCAAAATGCCTCTGTACTAGGAAAAGTATAAATGCAAATTATAAAAAAATGGTTTCGTTCATTGCTTTAGATCATTTTTACGTCTGAGTGCATCAGTTAAATGTCTGGTAGCGAATCTGTTAATTAAGGAAGTCAAATCCCTGCGTTTGAGGAACATGACATGGTATATTCCCTTGAAAAGTGTTCTCGAATGTAATATTTACCCGTGGTGTATACAAGCGCATTGCTCCGAATCTTTCCGTCACGTTAGCGGCACTCCCAAAGTCGACGGTTGCATAGGTCCCGGGTACAGATCCACAACGAATCCCGGTGTATCCATCGGTCGTGTATAATAAAGCTTTCGTTCCAATTATCCTCCTCATGATATCTCGAAGTTGCTGCATGTAGTCCCTGTCGCAACCATAGCTCCCATATTCATTTTCCACCTGAAATGACCTCAGTTCATCGTTGTTCACGAATAAGCATTGAAATTCATCGCTGTTCATAAATAAACATTGAAATTCATTATTGTCCATTGACAATTCAACGGCGTCGGCAAATTTTTTTCCAGGGGGAGGGGGAATTTTGAGAAACAGTCAAGTTGACAGGCGAAAATTAGTTGCTTGTTCGAACCTACTTTGCAGTGCCAATTTACTTTGAAATTTTAAAATTGAAATTTATAATATTCACGGTTTTAGTATAAGCTTATTAAAGATGTGTTATAAAAAAGAAGCCATCTTTTCTCAAGCAAAAGAGACAATTGATCACCTTGACCCTCACCCTCCTGCAGTCGGCCATGTGACAATACCCTTTTGGAAAATCCTTTCGAAACTGTTACATTATTTATAAAGTTGCGATGACCTACTTGCGTTCATGATTTAAGTGTATCTTCTTATTTAAATTCAAGTATAGACAAAAATTAATTATTATTCAATACTATGCTGGGTACCTGGCTTACATAATAAACTGTCACTGGCACCGATTTATTATTTTATTTTTCAAACTAATCCAACGCGATACTGCATGTAATGAAGTAAAATGAAATCAAGTTGTTGGTAGAAAACGTTTTCTTGCATTGTTGTAAAAGTAGACCGCCCTCAGGGCTTGCGGCTTGTTTCATGGGTGATTAAATTCGATGAACGTGTATAGTCGACGGAAGAGAAAATTTTGAGTCCTGCATTACCCGAGATGGTAATCGTAATTATACACCTCTTAAGGGATCGGTCCAACAAAGGGTTTATGTAATAAAAAAATATTCGAAAAAGGAGGGCAGAAACTAATTTAGAAAGGAAATGAATATTATAATTAATGATGCCGGTTAATGATATGAATATCATTAAACATCTAGAAGATTAGACTCTAGTACTAGGATTTGTCGTTTCTTTTTTATAACTTGTATTTTTTATAACTTGGATTCAGGGGTACACTTATCTAATCTAGACATTAGTCTTGCTGATGTGTTTTAAGCCTTGATGGGTCTCGACTGCAATAAATCGGCGGGTGAGGATGGGGTGCCTCCAATCTTTGTTAAATCGTGTATCTTTGTCCTAGCGATGGCTCTATGGATTATCTTTAACCTCTCACTTGACTCTGGGACTTTCCCAGCAGGGATTGTAACCCGCCGGGAGCCGGTTACTAGTAACATAGGACAGTCTAGTCTAGACAGCCACTTAACGTACTCTGGTCATCCGGCCGAAAAATCGAGTAATCTTTATGAATTTTTTACTCGATGAATAACAAATATAATCGTGCAAAACTTTTTACATATTATTCATCTACTTGTGCCCTGCTCAATTTTTCGGCCAGATAACCATAGTATCCCCTTATGTGGCTGTCTGGACTAGACTGTCCTATGTTACTAGTAACCGGCTCCCGGCGGGTTACAATCCCTGTTTCCCAGTCGTCTGGAAGTCGGGGGTTGTTGTTCCTACTTTCAACTCGGGGGCAAGAATGATGTCACTAACTATAGACCCATATCTCTCCTTAGCTGTTTCCCCAAGATCATGGAGAAGATAGTCTCCAATAAGCTTTCCGGATTAATCAGAGGCAGCCTATCCGAAGCTTAACATGTTTTTTTCCGAGTAGATATACTGTGACAAATCTCGCGGTTTTCTTGGATTTTGTTACATCCGCGCTGGATGTACGTCAGCAAGTAGACGTAGTGTACACCGACTTCAGAAAGGCTTTTGATTCTGTTGATCATGGTATCTTGCAGAGTAAACTAAGGGCCTTTGGATTTCAAGGTAGTCTGCTGCGTTGGTTGGGTAGTTACCGAATGTCACGTTTAGACCAAGGCGAATACGAACAAAAACATTGTTCGCGAACGTTTTCGTCTGTTCTTGCCGTGTCCACACCGCCGCAAACAAGAACAAAACTTAGTGTACGAATCGTATGTGAATGTTTTGTTCTATTTGCGGCGGTGTGAACACGGCAAGAACAAACGATAACGTTCGCGTACAATGTTTTTGTTCGTGTTCGCCTTGGTGTAAACGCGGTATAACGTGCCCATGGCCGTCCGGATGGCTTATTTTTCAAAACTGATCTTTATTAGGGTAATTCCCGGAGACGCGGCCGGGCTGGAGAGTTGGTCGAAACAGTTGATTTCTTGAGAATTAATTGTTCGGAACCTTAACACATTTTTACATATACACAGATGTAGAGCCTGAATATAGCAACTCGACCAACTCTCCAGCCCGGCCGCGTCTCCCGGAATTACCCTAAGTTTATACTGAAAAAGTGAATATTTTTAAATTTCGGTTTTAAATTTTCAATTAATTTGGCACTATAAAATGGGTTAAAAAAGCAAGAGGGTTATATCATCTCAAAGTTGCCCCCCCCCCCCCCCCTGGAAAAGAGTCTGCGGACGCCCCGTTACGGGCCGTTCCCAAGTGATAAGGGTTCGTGGTTGCCTACCCCAGCCCATAGTAGCATCATCAGGGGTGCCACAGGGGTCACATTTGGGTCCATTGCTCTTTTGCATTTTTTTAATGATCTTGCGGACTCTTTTCATTTTGCTACTCCTTTGTTTTTGCAGACAATATAATAAACTGAACAATTTTAAAATAAGTATAAATATTTTTTTACTGTTTCAATTTTTTTTTGTAAAAATTCGAAAACCGTTTTAACCGTGTGTTTTGGAGTACTGGAATTCGAAATTTGCTTTTTTCCAAAAGTCGGTTTCTACATAAACACTATCTAGCACATAAGTGGTACATGATTAGTACTACTGTTTCATAGTTCAGAAAGAAGTAATAAAGATAGTTCTTTACCTGAACCATGATTACGGGACCTCCATTCCCCCTGAGATAAGGTATGACCCTCGTCAGTACTTCCTTTAAATAAATCTCCACGTATTTCATGTAACCTGAAAAGTAAGAAAAGAGTGCCTCGTATATACCGAAGGAATTATTGCAAATTTTCATGCGTCACAGATTATATATAGAATTGATTATGAAAACTAACAACTGAAAGTTTCTTTGTACTTAATTGAAAACTAAAGATTATAAATTTGATACATAGTTGAAGGAGTTTAAAAATTCTTACGTGGATCACTTGAGCGTAATTTTATATCCGGTACACGCTTCAGTAACCAGTATGGAAGCCCTCCCTGAAGAAAATGAGAAAAATGCAATTAAATAAATAAATGAATATTATTTGTAACTCCCAAGAGTTAAATAGTTAAATATTTAGTAACAGTCTTAGCAGTAGTGGCATAGTTACTGCATGATTAACATTGCTAACTATCAGTAAATTAAATGAATAATTTCGTTAAACGGAAACCAATATTAGTATCCGAAATCTTGATTGTTATTTCAATTACGAAGACATTTTCATTTAAATAGGCATATACAACTTTGGGAAATTTTTGTAGACTACTCACAAAGTCTCTTTCCGCGCAAATATAAGGCCCCGGTCTCAGAAGGACCAGTAGATCTTCTTCTTGAGCAATCTTCAAGAATTCTACCAAATCCGCTTCACCTGTCCAGCGCCATTCAGTTTCAGACGGTTGGTGAAGGCTCCATTCTACGTAACTGATGAACAAAATAGTTACACAAAAAGATTTCTTTCTCGGACATAATACACAAACAAAGTGTAAGAATGAAGTTAAATCTTGAATTGAATTTGAATACAATTGCAAATAGGATAATATGAATCAGAACAAATGAAATTGAATGAAGGAATGAATATTGAAATGGATCAGTTCGAGATTAAAATTCAGCGATTAATAGGTGGCAAGAAAAATTTTACGCACGTGGAAACGGCGTTCAATCCCGCCGCTCTCATTTTTGTCAAACGATCCCTCCAGTATTGTCTCGGTGTTCGAAAGTAATGGAAACTGCCAGACACGTAACGGAATGGTCGTCCATCGAGTAAAAATTGATCGTTCTGGTAATCGACTTCGAAACCGAGGTTCAATTTAGTATTCTGAAATTAAAAATTTACGACACAATCGGACACGATTCAACAGAATTATTTTGGCCGGCTCGAATTTCGAGCAGGCGTGTGTCGAGTTTAAAATATTTTTCGTATATCCAATTTGGATTTAGTAGAGTGAGCTGCGTTTTAAAAAGTGCTTTGCATTGTAATTTGCTTCTTTTTGGTAAAAAATCTTGTGCTGTATAGGGTTTAAGGAAATTTTTAAATCATGGAGCAGGTTTGCTGAACCTTTCAAGATTATATATATAAGATTTTAAACTAACTGTAGGATTTGATTATCAATAGACGAACTGTTTAGTAAAAAGTTTGTTCAATTAAAAGCATTTTACGAAAACTGTGAATGAACTAACAAAGTTACGTTTCTTAATTAGTATTTTAAGATATAATAAGCTACGACTTCAGTTTTCATACTTTTGTCCATTGCGTATTACACTGCACGGTTATACCAAATTCAATTACACGATTAAAAATTACCATCAAACCAAACTTCTTCCAAAAAATCGTTCTTGTCGTAGTACTCACATTGTTCACGTGGACGTTCATCACCTCTCCCAACGCACCGGTCAGGGTCAAGGCCAACAAAACTGACCACATCTCGTCTCTGACAAAAAGAAGCTGTAGTATCCCGTTGCTCTGAATCACGACTACTAATTAAAAGCGTATCCTTAATTCGAACAATCGGGTGGGATCCTCAAGCTAATCAGTCGATGTGTCCGTGAAATCGGCGCGCAGCGATCAGTTGTTATTTAAGTAAGTCCAACTGTTGCACCTCTCGTGGCTTCGTGGTGTCGATAGTTATCAGTAAGATCCAATAACGATAAGCGAATGATTGCTGATTATTTCATAATCGCTATCGCCGGAACCAGATGGTTCGTCGTTCTATTCCAGTTTGTCGACACGACTGGACGCAAAGTCGCGTGCCGAATATTGTAATTAAGAGTATAATAATTATATAATTAATTAATTTAAAATACATAAGGATATCACAAGGAAAAGATTATTATACTGTTAAATATTGTATTTTAAATTTTTATACTTATAGTTATTTATCATTAAATTTATATTCAATATTTTACATTAAAAAAGTGCATTATTATCACTTTAGAGCCATAGTATTGCAATTTATTACAAAAATCTATCTTAGATTTAAAAATATTACTTTTGGCCAGCCTTCTCTACGACACGCGCATTATTAAATAAATAATTAATTAATTAAATAATATGAAGTATATATATCACAAAATTGGTCACAAACTGTTGGTAAAAACGTGCTTTGTTTCAACTTAAAAGAAAAACAATTTTATCATTAATTCAACAGTAATTACATGCAATTGAAATAGACAAAATGTTACTTGAAACATGATGAAAATAATAAATTGTGTTTATCTTGAATAGCGTGTTCTGTATTTATTATTTTCTGCCCAGCGTTGGATACGACCTACATTATTAGCTAGTGGAGAGGGAACATCGTTTTTATTTAGTATTGAATTTTATTGCAACTATTTATGTTAGATTCAAAAATATTACTTTTGGCCAGATTTTCGCAGAAACACGCCACTGTGCGCAGTCGGGTAAATAGTAAATACCCTTCTTTACGTGCCGCAGTCGGGTAAATACCCCTCTTTGCGTGCCGCAGTTGGGTAAAAAGGAAAAGTTTACTCACATGTAAACATCTTCCTAAAAGGATTGGAATTTGCTGCAATTTTAAGATATCTTGCAGCTGAAAGAAGCTACGAAGATCTTCAATTTTCTACAAGTACGCATTTAGCTCACGTGAAACTATTAGACCATCCTCCAAATCACAGTTTTGGGTGTGATTAAAGCAATAAACGTTTTAACCCTTTAAAAAATACCTATTCCTGAATCTCTATTTTTCCCCGTTCTTTCCGATAAAGCCAGTCCCACGAAGCGGAATTCACGCGAAGTCACTATAAATCTTATATGGATCTATCTGTTAGAACCTACTTAACTAAGATTATCGAACAAGAACATTTTGCAGCCACTTGCATTTGTAAAAGTTATAACGATATATTTGTAGTCACGCGCTAAAATCTGTTAACGCCATATGGAATTGTTTTTGCAGAAGCAATCAGTTCGTGACATCGTGGTTACTGGAATCACCCACGCTATTCAAGGATGGACCTTTATAATCAAGAATCGGCGTAGTCTGTAGTTTCATCTTCCAGCTGTTAGGCGCATACTCCAGTTCCATCAGCACCAGCTCGTTGTCACCCGTCCTCATGAAAGACGCTGGAACGTACAGCGTCATCTGAGGTCCAACGAGCGGCCAATATCGCCCAAGATTATGCCCGTTCACGAAAGCCACCCCTTTGCCCCAGCCGATCGTGTTCAGATACGTGTCCATCGGTTGGCCAGAAACGGTGAAGTTGCCACGAAGAAACACCGGGCCATTGCGAAGAGTACCGCTTGCCATCGAAATCGGTGGGAGAAAACGAATTGGGCTGATGTCGTCTATAGGTAACCCCAACATTCTCCATGGACCAAGGGGTTTGTTGTTAAGAGTGACGGCGGAGACTCCCTATTTAAACGGAACAGGAAATAAGAGGGAAATATATAGATTCATTTTGATCCATTTCGAAAAGATTTTTGAAGATACTAAGTTTCTCCAAAGCACCTTGAATTCGCGAAGACCGCTTCCGTAATTCAATCGACCTTGATTCTCGACCAGCAGCCTCAAAATCCGCCCATAAGGCTCCTCTAAGCTCATGTCGTATATGTTGTTGCTGCGACTCAAGGTTCCAATCAAGGTGTTGTCCACGTAGACCAGAGCTCTGTCGCGAACCAGCGCGTGTAGAATCGCAGGGTCCGAATAACTAGCTGGTAGGTCAGCCTCGTAAAGTACTAGCCAATGCGGCAGCCCGAGGGCTTCGAATGTTTGCGGTTCTGATGCTTGGACAACGAGCGTTCCAAACGATTCTCGGCCTAGGGGTGTGAAGAGCTGGAGGATTGGTGTCAGGAGAATTGGACCGTAGTCGCCTTTTGGGGAGACTGTTGGCAGCGATACGTTTGGTAGCGGTAAATACTGTAAAAATTCGGGCCACGTTTTATTAATCAATCAAGTGTTCGTTATTCCGTTCGAATTTTTTGGTTTTGTAGAAGAGGTGTGAGAGATGTTGATCTTTAGCCCTTAAGAGACCCGCTATGTGCAAGCTCAATCCTGCAATATGCTGCAAGTTGTTTTTAAGGAATTACCAGGGGCGGATGTTGAGATTTGACGCGCCTAGGGTAACAAGCATCTGCTGCCCTTTTCGTGAAAAATTATCAACTATTTTAGTTGAAAAGAGTTAAGACAATTTCAAAATTATTTCAATATGGTCACTCACAGGAGAGTTTTTGCTAACTCGGATCATGAAAAAAGTGTTTTTAATACTGTCTCAATTTTCTGTGTTCAAATATTTTCCAATTTCATTCGCTCAAAATCTGAAGCGTCCCAAAATTTGCTGCTCCCCAATATTTTTCGCTTCCAAAAATTTTCCGCTCCCCAAAATTTGTTGCTCCATATAATTTGCTGCTTCCCAAAATTTGTCGCTCCCCAAAATTGGCAGCCTACTTAGCATATACACAAACCCGCCCCTCGAAATTACTGAAAATAACGACAGTTTTTTTTTTGGGGGGGGGGGGGGGAGATAGAAATAAGGAAACAGGCAGACGTTTAACGAGGTTTAAATTATGAAATTGACCTTCTTCCTTGTCTTTAACAATTTTCATTTGGTTTATGATCTTTCTCAACGCGATGAACGACACGTAAGTAAGACTAAACAGTGTGCTATTTGTTAATGAGAAAACGAGTAAAATCCAGGATCTCGTTTATAAGTAATTCTGTGATATAAGAAACATTGTACCTTGGAGATGACGTCTCTGATTTCGAAATACTTTGGCGTTGGATCACCAGCTTCTGTCAACGGAGCATCGAAATCATATGATGTTAATTGCGGAAAATATGTGGTTTCGCTAGCGCCAGCACCTGTGGGAATTGTGAACACGAATTAATATTTTGTCGAATTTTACAATTTCCACCCATTCCTTATTTGTTGATAGCCACATTGAATGCTCGATCTTCGTTCGTAAAGAATTGAGCCAGTTCGACGGAAAAATGAAAAAGTAATATTCAAGTGGCTTTACCATTTTCAAAATATCAAATCGTATTAAAAAAGTACAATTTTTTACTGTAAGGTGTAAATTTTACTTATTTTAAATAGAGGTTGTAGTATGTCGAGTAAATAGAAGTTAAAAAACAAAAATTTAGAAAAAAATTCACCAACCAGCGGTGTAACCGAAGTTTGTACCACCGTAAAACATATACATGTTAACAGAGGCACCCAAAGACAGCATTTCGTCCAATGTTTTTGTAACTGCTTCGGATTTCACTCTTTGAAACGGTTCTCCCCAGTATGTTAACCATCCAGGATAATATTCAGAATTTACAAAAGGACCCTGAGGAAAACAATTTATTTTAACAATATATTTTACAACCACACAAATGTGTTTTCTCATGTTAATCATTTGTCACCTTTCGATTTTTGGTAACGAAAGTTTATGATATGTCTGTTCAAAAATTTCCACTGCGAAAGAGCAAATTTCAACCTTTTCGCATTGCTCATGATGAAGTAAAGAAGTGAAGGCAAATTATATTTTCGAGATTTTACTCTTTCTAGGAGCTTGCTTTTGTATCGTTATGTTGTAGAATGTAGATTGTAATGATGACTACGGATGTTTATGCAGTAGGACGTAACATGTACCTACCTACAAAACCTATACGCAAATATGCATGTAAAATATGCATCTTTAATTTTATCGAATTTGTTAAGGGTAGACCGACAGTTCCCAATTCCTTTATTGTGGCTGGAAGAATTTTTAAATCTGCTTAATAAATGTTAAATTTTTAGCAAATTGTGTCTGTTGGAAAACATTCTGAGCAGTTGCAATTGCAACGACATTATTTCTATTAAAAGTTTCAACAACCCATTTGCAAAAAAAAATAAAGTGTGAAAATTAATAATTTTACTATTTTCGGGTGATAAAAAAAATGATCGAACCTTTTTAATTTTATTGGTATTGTTTATCTGCAATGGGCGATTATAATGAACGACTGATTAGTCTCTACTAATGACTTATTAGAATAGATTGCATAAGATAAGTATCGGTACGAAAAGTTATACGTATTGCGATTTATCACTAGTGTCACATAACGGCTCTATAATTTAATGTATAATATTGTCTTTGTTAAAAGTAAAAATAATATTTGCATATCAATATATGTATTTGCATAAACATCCTTAGTCTAGTAATGATTCTTAAATTATGAATTATATTTATTTTCAATTTCATTTCATTTTGCGAGCCAAAGTTCTGCTGATCAAATGAATCTACATATCTCAACTGTTATTTGCAGATTCTGTAATCAGTACGATTTCATGGTACATGAGGACTAATCGTGACACTGATAACGATAACCTTGAATTAAAAATGTTGGAATTTCCATACCGTGGGATATTTTGAGTTCGAAATAAAAGATTGCGAAATGCTTCTGTACTAGGAAAAGTATAAATGCAAATTATAAAAAAATGTTTTCGTTCATTGTTTTAGATCATTTTTACGTCTGAGTGCATCATTTAAATGTCTGGTAGCGAATCTGTTAATTAAGGAAATCAAATCCCTGCGTTTGAGGAACATGTACATGGTATATTCCACTGAAAAGTGTTCTCGAATGTAATATTTACCCGTGGTGCATACAAGCGCATTGCTTCGAATCTTTCCGTCACGTTAGCGTCACTCCCAAAGTCGACGGTTGCATAGGTCCCGGGTACAGATCCACAACGAATCCCAGTGTATCCATCGGTCGTGTATAATAAAGCTTTCGTTCCAATTATCCTCCTCATGATATCTCGAAGTTGCTGCATGTAGTCCCTGTCGCAACCATAGCTCCCATATTCATTTTCCACCTGAAATGATCTCAGTTCATCGTTGTTCACGAATAAGCATTGAAATTCATCATTGTCCATTGACAATTCAACGGCGTGGGCAGATTTTTTCCAGGGGCAGGGGGCAATTTTGAGAAACAGTCAAGTTGACAGGCGATAATTGGTTGCTTGTGTGAACCCATTCTGCAGTGCTAATTTAATTTGAAATTCTAAAATTGGAATTTATAAATATTCACTGTTTTAGTATAAACTTATTATAGATTAGTTTTAAAAAATATGTAATTTTTTCTCATACCCGGGGGCAACCTTTCCCTTGTCACCCCTGCTGACGCCCATGTGAGAATTCCCTTTTGGATAAGCCTTTCAAAACTGTTTTATCCTACTAACATAATAAATGCGAATGTGTGTCTGGATGTTTGTTACTCAATCACGTCGCACCTACGCAACGGACCGTCCTGAAATTTTGTATACCTGCACGTAGTGCCAGGAATAATATATAGAATTCTTTTTATATCGATTTTTTTAACAGATTTGGACCAAATTTTGCATAATTCCTCTATAGAATTCTGCGGAAAATATAGGCTATCCTGAAATCTGGACATCCCACCCCTTCCTCCTTATTTTACCTCCTTGATACTTTGCGACAGTCAAAGTTTTACCCGGACAACGCCGGGTACCTACGTGAAGCTAGTTATTTATAAAGCTGTGGATAGGGATTGCAAACCGGTAAATCGATTTACCGGTAAATATCGGGAAATACACAATTTATTGAATTACCGGTAAAAATTTGGCGAATTACCAGTAAAAATTGTATTTATAACAATGAATCGCACATATGTAGCGCATAATTCCGTTGTTATTTACTAAGTTATCAATGAAAAAAAAACATTAAACCGATTTACCGATTTACCGGTTTGCAATCCCTAGCTGTGGAGACCTACATGCGTTCATCACTAATTGTTCAACTCTATGCTGGGTACCTGTACCACATAATAAACTGTCAGTCGCACCTATTTATTATTTTATTTTTCAAACCAACTCAAGCACGATACTGCATGTAAGAAGGGTATTATCTTAGTATGTAAAATGAAATCAAGTTGATGGTAGAAAACTTATTCTGTGATTATATTCTTGCGTTGTTGTAGAAGCAGACCGCCTCAGGGCCTGGGGTTTGTTTCATGGGTGACTAAATTCGGGGAACGTGTATAGTCGACGAAAGAGAAAATTCCGAGTCGCAAATTACGCGAGATGGTAAACGCAATTATATACCTCTTAAGGGGTCGGTCCAACAGGAGTCTAAATAGTAAAAAACTTTTCGAAAACTGACGTATACAAACTAATTTAGAAAGGAAATGAATATTGAAATTAATGAAGCCGATTAAGGATATGACTACCATTAAAACTCTAGTACTAGAATTTGTCGGTTTTTGAAATGCGGGTTTAAAAACCGTTTTTTTATAACTTTGTAAAATTCGGAAACCGGTTTTTAAATTTAAAAATCGGATTCAGATACTGGAATTAATATGTAAATATGAGGACTAATTAATTATTTAATTAAAAACGTTAACATTTTGACTGGAAATCGCCTCGGTCACAAGGTATATTCTAGTAAATGTTTAGTGTGAAAATAATTTTTATGAGTTACAAATGAAATAAAGATTTATAATTTATATTTTTTGCGGATTTTAGTTATTTTAGTTTCTTTTTAATTGGTTTTATATGGAGTATATTAATTTATTTTGTTATATTTTTGTAGTTCCATAAATATTAAATGAACTGAAAAATTCTAAGGTTTTGTACAAATTCTAATTTTTCTTTATTTGTTGCGTTTTTTATGGATGGAGTACATACATTTTATTTTGTTATATTTTAGTAATTCCATAAATATTAAATGAACTGAAGAATTTTAAAATAAGTATAAATAGTTTTATACTGTTTTAATTATTTTTTTTTTGTAAAAATTCGAAAACCGGTTTAACCGATTTTTTTTAATACTGGAATTCGAAAACCCTTTTTTCCAAAAGTCGACTTCTGTATAAATGCTCTCTAGCACTTACATAGTATGTATACATGATTAGTTCTACTGTTTCATCGTAGGGAATGTACTAATAAAGATAGTTTCATACCTGAACCATGATTACCGGACCTCCATTCCCCCTGAGATAAGGTCTGACCCTCGTCAGTACTTCCTTTAAATAAATCTCCACGTACCTCATGTAACCTAAAAAGTAAGAAAAGGGTGCCTCGTATATACCGAAGGAATTATTGGGAATTTTCATGCGTTACAGATTATATATGTAGAATAGATTAGGAAGACTAAAAACTGAAAGTTTCCTTATACAGTAAAAGTTGGATAACTGCACGAAATTCGGGACCGGAGGCATGCAGTTATCCAGCAGAGGTAAATATTCTCGACCTCCAAACTATTCGAGCCGAACTCGGAGTTTGTTTACATTTTTTGTCGAGCGTAGAGAAGGACAGCGAGAGAAAGAGAAAGAGGGTCGACACTCGAGCTGAACAAAACAAACGCGTCGATGACACATTTACTAATGCAACAAGAAAATTTTCCTATTTTTGATTTCTGGTTAACGCAACTTTTGCCAATGTATTTGTGAGGTTCCCCCATTTAAAAAAAGACCAAAAATGATAGAATTCAAATCATATTTGCATATTTAATGAGTGATAATAATGTTGGATTCCAGGTGAGAAATGAAGTAAATATTATCCAAATTATGTCGTGTTTTGTCTTATTTTAATCAGAAAAACCTCAGAAATACGTTAGTAAAAGTTTCGTTACAAAAAGATCAATAATAAAAAAGTTTTCTTCTTGCATTAGTATTCGCTTACGAATATTCGAGCTCGGATCAGGTTACACTACTCGACGCTCGCGACGGTCCAGCTTCGTGGTGCGCCAGAGGAGTCCACTCCCCCGGTGGTGGGGATGACTACCGCGCACTTACGCTGTAGATCGTTCCGTGCAGTAATCCAACTTTTACTGTATTTGAAAACTAAAGATTAAAACTTTTCTACATGGTAGAAGGTGATTAAAAATTTTTACGTGGATCATTTGACCGTAATTTTATATCCGGTACACGCGTCAGCAACCAGTATGGAAGTCCTCCCTGAAGAAAACGAGGAAAGTTGCAATTAAATAAAGAAATGGACATTATCTGTAATTTTCAACCGTTAAATAATTTAATATTTAGTAGTAGACTAAGCAGCAATAACATAGTTATTGAATTATTAAAATTGATAGCTATCAGTTAATTAAATGAACAATTTCGATAAACGGAAACTATAAATATTAATATTAGTATCCAAAATCTTAGTTGTTATTTAAGTTACGAGGAAATTTTCATTTAAATAGACACATACAACTTTGGGAAATTTTCGTAGACTACTCACAAAGTCTCTTTCCGCGCAAATATAAGGCCCCGGTCTCAAAAGGACCAGTAGATCTTCTTCTTGAGCGATTTTCAAGAATTCTACCAAATCCGCTTCACCTGTCCAGCGCCATTCAGTTTCAGATGGTTGGTGAAAGCTCCACTCGACGTAACTGATGAATAAAATAGTTACACAAAAAGATTTTTTTCTCGGACATAATATACGAACAAGGGGTAAGAATGAATTTAAATCTCTAATTGAATTTGAATGAAATTGCAAATAGGATAATATATATCAGAACAAATTAAATTGAATGAAGGAATGAATATTGAAATGGATCAGTTCGATATTGAAATTTTACGCACGTGGAAATGGCGTTCAGTCCCGCCGCTCTCATTTTTCCTAAACGATCCCTCCAGTATTGTCTCGGTGTTCGAAAGTAATGAAAACTGCCAGACACGTATCGGAATGGTCGTCCATCGAGTAAAAATTGATCGTTCTCGTAATCGACTTCGAAACCGAGGTTCAATTTTGTATTCTGATATTAAAAATTTACGACATAATCGGACACGAGTCACCGGAATTATTTTAGCTGGTCCAAATTTTGAGTAGGCATGTTTCGAGTTAAAAATACTTTTTATATATCTAATTTGTATCAAGTGAATAGACTAGTCGATTTAGTGGAAATAGCTGCATTTTAGAAAGCGTGTTTTGGGAAAAGATTTTGTGCTGTATGGGGTTTAAGGAAATTTGTAAAGCATGTTTGCTGAACATTTCAACTGTTTATATATAATATTTTAAACTAGCTGTAATTGTGTAAATGCCAAGACAACATGTTAACAGACGAAGTGTTTATTAAAAAATCCGCTTAATTAAAAGCATTTTACGAAAACTGTGAATGAACTAACTTTTCGTTCACAGCGATGATACTTTAAATCAAACGAACTTAAGTGACACATCATCGGCACTAAAAACTTCATTATACAAGTATGTGTAATTTTCTTATTATCTTTTCGTCAAGTCAATTTATTAAATATATAATTACTCAATTTTAAACGTTAAATTAGACACCTTTCCAGAAAACTAATAAAACACAATTCTGTTTACAAACTTGGTACAATTACTTAATACTTATATAAAAACTCATGAACTTAGTGCATAAACTGCCGTAACAGCTGCGATATTCCACTTTCTACGTAATTGTACATACTTGCAATAAGAATACGCATGTTATAAATAAAGAAACCTCGTTCTTTCGCCCCGGTTGTAGGTACTAAATTTAATTACACGATGTAAAGTTAAAATCAAACCGACATTCTTCTAAAAACTCATTCTGGTCGTAGTACTCACATTGTTCACATGGACGTTCACCACCTCCCCCAACGCACCGGTCAGGGTCAAGGCCAACAAAACTGACCACATCTCGTCTCTGATAAAAAGAAGCTGTAGTATCACGTTGTTCTAAATCACGACCACCGATGAAAATCGTATCCTCAATCTGAACAATCAGGTAGGATCCTCGGGTTCATCATTCGATGGGTCCTCGAGTTCGGCCTCGAACTGATGCGATCAGTTGTTGTTTAAATAAGTCCGACGGTTGCATAAGTTCAGCTTAGTAACTTCATTATCAGTCAGATCCAATAACGATATGCAAGATCCAATAACGAGTGCTGATTATTTAATCAGAGCCATCGCCGAAGCCAGATGGCTGGTCGTTCTATTCCAGTTTGTCCACGCGACTCACAGTGGGCTGGATTGAAATGTTATCGCCTTTTGGGTCTTGCTTTAAGATATCGGAATGCAATTTGCTCCAATAAGTAGGATAAAATGATTCCTTTCTAATGATGTATAATTTAATATATTTTACACTTATTTATGTATTTTTCAATTTTTTTAATTTATTTGTGATAAAATGTTGAATACTGTTTATTTGGTACTTTATTTAATGCCATTTTCAGTGGTTTAAATCAATGTTTGGGAAACTTTTCGTTTCCAAGTTATGAGGAAAAATTGAATAATGAAGGAAAGTAGCAACATATCGTTTTGTTTAAATTAAAGACCAGGCTTTTGCCATCTTATTTTATTAGTAAGTAATGTAAATAATATGTTAAAAAGTAATTCTAAACGCAGCAACGAAAATAATGACATTTTTACAATAAAAAGTTTCACATTCTGACCAGTTGGAATATTTTCAGCACACCCTTCTCTAAATAATCACACAAGAGTTATTTCTCCCCTCTTCCCACTCTTTAACTCATTACTGTTTAATGTTATCAAAGTTCTGACAGTCCATATAGTATTTACGTATTATTATTACATATTTAATGTTATTTAATTATGAATTCCTCAGTTTCGAGATCTAAATCTTTAATTTCTTTAATATATATATTTAAAACTATACGGCTACGAACTTTGTGCTCTTGCAGAATCGAACGCACAACTTTTCAAGGTACGTAGGTAACTGATAATAAGCTGTACTACTCAGGCGGAATAATTAATCATGAACTGATAACGAGTGTTTCCTATCATCTGACCCTTCTACAATCCTCTGCCCTGAATCCTGCCAACTCTTCTTACCAACCTATACTGCCAACTCTCAGAGATGAGCTAAGATTTGATTTAAATAAATATTTCAAATAACGAATAAAAGTTAAAGTTACCTTAAGGGGTCATTCTACATACTTTGATCGGCCGAAAAATGAAGCTACATTTAAAGATTTTTTCTCAAGAAGTACAAAATATAATAAAATAAATCTTCTTGAAATGTATTAAACTACTCTTATATCATACAAAAAAAATGAAAAATTATTGTTTTTATTTTATTTCATACGTTTTTTTATACCGTCAATGTGATACCTACAAAAAGCGGTATGTTCGTAGCGTAGGTAATCTCCCGGCTGAGGCTTATCTGAAATAAAAAATCGAAAAGATTCATAATCTGTATGAGTGTCATTATCACCCGTATCTCAATTAATAATTTTTGTCGAAAAATAATCGAGATTTTTCTCGGGGAACATTCGAGAAAATACACTTTTGGGGAACTATTTCTTTCGAACCGGAGCCATTTTGTTATTCCTCAACAAATATTGCCACAGTCATAAAGATTAAGAATCTTTTCGAATTTTTTATTTCAGATAAGCCTGAGCCAGGTAATCACGTACTTCACGAACATTTCTCTATTTCTCGATTTCGGAAGCGTGCTGTATTGAATGACAGGCAGGGAAATTTTATTAAAGCGACACATTTTTTAAATAGAAGCTATTTATTGAACAGGCTACATACGATAAAGTATAACTGTCAGGCATGCTCATAGTGCACCCGCATGCTTCGATAAACCTGTCAGTATTCGCAGTTTTATCGATTGACCATGATATCGACAAATGATGTTTCAGCGATAGTAGGTTTATTATTTATTAGCTACAAAAAAACTGTCTTGATCGTGAAATAAAAGGAGATATATGATGTAAACATTATGTATCATCCTTTACACTGCAAAGAATGGTTGAAAAAATGGATTGCAATTTGTTGCAACTTTAAGATATCCGACAGTTGAAAGAAGCTAGATTTTCAATTTTCTACAAGTACACATCTAATTCGCATGAAACTATTAAACCATCCTCGAAATTACAGTTTTCGCTGGAGTTAGATCAATCCGTATTTTGATACGATATGATGTCCAATTCTGTCTGAGACGTATCTTCTTCATCCATGTCAACATCCAAATATAGTAAATTGCCGATGCTAATATCCAAGGTTTCATTTTGTGACTTGTCGTCTCCGGAACTCGGTCCTAACTGCAGGTCCAGATTAATTGGAAGCGTTAGTTCAAGCAATGATCCAGATTCTTGGATGAAATTGTTACTATACTCTTCATTGCTCTCTAGTATGATACCTATAAGTACTCCAACTTCTAAATCAAGTAAATTGTCACGATCGTCGTCCCAGGTTCCATTCTGCGACATGTCTTCGTTCGAACCCAATCCTAAAGCCAGGTCCAGATCAACTGGAAGCTTCAGTCCAAATAATGATCCAGCTTTCTTGGCGGAATTGTTGCAAGGAGCATTATTTATCCCTAATATTGTACATAAAAGGACTTCAACATCCAATTCTAGTAGATTGCCGCTGCTGCTATCTGAGGTTTCATTTTGTGACATGTCATCATTAGAATCCAAATATAAATCCGAGACCAGATCATTTGGAAGCTTTAGTCCAAGTAGTGATCCAGATTCGTGGGTGGAATTGCTATGATAATCCTCATTTCTCTGTAATATGATACCTATAAGTATACCAACTTCCAAATCAAGTAAATTGCCACCGTTGCTGTCCGAGGTTCCATTCAGCAAATTCCCTTTGTCCGTCCCCAGCTCTAAATCCTGATCAAGAAGTTTTAATCCAAGTAATAATTCGGATATGTTGGTGAAATTCTTGCAAGTGGCATTATTTATCCCTAATAGTGTACATAAAAGGACAGTAATATTCAAATCAAGTACATTGCCGCTGCTGCTGTTCCAGGATCCATTTTGTGACTCAAAACCTTCAGAAATCAATCCTAAATCCAGATCCAGGCCATTTGGAAGCTTTAGTCCAAGCGATGCTGCAGATTTATTGGTGGAATTGTTATTATAGTCTAGATTCCTCTGTAGTATGATACCTACAAGTATTCCAACTTCCAAATCAACTAAATTGCCACCGCTGTTCTCGGAGGTTTCATTCTGTGACATGTCTTCGTTCGAGGTTAAATTGAGGCCCTGATCAACTGGAAGGTTGAGTCCAAATAATGATCCAGCTTTCTTGGCGGAATTGTTGCAAGCAGCATTATTTATCCCTATTATTGTACATAAGAGGACTTCAATATCCAATTCTAGTAGATTCCCGCTGCTGCTATCATATGTTTCATTTTGTGACGTGTCACTTTCAGAACCAAAATCTAAATCCAGGTCCAAGTCAATTGGAAGCTTTAGTCCAAGTAATGCTGTAGATATGTTGGTGGACTTGTTATTAAAGTCTTCATTCCTTTGTAATATGATACCTATAAGTATACCAACTTCCAAATCAACTAAATGGTCAACACGGTTGTTCGAGGTTCCATTCTGTGACATTTCTTCGTTCGAACCAAATCCTAAATCAAGACCCAGAGAACCTGGAATATTCAGTCCATATAACGATCCTGATTTGTTGGTGTAATTGTTGCAAGCAGTATTATTTGTCCCTAATATTGTACATAGAAGTACTTTAAAATTCAAATCTTGTATATCGCCGCTGCTGCTGTTTGAGGATCCATTTTGTGACTCGTCATTTCCGGAATCTAATCCTAAATCTAGGTCCAGATCCATTGGCAAATTTGATCCAGGTAATGATTCAGATATATTGGTGGAATTGTTATGAAACTCTTCATTTATCTCGAATATAATACCTGTAAGTGTTCCATCTTCCAAATCAAGTGCATTGTCAGCGTTGTTGTCCGAGGTTTCATTCAGCGAATTGCCTTCATCAGAACCCAATCCTAAATCTAGGTCCAGATCCATTGGCAAATTTGATCCAGGTAATGATTCAGATATATTGGTGGAATTGTTTTGAAACTCTTCATTTATCTCGAATATAATACCTGTAAGTGTTCCATTTTCCAAATCAAGTAAATTGTCACCGTTGTTGTCCGAGGTTTCATTCAGCGAATTGCCTTCATCAGAACCCAATCCTAAATTTAGGTCCAGATCAACTGGAAGCTTCAGGTCCAGTAACGATCCAGAATTGTTAGTAAAATTCTGGCAAGCAGTATTATTTATTCCTAATATTGTACATACAAGGACTTTAATATTCAAATCTTGTATATTGCCGCTGCTGCTGTTCGAGGATCCCTTTTGTGACTCGTCATCTTCGGATTCTAATCCTAAATCTAGGTCCAGATCCATTGGAAGCTTTATTCCAAGTAATGATTGAAATATGTTGCTGGAATTGTTATTATACTCCGCATTCCTCTGTAGTATGATGCCTACAAGTATTCCAACTTCCAAATCAAGTAAATTGCCACCGTTGTTGTGGGAGGTTCCGTTCAGCGCATTGTCAGTTGGATGCTTTAGTCCAAATAATGATTCAGATTTGTTGGTAGAATTCTTGCAAGCATTATTTATTCCTAAAACTGTACATAAAAGGACTTCAATATTCAAATACAGTAGACTGCCGCTGCTGCTATTCGAGGATATATTTTGTGACATGTCATCTTCAGAATCCAATCCTAAATCCAGGTCCAGGTCATTTGGAAGCTTCAGTCCAAGCAATGCTGTAGAGTTATAGGTGGAATTGTTATTATACTCCACGTTCTTTTGTAATATGGTACCTACAAGTATTCCAATTTCCAAATCAAGTAAATTGCCCCCGTCGCCATTCGAGGTACCATTCAGCGAATTGTCTTCGCCAGAATCTAATCCTGAATCCAGGTCCAGATCGACGGGAAGCTTTGGGCCCAGTAACGATCCAGATTCGTTGGTGGAATTATTGCAAGCAGCATTATTTATCCCTAATATTGTGCATAAAAGGACTTCAATATTCAAATGTAGTAGACTGTCGCTGCTGCTATCCGAGGATATATTTTGTGACATGTCATCTTCAGAACCCAATCCTAAATCCAGGTCTAGGTTAATTGGAAGCTTTAGTCCAAGCAATGCTGAAGAGTTGTGAGTGGAATTGTTATTATACTCCTGATTCCTCTGTAATATGATACCCACAAGTATTCCAACTTCCAAATCGAGTAAATTGTCGCGATCGTTGTCCGAGTTTCCAACCTCTGAGTCTGATTTGTTGGTAGAATTCTTAGAAGATGAATTATTTTTCCCTAACTCGTCCGCATCCGTTCCAGGTGCTGCTCCTCCAGGTTGTGGTGTTGTTTTAGTTGTGTCGTTATTGCCTGAGCTGCCGTTAACATTTCCTGGAACTGTACCTGCAATACCTGAATCCTTGGTGCTAGTACTCGAACCATCGTTTCCGTTGCCTGAAGTGTTGTTGCCTTTGTCCGAACCATCGTTTCCGTTGCCTGAAGTGTTGTTGCCTTTGTCCGAACCATCGTTTCCGTTGCCTGAAGTGTTGTTGCCTTTGTCCGAACCATCGTTACCTTCCCCTGAACCGTTGTTGCCTTTGTCCGAACCATCGTTTCCTTCCCCTGAACCGTTGTTGCCTTTGTCCGAACCATCGTTTCCTTCACCTGAACCATTGTGGCCGTTGTCTGATCCGTTGTTGCCTTTGTCTGAACCGTTGTGGCCGTTGTCTGATCCGTTGTTGCCTTTGTCTGAACCGTTGTGGCCGTTGTCTGATCCGTTGTTGCCTTTGTCTGAACCGTTGTGGCCGTTGTCTGATCCGTTGTTGCCTTTCCCAGAACTGTTGCCTTTGCTTGGACCTTTGTTCCCTTCGCCTGATCTGTTGTGGCCTTTGGCTGTCGCTTTGTTGCCATTGCTTAAACCATTGCTATGATTTCCTGACTCGTCGCTATCACTGCCTGACTCGTTGCTATCACTGCTTGAATCATTGCTATCATTTCCTGAATCGTTGCTATCATTGCTTGACTCGTTGCTATCATTGCCCGAGTCGTTGCTATCACTATCCGAGTCGTTGCTATCACTGCCTGAACTGTTATTACCATTGCCTAAACCGTTACTTCTTCTGCGTGATCCATTATTGTCATTGGATGACCAGGTGTCGCTACTAAGTACCTCTTCTTTTATTTTTAAAATAACTAACTCAATGAGACATTTCTGGTAACGCGCGCTCTGCTTTATCCAGACACGTTTATCGAAATCGTTTTCGGTTATGTCGCAAGCGCGTAACAGTTTCTGCCTTCTTTCATTCAGTTTATCCACCAGATTCTGTTTCTTCTGATCTCCATTTTTCCCATATTGCCGATTTTCGTTTTTGACAAGTCTATGTAATTTTTCATAAAGGTCTGCCAGGGACGGATTTCTTTTCCAGTTCCCATTAAAATTCTTGTTTTCTCTAGACTGTTCTCTTTTTTGTTGTACCTTTTGTATCAACTCCTTCAATCTGTTCACGTCAGACTCGGATTCGTTTGTATCCCTATGTTTATGTGATTTGTTCCTTCGTTTGTTGCTTTTCGATTCCTTCCTTCGGTGTTTCGATTGTCCACTTTCGGATTCTTCGCTAGAACTGCTGTCGGAGTTCTCACTTGAATCTGATTCAGATTCTGATGATTCGGAAAAGTCATAATTTTTATCATCCCATTTAGATAATAACAATCGTAGAGTTTCGATATCCGCTAAATCTAGTGTATCAAGTAATTTATCAACAATGTCTACTTCCTTCTTGTCTGAACCGCGTTCTTCTCGATGTCTCTGGAGTCCACGCCATCCTGATGTTTCGAAGGGGGCAGCGTAGACAGAAACAATTAAGGATGCAACTAATAAACAGGTGCTACCTATTAATCACAGATAAATACTACATGTTAGTGTGAATCGCATTTATTAAACGTAAATATAATGTTCGAAAAAGAAATAAAAAATACATCGATGGTTTGAAATTATATAAAAGCTTCTGAAATAATTTTTCATTATATATTTAGTGGTATGAATTCCTTTGCAAGTATCTTCTGTTAGAACTTTGTTCATTAACAAAACATACAAATTCCCATTTCAGATAATACTGTTTGCAAAACGGTTATGAGTACAATATCTGAGAAAGATGACGAGCAAAAATAAATTTCATGATTTAGTAATTTCTCAAGTGGGTATTAATATTTGAAATATTTTTTGTCCCTATCCGTATTTACATATTAAGTTACAATTTGTAATGACTGGAATTGGAGACTTGAAATAAAAACGATTTAAAATAAGAATCGCGGTTTCTATAAATTGACTTTAGCATGTACAAAATAAGATAAATGTAATGACATACTAAACTAACGGTACATTTTTTCTTTCAAGAAAGAGGATGAGTAATTAAGTTTGCTATTTTACCTTTCATGTGTATATCTTTTTTTTTCTAAATACGTTACACTTAACACGGCAGGAGATTTTCACTCCACTGTTCGGCTAGATATTACGAAGATCTTTTATACAATCTGTACGTGATAAATGTTCCTTATCGCGTCTTGCGATAAAATTTACAACTATTATTAGCATGATTCATCTCATCTCGCAGAGTTTCCTGGCAGATTCCAATGTATTGTAAACCTTGGTTGCTGAACAAGGCTTCTAAAATTTTGCAACGTAATTTGCACACAAACGATGATACAGCCAATACAAATTATTATGACGACATGGACATGTTTTTCCGAAATGAGGCATTTGATATTTTACAAATTGTCTGGAAATTTCTTAACATGATACGTATTTTACCTTAAATCATGCTCTTTTGAATATTGTTGTATTTTATTATCAGATCTTATTAAAATATACATATATTCACGTGTTGCGAGTTACTTAAATCACTTAAGTTAAATGGAAAAAATACTGTAAGCAAATACATATGATTGTGTCACTTAAAAATTTATTACTTTTAATTAAATTGTACATTTGGGATAACAATACTGCAATGATAAAATTTGTGACCATTCCAATACAAAAAAATTTTTTGTTTTTGTTTCCCTAAATACATTTTTGAATTTCGTGGATAGTTTCATGTAATAAGCAATAATGTAGAACCGGTTGCAATAATGTAGGCGTTAAATGTTGTCAATAGTCAATTATATGAATGTTTGTTTTCTAAGGTACAGGAACAAATTAAAACCAGAGGTGGTATATAAATAAATGTGTTATATTTGATGAGTTACTTGTTGAAATGCAAATCTTTAAACTTTTCCTTAAATTAAATTTCATATGACACAGCACACATATTTCAAATATATCCAGCTCTTGGGAACCGAGGACATTGAACATTTTTAAGGCGAAATTGAGTAATATCAATCTTAGTTTTGTAGAGGAACTGATCAATTTTCAAAATTCAACTTTAGAAATTTTAAGCAAAAAGTTATTTCAACAGGTTCAAATAAGTTCAACAAAGGTTTAAAGATCAAAATATTAAAAATATTCAAGTTCAAAGTGCAATGTGCAAAAGTCTAAACGCAGTCTCCGGTAAGAAATTATATGAAGAATATATTAATAGCATACATGACAAAATAATAATAAATACTATAGAGAATAATAAAATTTGAAAGTCTAAAATAAATTTCAACCGTTGATACTTTTGCCAAACACGCTATTCTAATTTTTCCATTGAAGAAGTTCTTGCGCCACTACGAATTAAACTTACTGTATATGGGATGTGTCGACTGCAGAGTTCTAGCACACTCTTAATTGAAAAAGAGTCAGCCCACGATCAGATTCTTCCAAAATGTACCATGTATTTACGATACCCTAATTGGCCTAATTACTCTTGAGAGATTAAACGAAGCCCTGACAGTGTGTCAGCCTTGTTTATCTTTTAATTAAGAATTTTTGAATGTTCGCGATTACAAACGAGCGAATTAAGCTGACACAAAAAAGTTCATAGGAGTTCAAAATTTTTCAGAACCATGGTAAACTCGTGCTCGTGTCTCAAATTTAATTCCCGCTCTAAAGCTTAACAGTAGTTGTATACGAAATCGAAAGTTACGGGGACGAAGAAAGTGGTCGAGAAGGAAACGGGCGGCCAGCGAAAGCGAACGTGATCCATGACCCAGGACACTCCAGTTTCCTCGGAGAGATCTGTTCGACAATCGTGCACCATGTTAATAGAAACCTCGGTTGGGTCGGGTCAGGACGGCGGGCAGCAGTCAGCGAAAGTGAAAACGAAACGAAACTCGCAAGTCGGTCGTGGGCGAGCAGATGTAGGCGAGTGAAATTGAGGACGGTAAAAGTGGGCTACCAGGCCTCTGCCCTATATTTCCGCCACATCACTTTCGTTCTCGATCGGTGCTTTCGTGTGACCCGTGTCACGTTCACTTTCAAATGAACTCGCGAGCCGGCTCGCTGCTGCTGTGCAATGACCTCGGACAGTTTGGGCATACATCCGCAGTACAACGAATGTAAATTGTTTGTCAGATTGTTAGGATTTAATTAGGGCTTGGAATAGTTCTGTATCAAAACTTACAGAAAAGTATAACGACCTTGTATACAAATACATTCTGCTAATGTAAACATTCTAGCTATATAAACATTCAGTACAATGGCGAAATTTGCCATGATGTGCCAGAAATTTGTGATATTGTAGAGGACGATAAGACAAACATTTTTCCTTAGTAACATTTTGCCATATGATGTAATATAACAATATTGCAGACCGTAGAAAGGTGGAACTCCTAGCGCCAGATAATAGGCACCCCGCGAAATTTTCCGTACTGCATGCTGTAGAGGCAAATGCGGTGGGATGCTTACCGACAGATGCTAGGCTGTTCTAAACTGTCTTCGTTGGAGCGCAACCTGACACGTCCACAGCATAGACGATCGTCTGTGTCCACGGTGTCCGCCTCCTGCGATAATGTCCACCATTCTCACTCGTGTTCGTTCATTTCAATATCGACGAAGTGTCCTCTTCGTCGGGGGTGATGCCACAGACGTGGTATAGGATAGACCTATCAAACAATGCATCTTTCTGTCTCCGGTTTGTGGGGTCGCAGGTCCCTATTACCATTTTAGTGTCACAGGCAACGTTACCCGCGAAATCTCGAAACAGATTGTGACGCTACGCGTGGTGGGAATTAGAATTCGACACAGGGAAAATTAGATAATTTGGAGCACGTGAATAATAAATGTTTCTGTTATAAAAAGTTCGTCTTATGAACATATTCCCTCCCACGGAAGAGAAAACAATTGACTTGTTTTCAGAACAAGTGAATGAGAAAAACTCGTGACTGCGATTTTTTTTTCAAATGTACTCTCTACTAGAGCTCTTACTTTTCGACCCGTTAGGTACCCAGCTATCCAGAACCACAGACGAGATATGGAATAGACCTATTAACCAATGTATTGTTCTGTCACCGTTTTAGGGGGTCCTAGGACCCCCCTGCCACTTTAGTTTCGCATGCAACGTTACCGGTGAAGCCTCGAAGCAGATTGTAACGCTTAGTGTTCCTGATTTCTCGATATTTTTCGCATCTCGAGAAATGAGAAATCAGATTATATTTCTCGAGAATTCTCGAGAATTCTCAAGAAATTAAAAACTATTGTAAAATTTATAATTTTGGAATAATGTTGATAATATTTATCTAAATTTTTATTCGTGTCCAACTTAAACAAAACTTGTGTAAATGAAAAAAAAACAGATATTAAATATAATAGATAAATTTATTTATTTAATATAAAATGTGAGCAAAACGAAACTTTACTTTTTTGTTTTAAAATAGTATTTTTTCAAAAGCACAATGCGTCTAATGTCGCGTCAGCCAATCTACTTCTTTTTTCTTTGTGACAAAATCTGCGGCTGTAGAAAAATTTCTTTCATTTTGAGTGGATGTTGGTTTAATTGTACATAGAACATCGGCGATACGAAGAGAAAAGTTTATAAACAATCGCGCAATTATTCGCATATATTGCTAACATTTATCACTGATTGTAGATGTGTTTATATGTTCACGATTAACACACAATTTGAACCAACTGAAAATTCATTTCTGAAAACTAATGGGATTTATAATAATTTTCTTACACTGAAGGTTCTCGAGAAACAATGTAATTTCTCGAGAAATGAGAAATAAGAAATTATAAAATTTCTCGAGAAATTATCGAGAAAGAATTCTCGAGAAGGAACACTAGTAACGCTATGCGTAGTAGGAATTAGATTTCAGCACGGGTAAAACTAGGTTATTTTTTTAAAGTCGAAGCCCGCGATTTACAAATGTTTCTCTTATTGTTAGAGTAACAATTCAAAAATCGTCGTATGAACATATTCCGTTCAACGATAGAGAAAGGAGGATGAAAATAAAACGATATCACATTCGCCGTTTAACCTTGCTGTCCTATTCCGGTTTATTTAACGCAAAATAAATTAGAAATTATAAAATTTCTCGAGAAATTCACGGGAAGGAACACTAGTCGTGGGGTGCATTAATGTGACTGCAAATCGAGTTGCTTTTCAAACCCCTCAGAAAAAATAGTAAAGGTCGATTTCTAAACTTTTTTGTCTGAGCCTGTAATGAAAATTCAAAAATCCCTTTTGTAGATTTAAGTAAGTTTTGTACATACTGAAAATTTCATCGAAATCGATTATCGATGCTAATCTCGAAGGTTCGAGATTACCCAACCGAGTTGTTCGTCATTGTCCCACGACATCCAAAAATAAAAAGGAATTTATTTCAGAGGTTGGAATCATAATTCAAGCAACGCCTTGGTCACAAAATGTTGGTAAAAAAGCGATTTATTTCAACTTAAAAAAGAATAATTGTATCACTAATTCAACAATAATTACATGCAATTGAAATGGACAAAATATTAGTTCAGACATGATGAAAATAATAAATTGTGTTATACTTGAATAGCATAAGCGTTCTGTATTTATTACTTTCTGCCCGGTGTTGGATACGACCGAAACTATTAGCTAGTTGGAAGGGAACATCGTGTCTACGTATTAAAACGCCGTAACCGTAACATCGCGTTCGCGAATACCCCGCGTACGTGTTTACGCGACGCTCGAGCTGGAAGACGTTGGAGAGAGACAGAACGTCAACAACCTCTACCAAAGTCGTACCGTCGCCGAACAATGCACCTGCCAGTTCAACTTTACTCGCAATGGTGATCGGACCTCAGGGAATGCGTGAGCACATTATTTCGCGATACCTTGATTCCTGGATTGATTTCATCGATTACTGGACCATGTGGGAGGTCGTTTAACAAGATTCTACAACAATTCACCAAGTATCTAGAAGACTTCGCAAGCAATACTTTTCTCGTGGAGCTGGGAGTCGTTGGAGCGAGACGGAACGTCAACAACCTCTAGCAAAGTCGAACCAACGCCGAACAATGTACTTGCCAGTTGAACTTTGCCTGCGACAGTGAACGGACCTCAGTGAACGCGTGAGCATATTATTTCGCGATATCTCGCTTCCTGGATTGATTTCATCGATTACTGGACCATGTGGGAGGTCGCTTAACAAGATTCTACAACAATTCACCAAGTATCTAGAAGACTTCGCAAGCAATACTTTTCTCGAGGAGTTGGGAGTCGTTAGAGCGAGACGGAACGTCAACAACCTCTAGCAAAGTCGAACCAACGCCGAACAATGTACTTGCCAGTTGAACTTTGCCTGCGACAGTGAACGGACCTCAGTGAACGCGTGAGCATATTATTTCGCGATATCTCGCTTCCTGGATTGATTTCATCGATTACTGGACCATGTGGGAGGTCGCTTAACAAGATTCTACAACAATTCACCAAGTATCTAGAAGACTTCGCAAGCAATACTTTTCTCGAGGAGTTGGGAGTCGTTAGAGCGAGACGGAACGTCAACAACCTCTAGCAAAGTCGAACCAACGCCGAACAATGTACTTGCCAGTTGAACTTTGCCTGCGACAGTGAACGGACCTCAGTGAACGCGTGAGCATATTATTTCGCGATATCTCGCTTCCTGGATTAATTTCATCGATTATTGGGCCATGTGGGAAGTCGCTTAACAAGATTCTACTATAATTCACCCAGTATCTAGAAGACTTCTTGGGCAACACATTTCTCGGGTCCTATCAAAGGTTCCCACTGCTTAGGGATACTTAAAAATGTGCAGTGCTTTGTGTTTAAAATCATGAAATGGTTGTGCGTGTTAGTAGTGTCGACGCGAGTGTAGAGTCAGTGTTTTTACGCATCTTGAACTATTTAAGACTAAGCACCGGTGCTCAAATTACTTTTTGATCGCGAAATTAAAGTGACATATTTTTGTGGGTGTGTGTGATACATTCTGTTTGGTACTACTGACCTTGGTTTGTGAACCTGCTAACGTGGCTGCCTGACTGCATGGATAGCGGTGAGACTGCATTCAACGATCGGTGAGTGGTACATTTTAATTTTTTCAATTTTTCTGAATGCTACTGAATAAATGATTGCTGTAGCAAGCACAGTGACCAAGAATACATACTTTGTACTCGTGAACAGTAACATTAACGCGCGTGCTTCAAAATGTTTAATACAGACAAAAGCAATGAATAAATTTGCACTTCGAGGTCAAAGTTCTAATAACGCGTTATAAATATTCCGAATTATTTTTCTTGAATTTTATAATCTAAGCTTGATTCTTTGAATACGAATTGCACATCTCAAGTTTAATTACATTCGAGCCATTAGATTTTCTTAATAAAACGAGAATGTGAAGCATTAATTTATTAAGGATTTTCAATTATATAAGTTGAAGTTCTTTCTCATACAAATATTAATATGCGAGAATGAGAGTTGATATTGGTACTACTTGGTCAGTGTGCTTACTTCTTCAACTTTTCTCTCTCCTTACAATATTTAAGCCAGCCTATCAATAAGTCTTAGTTTAAGAACTTTAGTCGTAAGACTTTTTCAAAATTTTCAAAAATGCGCAAAGCATTGGTCAAATATGGACCAGAATTATTCCGTAGAAATGGGTCACTTTCGTAGGTACCTCCCCGCTGGTGTGGCCTGGCCTTGGTAACGTTTCCCAAGCATTGCGACTTGCGAAACGGAATCAAGCTAAAGCCTACGATCTAGTTTAAGTGTCCAGATCGAGCCAACCTCACATTCGGTGAATTTTTGGTTCCGTCTGGACATCTATTCAAAAATGCACTTGCGTATTTCGAGCAATAAGCTTCTATTCCGTCTCGTTCTTTTTAAATATAAGAGTGCCGAACGCGCTCTTCTAGAAATACAATTCGCCTTCGATTACTGATTTCGAATTCGCGCATGGTTTGCTCGCCCGCCATAGGCCGGCTGTGCTGGGTACAACTTATTACGGCTTTACACGGAGGACCATTGTTAGACGATGTTGTGCGCCAGTTCATGACTTTCGGATTTTCTTGTCATCCCGCCGATACCGGGCTTCGGTCCATCTCGTGCCGGCTCTGATGTCTTCGTTAGCTCGTTCTCGGCCACGCACGCCATGGCAGTGTAAAGTCGTAGTATGGAGCACGCCATGTAGAAACGAAAATTCGGTGCATCGAGGGTGAATGTCGCGTCGCGTCGCGTCTTTCGGTCCTTTAGTCGTTTAGTCTTCTTTGCAATCTCAATCGGGAGATTCTTAGCTTCCGCCTATCCCCCGAAAGTTACGCAAGTGCATATTTGCGATAGATTATGCCACTAGGGCCCATTGTAAAGAGTGCAGTAGGCTAAATTTAAGGGTAGAGGTGCGCTTGCTTGTCGAGAGTGACACAATTTGCTTTTGCTTTTGCTTTCTTTTACAATATTAGCTTCACCGTGGACCGTGTCGTTTCTCATTTAGCATACTTTTAAACACTTGTCATAGTGACTTTTCTATTCCCTACTTTCAATTCCTTTTTCTTTCTTTCCCGTAATATAAATTCGCTCTCGGGTGAGATCTTGAATCAGCACAAGATGCTCGGGCACGATGCACTCGCCTGTGCAAATTGTCGGCTTTGTGGTGGGAGCGCGTATTGCAGCTGCATGTGATTGAATTGTGAGCCCTTCCGCTATGATTCCGATCCCTTTCAGGCGCGGCCCTAAAGGGGAACTCCCGTTACTGAGGGGCCTAGATGAGTAGTGGTCGTGTAGTAGCGTTTTATCTGTGCGACTGCAATGCGTGAGTGTATCGAGCAGCTCGAGATCTCTCGCGACGGCGAATCCGTGTCCGTGTGTCAATTATTTTCTATCTCTGCAATGAGATACTTAGAATCTGTTTGACACTTGAAAGCAATGCAAGCGTACCTCTAAAATATGCGAAAGAAATTGTAATCTTATGTATGCAGAGAGATCGACGAGATCCTCTCGTCTATTTCTCTCACGCGCGTATGTTAACCCTTTGTACGTTAAAGTAAAATCTTTTGAAAAATTTTTTGTTGCCATTTACCATATATTGCTATCACAGTCCGAAGGGTTAATATACCGAACCATAGTCTGTTATGCTTCCTCTGAGTGGTGTGTGTGTGTGCGACGTGCGTGCTGCGAAACTTAGAATAGTTGGGCAGGCAAGTCTAGTTTTAAGCGTTGCATCGAGGAATTCTTCGAGGAATTCGCCGAGGGATTCGCCGAAGGGTCCTCTGGTGAATTCTTTAAGAGATTCACTTAGAATTTCGTTGGCAGGCTCGGGGTGGAATCAGGTCTGGGTTATTAACATTTTAGAGTAGAATTAGAAAATTTTTATTATTAGCGCCTGACGAGGCTGCTTTTTTCACACTACAATTCGGAATTATTATGCGCCCAAAGAGGCTGCTGTTCTTCCGGCTTGTGATTCGGCATCGTTATGCGCCCATAGAGGCCGCTGTTTCTTTTTTCATTAAAATTGAAAACTATGAGACGCTCAAAGTTGCCACTCCTTTTTTCTATCAGTCTTGAGAATCGTTGAGCGCCCATAGAGGCTGCCGTTTCTTTTCTCATTAAAATTGAAAAGTTTTAGGCGCCCAAACGGGCCACTCCTTATTTCTATAAATCTTGAAAATCATTAAGCGCCCAATGTGGCTGCTCGAAATTTTTCTGAATGTCCGAATTGCGTGGCGCTCCATGCGGCTGCCTGGAATTTAAAGGAAATTTTTTGAAACTTGTTTAAATACAAATTGTCTGTTTCAGTAATAGTGTTTGTGATCGCCCGTAATGCGATCGTAGAGTCAGTGTTTTTGCGCAAGTAAAACTATTCGAGAGCTCCGGTGCTCTATTAGTCTTTTCACCGCGAAAGTAGAGTCATGCACGAGTTCAACTGGAGCTGCTGGGCGGAGGGCTAAAGAGTTGCTGACCTGAGGGGTGCCGAGCTGAGGGATGCTGAACTGAGGGGTGCTGGTCAGAGGGCTGCTGGTCCGAGGGGTGCTGGTCTCAGGGCTGCTGCTGAGGGGTTCGAGTTTGCAGAGATGCAGTACTCTTGATGACAGCGAACGGCAAGTCACTTTATAATTCTTTGAATGTGGGTGCACGCAATAGAACAAAATGGTTTCTGTAGAAAACGTAGCGTAGCTATTAGCTCCTTCGATTCTGGCCATTCCAACACAAATGCGCGACATGCAGGGGCCCATTTCACATGGCCGGTATTCATTTCGGGAACACTTATGCAATATTTTGCGAATATGGTCTAGGGCGTCTAGGCAGTAGCCTCGTGATGTGGTTCTTTTCTAAACCATATTCACGAAATATCGCAGAAATGTTCCTAAAACGAATGCCAATTATATGAAGTGGGCCACTAACCGCTGCGCATATTTGTTGGAAAGAGCAGAATCCAATGAGCCGACCATACAAGGTACTCGTAGATTGTGACATGCATGTGTCTGTCTTAAAATCAAAAAATTAAATCGATACAACATTTGCTCGCGATTTTTGCAATTCCGATTAATAATTCCTAAAATAATGGAATCGATCGTGTCGAGTAAAGTCACCGCGAAAAATTTGGAAAAGTTCCAAGTGGAACCAGACTTCCTAGCAATCTTGCAGTCTAGCAAGATCCTTCGTGATCGCGTGTAATGCGATCGTAGTGTCCCCGTTTTTTTTCGCGTTCATCTACGTATTTTGCAGAGCACCGCGGCTCTTAATTAGAGTAGTACTACCGAAAATTTGGAGTCAAATTTTTGCGTATCTAAGATTTGTCCAGAGCACCGAAGCTCCAGTTGAATTTTCTTCGCGAAAGTAGAGCCAATTTTTTGCGCATAAAAAGTTCGTCCAGAGCACCGGTGTTCTAATTGCTTTTTTATCGCGGAAGTAGAGTCAAATTTTCGCTTAGCTTCAATTTTCAGCTTAGACTTGCCAAGGAAATTCTAGGCCCTAAAAAGGGCCTAGTTCGTGGACCCTGGTGAAGGCCCAACAAATGGACCCTATACAGGGCCTAGCGCGTAGGCCCTAGAGAGGGCCCAAAGGGAGACCCTACAGAGGGCCTAGCATAGGCCCTAGAGAGGGCCCAAAGCTTGGAAGCTGGCGAGGATGACAGGACGGACCATATTCGCCGACCGGTGAATAATATTCTGTACTTGCATGCGACTTGTTATGTAGACACGAGTACCTTGTATTACTGGGTAGTAATCTTTGTGCGTGTATTTTGCAAGGGTAAGCATCCTACTTAATTGCACGCAGTGCAGTTTGGTAAGATATGCATCCTACAAAATGCAATCAAAAAGACTTTGCCCAACGAGTTCATTCCGAGTGCAAGGAATGTGAAATAATTGAAATGGCGCGTTTAAAATACAAGAGGGCCAAAAGTTGCTGCTCCTTTTGTCGAATTAGAGCCACCCCTATATACCCCGCGGCGTGTATATGCATATTAACCCTTTGGACTTTAAATTAAAATCTTTTGAAAGTAGCCTTTTCCCTTTAATATTGCAAGTAAAGTTCAAAGGGTTAATATGTTTTTGCGAGATATTCGGGGAATCATTTGGAAGTCGCTGAGGGATTCGTGCGTTTAGATTTAAGTAAGAGAATTGTAAAGACCTATGTACGTACAGGGAGATATCGAACCTACCTCCTATCTCCGATGAGCAGGTAGGTTCGATACCTAAACCGAAGGGATCGATGGAACTTTGTTTCCATCCATCTCTTTGGTTGAATAGGCTAAGGGTTTCATGTACAGGGAGATCGGTGGAACTTTGATTCCATCTATCTCTCTACGGGTCTCGAAACGCAGCAACCTCCTCGTGGTGAGACCTGGTAATCGGTGAGAACCGAGCCGATAGTTGCGATTGTCAAATATTCTAATTAGATATAAGAATTTCTTTAACTTGCAATGTTAATAGAATGTAAGAATAAAATATAATAACTTGAAATATTGTTAAATATTGTTAACATGAACTCAGTATTTCAACACATTTCAGAGTAGTTCTTAAGTTGGACGCCGTTCATGAACAGAAGTCACTAAATTCAGTCCTCAAATTATGGGTCGGTAACACAGTTTGTACAGTGACACGAAGTTCCATAAGGTGATAGGTCTATTCCATACCTCGTCTGTGCCAGAACAACTTCAAGCAATTGAATGTTGTATTGTCTGTGGTATTGTTTGATGTTAGCCAAAAATGATCGAACAATACCACATTCAATGGCTTGAAGTTGTTTCGGCACAGACGAGGTATCTAACCCATACCTCGTCTGTGGTTTCGGGTAGATGGGGTTTTTTTTTTTTTTTTTTTTTTTAACCTGGAGAAAATCCCTAACGGATACCCTGTCCTCCGGGGGGAGGTCAGGGTTATGTGGGACTTGCACCCACTAAAAACTCCAGGGTGGCCTCCGGGCTGGAGAGGTTCGCACGGTGGAAGGGGGAGGACTTGGGCGAGATCCAAACGAAACGATGCGTTCGCCACCCCCCCCTTCCGTGCACTGGAACCTCTCCCGCCAAGCCCCTCGCAATAAGAGGGGATACATCCTGAAGGGGGATACCAGAAACCCCCCTCCGGACTTAACTCAATTCTGAGTTATGTTGTGGAGGCGCAATGGAACCACGCATTGCGTCACCACTCACTCGGACCGCTGCTGCCAGAGGCCGGCGAGCCCCCGCTCGTCGGGTCTCCGCGGTCCTGCGGGCCTGAAAGCTGAAACAGAAACAAATGTAGAAACAGAAGGCTCGCCACTCGGTTGCCGAAAGTCACAGCCCCCCGGCGCACGCTCCTAAGGTCGTAGGTGCGCGGGAGGGCGGCCACCCCGGCCCCTATATCCGCGCGGAGCAGCTCCTCCTCGTCTCCCGGGAGCACCACTCCCGACTGTTCCCCCGCGTGCACCCAGCCCGTCGGGGAGCCCCTCACGCTCCCGCATCCGCTCTGCCTCCTCCTTCACGGACATAATTACTTCCGCGAAGGAGGCCACGACGGTCCAATCCTCCCGACCCCCGAGCATACGCCGAACCAGGGCACCCACCTCGAGGTCCGGCCCCACGAAAGACCTGAGAATCCGGCGCTCCGCTTCCCACTCCGAGCAATTCTCCATCGTGTGGGCGGCCGAGTCCACGTCGCCAGAGTCGCAGTGGCTGCAGCGGGGAGATGCCTTACGACCGATCCGGAACAGATACTCGCCGAAGCATCCGTCCCCGGTCAAGACCTGAGTCAGTCGGAAGGAGAGCCCGCCGTGGCTACGCTCCATCCAGCGGTCGAAAACGGGGTAGAGCGCCCCGACAACGCGACGGCTAATGTGCTCGGGCCGCGCCAGCCACTCCAGCCACCGATCCCGCATCCGTAGCCGGGCCCGGAGGCGCGCCCCAGCCAGCTCGCCCGCCGAGCAGTCGTCGGCCTCGCGGAGTTCGCGAATCGCCGAGTAAACTTCCGCGTCCATTTCCGCAAGAAGATGGAAAGGGGGGGACCCACCCAAGGCGGACAGCTCGGCGTGCGCAACAGTACGGTACGCCCTCACGGCCCTGAGGACGACCTTCCTGTGAACCTTTACGAGGAGATCTTTCCCCGCGCGGCACGTCGCGAGATCGCCAGCCCATATCGGAGCTCCGTAGAGCGCCATGGAACGAACGATACCGATGTATAGACGTCGAGCCCCGTCCGACGGACCCCCGAGGTTGGGCATGATGGACGCCAGTCGACCAATCTGCTTCCCCAGCCGAGGGCCCAGGGCTTTAAAATGGCGCGTCCAGCTCCAGCAGCTGTCTAACACGAGGCCGAGATATCGCATGGATCTCGAAACCAGGACGCAGGCCCCGCCGACGAAGAGAGTGGCACGCCTGGGGATTCCACGGCCAGTCCGGTTCGACAGCCAGATGGCCTCCGTCTTGCCGACGGCCACCCTTAACCCAAGCGTCCCTATCTCGGCCAGAATCCGCCGCAGTGCCTCCTCTGCGAGGCAGACTGCGGCTTTCCAGTGTAGCCCGGCAGCAACCACTAGCGTGTCGTCCGCGTAGCAGACCATCGACACGTCCGGAGAGGGCATCGCCACCCGCAGCACCGTATCGAAGGCGAGGTTCCACAGTAAGGGTCCCAGAACCGATCCCTGCGGAACCCCACGCTGCACAGGGGCCTCCCCGTCCCCCTCTCGAGTGGAATATCGCACTACCCGTCCGCGCAGATAACTCCGGATCAGACGGCAGAGGTAAAAAGGGACCGTGTGATAATTCAATGCCCTCTCAATCGCCTCCCACGAGACGGAATTAAAGGCGTTTGCGATGTCCAGTGATACCGCAACGCAGATACCGCCTCTCCTCGTCGACGCTTCCGACAGCTCTCTTACTTTACGGACCGCGTCAATGGTGGAGCGTTGTCGCCTGAATCCGTACTGGCGGCTCGACAGGTCCGGGCCAGCGCCGGACTCCAGGTGCTCAACCACGCGGGCGGCAACGATCCTTTCGAGCAGCTTTCCAGCCTCGTCCAGGAGGCAGATCGGCCTGTAAGCCGCCGGCGACTCCGGGGGCTTGCCAGGTTTGCGCAACAGGATTAACCTCGCCTCCTTCCATACCGAGGGGAAACTTCCGGTCCTCAGCACGGAGTTGAACAACTGGACGAGGCCGCTACCCAGAGCACTCAGCGCTAGCACCAAAACCCTGCCGGGGACCCCGTCGGGCCCCGGGGCTCCCCGCTTGGCGCGGCATCGTGCGACGGCGGAGGCGAACTCCTCGTCACCAATCTCCAGGTCGCTCGACCAGCCCGTTGGCTGGCCCAACCATGGATCTTCGGCACGAGCCCCACCGCCTCCCCTCTCCAGGGGAGCAGGGGGGAAAAGCGTCGCCATGATCTCGCCGAGGAATTGGGGATCCAGGCCCTCGGTGACCGGGGGCGTCCAGGGCCCCATCTTAGACGCGATGGCTCTGTAGGGACGCCCCCAGGGATTCTCATCGAGGATCGCGAGAAACTCCTCCCGAGACCTGGATTTGGCCCTCGCGATGGCCCGTCGCACCTCCAGGCGCGCATGCGAGAACGCGGCGCGCAGTTCCTGGAGCCGTTCCTCCGCCACCCGACCTCGACCCGTCCGACGGCGGGCGTTCGTGTACTGGCGACGCGCCCTTACGCTGGCATTACGCAGGTCGGCGACCTCGGCGCACCACCAATACACGCTCCTCCGACCCCCGCCCCTGGCACCGGCTCGGGGCATCGTGGCGTCGCAGATCTTTTGCAAGACCTTGCGGAACCATTCCGCCCCGGCCTCTGGGTCATCGAGGGTATCGCCCGGTAGTCCCGGCCATGACACGACGGCGGCGGCCATCTGGGCCGCGTCCGGATCCAAGCTCCCGAGCCTCCAACGTGGAGTAGGGCGTCCCAGGGAGGCTGGCCGAGCGGGAGTAACAGATGTCTCTATGAAGACATAGAGATGATCTGATAGTGTCGCCACCTCTTCTGCCACTCGCCATCCAGTCACGCGATTCGCGGCAGCGGGGTTTGTCCACGAGATGTCGATCGTCGACTCCCCGCGCGCGCCGCGATATGTCGTGATCCCTGGTTCGTTAAGAAACGAGAGCCCCAGGCTCGCTGCCCACTCCGACAGCATCTCGCCTCTCGGTCCCGTCCGGGGGGAGCCCCACTCGGTCGCGTGGGCATTAAAGTCCCCCAGGACGAGAATCGGGCGGTTCCCGGCCGAGGCGACGAACGCTGCCACCTGGTCGAGGATCACCTCGAAATCCCGAAGGACCCAGGAAGGAGGGGCGTAGCACCCGACCACTGTGTATTCCCCCCATTCCACCGCCACCCACCCGTGTCCCTGCCCGGAGACTCGGCCCGAAGGGGAACCCCCCTCCTGCCGCCACGTGATGGCCACAAGGCCGTTCAGGTCACCGACCCAATTCGGCCGGACAGGGACCCAATACGGCTCAGCGATCACCGCTAAACTAATTTCCCACTCCGCGCGCGTTTGTTCAAACAGACTCTGTGCCGCACTGCAATGATTCAGGTTTCCCTGGAGGATCCTCAGTCCGCGCGACATTGAAGAACCGATTTGGTGACCTCCTCCTGGTCCATCTCTGAGAGCCGCACTGTGGCTTCCTCCTGAGAGCCGGAGGGCTCGTTCTCATCTGTACTATGGCTCGGTCCGGGGGGCTCCCTGGGTTCAGTGCCTATCCTAGCAGTGGTAGGGGGCGAGCTCTCCGGTGTTGACTGCTTATTCCCCTCGGGCCCGTGTACGAATGTTTTTAGAAAAAACTTTCTTTTTGAGGATGGCGACGTTCCTGATGTAGATGGAACTTCGTTTCCCTTCACGCGAGAAGTCTTCGGGGATCCGATTGGGGAAGCGCCATGGTTCCGCTTTCTTCTCTCTTCGCGTCTCTGCGTCTTAGATTTGCGAGGAGGTCCTACTTCCGTGTTGGTCAACACCTCCACCTCCATTTCCGTCGAGGCTGAATCGCCCGTCGCGCCACTCTCGCCTGATCCACTCGGCTCCGACGCGTTAGTCGTCGTAGGTGGGGCTGCTGAGGTATTCTCCTGTGCCTTTCCCTCAGCGCAAGCCCGCTTCCCTCCCCGCGCAGGAGGGTGGCACGCAGCGCTGCCCAATCTATGGTCCGCGGGTCCATCCCCGTCCGAGCAGAGCGGACAACGAGGGGACGCAGCACACTCACGCGCCTTGTGACCTGTCGAGCCACATCTGTAGCATAGCTGGGTGCGGTCCACCGTGCTAGTGCATTTCGCACGGACATGGCCAGGCTCCAGGCACCGGTAGCACTGAAGTCGCCGTTGTGCCAAAGCTCGCACCCGAGCCTGCATGCCGTTCACACATATGCGGCCAGTCCCCGTTAGTCGATTCGCCGCAGCCAGGGGGCAACGCACCCACATCGAGAACAATCCCGAAGCGTCGCGACGGAGCACCCCTGTGGCAACATCTACCGTGTCGCACGCGCCCTGGGCGGCTATGGCCTCCCGCACGCCCTCCTCCGAAGCCATCTCCGTCAGGCCGACGACTCTCAGCTCTGCTCGGCGCTGAGGGCAGTGCACGCGCACCCCGGAACCAGCAAAGGCCTCCTCTAACCTGGACTTCAACGCAGCGGCCTTCGCCGCGCTCTCGGCTCCCGGAAGCTCCACTACAAGTCCCCCCGTGACGGCTCGGCGAGGCCTCATCGCCGTTATCCCTAAGGACGCCACCTCGATGGAGGCCATGGCTGCGGCCATTTGCCTTCCGAACTCCTGTTCCTGTCCAGTGGGGGCTGTGATCGCGACCGCCGCTGATCTAGGGGGGCGCGGAAGAGAGACCCTCATGGTAGCAGAGGCCTTCGTTCCCCCGCCGCCACCTTTCTTTTGCTGCTGTGGGACAGTTTTCCCACCCTCCGGTGTCGCGCCCGGCATCTTGCCGCTCCTGCTCTTGCGCCCCACGACCTGCGCCCAACTCTGAGGAGCAGGACCCCGAGCCGCTTCCTTGGAACGCACCGCGTCGTCCGATTTCCCCTTCGCACCCACAATCCTGGGTCTTAAGGGCGCTGTCGTCGTCGTAGTTTTCGTCACGCGACGCTCGCGAGGCGAAGCTGAAGTTGCCGGCGCGAGTGACGCTTCCCCCCATGCTGCCGCGACGTCGGCGGGCGCGACCCCACCGGAGGGGCCACCCTTCTTTGCCCTCCCCGGTTTCGAAGATTTCGAAGACTTCGAGGATTTCGCGGATATCGTAGGCTTACTCGCTACCCCGCCCCTCCCTGACTTACCTTTGGAGGATCCTACAGACACAGGGGGCCCTTCGTTCCTGTCCCCCCCCGCCGCAGCCGGAATCAGCGAGACAGCGGGCAGTGCACCAGGTCGGGCGATGACTTTTCCCAGCGCGAAAAACCTCGACTCGACACTTCTCTCTAGAGCCTCCATCCGCTCCACCACTGCCCCGACGGCGGCGACAACGTCAGAGATCCCCTCCACTGTGGTCCCGCACCCGTCCCTCTCGAGCCGCCCCAGTGTCGGGCTGCCCCGCGCAGGCGACGAGGGGCCTGAGGCCGTCGGTGGTTCCATGACGCCTGCAATTTTCGAGGGACTTGTCCTCGACTCCAGGGTAGGACTCTCAATGGCCTCCAGGCGCTGTCGCTCCGCTTCGGCCGCGGCAGCTGCCCCCCTTTTAAAGGTTTCCACCGTCTCGCGTTCATCCGCGAGCTCTCTCTTGAGGCGAGCCACCTCACACTTGAGGTCCTCCCACAGCCCCTCGCTGTGCTTAGTCGGTTGGTTCCTGGCCAGCTCCCGTCTCAGCTCTTTCAGCTCTGTCGCGTAGCGGTCGTTCTCCTCCATCAGCTGTATCTCCAGGTCGCGGGATCTATCGCCACTGCCCAGCGCGGCGCTATCGTCCGTCGGCGTCGTCCCTCTACCCCATGACGGGTTCCTTGAACGCTTCAGCCTATCCAGCTCAATGCCAAGCCGGTAGGCTTTCTTCTCCAGGTCGCCGCGGGAGACTGACGCGAAAAGTCTCTTCCTCTCCCTTAATTCCCTGGTCCGCCGCGCGCTTGGGCACAGGTTTGCCTCCGAGCACTCCCGAGGGCGACCGCCATTGTGCCGCGGTCTCGGCTTCTCCGAGAGTCTGAACTCCTCTTCAGCCGAAACAGCCCGCGACCCTCCGGCCGATCCCGAATCGCTGCCCTCCATCGCCGACGCGATATCGCTGTCGCCCGAGGGGATATGGGCGAAATCCTCCAGTCGCAAGGGGCTGTTGCTGCGACGCATAACCGAGTCCCCGACTGCCAGGTCGAGCCCAGGAAACTCATCCCCCTCCACCAGGGCTCCGGACCGCAATCCGGAGCAATCCCCCTCCCCGGAAACCCCCCGTCGTGAACCCGGTGCCAACGATGATCGGGAGGGTGCAACCGGGTATTTCTTGGGAGACCGTCTCACCGCGAGCTGGATTCCAGATCCCCAGCTTTTCAGCTTGCCCCGGAGACTCGCGAGGACGCCGGTACCGTCCACGGAGACATCGCTGATGACCCTCGGCCCGGTCCTGGTCTTCCAGGTTCTAGCTTTGGGAGCCTTCATGTTCTGGGCATGGGCTCCCTCCACAGTCTGCCTCGTCGGTTCCGATAAAGTCGGGGTCGAGACGCCCGACGACCTCGGAGCGCGGGGCGCCCCTCCCCTCGCTGTGCTCTCTGCAGTTCCGGACATATTATTCCGTCGCGACGAGGAGGAATCAACTCCTTCTGTCGCGCCCACATTTTCTTCTCGCAGAGGACGTGTTTCTCCGTTTCCACGTTTCCCCTTCAAGGCCCTGCGTTTCGGGCTCGACCCGGAAACTTGTCCAGAGATCGCGTCCGTCTCCTCTTCAAAATAGCTGTCATCGCTGCTAAGCAGCGAGCAGCTGTCGTTCTCTCGGCGAGTCTCGTACTTCTTCGGGGAGGAAGAAGTACCCTTGAAACACTCCGAGTCCAATTCAGGACCTGATGCCTGGTCCGTTGTTGCCCAATCGTAGTCCGTATCGTGAAATGCCGTTTCGTCGTCGTAGTTCCTGTCCCGTGGAAGTTCCCCCATGTCGATCCCCTAGATATGCACTTGTCTCGCGGGCCCCCAGATAGGTTATCCAGGCGCGCGGGAAATCCCGCGAGCGCCGGATGGGAGGTTAGGACACTTCGTTCCTATCTCACGCTGGCAGTACTCGTCGGGGAACGATTTTGGATGGACACTTCGATTCACCGCACCCACTGAAACTCCCTGACCACAAAAATCATGCACATGCACACCAAATTCACACCAAAAACCTATGATTTTTGTATACGCGGCAAAACTTCAACGTCGTGAAGCGAGAGCCACGCCACCTATCCGGGTAGATGGGTACCCGACGGGTCAAACAGTGAGAGCTCTACTCTCTACATAATCGACGTAGTAGGAAACTGAAAGTTTCGCGATTCGTCGTCAGGTTGCGCTCGTTCGTCCAACGATTATAACATTCCGAAACGCGGGAACTGATTCTGCTACATAATTTCGCATTGTCATTCGTTAGTTAGAAGTTAGTGGTGTCAAAGTGACCACGTATAGGATTATTTCACTCAGCGCGAAGACATTCGATGACTTTTATTAGACAACATTGCGACGATGTCGCGGGACGACGCTTGGAAGCTGGTACTTCATTCCGCCGGTTGGTTAAACGTAATGGCAGATGGCTTGGATGTTTGGTAAGTCCTTCCACCACATAACCTTTGATTCTTTTCCCGACTTCTCACCTGACTTTGGAACTTTCCCAACCGCAAAGAAAACTGAACAACAATCTACTTACTTATATGTATATGACGATTTGATGACAAGTGAAAAAATGCAGGGCGTGTATTTTTTTTCTCTTTTATTATCATACGCATTCGTTGTTATGATTACAATAGAGCAAGATTACAGAATGGTACTCTACAAGTTAGTTTTGATAAGAAATAAGGGCGTAAAAGGCTCGTGTGCGCTTCCATTTGTCGTAAGAATCGGAAGACGTAAGGATGTATCGAAATCACTATCGGTTAATCGGCGATACAACGTATGAAATGTACAAAGCAGGCACGGCAGTGGTGCTCAATTACCTGCCGCCTTACGGCTACGTTCTTTAACGGTTACGGTTAATATTTATATTTCGAAAGTTAGACGGAGGCTCGCAGCGCGGTGTCGATGCGCGTGGCGTCACCAGATCGCGCTGCAAGCGGCTCTAAGGCGATTTTAAGTACTAACAACGGTTTTGGCACTTAGATTTACGATTGCACTAATTATAAAATGGTTCCACTTATTTCCTGGGGAGGGAAATGCGCCTCTGTATTGCGCGAATTGGGCGCAGCAATTCCACGACAATGTAACAAATCAAAGGGTTCGTTCGTCTTATTCTTTATCGTTATAACCTCTTCGAATATCGGTAATCCATACTGTATAAACGCTTTTGATTTTTTTAAACAAGGCGGTCGGCCCTGCCTTACAAACGACAGTCCCGATCAAAGATTCTTAGTGTCGGTTTTTACGATTTCAGTCAGAGGTGTGCCATGGTATATTTTAGACAGGAAATTTATACGTAAAGTGGTTGTTTGTCGGAATTTCGCATTCGACGGGAGTCCATTACGAGTACGATGGTCATAATACGTTTTAATTCTAATCGCGTAACCTTTGCGTACGTGTAGTCAATGACTATGCCTAAGGTCCTACGTGAAGTTGACTGCGCTACGCTTCCTTCCTACTTTGGCATATCGACCGAAACGAAAATCTCGTCTAATATTCCTAGACGCCCGACCAGAGTGACCGGTAATTCGATAAGAAAGGATAGTGCACATTAAATTACCACTTTTTACAGCTCGTCCTCGAGAACTCGAGTATTCCTCGCGTATTTCGTTATTCTATGTCGACGCTACAAATTGGCAGTATTTGGGTTCGCACAAATTATACTTGTCCCTCCCTCTCATTTACTCCCTCATTCATATGCATTCTTTCTCTCACTCTCTCCCTCTCGCTCGCTCGAATAAGGCAATTGTCAGGCTATCGTACGTGAAGTATTGCTTTAGCAAATCGCTTTAGCTCGGTAAAGCGATGCAAAACTGTCGACGTTACGACGCTGTGGTACCCGTTTCTGGTTGATTTTGTTCATTACGATACACTATGGTAAAAAAGAATGGGGGGTCAGTTGCGGCACGATGAAATCTGACGCACGCGATGCATTAGGTTCCGCGAAGGGATGCGAATTAACTACTTAAGCCGTTCGATGTTAATGAAAGTTTGGCTGATCGAGACGTGCTTGATGAAACTATTCTGCTCGAAATAATCAGAGGATCAGCTTTTCTGAACGTTTCTATGGCTGGCTGATGGACGTTTCCGAAATAATACTCGCAATCATGTTCGAACTATAGTCGAATTAACGAAAGAAGGCAACTTGGGACCGGGGACAGAATTTGCGACGTTGCCGCTACTCCAGGCTCGCAATTGGTGCTTCCCCTACGCGGCTCCCTACGCCTATTGGCCAATGACTTTCGAGTACTTAGCTATGGGCCTAGAGTAATCGTTGTCTTTGTCCGGTGTATATTGCTATCCTCTTCCAGAGGACGCATCCAGTGAGTGAGAGAGTCACAGTTGCGCTTCAAGATAGAAAGAGACGTCCGATCTGCTACACAACGTGGCAACGTCGCACGAAGCACGGAGCAGGCATTGGGTCTCTCCCGAGCCACGCGCGCCGGCCTACGGGCCGCCCAGGTGCCTTCTTTCGTTAATTCGACTATAAATACTATTCATCCGAAATAAATATTTACCCGTTGTACGACTATCTCAGTCCTAATCGAACCGTTATCCCCTTCGCTCTCCTGAACGGACGAGAAACCTTATCCCCCGATTCTTCCGAGTAGTGGGAGAACATCATGCCGCGCTCCCCTCGATTGGAAGTGGCCGCACCATAAATGACACGGCCAATGCGACGGGTCTTCAGATGTCCCTCGCGATCGAAACCTTCCCCAAAACAGGATGGGCTTGCCAAAGTGCGCGGTTCACCGGGTCCTCGGATAGGCTCTAAACGACTATTAATAAGCTAAGGAATACTTCCTGTGGAATGGCTGTCTTCATTTATACAATACCGCCGAACGTTCACCCGCGTAAGCATATAGATGACCAAATGGAAACAGACTGGCCGAAAGCCGACGATGCTCGACGAGAACGATTCAGATCGTAAAGATTTGTTGGGTGGAGAGATAACGCGTGACAGCACAGCATGCGTGAGAACATAACGAAACTTTTTATTTATTGGTAACTGTTACAATGCTCTCTATATGCTTAAGCAGTACAGCGTTCATCCGTTGCTAACCGACGTCCGTCTATCGCGGCGCGGGGTGTACGAAGATACCGATACGGGCGTCATCGTGCTAATGTTCTCGACCTTTTTTCACTGTACGAAACGCGCGGAGGTGTCGCTCCGTGGTCGGCGGAGGAAGCTTTAAACGAGCCCAAAGTCGGTGTGAACGGTAACGTCGCAGTTGTTCGGCTTGTCGGCCGCCGCCATGTTCACTTCCACCAAGGTGTCCACGCTGTTGATAGGGCAGCCCTTGAGGATCTTCTGCGCCGCCAGGCTGGTGAACTGGACCTGCATGTCGCTCAGGCTCGGGTACGAGTACAGATCGCCTCGGCTCACCGTCTTCTCCAGATTCGGCTCGGAACCTTGCGGCGCTCTCTGCTGCTTCGTCGCCTCGAGATTCTCGATGTAGACGTTGTTGAAGGACCCCCCGAAACCGTCGAACGACTTGGTCGGGGACGGGGGATTCGAGGCGATGTTGTTCTTCGAACCCGGGCGCAACAGGTTTCGGTAGCTCAGCGCGTCCTTGGACAACGACAGGCTTAGCTTTCTCGAGTTGTTCATGGCGTCGTTGGTGTTCTTCGTGCTGGTCAAATTAGCGGACGGATGGTCGTTGACCAGTGAGTTCTTGTCGATGTTGTTGGTCGACCCGTCGATCAGGTGCGCCTGGCTGTTGTTCAAGCGGTTCGTCAGTTTCAGCTTATTGGATACCTCTTCCTCGACTTTTGGCTTGTTCTCCTTGTCGGACTCTGAGAGGAGGAGGCTCGGTTTTGATTCTTTGGAGGCGTACAGAGAGGAAGGACGTTCCAGCTTGCTCGGTTTGTTCAGCTTCTCGTCGTCGAGCTTTGACTTGAACAACTTGTCCTCGTCTATCCTGGCCTTGAAGACCTTCTCGCCGATCACCTCGCGGTCCTGCTTCTCCTTGCAGTCCATCGGCTCCTTGTCGGCTAGTTTCGTCTTCACGGTGCCGTTCTCAAAGGTGATGACGGACCTCATTGGGGAATTGTTCTGCTGCACGTAGATCTTCGTGCCGGGGGATCCAGAAATCGTTGTGGTGCTGGTGGCGTTGGAGGCTAGTGTCACGCTGTTCTGAATCCCGCGCTGCTCCTGCGTTGGGCTGACCGGAGTCAGGTTCGTCGACACTTGCAGGGTTATCGAATTCTGCGCTTCCTGCAACGGGGTCAGGGATCCTTGCTGAACCACTTTCAAGGGCGACGATTTGGCCGGCAGCGTTGAGGTTTTTAATGGCGACGACGAAAGTTTACCGCTGGAAATAGACTTTCCGCTGGAGTGCGACGAGTGACCGGACGATGTCTTTTGTAAAATCTGTCGAGGCAAATGAATACTTAGTAGGTTTCGTTGTGGTGAGAATTATTAGGCTGTTGCGTAGTAAATGTCGTTTATGGGAACCATTTGAATGGAAACGTCTCTGCTAAATGAGTTTCGTGGCTTAGAGACTACCGGAACTTGACTTGGACAGAATTTCTTCTCTTTCAAATCGCTCCGAATAGAAAATGGTCTGATTGCTTCATACTGAACGGTTGTATCATTCAACACTTACGTACACAGCAATCTAACATTTGGTGGCACCAGGTAGTGTCATCGAAAGCACAAGTTTACCTTATGCTGAGGCGATCCGTTCGACTTGGTACCGCTGCCAGTTGAATCGTGGCTGGGTCGCCTAGAATTCGATTGTCTCGTGCTGGGTCTACCTAACGTGGCGGTTTTCGCAGGGCTGGCGTTGGTGGTCCTGACGGAGCCAGAGCTTCCGCCGCTTCTGCTGGGCGACGAGTTAGCCGAGTTCTTTCCGTTTTGCGTTGGATTGCGTGCTTGGTACGGTTCCTGATTGGTGCTGGGTGGCAGGACGGAGGCTCGAGACGTGCATCTGCTCAAGCTGGAACACTTTGATCGGGGTAGGGTCGAGCACGGCGATCGATGTCGTCTGGAGCTCCTTGGCGTCGAGTTCGCCAACAAACTAGAGGAATCGCCACTAGCTTGTCGCCGGTGTCGCCTGGGTAGAGTAGCGGATCGCACGGAGCTCGAGTCATCCCAAACTTGGAAGCTGGCCTGAGATTGATCTAAACCCTCCATCATCTGAAAACGTCTCTCCATTATCCCTCTGCACCGCGGATGATAGGATTCAATTTAATCGCGAGGTTCGCTTTCAATTCCCCACTTTTTCTAACACTTTATCGGTCGTGCGTTGGAGAACGGTAATCACTTGTCTTACTTTAGCGCGCAACACTTATTCTTATAGCTTTGTTAACCCCACCTAGCGAATGGAACTAGTACCTAGAACTATCTTTGCCCATTTACAAGATATGCAATACCAGCCGATAAAGTGTTAAGAGGAGAGCATTCTGTGTTTGAACTGAACTCACCGAAGGGCTGGCGGCCCTGGTTTGCGTGGCCACGCTGTGTAGGTGAACGACACGGGGGTTAAACCACTCGGTAGGGGGGTACTGGGCGCTGAACGTGCCCATCAACGGTGCACCCTTCCTTCGTGTACTGCGTCGGAACAGCCTGGAGAGTAGACCTATTTTCTCTGTAAAAATCCCGGAGAAACCTTGAGAAAAGGGGCACCGATGTTGCATTTCGTTTTGAGAGATCGGGGGATCGAGGAAGGGCTTGCCAGCTAAGGGTGAACTAAGAAGCATCGATTTGGATGTTCAGCCGTGGTGGTCGCGGTTGCCTTTCTTTTCGGGGCGATCGACGTTTCGGTTCTGTACTCGCTTCGCAGCAGGCTATCGAAAGAACTTTCCGTTCGATATTTTTATTTCGCTGATGAATGGAGGAGACGGCGGAGAAAGCACTGTTAAATAATTTACTTGCCGCGGATAAAGACATCCAGCATCCGAGGAATGAAAGTTTCGTATTACTGAAAGTTGCGCCACTGGTGTGCTTCTGTATGTCTCTTAGATGATAAGCGACTGTGTCTTTTATCTCTACGCTTATCAAGTTCTTTCCGTATACCTATCTTTGCAATTTTCCCACAGAGCGAGAAATCGCTTCTAGGAGTGCTCTTAAATAGTGCTTTAAAGGATTTGACTAGACTTTGACACCTATGCATCGAAACAGGAATTCAAACATTTCCTTCTCGACATCTAAACCTCAAAAGGAGATTTAAGAAACAGAAACCTGATGAATCAGGTAGCCTTGCATGGCTTCTCAGTGGTCACTGAGCTTTGAAAGGAAAGCCAGCGCGTACCGATTAAGCGATCACCCATCACCAAAACAATCCCTTCCCCGACTCGACTCACTGGTTGGACTGTGGGGCGCGCTGTCGGTGCTGGCGTATTCCGCGCTCGAGGAAGTATCGCTTCTCTCTGGCCTCCGTGGTAAAGACCGCGAGCTTCCACTTCTGTGCAAGCGTCTGGCTGAGCCCCAAAGTCGTAGAGAGTGTCGCCTTTCGAGGCGACCTGGCATCGATCGACATCTTGCGAACAGGACCTTGTCATTGGGGTTACCTGCAAAATCAAAATCAAGTCCTCATTAAACAGATTCCACATTCTCTCGTTCTGTTCCTGCTAAGCTTTGAAAAAAGAAACATTTGATTTCAGTGTGCTAAATATAGCATCTCGATCAATTCTCTACGTACTCCGGTTTACTAAATTCGTAACACTAAAGGTCTTCTTGAACATCACCAAAAGAAGTGATCCCTTGTCTCCTAGATCTACCAAGAAAAAATCCCCCCAAAATCGAACACCCAGTTGTAACGATCCTTCCAAAGAATTCCCATCCTTTCGATCCCCCGAATGAAACGCGCGGCACGCGAGAGTTCCCATCTTGTCCTCAAAAAGTGGAACACCCTCGTGCCTGATTTTCATCGCGGCGCAACAGCCAGAGGCGGTGGCGACGGCCGAGTGTGGGTTAACCCAGCGTGAGAATCACCCGGGAAACGAGTAAGAGAAAAGTAGGAAGATTATATACGTGGCCCCCCACGTGATCCCGACAGCGTGTGTAACGGTAGACAATGTCGTGACCAATAGCTAATATATCGGCTGCGCTAAACGCTTTCCAGGGATCGCCGAGTTGGCATGGTCTGTTCGCCTTTTGCTCTGTGTAGACCGATCCTCGCGTACACGTCCCTCCACACCAGGCCTCGGCTGTGCATGTAGAGGAGGCGAAGCATGCAAGGTGTCGAGAAGGTGTTTCCGTGTCAATGCGCCAGAAAATTTCCAGCTCGCGCTCCACTCCGAAACTTCGGCCAACAATTCCGCATACGGCCGTATTCATTCATTGCACTGGATTCGAGTGCTAGCCGTGGAATATAAAGCGTGAAGGAAACGGACAGAAAAAAGGAACCGGGCAACTGGTACTCGATTCGCGATAAGAAGTTGCATTTGATAAAAAACGATTCCTCATGGTGATACACGAGACTTGTATGGAAGACGTTCCCATAGAGAGGATTTCGTATTATTTCAGATCCTCGACCCGCGCGAACCGAGTCTCAGGCGAGGATTTCGTACTTGTTGCGCATACGGCGTCGCAGGTAACAATGTGGCGTCGTTACACGCTCGCGGCCCTGGGTGGCAAATGCACGCTGATGCGCAGTATATGGAAACGTATTATCGTACAATGCTGAAATCGCACTCGCCATACTCGGCCTGTACACGGATGCTCGATAACGAAAATGTTGAGTTTTCTTTATGCGAGCAGGATGATACGCGTCCTCCATTTGAATTTCTAATTCCGTGGCGCGACGCCGAGCGGGGGCATAAATTCGCGAGAGAGGAGACACGGCCACTCTAAATGCCGAGATAAGGTGGCGCAATTTAAATCGAATCGGTGGGAATTTTTCCGATTCGGTGCGCCAGGAGGAATGCACGGTCTTCCGGCGCTGGGCTGCGTGGCTGCCAAGGACGACGACAACATAAACGGCGCTGGACTCGTCCATCGAGTCGAGAGAAAAAGGCTGCCAAGCGCGGCTAGCGAACTCCTCGTGGACACTGGGAACGATTCCCGAACACGTGCCGAACGGGTTTGCCCGGATCGACCAGTCTGCGCGAGCGAGTTCCCTTCGGGTTTACGAGGGCTTCTCGTTTCCTGGCTATCCTTTTACCCGCGATATGCGCGACGAAAGCAAGCCTCACTTCGTCTCGATTATCCCCTATATGTCGATTGTTAGGCTCAAACGAGGAAACGGTCGGTTTAACTATATGTACCACTCTGCTGCAAAGATGGCTGGGGCTGTTGTAGTAAAAGCGTAGAGAAGATTTGACGGAACTGTCGAGATATGTATCGAAGTGTAACGTGCAGTGTATCGTTGTTTAAAGAAGATTCATGGTTTCCCCAGGTGGTTTCGATCGCTTACCTCCACAAATTACGTCCGCCAGGTTCGTCTGTACAGCTTGATGAGTTACATCGCCGTCCCTGAGGGTGAGCATCTCCCCGTGGACGAGCGCCATCGCCTCGTCGTTGGTCATCAGCATGCTGCCCTGGCCTCTAGATCCGCTCACCTCGCGGGAGCATCTCCTGGAGTTGCTTGAATCGCGCCTGAGCCTCCTTGTCTCGGGCGTAACGACGAAGTAGCCTTGGGATGTGTGATAAATCTTTCGCTCTTGCATCAGCTTCGCTAGGGCGTCGTAGACGAGCTCGCGGCTCGGTCGCTGCATGGCTGGGAATGCGTTCCTCAGCGCGTTCCTCAGCGTGTCCAAAGTCGCGGCCTGCCTCTGAGAAGTCAATTCCAAGATGGCCCAGCAAAGGGCCTCTGACAGCGGCGTGAATTGGCCTTGGGCCACTGGGGCGACCAGGCAATCCTCGATGTCGCCTGCAACACGAAGAAAACCGTCGTTAGATCGGGAAAAATAAATGGAGGATTGACGAAAAGCAAAGATACAGTACACCCTCGCGAAAGATACTGTCGGTTTTGCTGTGTCGCGAGGACCCTTGCTACACATTGCCTTTCTGATGGCATTAAATATTCCCGTCACGAGCCTGCGGATACCAAGAGAATTTCAGGGTCCCCCGAAGTCGCGAGATCAGAATAATCCATCGTCTTTTCATGGGCGTGGACCAGATGTATGAGAACGCGAAGACTCAGGGGTTGGAAAGTCACCTTAGAACGTGACAGGAAGGGCAAAGATCCTTCAATTTCATCGCAAAGACGTCGCCCTTTCTCCCTGAAACTTTCCCTTTTTCTCCGTCTTAATTACGTTCCTCCCTTGCAGCATGCTTGCGAAGGAGATTCTAATCTACAAATTGTCGGGAGTACGTTTCACAATATATTGCAGAAGGGTTCTACGAACACTTTTGCCGCGCGGATGAATAGCACAATTTTAATAAAATATTCCTATCTTTAGCAGCTTCTCCAATGCCCCATTTTAGGCATAAAGCGTATCTAACGACCTCCTGGTGCAACCAAACGCAAATCGGTTAGGCAAATTAGCGCAGCCCGCGGAATCTGGAGTTCGGCCAAATTATCCTTTACTTAGTTTCGAATGGACTCTTGCGTCCAACGATAATGGATTAATGAAAGAGTGTTGCGAGCGGCGAAGGAATTACGGAGCTGGGTTAGCAAGTCATAGTTGCAGCGGCTCCAGACACCGTTCCTCGGATTAACGCGCGGAACAATTTCGCGGCGGCACGTTCAATTCCCAATGGTAATCGCAGTTTGTTAAAGCGCCGTGCGATTACGGGGTGACATCCGAAACGACCTCGCATAAATCCAACGATGCCGCGTCCGGTTTTTTATTTACGCCAGTGGATTAACAGACGGCACAGATGGCACGTGAATTCGCCTCGCCGGGATAGCGCGTCCTATGAAAGTTAACTATCATTTCTGCGCACCGCCGAGCCCTCGTGGCACACTGAAACTAAAGTCACACTTTTACACGCTCACCCTCGCTTTGTGCCACGGCCGACCGTCGAATGCATTTTAATACGTCCCACCCTCGTCCCCCGCTCGCCATATGCGAATTTCGTAAGCCAGCCAGTGCTGGTGCAAACGATATTGCGCTGACCCTTGACAGATATTGATCGTGCATACGAGCTTGAAAAATGTCCCGCAAATATTTCACGAAGCAGTCTCGCCGCTGATAGAATATCGCTATCCAACCTGGCTAATCGTCTCCCGGGGTAGGTATCTCGATTGACGCAATGTTAGAGCTATTTTCATACCCAGGAGACCCTACACTTAAATTCCACTCTGCTCCACAGTGTATTTTGCGGTGATAACCGGTCTGATATCCTCGGAAAAAGGTACGAGTGGATTGATGAAAGCTTCGAAGGTCGCGCTTTACAATATCGCTAAGCACCCACGGAACAATGAATCCACCCTGTGGAACAGGTCGGGAGCACGGATCACTGCCATTTCCGATGACGCCCGCTCGCTGCTCTAGTCCCCCAGTTGTTCTGGATCCTTGTTCGCGGACAGGCAGGAAGGAACGGAGCTGTATAATTACGTGTCCGACTACGCCAGAAAACGCCCACACCGGCCGCTCTTGTTAAAGGGCTGTCGTAAATAGGCCAGACAAGCTCTCTATGAAATTACCGGCGAGACCTCGGCGCAGTTCTCGCGCTACCGCAGTTTTCTCGTCTGTTCAATTAACGAGCGTCTCGGCTGTCCGTTCCTCTGGGCATCCTTTCTCGGCGACCGCGCTAAACCTGTTTGCGCCCGAGAGTCATCATCCCGGCGATTGTAATATATCGGGCGATGTTAGATTTTCAATTTCCACCGTGTCCATGATGGATACGGCCCGGAGCCGTGGCAGTGCTCGTGCCCCGCGGATTCCGATCGCCGATGACGAGGATTCTATCGCTACTTTCTCGCGGGGCACGCATCGCGGCGGCTCTTTCAATGGAAATCTTGGAAACGGTCCTTATATACGCGAGGTCCAGTTGCCCACTTGCCTGGAATTTCATCGCGGCCCACGGACGGCGTTGCATACGTAATTATGCAAGGAGGTGGCCACCCACGCGCGCCATTTAAGGAACCAACCGAGACGGGTCGCGAGCAGATGAAGAAGAGCGGGGCGAGGGCACCGACAGGTGCGCGAAACCGCGACGAGACTCGTCTCGAAAATTGGCACGTCTTTTCTGGCCCCTTTGGCACCGGCCGTTAACTCGCGCCGACTATCGCCGACGCCCTCGCCAAATGGTATTAGGACGGAACATAGGATAGGTGGCAAGTGGGGCTCCGGTTACCGTCCACGGTTGTTTATCGCGTTTCTCGAATTACCAGTCGAATGAAATCATTCGAACGCAATCGACGAATATATCGAGCCGGGGATAACGTATTGGGCCTACCGGAAAGTCCTGTCCGCCTTTAAATGGGGTATGAAACTTGTCACAGCAGATTTATTTATTACTTCGTCAGGCTACATCGTATATATGCTTCCTCCGGTTTTGTAGACAGTTTTCCACTCGAAATGCTCCCTTTCCAGGTTAAGAAGCCATTTATCGCTAGGATGACTTGCTCATCGCTTTTCAAACTTTCTCGCTTTAAAAGTTTCGGAGGGATTTAAGATAATGCTGGAGGGCGCAATGTCGGAAGGGTGTGTTGGGTGACAAGGCAGTCTTATTGTCAGCTGAACTTTTTGAATTTTTGAGGGATCTTGGTGCTATGAGATATTTATAATTTTAATACTTTTAATTTAAAAGTTTTAATTTAAAATTTTAATGTATATTTTAGTTATAATTCAAAATTTTAATTTAAATTTTAGTTTTAATTTAAAATTTTTAATACTTTTAATTTAAAAGTATTAAAATTATTAACTTTTAATTTAAAAGTATTAAAATTATTAACTTTTAATTTAAAAGTATTAAAATTATTAAATTAAATCTAAAATTTAAATTAAAATTTTGAATTAAAACTAAAATATAAATTAAAATTTTAAATTTGTAATCGTCTTTATTACTCAAAACAGAAGCTTAAATAGAAGAAAATATACCTATATTCTTCTGATTTGATAACGATGGCTTTATTCTATCCCAACACCATTCTTCTAATTACTCAGCAAGTATTTAGGAACACTTCTGCTACATAGTCGAGTATTCATCCCCAAAGCTTAAATTCCACTTCAACTCCAAATTATCCCTACATCACCTAAACCCTGTGTCACCGAATATGATCTTTTTCAAGTTCGTCACCCTTATCCGTGCTCCAATCTACTTGCACTTCCAGAATACCCATTCATCCTTACATTACCCCGCTATCGAACCAAAAGCAGAGCACAATTTCGTAAACCCCCAGTGCGCTCTGCATCCTTCGGTAACCTGTTCCTCGCGAAGAAAAATCGTCGAAACGCTTTCCCACGCACGCACAGCAGGACACCGGCCGCGGCGGAATGGCCCCGGCGACTATGAAAAGGACTTTCCTCCCCGAACAAAGCCGGAGTAAGTTATAAAGTCCCGGCGATAAAGTACGGGCGTCGAATTTATACGACTTTTTCGTCGCCGATGGCCGAGGCGGACGCGTACGCGTCGGCTCTTGAAATTTATTCGCCCGGGACCGCGTCCGCGGACAGTTCGGTGCGTGGAAGCGTGTGTATACAAGTGTACGGGGCAGTAAATGGCCCAACTAAGACCGCATAATGCCTGCGTGGGAGAGGCCAGTTTCGATCTCGTTTACGAGATCTTATCCGGCGCGGGGCACCGCTCGGAAAAAGAGCCGGGATAATACCCGTGTCGTTACACCGTGAGCTGCCAACACACAGGCGGAAGGGGGGGAGACGGAAGGTGGAGGGGATATCACGAAGAAACCGAGAAACGTTCGGGTTGCACAATTTTCGACGGGGCTGTCGGGGCGACGACGGAACGCGATGGAGGGCAGGGAGAGGCCAGCTGGATCGTGGAACTCGATACGTCGGTTTCTGGGGCGTGGAACATCGTGTTCCTCGTGAGAATCTTGTCCCGGACACGCGTTTCCAATGCTTTCCACGCTCCGCGTTATTGTACGCCAATGTACGTAATGTAGCGCGAGCGGGGACCCTCGCGAGGCTCTATTCAAAGTGGCACGCTCGGGAATGGCAAAAGTCACATTTCCCTTTGAAACGTCAGTTCTACTTAATCCTGCAGGCTCCAGGGTGTTAAATACTCCGGGGGGGTTAAATTGCTATGTTCGTGGATATGTAACAAAATATAGGAGTTGTAGGCAGATCGCAAGAGAACTCTGCGGTGCAGTAATTGATTCTGATTGCGAGAACTGGTTCGACACGGCGATCTGCTTACAGCTCGTACATAGTGGAAGAGTTATTATGACCTACTAAGCGTTATTGCTACCTACGAGGTTTCGCGAAAACTCATCGCGTAACGGTTCACCAGGTTCTCCAGTGAAACGTAGTCCTTACACGAAGCTTCTTCATCTCAGGATTTCAATCCTCGTGTGACACTTTGGAGCATACGGACGGCTGTTCATCGATCATGCGTGTGCGTTGCCATAAACCGCGGTTTATTGTTTCACCGTAAAGATAAAGGTGGTCAGAGGATTCCGGCCTCTCTCGGTAGACGCGGATGAACACCTGCCAATCTGGTGGGTCTCGCGAGCGACTATTATTACCAGCCGGCCGTACCTTTCTATCATTCCGTGGGGCCTTTATTATAATATATCCCGGCGGCCCACGTAGATGGCGAGCACGGTCTCGCGGTAAGAGGCAGCCAGAGAGAGAGAGAGAGAGGGAGGGAGAGGGAGAAAGAAGTTGGTATTCGGTCGATTCGCCTACGCGAAAATATCGGGCCCTCGATACTCGGGCCTGAGAGAAAAGAGAGGCAGGCCCGGGGCGAGGGGGACGTTGTGATCGAGAACGAGCGCACTTCGAACTTCGAGACACACGGCCGGGGGATCACTTCCGGTGTACCGGTACACGGTGCAGAACACGATGCATATATCCTTATCGCCGTGATCCATCGTGTCGGCCCGCCGACCTCCGCCGCTTTATGGGTCTGCCCCATGGGAAATGGCAAAGACCACTTGCAAGGAATCACCTCGTAACAAGGCGACCTTTGAGTCCCGTACCTATCCTCTACCAGCCGGCGACGCTGTTCTATGCAAATCCAAAGGATGCTATCCCGTATCCCCCTCCGCCCTGGGGCAACCGCCCTCCTTTCTCTCTCTTTCTTTATTTCCTTCTTTCCACCGAGCGTGATTCGCCTTTCCAATTTCGCCCCCCAATAGAAGTCACTCTGCGCCCATTGATCCCGTGCCAAGCGGCTTTTTTATCGCGCATCCGGGAGGAATCGTGGAACAGATTCGACTCGTGGGTCCGGGGAAACAGGGACTGTCTTCCACCGGCTCCCCCAAGCGCGATAAAGTTCACCCTGGAGCTTGATAGATCGCATACGACGCGCACTTGCGTGGTCGGCTGTCTGCCGCGTTCATTAGGGAAACGCGTTTACCTTTCACTTCTGCCCGCTGAGGAATAGCGTGTTTATGGAGCACGGTAGTCTGGCCGGGAAATATTCCCGTGATTAGGGGATAATTACGCTCTGGGGTCGGAGGTGGTTCTAATGTTAGATGGTCTTGGTGTTGCTGACTGAAAATCATGGCAACTCATTGCCTACGGCGTTAGGGTAGGGTTAGGAACAAGAGAGTCAGCCTCGAATTCAGATCTCTATCCCTTCCCGTGAACGTGCTTTTATCTACGATTCTCTGGAGGAAGGTGTGGTTGGTGGCACCTCGGTCAGATGCGGGCCACGGTTTCTCGATCATTGCTATCGGATTTATGTATTCCTGTCGGCAATCAATACTCCGCCGAGTTAACAGCCGACCGTTTTGTTATCCGGGCACGGAATGCAAATAGATTGCGTAAGGGGCACTAGTCAATCGTCGGTCGAACCACGTGTTTGTTCGGTAGTGTAATAACTGTGCCCTGTTTGCAACCGTGTCTCCGTTTAATCCTTCAAATTGTATCGAATAGGAGGATCTTAATTTTCAATTCAATTTTGCAGAAATTATATAAAATTTTTAATTCCTTCGGTTAAATTTGAACATACCTAATATATCAAATCACTTAATTTTCAATTCAATTTTACATAAATTGTATCAAATATTTATTTCCTCCAATTCAATTTTAATATAATTTATCAAATCACTTAATTTTCAATTAAATCTTACATAAATTATATGAAATTCTTAATTCTTTCAGTTAAATTTTAACATACCTAATATATCAAATCACTTAATTGTCAATTCAATTTTACATAAATTGTATCAAATATTTATTTCCTCCAATTCAATTTTAATATAATTTATCAAATCACTTAATTTGCAATTAAACTTTACATATATTACACCAAATTTTGAAGCAGCTAAGATTACGACAAGCTACGCAAAGCAAGGGTAGGGTAGCATTCAATAAGTTTCATCAAAAACAACCCCTTCCAACATCTTGCTCCACTCAATAACCGAAACCTTGCTGAGGTAACAAGACCTCTAAACAAGGATCCTGTAAGAAGAATCGACTTGGCGTCAGTTTCCCACAGGCTTCTCGAATTCGTCTGCCATTACCGGCGCGCACAGAAGTGGCCTGTGCAAATAGATATTGATTCGAGAACAATGGCTCGTTGAGCCGCGCCGCTTTGCAAAGATGATTGGCACTTCTCGCAGAATCGTCAGATTGTGCCGCCACGCGTGTTCGTAGCGCGTCGTGTCCGTGTGCTGTTGCTGCGTGAGCAGTCACGGAAGATGGTATCGCGGTGAAACATATCGAGGCACCGGCGACCTTTCAGGAATAAAATCGCCGAGGGAAGAGCGAGCCCCGCGGGGACAAAAAGGCCCGCCATTGTAAAGTCCCATGCAAATCCCGGCTTTCCGTGAATTCGTCAGCTTTCACCCGTGTTCGTGAAACTCCGCGATCGCGGGTCACAACGAGGGGGGTACACGCAGCCTCCCCCGCGAGGGATTTTATGAAATCGTACACTCGGCGCTCGCCTCTGCACCGTCTCCTTTCTGTTATTCACGAGCCGTGTAGTAAACAGTTCATCGGATCGCGGTGCAAGAAAGTGGTCGTCTCCTCCGCGCCAATACCGTTACTCAATCATTTTTACACGCTCCCTTCTGGCCTCCGTTTATGCAGAAATCTCTCGTTAACGGTACAATAAAAGGCGTAAAAAAGCAGCCGGCTAATCTTTAATGAATCTCTCAGGAAAACGGTTTCGCAGAGGTGCGGGTCTCCTGGGATGGTCGCACAGAGTGACGAAGAAAATACCGAGAAAGTAGCACGTTGCGAATAAATATGCAAGGTTATTCAAGGTCATTTAAGGGCAACCAGAAGCAACGCTTTAAAATAATAAGCAGAGGAAAATGGGGTTACGATCCCAAACAAGCCAGTGGATGAATAAAGAATTGATCGTCGTCCTCCGTTGACCTTTGCGAAATTTTTCTTCGTCGCCGACACATTAATGGCCACGAGCAGCTATTAAACGAGCATGCACGGCATTATGTTCTCATTGGCGCAGGGGCTCGGTTACGTACACGCGTTCCATTACACGGCCAAAGAGGCAACAAGTTGGACATAAATTTGTTAAAGCAAGACACCTGGCCTGTATCATCGAATCGCCAGGGACATTTTCATTCCCGCGCGCACGGGGTATGAATTGTGCAACCGGCGCACGTACCACCCCATGTGGGAGTGCATAAAATGGCAGGTACCGAGAAGCGAGTAGACCGGGCCGCCGCGAGATTGTAGCTTAAAGTTTAAAACGACCTACGCCTCGGCTCGCCATAAATTTTCGTCCACCCGAGCCAGATACCTGCGTTACCTTCCTATGTGCCTCGCCAGCAGAGCGATCAACCGGTGGCAATAACGACGCCCGCGAGAAACACCACGGCCACCTTTCACGCTGCCAACAACGACGTCGCGTTAATGACGCGACGCATTGTTACGTTTTTTTAATGGCCCGTCGACACGTCACCCGGCAGGATCGAAATTTCTTTTATGGACAGCTGACTATTCTCCTCTGAAACGTACGAGCGAGAAAGCGTGCCCCCATCGGACGGCAAAAAATCCCGGGACCAAGTTAATAGAAGTTTTAGCAAACACGAACTCGTTAGCTTTACGGCTCGACATCCGCTCGGGATTGTCTGTCGAAACGCTCCAATCTCTCGCGTAGCTGATTTATGCGAGCATAGCGGATCGCAGCCGACGGCGGAAAAAACTGCTCCGTGAAATCCCAATTTCTCTGTTTGGCAACGAAAAAGAGGAGCGGAGAGGGAGAGCGAGAGAGAATACAGCGATTAACGATCTCCCTCCTCGTCGACGAGGGAAGATAGCCTAAACATGCCTGAACTCTACTGGTTCTTCGCGGGACCTTAACCGACGATCATTAGGAACGCGAAGATCGTCCTCGTCGTGCGGCAACCACATTGTCGCGACCCGGATCCAATCGGAGGATTCTCGAGGAAGATCACGACTCCCATCACTCCTCGTGACTGTCGTTACTCAAAGGTCGCCTGCCTACGAGGGACCACGCTGCAGCCTATTTGCATTTAGCGACGATGTCGGTCAGTAGTTCCTCCCGAATATCCATCAGCGCAAGCTCGTGTATGATTTATTGTAACTTCAGTGAAAGAAACCACTGCTGGTGTTTTTGCGCCTTTAAGACTTCCAAAGAAAAGAAAAATTAAATTAAAAAATCGCTCTTTTGTACAATCGTGGAAAATCAAAATTTATATTTCTATGAAAAGACTATTAGAGTATTATTGTATCAGTATTACGAATGCACAATTGTCACTCAAAAGTTAGAAGATTCAAAAATACGAAAATGGTAACTCAAAAAATCCCTGTGGTGCAGTGAAGTTAATAATAAAGGAATCCAGAGGTTTTGTACTCCGTAACAACAAAACATTAAATACAAAACAGGTGCAATAATTTGGGGCCCCCAAATTGGAACGCCAAAAATTTTTCTTGAATAAAGTAACCAGAAATCAGGCTACTCGATTTTAGAGACGTTTTGAGCGAGTGTTTTGGAAAGTCGATTCACCGAATCAGTCCACTTTTTAAGTGATTAAAATGAGATCGATATGGAGGAGGATTTGCAGTTAAATCAGCGTGACCTCGAACACGATGGTAGGTCAGGTTCGCCGACTGGATACGGTAAAATTCAATTAAAACGAGCCACCCGGTCGGCGGGATTTTTCGTCGTCCGGAACGAGGATACGAGAGAGGCCATGAGAATCGACTGCTAGCCTGGATTCCGCCGTCTGAGGTTGCGCCGCGTGTACCGGTACCATTAGCTCTTTCCGATAAGGGCGTAGCCGCCGGTTGGTTCCTATGTATATCTGATGCGGTTCGTTGCTGGAAACGGCGTCTCCACGTTCGCCAAATACGTTTATTAGCGGCGACGAGATGCCTTCTTCGTTCGCTCGTGAATATTAAAGCGCATTCCGTGAGCGTGCTTAATGGGCGGGAGAGTATTCCGTGCAGGGGTTCTCTATGAGAACGCTGTGATACGTTCTACAGTCGAGATGAATCGGTTAAAGGGCTGCTTCCCTTTGACTGTGAATTTGAAATCACCGAGCTTCGCGAATGCCAAACAGTTTCGTTCGATTTCTGAACGGCGAACTTTGATACGCTCCACTGTCTCTGCTTCATCGGCGATCCCAGTAGCCAATATCGGAACGGTCGCGCGAAACGACTGCGAGGTTTGGACGATAAAGGGAAAAAGCGTCGAGCAACTTCCCCCCCTCCCCTTCAGATATTTCATGCAAAAACGTGGCCGTTTAACAGGTCTGGCCCCTTTGCTGGCGCGCCGCCGGTCAGCCGATCACGTTCGATCGTTTTCGATAATGGCGGAGCCACACCGATGCAAAGGGGATCGGCCCTCGTGCCTCGGAGATAGCCGCCAACAATAAATCCCGGCGGATTCGTATCGAGTCGCGGCGAGTAACGCGGTTTCAGCGATAATTAGCGTGCTTTTTCCGCCGCGATGAAGCATTGTTGATCGTGCCACGGGCACGATCTTCGAGCCGGCTCCGCCGTCATTAGGGAGGTTTTATTGCTTCGCTCGCCATTGTTTCTTAGGCAACAGGTTGTGCAATCCCCGAGAGGATTATTGCCATTTTTCGCGCGATAGTTTACCCGCTCGGCGGCTTTGAGTTATTGAATTCGGCGTCTGGCTGGCGTTTCGCGATTTACCTCGCACCGCTGGTCGAACAAACCAGCAATCATTATCGCGTACAGCCCTTTTTCGTACGTTTGCGAACACGACGTGCTTAAGGTACTGTATGATTTATGAAAGCAGCTGGTTCAAGGCGGTCCCAGGCAGGATGGGAACGCTCCGATCGATTTCCGTGGTTCATTAGCGAAAACGTTTGCACAGGTAAATAATAAGTAGGTGAATTGAAATCATTATTCTTAGCGTGCAATTTATTTCGCTCTCTGAGAACTTGATGTAGGGTAATTGCGCCAGTAGTCGGCCATTTAAGGGAAAGCGGAAATTCGTTTTACGCGTTGTTAATATTAATATACTATTTTTTAAATGCGTTATCGACAGTTAGGTAAATTCTTTAAAGTATCTATTTTTCAAATGTGTGGATGATTTTTTACTAGGTAGTATAACAATTTTATTTAAAATATGTAAAATACCCAGAAACATACTTTTTACCAGTAGTGAGCCAGTAAAATTCTAACTCTAGCCTTTCATATGCCAGTAGTCAGCCAGGTTCTACTATCAGATTATATATGTATCAGCCACCCTATGTATACTTATTGTTAATCATCAGAATGTGAAGTGGATCAAAATTCATGTGTATTTAAAATTTAAAAATTTATTGTTTCTGAAATTTCTAATTATTTAAATTATAACGACCGATTACTAGACCAATCGTCCAGTTATCAGCCGTTTTGTGTTTTAGACGGCCGACCGCTGGTCAAATTGACGATTTCTTAATAATATCCAGTAGCCAGCCGGGGCAGCTGACTATTCGTTTTCTTTATATTTTGAATGCCAATAGTCGGCCACTTCAAAAATACTTATTAACCTAAGTATAAATGCAATTATAATTTCACGAAAAGTTTATTCGAATGTTATTAATCGCGTATTCAAAATTTGAACATAAAAAACTTCGTATTTGGTATACACTATTTCCAAGTGTCGCTTATAGTTCTAAATTAATTCAAATTGACCCATCAGTCGTCAACTACTTAGGTATCCAATTGACACCACGATAAAGCTTTCTGCAGTTCATATTTTTACCGCTAAAGGTATGAAACTTCCCACATTCCAAGGAGAGAGTACCTACACGGGCCTACTTCTTTTAAATATATAATATTTTTTTCCTAATTTCTTATTTCTAAGCAATTTATTTCCGAAAAGTCTGACTACTGGGTAGGAGCGGAAATATGGCACATTTGCCCCACCTGCTTAGATATAGGGGAGAGTAGCCGATATTGGACCGTCTCCTTAATTGGACCATTCGTGTATCTCGATAAATAAATATATTTGCAGTGGTTCTTTCGGCTACACTGCTTTAGGAAGTGAAGATGGAACGTGTGAGAACAGCGAGACGGTTATTCATTAGTTTGTTGTTCACCGTCGTCGAAATATAGAAATACGTGTTGCGCGATCATTATTTTTCGTGCTATTTCAAGTGAATTTCTTTCAACAACTTGTAACTACCATAATTTTAAACGACACTAGTGTAAAGTGTGCTGTCTTAGCTGTAATTTCATGTCCTTACTTTTCCATATTCGTATAAGTATAACAATGAAAACATATCTTTTCGATGTAACGTACAAGTTGCCTAATATTGGACCACCACTAGTTGCTTAAATTGGACCGGTCCATTCTAGGATACAATCTATTTTCTGGTAGCGAATAGTTAAAAGCATACTAAAAAATTTAAAAAAAAAAAACTAAAATTGGCTTCAAAAAAATAAAATTGCACTAAGAAGTAAAAAATAATATTTTCCCTTATGTAATATAAGACTCTCATTAGGGAAAAATTATTTTTTACTCTTTACTGCAATTTCAATTTTTGAAGTCGGTTTTAATTTTTGAAATTATTTTATTCTTAACTTTTTCGTTTTATATATATTGACCCAACATGCTGAAGATATATGCGCATACGTAGATAAAATAATAATAATTCGGTGACAATAGTCTTTATTATTAATCAGAACTGGCAAAACATTGCGCCAATGTTGATGCAGTGTACGATGGGACCACCGGGGCATCGCCCTCTTTCGAATCAAAAAAGATCATCAATATCGGCTCATATGCTGGGGAGTTATGCGGGGACGAATATAAAAAAACACCCAAACAACGTACTATTGCACTACGTGCATGGTAAAATACTTGTTTCTTCCTGTTTCTATTTTTATTCAATGCCCTGATCAGTGTTTTTTAGATTGTATATATAAATTCATTGATTTTTAGGAGCGGTCCAATATAGGAAACCGGTGGTCCAACTTACGAAACCGGTTGCCTGAAATGGACCGAAGTCATTAGTTTAGTTTTCTTGAGATATTATTTTAATCAATTATTTTATTAACACAGTAAATATATGATAAAATCTACATAAAATGCAGATCATTTCCCCGTATTTGTTTCCTTTCTACAATGCGTTATGCCCGTGTAGGAGAGAAAACTAAAAAAGTGGTCCAACCTAGGCAACCTTCCCCTATACAAAAGAATAATTGCTCTGTTCTTCGAGGTTCTGGCCTTTGTATCACATTTCAAACTCCTTTCACGTTTCTGAAACGCATCTTGCAAAAAGAACTGTGATAATTCTGCTTACACCGCGTTAATACACGGCCGTTAATTTATCAATTCCAAGCGCTAACGTTCGCCGCGCGAATGAATGATTTTCACTTTTCCCCGCCGTAGATTATCGCCGGGCGCATTATGTTTTAAGTAGGAAAACGTTTCTCGGCGCATTTCCGTAAATTACAGCGGAAAAGGTCAAACGCTGCGCGCATTATATAAGGTAAATTATGTACAAACTCGGTCTAGAGACGACGTATCCCAGACGCGCGGAATTTCTCATTTGCAATCGCGGCCGGAGTTTCCTGCGCAGCTGAACACGTTTCTCGCCCGATAGTTGCTGAATTTATGCCCCGGTTGTTGCCGTTAACGTATCAAGGATAACGCGAGCAACGACAGAATTGTAGGCGATATTAATAACCGGGCTCGTATTCCCCCGTGTAAACGCGCGCTAACGATATATCTTAACCGCGTGTAACGCGCGGTCTCAACTTTGTTACGGCGCGCGTTAAGGCGCCAGCATGAGTGATTCGATCGCGGTGACACGCGCTTTTAATCGGAAAAGTTGTTCCGCGTTTCGGGCCGTCGCAAATCACGAATTTAACACCGTTCCCGCGGTCAGCACGAGGATCGTAGCGGCTTTACGCAACTGTGCCAGCGGGTACGGTATCAGCGGCATCGACGAGCCACCGTCGAGGGGCCATTTCGTGCGCCGCGTTTAATGATATTTAAACGCCAGCGATTCCCGCGCGAGTTACGGTGCCGCGTGGAAATTATCGGCGCCCGTGTCGCGGCGTCGGGGCCATTAACTAGAAAACTAATACCCGGGGAAATGATTTTTGTCATTATACAATTCGATCCTTCGATCGCGGAAAGTGAAATCGACGTTGCCGGGGCAGGTTCAAGTTTCTGCCCGCCGCGCCGTTCGATGGAGCGCTCGTGGCTCATACTCGACCGCGACAACTCGCGGACGATCGGGCCCCTCTTCCTCACCTCTTGTCGCCGCGTTATTACGCTAGGATAAGTAGAAAGTGGTGGCAAAAAGTGCTGCCGTGAGGCGTTAGAAAGATTTCGGGCTAGATTGATTTTTGCGCACTTTCTCCGTTAACGGGGCTCGGTACGCGCGTGCAGGTCCCGTCCGTGTGTTCCGTTCATTCGGAGATGCGCGCTCGGAACGGTGGATCAGACATTTAACAAGCAATTCCCCGCCGTGAATTGGTCTCACGTAGTAAATTGGACATTATAGAGTGGGCGATGATGCGCGTCATCAATCACACCGCCGCGCGCATTCGCAGCCTGTCATGCTTTCTTGACATTAGCCTACATATGGCCCATTAATGGGTCTTACGGCCGCGAGGCCGTGCATGCGACCCGTTTTACCAACCTTTCCGCCACGCCTCTCGCCTCTATGGACAGGTTAGCACACGCCCGATGTAATTACGTCCCTTGTTGCGGTCACACCTAAGGAGTTATTGGCACCGGGGGCATTTCGTTTACGGACAATGCCCGCGCCACTCTATCGGTGTCAATGCCCCGAATTCTTCGCGGTCGTTCTCGCGGTTTTCCACCGTCGCCGTCTAGTCGAAAATCTATGCTGTGTCGCGCAACGCGCAATGTCAGCCGGCGACGAGTTGAAGACTTTAATGCGCGGTGAGGCGACGCGCCACGAGAGTGTGCGAGAAATTGCGGAGTGGTTTATATGTAGTTTTGCACTGGTACGACAGCCGAGGATGGTTATGACAGGTTCTGCTTGGAAATATCATCTGGACTGCATCATTTCGTGTATGTTCATTTATTTCAAGAGATGACGCAAGAATATTTATTAATAGTTAGTTGGAAGTGTTAAAGTATTGGAGGTCAGTGTTTTTATCCACCCACGCAAATATTATCCGGGGATTTGGCGAAGAGCCACGATCGTCAACCTGTTTTTCGAGGGATTTGCGCGAGATTTATGCACACACGTTACCCCGTCCCAAAAAATTCCACTAAATGCTATCTTCCCGCGAATGTCAGAGTTAGCAAGCGCCGTTATAGAGGATATTTAGTAGACACCGTGACATTTACGAGAGTCGATTTTTGCTTACCACGTGAGATTCTCCGAATCCCGATATCCTGATACCTCTAGAGGTGCCCCTGGCAAAAGGCAAACTCGGGCTTCGTGTTAATTTAGGGTGCAGCCATTGACGTCTCGTTCGACGTTTTTACGATCCGATCTCGCGTATTCTTGCGAAAGGGACGTTTGGATCTCTCGCGTGAAATTAGGCTGGATTTGTGGTCGCGCGAATTTCGCCTGGAGCCTCGCAGTTACGAAACCGTCGCGCGTCGCTTCGGGGATACACCTTTTGTCGTGGACCGCGGCTTTTTTCGCCTCTTTGTTCTCCTCGCTGCGCGACAAGCCACTCGATTTAAAGGACATCACGCGGGTGAAAGCAAAGACATGGAAATCCACTCGGAGGCGCCTTCTGTGCGCCGCGAGTGCCGACGGGAATACTTCTGCGCGATCTTCAGCCATTCAAGGACGCAACTATGCAAACAGGTGTCCGCCGGTAGAATAATGAAAGTTTCATCGCGACCTTGCGGCTCGCATCGTTCGAGTTTTCGTCCACTTGCGCTTTACAAAGGAAAGCGAGTTTCCGGTGCGCAGGGACTTTCCAATTCCCCTCGGCTGTTCCCCAGCGATAGAGAGGAAAGAAAGCTTTTTGATTACTTGCAAGTAGAGATCTTTCTTGCGTGTAAGATAAGAGATATCGTTTTTCTAATTGTCAGGCTCTCTCGTAAAATTCCCGAGGATAAGCTGAGAACATTTCCCGCGACGTTTACCGTATAATCTTGGAAAGATTAAGTGCATAAAAGTGCATCGAGGGCTCGGGCTAAACGATGAAAGCAACGTAACGGACAATTCGGGGAGAAAATCATAAATTATCGTATATCGCGCGCGGAGGGAAATGGAGATAGTTTATCGACAATAACGTACAGGCGTTTAGAGCAATAAAATTCACGGGGACGAGTGAGGATCGCGAAGATCCACGAAGCAGATTCCCGGGTGATATATGGGTAGCCGTGAATCGATGACGCGGAGACGAGTCGAAGGCAATTGTGAATTCGCGATTAGATCTTCCGCAGTCGATCGGACATTGTTTCACGTCCGATGACAAGCGTCCGATGGGGAGCCGGAGATTTCCTAGGAAACAATGAGATACATCGAAGAAGCGGCGTATCGTTTCACGACCAGCGTGATTGGTAATAGAGATTAGAGCGTTTTCGACAGTTTTAATGGAGATAGCGGTGCACATTTCGCGGATGAATGCAAAACGAAGCATAGGTTAGTCGACTGCTCCCTAAGTAGTTTTAAATAATGGGGTAGATGTCCTTGTTACGGTGCTTTGATGTCGACTTTCTCACGAATGAATTGATTACTGATTTCTCTTACTTTAATTTTGCTTGGTGAAAATTTATATTTATTGGGTTTTTGAATTTTTCCCTTAAGGCATTTTTTTCGAGTTAGAATGTTAATTTTTCCCAAAATTAATGTCCCAATTACGGTGCTCTGAAAAGTACGTTTTTACTGTGATTTAATCGTGTAAAAATGCAACCTTCTCGTTTGTAACGCATACATTAATAGTTTACTTTAATCAAAAAAATTCTTTGCTTATTTATTTATGCGCCTTTTTCTTGTATGGCTTCTTTAAATATAAAGCCACCGAAATAGGGATGTCTACCCTAGCTGTACAGAGAAGAAAGCAGAAAGGAATATGCAGATCCCAAAGTTTCGCAGAGCTGAGACCATGGAAGCCGAAGAAACAAAGACGGACGCTGATGGAAAGCGTATTCCTGATAAATCTCCCTCATCCATGTCAGCCGTGCTACAATTATACTCCGCGACAATACAATTCCGGAATTCCATCCCCATTCACAGATATAGGTACCTAGGTACGTCTAATGCCATCAAGCTTAATCCATCCCCCGTCGCCGTTCCACGAGAACTATACCGGCAAGTAGGCGCCGACAATTCGATTATCCGCGTCCGGTGGAACGGTTTAAATCGAATTTCCACTCGAGTCGAGCGTTGATTCGCGACACTATGATCCTGTTTGTTGCATCCCGCTGCAATCTGAATTACAGAGCAGCTACAAAAGCGCTCCAAGGGGAATGCAATTATCCCGCTCAGTCACACGAAAATGCTATACAGCTCGTAGGACAGCGATGGAAATTAAACGCATTTTCTACGATTTTCGCGTTGGACCCGCGCCAAACTGGCTGGAGTCTAGCGAACGAGTTCCAGCGTGAAGAACGGCCTCTAGAACCCATTGGAAGCCACCATTCAGAACGCTTTTTACCTTCCTCGAACGAGGGTGCCAGGCACGACGTATCGAATTTAGAAACTCATCGCTCGACGAAGATACCGATCGCGGATCCACGATCTAAATGGGGTATGCGTAACGCCTCGGGTGGTGCAGGTCAGTATCGGCAAACGAGGAGCCAGCCAGAAGTTATACTGGCAGGCTTATGAATAACAAATATCCATTGCGCCGCGGCGTCGTGCAGAATCGTATATATCGTGAACGTTCGTGTATCCATGGGAACTGGATCGTTCCTGTTATGCGTCTTTCTCCTCCTAGCTCTCCGAACGAGAAATGTGTTTCCTCCTCGAGGAGAGTATCGCGCCCAGATTCCATTACTAACCCTTTGGGGACGGGCCCCGGTGTAAATATGATTGCGCGGCTCTACGTCACCGTTGCGGAGTGGCCTGTCGTGCGAATAGCATTCACGTGAGAATTATTTGAAATATATTAGAAATTGTAGGAACGATTCTTGGTGATTTTGTCGGGCTAGTCTCGATCATTTTCACTTCTGCTTTCTTCTCTCGATGGGTGATATGCAGTTTACTCTTTAACACTTCTTTCGGTTAACCCTTCGTGGTTACACCTCAGTGTCATTTTTGAATTACCATTTTCGTATTTTTGCGTCTTTTAACTTTTAAGTGATAATTGTATATTTATAATACTCGTACAATCAAGTTCTAATAGTCTTTCACTAGAAATGTAAATTTTGATTTTTTTTTAAATTAACCAAATCTTTAAATTGTATTATTACCATCTAAAAATTTACAGAAATATTGGCAAAAATATATTCCGTGGTGCGATACACCCCGCGTGACCATGAAGAATTTATATTTATTAAATTATTCAAAGATCGCCTTGACACCCGGGTTAAAATGTTTGGATTGAATGTTTGAGTTTCACCATCGATGAAAAGTATTGCGAAGTAATTAGCGAAGAATTGTACCAGCTTCGATGGATACGGGACGAAAAGTTTCCGATTCGGTTGCATCACGGATAATTGGTTCGATTCGATGCGGAGGAAAGCGGTGGTTTTCGCGTCTCTCGAGAGTACAGGTCGGTTTCGTAGCTCGTACTTGTTCCTGTTTCTGTTTGGACGTTGCACGCTCGATTCGCGGACGTGATTGCCGACAATCAGAGCACCGTTAACGAGGGTACTGTTTTGGAAAATTTGTATGAATATCGGGTCGTACCTTTTGAAAGCGCACTTTCACTCTCTCCAATTACGAATCCGCTGGAAACCTGAATCGGTGCATAGATCTTCCCGTATGGTTTTCATCCACTGTGTTTCGCTTAAATACGCAAAGTCGCGCTAGACGTAGTCGTCCGGTATACTGGGTGTCGTTTAGAATGTAAAACGAATTGACTCTGTCATTCGACCACAAAGTTGCCATAAAATAGGTCATTTAGATTTAAAGAATCTCTAGTACCCACAGTTCATTTTCTCTATCATTTAATTACAATAAAATGGTAAAAGGTACTTTTTGAATTCTCGCGTAGAAATGCAACGTGACTTCGCAACTGTATTTCTGAGAATAATTCGAAAGATTAGATTACCCCCATAACTCTATTAATTATATAAAAATTGTCCTCCAAGTCTTTAATCCACACTTGGGGCTCCACCTTTCTCAATTTAGGAATCACTAGGTGCTCCAAAAACAATCTATTCATGTCCATTTATGTTAATCCAAGTTGTCAATAATCATTCCCTGGTCGAACGTTTTCCCGATACTTGCTGAAACGATTTGGAGTAAGACTGGAAATTCCCAAGACACCCTGTAGTAGCTGGTGCTCCATTCCGCAAGGCCGTCTATGCACGACACTCTTGTGAAGATTGCCGATTCTCGTTAAGATGCAACGATAACAGTCAACGTGGTCTCGAAAGTAAACGGACGTTGTTATACTCGTATAAGATAAACCAGCACTCTTTGCATCATGTTCCTCGACAAACGAGACCTTATCCTTCTCTTCTTATTAAGCACACTCGGCGACGTGCCCAGATTTCTGTCCGGCGCCGCGGTATTTATGTGTCTAACACGGTAAAAGTAAAAGGCCCATTTATTACAAATCTGTTTCGACTGTGGACGATAAACAATCAGGTGAAAACCGCAAGCCGGGATAATAATTGAGCCGGCGCTGTCCCGATCCAGCGATAAAACCGTTTAGACCAACTTTTTTTCCAAACCGTTCGCAGACTCTTCTTTTTCCTTCAAGCGCAGTAGGTATATTATTTCCGTCAGATCCGAGACGAAAGAATCGAAGGCAGTTTCTCCCGCTGATGGCGGAAAAATTGCTGCCCGTTGGGAAAGAAACAGTTTCTACCGGGGACTGCGATAGTGCATCATCGCGCTTGAAAGTGCGCGAAAGCTTATTCAAACAGAGCTCCGCCAAGATGCATGCGATGTTACTCGATAACCGTGGAGATTTCCCTTTCGCAGACAGAACGCCGTGTTCCTCCTTTTTCTCGTTGACCGAACCGCGGGACCTTCTTCACTGTAATTTTCCGCTCGTTTTCTCTGCGCATCGGAGATCATTATCCGAGGTGGATCGCGCTCGATCGCCACAGATTCCTGGGATTCTCGTGAATCTTCATCGTGCAGGTTTAGTTCCGACTATGTGTGTGTGTCGAGGATCGAGGCGACATTAAATCGTCCCCGAAGCTCGGGACCCATGACGCTCGAAGGACGGTGATTGCGATTTATGGACTACGAAGTGAATTTCGTACCGCGTGAAATACCGGGCTGGGGCCGTTTGATTGGGTGTCAAATCTAGCTGTGTCATTGTAGTTCGTATCTAGCATTGCGATCTGGGGGAGGGTAACCGTGACTAAATGGGAACTGTGATATTTTGCGACGGATAAATTGCCCACCCGACAGGTGGAAAATACGATTTCGCGTTGATTGGGGTTGGAATATCATTCTTCGTTTACCTACTTCGAGAACTAATCGTGTCAGGGATATTCAATTTTATAGTTTCAGGGTGTAAGGTAAATGTCCCCATTACTGACCATGTCCCCATTAGTGACCACTTCATTTTGTTATTGTTTATTGCAACACTGAAAGCGAAATATAAGCGAAATATTTCAGTTATTGTTTCATACGTTATTTATGTAGCCGTACATTCATCTTTAAGTAAATTCACATGTAAATTACGACTTGGTCATTGACATGAAAGTTGACAGATTCTAATACCGTGAGGTTATACTCCAGATATCATTAAACTCGCAAATTTTACAATAAAAATACATGGATCCATGCAGTAACTTACTCAAATTAACGAGAAATATATACAGAATTATAAAATAAAAAGAAAATATACATTTTCTTTCATTATTGTAGCAGAAAATCGTGGTATAAAATAGATGGTCACTAAAGGGGACATCAGGTCCAATATAATTTTCGCCATAATTTTGGTGTAAATAGTCAAATATCACTTGTAAAACTAATTTGATTGAGAAACTAGAGACTTCAAAAAATACAATGATCCATACTTTACTCAAATATTGTCGTATATTAGTAAAAAATATACTATTTCGAACCAGTCACACTCTTAAACGGTCGCTAATGGGGACATTTACCTTATACAAAGGATTTCCTATATATTGCAATAAAAAATATTAGTCCAGATTCTTTAAATCATTTTAGACTTGACGAATGCAGATAGCTAGAGTAAATAATTCACCCCAAAGTTATATTTACTCTCCAGCCCTCCCCACGGATCGTAACATCATTACTCTTGTTCCAGGTTAATCAAACGATCCTCCATCCCAGCATCATCGCCAGGCATCGCGCAAACAACGTGTGAGAATCCGGTGGGTGGATCGTCGAACGCGTCGAGACGGGTAAGCACGCGTCACGCCAGCTGATTTGCATTTATTATTAATCCGAATCGCGGGAGACTGGAGGGCGGCCCTTAAATTAGATTGCGGCAATGAAGGTTGGTGGTTGCTGGATGTAACGCGGACACGTAGCCGGGCCCCTCGTTTCGAGCGCGGCGTGCTTTCCGCGCATATAAATCGCCGCGAAAGGAAACAGCAAAATCGTAGACGATAAGACCGGCGCTGCTCCTTTTCCCAGACGCGTCCCGGCCGTTTTCCCTTTTAACCAGGAGGCTGGCAATTATCGTTAATGAATTACACCGCACGGCACGACGGGCAATTAGAGCAGACTAATCTGCCAGATATCATCGTGGCGGGGAATAGAGTGCGCCGCGTTTATTTGCGACCTGGCCCGCGGAATTGTTCAATTAGGAGTGATACGATTGAAACCCGTGGTATTCTCACGTCGACAGGGCGATCGGGGGGTACCGTTTTTCTTCGAGCGCGACACCTTGACCCGAACTCGATCAATTGCCGACGGTGCAAGGTACCTATTAGAGGATTAGACGATACTATACGTCCCCCGTGGGCGTGTTCTAAGGAGATCTAGGATTAATTTATTAGCCGATGCAATTATCCGTTACCCAACGCTGCCTCCGTGTACAAATCACGCATACCGGCCTCTCAACGTCCCGGCGTGTCTGGTTAATGCGATGTTGATTTAAGGCGGTGAGTCGGTACTATCTAGACGAAAGGTGCTCGCTACCGGTCTTAAATAATCGTTTAATTACGGCCGTATTGAACGGCGCTCTGTTTGGCTCGCGTCTAAGCTAATCTTCGCCGGCCACGTGTACGATACAACGAGGATTGCGCTGGGGACCGCGGCGAGGCAACGTTTCGCCGTGGTGAATGGTAGGTAGTACACTTCAGAATTATACCTATCGTCCGATCTAATGGGGTTACTTTGGAATCAGGTATATACGAGGGGATTCGTAATTGGTCACGTGAATGGAAGGGAATTGGAGTAGCTAAGGGAATTAATTTCAGGTGTCAAGTTTTTTATGTTTCGTGATTGTGGTGGGGATGTGTGTCTTTCGTTATGTGAGCTGGTGTTTTCCATTTTTATTCGCAATTCCTATTTCTCCCTAGAAAATGTCTTGGGAAGAAGAATTCGCTGCGTTTAATAGATGTTGTAAGTCCAGGAGAGTTTGACCAATTTTTGGAAAATAAATTGTAGGTAGCATCGTTGTTTTTCACATTTTTGTCGTTTTATGCACATTAAAGTAAAGCACAAGCAATTTAGGGTATATATAAATTATATCGTGCGATAATTTCAAATATTTATTTTCATTTTCAACCAAAAATATTGGCATTATAACTAGTCGGTCTCACCCGCATGTCGGGGTTAGACCGTCCACCCACTACGAGTAATTAAGGTAGTGATCGACCCCTTTATCAAAAATAATAAAAAAACAAATACATAGGGGAGACCGGGGCAAAGTGAACCTCGGGGTAAAATGAGCTTTCTTAATTTATTCTTTAGCAATAAAATATATTTGCAAATTTTGGTGACGTAATAAATGTGCATAATTATCATTGTGGTATTACACACATTTATTACGTCACCAAAATTTGTAAATATATTCTATTGCTAAAGATTAAATTAAGAAAGCTCATTTACCCCGAGGTTCACTTTCCCCCGGTCTCCCCTACGTATTGTTGGTGTCACACTGTACTTATATTGCATATTATATCCCCAATATCAAAAGAGCGTAAATAAACTTACCTGTTTTTCAAATATCAACTTACACTGTAAGCTGTTCTAAAAATTTTCAGCCTCGTATAAAGCCTTAACTGTATCTTATAATTCAAATATAGATTTGTGACAATGGTCAATGTGAGATAAACAACAAGCACCTTCATTTCTTTTGCATCAATCACACAAAAAACACACAGTGCTCTATCTTGCGCCAGTCTTAAAATATCAGCACTAGCCGGACTCTCCCGTTGGTCGAACTCTCCCGGACTTACCCTATTAGACTTTAAAAGTCCTCGAACTTTCAAACTGTATAAACTCCATCCCACAAGATACTTTCCTGCATAATTAACACGAACCCTCAACGCCAAAAATACACAAAGATCAGTCATCTATCTAGCCCCAGACCTCGATGAAGCACCAAAGCCTCTCAACCCCCAAAGGTACTCCAGTACCATCGCGCCCCTTCTGGCCACCAGAAACGTTGTTATTCTAAAAGCAGCTCCTGCAGCAGCCCGCCAGTAAGACGGGGACGCGTTTCCATCCCACCGTCATCGGTTCAATTGTCACTCGAGTTAGCTGGTGAGAAAGCAGCTGCCACTCGACAGGAAGTTGTCACTCGAAAACGCCATGGGCCAGGCTGATGGTCCCATAAACATTTACACCGCGGCAAATAGATAGCTACTTGCGGGCCTGGCTCTCTGTTATTTTATTCGTGTACGCCGGTGCCGGCGGAAGAATCAAACAGGGGAACCGTGGGACTCGCTTCCAGCCGCGTGCACGTACATGCGCGCGCGCGCGCGCACACGAGCCACGGCTAGGACTGCTAGGAGTCTTATGGGCAAGCAGCGCCGCGCGCGCGGCTGTACTTAATGGCAATTTACATGAACGTCCCACGAGGCCCCCTCGCCAGAGTGGCAGAACAAATAAATACGCGGCTAGGAACGATTTGATACACGCTGATCGCGAGTGATCCACGGCCCCGTATCTGCATAACTCGGCGTATTGTGAACGCGCGTTCGAGCTTGCTCGGCCGTGCAACACGCTGATGTATACGCCTCACGCGGCCCAGTGTATGCATCAAACCCGACCACGTTATATGTGTACAGACACGACGGAACCTTCTCGTGTCGTTCGTTTTCTTCCCTACCGTTTTCCAGATAGAATCGATGCTCACCCCCCTCGCCCCGGGCCCCGCGCCGCTCGCTAGGAGGCGATGCACTCCGGAGCTGCCTCTAAATTTCGCGAGCACGCCGCTTGCGTGCTTCCTAACTGGCGCATCGGGCGCATGCATTGCATGCACACGTCTGTACACACTGCGCACGTTCCTTGACGAGGAATTATGCCCATCCAGGATCGTTCAACGCCAGTTTCGAAAGTTTTTAGGCTGGAGGATGCTTGCGGGGGGATTGACGTTCGATCGTGAGTCGTGACTCGTGCAGATCAAGGATATTGAATTTTAGGGCCTACCGAGGTTGGTATTCACTGTGAAATGGAAACTTGAACAGTGTTTCCCAACCGTTTTTTGAGTCGCGATCACCTTTTATAATATTCAAATAACTTTGAACCTCCATATGAGGTAAGTTAAATTTAATAAGGCAAAGAAGACACGTTAAAAATAGTTATTTCTGAATATAATTCTAATTTAATAATAATATTAAAAAAAATACAAAAATTCCCGGCGCTTCTAGAAAACAAACGGGGGTTGCGACCCACCCGTTGGGAATCACTGTGTAGGAGGATTCGAGGTTTTGTAGCTGATTCGAGTAGATGCGAGGACGCCACGATTGGGTAAGACGCGTGATTTGGGTCCGGTATAATAGGAGAGGATTGCGCAGGATTCACGGAATCGCGTGAGTTTCAGTGAATAACTGAGATTGGCGGGTTACAAACGATGAAAGCTTCTTTCGTCGTGTGTGGATAATCGCTGGCCGAAGCTTATTTCGATCAAGCAGACAGGGGGATCGTGAGACGGTGGACCCTAGCGTGAGAGGCTGACCTTATGATTGCGCGTGGATTCAGCGATGGCCCAAGGGCCTTGACACAACGACGCCGCGTCTTGATCACCCTCGCTGGGATCTCCTAGACATTACGCTCATGCCAACCCCTCGTCTTAATTTCTCCTCCCGGCGACACTTATTTCACGCGACTGTGGCTCCTCCACAGATCACTGTAATCACCTTGCCGTCACACTTCTCGCAGGCGGGCGCGACAAAGAGAATCGAGCGGATAGGGACGGGCGATAGGCTTTGGGATGGAAGAAATCGAACCGAAAGCAATTCCCAGAGGTGGACGCGGAGGAAATGTCGATCGAGTGGGGGTGGTCGACGAAAGCTAGGGGACACGAAGGGAGAAATATATTGGAGTCTTGTTACCAGGGTCGCGACGATTCCAATCGCCATTCGGTGACCACAGATGTACAATATGTAGGGTAAATCCGGGAGACGCGGTCGGGCTGGAGAGTTGGTCGGGTCGCTATATTTCAGACTCTATACGTAAAAATGCGTTTAGAAGCCAAATAGTTGAATGAATACCGTCATTTCGCTTCCTTCGGTGTTTTTATAGATTTATAGGCTAAAAGGTAAATGAGGTTGCATTTAACCTCTTCTGCCAAACAGCGGTGTATAGAATCGAATTTAAAATATACTTCTAAGTTTATTTTCGTTTAATGTTTGGGATAATAAGATAGTAGAGATATTGAGGGACAATGCAGCTAAAGTATTTGGCCATATTAACTCTTCCTCTCAAAGGTACCGAAAAGGCCATTTCTCGTTGCAGGAAGGAGAGATGGTCAAGTTATGATTTTTGTTTATTTTTTATTTTTTATTATTATGTTAATATTATTTTTATTTATTTATTTTACTTATTCACTTTTGTATTAATTTGCATTGCTAATAGCCCGTAGCTCTTGGTTCACGTTTTCTTTGACGTGTTCCTTACTTGTTTAGTGCAATCAAATTAAATATCAATAAATCTGTGGTTGTATGTATTCACTCATAAATAATTTTACTTTCTTCTTTGTTATTTTTCCCTGAATAATTATATGAGTCGTGCCTGCCAACGACGAAAACCATTTCTCCCGGCACCTCGGGAGAGGTGGTCAGATGTCATGACTTCAGTTTTCAACCCGACTTACAGTAAATATTGTCTTAAAACAAATATCTACCAGTTTCCCTGAATCAGCATAAAATTCTGAACATATTGGTTTGTTAGTAGCCATTTTATATTAAGTCGACCGTGTCTCCCGAATTTACCCTATACTCGATGGCTTGTGCAGAATTATTGTATATCCATTTTTAAAGAAGCAATGGTACGTAAGATTCAGGGACATATAGTGAAGAAAATATTATTTTTGACAAATTTATGAAGTAGATATAAATGCGATTTTCACACAACATAAAAAAAGTCAATAACTATTTGTTGCACATAACAACTCAAATTTCACAAAAAGTGGACATACAATATTTATCGCGTACTTACACATATGAAGAAACTTCCAAAGAAACATTCAAGCATATTTCAAACGAACCATCCGTCAGGCTTCGATCAGACCTCCATCTCTCGCCCCAGAGAGCACAGGTGAAAGCCAGAGGATGCCTTAATCAGCAGTGCCGAGGGAACTATCGACAACAACGAAGGCTACCGGTTAACAGATTCTTCTTCCCCCCTCCCCTCGGAAATGCACGATCTAATTGCAGCGTGCACGGCCGGGCCCGCCGTTAATCCGGCTCGGGAATTAACCGTGCGTAGAAGCGCAGGCGTGTAACCGAACGGGGCCCGATCGTTGTTCTTTCCGGCACGACGTATGAATTATCTGCCGTCTAACGAGGGCCCCTTCTTATCTGGGCTGAGGTATTAACTTGTCCCGGCATTAGCATCTGGAATTCCCATTCGAGCGATCCACGTGCCACCGGGGAGCCTCGAAACAAGTATCTATCAGCATAATGCATGCGCCGCTAGTAACCGAAGCGTGCGGCGTATCGATATATCTCTGGACGGAATGCGCCAATTCCGGCGAGTGGTGAAGCGGAGCGGATCGCCTTCGCGATCCCGCGAGCGCAATCGGCGGGATATCGCAGGAGGCTCATAAACCACTTTCCAAGTCGTGCAACGGGGTGCCGCTCATTGTTGCTAGCGATAACAGGGACGGGAGAGGGGACCGTCTTTCCAGGTGTCCGAAGCCGCGGCTCGCGCACCGTCCGTATGCTAATGCCGCATACCGCGGGATATTTATGGCGAATCAGACGTTTCTCCGTCCCGTCGCTTGTTTCCGGAAGCACGGCTAGATTGGCCGGGCGTGAAAGTACAAGTGCGTTTGTCGCCGTGTTTCATTGTCGCGCACGGTGCGCGCGGCGGGACAGACACGCGCGGAACGTGCAGCCGTGTCGCAACCGTCCATTACGGGCCCGGCGTTCAGGCTTTTCAACGAGATAACAACGATAATTGATCGTCCCGATATCGAAATAACAACCTTGATCGAAAGGAGGAAAAGGAGCAGGGCGACACGCCTGGTAATCGGTTAATTTCCATCGACTCGGTTCGATTGGTTCTGCGAGTGTCGAGTGGAATTACGTACCGCTGTTATCATCGGGAATAATAATAAATTACAGAGATCGCTGATCAGATGGATTATTCTAAAGCGCGTCTGGTCTTAGCAACATCTCAGCCAGTTGATTAAAAATGGAGCGTGACAGGCTGCGCGCGGCCTATCGCGCAAAACTGGAGCGTGAACTCGATTGGTCGGCGGCGGATATCCTAATTAGCAACGGCGCGATTTATCCGCGGAGCCGCGTCTCTATAAATCAGTCGCAATCTTTCCGCGGCTTATCAGTGAATAATGCCTGTCGGCGGCCGACCTTTAGCAGACCGCGCTCCTTAATGCGTCGCTTCAAAGTCGGATTATCAACAGGCCACCTAAACGCTCGATACGCGTGCACCGCTCGGTGAAACTTATGCATGGAAACGCGCCGGTTGTCGCGCGCATTAATCCAACGCAGTGCCGGCTTAATCAATTGGCCCGGAATGCAGGCTCACGGGCTGATTTATCGTCGTCGATCTTGTCCACCGTATGGATTTCGTCGAAGGGGCAAGGGAAAGGGGGGGTTGGGATAGCGTTTCTAGGGAGCACAGGCGTCGACGTCCCTTTCGCTGCTCTCAACGACAGGGGAGGGTTGGAGCAGGTCGGCGCGCGGGTACGTGGGCTACAATTGCCTGGCACTCGTATGGCTTCGACAGGACAGGTTCACGCAACTTCGTCCTGGCCGAGTAACGGAGATGCTTATCGAACGGGTATCGGAACGCGTGTTGCGACTGGGACTGATCGAACGCGCCGCACGCTGACAATGTTAACGTTTCTATGATTAAACGGCCTTTGCGGAGGCTGGCAGAAACTTATGCAGTTACGAGATAGGAAAGAAGTTCGCCTTGCTGTGGGAGAGCCAGCCTGCCGACGCCGGCTGGGAGTTGATAGAGCTGTCCGAATGCTGGAGGAAAAATGTGTCTGCTTTGGTTCACTGCCCTAACCACTCGATTTTAAGTAATGAACTCGGCTTTCTTACAGTCGCTCCGACGACTGGCCGATTTGTTCGAGCTACTCGAGCGAATCACTTTCCTTCCAAGTGCGCTTTATCTCGGGATATTCTTCTGGATCGATTTACATACATTTCTTCCGTTCTGTATACTCTAAGAATATTCTGTTTAAGGGGTTATGTAACTTTAGTAGGTCGGAAAATAGGGTTACTATTATGATTTTTTTTATGTAAAGGAACGTCATATTTAAAAATCAAGATATACACCTTGTTGCGTATAAATTAAGCTGTATTCTCGTAAAAAGGAATCTGATATTTTAAGAAATTATCATAGCAGCTCATAGTATTTGCGGTACCGAAAATATCTCAGAGATTAGTGGACAGATTTTAATAAAATTTTGCACGTTTATTCTTGAGACTCTAATCTAGTACTTGCCGAAAATATTCGATTAGTGTCTTGTTTTATTTTCTACTAACAAAAGAAGATGAAAACATAGATCGAAAATCACATGCTTGACTTTGAGTAGCTGTCATTTTTCTAAAAAAAACAATTTTTCAAAATCAGTCCTTTGTCTAATTAATGAATTTGATAATGAACTTTTCTATTCAGAAGAGAACCACTTAATTTTCCCCCGACTGTAGTTGCAGTACAGAAAAATCGCGCTCGCATCGATTCCCGTTATTAGTTCAATGAATCCTCGCCGGTTAAATATTAGGCCCGCAGGAACGTCGAAGATACCTTTGCGAGATAAATCGCGCGACGCGGAACGACAAGTGGCGCGCGCGTTTCTATAAAGCACGATTTCTATAACGAGCAGTCCGGGACACGCAGATCGAGGATCTCTCGTTTTATTATCGGCGAAGAAGACCGTAGTTAGCATTGGCGCGTAATGCGTGTCTTTCAGGAAGCTACTGATCGGGCTTGATAACTGTCGAGGGAAGGCATGCGACTTACCGCCACGTTTATGGACCCTCGGGAGCTCGTGGCGCGTTCTTGACGAAGGGAAACGGAACAGGGTAAATAGAGAGATCGGATAAGCCGCACTATTCGCGGGGCGAACGACAGAGCAATTATGTTTGCCTGGCGTGAAACTTCCTTTGCTTTGCAACTTACCTTTGCACGGAGGGCGAATCGACTATTGATTGTTCAAGGAAAGGGATGATTTTTTGTGGAAAAATAAATCAATGAATATAATGGAATAATGTTCCTGCAAAGAACCCTTCGCTTTTCTGAAATACGTGACTTCGACTGTCCAAAGAATTCAAGAAGACCAAACTACGAACGTGTTAAGATAATATACGCCATCACGTAAACACGAAAAGCGTGGAAAGAATAGAGCAGCGTCGTCCAAATGCACAAACGGAGTCTAGGGTCTCCGACGTTCTGTAACCCTGTAATCTCTCGCATAGACAATCGAGGCTCTCCAGATAAGCGTTTGATAGGCATGGAGATTTGTTTGGCTGCACGGTTGGCGGTCGTCCAAACGAGCCCCCTCTTATTTCCCGGGGAACGGAAACACGACGGCCGAGAGGGGAACGAAAGTCTCGGGAGAGGAGGAGGGAGACAGAAGGGGGTCGTAATTTCGTAAAACTGCCTCGTAAAAATAAGGTCACACGAGGCACGGATAATATTAAGCTCAGCTCCTACGCCGGTGAGCGTGGATATGCGCATGCATTAGCATAAGCCTGGTATGCGAGATAGCCGCGCGTAGGCGTGTATAGATACGAGCGAACGCGGTGTAAAAAAGTGGAAAGAGGGTAAAAAGAATGCCGGCGAAGAGGGGTGTGGGGATGGAGAGGAATGCGACAGCGGAGAGAAAGAAAAAATTGCACGCGAAGAGCGAAAGCGAGCGTCGGGCTCGCTGTTGGACGAGATACGCGGCAGTTCCCGACGACGGAGACGCGGGTATGCCGAGTTTAGGACGTTGGGTATGCAAATGAAGTAAGAGAAGACTCGGAAGGGACAGGGAGGGAGGAGAGTCCCTTAGAAACTTTGAAGGAAGATGGAAAATTGAATTACCACCGGAGTCCTATTTCTTTTCAAACTCTGTGACGTCGCAGCTGAAATCAATGTCCTTTGAATTTTCCTGGGGTTGTTTGGAGTTTGATTAAGTTAAGAATGGTTCAAAGGATGCAGAATCAAAGAGCACAGAAAATTTGAAGCTTTCGATACGTCTATCAATCTGTTTTCCAACAGCATAAGCAGTATTTTAAAAATTTTTCGTAATTTACCTGAAGAAGATCTGAATCAAGATCGAAACGTCGAAAGCTTTTATAAATTATTGCTAAATAGCTTGTTTATTTATTGTTCAAAATTGACCGAACCTGTGCGCTGAAAACAGATTGATTGATTTTTACGGTCGAAATTATACTTATAAATAACTTTTCGATACGTCTCATACGAAAAAATGGTACTTCTACCACTGTGCCTCGTAATGCAGCAAGACTCGCAGCTGCCTAAACGTCGCAGTCGCGGTACTAACAGATAAACCATCGCAGTTGTGTTGCTAACAGATAAACCGCCGCATCAGGAATCAATTTCCGCTGTTCAGGTGGCGGCGATCGGTAATAAACGACGGCTGCCTGCGATCGTAAGCGAGTGTAAGCGTGAGACGCGCGTCGTACGCGGGCGCAAGCTCGGTTATCCGCGGCGCGGGTAAACTGGTACCGATAAAGAGAGAACCGTAGCCGCGTAAAGATAAGGCGCAGCAGATAAGCCAACTCCGCGATTTAAACACTCCCGACTGCCGTTGGCACGGATCCCTTCTCGAGGACGGGAACTTAACGCCACGCCTCATTTACATTCCCATCGGTGCCCCTTTAATGACCCGCGATAAAGCCGCGTTGCTCAATGGCTCCCCTTTTTCCCCTGATCGCTTACTTTTTTTTCGGGAGGGTCGGCCGTGAGATATCGGGATCGTTCAAATGATTGCTTCACGTTCGGTTCAATCAGTATAAAATATGCCTCTCGGGGTGATAAACCATAAACAACTAGCGATCAAGCTTGATCCACTACGAGTAGATACAGCATTCGAATGAAAAGGGAAAATTACTTCTCCGAAGAAAACACGTTGCCGTCATAAAACCACATTTCAAAGTCGTATACTTTCAATTTCACGGACTCCCGCTCGTGTCTCCCGTCGCATCGAACCATCCCCGGACAGCGAGCATTTCCAGCGGACAGCAGGATTTTAAATGCCCCCGTGACGCGACGCGCGCGTAAGCGCGAGAAATTTATACGAAAGATCAACGGGGACAATCGATGGCCGTCGTAGCGGAGAACCTCATTATATGCTCGAGTAGCTCGGCGCGGGACGCGCGATCAATTTCAGGCTCACGTTGGAGCGGAATGACGTTTCTTATTAGGAGAGGGCCCCGGGATCGTTGGTAATATTCGACGCGGGAACGCGGTAACGAACGAGGTCGCGAACAATGTACGAATAATTTTCTAAAGCTGCCTTTAGAAAGAAGTATCCCGCGAGAACAAGGTATCATTAATTATATGCCCGTGTCCCGGGCATGTTGGAATGCATATACATTAGCATAAGGCCCGATATACGGGAGATAGTCGCGTGTAGGTGTATACAAGCGTCTATGGCATGAAGCCAACGGTGGAAGGGGAGGGATATAAAAAGGCTAAAAACGAGGGAAACGAGGAAGGAGAACGAGGAAGAGAAAAAGAGGGGTTGTGGCGAAGAAGGAGAGGGAGGAAAAGTGGGCATATAAGGAAAGCGGTCCCCAGATACCGCGGATGCTCTATAATCCGAGGCAGATAAACGATGCAGAACTCGTGGGGCTATCTTTACGTTCTTTACGCTCGCGACACGCAGCGATGCAGCGAATCGCGGGGACGCATAGGCGCGGTGCACCCCGCTGCGTGTCCGAGCGCGTTTATCAGCGCAGCCGGGCGAAATCGCGCTGATAAAGCGGGTATCTCAGCCAGGCAACAGCGGGGGATAGCGGCGCAGAATCCGATGACTCGGCGACTTAAGGGTTACCGTTACGATAGGCTCCAGTTTCATTGCACGCGGAAAGCCAATGCCGTGTTTCACGCGCGTTTTGATAACTGTTCGCGCGGCGGCCGCGCTGTAAAACCTGCGCCACGGTTTACAGCCGGCGGTTTTATGCGACCGGTGATTTCGGAGCCGCGACAACGCGATTACCATGGGATTATTTCGATCGTAAGCGATGGTGGGTGGTGGGTTAACTGCCACCACTGGGGGGACGTGGCGCGGAAAATGGGTGTACAGGTGATTCTAGATAAAACCATACCTGGGGATTCGTGAATTATCTCGCGAAGAATGAAAACATTTCTGCGATTGATCTATTATGAAATGCACGTAGGAAGGTAAATCTATAGACGTGTAAAGCTTCTACCTTCGTTGTGGTCAACGATACCAAGCTGGCTAGTAAAACGTGATGCATGGCGAGATGGGAAAAATAGGGGCAGGTGATAGCGCGTCGCGCCGCGTTATTAATTGCGTCGTTACGCCAATGCGCTTTGGAACTTGGGCGCATTAGCATATGCGAGGTATGCGAGGTGGTGGTGCGTGGGTGTGCATAGGACACGGGGTACAGGCGCGAGGCAGAAAAATGGAAAAGTTGGTGAGAAACGGTGAAAGGGAGAGAGATAGAGGGAGGAAAAAAGGGAAAATGTTGCAGAGGTAACAATGACGAATGCGCGCGTGGAAAAAAGAACGCGCGACACCGTCGATCGAGGTTGTATCGTTTCGTGTTCCCATTATGTGGCAGGGAGCTGGTTTCAGCCGCGTTTCAGTTGCGCGAGGTGGCAACGACGACAGCCGACAATACTTAGCGGCGCGTAGAAGCACGTAAGAGCAGAGAAACGCGTGGTAAGCCCGCACGGAACTCGGAATGCTTCTATAAGGAACGCGGTAAAGCAGCGGCGATAAAGCGAGAACCGTGGTTGCGTAAAGATAAAGCAGCCGATACGCTGGCTTCTCGATTTAAACGTAGCGGCGTGCTCGACGCGAGCATTCGTCCGCGCGAGAACTTAACGCCATGTCCAATTTGCATTATCGCCGGCTTCCCTTAACGATTCGAGATACAACCGCGTGGCATAACAATTCCGTTTATTGTGCGTCGGCTTGTGTCCGCGCGAGGACTATTGCCAGTCGACACACGATGCGCCTCGAGTTTCATCAGGGTCTCCACCCCTTTTACTGTTGTAAGCGTTCGGCGAGGGTTTCGTGCGATTCTTTGGTGGAAGATGAACGTGTACAGGCACATTTAGGATGGTCAGAGCCGGATTTACCTTTCAGGGGGCCCCAGGATGAATATTTGGTAGGACCTCGGTTAAATGTAAAATATAAAATGACACTGGTTTGATTTTTTTTTATTATGATACTCGTATAATCTAAATAAGAATTTAATTTCGAAATTAATATTGAATATCAAAACTAAACATAACATTAACATAAATAAACAGTAAAAATACAAGTTAATAAAGATAATATAAAAAATGCCAATTTTTGGAAGAAAATATTTAGAATGAGGAGCCCCCAGCTAAATGGTGTCATAGGCTTTTGCTTTCTCAGCCTAAGGGTAAATCCAGCACTGAGGATGCTTGGGTGTCAGGTGGTACAGTGGGAGTCATAGGAATAATTATTTAAATCGAGCACTCACCGAGACAGGTGATAGCGTGATCGGCTGGCGGTCGTAGGACATTTCGAGCCCAGGCTGCCCTCAAGACCTCGAGGGCACAGGGTGGTCCGCCTACCATCAGCACGCCAGGTGACACGTGACCCTTGTACCTGAGTTGTCGGGTTGCGTCCACCAAGGCTGCGTTCCACCAGCATTTGGAGTTCGCCTCCAAGAAGCTCTGAAACAGACAAATCCGTACCTCGATTACTTCTTTCATCCGGGGAAGACATTTTTAGATTCTAAGACCAGGTTGGCTCGAAGGTGGTTTCGACGATTTATTAAGGGGACCTTCCGGTCTAAAAGTCGATTCTTTTTATTTCATTTTTCGAATTTTCAACCTTTTAGGAATACGGGTTTAAAAGAATTTGTTGAAATTCGTAAAATTCCCAAAGTTATAGGCATGTGAGTAGCGGCAAATGCATGGGCAATAATCTGCCACTCGGCATTCACGTAAAACTTTAAACGCGTTTTTCTCGAAACAGTGTTCTCAAAACGGTGGGACTTGTATCTCCAAAAGTTGTCATCCGAGTCGACTGAAACTTTCTTTATTTGGAAGAATATAGGTACTTCTGGCTAGGGGGATACCGGAAAAAATTACAAAAAATTGAACATTTATAATTTTCAAAGGTGTTGAAATGACGAAAAACAAAGGGAAAAAGTGATTTAAAACTTCAAGTGTCGTTGTTTTCTAAAAAAATGTAATTTTTGTAATTTGTTCTGGTTTTCCCCCTAGCCAGAAGGATATTCTTAAAAATAAAAAAGTTTCAGTCGAATCAGATTGAAGATACCGGTCCCACCGATTTGGATGAATTCTTTTTACGCCTTTACTTTAACGACCCCCCAGTGCCGTCTGCAATGACTAATTATAAAACAAAAAATATATTTCTATAATTTAAGACATCCTTAATACAACGTAAAAAGTCCCATTAAATTATATATAGTAGTTTTCCTTTAATTAATTCCTAAATATCACCTATTTTTTGGGCTCTAGACAGAAAGGTCTCCTTAAGTGCTGACAAAATGTCCGTAAAAGTAACTAGGGGTGGAAACGGTGGTGCATTAGGATGTCGAGAGCCGCGAGTCTAGGAACGATTCTCTACAGTTTTTGGCAGCGGGGTATTAAGTGCCTGGATGCTCCAGAGCGACCAGACGCTTCAAGCCTGCGTCCCTAACAAGTGGTGAAAAATACATTTGGCACCTTGTACCCTTGAGGGCATTGCTCCGTGCGTCACGTTAGAGTGGCGCACCACCCGAGTACCTGACTACGTTTATTGCATCCGTTATGGCACCTGAACACTTCCGTTGCATTGTCTCAAATGTCATTTTATAGTTCGGTGCACTCCACCCTAAACCTTGAACGAACACGTCGCACTCATGAGAATCATTGTCACCTAGATTTCTAAGTGTCATTCTTAAATCGAAGCTCTTTCTTCTCCATTCTACTTCCTTTATCACCCCAAATTTCCTCCACCATATTTCTAATATCGCGTAACATATGGACGCAAATAGTAAATTGCAGAAATTCCCAAACACGAGGTCGTAACTAGTGATACATCTCCCATTACCAGGATGACGGTCGTAAGGAAGATAGAATCTTGGGGACTCGTCGTCTAAAATACGGCTGAGCCGCTAAGTGTTTACTGGCACGGGGTTGCTCGTCGCTCACCCTTCTCGTAACTCGAACAGAAACTGTGCCACCCTCGTAGTTTCCCCCGGTCCCCACGTAGTTACGGCTCGTATATATAGGCGTAAGCCATGATGGGGGGTCGAATAAGCCAGACAGTGCTCATAAACGAATGGCCCCGCAGGATTTTCACCGACTATTGCCCTTCCCCACCCTTTTTCCCCTATTCCTCGGCCCCGCGAGCGTCGATCTCTCTTTCCAGCTCCCCTCGCACCATCCTCTTCACGGTAAACCATGAAATTAGAGGGAAGTGTCCGAATTCGATCGGTCGCTACGAGTTGTCGTGATTCATTGCGCCCTTTGCGCAGACCGAACACTGCATTATGCTTTTGTCCCTTTCATGATGCTCGGCTCGAGAGATAAGAGGAGTCGCGCACGACCGTAAATCATGCAATTCCCAGCTGTGGACGCTTCATCGGAATCGAGAATTAATCGTCCTCCGGCGTGCACAATGTGTGTAACGCTCACGTAATACGGTAGAAAGTTGATCTTTTCTTATGCAACGTATTATAGGAAAGAGATAAAGACCGGATTCAGTAATGCCGCGAAAAATTGCACGGTGTTTTTGTAACGGGGAATCAAGATACCTTCTCATCGCCTCGTGAAAATGGTTATCATATTCGGCTCTCAACGTGTCGTAAAGATACGTTTGCGGTGATAAGAGAAAATTGAAACGTTTTTGTCATAATCTATCTCGCGCGCTTTCCTCCTTTCTTCCTGAACGCTAATTCACCTGTCGATGATGTAAGGCGTGTAAGTTCTCGATCGTTTTGCACGTACAGCTGCTTCGTATCTCGTTTGAATTTTTATTTCAGCTAACTCGATTACCGGACGGCTGAGCGTTTGTTTCTATCAACATGTCGTAACTCCAGGCGTGCATTTTCATTTTTACACTATTTCACCTGGGTTAAGAAGCTTTTTGCCACGTGTGGTGTTATCGATCTCGCGAGCAATTCGGTACAGAACGGCACATGGCGTTTTTTCCTTCCCTCTCCAGCTGTTTTCACATTGAACGCAGGCTGGGCTGAAGGACCCTCGGCGGGGGCCCGGCTCGCTGCACCTGACAGGACATTTCTCACCTCCTGCCACGATTGAAAACGCTCTATGTACAGCCTCCTGTAAGAGGCGTTACAAATATTTCCACAGCGTATCGACCGTAATGGCACTTGAGCTCGCACGTGTCACTTTTCCAATAATGGCAACGAATTCGAGGGGAGTGATGTCACGTGTCGGGGGTAAAGTGCTTCATAGAGAATATAATCCTTGTAAATACACTTTTTGATATTGTATTTCTCACTCTTTCGTATTATGAATATAATTTCCCATTCTACCATTGGGGAAGTGAATATGAGTTCATCTCTCTATCTAAACCGAAATGTGCTGCACGAAAATTCTATTTTCCCTTCCAAGAATTATCCTAAAATTCTTATAAATTCAAATAACATTCAAGTTTAGCCGCTGAAGTGTTCCCGACAGAGCTCATCTAATTTAGAGCTTCCAGATATTCAGACTATCATGCTAGAAGCGAAATCAATAACAGACATTCAATTTTTATTTTCCAATCTTCCGCTTGGCAAGGTACCGAGTAGGTCGTTCCCCGTATTCATCGCGGAAACGGGAAATATTCCGGAGGGCCTCCCAACTCGAGCCTGCTTATGGACTACAAACACGTAGATGGGGCAAGCAGTTATCCTTTATACCATCCCCGTCGGATGTTAAAATATATTTCAGATCCGCCTGGTCCAGCGAGCGTCTCGATTCGAAATGCACAGTATGATCCCGAATTGAAGGGAATTTCGCGCTGCTCGAGTGCACAGGCACAAAACCAGCGCCGTTGCTCCAGTTCGATCGGAGATATAATTCGCTGTGGCGGAGGGGCTCCGTCGCTCGCGAATAAAACCCAACGGAAAGCGGTTGCGCGGCTGATTTTCAATCGGTGAAACTCAAAGACGCGTGCTCGTTCCATCGTTACGTGCCATTGAAGAATTCTTATCTATGATTTACGCGGCTCCTGTAAGATCCTCCGTCTCGATACGATACGCTTCTGCGCGTCGATCCGATCGCGGGAAATAGAGAAAAGTGGCCGATCCTCGACGCGGAGACTTCCTCCGCCGCGCTGCTGCGTTGCAAAACGCGCGAAAGGGCAGAGCATTTCACCTTTCGTCGTAAGACGTTACTTAACGCGATGATTTAACGGATTTATCCGTGTCAAGGTGTCTTCAAGGATGAATAAGGATCTCGAAACTCCCTGGCCGCAACGGATGCAACCTCGACCGCCCCGAGGGAAGCTGTCAGGATCGGTAAAGCCTGATTCTCGATAGGTGAAACCCTCCTGGATTGCGTAAAGCTTCCTTTTCACGAGCGCCGGCTGATGTCTGAAGCGGGTGGCTGCGCGATAAACAGCGCCAGATCGCGCCAGATCGATTTCGCGACTTCCTTCCGTTCCCTCTTCATCCTTTTCTACCACCGTGGAAAGGCGCATCCTCCGATCGGGCGAAAGCTTATTTTTCTTGCTCCGTTGCGTACGCCCGACGAAAGCGATTTCGTGGCTAAGTGCAATCTTTCTTGCGCCACGTTGTCGCGGCCTGGAAGTCAATACTTGGCTGTGGTTAACGGGACACTGACTACAGCAACACTTTCTGTTGCGTCGCTATTTTTCAGGGGACTGGGCGCAAAAACCCTGGAACGTAATGAAATCGAAATCGGCTCAGCTTTGTACTCGGGTAATCGAAAGAGAGATGTGTAAAAGCGTAAGGAATCGATTGATGGTGGTCGATTGAAACGATTCTAACTGGTTTTGTGGGGAACCGAGAACCGATGTTTACTCTTTGCTGTGCATGGATGCGATACCTTCAGATCAGACAAACTGTTTTCATTGAAGTTTTTAGTGTGAAGTAACTGTTGCGATATAGATAGATAGTTAGAAGAAGTTGACGCGTGTCATGGCTTTCCGAAGTTATTCTATCCAGAATCCTTGCGCTGGGTATTTTCATACTTTCCCTTCATCTAACTCATTGTGAGATCCACCCTCAGTGGCGTACTCAGGATTTAATTTTGGGGAAAACCAAGTCGAAAGGATAACAATATTTATAAGTAATGCAAATTTAATAAAATTCATTAGATGATTACAAAATTTATTTAAAGAATAAATTCCAGGTTCTTTTATTCTTACAAAGCCATTTCTTTTGGGGGAGGCAACACGCCTTCGTCTGCGGGTGCGCCACTGTCCACCCTACAATCACCCCCAAGAACATCTCGCGCTCAATTCATCTCTCTTCGATCTACATGTTAACCAAATTCCAATCAATTACTTAAAAATCATCTGTACTCGCATTGATCATCGACAGAGACCCCGCGTCGGAAGTATGATCGTCGCATAAATTCGCCTGCATGGCGAAAGAACGCGCCTGGGAGCGGGGCATAAAGAAAGCGGTCGGGGACCGTGTAAACAGTACGTAAACTCGACGGTCGTTCTTCGCGGGCAGCCATTACTTACGATAACACCGGCAGAAAGAGTAGGAGCAAAAGAAAGGGAGAGACATAGAAACGGTCCACGGCGATCGAAACGGCGAGCCAGCACATACCGAAGGGGAGAGAGAAAGAGAGGGAAGGGGGATAGCTATAACGCAATAGCGTTGCTAATCGGCTCGCTGTTCTTGGAGCACGTTACGTTCATATTGCTATATCCTTGTCGGCAATGAACTTGCGGCAATTCACTCTACACGGGGTATACGGTCGTTGCCTGCCCACTAATTATTATGCAATATGCTAGCCATGCTCCCGCGAGCATGCTTACCCTTTTAGAGTCTCTCGAACACGAGAGCCCGTAAGAACGCGACGAGTCGAACGACCCGAGCAAATGATCGCCCCGGACGTCGCCCTTCCTCTAGAATTCTAGACGATGTCAACTATCGCAGTCCCCGAGGTCTTTTGGGCGGCCGCCAAAGTCCCCATTCAAGCTGCCCCGTAATAGGAAATCGTGAATAATCGATTAAGCCGCGAGGAACCCGATTGTCCTCGATAATTGACGTCCTCGTTGCTAATTCCGATTCTAATCACCGATAGTCGCTCGAATTGCCAAACAATGACTGAGAAACAAAGCTGGAAAAAGTTATCGCGAGTAATGCAGGGTTCTTACTTTACGTCTGACCACGGCGAGCCACTTCTCCTTCGAAAAAGGAAAGTCGAACGCGAATCGATCCATCGGTCGGGTCGCATTGTCGCTCGATAGACCAGGACAGATCTGGTCGTCACGAATTTTAATCATCAGCCCTCGTCGGTGCTTGTGTAAGCACGCGGCTTGCGATCATAAATCACGATAATATAATTTATATGCTAATACTGCGAGTGCAGCGTGTACGCGAGAGCGAAATGCAGGGCGAGGGATCTAACCGGGTGTAACTGCGTGCCCGAGCATTGGCGTCGACCTTTCCGTATCGTTTCATCCGTGGATAGGAAGAAAGAAGATCGAAAATACTTTGACTCCATGGTTGACTTCATAATCACTGTATATTCAGAATAAGAGCAGAAGATAGCCAAGGACCTAGTCTGGTGACGAATGTATTATATTATTCGCTACCTGGCATCCTGCTCATAGAGAAAAATTCCTACAGTGGACGCCGTGGAGTCAAGTGTGGTCCTTCTCTGCTTTTTCCGGCCCGGCCCTGGCGGTTTTGCTAGCTAGTCTTGCTAATACCACCTTGCCTGGTTTAAAGTCGTTACTATAGAGGAGACTCTGAGGCGTAACGTGTCTGATGGACCTTCATGAACCGACACTATCTGTATATTCAGAATATTCAAATCAGAAAAGCCAGTTCCACTACGGTAAAGTCCAGTGAAACTTGGAATTTAAAGAAACTGGAAGTTTGCCATCCCGTGGCTCACAGTAGATCGAGAATCACGAGAAGACAAATTTCGTCAGAGCTTTCGATGTTTAAAGAATGATGTACAATAGACAGTATGTATATCTCGAGAAATGGACGCCAATGGTTGATGGGGTTGCCGGCAACGTCGTTCTACGCGATCGTAAACTTGAAACTGGGGGACTCGAAGCGAGCGCGAGGGACAGTAGAGGAGCAGCTCGGAGGATGAAGGAGAGCGGGGCTTAGGGCTCGTTCATTTTTTTGCAATTAAATTGGCAAACAAATAAAGGAGGACGCGCCTCCGAGGTGAATGGGCATCCTGCGGATAAACGAGTTCCCGCGGCCGAGATAAAAGTCCCCTCCATTCTCGATGCAGGCCGTTGATTTACGAAGTCGACGACGAAGGAGACGACGCAGGCGAAGTAGACAGAGGATCTCGTTTAATATCGTGTCGTGCAACGTGTCGATACGTCCCGAGCATTTAGAGGCTCTTCTTGGCGAGTTTATCGAACGAAACAGCAACGGAATCAGCCTTGTGTAACATTCCGAGTTCGGTTAGACAGATACACGATCGTCGGATCTTTCGATGCAGCGATACGCTAAGTCGATACAAGCGTGTAATCTTTAAGAGGCAACCGCGGCTCAATGTAATACTTACGATTGCTTAGGCGTCCCACCTCGTCGACGTCCTTTTTCCCTAATTAATATCTGATTAAACCGAACCAGTCCCCTGCCCGTTTGCTTTTTCCCTCGTCGTTTTTCACGGCCCGCGTAACGGTTAGATTAGACGCAGCCTATGGGGAGCTCGCGCTGTTTTATATACGCGAGCCTCGTTGAGCATTCTGGAGCAGAAATTACGAGCATGAACGGCGTATTAAGAAGCGCGCGGCGCCGCGCGATGTATGATTAACGCTCTCGGAAATTGTGTGTTTGATGAAGAGATTTTGCCGGCAATCAAGACCGAGACCCTTAATATCGGGGGTAATGGGGCGTCTCGAGGCGATGACGGCGAGGATATTTGCGAATATACTAAGAAACTTCTAAAACAACCGCGACCCCTTTCCGAGTTTCGTTGAACTCGCGCGGAATCTTCGTTAACCCGTCGTTCTCATCCCTTCGTCCGCGGATATCGCGCTCTAAACGCTCGACAGGCGTGACCGATAGGAAATGTTTGTAATGAAATATCGGCTCGGTAGTTTGGTCATAAAGAAGTGAATGTTACAAACTGGTATATCCTTGGTCAGAGTGCGGTTATGGGCGGAGAAGGCCGGCACAAAGCACGGTGTTTTTGCGGCGTTGCTCGTGGCAGAAATCGCCACGCGGATGAAGAGTGCCCGCTGGATTGCTGCATCGGCCACATCTTCAAGGTAACGTGATCAACGTATCGTAATAACGGTCATTTAAGGAGACTTCGCGGCGATACGCGGCTCGCCAGAGCGACTAGGAAACGCGTGGTAAATATCGTACTGCTCGGGGACTATGTACGTGCGCGCCAAGAATACGGGGACATTGGAGCGAGGGATTAACTCCTAATTAGGAGTCGCGCATCGCCGCGTAAACGCTCTTCCGCCCATCCAACTGTCCTGTTTATGGTCCGCGACGGAACGTCGCGGTTATGTAAATGCGATTATAAGGTGAGCAGGCCCGATGCGTCGTCAGGGATCGAATCGTCATCGGTGGATCTGTATACAGCATCTGCGCATTGGTAGTCGCGGTAGTTGTCTCTTCGTGGCGACACCGCGGTGCGTAATAACGGGAACTCGATGGGGGGACGTGGCAATTTGCATTTCTTTGAGCACCGTTGGGGACATTGGGAAGTGTCAAGCATACGCCTGTCTTTCAGCGAGTTATTCTACTTGATATTCGTACTGTGCTTTCAAAGTGGAGAAGCAAGTCGAATAGGAGTTTAGAAAGAGATTATCACACCGAGGATTTTTCCCTTTAATCGTTATCAAATTTACATCTAAAACGTCCCTCTTCGAGGCACGTAGACTGTGAAAGGTGCCCGACGCTGGAGATGCATACGCCCTATTGTGTTCCTCTCCGAGCATGAGGGCATTGTTGCTCAAACTGACAGTAGAGCCGGGGAGAGGTTACGGGGTTCACGGCGTATCAGCCTGAACGGATCCTAAATCGCCCGGGGCAGCGAGCCTTCGTCCCTCTTCGTAATCCACCGTAAGCGACTAAAGGAGTTCCTCGCCTTGAAGAGGGCGTCCCTTATCTTTATGCATATTTCACGGCGTTTTGCGTCGGGCGAATGCTCGCGCGGAAACGAGCAACTCGGCCGCGTGCGCATTGCAGGTTTAAGATTTGCGTGGTGGAAACCTTTCCGGAGATGCAGCGTGCACGTGAGCATGCGCCCGTGCTCCAACATGGCCGGCCGCACGCGTGCTTCAGCGACCGATACTCGCCCCACCGGTTGGAGGGAATACTATTTCCGAGATCGACTGGGAAACGGAAGACCCCGTTGCGGCCTAACGAGGTCCATTCTCCAGGAAATTACCGTGATATCGAGATGACGGCATCTGTAGCTCCAAGTTGCGGGCAGTTTGAATATTTAAAACGTTTTTGGGAAGTGTTCTGCATCGTTGAAAGGGAATAGAGAGGTAGTGATACAGTGGCGGATTTAACGGGTGGATGATGAGCAGTTGCCGCCTGGGCCCCTACCCAGAAGGCCCCATCTTCGAAGAAAGAATTTTGATTTTTTCCAAACACTTTTTTTTGTCTGTATTATTACACTGAGCTCGTTTTTAGTAAACTGCCCTTTCACTTACCCGATAAAATGGGCCCCTCAGAACGTTTGCCACCTGGGCCTTTTTTTGGAGTGGGGGATTTTTTTTTAAAAAAACTATTGGCGATGTTGCATTAAACTGTTTTGGAATATAAGGAGGCATCTTTAAACTTGTAGAATTTTTTTCCTGTTTTCTATATTGTGGAATCGTGTTAACCTCTTGGATGATGTTGGTGGCAGGTGTAGCAGTTGTCACAGTCACTTGATTGCAAAAAGGAGAAAATGTTCTGAAAGTTAAATAATTTACGTTGGGCCTGGACCTAAAGTTTTAATTTTAGTTTGTATTTATAATACTTTTTTCGTCGATACAAAGAATATGAAAAGGTTGTCTAAGGAAAAACTTACTTTTTATTTCAAACGTTATAACTCTTTCAATTTTTCATTTATTTTCTTAAAAGTTGCTCAACTTCAGCGTAAACTATCTAACTTTAGGAAACTTTTATTATTTTTGTAATCAGATGACTGTGATGTGTGCTACACGCTCCGCCAACAGGGGTTACATCGTCGAATAGGTCGACAAGAATCCACAATAATTAATAAATAATAAGAAGGATCAACATAAAAAAATATTTTCTGCAAGTTTAAAGATTCCTCCTTATATCCTAAAAGAGTTTAATCCAATATGACCAACAGCTTTTCCAAGAAAAATTCTTAAATATCAGTTACTTTTGGGGCTGTTAGACAAGAATCCACCCTTAAATCTTTTTTTCAAGGAACAAGATTTCGGAGTTATCGAACACTTGTGTAGGCATTTGGCGTTTGGGAAAGGCCCACGGCGCGATTGACACATAAGGTAGTTGACCTAGTTGCCGATCGGCTTAGGCCTAGTCGTCGATCACTTAAATATTGAGATTTTATAAGGTTTTTGAACAATATTGTGATGATATATGTAGGTAAAGACTCTTAAATATTAACTTGCAATTTTGTCTTTTACACAATATAGTTCAAAAACCTTATAAAATCTCAATATTAATTCAAATGATCGACAACTGGGTCAACTACCTTAGGTGGCGCCCCGGTAGTTTGAGTATTTCTAGCGTTCAGAGAAGAGTAGGACCGACGAGTCGGCATTGGGGGAATTGGTAACGCGACTGACCAGTACCTACGCGACAGACCCCCACAGATCTTCAAGTCCCATCGCCCGAGGAAAAATCTTTTTCGCTTACAATTTTAAGGTAGTTGACCCAGTCGTCGATCGGTACCCAGTCGTCGATCATTTGAATTAATATTGAGATTTTATAAGGTTTTTGAACAATATTGTGTAAAGGACAAAATTGCAAGTTAATATTTCAGAGTCTTTACCTACATATATCATCACAATATTGTTCAAAAACCTTATAAAATCTAAATATTTAAGTGATCGACGACTAGACCTAAACCGATCGGCGACTGGGTCAACTACCTTATTCGATCTTCTGATTTTAACCGTGACTTATTTCCAGCACACAGATATAGAATACAGTAGCCGTAGTATTTCTCCACCACGCGGAAACCCCAACATTTTCTGTCCAGCATATACAGAAGCCCCCAGTTCCGTGACTCTACAGCGTACAGTGCCCCTATCGTTCTGTAAACTTAGCATATCCCGCTTCTGGAATGTTCAGGACCTAGACCCGTGGGATCCCGCTATGTTTCCCATCCACCATACTCCAAACCCAGGGCCGATACTCAAGCTTTCACATCGCCTGTGGCCACAAGGCTAATTGCCAGAAGCTTTAATAGGTATAAATTCATCAGTCAAGGCCCGGCTGTCGCAACACTGGCCAAAAGAACCCAATTTCCCCGTGTGCTTGCCGCTCAGTCGGTCAAGGATGCTCCGTCGCGAAATTTTACGAAACGCGAGGCAGTCCCTGGAAACTACACAGCCACTTATCTGATCGCCCATTAATACCGTATGCACGTAGACCGTTTAGACGGTTAGAAGTTGTCGGAATCGTGGCCAACGTCGTCCCTCCGCCATGCTTCGACAGCTTATTTCAGATGCCGGGCACACGTGGAATGTGATCTACGCGCGTCTTGCATGCGTAATGCCGGGCATGCGGCGCTGTTACGTAATGGCCCCGTGTACACTGGTTTGTTCTTAGCGCGGCTAGTATCAGCGATACCATGGGACATCTATCACGCGTCAAGATTTCAGCATTATTCCATCCCCGGCGCGGTTTAATTTAACCCAACTACCGTTACAGGATGTTATCTGAATGCATAAACAATGGCGTGCCCTAGCATCGCTCCACTGTCTTGAACGTTTATCGTGGAACGAGCTCGACTAGCATTTTCGTACCGGAACCACAGGATCATAGACACCGATGGATTTGCATAGATCGATAACGAACGCGTCCCAGAATTATGTCGCGGGGCTAGCTGACTCTCGCGCTGCCTCCTTTTTCGCGTATTCGCGGTCAGTGTGCTCGAGACGGGTTTCTATAACGCAAGGACATGAAGCGTCTCTTCTATCCGATAGGAGAAATACTTGGCTATGTTTTCCGAGGAGGATCCATTTTCCAGATCCCTCGATACCGCAATATTTCTATTAATCAAAGGTTTTATCTACATTCGCAATCCATTTCCGCGTAAAGCCCGCGGAGTAACACGATTCCGCGGTGCATCCAGCGATGCACACGCCGCGCCCGGCTCTGTGTGCAACGGTGTCCGCCCCGAGATCGTGTTTCACGCTGCAGCGGAAAATGTATTGCAAATATGTGTGCACCTGGCATAATATCCGCAATAAAACGAAGCAAGGTTTCACTCCTAAGACGGAATGGAGCAGGTACGCGTGCACGCGCCTTGTTTATGCACTGAAATTCAACGTGTTTATACCGAAACGAGAAAACATCAGCCGCGGAAGCTAGACGCACCGGTTGAAGTATTATCCCGTCACGAAATAATTCCCCTGTTGAATAAAACGGATGGTTCTGTCGAGGTAACCGATAAAGTGCGTCTCGGTATTGATCGGCAACAGTTACCTTGATTACGGTCACCCTGGGTAAACCGTTCGCCCCTTATATAAACCGCAGATTGTGATCTTTCTCGTATATAGTGGCGAAAGAACATTTCCCTTGTTATGGGATATTAAGAGTGTCGTAATTATGAGATAGACAGAGTGTTTACTATAATACCAATGTTTACACCGACCAATTCAAGTGCACCGTGAATTAAACATTCAATTTCCAATTGGATTCGAAAGAGCCCCGTTTCCTTTCAAGTTTCATTCCGTTTCAATGAAGTTTATCGCACACAGTGCCGGGCGTCGCGCTCGTGTATCGCGCTTTCACTCCGCGAGAGACAGGCTTAATTTCATACCTGATCATTTCACAGATATTACTAATTATAATACGCCCTCGTTTTTTTTTAATTATCCGAGCAACTTTAGTTACAGTTGTATGGTCTCGGTTCCGTTCGATCGAAACGAGCCGGATGCCTTCTCCTAATCGGGCGGCTGCTCGCTAATTGTCCCAAAGTTCGGGATTAACCGTGCTGGCGAGCAACAGCGTAATTAGATTTACTCGATATCTATCTAAACGTGTTCGGAATGATAGATAATATTGTAAGGGAAACGTGGGGGCAGAGCCGAAGGGAACGCGAACGAGATGGAACCATTCTAGGCGGCTCGTTCGTCGGATGCCGATAATATCGTGAAGTCAATTGTGGCGAACGATAATTAACCGTGGTAATAAACAAGCTGGTCACCGCATTGTGAAACGATAACGCCGGCTGTAAGTACAGCAGTTCCTACGGTAACTCTAATTAGTCTGACGTTTATGGCGCGTTGATCCAATTCACTGGCTCCCCAGAGGTTATGCTTCCTTAGCGAACAAACGTGGATGCGTTTCGCACTATTTCGAGACGTTTACTGCCGGCTATATCGCGTCGACCATCGTTACGCTGCCATTGGTATTCGAGTGGCATTCATCTTCACGATCTCCTTCCATTTAGACGAAAGAATTAATCGAAATGTGCTATCTACTTCAGTGGCGCACTTAGGATTTAATCTTGAGGGAAGCCGAGTTGAACGGATAAATATATTTTTAATGGAAATTCGATAAAATTTATTAGTTGATTAAAAAGATTTATTTAGAGAATAAAATTTAGTTTTCTTTTCTTCTTATAACACTACTTCTTTTAGGGTTACACCACTGATTTATTGAACTATCTTGTTAGTAGAATCAAAAACCATTCGTTATTTTTCTTTCTGCCCGATGTTTCCATTTCCTTCCAAGCAGAAAGCTTCCCAGAAGTGGGATTCCTTTACCTCCCTCAAAGGCTCCCAAAGGTAAAAGCTTCCAGCAGGAATTCGTCAAAGGAAAAGAAATATTCCAAAGATTCAATTTTCCCAACTTTCCTTCACGGACCAGCCTCCACGCTTTGACATCCGCTGGAGTCGACAACCTTTTTCTCAGGGTTCACTATTTTACGACCTTGTACTCGCACAAAGAGTCTCGCCGCCATTTAGAGAATTTATTCCCGGAGCAGGTGTTAAAAGAGTTCCCATTTAAAGCGGGCCGGTAAGAGTCACAGCTACGCGGAGGTAGTAGTCTAGCCAGTTCGGTTGCACAAAGATGCTATTGTCGCGATTCAACGAGACCCTCGCAGTGTGTGCGCAACGTAAACTACGTATCATCCCGTCTTTTTCGCTGGCTACGCTGCGAGGGGCAGTGGTGGTTAACTTTCCCTCGGAGGGTGCTCCGTAACGAGTGCTCATTGAAACTGAAGGGCACTCTCCCGTCGTAAGGCGTGTCCCAATTCTGTTTCCCTTGGCCGGCAACGCGAGCATCGCTATCTAACCCCTGTCAATTCATCCGGGGAAAAAGGTACTAGCGTTGGGTGGTCTACGTACTACTCCGACCGCAAAGTTGAATTTCGTAAATTCAGGATCGACAGAGGCCGAGGCTTCCACAAATCATTTTTACGCAACTTCCACGTGTCCGGGGTTTGTTGCAACGCGCGGCTGGTGTCCCGCGTGAAATTAAAACGGACAGAGAAGAGGAGGAAGACGGATTGCGACACGTCGAAGAGCTGGCAGGACTATGGAACATCCGCCGCTTAGCTCGGTCCTATCCCTCCGTCAAGGTTGCTTCGCGAAATTGCTCGTAATTCATATTGTCTCATTCCGCAATAACGGTGCATCCAATCAACGCCAATCTTCGGAAACGCTGAGTTGTAAAAACGTGCGAGCGCTCGGCTGAAGGGGGCACGTTTCCGCTCCGTCGCTCTCTCGCGTCACCGTGAAGGGAAGTCGCGGCGTTTCGGTGGATTATTTCGAAAATTAGCGGCCGCCTCCGCTGTTCGTTGACCTGCATAGAACGATAGCCCCGCTAGCCAGCCCGCGACGAAGCTGCCCCGATTAAGCCGGACAACCGACAACCGGCGTGCAACCACTCGTGTTTGCCCCCGAATGAGAAACTACCGCGGCGTAATGGGTGGACGGTAGTCACGGTTGTAACAGATCGTTACATGGAAAAATTCCGCTGCTGGAAGATAGGAATGTGCAGCGCTACGTTGCGCATATGTACAACCTAGATAATCCATGATAATGCAGCGCAAGGCGACTCACCTGAAACAAATTGTAACCTTTATCGTACATCCACATCTCGTCGGCTGGATGCTCCTTGGGACTCTCCCGTTGGCCAGGGTTCAGTACCTGAGAAGGCGGACCCCTGGTCAGCTGAATCGCCAGGGATCTTTGAAGAAGCAAGAGGCATCGGGAGGGCCCTGAGCCCCCCGGGCCCGTCCCGTCTCCCAAGATCGAGGCCATTTTTCCTGGCCCGCTGCTAACGATCCCGACGACTCGGCGGTGGCATCACGAGTCCTGGAAAACACGGAACAGACGTGTTAAAGAATTTGTCATGGCACCTTCGTGTAATACTTTCGCACCTTCCAATCAACTCTTCAGCAGTCAAATTGTTAAGTGTTGTGAGGTAAAGAAAAGAGGATGAAAAATTCAGGCAAGACAGGGTGTGTGTATCTACTTAGGTATGTACTATAAAAGTGGCGTTGATTCTTAAGATATTTGTTTTTCTCCTCGTTTAACTACGTCGCAAAGTTTGGGCAGATATGAATTCTTTTCTGCATGCGACTTTCTCGCGACGACGCTTATTTACAATTACGTAGCGGAAAGATAACGCCGCAGAGTTCACCGTACCGTTATCCGCGTTCGCAAAAGTTTCATGCGGCAAAGTACATCGCCCGGTTGAGCGGAATAGTCAAGGGGAGTGTTGGAGCACCACTTTGCGTTGGTTACATTATGCCGAGTGGTCCGAGCCACTTGGCAGATCCACGTCGTTAACGGGCAGTAATCGATGCTCTTTAAAATTAATTAGACTCCTTCGTGAGATACTTTACGCGCTAATCGGCCTGATAAAAAGTTTTTAATAGCAGAGGTGTTCCGATACGTTAAACTTCCAGCCGCCAGTTCTTCCAGTTTTGTGTAACTGTAAGCTTCGATGATGACTATCGACATGATTTCGCTTCTGATTCAGCTCTCCTAGAACGAATCTGGTCTTTAAAGGAAATGGAACGTCACAGAATACAGCCTTCCTCGAGGAATTTGCGGGCCGAGCGAGGATAAAGTCGATCGAGTGATGCGGAAACGCTCGTTCCCGTTGAGACACGTTCGATCCACCCTCTGCTTCTCGCTACGCTCCTCATTTCCTGCAGGCCATAAGGCAACGTCACGTTTCTCTTTATTGTATCAACAACTCCTACGTCGGCCGCCTAATTGATTTACGCCCTCCCCTTCAGTCATCAGCAGGACCGTGGAATCTCATCCACGAAAATCCACGTGGCCGCTGGGACGTGTCTCGGGGAAAAAGGCGCGAGATGAAGGGGAGAAGACGTCTCTCAGATGAATTATGTGCGTGGGGCACATGATTGCATCAGGGCGAAGGTTCTGGCGCAGAAATTGGCAGAAGGGTTGTCTCTTGGGAGATCTTTCTTCCTCCGAAACTACCCAGGTTGCACTGGCGTAGAAAGCAGAGGATGTTATAGTAAAGAGTCTAGCGAGGCTATCAATTTTCTTGTTATTGTTGGCTAAACAGTGCTCATTGCTCATCTGAAACACTATTCTGCAAAGTTTCAGATCTCTACCATCTCGTTTACGTATAATATGTGGGTAAAACCTCCTAACTTCATCATTTTTTTTTCTTGGTTACTACTTAAGATAAATAGATGAAACGAAAGAGGACAAATAGCTACAATTCATATATTTTTTCCAAATTGTAAATTATTATTACAGGTAGAAAAGAGGTCACTCAAAAGGTTATTTGTAAAAACCACCCCCAAAAAATTAATTTTTTTCTACTCGTAATAATTGATTTCCCATTCGGAAAAAATATACAAAGCACAACTAATATATAACTATATTTCCACGTTTATTTCATCTATTTGTCTTAAGTAGTAACCAACAGAAAAAAATTATAAAGTTAAGGACTTTTACCTCTCTAATATAGAGTCTATATTATCCTTAAACGAGTGTGGAGATCTGAAACTTCACAGAATGGAGTTTTAGATGAGGAGTTTGCCATTGTCTGGCAAACAATAACAATAAAATTCGTCACTGTGGTCGGTTGCCCATGCCTAACCCAGAAATCGTCAACAAAATCTTTACTTCGAACCACAATACCTCGAGCAATGCTAAAGGATCATGAATTGAATTGAATGTAGGTTGATAGTAGGCAACGACATATATTTCAGCTGTCACGACATATCGATCCTTCAGGGTACGATATTGCCAGAAGGCACTGTGATAGCGCGAGGATCGTAGCCCGTTGAATATTGCATTGCTTTACAACGTGCCAAGGTACACGCTCTAAAATGCCTAGTCCTTTTTCGGGGAAAATGGAGCGACCGTAAATTTGGCACGAAAGCCGGGCAATTACGGTCGCATCGAATTGTGGGGCCTGGAAGGAATCAACGAAGTAATCTCACGCCTTTGGCGGCTTGCCACCGCGCGGTCGATCCAGACAATTCCTCTAATATAGTGTTGCAGTTTGCACGCTGCCCGAAGAAATTGGAGCGACGCCGGTATTCGTCGGCGAATATTTCGCTCCGGGGAGAACTTTCGCTTGGTCTGCGAACTTCCAACGTTCCTTGGAATTCAACGACGTTTCTGCAAACTTTTTGCTGTTCGTACATGAATGAAAAAAATGGCAAAGAAACCGAGACAACGTCTGTGTATTAAGTATTTGAAATTCTGAACGTCAATCAACTTTCGCAATTGATATCTTCGATCTCCCTAGCATTACTTGTAGGCAATATCCATCTGAATAGACGGCGGTAAGCCAATGGCCTTCGAAACGACCTTCCAATTGTCAGTATTAAATAAAACTTCGAGAACACTGTATATCCCTCTCAAATATCACTTAGCTCGTACTTTTCCTCAGAACCGGGCTACCGGCGTCTCTGATAGAACAATAACGTAACTTTCTCAGTATTCAATTAGCGGGCCGTTCATCATATTTTATTATCATGGCGATCTTGAGAACGGGCAAAACTTTTCTCCCGCGGGGCCGGTGTATTGAATGCTAGAAATGTAGATGTAAACGGTGGATAGACACGCGATCCGTGCCGGGGCAAAATTGTTCCGTTATGTTTTTTGTTCGTGTGGTCGTTTAATTTCCTCCGTTTCACCTTGTACCAGTTCGCCTGGCCGGAGATCGCCGGGCTAAAAATCGCGGAAAGGAGGGAAAGAAGAAGGAAAAAAAAGGCACTTCCTCCGACGTGACTCATCGGCACGTATGCACTTTCCTGGCGCGTGTAGCGCGCCGACGGTATTCTTCGCCGTGTAAGAGGAAACGATCTATCGGAGATCGACAAGGCAGGAAATACAAACAGCCGTCGCGCGGCTCGAGCAAGACGGTCTGAAAATGAAACGGTCGACGCAACCGCCCGATAGGATCTCGCGAATTTATACGAGCCGGGTAATTGAAGGACGTCGAGATGTTTCGGGGTGAATGGATTCGTCCCGGTGTGATTCATCGACGAATGTCGGAGACTATGACCGATTGGATCTGTCTCGCGACACTCACCGCTCTATTTAAGTAGCGGAGTCTGTAATACAGCCGCGAACCGTCGTCGAGCTTGAGCGATTGCAGACACGAAGGTCGTGATTTTATTAGGCTGCTTTCAGATCGTTCTAATCGAATCACGCCGACTGTTTCCATCGTCATGGGCGATGACATTCAGTCGAATCGAATTATTCGTGATCGGAGGCATTTACTTAGTTCGAGCGTGAAAGCGAGTGTTCTACAAGGACGTCCTCCGTTTGGAGAGAAGAACGTTCGATTAACGGAGCCCTCGAGTAACGGAGGTTCGAATGATAATGGCGGCGGTGTATCAGAAATTCAATGGAAAAAAGAGGCGAATGCCGGCAATGTCACTGACTCCGTTTCACCTCGTGCCAATTTTAAAAGAACGGAAGACATCCGGTCTCTCGGCTCGCGCACCGGAGACTTCCTGCGGCGTGAGTCACCAGTGTCTCTTTACATCACGACGGATCTCATTAACTTGCCGTCAGTCATGCCGGCTCCGCTATAAACCGCACGTCTCTGAAGCTGGCCATCTAGATCTGCCAATAGATTGATCCCAGAAGCGTTCAACGATCTCCTCAGGCTACCCAATTTCGTTCCGTTCGTTTGTTCGTTTGGTGCCGCGCGTGTCGAGTGAAAGCGTTCAGCAAACGCGTTATTTTCAAGCCAGGTCCTATAAAGTTTTATTGCCTCTATGAAAATCTCCGTCGACACGCGGTGACCCATTGCAAACGAGATATACAACCGTCGTATATATTTCCTCATCGAAGAAGCGTGTATTTAATCGTGCCGACGCTGAAAGGTACAGAGAAAAAAGACTCCATCGATTGGTAGTCACAGAAAGAAGCATATTTCACGATGAAACTTCCCCCCACGTTCCCTGGCTGTCGCGTGGCTTGACAATCTTATCAACATATCGTCCCAGACGATACGTTTGCAGTCCCAAAGCTGGGTAGAGCCGCTTATTCGATCGGCGGGAGTGGAACCGGGGATTTCCTCACAATGGAGCGATTTAAATGCATTCCTTACGTCAGGTACCTGCCTTTCCCGAAGGATACCCCGCCTTATCGAAGAAAGTGATTGCATCATTTCGTGAAACGGTCTCGATGGTAGTCGGAGAGTGTCCCTGACATTTATCCATTTCCCGTTTCTTTGAAAAACGAGACCATGAAACTATAGCTTGCTATTAAGGACGACCTTTAACCAGCAGTTACTTTCGTGCACCTTTCCTCCTGCATTCTGGTTCCGTTCGTTTTTGTTCGCGGGATGTTTTCCCATATCGATCACGAGAGGCACGGCGGCTGTCGACCCAGGTGCCACGGTGAACCCGCGATTAATTGCTGTATAATAACGGGACGATCGGGAGATCTCACGAGCCCCACATTCGAGCGTATCGTGGGTGGGTGGGTTGGATCGCTTCTGGTGTTCCATGGTACGGTGAAAAAGTAGGCCGCCCGGTTCATCTTCCACGGTGAAGTCTGCCGTGGCTTGGGAAACGCGAGGATGGATCGCCGGCAAGATAAGCCCCGTAATTTCTTTCTTGCTTGTAACACGTAAAAATTGAACAGGATAATTACGCGTTTAATTGCTGGCTGCGCACGAACGCTACCAGCTGGCTTTTTAATACGCTGGACACACGTTCGTATACTTCTTCAAGGACGTGCGCGATAACCTCCGCGTGACGAATATTCGATGGTCTATTGTGGTTGAATGCGTTAGAAGCTTTGGCTTATAAGGATGTTAAATATAAAAAGTATACTTAGAATTCTGTAACGAAATATTGATGGCCCTGAAACTTTTGAATGCGTCCAATTCTTAAGGCTGGATTAAATCCTCAGGGGCCGAGTTTTTAATGCAAATTCATTAGAATTCATTAGATGATTATAAAAATTTATTTAAAGAATAAAATCTAGTTAACTTCTCTATTTACAAAGCTCTTGAATTATTTCAGTCGTGGTTACATTAATCTCCTTTTTCCTTTTTCTTTGGAGCCACTGCTGTCGCCACTATAGTAACATAATTCTAGCAGTATTGTGAATGATTTAACGCAAATTTATTTGGTCTTACAGAACGCAGAAGCTCGAGTGTCAACAAGGTGTGAACAGAATGCGACACAGCAGGATTCAAAACCCAGAAGTCGGTGAGCGAAAAGAAATTGTACAATGTTATAAACTAGCAGCTATTAATTTCTATGAAGTAGGTAATGAGTTTGACAAGGGAAATCTCGAACTCCTATCGTGGATTTCATTCCTCCGCTGTTTAACCTTTCTATCATAACATAATGAGCACACCAATATCAATTATCAGGGGACAGCCTTCGCGTTGCACCGGCGTTCACTATAGAAACACTTCACTCGTTTCGCTATCTATTCTTGTATCCCACAGTGACCCAGAGAGCTACTCTACGCGGTCTTCGCGCAAATATCATTTTTACGAGGGAATGAATCACTCGCAGGTACTTGGGTCCCGCCGTAACATCAATTTGCCACTCTGTCGTTTGCTCATCCATCTGTTCGAACGGTGTCGAATCGCGTTCTTGGCAAGTACGCGACGAGAGCCTCGCGTACACGTACATTTAACTGTTGCCAACGGACCTTTGATGTAGCACCGGCACTCTCGCGAGTCGAACGAGCTCCGCGGAGCCGGTGGAGCGTCTAGAAAGCACTCTGCGCCGGTATTCCTCGTAAACCGCGTATAACGGGCACGATCGAGCAACGGCGGGGCTAATGGAACGCCAAATAAAGCCAGACGTTCGCGAAGAGAAATTAGGTAATTAAAAGCGAGTCGGCGGTAACGTTGCTGTAATTTTGAAGGATCGCCGTTCGTCTCGCTGCAGTATCGCCGCGGTGGGCTCGGATCTGCTCGCGGGCGGAAGGCTCGGGTATCGAGAGTGGCCGAGTTAGCGCGATCGGCTCGCGGAAATTATTCTCATTTTACTAGGCGTGTTCATTGTGACCGCCTGAGTTGGTCATTGTTCGTTTCGTTCATTTTTCCATCTCTATTCAGCGCAGCTTTTTTCAGATCGGCTCGTAAGTCGTTAAAGGAGAAACGAAGCGTATGCTTTTGATATTCACGATTCTATCAGTTATTGCTACTCCATTAGCCACGGCGTTGTATATCGTTTGGCAAGTACTTAATGCCCCCAGAGGGTTGGCGTACATTGTACATCGGCGTATCGTTATTGTTGATGGGATAGATGCGCGCTTTCGTGGTTTATTAAAATCGGATAGCAGATAACAGACCTACGACGCCGGTTTATATTGCATTCATCGATTCAACGTGACTTCATTGTAAGCGCTGCGAGGGCCAACAATGAAGTCCATGTTGTCTACTTGGTGCACGAGTCTGTATCCACCCTCTCCCCTGCGGAAAAAGCTGCAGAGCAGCGTGCAACTCGTGCGGACGAGTGCACGCGCAGATAGCGGCCAACTGCTGCCCGTACGTATTTACGGTTGAAATTTGTATCTACGACTGTGTAATTATATAACGATGAACGGCGCGGTGTATAATTACGCTCGAGTTCACCCTGCAGCGATACCTGACAAATTCGCCAGATACGTGGGTCTCGGGGAACGAATGGCAGCGGAGAACGTGGGGGATATGAAGCGAAACTGATTGGGAAGACAAGGCTCCGGGAAAAGAATCCATTCAGAGCGATTCTTTGAGAGATCTTATAAACGAGATATTCTTGGGAGGAATTGCTGAAAGGCTTTCTGCGATATCCCTCCTAGCGCAAGTGCGGGAATACACGTCTTACTTGCACTTCCTACATTCAGTGAAACCATCATCAGAATCTACAGCTTCCCAGTGCCATCTCTCTTCGTCAAAAAAGATTCACTGCCCGAAGATAACTTCATACTTATACAACAATATACCAAGACACCTCGCGCGAAGTACCAAACGAATCCACCAATAAGAATGACCAATGAAGAAGACTAATGATGCACAAAGCTCACCGCGGTTGAGTATCCTCCGCGTCCAGCTCCCATACGGAATGACTCGGCAATAAAAAAAAATACACTTTCATCGAACTGCTCGTGGGAATCCAGCCGCCGGGCCGGCAGTAAAAACCAGGCGCGTCTGTAAAAATCTGCTCGTGATTGATTAAATCGACTGGCTTTATCTAGCATTCATCGATTCACCGGGGCCTCATTGTAAGCGTCGCGATGCCCGTCAATGAAGTCGAAGACACGGAGCCAGCGTGCACGTACACACGCTCCCTTTCGACGGCGACACGGGAGGAAAAGTCGCGCCGCGTGCGATCCGCCAGGCGGAGCCTGGGACGCGCACCCCGCATACGTATACATAATGAATAGCGAGGCTGTATTATTTTCTGCGGAGCGTGGATAAGGTTATGAATACGTAGCGCCGCGAGCACATATAACTCTCGTGAATACGTATCTATCCGTGGGACCACCCAGGCCCGCGCGTTAAAACCTTGCCAGCAGCTGCCCATTCGTCCATTACGCCCGTACGCCTCGCCGGCCAGGGAGCAAGAGGAGCCGAGGAACACGGGGCCCCCGCCTCGTTCTATGCTTCCTTATGGACACCCTCGGCACTTCGATCCCTCGTCTTCGATCCTGCCTTCCCTCTGTTCATCTTCGTGCTGACGTCGCGACCAGCAGGTGTACGCGGCTCAATGTTTTCTGCGGCCATTATTCCGCTGGGGGGTCGCGGCACTTGGGGGTAATTCGCTGATGGGGATTGGAAGATCGAAGATCGAGGTATTTTAAGATCTAAAGAGGTGGAAGAGTTGGAAGAATGTAATGAGATGGGTTTTAGAGGTTTGAAGAGGTGAGCTGGTATTTTTGGAGTTTGGGAGTTTGTTAATGTGGATTTGCTTGGTAGATGGAATTTTGAAGGTTTAGATTATTTATTCACTTGGAGGAAGGAAGTCCAGTGTGGAATTTTAAAGTGATAGATTATAGGGATCTTGAAATTCTAGAGTAGGGGAGACCGGGGCTGGTTGGCCCCTGGGGTAGGTTGACTAATTGTTAATAACTTTCCACTGACGTGTGGTCTATTGCGGAGCGATTTTCTGTAGAAACAAGTCACTTCTACGATGTCATTCATTTGTTTCCGACTCCGCCATTACAGGTTGTTTGGCAGTTACCAGTGTTTATCGAAAAATTGGCTAAGGTAGTTGACCCAGTCACCGATAGGTACCCAGTCGTCGATAATTTGAATTAATATTGAGATTTTATAAGTTATTTTATTAATATTTAAGTCTTTATCTACATATATCATCACAATATTGTTCAAAAACCTTATAAAATCTCAATATTAATTCAAATTATCGTCGACTAGGCCCACCTGCTTAAACTATCGGCGACTGGGTCAACTACCTGATGTAAGTAAATATGTTTTCTTAAAGATTTTATGTTTCCACGCTCTATATAGTTACAGTAAAATAAATGCGAAGCGACTATTTTAAAGTTTGTTTATTAAACGACCTACTGAGACTGCGCTTTTGATTTTACATAAATAATTAAAGGTTATATGGAGTATTGAAATCAAAATGATTGTTCGGGACTGATTGACTAATAACGTTCGGGGTTACATGACTAAACTGGTCAAGTAACCCAGACAAAGAAAATGAAGACACAAGACACTAATTACTCCTCTGATGATGCAGATGATACAATGTGCATTGAATGCACTGAATTTCATTCAATAAGTATTCCTGGAGAAGAATGGGTTCAGTGTATTTCTTGCAAGATGTGAGTGCACTCAAGATGCGTAAAAGGAAATGTACTTTTCTACGAGTGCAAAACTTGCACATCAGATTGTGAAGATAGTAATTAATTGATAGAAGATGAAGAATGTTTTTATAATACTAGATATAAGATTTATTGTTACTATAAAGGTTTAAATTGTTATTTATTATTAAAAAGTAATAAATATTTTATAATGAAACAACTCTTGTGACATTATACTATTTTATTACCACTCAGATAAGTTACTAACAAGATTTTCTTCACTGATTGCACCTACTGTCAACCTACCCCATACTGTTAGTCTACCAACCCCAACCAAGGAGGCTGGTTGACCAGCATGTAAACTGTAAGGTGTTAGAAAAACATTAAAATGCCTTAAATGTTGTCACATTGAGTCAACATTAATAATTAAATCAGATATCCAAATGTATACCCTATCAAATATATTAATCGGTTTAATAATATTTCGTCCACATAATTTATTAAAAATCAAAAACTGAAAAATTGGCCTACCAGCCCCGGTCTCCCCTAACTCGGAGTTTTGATTATTCGATAATGTGGAATGCAAATCAATCATCGTTAAGTGCTGACGTTACTGTCCGTCCTTTTCCATTGCTTAATGGGCCTTGATGCGTGCGCTATTCACTTCCGCGGCGAAGCGTCGAGAAACCGCGCGTTTCACACCCGTCTATGAAAATAATTTCGCACCTATCGGCGTCGTTTAGCATCGCCGCGAGAGAGACGGCAGGAATTCCTATTTATTACGCCCCTCCTCGCGGACTAATTTGCACTTGTCGGTGCTATCGGCGCCGGTCTTCCAGGAACTTTTCAATTAATGTGGATTTACGTTTTCCTGTTTAGCAGCTACGAGGCAGGCTCGCTCTGTTTAATGACAAAACTTTCCTAGCTCATCGCCGGCCGTACGTCTCGTGCCTCGCGTTCACGTCGCCCCGACAACTCCGGACCTTCTTTCCCGTTAATCGATTTCCTATCCCTTTCGACTCATTGTTAGCGGCGACATTGAAAATCTCTCCCATTAAACGTGCAAAGCGCGGCATAATTCCGTTGCCGCGAAATTGCTTGTGATTGTCTGCTGAAACGATCGTCCTCGTTGGTGAAATAGAGCGCGGCGTTATCGTTACTCTTACTGCATGCATTATGCATTTACTTTCATTTCATTTGTTGTTTTATTTATCCTTAACGCTTTTGCGCGCAAGAGTGCCACGGCTAGGCTCCCTCGTTAACGATACGTCCACATGGGAAAGCGGCGGCGCCATTAAACCCTCCGGGTAAATAATTGTAAAACGACACCGTCGCGTCTATCGGGAATTTAATTATCATCTATATTGTGCCCGGGCTCCTGAGACGCTCGGCTTTTATCCGTGCCGCGACGGCCACGGTATCGATGAACGATCGAGTGCGTTAGACGAGAATTTACGCTAGGCTCGCGAGCAGACGCTAAAAGAAGGTTAAAATCGTCCGTAATTTGCGGAGTGCCGTGAACGATTAGCGCAAATGGCTCGTTCCAGCGTGTTCACGCACCTCCGCTAATGGAAATCGGCAATCCTTCGATTTTCACGTTTTTGCGGATTACGTAAAAAACGTGGGAGGCTGTCCGATAACGAAATTAACGTCCAGGTGGGTCTCCCACGTCGAAGCGAGTGAGAATTTATGACCCATGATTTATGAGCGAAAAAGCTGTTTGAGTTTCAAAACAATCGAACTCTATATTGAACTCTATACGTATCAGAGTCCATGGGTTGCAAGAAGTGCGAAAGTTATACAAACAAATATTCAAATGTTCATTCCAATGGATATAGGTACATACAGTCATATCAATAAAATATAGGGCTCCTTTGCTCAATACACACACCTGCCAGATCAATTCCCTCAAGCTCTCTCCTTCACGGTCTATAACTTCCCGTCATCTTCCGAGTCACTTCTACATTCCACCTTTATCGATCCAAATTTCTCTGATCGGTAGAGGAATGGATTCCTGCGAAATATTCATCATCCCAGCCATATCTTGCGCCGTGTATCATAGATTACTCGCAATTGGCGTGGATATATCGTCACCATTAGTCTCCATTCACCTTCTATTTCTCTCTTTGCCTTTCGAACGATCAAACGCCACTTTTAGACTTGTCGAGCCATTTGTTACACGCGACTCTTTTCCATTACCATTTCTTCCTTCTACCAATATTCCCAAAATTCTGTCCATCTTCACAGTCTAAACCCCTCCGAGTTGATTGGGCAGAGCTGATCCCTAGGACAACCTCGACCGATTCTAGCGAGCCTTCCTCTCACTCTCTCGTTATTTCAATAATGTTCACGTGCGGTGCAATTTATACTGTCGAGCCACATTATCCCCGCGCTGACCCGCGCGCTAGCGGCTACGGCGCAATTGACATCCTTTAGTCGAGAATGCATCAGCTCCTCTCCCGGCGTCATCCTCGTCATCCGTCGTTTTACCGTTGCTTGTCATTATGGAGATACGGAGCCCCGGGTACCGTGGTATCCCCTCGTGACCCCGGTTTGCCTTCCTCAATTTTTCCCTCGCGCGTACTCCTGCACACACGGTTCGCCAGAAGGAGGATCCGCGGGTCGTCGCTGGCGAAACGAACAAGTTTCTGCTGGTTGTATCGACGTTACCGCGAAAATCGATTACGATTCTCCGCGGAAACTGCGCAGACCTTCCCCTCGAGAACTTGATGGATCGCATTGTATCGGCGCGCCGAGATTGATACTGGCGGTAGGCACGGTTGGAGCATGCAAGGTGTTTGATAGATCAAGGTACAATAAATAATACGGAGCGCAGTTTTCTTCGTTGCGCCATTGAGGTGTACCGTGGCATTGTGGGGCCTCGCAGGAGGTCTAGGATATAGCCTTGAAGCGAAAGATCTCGCTGCTCAGACATTGTTTGCCTGAACAACGAATGGACGTTCCACTGAAAAGGTTCAATTCCCTGATAAATCTACTGTAGCAACAGCGATCGATCCTCGTTCGTGCATACTGTTATCGGCCGAGCGGATCGCGATATCGATTCTGGGCACAATGAAGAAAACAAGGATCGCGTGTGAGCCAGCCTCAATTCGGCCGTTAATGCGTTGATTTATGGAACTGGGTCTTTGATCGGCGATAGGCAAACGTAGCGGTACCGCCGCGGCATATTATAAGTCGCCGGGTAATACGCGCCAGCGATGTTAGGCACTAATTGCCTGGCCATTACCATAAAATTACCCCCCGTAGGCATTGTGCCCCGGCAGTTTTCTGCCGAACGCGGTAAACTTTATGCCGCTTGCTCACGCGAAGGTCGGGCGAAGCAGAGGCGCGCTGGATACGCTCATGGAATTTTCATTAAGACACGAGAGACGGATTCCTCCGGACGAGCGAAAGAAAAAACGAGGAGAATTAAACCGCCGCTGTAATCGCGCGAATCGTTAGCGAGGTAAATGGTGCGCGAAGGAAACTCGCGGATCCTCCAGGATGCCGTTCCGATCCTGAGTTTTATGTAGCCGCTTTGCGGGGTAGAAATTGTCATCGCGGAGATCAGGTTCTGCGACTCGCTAACGATCATACGTGAATCGAGGAATATGAAGCAGAAACGTATCCAGGTAAAGGATGTCAACTGCAGTCGAGTGTGACTACCGGTTGTCAGGGGAGTAACACTAGCTGGAAGGATAAATTGCGTCGGGCACAACGAGAGGCGAGATCTCTGACTACGCTGGCGTGACCTGCTCCCTAGTTCCAGATTCCTCGCCCCGAGTAACATTAATAAAAGCAAAGTAGAACGCTAACGCGGGGCGGGAAGGTAGAGGTAACCACTGTGCCTACTCCTTTGGAAATCCAAGGACGTTCCTCGCAACGCGATTCTAAAATCTCAAACATCAGACAGAGACTAATTACACCTGTCATTTGTTGGCAAATTAACGGAGGAATGAAAGATGAAAGTGCCGATGAAAACTGCAGGACTCGAAAGACAGCGATGGGAAATGTGCGAGGTAGATTGCAAGATGTTCTCGTCAAGCGACTGGACGACGATGGCGCGATACCAAGAAATCGAAGGCGTTCTTTTTCCTCCGCGGAAGCCTAAGCGACTCCCGGAGTTGCCGTTGAACGCGGAAACGCGGTGGAGTCAGTAGTTTATCGTGGCGGATAGTGGGGAATAATAAGTGTCACGTGACGGGAGAGAAGAAAGCTTCGTGGGTTTGCGGGGGTCGCAGTTCATCGTTGCTGGGGATCTTTAAAATATCTGAGAATCGTGTAGACGCGGCTTATACATTATTAATTGCGGGAGCGCGCCTCGCGCGTGCACGGCGATCATTACGCGGCCGCATCATCCGCGCCGGCCTCTTCCTTCGTTTCTTCGCCGCGATTAATCGACGTTGCACAGCCACGGGGGCTAATTATAGGCGCGTGGATCATTATCGATGCGTCGTGCGCGTCATGGTCCTCCGGCTGTGACAAGCCATCCGGACGGAAACAGGAGCTGGCCGTTTTCACTTTCCATCGGCTGCGCGACGATCGCGTAAACGGGTTCGGGAATCAACGCGCGCGATAAACTTGCGCAGCTAGGAGGATCACCGTCCACGGAGCTGCGGTTAATAGCTGAAATTTCCTGGCTGCTTCTCTTGTACGATGCTTATCTTTCGTGACCTCCCATGTCTGCTGAACAATCGACAGCTTCAATGCTGAACTTTTCTTCCTACTTCGCGCGTGTACCGTTTACCTGTGGAGAAGCTTTAAGGATGTATTGGACCTATTTTCAAAATATCAGGAGTACAAATAAGTCTCCGCCGTTTTTCATCATAAATTGGGCATTTATTGCGAAAGAATAATATGATTTATTCAAAGTATTGTCTATCGTTGGCCACTACTTTTCCCCATCTTTCTGGCAACATCCGGATACCGCGTCTCAAGAACGCTTCATCTTTTGACGCTATCCATAAATCGACCCAACTTTTGGTATCTTCATATAATGGGAAGTGTTGCTCAGACAGGTCATGCGTAATTGATCGGAACAAGCAGTAATCAAATGGCGCAATGTCTGGTGAATACGGCGAGTGGGGTAAAACTTCCTACTTCAGTGTTTTTAAGTAGGTTTTGACCGGCGCCGCAACATGAGGACGAGCATTATCATGCAGAAGAATGATTTTGTCGTGTTTTTCCTTGAGTGCTCGGCTCAATCTCATCAATTGAGTTTGGTAAAAAGCCCCAGTAATGGTTTCATTCGGTTTAAGCAACTCATAATACACGACACCAAGCTGGTCCCACCAAATACACAACATAATGAATATTCGGCTTGGCTGTCGATTGTGAAGCATGGCCAGGTGGTCCCCATGATTTCCTCTTCTTTGGGTTATCACCAGTGACCACACAATGCAAAAAACACTTCCGTTTATGCCTGGCATGCAGCATTTCACATGTGGACAATCGGCGTTCAATGTTTCTCGGCGTCAGTTCATATGGAACCCAATTTCCTTGCTTTTGAATCATTCCCAATGATTTTAAACGATGTGAAATCGCTTGTTGAGTCACTGATAACGCAAGTGCAACTTCTTCTTGCGTTTGGCACGAATCTTCATTCAATAATGTTTCCAATTCCGCGTCTTCGTACACTTTCGGTCTTCCACTACGTTCTTTGTCTTCGACATCAAATTCGCCGTTCTTAAACTTTTGAAACCACTCACGACAACTTCTCTCACTTAATGCGGCCTTACCATATGCTTCTACAAGCAATCGATGCGCCTCAGCTGCAGATTTCTTCAAATTAAAGATGTAAATCAGAACTTCCCGCAAATCCCGTTTATTCGGCTCAAAACTCGACATTTTCGTAGGAAAAAAATATACAACGCTGATACACAATCGCTAATATTGTGAGATCATGTTGTTAATAGATGTGCAACCTTACGATATAACGTCTTACATCTGACACTAGCCGCCATAACTTACTGGTTGCGTTATCTGATTTCAAACGGCGGAGACTTATTTGTACTCCTAATAGTTCTAAGTTGATGAAAATTCGTGAGATTGTTGTTTTTAACCTTCCTGATGTGCTCGAAAAATTTTAAACGAATTCACTAAACGGTTACGGAGTTATAACGATTTTAATTTTCACTGATTTTACACGTACTCTTATGGAAAGAGACGATCTTGACGAATAAATCATCTGAAAAAATGTTGAAGAAATAGTACCAATGTTTTAAATTTTTTTGTACATGCAGTATATAGGTAGATGAAAATATCTGCCGAGTTTCAATTGTTTTCTCTACACCGTTTTAAAGAAATAAATTATAACTTGAGAAAATTGTGAATTCTGGGCATTTTCACTGCCAAATGTTTAGCAAATAATGCTTGAGAAAGCATTTGTAAAGTGAAAAATACCTTCCCAGGATTAAAAATAAGACTCCAACTGTCGTTCGAATTCCTTACATCTAGATTTACTATGCGTAAGACGTAGCTATTCAAGTATTTCAACTTTTGTCTGATATTGTACGTCCAATACATCCTTAAGGAGTGATGTGTATAAGATTCTATGCTTTTTAATTTCCTGACGTATCTTTTAGATTGATCGATTGATAGAGTTTGCTGTCGTCTGACTACTGCCGCACCTATTCCCCTGTTAGAATATTTCAGAGCGTGTAACACCGCTTCTAATCTCTACAATGCTAATTCCCAATATGTACCCTGTCAACGAGTTTGTAATGATAGTTAGCGCAATGAGTCACACAGCATTAAGCACCGCGTGGCCGAGGAATCCGTATCGCAATTTTTCCCACGATAGCATTCCACCTTTGTTTTCAAATTGCTTTCCCGCCAGCGGAGCCGCAGACGCAAAGCAGACGCGGTACAAAGTCGTTCCGCTGAAATTACCCCGGCAACTGCCGGTGAAATAATTAATTGCACCGCGCGGAACGGCCGAACACACACGTACACGTGGAACCGGTTGAAATTAGTAGCCGTAATTACTAAATTTATCCCGGCATCGAGAGAATCGCGGCCGATTAAATGCCATTGTTTCTCCCCCTGTTGGAGCGTAATAACGTCACGTAAGAGAGTCGAGTGCCTTTTCCTCGCGCTGCCGTTAGCTTTTCAGAGAAGAAAGTGCTCGTAGGAGGAAAACGGGCCTCCGAGCGTCGACTATCCACGACGATAGCCACAAAACGAGCAACGGGTCTTTGTTATACGTCCACTGGCCGATCATTAATATCACTACCTCCCGGACCAGGTAGTGCTTATGCAGCGACTAGACCAATTACCGTTAGTCGCTCGCTGCCGCCAGAAAATGATTTATCATGGATTGTCCTCCCTCATGAAATTTATAGAGCGAGCCCCGTTCCCAGCTCGCGAAATAATCCGCGGGATCCCGCGATCCTTATTGTCGTTAAACGTACGGCGAATTGCGCGCTGTCCCTGGTGTTCGTCACTATCAATCAAACCCGGTTGCCCGCGAAATGAGTTTATTACGCGAACGATCGACGCGCGATCCGTCACGGCCAGATTTTATTTGCTCGAAAATTCCAGCGTCGGAGCGATACGTTGGCGCGTTTCGTTCCGTGGGAGGCGGATCGAATCGGGTGCCCGGCTCGATGGAAAAAGTCGCTTTATGAAACGCAACACCGGCGCGAGATGGTAAATTGAGCCGTAATTAAATTACGTTACCCAACGTCGGGACGGTATCGTTGCGTTCGCCGTGTAACGCCGGCTGAAAGCGTCCCGACGGCTGTGCACGACGGCGCTTCCGGTACAGCGGCGCGGGGAATCCCATTTACAGACTCATCGCGTTGTATATTGCCCTTCTTTTCAACGAGGTAATTGATCCACGAGACGCCGCCGCGTTAAGCCTGCCAGCTGTACGAACGAAACGGGACGAAGACCTTGATAGACGCGGAACACGCGAGTTTCTCGGTTAGAATCACTCTTCCTTTTTACTTTTTCGCGCGGAATCGCAAGGACAGGCCCCCAGAAGCCTTTCTCCGGCGCGGCGGTCGGGCCCAGACCTCTTTCTCCTGCCAGACGAATACCAGGAATACGAATACCCAGGTGTTTCCAGGCACACCGTTATTATTTTCGACCTCTCATTTCTCGTTTTGGACGGCTGGAATTCGCGGGGAAAAGTGAGAATTACACGCGCGCCAGACAGTCGTGGCAGCGTTCCGCGTCGGCTCTGGGGAATAATCGTCTATCTATGTGTGTATTTAGGGATGAAATGGCCAACTGAGAAGGCTCGATAAGTGCCCAGAGGGAATCTTCGACACACGTTTAGAAACGTCGCGTTTCGTGGAATGCTTGCCAGCTGGGGTAAAAGAAACGCGTGCAGAATGTTCGGTTATGCGGAACAGCAGATTTCTAGGAGGCAAGAACGCCTGGCGAACATTGATCCGCGAAATTTTTCGGAGCAGGTCCCCTTTTTGGTTTCTAAATTTCACGCGAAGTTTCGCTTTGGGCCACTGACCCATTTCAAGGAGCAGTTTTCCATTTTGCTCGCAACCACCAAATCGTAACACGAGCCTGGCGATTACTGTTAATTACCGTTGGTTTACGCCACGTCACACTTTCGTACACAATTGCCCGCGTCTTACACAACAGCGTTGATCGCCGGTGCCGTTCGCCGTGCTCATCCTAGTCGCTTTCTTGCCGCGGCGGGCGCGTTTTGCGGGAGGGGAAGTCAGGCAAGCGGAGCTGCCAGATTGAATCGGACGCTGGTCGAACGGGATCGTCAAAGAGGCCGACGGGGACCGTGGTGGAAAGCAAAATAGAAGGAGAAGAACACCGGAGCGATTTCCCTGCTTAACGCCGACGCTTCACGTCCGTCGAGCGCGATTAACGCCCGCCGTGTGATATTCGTCGATGAGATTTCTACTAGTTGACTCTTGTCTGACGTGCGGTTGGCCTTCCCCCTGTAACCTTATAGCCGAGCCGGGCAGCGTGTGCACGCACGTACATGCGACAGAGAGACAGTGGAAGGCACGAAGGAGACGACCAAGAAAGATTAGCGGCGGAACGGGCTGCCGCCGCGGATGGAAAAGGATCCGGTGAAAACTGGCGAGCGACCGTGGCTTTCCGTCGTCCTTCCACCCGTGATCGATCATACGAACGTCCGCGACGAATATGTTCGTTGGAACGCTCGGGGATCCAGCGAGACTCTATCTCGATCGGCCAGGGTGGAGTAAAAGTTTCGTTAGTTTGCAGACAACTTTATCGTTGATGTATCGATATTAAATCGTGAGCTTGGAGGCGCGCAATATATCAAGCGCTTTGTTATGACAGAGGAAGTCATGGAGCCACGAGTTATTTCTGCGAGTGGCCTCTCGTCGAGCGTGGGATCAGTTTGACTTTATCTGGCTGAAGTGACACCCCGGGTGCATTAATCTTCCATCACTCGCTTGGATGATGCTACGGAATTACTATAAGACTCTGTCCGCTGTCTTTTCCTTGGGGGACACTCGGCGGGGAAAGTTTTACGATCGCAGCGGAATATTCATAATAGAATGACACCGTCTAACGACTCGCGCAGATGTCCCTCTTGGCCGGCGAATTAAATCGGCATTAAGACAAACGGTGGTGGACGCGAAAGGGGTCGCCGCGTTTCACAACGTCGCGTCCTGTTCTTCCGCGCAACAGCGGATCAATTCATTCGTTAACTGGACGCGAGTGCGCGATACGGATCGCTCGGGCGCATGTCAAATGTTTACAAATCTGACACGTCCATTCATTACACCCGCCCACGCGGAGCGGACGCTGAAAGCAGCTGAGCACACAGACGCGGCCTTATTGCCTCTTCAGGCCCGCGGAATGGCGAGCGGCGAAACGCGCCTTCCTTTCGGCGGATTAGCGCTGACGGCTGGGGAAAGATCTTCCTCCTTCGTCTCTCTTTCTAGCGTGCCAGAAGATCCAATGGAAGGTTAGAATAGCAGAACGGAGCAAAAACCGTGCGCCGTTCTTCCCTGATGATCCCAGATCCTTGGGTCCTGAATAGACCCGGCCATTCAATTATGTAGAGCCGCTGTTTAGCACGGACGTTCAAAGAAAAGATAACGAGCTCTTCCCTTGGTGGCTTCTTGTCTGCTTATAGGCGCCGACGGCTCCAACCGTTTTGCCGATTTTTCACCGCGAATCCACTTCTTGCGGATACACCGCCAACGTCTGTGGTTCGCTTCCAAGCGGATGAAACGGTTCGATTGTGACGACTATCGCCTTACAGCAAGTATCAAACTTTGTATTAAGTATGTAGGCATATACAAGAGTTTTTACAAATTGGAATAAGGAGTAACGAGTTTGAAACATTTAGAAAATAGCAAATTGAATTATGTGTGGTGTCTTCCTTGAAATACAATTATTTATTCACCCCAGTTGCGTGCTCAATCAAGCAGTACTAGCTGAAGCATTAAGGGAGACCGGGTAGTCCAGTTTTTCATTTTTAATAAATTATGTGGAATTAAATATCATTAAACCGGCTATTATATTTGATGGGGCATACATTTGGTTATCTGATTAAATTATTAATGTTGACTTAATGTGACAACAATTAAGGTATTTTAATTATTTTTTTAACACCTTCCATGTTAATCAACCAACCCCATTTTTCGGGGTTGCGTGACTTACAGTATGGGGTAGGTTGATTCAGTGGTGATAAAATAACAAAATGTCACAAGAGTTGTTTCATTATAAAATATTAATTTCATTTTTCATATTTTAATAATAAGCTGAAAATGTTTTCAACTTAAACATTAATTATAATGTATTTATAACATAGTGTAAAATTTAGGGTTGTTATTCCCATATCACCCTAATGACAGGGGGTACAGATATGAAATTTCTCTCAGTGGTTTTTTAGGCAAACTGCATTATTTGGTACACATAAATACAAAAATTGGTGCTGGAGCCGTTTTTCCTATGCTTACCCGGCTAGACCCTTTCAACAAAAAATAACAAAATAACAGTTTAAACCATATTAGTCAACCAGCCCCGACCGATCATTTTGACTTCAATAATCTATATAACCTACAATAATTTATGTATAAACAAAAATACTATGTCAATAGATCGTTTAATAAACACACTTTAAAATAGTCCCTTAACATTTATTCTATTTTAACTATATAGAGCGCGAAAAGATAAAATCTTTAAGAAAAAAATTTTCCTTACACAGTCAATTTTTCAACAAACGCTGATAACTGTTAAAAAACGTGCGACCTCGGGGTCGGACATAAAGGCATGGCATAGTAGAAGCGACTTCTTTCTACAGTGAATGTTTCCGCAGTAGAGCATATGTCGGTGCAAAGTTATTAACAATTACTCAACCTACCCCTTGGAACAATCAGCCCCGGTTTCCCCTACGCATTAATTTATAAACTTCTCCATTGATGTCCTCGACTCCATTACCTCGTCCTTCCCCACAGCCTTTGGCATTCCGTGTCACTCTTCGCCCGCCCGTTAAGCCAAACTTCTCTCGCAAGAAAGTTCCCCGACAAACGTCCCCGCCGAGCGATTGCGCAGCGAGGATAGCTTCTCACGCAACAAAGGCTGGGAATAAAAGGCACGGGAGGAAGAATCCCCCGCGCGTTCGATCGCGAGGGCGTGCAGGGACGGGAGATGGTGGCGGTGCCAGACCGAAAGAGGAATTCCGGAGGAAGATGTACGCGCTTGTGATTCCACGACGGATTTCGCTGGAGGGCTCGGGTGTGGTCGATCGTAGGATAATGCCTGCGCCGTAGACGAAAGAGGAGATACGAGAGGGAAGCTGGGTTCTCCTCGAGATCGATGCCCAAAGGCGAGACGAGCTCGCCTGCTATGCTCGCAACGATAGGCCTCGCAAGAAGTGGCAGATATCTCGTGGCCAGGCTCGCCCGCTGCTTTTCCTCCCGGCGGACGTGGCCGAGCCAGATGTCAAAGATTCCTGGTCGTCACCCACGGTTAGTTAACGTCCACTTCCCCGTTCGATTAAGCTCGGCGATGAGCCCTCGATAAAATGACACTAGAGGCAGCTGTACCAAGATTAGTTACACCTTCGTACCGCGAAAGAAAAAGTAATTAACAATCCACCAGCGCACGTCACTTCGGACATATGAGCGGTGCCATTCTCAGTGTCTAGATTGGCAATGTTTTGGCTCGAGTCCCTCTTACGGAATCGGGCTGACATGAAACACCGGCTCGGCCACATAATATCCCACAGGCTGCTACCGTTATCCCTTTATTTCGATGCCGTGCCCCGTAACGCTCCGTTTCGACGCTCATAATCTAGCCGGAGGCTCGCGTGACGCTCCACGCATCGGGGGAGAAAACTACCTTCCTCGTTCGTCTTTCCTGCTCAACTTCTCACGACCATTATCCTATGATCAGCCACATCCAACCACCCCAGGGCGATGTAATATCCACGCACGCGTACCCACCTTTCGGATTTTCTTTCCACCGGCGTCTTTCCGATCTCCTCTTCCGGGAAGAGCGTGTTCACCGCGTTTATCCTCTGAAGCGAAGGCCTGCACCTTGAGTTTCAATTTATAGCTGCTTGCCTCTACTTACGGATGATCGGCCTCGTGGCGGACAATCGCGATTCTTATTTGGAACAGATTTTAAAGCGAGGACACGTGGTCCGACAGGTCATTACGCGTAGTTTTATTTGAAAATCGCAGTGGTAGCACGAGTTGCATCTGGGTAGTGAGATCCTGCGCGCGCGTTTCTATCGGCACGCTCGATCGGCTCGCGGTATCAGGGGCGGGATCGATATCGATCGGAAGATGCTCCGTGGGCTGCGTCAGAGGTCGAGCGCCTTGATCTCGGCGGAGGGAACCGTGATCCATTCGGCCGAGCAGCCGCAACAATGACTAATTAAACAACAATTAAATCGAACAATGCTGGCTTTATCCTGGAGATTAGGGTCGTTATCGAGAAAGCAGGAAGGAAGCCGCTGCGAATAGAATTCGTGAAAGTGTTCGTCGGCCGCGTTGGTTTCGCGAGCGCCAAGGGGACCAGGAAGCATCGGAAGCTCGAATAAAACGGGGGAGCTAAGAGCGTCGCGAGGATGTGCTCTCAAAGGAAATCTATGTTTCTGAGAAAATCTGGGGCCTGGGAGGGAAGATCGCGGTTCTTGCAGCTCGCTAGGCGACAACGGGAGGCTGGAAAATCAAACAGACGCGCGGCTGTAAAAACAGGTAAAAGCGCTTCTCGATGAACGTATATCGCAAAGAGAAAACACGCCGGCGAGTGCATCGTTCAGAAAGTCACCTCTTAGCGTCAATCATTGTGCCACTCACGGCCACCGAGTCGAATCAAAGAAGCTCCTAGCACCATTTACTCGATAACGTAGGTGTCATGAGCCGCCGGTGTTTACGCCGCGACCAAAGGCCCGCGCGCAAGTGCGCCGGGATGCTTCCAGCTACATGCTGGTACGTCGAACGTTTCTACCATATAAGCCGATCGGAGGAACGAGGAAGCCGCGGGACAGGAACGGGGGTAACCTTTTGATCCTCCCTCGAGGCACGGGGCTGCAGGTGCCAGACGTCGCTTGACATTTAAACGGTGCCACTTGTTCGCGCGGGAATTAAATCGACACGTTGAATCAATGAATCGAATTGATTAAGCTTAATGGACAGCTGGACTTGTCTATAATAGATTTCCGCGACGGAAGTCCGGGGGTCCAGTTTCTCCGGCGGCGGATTTTTTAAGGGGAAGATCTCCAAGCCGGAAATTTAAAAAATTATGAAACTTGGAGGAAATGTAAAAGATGTATAGATATGCATTACGCAATTTTTTTGCTGCACAAATTTACTCAAAGAAGGTGAAATTGACCTCTTAAATATTTTCCGAGTTTGTGTTATAACTCGCGAAATGTCAGAACTGCAAATTACCAAGTGATAGTACTAATTAAAATATGTAACTTTTGCCTGAAAACTTTTTTCCTATCTCTTACAATTCGCGAGTTATAACAGAACATCGGAAAATAGCCGGATTTTCAGGGTCCAATTTCACCCTCTTAGAGTGAATTTGGGGGAAAAAAAATTGTTTAATATATATCTATATATCCTCTAGATATCCTCAATGTTTCATAATTTTTTGAATTTCCGGGTTGGAGATTCTTCCTTGCGAGTCATTGGACTTTTAGCGCTGGTGCTGCAACAGCAATCTCAGTATCTGCCTACAATGGCGGAGTGACGAATGGCTCTGCTGCCGCCAGAATGGCAGATAACAAATAGTAATCCACCTCTGACAATAGCGGATTATCAAGAATAGTAGATTACCATAGAATGCTGGCTGCCTCCCTTCGGGAGTCAGTCAGGAACGCTCGCCGAGGCAAGTCCATTCACGTCGCTCTCCATTGATATCCAAAAGCAACGTTCAAGGCGTCACTGGCAAAATCCAAGTGAAAAGCGACACGCGGACGGCTGAGGATTTCCTCTAGCATCGAGCCCACATTGTTCGACGCCGGCTGCATTGTTCTCGGCGATGTCGTGGCAGGTAGTCTTCGAGGTTGGTTCCGCGCAAGAGACGTACACTTTCTATCCGTCTCGGTGGACACGCGACCGTGCAGCAGTGAGATATGTCCAGCTGCCGGACGACGCGTGCCTAAATGCAGGAAGGAAAGTAGGAGTCGAGCAGACGCCGAAGCTTCTAGGAATCGTTCGATTGGAAATTAGATCAGGCCCCTGGGACGACGATCTTCTCCCGTGGTTGTGCTCTTGATAGTGTCGCTCGAGAGTCGTTGAAAGGGTCTCTGCAAAGCCACCCCTGAGGCAGCTTCGAGAGACTTGACCCACTATGCGTTTGGCACATTTGTCTTTGGGTTAGAAGGGGTTGCAGGTAGCAGCAGTAATCAGAAGCCTGTTCGAGTAATTCTGGACTCGGTGACTTTTCAAAGTCGTCGGGTTACACTTTTTTTTCGTATCTGGATGAATTCTGTCATTATGAATGACACAAATCAAGGGTTGTCGAGATGGGAATCACGCGGGAAGGTGTTCTATAGGATTTAATTAAATATCATCGATGAATCGCTCTAATAAACGTCGATCTTGCACCAGCCAGTCAAAGGTCGAAGATGAAAGTGCCGTAGCCTCCGATTAATTACTGTATACGCGGCAGACCCTCCGAGGTATCCTAATGAAACGTGAAATCTCATCCGTAACGAGACGTTGAAGCGGTTGATCGGGTCGCGACGCTGAAAGTCCAATCAAAAACGGACGGGGCGCTTGTTGCGAGTGTTGCACAAGACGATGCATCGTGTATCGAGAACAGACGTCACAGTGTGCTGATGGACGAAACTGAATGAGTATGAAAAATTAGCGGGCTCCATTAATCACCTGACCGCAGAAGGTAGCCGTCGTTAATACATACTCATCATTCGTCAATTATGTGGGACGCGTCGGTTAAATGTTAAATCTACCCCGATCGATCGGAGGAACGCATTGCGTTGGATCCGTCATCTATATATAACTATTTAAATAAAATCGAGTTCATTGAATTTCACGGTGACACGCGGGAAATCAGTGAACGAAATCCTCTTCTAGTTATTACTTTCCCTGACGAAGCTTCGATCGTCAGGTGAGTGAGATTCGTCTCTACTTCCCCTTCAAAATTTTCAATCTTATCGAACTTAATAAATCAGTGAATGATAACTTTTGCCAACTTCCCTTCATTTACAAGAAAGCCAAGTCGAGTCCTCCATCTCTGCGTTCATTGAAAACACAGTTCCTCGTTCATCGTCGCGTACGCAGTTACGACATTATAAACTTTATTATCACGCTTTGTATCATTGTAACACGTTGCTCGGCGCGTTCGTCTGCCGCGAATCCTTCTCATTCAAATTGACACGGTCCTTTTACGGAGCGGCGACGTTTTATGTAACCGTGGACGCGTTACACCACACACGCGCCCATTTTTGGCGAAGAATCGCACACCCGTCGTTAATTATCCTTCTTTTTGCACCGCTCTGCCTCTTTTTCGCCCGCGGTGCGCAGAGCGAGCCGAGGTGTGGCGGTAATGCGGGACACCGAGGGGCCGTTGACGAAAAATTCACGGCGAGGTAAAGTCAGTTCGCCGTTCCACTTAACGAAACGACGCCCCATAAAAATTGTCGGTACACCGTGGAAGAAAAAACGCCGGGTTAACGAGTCGCGGTAAACATTGTTTATGCCTCGGCATCTGTTTTGCCAGGAATTTCGGAGCGCGTAATATTCTCGTAAAGCAACGAGCAGCGGCCAGTTACAACTTACAGGCAATTCACTTTACTTAAACTCCTATACAGGATGAAATCGTGTAATTTGGCCTTCAGTGCACAGATTTATGGCCGGCGGTAACAGTACCAATTTCAGATATTTACCTAAACGCTTTCTTTTAAAGCAAACAGTATATCAAACTTTCTCCGCGGGTCCTCCGTCATTCTAGCTATTCGAGCTTCAATCATCCATCAAAATGCAATCCCACGTCGAGCTACAAAAATACTCAAAGATCTGGAGTGCATACTACTACAAACTATAATAGTATATAAATCTAGACACCTATGTTATTATTATAAGATTTATTTAGCGAGCCGATTTAACCTTATCCTATCCCGGAGCAGTACTTTTCAGTATAAATACCGGTTAACAATAGAAATAATACGACTCATGGAGTCACAAACACTATAATTACTCCTACGCACAGAACAGTAAAAGTTCTGTCTTTCCCTAATATTTTTTATAAATATTACTCCTCTAAATCTCCTAGTCTCTCTCATCCCACCCTAAATATTTACCATTGATCCCTAAAACACCAAGAATAATAACAGAATTTCTTTCCAAAACCGCGTGCCTCCCATCAAACACGTCGAACGTCCTCCTTATACACCTCGGAGCCCCGTGCTCTCGGTCAAAATGGTAGCCGAAACTTGCTTTCCATTCACCCGGTCGTCGAACGCGCGCTCGTCCACGTCGGTTTAATAACGCGAAGAAGTTCTTCGTGGCGCGTTTATACACAGCCTTCTGGCGAGTTCGTTGACGAAGAGAAAGAGAAGAGAGCCGGTTGAGAACCTTTGAGATTCAGGTTCTACCCGGTGCGACCCGACAGAGAGCGGAGAGTCTTGGGTGGCACGAGAGTGCGGTGGTCGCGCCCTATGCTAACCCAACCTAACATAGCCCAAGATCCAGGCTCTTCTTGGCTAGATTCTCACCGCGCGAAACCGCACCGGGTTGGACTTGTTTCCATAAGATCGTATACGCGGCCCCGACATAGCTGGGCAACCTTCTCGGACACCCGCGGCTACTCGCCGACCTAATCACGATTCTCACGAGCCCAGGTCGGCCTGTAGCGCCTGTACCTGGCCGATCAGCGAAGTTAGGATAGGTTCGGTGTTCTAGGATAAAGAAGGAGAGGCGGAGAGCGAAGGGACGGTCGTTTTTCGAAACGATAGCGATCGAGAGTATCTATTCAGGGACTAGAAGGCGGTTCTTTTAGGAGGGGCCGAAAGATTTGTTGCGCTGACTACTCAGCTTGTGGGGGAGTTTCGTTTTCCGGTGACCTTGGGTCTCTGCCTCTTGGCGAGCATGCCGCTGGGAGGCAATTCTTTCAACCCGAGCCCGCTGAATAATGGGCCGGACAGCTGACTGCAGTTTCGTTCAGGTTCGAGGTGCTTCGGGGAACGAGGATTTTTCGAAGAATGCGAAACTCTGTTTGGTAAGATTAAGCTCGAGGGTATTGGAGGTTTCGGAGCGGATGTATGATTCTTGACTCTGACACGGTTTCGGTTACTAGCCCGAGTTTCTTATCGTTACTCGCCCGCGTCGTCGCGGTGCACCGTGGAAAATCGATTCGCCGTTTAATCGATTTTCAACGGTTTCATTCGCGCCGGGACCGGAGGTCGAAGGTGAACACTAGGACAGTCGTGAGAGTACAGTATCGCGAGATAAGGAGCGGGACGGGGGAGAGCGCGGCTTATAGATGCGCGCGATGAAACTTCTCCCGAGCAGATCTTTGATCTTGCACGATCCACCGACCTAATTAATGGTATGCGGGTCAGCCGTGGCAATAATTGAGGGGACCGGATGCAGCTGAGCGTCTTTACGGGGCCATTATCATTCAGATGTCCTGCGAGCCTCGTAGGTTCACTGAATTCCGTCGTCGTGACTGTGCTAGAATTAGATTCTGCTAATCACTCCCTCAAGTGAGGGAGTATACATATACATATTATACTGAGCGAATTATAATCTACTTTGCGTGTGTCTCTCTACTAAAAATCGTTCATCGTTCGTTCACCAAATTATTCTCCGACCAACAGCTCGATCGGGGAGTAAACGTTGCGCCAATGGGACGTGTCGACACGCACGCGCGTAAACCCTCGTGGAAAAATGCAAAAGGAAGACCGCGAGGAGTTCGGGGCCGAAGATTGGGCCGATAAACTCGCCGCGGACGCGGCCACGGGTAACGAGTTATGAAATGCAATTTGCATGCGACCGAGATCCGCGCGGACGCTTGGGAGCCTACCAGCCGCGGAACTCGGTGTGTCCCATGCCTGTCCTGAACTGGATTCCCCAGAATTCGGGGCCACGGTCTGGCCTCCGAAACGGATCCGCTTTCGATCATCCTCGATCATCGAAATTGGGCACGTCGGGCCCGGGGGAGAAGGGCCCGAGTAAGAAAACCAGCGACGCGGTAGCCGTTGCACGTGTCGAGGGCAGTTTGGCCGAAAGTCGATTGAACTTGCCGTTTGGCAACGGTCGAGTGGAGAATATTGAAAGTCGAGCGAAAGCAGTCAACTCCGTGGACGAATGTTTAAAACGTGCGAGGGAACAATTGACCCACATCGATGAAATTAAGACGCGAGCGGAAGAAAAGGGGGAAGAAGAATCCTCCCGCATCGCGGCGAGCATTTAACCCCGTGCAAGAGGGTAGGAAGGAAGAGACTGAACTCTCAACTCTCGATTACTCTGCAGAGCCGCAGCGCTAACTCAATTAATTTCACGGTAGACGAGGTCCGAAGGAGAAATAACGGAGAGGAGAATGCAACGCCGTGGCGGATTTTCCCTTTTCCCGGAAGTCGGAGGCAAGCGTCGTCGTCTCTTCTCGCCCCCTCCATCTTCCGTCACTCCCCGATTCAAGACGTTGCCGCGGGCTAAAGGAGTACTTCTGCCCGAGCGATCGCCGGGTCGTGAACCGGGCTTTAATCGTCGATTTATCGCGGACAGAATGGACCAACTGCTCGCTCCTCTCCGTTCGCGACGGAGTGGTAAGTTTACGGGAGTTTGCGCGCCAGCCCCGCGGCTGGAAGCTAGGCGACGCTTCGAAATTGATGAAGCAATAGGCTGGACTGTTCACTTTCGAGATCCGGATGAAATCACCAACTGGATCGCTCGGCAGACACAATGGAGACGTGGACGAAGTACGTGCACGCATGAGGAATGACAAGAGGGAAACCAACTGGTGGTTGTCTTTCTCGGTGACTGTAATGGCCGGCCGCAACAAAGCCAGTTCTCGCAATCAAGTTTATATGGGAGCTTGTCGTTGCGTAAAGCAGGAGGAAACGCTGGTATTCCTGAATGAGAGGAAAGCGGCGCAGTTTCGAGGGAATTCGCCTTGCCATTGATATTGGAAAATCCAGGGAAAATGCAAAATACTGTGAAAGTGTGAAGCGGAGGAAGAGACAAGAAGGAAAAGGTAGAAAGTATAAAGTGGTAGTCGGTATCTCCCAAAGAATCTTGCAGTTTTTGCACGCGAGACAGGAATGTTAATTGAATGAAACATTAGGGTAATTGATAAGGTGGTAATCGATGGTAGTAATTAGAGCAAGAGATCGTAATTGGACGAATTTGTTTTGCAAATTACAGAGGATTTCGAGAAATCGATGGCTGCGCAGGAAATGTTAATGTACGCGCCGCTTTGTCGCGCTTTCTCCGCTAAAAATCGTAATGACTTTTTGATAGAAGACTACGCATTCCCACGGGTCCAATAGGCGATATAATTACTTAATTGCGCGATAGTTGCGAGACGAAAGAAAGGCGAGAATGACGAGTTGAATCTTACGCAATGGTCCCACTAGCCGCACGTCAATTACCATCTCTTCTGTATTAATAACAAGCCACCAAGTGAAATTTCAGCGAAACTCAAATTTGGAGCACTGGGATACACACTTCTTTCACTTTTTAAACTCAACTCTTGCGTAACGAACTACCGCGAATCATTTAATTGCAAGCAGACTAGGAAAGGAGCTCGCAAGTTTTACAAACGGTCGCTATTAAACTAATTAGCAGACAAAGTGTACCGAAGATTCTAAGACTATCAAGGCCGGCGTTTCTATTAATATTCCCCTCTTCCGGATGTAAGATGCGCCCACGTGGAAAATAATACAGCCGTAGCGTGCAGCGCGTGGTATATTTTTAAGTGAAAAACCGCCCGAACACTTTCTCGGCCGTGTCGTTTATTTTCGTACGAAATCGTCCATCTGTGGAACGAATAAATTTCCCCCTTCCCCGAGGCGAGCCGAGAGGAAATGTTAATGCAACGCGTCGACGCCGGGAACGATGAAATTATACATTCCACGATTATTTAAGACGCGAGGAAACGCTAATGCAAGCTGATTCTATGCGCAATGCGAATGGCTTCGGCCGGCACAATGCACGGAATCAATTAAAAAAAGGCGTCGTAAAACGCAGGCAGGCAATATACGTTCGGAGAAAATCCTCGGCGGACGTTGTGGAATGTGCATAGGTCGGATATGAAAACGGCAAGGGTTCCTTTAAGCCCTGGAGATTCATAGCGTGCAATCAAACGTAGACTCGTGCCCCTGAACCAACACGTCCACGTGCACACGTACCCGTGATCCTGTACGATTCGTGCCGTTACCCTCATTTTTCTTGCTGCAGGCGTGCCGTTGTTACTTGTACCCCATTTCTATATGGGGGAGCTCCACTTTAAAAGGGCGTTGCACTTTACAGAGTAAAACAATATTTGTAATGGAATTCACAAATCATATTGTTCCCCAGTGTTTAAACGCGTGTCAATGACGAAGCTGTTGATTTGAAAATTCATACGCTGCCTTTGCCGAGTGCATACGCTACCAGAGCGTGGTCGAAACCGAGGCCCGTGTGTCGACCGTTACCTGGAATCGGTAGGTGCCCCCGTGGCAGGTGTATAGGTGCACGAGCGTGCCAGCGACAAGGCTCGCGTTTGAATATTATCTGCTCTCGCGTGTACGCGGGGCCCCGTGTACGCCAGGCGATCGCCCGCTCGCCGATGGGAAACTTTCCGTGGCGTTTCCCGTGCAACTGCTGCAGGAGACGCAGGGCGGTCCCGGCAGGACCGTTAGGAGGCTTCAAGGATATCCTGTGTCGCGTGCAAGCGAGCCGCGTGAATTACCTTGCGGAGACCATCCGATGCCCAGGACGAGAAAGGATCGTCAAGGATTACCGGTAGTCAATGGCCGACGCTCTTTGGCGACCGGTTCCCCCGCGGTGGCTTCGTGCCACCAAGAGAAATCGAATCTGTTCGATGAGTCGCGCGCGTTTAATTGCCCCTCGGGGCAGCGATAGACGTCAGCTAGGCGGAAAAGTTAGTTGTACACGGAAAATAGGATGGGACGCGAGGTGACACTGATCTGAAAATCTTTGCCATTTCTGCTTGGAAGGATTGGTCAACTCGGGCTCAGGGAAAATGGTAACTGTCCTCCTGAGAAACACCGAGCAGTCCGTTGAAAGGAGACTGTCTACCTCGCCAGTAGGCAGCGAGTAGAATTATGAGACAAGACTCAGGTGTTCGTAGCAGAGAATTTATGAATTCGTCAATTACTTATCGCTTAATGAGAACAGTAAAAAGCCGCACCCAATGGAGCGCCGAATGTCTAAACGTGAATGGCGTTGTGCAAAGCATAAAGCGACGTTTATTATCGTAGAAAATAGGTCACCAGTTGCACAGGAAACATGTTAATGTTAACGTTCGCACTTTTCGCAGTCGCTTTTTTTCTCGATTCGTGTCGTTTACTTAGTCGCGCAGAAGAAAGTAATGCATACGTGTCCGTCGTACGGTTAATTGTCGGTTTAATTATACTGTTTTATCACTCGGAGCAACGCGTGGAAGTCTCGCGGTTGCGTAAGCCCCTCTTTACCTTTCCGTGATTTTTCTATGTAAATGTTTAGCACTGGATAGTCGCGAGAAATTTGCCGGCGGACTAATTAGAATTCATCTAGTGGAATCACGCTAACGCGTAATGACTCCTCGTCCCGCGTAACTGTCTTACGCAATCGCCGTTTCTTCCGTAAAAATTAATTAAAATTACCTAAGAGACAGCAAAGGGGACGCGTTTAGACTTAGTTTCTCGCGTTACGTAAAACTGTAGCGACTCGTCCGTGCTCAAATTCCCCTGATGTACGCTACTTTCACGCGAGCGCTCTCTTCCCAGACGTTTATCTCCAACTTACGCGGGAAGTGACAAGATAACCAAGGGCTTCAGGGTTATCGAGCAATTTATAGAAATCTTTCGTAATCGCTCGCTGTTAAGCATCTCCATCGCCGTTGGAAACTTTGGTGTAAAGTACCATTTCCGTCGCTGCGCTCCCCCTTGATTACTATCTTTCATAGCCTCGACGTTCTCACATTCACGCAGCTCTTCAATTATGACGCGTTCCATGCATTTGATGATACATTCTTCCCTCTACTACCTCGCAACCCTTCAAACAGCGGTTTTATAGTCGACAGGATGTTCGGGTGACTCCATGCGCCGCGTTAAAGATGCCCCCTGCAATATAGTTGTCTATCAGAAGTCACCGAAGCTTCGAAATAGCTATAATCAAGCCTCCACGACTCGTTGCTGAATAGCCAGAAAGTGCAATGCTCTATGCCGCGCGATTCCCCCCAAAACGAATCTCACGATCAGCGAGAGAAGACGAAGAACGCTTTGTCCTGAAATCACGATTCCCACAATACTTTCCTCGTTCTCTGCCCTTTTCCCCGCGAGCATTCAAAGATCGATATCGCACGTATCATTGCGAGATCATTTCGAGCATGCCGCGGGGGTATACGTTACAACGTAATTGCTCAACTTCCGTCTGTTCCAGATCGTTAACCCGCACGCATAATGCCAGACGATCGTGGCTTATTATTACTAATTACTCATAGTTCGACACGAACGTTCCTGCCGCAGTCATTAATATTAACGTTCGGCGTTTCGCGCGTGTAACGCTTTGACCTTTGGAGTGGCGTACCTGCCTCGGATTTTTTCCAGGTTCCACTCACCATGGAAAAACCAGTCCGAATACGCAATCGTGTCAAGTAGAAAAGCCGCAATGCGACGCTTATGACGTCATTGCCGAAGAGAGCTGCGTTCAGGGGAAGTGGCTTTCGTTCGCGATACTATTGCTCTGCTTTTTATCGACCCTCGAAGCCGCGATTAGCCGATGCTTATCTGGGAATGCCCTCGGGGAGAGTTGCGCTTAAATACGGCATCGAGGAGGAAAGGTTTGTGGCTACGCGGTCCCCGTGCCTTATATTTCCTCGCGCAGTCGCGAAGAAGCGATACTCGTGAGATAACGGAAGTAGAGACACCCCTGTTACAGAGAAATCGAACCGTTAGCTTGGATATCATACTTTACTCCGAATCCACTAAATGGTAGAAAGTCTTCAAATTACTCTGAACCTCTGCAGTAGCTAGCTGAAAATTAACAGATCTCGTTTGGATAGCCTAGGAGAGTCAATTGGTTATCTGAAATAAATTATACGCGCGGCACAACAAGTCTTCGCAGTGCATATGTCTTGCTGAGCGATGAAGTCATCCGAATAAGTAATTCCCTAATCAAGAGTTTTGAGCGGTGTACACGCGACCTGACAATCTTACATAATTCACCTGGACGGCTGCATTTCTATTCGCAAGCCGACGCGAAGTGACTTAGCGACACGTCGGGGGACTCGTAAAGCTAAAAGCTGCCGGGGATTGCAGGCAGTTGGACTCAAAGAGGCCGAAAAGATCGGCGGAAGTCCCTCGGGTCTATTCACGCTGTGCCGACCAGGATCTCGAATTCCGTTTTGCCAAGGAGAAAGCATGAAATTCGAGAGCCCCCCCAACGAAACTCTCACGGAACGTGGGTGTTCGCGCGTACGTCGAAACAAATTACGAACCGCGCCGCAAATCCGCTCCTCGCTGTTGTTGCTTTTCACCGGGAAACCGGACTTTCGAGCTGTAAACACCGAGCGAGCTCCGCTCAAACTTTGCGCATCGCCGATGAAAGCTCTGTCGTGCAACATTCTACGTTTTAGAACGAACGTCCTTCCTCTCGCGAGAGAAAGCAGCGAAAGTCTAGGCAAATGCGCGATAGACTACCAAAAATGGCGAATTTTGTAGATGGACACAATTTTCTATATATTCGAGAGAAACTTCAAGCTCCAGGCTTGACAAAGCAGCGCGTTTAAGAGGAAATACCGTAAACTGGGGGAACATTGGCAGGTTTTTGAAACATTTTATTATATAATATAAAAATCCTATTTGAGTATCCTATCAAAACATTGCATCTTTTGTGAATGCACTATAAATGTAAAAATGCATAAAATTTTTGTCCTCCTTCTTTAACACATTTTGAAAACCAGCCGGTACGGGGTAACATTGGCACATCATATATGGTAAAGGACCCAAATACTGACACGTAACCAATTACTGTCACCTTTCGCTATTTTAGTTAAAATAACGAATAAATAAAATATAGTATATAATCTATAATTTAGATTATAGGTTGAAATACATAATTCCTTTGGTGTATGATTTCACGTTTATTTATTCGTTATTTTAAGTAAAATAGCTTAAGGTGGCAGTAATTGGTTAGGTGTCAGTATTTGGGTCCTTTACCCTAAATAGGCTAAGTTTCACTAATCTGAAGTCATTAAGATACATTGACACATCATATAAATAGCATTAACAGGTTAACTTTTACTAATCTGAAGTCAGTAAGATAAGTTATTAATAATACAATATATAACGTAACAAAGTTTACTTATAATAAAATCTCGATCTCGAATACGAATTTATATGTTCATGCGTATAGCTGCCAATGTTCCCCCAGTTTACGGTACGTAAACAACTCAAGGAAAAGGATTCTTTAACTTTTTAGTCAACCACCTTTTACAGTAGAATTCTACTGCATTCGAGTCAAAAACGAAGCGCACGAGGCAGGCGAGTTTCAAAACAAATCTCTACTGCTGAAGAGTCCGCGAAACTCGTTTCCACGCAAAACGAAGCTTTCCGAACATCGACACGGAAGCAAATGGACTATCACACTTGCTCCCTTACTTTCTATGAGAGCCGTGCTTACTCGGTAAATTACGTCCCGCCATGGCGCCGACAGCAGGTCGCCACTAGCTTTTCCAAACGATCACGCCCGATTATGCCGGTTATACGTAAACCCTCTAAAATGGCCCAGTCGACGCTGGGATTATCGCCGACGCGCGTGCACTTTCCTCGCGACTAAAGGACACGTTTCCTCGTGTCAGGACGCGCGATAGTAACCGATGATTTACCGCAATTCCACGGTCACTATTTTCATGCGACGATCAAGGAACAACGAGCGTTAGGAGTCGCGCGAGCCGAGTCGTAAATTTGCCAGCTCGATTTCTCGATTGTCGCGTCGTCCGTCCCCCTCTCCTCGGGGTTGTTTATACGTAATTCCGCGGGATTTACAGCCACCTCCGGACGGGTCCATCGCGATCGCGACGGAAGTCGAGACACGCGACACTTGACGGTGGTCGGCGCTCGAGCGCGTTAACTGATCGACGTGATTGGACGTTTCGCGAAAAGCGAACTGGGATTTTCTATCCGGCCAGGTTATAAATGGTTCCTGACTTTCTAAGAGAACCGCTGTTCAGAACAGCCACAAATCATGCGCTTCCATCCCCTTTACTTCGCAGGCGGTTTCGCGAGATTTACGTCCCCCATTTTTTCACCCGTCCGCGAATCGACGCGCCCTACGATTAATACGTCCTCGACCGAAATCGCGGCGTGTCTGAGAATGGCGCGCCGTAGAAATCCACTCTCTATTTGGGATTTAGATCCACGGAAATGGGACTTTATGTTGGGAAGATCGTGTCCCGCGTTGGAAGAAAACTCTTGGCACCTTTTCCTGCGATTCTCTTGTCGCGGAACAGTTTCCTAACGTTCTATCCGAACGTATTCAGGATTCTGTTTGGTCAGGGAGTTTTAGTGATATCGTCACGGTGGTATTAGAAGATAAATGCTAGTCGAATAAAGATTTTGAACGCTGTGACGTTATTATCTCCCCCGAGAGCACCGTGAGAAATAAGTCACACGTATTGGTTTCTCGTTTAATTAAAAAGTGCGTGGTCGGTAATTGTATACGGTAAGGTCAAAGGCGACGCGGAATTTAATCAAGGAAACAGTTGAAAACGTTTCTCTCTATTCTCGATCGATGCGCACGTCCCATTGCGTACGTGTGCGAGCACGTTTCACGCACTTTCCATGTACGGGCTCGCGGACATTGAGAATAGAGCGAGCGTGGGTCTCGTGAAATGGCACGCAAACAGTTCCATCGTACTACGCGTGATCGATAGTAACGATGTCTCGAGAAAGTTAGTAAATCTCCGATTTACAACTTTGCTACGGTTCCCTGAACGCTTTATTACACTTTCCGCTCGATGAAGATTCCCCGAGACTACGCTGCGACTCCAAAAACGAATCTCGAGAGCTCCGCACGCGAGATAGATACCGAGCCCTGTATTTCGCGACAACTAAATTATCGCCGGAGTTCGTAAGAAAATAAGGAAACGTCGATCTACTTCAAATACCTACCGTGGCTACGGAACTGCTGCAGAATTTGAAAAGTCTCCGTGACGATCAAAGGGGCGAGCACGAGAAATCTCGGATCGTAGTGATTGAAAAGCGAGCAACGATTAAGTTGTTACTTACGGTACAAAGTGGACCGTAGATGGATGTAAGAAGAATTCCACTTCTACTTGCTGGAGTGTGATGGGATAACGAGCATCGCGCTCCAGGACACGTGAATTCCAACGAAATACGTGATCGATCACAGTGAAACTTCAGAAGCATCGCCGGTATCGCCATCGCGTTTAACTGAAACTTTCAAATCCGTCAAATCACGTATCCCTTGGCTGTTCCGCGAACGATCCTCGCAGGTGTACGTGCAAACAAACGATTACTGGCATTACAGAGCGCCGATGGACGGCAGAAAAATCGGTTGTTGCTTGAGGGTGAAGCTGCTCTAGCTTACGGTACCGGTGATAAATAACAGACTCCACCGATTGGCGGCTCGATAAACGCGCGCGGCTCTTTGCTCTCCTTCATTTTGGAAACCGTATGGAGGAATCCGCGAACTTTACAGATCGTTTAGCGATCTCGGGAGTTCGCAGGGAACACACGGTGGAAAGAACTTCTTAACGAAGTATTCGCGTCGCACGAGGTCTGGCATTCTTATCGGAGGGGAGAAGTTTCCGCGGCGGAGAAACTTTCCTCGCTCGGAGGCGGAAAAATCTTCCAACTCTCTCGACAATATCCACCGATATACGGGAGTTTTGAATCGCTTCTGGAACAATTGGACCTGAAAACACTGCTGCAACGAGCTAGCTGAATAAACGCAAAGAATCCTGGCCCAGAATTTCATTTCTTCTAGAACATCAACTTGGAGCATCTTCGTAACGATCATTCAGATCTTTTGGAACGGAGTTCGACGATTTTCTAAGAATTGTTCGTAGTTGAAAATAGCTTGAGTGAGGGAGAAACTTGAATGTTGAGTTTCTGTACACCCACAAGTCCTCCCAATTAGGCGGTTCTTCCGGTTCCACCTACTTCGATTTACATATTTCGGGCCATCCTGGCTGTACCACTTACAGAGCCGTCGACCAAAGCCCGGTCTATATGGCTATCGTCGTTATCGGTGCTATCGTAACACGAGGTCGAGGCATCGGGAGGAGAAAGAGGACGAGGGACAACGTGTTGAGAGAAAAGAGGGAGAGAGTTCCTCGACCCATTCTCGACGGTAACGAGGCTAATGGGAGAACGATCGTCGGTCGGCTTTTCGAAGTGGCGAGTCGGGTAATTTCTCCTACGCTCGATTCCGCGGGAAAAACAAGACCGGCTGCAGGAAGAGGAACGATCGGCGATTCTCCCCCTTCGTCCTCCTCTACATAACCGCCGGGAGACATTATTGGCCAGATATGGCTAAGGCAGACGCGCCGAAGAAACCGTGTACGAGGCCAGAAACCAGAAGGACGGCTTAGTCACACTCGAGCCGAGCGGAGCCGAGTCGACAGCCAACAACCGCCAGCGACGGCGCAGGCCGTGCTTGTGGATTTTCTAAAGCGATTAGAAATAATTGCGTTGGCGCGAGCTGAAAAAGCAACGACTCTTCTGGGACGGCGGAAGCCCGCCTCGATCGTGTGTCTCTTTATTAATCGGCCGAGCCTGCTAATTATCTCAGCCACGGAGCTCACCGGCGACACCGGTGGCGCGCACGAAACGCCAACCCGCTGGACTTTTCCCAGCCACGAGCCGCGTCTTATTAACGATCCACCGTGCGGCGGTTTTTTGCGCGGTCGCTCGTAATTACACAGACTAAAACGCAGGCATAGATTAACCTTCTGTTCGGGAAATGAAACGCGAGGGTATCGGTGCGCCAGAGAGAGGCAGGTAGAGACACTTGGCCGTTGCTTTCTACGAGGATGTCGGTGAATTCCTTTTCGCCGTTCAAGGATATTAACCCTTCCAGCGGGAAGCAAGTGGATTTTTCAGATTACAGATCGGGTAATCGATTGTCAGCTGTCCGCTTTTGAGGAGCTTTATATTTGAACGGATAGAACTCTCGTCTGCAGAGGCGCTGGTAAATGTAACAGGAAGGCTGACTGGTAGGCACTTTCCACCTGCAAGTAGCGTAATGAGTGCGCGAATTACGGGTGGAAGGTGCGTGGCATGTTTCGCTGGGAAGCGTAAGGAAGATTTATTAACGTGTCCTGCGCCGCGCGGATCTCTGGTGATCCCAGGTGCTCGCCGGAAATTGGGCTTGAAGACTACTTAACCTTTAAGGATGTATAAGACCGTTTTTCAAAAAAGTGCCAAGTTGCTGAAAATTCCTGATGTGCTCCAAAAATTTTAAACGAATTCGCTAAACGGTTACTGAGTTATAATGATTTTAATTTTCACTGATTTTACACGTACTCTTATGGAAAGAGACGATCTTGACGAATAAATCATCTGAAGAAATAGTACCAATGTTTTAAATTTTTTTGTACATGCAGTATATGGGTAGATGAAAATATCTGCCGAGTTTCAATTGTTTTCTCTACACCGATTTAAAGAAATAAATTATAACTTGAGAAAATTGTGAATTCTGGGCATTTTTACTGTCAAAAGTTTAGCAAATAATGCTTGAGAAAGCATTTGTAAAGTGAAAAATACCTTCATAGGATTAAAAATAAGACTCCAACTGTCTTTCGAATTCTTTACATCTAAATTTACTATTCCTAAGATGTAGATATTCAAGTATTTCAAATTTCATATACTTTTGTCTGAAATTGTACGTCCGATACATCCTTAACTGGTGACGTGGAGTCTGCAAGAGTCCTGCAGAATTATTTTTCCTATATTTTCCTTCTTTTCATTCGACCTTGCTTCGCAACGTGTCGTGTCATGAAGACAGCTTTCAGTGGGTTTGAATAAGAATCTTTTCAAATCTGCAGTGGCGCACACAGTATTTAATCTTGAAGGAGCCGAGTTGAAGGAATAAAAATATTTTGAATGCGAATTCAATAAAATTCATTAAGCGATTATAAAAATTTATCCAAAGAATAAAATCTAGTTTTCTTTCCTTTATACAAATCTCTTGAATTACTTCACTCGTGGTTACATTAATCCCCTTTTTCCTTTTTCTTTCGAAAGTACCAGTTCCCCTTATCCCCCCTCTAAGTGCGCCACTGCAAATATGTAATAAAGTAACTAATAACTCCAGTATTAAAAATAAATGTATCCTTGACACTGTCAAATTATTAAAGAGGAGTCAGTGAGACTCCACATCACCGTTTATGTCACAAAATGGAACGCCACTGGTCAAGAGTTAATAAATAAACATCTTCCATTCGACGTTGAAATAAGATGAAGGAAGAGAAAGAGGAAGCTACTCTGTGTAGTAAATATTTTCCTGTCGTCGACCTAAACCATTCGATAATCCATAATAAATGGCAACGAAGGACGAACGTTTCAGTAGATACAAGCCTCCACTCATCAGCTCTAGAAAACTGCACGCGGAACAATGAAGCGCAAACTTTCTGCCCCGCTGTCACAAGCCGCGGCGAGCTTCCTTTCCCGTGCAGCAACCGTCTAGCGAAAAGGAGGGCCCGCATGTCCCCTTCGCCCATAATCCTGGTCAATCTATAATAGGCATTCAGTGCCGCTTGTTACCGAGTGAGAGGTGAAATCAAGGGCCAAATCGTAGCCAGTCGGGCCGCCACGAAAGAACTGGCCATCGATTACGATCGTCCGAGGATGCTCCTTAATTGGACGTCCGATGCGATGTTTCGGCACGCGGATTTTCTAAACCGATTAGAAGTAATTGCGGCGACAGCTGCCCCCCGGGGCTGGAAAAGCAACATTCGGAATGCCTTTTTACGCCGTCGCGGTTTTATTAATCACCGTCACCGCGTCGAACCGCCGGGATCGGAGAAAATAACTTATCGCCGCCGATCTGCGCGGTGCCGTTCGATCCTGTCAATTATCGCGCGGTTCGCCGACGTCTCCGCGGCGTTGAAATCGATAAAAATGATAAACGACCGGGCCCCTCCCGCGCAAATTTGTCCGGGCGGCAATTATTCTTTATTTGTCTGCGAGGACGCGGCGTCCTTAAATTTCAACGCTGTCGCGATCGGCCGGATAACGCAGCGGAATGGCGGATCAATGGGCGACGGGAAACGGGGATTCGAGATTGAATACGCGGCGACGCGTACTCGCAACTATTCGTGTTCATCGCGCACGGCCATCAAGGACGTTCCTCGCGGAGGTCGAACGGCGGCGAGCACCGTCATTTGCGTGAAATTCTATTGCGACACGGCGCGTTAGCACGAAAACAGTGCCGATCGTGGCCGGGCAACCTTGGCTGGGAATTTTGTTTCGCCGTTTGCTTCTAATCGCGTTACGTCACGCATCGTGACGCATACTGGAATATTAAATTCGATCTGCTACGGCACGTCAACTAGTTTCCGTCCACTTCTCCTTTTTTCTCCACGATGCCTGGAGTGAAACGAGTCGGCAGACACGGGGGAGTCTGTGTGCCCCAACGAGATCCAGGCCAAACGTGGAAACCGTGGCTTTTTCAGCCAACTCCCATTTCCCTGGCAGATTTATCTCACGCGCCATTTGTAGATAGCGGGCACCGAGGCGCTGGGCTGCTTATAAGGAGAAGGGATAAACGCGTGCAGGATGACGCTCGCGAGGAGCCTTGTTAGTAGACATTGAACTTCCTTTCACTGTGTATAATTGAATTAATTGCGGGCGATTTTGCCGTTTTACTCTGTGCTTACTGGCCTCCAACGTCTCTAATCTTCCTGGTCTGCCTTTCTCCAGCAACCCTTAAAATCTGTCTCGTGTCGCTGCGCATACACGCGCGGTGACCTTCACCGGGAGAACTTTCTTGTCGGCAGACAGTAAACTTTCTTTCGCCGCACAATGGGACCAATTGCTGGCAATTTTGCTGCTTTAGTTCGCGTTTATGCTCGTCTGATGGTGGCTTCGCTCGTTCGTCAACAGAAATTGGAGCTTGGAGTTTTTATCCTTTCCATTTCTCTTCGCTTCGATACTCGAAGCTCGATCACTTCCTTGTAGGCGTCTTCGTAATACCCTTCACTCCGCTTGCATTTAGTGACAGTCGAGCAGCGGCGTTCCCTGGGAACGAGGATCGCAGTCGCATGACGTGGCTGCATGCACCGTGAAAGAAACAAGTCGATCGCGAAGGTCGATCGTTATGGAACCTTAGAATCAGCCTTCGTAGACAGATCACGCGTTCACGCCCGAGTTCACGCGGTTTTTGTCCCCGTCCGCGTGAATGGCGACGGCAACCGGTAACCCTCGGATTAACTTACTTTCAGCCGATCTCCGCCGGCTCTATTACAACCGTGCCCTCCCATCGCCCTGCTCTTGCGCTCGCTGCCTTAAGGATCGTTGTAAACAGCGCCTAAACGGCGATTCAGCGTCCGAGAGCGTAAAAGGTATAAACGACGTGCTCAACGCGAACGGTAATTTTCTTTGCTACCATCGGAGAAGATCGCGCTCGACCAGCGCTAATCTTTTACGACGTTTCGTCTATCGCTGACGATCGATTTCTGTGGGCTCGAATCGCGAGCTTCCTTCAGTGTGCTAGAGAGGTTTTTAACGGGAAAGATTCTTGGGAAGCTATGTTTCGTCAACTACCGATTTAAATATCGTCAAATAACCGGAGAATTATTGAGAATTTTCGTTGCAGGTATTGCATTCGTCTTCGTCTTTATGACTTCGAAATGTTTTGACCGCGAAACGCGTTGCGCAAACGCGTGCGATCGTTACGCCACCCGCCACTGCAGATCTATCATTTGCATTCCTCTTCCGCCTCGCTGACGAATCGTCGATTAGGACGAAGATTGCAGGGTAGCAACGTCGTTCCTCGATACCGATCGCACCGTGACATTAAGTCACCGTTTCCCCGTGAACTTGCTTCACACCAGACCACTCCGCTCCTTCTCATCAGCCTCAAGCGTTTTGCCCTAACGCGTACTCTCAATTACCTCCATCCACCCTCGCTTCATTTAACTTTCCTCGATTTCCCGCGTTACCGTCACAATCCTCCCGCCGAGGAAAAGAAAAGCCTCGCACTGAAACTCTGAAACGTGCCAGCCACCCGAGGAGTAATAGGCAATGGGTAATTAAAGAGACGAAAAGTAGATTAGGCCGCTTTCCTGAGGGGAGGGGCGCAATCGGGTTTAATTATTGTCAGCTCCAAGTTAATAACCCCCGTCCTCGGTCTCCTCGCTCCCAGGAGACGTTCCGAACGTAGATTGCGTTTAATTACTGTTATGACGCTCGCTAGCATGGAACAATGTAAATAGGTTTTAAATGGAGCTCCGCGGAGGCGCGGCTGCTTCGCTACCTAACCGGGGACCAACTTTTGCCCGGGTACCGTAACTCTTTGTTACATTGTTCAACCAGGAGAAAGAGTCGTTGGAGGGAATCGCTGCTATTCGCTTGCAATGCCGATGCAGATTCGAGACTACAAAACGTCATCACCTCCGAGACCATCCGCCACGTTGCGTCCACTCTTTTAACTATCACGTCGGAGGGTAATCTCGCGTTATAATACCGAGGTCGAGGTCGGGGAAGCACCGGGATTCGTGGGCTCGCGTAGAAAAAGAGGCCATTCACCTCCGTTGAAGAGCGATCTAAAGAAGCTGACCCAACCGGCTCTTTCAACGCGGCGAGAATACGCGAAAGGATTCGCTAGTCCGTTCCTGATCGCGATCGATTAACCCTTTGCACTCTTCTGCTGTATCAGACATCCCAGTTCGTTTTGGTAGTGGTGCGCTCTCCCATGGCGCGTCGACGTGCACGGTGCGAGTTGGGTGATGAGCATTGTCTGATGTACAATCAAGTGGTAGAGGACGATGATTAGGCGGACACTTGTCTGTATTCTTCTGATCTTTTAGAAATCATAAGGTGCTCGAAGGTGTTTATTAATAACATTGCAGCAGTTGGCAAAGTACCTTTATTGTACCTATGTATTCTATGGAGAAGTGTTTCAACTTGTTTGGACCTTGGAACACAGAACGTCTATCTTCTCAGTTGAAATGGAGCTATCAAAACATTCAAAACACTGAGTGTGATAAATTTACGAACTTCGATTAGACAGGACACTTCTTATTTTGGTGAAATGTAATCCAGAAGAATTCGCAAAGACTGCAGCGGCTTCGAGGACGTTTATGTGGGTCAGACGCGGAGTCATCGGACGGATCGAGCGCGAAACTGTTGACGAAACGGGCACAGGCTCCGCGAGCTCTCGAAGGATCGATTCTCACTTGACTAATTGAAAACGTTGACCCGCGTTGTTGTTCAGGCCTGATCCAATGGAACGACGAGTGGCTGGTAAACGGTTGATTGTGCGTTGCGTTCATCGGCCTTCGAGGAGAATGTCGTTCCACTTTTATTGAAACGATAATTAGGATGCTTCTGGATACTATCTCTTTGCAGTAACGTTCACGATGATTTCTCGAATGCTCGATAACCATCCTTTGCCTACATAAACTAACAGCGGTAGTTTAAGAAGTTGGAGCACCATGTTTCCCTCAGCAACTATTCCGCAAAGAGATCACGAGAAAATTCCAGCTCAGAATTCTTAGAATTTCAAATTAGAGTTATTGGAAGTTCCCATTCAAGTTGCGAAGGCAAGGGTCTTCAAAAAATTATCCACAGCTCCTCACGGCGCGTAGCGAACTGGCCAGTCGCGTAATTCTCGAAGCCAATTCAATCGTGCCAGTGGTAGAACAAGGAACAACGTGATCCTGACCGTGCTACTCGAACGATAATGGGAAGATGAAAGATCACGCCGGGCAATTTTCCTTGCTCCTTAATGCAGTCACTATGATTTATTACGATCGATCCTACGACGCGCTCGTTTCTGTCCCGTGGAACCTCTGCCACTAGCAAAAGTTGCCCAAAAGTGACCGTGCAACTTGGCACCACGAAAATTCGCGTTACAGATACTTTCGAATTATGTCGGCACCTTCGTTTCTCCAAATTATCGAGAAAGTTAATTAAGAAGCTCTTCGAGCCGGCGGGCGCAGAACGAAAGTAATCGCGAGATAAATGGGGTACAAGTTGTTCCATGGAACATGGACGAAATTTCAGGGTTAAATGGAGCACACCTGAGTAACGATAAGACTGAAATGGACTACTTTGGTTATCTTGTTTCCAGTTACTTGTGCGGGCATACAAACTCTATGGGTTTTGCTACTTCCCTAGGCAAATGCTGATAGAATCCGGTAAAATGGGAAAACACAAAGGAAAAATTTGTGTAGCGTAAAAAAAACTCAGAAAGACAGTAGTTAACCTAGAAGAAATCAATGCTGTCTAAATATTTCATAGGGAACCTGCGTTTTTTATTTAACTTACAATACTTTATGAATATTATCGCATGACAGCTGAGCAGTCGATCCATACATTCCCCGCAGTTATTTGCTCAGCCGCGTCGCAGCTCAAGCACACGATAATCGAATGATCGCGGGCACATTGTTGATCCTCGTTAATTTCATCATGCCAATTTCCGCGGAGCTCGTTTCAATGACCGAGCGTCCGAGCACGCTCGCGAACCTATCACCGCGTTCACTTTTCAAAACTGGATCCCAGCAACCCCATCGTCCCACGGCCGCGCGACAGGATAATCCCCCCACGTTGTCGTGTCTGCCCGATAATGGGAGGATGAAGGATGACGGTGGTAATTTGCTCAGTCAACGGTCAGGGCGATCGCGTAGATTTATCATCGGTGCGTTCGACAGATTCGGTGAAACTGAAGGTAGCGAGGCTGAAGCAGCGACCGAGGATCAAGGAGCTCGAAAAGGAATTCCTGGAATTCGGAATGGAAAGTGGGGGAGAAAGAGATGACAGCCCCGGGGTTGAAAGAAGAAGGCGATATGTAAAGCGATCGAGGGTCTCAGAACTCGAAAACCAGTCGACGCGCGAGATGCCTGACCGCTCTTGACCCTCGAGTGGAGCAGGGTGCTGGAATTTATCGTTCGAAGGACTCACCTCGCCGCTGATGCACGTTCACGCTGCGGTCGTTGGATCCGTCGGCGTCGCCGGCAGGACTCGATCCGGCCGCCTCCAGTGCCCGAGCAACCCGAATTCCAGGTACTCCGAAATATCCAGTAAAGGGGAAGGGCTGCGGGTTCTCCGAAGGATGAGCAGCTCCGAAACCACGACACCGGAGGAACGAGTTTTCACTTTTATACGGAGTCCCGCACGCGTGTCTCCTCTTTCTTTGCCGCGTATCACAGTTTCTTCGCGACGGCCAGGAAGACGAAGGGGGTTGGAGGGCAACCGTGACGGGAACGACGACGAAGACGACGAAGAAGAAGAGGCAGAAGAAGAAGAAGAAGTAGCAACCTTACCCGGCGTGGGTAAGGAAATAAGAAACACTGGAGGAACACAAGCCGATCACCGATCACGTCCAGGAAGAACCGGGTGAAAGAAGGACGAAGGAGGAAGACGGGGTGAGAGAGAGAGAGAGAACGGGTTTCACGGGGAGACGGACGATCCTCTCTGTCTTTCTCTGTTTTTCGCTGGGCTTGCGGCGTCTCGGGAACTCCGGATCTCTCGAGGACTCGCTCGATTCGATCCTCCTACCTATATTCCAGCGGGCGATCCTCGTTTATCCAGAGGAGGAGGAGGCGGTGCCAGCTACGCGTATCTCACGCGCTCGGCTCTTCTGAGGCGAACGAAATCGGAGCTGAGAACACGGTATCCATGGAGTATCGGTGTCGTAGCGCGTAACAAGGATCCACGATCAGGAGGAGCGTCCGGGCAGATGATCCGAGCGAGCGGCCAGCGTAGTTGTCGCGGTGTGACGGGGCGACAGGTGCAGCAGCTGCAGCTGGCACGGTCGTCGGCTTCATACTGAAGGGGCGCCTCGACGCCGCCGGGCCGACGATGCTACACGAGAAACTGGCTCTACCACTGGCGACGGCACCGAAAACTCGCAGCCAGCGCAGCCTCTGCGCTCGCTCTACGCTTGCTCTCCGCCGCTGTCCCTCGCGCTACCCTCTCCCTCCGGCCGCTCGGCTGGCTCGACGGTAGTGGGGGAACGGACGCTCGTGCACGGCATACAGTCTGACGGGTCCGCTGTCCCCCTTCGAGCCCCCTCTTTAAACCCCTCCCAGCCTGATCACTGTTCGCCCACTCCTTTCCCCTCGATTCATTCTCCGCGCGCTGTTGCGAGCCGAGGAGCCGTGGAGTTCTCTGCTCATGGACAGCACACGGGGATCCTGCTGATATCCCGCCACTTCGTAGCCGGTCCTCGATGGATGCCGGGCGAGTTCCACGCGTTCCGGTAGGTCGGTGCCGCCGCAGAACCGGACCGGCTGCAAAAACCATTGCGTTTCGAGATGAGGGAGAACGCTTCGGGCTCCCTGCTTGCCGGCACACGGCCTCCCAGACCTGGAAAAATGCCTACCGCAGCCGTCTGGACGCGCGAGCACTGCCTCCATCGGGGAGTTGGCGATTTTTCGGGACGCGCGTACAGCTGGTGCCGTCATTTGGTTCTCCAACGGCGCGTCAAACGGAGCAGATTCATCGATTCAGGCATACGATAGTCTTCATCAATCGCAGGATGCTAGCCACGCCAACCAGTAGATACCAAACCCTCCACTTTCGTTCTTAATATCCTAAAGTCCGTTCCCCATCGACGAGGAGGGAAGCGGGATATAAAAGAACCATGCGTCGACAGCTGTTCCAAGCAGCGCGAACAGAGAACACCATCTTGGACCCACTAAACAGACTATTCCTTCGTACGTGTGTCTGCGAATGTGTGGGTGGGATTTCCACGAGATTTCAAGGGGGAAGAATCTCGACGAGGGTTCGTGGAAGACCCTCCTAACACGGGAGATGATGATCGCCGTTGACTCAAAGCTGCCCCGGCGTTCAAGATCCAACGCTCCGAAAATCTGCCCCCTCGAGCAGAGAGCGACGCGTCGCACGGATACATCCGTCGAAGCCCCTCCTCGTCGCCGGGAAATATGCCGATTGCGAAACGAGCCGTGGCATTTCTGGCGGCCTATAAATTCGACATAGTGTCGGCGACGCGGGAATAATAATGTCGCCTGATAAAATACCAAAGAACCAGAGCCGGAGTAACCGTACTTCATTCAAGGCGTTAACGTCTGGGCGAAGGTATTCGTCCAGAGGGAGGGGGGAGGCAGAGGTGGACAGGTAGAGGCGGGTGAAGGGGGAGGGGCAGACAGGCGGACAGACAGAAAAAGAGGTTGAACGAGAGGGAAGAAAGAGAGAGAGAGAAAGAGAGAGAGAGAAAGAGAGAAAAGGGGGAGCGAAATGATTCCCCCGAGCGCGACCAAAGGAATTTATAACTTTCGCACTCGGCGATGCAGGCCGCCCGCGACTTATCGGCCAGTTGCACTTGTTTCGCGCAGCTATCGGCGTAAAGATCGGAAACGTCCCGGCGATTTCACGAGTGGACGGATAATTCCCGAGACGCGGCGCCCGACCCGCCCCCGCTACCTCTTCAGGACGAACGACTTTCCTTCAAATCGGCCGGGACGTTTCACGTGCCGTCGCCTGACATTTACGGTGAGATCCCGGGCCGAGGCTGGTTACCATTCGCCTCAATGACATCTCGCGGATCTACGGTTTCTGCCAGCCCGCCAGAACCTGTTTCGCTCCGGCCGCCTGTTCCTGCTTTGGCCCGCTACGAATCCGCGGATCGCGGCCGTCCCCGTCCGCCTATCCGCGCCGGTACAACCCCGTGCATGTGGAAGCTTGTTCCTGGCTTCGCTCTGCGATTTAATCGCAGACACCGTCGTGCTCTCAGCGGACACTTTTTTCGTCGCGGTTTTCAGGGTTCCGCGAGATAGCGGACATTCTTCTGGACACGAGGGAACGGTACCTCGTGCATTCTATCGCGATGAAAGTCACGGCAGTCCAGTGGCGGTTCTGTCAAATTCTGGATTCCGACAAACTTCATCGAGCGAGATGAATGCAGTCCGGCAGCTCTGCGTTTCGCTTGTGCCGGCAGGGATTGAAACGGTTCCGAAAATAACTGTTTCAAACAGTTATATATCGGTTCTGACTGAAACAGTTATGAAGAACCGATATTCTGAATAACTGTTATAAGGAACCGAAATTTCTGACTATATCGATTTCGGTTACGGTTCTACAGAACCGATATTATATCGGTTATAGCGGTTCTAGAACGGTTCTGGAATTGGTTCTCACATCAATTTTACAGGAATTGAAATAAGTAGATATAACGCTTATATATATTAAGAATTTATTTTGGATATTCTTCCGAATGGCCCCAGTGGCCGAACGAGATGAGGTTTGCAGGGAGGAGTGGGGAGGGGGTGTGGACCCTAAATCTAAAATTGTAGCTTCGGGTATTTATCAGTTTCCAAAATCTTAATAAAAAATTATTGTTAATTTTATAAAATTTTTTAGGACATAGATCCGAGCACCCCTATCCGGCGACCCTCCCGTCTCCCCAAACTGTTTTACGAACTGCTGGACGCGTTCCCCTTACCTCCGCGTGCTTCTCAGGCGCCGGAAAGGCACGTATATTTAGCTGAAATTCAAAGTCAATTTTCTCGAAAACGAAGCGCGATATTAAAAAATTGTATTCTTATTTGTATTCGTCTTATTTTGGCCAGTAGAAGCACCCCCTAGAATATTGACTATCAGTAGAATAACACCCTATATAGTAGGATGGGTCGCATTCAGGGTTGCCACCTTATCACCATATAAATCCCGGAGTGCCACACATTCCAACCCGGAGATTCGAATATAAACCCGGAAATGGAAACAACAAAAAAGTTTTGTTCACAAATATTCAGAAAACAGATGAGCGATTTTTTTAAGCACAAACAATTCAGAATTTAAAAGTATCTGTTTTTTTAATTAATAACTATTATTATATATAAAATTGATACCATTGTATAATACCACAATTTCTTATTATCTCATTTTTTTCTACAACCCAGAGATTTTTTCAGTAAAACTGGAGCATGGAGATTTGTTTCAGAACCCGGAGTTTCCGGGCCAAAATCGGAGAGGTGGCAACTCTGACCGTAACCGAAATCGATATAGTCAGAAATTTCGGTTCCTTATAACAGTTATCCAGAATATCAATTCTTCATAACTGTTTCAAGAACCGAAACCGATATCATAACTGTTTTAAACCCCTGACTAGTGTTCCTTCTCGAGAATTCCTTCTCGAGAATTTCTCGAGAAATTTTATAATTTCTAATTTCTTATTTCTCGAGAAATTACAGTGTTTCTCGAGAATCTTCAGTGTAGGAAAATTATTATAAATCCTTTGTTTTCAGACATAAATTTTCAGTTAGTTCAAATTGTGTGTTAATCGCGAACATATAACAATCAGTGATAAATGTTAGCAATATATACGAAGAATTGTGCGATTGTTTATAAACTTTTCTCTTCGTATGAAAAATGAAAGAAATATTTTTGCAGCCGCAGATTTTGTCACAAAAAAGACAAAATCTAGATTGGCTGTAGATTGGATAGTAGATTGGCTGAGGCGACATTAGACGCATTGTGTTTTTGAAAAAATTATTTTAAAACAAAAAAGTAATGTTTCGTCTTGCTCACATTTTATACTAAATAAATTAATTTATCAATTATATTTAGTATCCTTTTTTTTCATTTACACAAATTTTGTCTAAGTTGGACACGAATAAAAATTTACATCAATATTATCAACACTATTCCAAAAATATAAATTTTTCAAAATTTTTTTAATTTCTTGAGAATTCTCGAGAATTCTCGAGAAATAAAATTTGATTTCTCATTTCTCGAGATGCGAAAAATATCGAGAAATCAGGAACACTACCCCTGACTTGTGCGGTAAGGCTCAACGCTGTTTTCTAAGCATATTATTTATCACAGTGCCGAGACAGAGACGCATTAAAAATCGCGCGATATCTTCTGCCATTCAGTAAGTTGCGCCAGCCTGACTGAATGCGTCGCATCGCGCCGCTAAAAAAGACTCAACGTACGCCTGGTGCATTTTAATTGTCCGAGATTAGTATGTGAACTGCTCGACTTCCTGCCTCTAGACGGGTCGCGATGCGCTGTAAACCGGAAACAATGCTTGGGGTAATTGCAGCGGTAAAATTGCGAGGTTACGGGTTCGCGGTACATATTGCTTGATCGGTTTTGCAGGAACGTGCTGGGTTATATATTCTTACAGATCGACTGTATCACTCAGAAAGTTCCCTTCCTGACGAGCTTCGACTCTTTAAGCTTCAACTAATTCGAGTCACGTGCTGAGATCCTCTCAGTATCCACCTTAAAAATCTATGAATAGTACTCCACAAATATTTAACTTACCGATGATCCCAGCTACTCCACTCGCGTGGAAACAGGAGTTAGACGTCCATAAATCTCTCCACACATCACTGAAACATATCGCGACGAAAAATTTCCACGTGCCCCTTGTTCGAACCGTTTACTCTGCGAATTCCTCTCCAATGTGCCTCCCTGGGAATTCGAAAACACCACAACGCAGCGTCGATAAATTTTCCTCGCTACACGCTGCCGGCCCACGCGGATCGGCCGCTCGAAAAAGGTTGGAAGCCAAACGGGTGGCAGCTGAACAAACACTCGCGGCCTATTAATCCGCGAACGAAACCGAACCGCTTTCAAATATTTAAAGAATCTGTTGCGATGCCGCTCGCCGTCCGTGAATAATACATTTATGCGCACCCGGCATTAATTTCGCGCGTCGCTCCAGAAACGCGTGGGAAATGGGGCGAGGCGCTCCGCGGTGCTCCATATTAAATTTATCAGCTTATTACGCGGCGTTTATCCTCTCGGATATCTAAATTTCATTACCGTCCCGCGTCGTCACTCGTACGAAAGCGGCACTGTTCGCCGAACAATCGTAACGAGGCGACTTTTCCTCGGATTTCGGCCGCCGAATAAATCCGCCAATTAGCCGGGAAAGGGGTGAGAACGCTAGGGAAACGCAGATTTCCCGGCCGATGCGTATTGATTCAAATGCCAGCGATCGCGATTTCACACAGTTTCCCCGGCTTTGCCATATCCGAGCGGCGGGGCTCGTTTCGTTTAATTGCGGCTCTCTCGCCCGCCGCGATCTTACGTCAGCCAGAGAAATTGTCAGGAAGAGGCTAGCAGGACTTTTTGCGGCGCGTACGAGTTTCTCGCGCGATCCTGCAGCCCGTGCAGCATCATTGTCTGTTTAGTGCGCTATGAAAACACTCGGCTCGACTGCGACTGTCGCGCAATTTCGCCGGGGCCTTTTACGCGCTGGCTCGGCGCGGTTTCGCGGGGAAACTCCTCGGCGGAACACGCGTAACGCGCCATAAACGCGGGAAATTTAATTCCCCCGGCACGGGGGAACGACTTTATATGAATACAACGGCCACGGGACTAGGCTGCACGGCCTTATTTACGGGATGCACTCTCCTGAAACGGAGAGACTCGTTGGAGGAATTAGCATAAGCATCTCGCGGTGCTCTGGAACGCGGGCTCTCTTATGGCTGTGCAAAGTGGTAGGAAGAGATTCTGCACGGGGGGTAAAAAAAGGTAATAGTCGTGGCTTCTACGGGTGAATCCGCGGGGATTTGCGAAAGAAACTTTCCATGCTGGTATTCGCGAGAATTGTAGGGCGCTTTTGGAAAATAAATTCAGTGTACTAAATCTAACCTTTGAATGTATGAATCAGGTGCTGATGATCTTGAAATCGTTCATTCAACGTCCATTCAATTCTCTTTCCGGAACACCGTCTACAACACGGGACTGTAGACCCAGCAATCGATGGCGCGTCGATGACGGTCCATTTACCTCGATTTAACTAAGGAAACTTGCTTCGTCTCATTGGCGTTTTCATTTTCGTAGAATTGTCCCGCGTACCCGGCTCAGAAGTCGATCGCCTCGATAAACCACTTACTACTTCGCGAAGTCTACACGCACTTGCATAGAACGCTGAACCAATCGAGTAACCGTTCGACCACCCTGCGCAAGACTGGCGATAAGTGGCCGCCTATATCAAGATTAGAATGCAATCTGGCTACGAGCGTCGTCGTCCGAGTGTCCCACATGAAACGACGGAAAAAACCGCGCTGTTAGGAAAGCGCAGGAGGCCGCCGCTCAAATACGCCGCGCTGGCTTTGCGCAAGAGGCTTCGGGTTAAGTTAACAGAGGCAACGGTATGTATCCCGTTTGACCCCGTAACAACGACGGCCGCTTTACGTATCCGTGCATTAGGAGAGCGTTTGAGGATTCCATCGATGCCACTGCAACTCAAATACTACTTGAGGAGTGGCGCCATCGTTGCGCTGGAGGGTTAGAGGTGGCACGTCTCGGAGGACTGTGGTAACTCTGAGGAGCCGGAGGAAACGCCTCGTAACTGGGATAATATAATCAGAGTAAAGTTAGGAGAAATGTGACGAGGAAGAGACTAGGTATATTAGATGTAGAAGCCACAGAATCTTCTTTAGAAAGATTATCGTCATTGATTCTACGCCCCACAGCATCCGCCAGTTTCGAGTAGCTCGCCTTGAGGAAAACCCTTTCTATCTCTTACTCCCGCAACGGCGAGCAACTAGTATCTTTGTGACTAAAAATAGACTGTGCAAAGTAGGTAGAACGAAGCTTATCTAGTTATGTCACACTCGGATATTCTATATCTGTCTTATTGCCAAGGCGTTTAGAATTTTCTTAGTAATTGCCGCCGTTCCGGTACCCGAGTTTCTCGGAGCCTCGTCTCGGGCGAATTAAAAAGCAAAGCGAAACTGCATGTACCTCAGAGCGGCGTGACAGCGAAACGATATTGCCCGATGAAAATAGAGGAGGGGATAATTGATAAATCGGAAGATGAAGACGCGGTACTGCAGGGGTGATTTTATATTCGCCTGTTAACAGGCCTGGGTGTGGACATGTACTTCGCAGGGAGGAACGGCTCTAGCAGCCAGTGATTAATGTCACGATCGCGGGGAAAAAGGATCGTGGAACTAGCGCGGCCCCGACGATTCAGAAACCAGGAGATAAATTACCGTTTTCAGCATCGCGGGCTTCCACGGTGCTTTAATTATCAACGAAAGTCTTGAAGGGAACGGCTTCCTTAACCAGCGGGTAATGCGCACTCTCGCCGCGCCCTAGAGCCCCTGTCCAAGGTTAGCAGGGATATTTGCATAATTATTATAATAATCTGCGGGGCGTTTAATGAGCGATCTATCGGCGGCAAAGCTGCACTCCGTTTAGATGGGAGGAGGATGAAATCACTTCGCACTTGGAGCAACGACATTGAGCTCTTTATCCAGAGGAGAAGGCAAAAAGCTTGCTTGCTGAATGGGATTTAACGTGCTCACGATACTGGCTACTAAGGGTTCATCCATTTGCACCTTCAGAAGGAGGATAAACTTCTAGTACCAGTAAACTAACTTCACTGCGAGACACCATTCACCGACTTACAGTATCATAAAGCTCTTTATACAGGTTTATGCAAGTCTAACAGCAGCCTTCTTTACTTCAGCCTGGTAACTTCACCCTTAGAATTATACCCGCGTAAATGGGTCAGGTAACTGTGAATGTGTTATAGCAAGATTCAGTATTTTGAAAGCCACTGCTGAAACTCATTAATCTTCTTTGTCAAGAGGAATCACCCTGTTTTGCGGTCAATTAATCGCGTTTCATATGGATATATTGGTCGATCGCCGGGAAATTTGCACGGTCGCGCGTACAAGAAGCAGCATCTAACGAGCAATTAAGGAACAGATGTAATCGCGAGTGGAAACGGCCGGCGATAAAGCCGATGGAAAGGCTCGTGTGCCTCGCGATGCGGTTTCACAATACATAACTTGTCAACGTGAGCGAGCGTTGGACGCGAGAGTTCTGAATTCTGAATCGATCGCGGTGTTCCGCGCGTCTTACGCAACAACGGATTGTCCAGATACACACCGGGTACATAGATATCCGGCCTGCGTTTATTTGAACGGGGAGTGCGTTGACTTGGCCCGAGGCTCGTGTCTCCACGCTCCAGCGAGCTTTCCGTTCGTTTGTACCTTTTGGCTTTTTAACGGCTATCGCGAATTTCCTCGCACGCACGCCGATAAATCGAAGCAAGCGCGCCTCGGCTTCACGGACGACGGCCGGCGAATTTTCTGCCGGGCGGTTCGACGTTACAGAGACGCAGCGTTCGCGGGAAATATTGTGGACGCGGCGATTTTTGGAAATGGGAGATCCGAGGATGCAGAGTGGGAGCTGGAGTGATGGATGAGCGTGTTAAGTTACGTGGCTTTTTTCTTCAACTGGTCCCGATCCCTCATTCTTTATACTAGAAATCGTTGATCGAATGGGGATAGTGATAAGGAACTATCATGTACACCTGCAGGCGTCGCTTCTTCTTTGGGATGCATTCGCATGTAGAGCGATTGCAAGAGTAACAAATCGTCGTGCGTGTTTTTTGTAATCCCGTAACTCGTCCCGTCCTGGAAACGAAACGGAGTCGTATGCAAATCTCACACGGTAGGATGTTTCCCGCGCGCAAAAGAAGGAGCTGGACGTTGGGGCCGCGACGTTAAACGGGTAATTAATTGTTAATAATAATGTGGCCAGTCGCGGTGGAAGTGGCGACCGTTAGACACGATAAAGGGTATAAATCAAAAGCTGCATTCCGTCATTGCGATTTCTCGCCGATTTTTCAGGCTTAGCTGTGAACTCGGTGGCACAGGTTCGCTCGCAAAACACGACGACATTTACATACGTAATATATGACTTAAGGCTGGGATAACAGTTCTCTGTTTGAATAATCGAGTAACAGTGTCGGTGTCATTTGCCCCAAAGTATTCGCAGGTTTTTGGGATGCCTACTTCTGCTTCGACAAACTTGTTTTCATCAATTTCGAACAAGGTTCGCTGTTAGTCTGTACCTACCGAGATTCATTGACTGCATTTGTGTGTAACAGATGTTACAGTTTTGAGGGCTTCTGTGTAGAATTTCACACTTACTATTTTGCATTGGAATCCTTTGCTTAGTGGCACACACAGGATTTAATCGTGGGGGGAGCCGAATTGAAACGATAAAAATATTTTTAACGCAAATTCAAAAAAATTCATTAGGTGATTACTCAAATTTGTTTAATAGTTTTTTCTTTTTACAATTAATCTTCTTTTTCTTTGAGGGTGCCAGGGCCCCTCGCTCCCCACTCTGGGTGCACCACTGTCTTTGCCAGTTTCCTGTGCTTTTACTCGTTTTAATGCACAGAAGCATAAACAAATTTCAAAGGACTTTCTGTTTAAAAGAAAGTTCTAAAAAAAGCTGCAGAAGTTGAACAAAGATGATATTCCCTTGGTAGAGTATAGATTGCCTGATTAGTGTAACCATTTCCACGCTTTCGTTAATTTTCGAGGACAGCCTCGCGAACGGGCAAAAACATAAACGCTCGCTGGCTGAGAAAGTCCAAGAGTTGAGGACAAGCTGCGACGGGAAGACGAGCAGGTCAAGTTCTGCTTCGCTCGAAACCAGACCGGCTGAATCACGGCGATCCATTTATGGACCAAGCGCGGATTGGCGTTTAAAATTATTATCGGACGTCTCTGAATGTCACAACAATTTCGCTGGCAGAAGAAAGTCGAATTCGCGGCGTCCAGCTCTTCTTCCATTCGTTAACCGTAATTATCCCCTGAACTGGTTAATCAACGAGAGCCAGACAAGATTGCTTTTCACTTGGGTCATTTTTTCGCAGAGCACATTGCTTGTGTTTCCTTTTAGCCTGGTTCCAGCGTCAGATCGCGTCCCTAATGAAACCATAAACTGCACAAAAATTCTAAATTATTTTCTAGCAATAAGTGTTAACACGCAAATTTTCAATACTCAATTTAAGTCGTCCCCTGTAACCAAACACCGTCACCCACAAATATCGTTCCCAAAATGGCTGGTGACCGTTAAGGTCCGCGACCTCTACCACTCGAACCACGGATTGTTCCCCAAACTTTTGTGCCAACTCCACCAGTGTCTGTAAGTAGTTTCCTATATTTTCTGTCACTCAACAGCCGGCAAATAGTCTATTTTAGAATACCGTATCCTACTTCGAAGCGTAACGTAGACATAAGTTAATTAGAAGTGTAACCATTTACGTAGACCCGAGGCGTGTCTACGTGACTTCAACTCCTCGTGACACATTGCGATACCCGGTCGACCTCATCGACATGGAAATCGAAAGAACACCTCACGCACAGCCTCGTTCGCTTCTTCATTCTTTCAAACCCGCCTGCATTGTGAGCGAACGCTTCTTTTTCTCCAGCGCATGCCGAAGCACGCGGAGGAAGATGGCCAGGCTCGATTTCGCAACTCCGTTTAAAGGATCCATCGGTGCCCGTTTGGAGTAACGGGGCACCGGCTCGGAAACGGGTTTTCATTTTTGGCTCGAATTACTATTAATGCCAATTAGTGGCCGTTGTCGACGGTGCACGGTGGAGTGTGACGAAACGGCGCGAAAGAAACGGACGCGTCGCAACGCCGGCAACGATCTTTCTGGCTAATTGGCTTGCAAGAACGCGGCCCGATATTTACGCAAACGACTCCATTCTTGGCGAACGATTATTAGCGAATTTCTTACCGATCGGCCAGCCTATAAATCTCCAACGTCGCGTTCAATTACTTCTGTCATACTTTAACGTCCGGTGGAAGGGTTCGCCGGTGTATCGATAGCTCGCAACAACGTAGCCCGATACGCCTCGTTACGAGGTGTCAATTCGCTTGAAACGAATTACTCCGATCGCGAGTTATGCCGCTCTGTGCCGCGACTCTTTCCCCGTCGAGCCCTCGAGCGCACGCAAAAACCACGCGAAAATGCCCCGCCGTGAAATCGCCGTATCCACTCGCTCGTAAAACGTGAAATGTCTGTTCTGTTCGGTTGAAATGGGAACGTTTTGTCTTCCCCGCGGACAAGTTTATTAATCAGGCTGTTCCCTGGGTCCGTTGGAATGCCATAAATGATATTCGAGCAGCACTGCCAGCGTGCACGATTCGTGACTCGTTCGTTTGCAGGCGATCCTGCAAAATCCGCAGGCTTACAGTTTGCCGATTATTGGCACGGTTACTATAAGCACAATATCGCTTTCACTCTGGGAGATAACGTTAATTGTGCTTGTAAGAAGTTATGTAGAATGTTTCAGAATCGTCGTGTAGTAACTGAACTGGATAATGGCACACATTAAAAGGAAGTTACCACACGGCCAACTTCATTATAAGCGCATAAGCATCTTGAATCTTATTAAGCAGTGGATTACGTATGTACGTAAGGATTACTATTCCCTACTACCGCTCTGAACTCACTCAGCGAGTCCCACTGCATGTACAATTATTTTCTTGCTCGAGAGAAAAACATTGACGTCACTTGTCCGCAAGCGGCGACCTCACCAATTCATAATCCTCTATTCTTCGTCCGAAGAGGAGAGGAAGAAAAGAAGAAAATAAAACGCACGGCTAGCGGCGTTCTTTTCGACCGGCGGCCGTGGCCAGATTCTTTTTCTTCTCCTCGTCCGGTCGCCGCGTCTATTTTCGCAGGTGACAAAACGGCCGACGAGCATAATCGCGTCCCTCCGCATTCAAAGGAGCGTGACACGCGTCACAAGATAGGATACACGTTGCGCGGTTCTCTTTAAAGTGACCTTCGTGGCTTCTTGAGAGCGTGCACGGGCTATAGAGGCGCGCCGGGCAGAAGATAGCCGAAGAGAAGCGAAGGCAGGCCGTAGGTGATCTTACCTCAGCGAGGTGCCATCGCCGGAACAATAGGGAACAAGTGTTTTCTTCTGCGCTCATGTTGTACATAGGCCAGCGCGGCCGTGTTACATTGTGTGTCGCTATCTTTTAACTCGTTCCCCACGCGGGCTTCGCCGCTGAAGAGGAGCGGTGCTCGAGCACCGCTCGACAATAGGATTTAGGTCGGACCATTACACGGGGACAGGGTCGATTTCTGTGCGAGCCGTACGCCTTGAATAAGAAAGCTCGGGCGCCGATACCCGCGCTGATAGCCGAGCCCAGGCGTTTTCGAGGTTCGAGCAGCGAGGATAATGGCTAGGTTCCGTGTGAACTGTCCACGCGACGCTTTGGGATCTCGATGAAAGTTCGCGATGACGACGGGTGGGAGGGAAAGGAGGGAAAACTGGAATGCTGATTACTGAGGAGAGGGTTGTTTACGGAGTTTGATGAAATATTTGAAGCAAGAAGAGTTAGAACATGGGTGATGGATTACAATGGTTCTTTTAAACTCTTTATTCAGTAGAAGCTACTGCAACCTAGCTAGACTATTAGCTACCCCATTCGAGAAATTCAGTCCTTCAATCACGCTGATCAACGTACAAATATTTCCATCAGCAATTCGATAGAGCCTCGACCTGATCCCGTTGGACGTGTTCGTTTCACCGTGTTGCCGTGTAATTGCCAGCCCCAGCAACATTTTCCCCGGCGATTACAAGAAGCAGGACATTTTCGCTTGCGTATTTATTATTATCCCAGCAACCATTATTTGTCGCGTGATTACGGCCGTTCGACATCCTGGTTCTTTGCCCGCGGTGACAGGCCGGAGTTGCGTAACAGGCTTTTCTAGACGGGGGAAAAGAAGTCCCCGTGGGTACTCGAATTTACGGTTCTATTCACATGCTTGGCCGGCGTTCCGCGAGCGTGCAACTCCCCCGATTAAAGAGGATACCAGCCTAAGGTAATTAACGTAAAAGCACGGAGGAACCGACGGCTGCAGGGGTTCCGAGAAATTACGGATGCGATCTGGAGGACGTAATTGCCTCGTGAACGGAGCCGATAGATGCCTGGTGAATTTTACGATGCAGGATCAACGCTCCGTCGTCACCGGCCCGTCGCGTCGTTTGCGTGCTGCTCGGTTTGTCCTTCTCGTTATCGTGCTCTTGACACGGTTTCGACCTGATCATGTTCTGTTTGAGAAGCGGGGACGTCTCGAGTGCTCAGCAACCGAGAAGTAATATGAAAGACTAATAAAAGAGTTTGGATACCCATCTTTGCTTGTGCTGCTCGGTGTTGAGGATCTCGTCGAATGTGGAATATTTTGCGGAGTTAAGAGGTTACACGCAGCCAGGTGGTAGAAGAACGATTTTTTGGAATTTATTTCGGAAAGTGTACAGGCAAAGGTTATTGTATTCCGATGAAAGACATTTTAACAGGTTGTTATATTATGTTTTGGTGTATAAGTATTTATTTATTGTAAAATTAGGGGAGGCCGGAGCTATTTGATACATTATTCTTTTTTAATTTTTAATTTTTTATTTGAATTAATTACTTAATAATAAATGTGCCAAAATATAGTTTGGTTCTTCCTCTTTAATATACAGTAAGTGAAAACTTGAGAAAATATATATAAAAGAATGAAAAAATGTTATTTGGACGAAGGGAAAATGTATCAATTTACTCTACTGTGGGGCTAGTTGATACGTTATTCTGTTTCCAATTTTTCATTTTTTATTTGAATTAATTACGTAATAACAAATAGGCCAAAATATAGTTGGGTCCTTCCTCTTTAATATATAGTAAGGGAAAACTTGAGAAAATGCATACAAAATGAATGAAAAAATATTATTGGGACGATCAATTTGGATGTATCGAAACTATTTGCTTTTCTCTTGTATATAAACGAAAACAGTTTAAAAACAATTGTTAACGTTGAGCTACACAGACGTGCGCTGGATCGTAGTAAAGAATTGAACATTAAACTTCACATATCTTGCTCAAATGGAGCTACATATATGTACACGGTGTCGAGATAATTAGACTGTATCAACTATCCTCTGTCTTCGGTACAACTGATTTCCCGAAATGAGTTATTCGATTGCGGTGACCAGGATTTTTTAAAAACCGCTTCACCAATCTTTCTGAAACTTTGTAGGCTTCTTTTAGACATTCAAATCTAGTCTTTAATCGAAGAATTTGTTTTTCCAATGCATAGTTTTTATTTTATGATGGAAAAATGAGTGTTTTTCTCTACGAGAATCGATCATTTCACTTTAACATCCACTATTTTGTCCAAGATTAATATTTTATAATACAGAATGATTAAGAACTAAATCAACTATTGTACTAACTAAATTTTCGATTTTTTATTTTAGATTACTCAGTTTCGAATAATGTTGATCCCCGCGAAACGTATTTCTAATAACAGCTTCGGGGAATTCAGTTGTAATTTTGCAATAACTAAATACTTTTATACCAAAACATAATATAATAACCTGTTAAAGTGTCCCTCATCTAAATACAAAAATCTTTGCATAAAAATGTGCATATACTTTCTGAAATAAATTCCCAAAAAATCGTTCTTTTTCTACCTCCTGACTGCGTGTAATCCCTTAAGAGAGATTCTTCAAGAATCCTGTAGAAGATTATACATATTCTTTAAATAACATGTTGTTTTCGAGCATTGATACATGTTCTTCAGATTCATTGAAATCGCTGAATTATCGACGCGAACTTTCTTTGTTACCATTCATATTAAAAATAGCCTCCATCCGCGTGGGCATATCTCCAAAATCGTAAAATCGTGTTGCGTGACAGGGTTTCATCAGCATTTCGCAGAGATTTCTGAGGCAAGTCCTAATAATACGTTCGCCATTCTTCGAAAATTTAAAGCGCAGTTTCTCAAGAGTGTAATAAAAGAGTATCATCGTATCAAGGTCGTTACGATCGTACCTGTTGTAAAGATATACGATGCTATTTAAGAGAGAGAGAGGAGAGCTGGCTATGTTGACGATTTCTGCAAGCATGAGCAGCATGCTGCTATGCGTCTACCTCTATCCTTGATCTTACTATTATTCTCAGTTTACAGATAGTTCTTTTACAAGCATTACCCTATATAAGAACATCTCAGAAAACCAGTTCACTCGCAATCGCTGGACCGATAAGAACTTCTTTTCAAAAAAGTTCCACGATATTCAATTGCAGCGCACCACCTTTACGCGCTTCCTTTTTAAATCGAGCTGCATATTCTTCGATGCGCTGCGCTGTTTTTCATTAGCACCTATCTACGGAGCAGCATAAACTGTCTCTGCAAGAAATGTTATTAGGCTAAGAGATAGCCAGGCGTTCGATAAATCTGTCTCGTATCGACGCAGTGCATTAACATTCCTGCAAAGCGCGTCCTCTCGTTCAATATTTTCCACGATACGCTGAACAAGGAGGGCAGCAAACGAAGGAAATGTGGCGACAGATTGCTCGGCTACCCGTAAAGTCTCGATCGGATCCCGCTGTCGTCGAATCGAAATCGCGTTTCGGAGAAGCAACTCGTGTTTGTTTTTCCCGTTTGGAAGTGCCTCGCGCGCGGAGAGTCCGCTACGCAGATGGGTGTACGGCCTTATTCGGCTTATTTGGCGTGGACAGACGCAGGTGCCTCAGGAAATCGACGGGAAAGGGGTCGACCGGAAAGAGAAACTGTGAGCTAATCGCATCGAGAATAGAGGGCCACCGTTCGAGCCGCGAGTATGGTCATTAGCAACCGTGCTCGCTTCAACGGTTCTCCTTAAACTGTACAATTAGAGGAACAGTATCAGAGAATTGTTCCCGAGGAAACATTCAATAGAGGGTCTTAAAGTACTAACCCGTGTCCCCAGAATAATGTTCGTCGAAATTCAAAGTGCGCAGAACTGACCACGTCCTCCAGTTTGGTGTGTAGGCGTTGGCCACTTTAGTATTAGGCTTAGCAAGGCAGAATCCCTCGTTGTCGTTAGGAGCAGGTGTCCAGCAAGCAGGAGCTCCAATCCCCAAGCAGCAATCCGATTAAAAATCCTTTCTTCCTGCACATGCTAATAAATCCTCTAATCCATCTGGAAAGCCTAAAGCCTGACAGAGAAACGCCCAACGTCTGACACGCTTACCCGCGCGAGATCTGCGAACGTCAGTCGTGGCATCATAAACCGAGAGCACAGCTCATTTACACGGTAATACAATCATTATTGCCGCGCAAGTTGATCCTCGAAGGAGTCCACAAAAGTCTTCAGCACCTCCGAAATCTCTTTACTTACTTAACTGGACATCATAAACGCTTGCTGCACGGTTCGGCTCTGAAACCCGCGGTTCCTTCAGCCGCAAGGACAATTAGCGAAACTTTCCCTCGCTCGTGCAACGCTTATCTGCCAATCACCGGCGACACATCTATTTCCTCGCGATAAAGATTTTCTATCGCGAGCCGGTAGAAAATCCGTGATAAATGCTATGATCGAGGAGGATGATCGTCTCTCACCTTGGCGGCTTCTATCTGTCAGCGGCGCCCTCCGCCAGGAAGCTCGGACGTCAGCTCGGCCCTCTCGCTCAGGATTTTCCCGGTTTAGAGGAGGAAAGCTCGGCGCTCGTGGCTCTGCTACATATTGCACGTTCATCGGCCACTTTCTAAACGGCGCGCGGATGAAGCGGCGCTAATGAAGCTATCTCTCCGTACGAACCAGCGGCGGCCCGATGTAAAAGTTAGTTAAACTCGCTCTTACGTGCGCGCGAGGGCCCCATGTTAATTAAGAGACGAGGTCACCTACATCGACAGCGAGACGCCTGGCGTACCTGGAGAAATGTCGGGCAAACACGTTTGCTTTCCGCTTCCCGAGTGCCGAGAGTCGACCTCCACTGCATCCTCGGCGCTTCTTTCCTGCTGACGATAGGTTCGCGTCTCTCGCGTCGGGCGACTTGGCGGCAGCGTTCGTCACCTCGTCACGGGCAACACTCGCCGATCGCGCAAAAGTGCCTCGAGTTTTTCCACCACGCGACACGGGACCAGCGGCACTTTCTAATTTGGATTTCATCGCGGCTGCCTGGGAACAGGCGCGCAGGGGCTTCAGCAGTGGTCGCGAATGCGCTTCGGCTATTAATTGCAGTTAAGGAAGTATCTTTGCAAGAGATTTATGAGGAAAGCCTGTGGGGCAGTGCTCTGGTTTACAAGAAGAGCCAATAGAGCCGTGTCGACATACTACGCATTCGTTATCGTTACAAATTGATCGTTCATGAGATCACGCAAGAGACCCCGGCGACCTGGTGCCGAGAGCAGGCTTAATATTCGCCACGGTTAACGTCCACTCGCAGACCGCTTCATTCCACAGACTCGAGCTGTTAAGCGAATAAATTTGTCGGTTTATTGCTCGTTTAAGAGGTCGTAAACAGGGGGCCAACGATGTTTTTCAATTCTCGCTGAGCGGGGCCGAAAATTATGGCCCGATGTCGCCCCGCTCTTTCGATACCCACCCGCCGTAGACGCGGAGGACCTTAATTCCCAAAACGCCGTTGCGAAAGGCCCGGGCTGTTCTCGTAAAAGTGAGAGTTGGGTCGTTGGTGATATAATCCGAAGTCATCGACGCCTGGATGTCTTTGTGGCGCGAGGATTACAACGTCACGAGGAGTACGAAGCTCCGACACGCGGGCAGAACGGTAGAAATTACGCGTTCCGCGGAGGAACGCTTGAGTTACGTTTTAATTGCCTGTTTGGTCGTTGGTCGTCCTAGGGAAGTAGCAGACGAAAGTGTACTTTTTATCGTCAGGGGGCATCGTCCTCTTCTGGCCACCTTGCGTGACCCACGGGTGACGAGCCGCGCGACTTCCTCGCTGGTATCCTCTTCGTCCTGCATTGTTGGAGAGGGATCTCGACGGCGCGAGGACGGATGCCCACGCGTCACGACGTGTCAAAAGTTCACGGCTATCGAGGGTTAATTAGAAAGTTCGATTGCGTCGGTGTTAAATTGGAAGCTAGACTGCAAGTGCGCAATTAGCAAAAATTGAAGTTTCAATCCTGCTGGTTTCTGACCGAGGGTTTTCCTGCTTTCTCTGTGAACTGTTGTTGAGTGACGGCGACTGATTGAGTTGCGTGGAGAAGCTGAAGAGGCCTCGGAGAATGTTCTGTGGAATATTCGGCTGTTAAATTCAGGATAGAATCATTAGATCAGGTAGAAGGGGCTTAGAGACACAGATGCTTGTACCAAGTGTGAGTGTGATGCTTCTGCAAAGGGTGAAAGGGGAAGGCTATATTCTGTAACCGTGCAGATTCTTCTCGAAGGCAAGCCCGATTGAACTTCGGCAGCTCTGCCAAGCGTTCACTCGTAACACTCAGCCGGGCTAGGGTTCCTAGCCCGATCTATCGGGCGTCGTTGGTGCGGTGACAGTGTAGCCGACGCTGAACACACGGGTCACGCCTGCTAGGGCCACGGGATAATGTCAAACGGCCGTAAATTACAGCCGCGGCGAATCCTCGCCGCTGCACAACGTGGGAGTCAGAAGGCAAGCCGAGAGACATAATCGTGCAGGGGATAACTCGCCCGAACTTTCCCCTCGTTTATTATTTTCTCGATTAAACGGGCCGTGCCTCGGGGCTCCGCGGTGTCACCTGGGCGAAAGGTCGAACCATCCACCTCTGTCGATAGGTCGATATTGTTAGCGCGCTCCTCCTGGATCCTCGCCTCTTTCGCATACCGAAGGTAAACGGTGGATTTTTGCGCGAACGGGTATCCTGGACGCTTGTGCCATGCTTGTGAATCCAATTCTAGAGGATTCCTAAGAGATATACGGGTGTCTTTGAACGGAATTCTACGTGGAAGAGAGTTTGAAGGATTTGAGTTGATTAGAGGGTTTCCTGCTACTTTAGTAATTTTGATTACAGAGATATTGGTTTCCGTTTTAATACCATTTCCACTGAGTAGACTTTTCGTATTTAGGATAGAGGACTCAATTATTGACACCTAAACAATTAAGCTATTAAGTCACTTTAAGCTATTTTACTTAAAATAAGGAATAAATAAACTATAGTATAGATTATAATAATAATAATAATAATAATAAACCGTCTTTATTCTCTTAAAATATTCGATACAACGTCGTGGTGTTAGAAAACGCAAAGTACAGAAAGGGCGAAGCTCAGCGTCGCTGTTATTATGCCTTACCCGAAATAGATTCGGATAAATAGTGAAGAACAAGAATGAGGGGGGGATAGAGTATCAAACTAAGACGTTTATAAGGATTCAGCGGTAGATCACATCAGCCCGGTTAGGACTATGCCATGTGTGGATGATTAAGGAGATAAGCTTTGGTCGCATTTTTGAAAGAGTGTAGAGTGGAAAGTGAGCTTATAGGTTGAATTACATCATTCTTTTTGTGTATGACTTTACAACGTTTATTTATTCGTCATTTTAACCCTTCGTTGACTCTCTGGGTGTGACCACCCATAAGCTAATTTAGACGCTCTGAACCTTCTAAATACAAAATAAATACCTTTTTTTCAAAACCGACTTACAAACTATTATTTCACTCAAAATATTATATCTGAACATCAACCCTGTAGATTTTTACCTTCTAATATTAAAATTTGTAAAAGTTACAATTTTTTAAAGATTTTCTTTGCTTTTTCTCGACATGTGGTAATCTAGAATTATTTTACAAAAACTGTGACAAAATTGCAATCAAAAAATAATTGGAATGCATTCTAGAGACCTTGAAATTGACCCATGATTTTTTTCATAATAATTGGATTCTTTGGATGAGAATGGCACTCGTTCAAAAATTGCTCTGGGTGTGAGCCACCCAGGTGTGTCAAAGTTGATCGAAAAAAGAGGTGTGTCAACGAAGGGTTAAGTAAAATAGCTTAAGGTGACAGTAATTGGTTAGGTGTTAGTAATTGGCTCCTTTACTCTATCCCAGATTTTCCATAGAGTTGAAGTTCACTATGACTCGTGTTCCCTACAACTCCCGATTCCTCAAGCTACAAGTCTGAGATAAGAACTAGAATTTCTCTCTCGATCACCGCAAACGCAACACCAAAGTACCGCGCAAAGAAATCCCAGCTTGTGGACACCGTTTGACCGATCCGCGAGTCGAAGCAACGAGGCGTGTACTATTACCAGCGAAGGGAAAAAACCCACCTCGCGGAACTGAACCGTCGCTTCGACGCCTCGAAGAAACAGCTGATCAACTGGAAGGACGACGTAAACGCGAATTTGTTTCTTCGTCACGTGTCCGCTCGTATCGCTGTTAATCGACAGGCGCAAGAACTGCATCTAATTTTCCGCTGCTCTTGCATCCTTTCTTCTAGCCCCGCCTCGAAACTCTTCTTCCGAGGGGGCGCCGGGACCGCGCGGCTTTAAATTCCTCCCGTTTCAACGAGCTCGTTTATTCGCCAGCGGGATTCCAATTGTTCGACGTGCGTCGACTGAACATGATCGAGACGGTATCGTTTTGTATCGTTTAATCGAGGCTCCTGTGCGCAGCATAAGAAATCGATTCGCCAATAGTCCGGACGAGAAAGTAACACGAGCTTCGAACCTTCTTACCCGTTTTTACCGAAACAAGCCCAAAACGAATTGTACCGATTAAACAGCCCCGACGCCGATATAGGCAACTTGCATTCGCAAACATCCTGCTTCGTCGATACCTCGCAACGAGTCGTTCACGGCTAACTAACAGTTCACTTACATACATTACTCTCCGAGATGGTAAAATGGCAGTCAGAAGAAAGCTAAAACTCGTTATTTATCGCACGAAATCTAGGATAACTAGAAGCAGACGAGTAATTTCGCCTTGCATCGGTATCTTAGAAAGCGACAGTAAGCGTTCGGGAAGAAAAAGAAAGCTTTATCTGCGGATCGAGCAGGACTGAATTGATCGTCGGCTGAGTTTCGCCCGGACGCGGTCGAGAATGGTCTGCGCGCGGGCAAAACGGGGATGCGCTGGCGAGATGAGGTGCATATCCACGGTTAGCAGAGGGCTGCGTGGTAACAAAACTGGAGATCGGCCATGTGGAAGCGGGCCCGGGCACGTATGCCATTCGGTATCTGGATGCACGATCTGCGTGCCTCGTAGCGCCAACGTGGCGATGAAGTTCCACGGCACGTGGGATAACGCGGTGCCCACGGGGAGGCACGTACTTGTCCCGGAGAAAATGTGCTAGAGCATAATCGCGAAACGACATTACCGAGCGGCGGTTGCATTCCACGGAGGGCGACGGGCCCAATTCCCGGTACAGCGCCGCTGGTACCTGAAATGCATTCCAGCGAGGACGTCGGGTTCCAGCCGCGTGTACGTCAGCGACACTACCGGAGGAAAAATTATGGGAAGGGCGTGTGCGCTTACTTACAGGATCAAGGAACGCGGCTGGTTGCACCGCGCGCTCGCCTCTCGAGGCTCTTTCATCCTGGGATTCGAAAGTTCTTCAGCCGTCCCGTGGGAATCCTTGGATACGGCAGCGTCTCTCGAATGGGACTGTGGGTAACTTCTTCTATATCGATGACGAATTCAGTTTACAGTGGCTTTCCACTATTGGAATCATCTTAAATGGATTTTCGCGGAGTCTCAATTAGCCTGGTAACGAAGGAAAGGGGCCATAAGTGGATCGTTTCGAATCTCGTACCATTTCACAAGAATTTCACTCGGAGAAGAAGGTTTGCGGTGTCAACGAGGATGATCGAGCTAATTACTGGCACCGCCGAAATCGCACCGCGCATTAGGCACCGTAGACTGCGGGACGCGCGAAAGCGATGCCGTGGCTAATTGGATTTTACTAATTAGCTTTCTCCTTTGTACAATTAAGCCAGCTGTTTCAGCTCGAGACGGAAGTCGAGGAGTGTTTCTCCGACGGCCGGGCTGAACCCTCGTATGGCACGCCGCCGCCGCGGCATTTGTCTGCCGTGGGTCGATCTTCGAGCACGCTCTCGCCCCGATTCGTTTCGTACGATTAGGCGGTCGTAGGATTCACGGTGGCCAACCGCTCGCTTCGCTCTTCACCGCCGACGGGACTGTGAATTTTTTGCGACTCTGGACGCGCCGAGTGAAATTGGGCGTCTCGGAAGGGTACTCGGACCGTTGGGCGAGAAGACGCGAGCCTTTTAAAACGTTCGGAACTCTGAATGGCCTCGAGAGGAGTTGCGTAAGGCGAGAAAATCAGGATACCAGCGCGATCTTGATTGCGGGCAAAATTAAATCGAATGACCTGGAGCGTGTCGTAAAACTTGAGTGACTTACGTTGATCGGTGCATGAGTAGGTATGGCACATTCACGCAAAAGATATTGAGGATCGAGTCGAAGTATGCATAACATTGTTGATAGTTGAGAGAAATTGTCGATATATTATTCCTTGTCGCTTGTTAAAAAAAGGGAGAAGAATACATTTTTTCATTTAGGGTAAACGCTCCAGTAAATGAACACTTAAGACTAGTGAATGGACACTTTTATAAAATTATGTTTGCAGCGCGATTGATTCTACGTGTTGCGAAAATTGTTTGGATATGAAGCGAGAAACTAGAAGAAGTCTATAATTAATTAGTTGCTTATTTTAGTAACTTATTTTACTCGTTTTAGTAAAAAATGTCCATTCACTGGTAGTGTCCATTTACTGGTATATTTACCCTACTGTGATGAACACGAAATTGCAGTAAAAATAACGCGTTGTTCTTGTCTAGGGGCAGGAGGAGGAGTGAGGGGTTAATAATCAATTAAATTTGCCCTTGGAAGGACCGCTTCTTAATTTACGCGCGTTCCTTTAAGGGAAATATAAATTTAGAACAGGTTTCGTTGTGCGTGGAGTTTTGTTGTTCAGTGTAGTTTGTCCTTGTGTTTTTCCTTTATTTTTTACTGTAAAACTCTGCCGCACATCAGCAGAGCCGAGAAGAATTCTCGCTAAAGAAATAGGAAACCGTCTGTTGCTGTTTACTAACTATGGATTTCGCGATCCGCCTCGCATTAGCGGCGCATACAGAGTAGTATTGTCAGGTGTTACATCAGACCTGGACGTGGCAGGAACGATAATTAAACCGATCGTCTCGTTCCACCGGGAAATGGATGCTCGTTACGTGCACCGTGCATCCGACAAATTATCTCTTTACCAGTTGTAGAAGAAGGCCCTAATAATAATCAAGTAGCAAGGTGAATAATTTCAAAATTACTATCAGTGAGCTGTGGTTTCTTTGATCTCAGAAAACTTGCACAACCAACATCTCTTTATTAAGAACACTACTTTTATCATTTCTACCTTTTAACTCTTTGAGGCACACAATTCTAAGGAAAATAAAAACCCTAAGTGCACAGAATTTTTTTATTATAAAAAAATGAAAATTCAATTATTTAATTAAAACAGTATTCAAAATAAGAAAAACAATAATAAAATTTCATTAAGTCCTTTTTTACAGGGTTGGACATATATAATCCCACCATGAAACTAATGCTTTAAATGATACTCATTAAACACACAACTTTAATACCAAAACAAAGTGGTGCATAGCATTGCCAACTGAATGAAAAACTTTAAATAAAATATTAAACTGTATGACTATGAGTAACTTCAACTTCTCAAGATGGGTAAAATATAATACATTTTATATTATTATTATCCCATGCATAAAAAGCTAAGCAAAAGATGGGACAGTTTCTAACCCATCTAGCCGCAAAGAGTTAATAGAAACACATGCATTGAACTCACAAACATCTCTGTAATAATCTATGACGACAGTCCAAGTATACATATATGAATGTAGGTATGTGTCCTGACCTAGAAGCCCACTAATAATTATCTTGTACCCACGTTCATTCTAAGCAGATTTTATGCCTTTCGCGTTAATACCACGCATAACTAGCAACAACACAGGTATTTGCCCATACGTTTTGATAAGCTAATCATCAGCAGCCTCCGTAGTCAGCGGCACCAGCCACGCGTTTCCGGTTCTCTCGTGGATACCATCGGCGGCGTACGATCTGCCGATCTTCCTCGATCGTAACTAGCAATTACACACGTCGAGCCGGGGTGGGGTAAAAACGATTTGCAACGCGGCTCGTTGCCGTAACGGCGACTATTTTTTTGCCATCCGCGATCCCCTCGACGGACTCCTTGATGACTTTCTTGCGGCGTGGCGCAACACCTCGCCGTCGGTCGCCGATGAAAAACCGCGTTCGCGCTAAAATTATTTCTCGCCGCCCTCTTTTGCATCGTCTTCCCGCGGTAATTTATGGGCGGCGGCCCGACCCCGTCCGCAATTATTTAGGAAATCGAGTCCTTTCTGGGAGCCTTATACCTTTATGCAGCACGAAGAAACGTCGCTTTTGATTAACGATAATACAGCAGTTTCGCCTGCTGCGGTACTTTTTATTAGTACTTAGACACGCTCGTGTGACGCTGGTGATACTGAATAGTCGGTTTATAGTCGCGAGGACTATTCTTAGCATCGTAATGAAATATTCAAGCGTTCGCAGCCGTTGTTTGCGCGATGGGGAATCTAAATAAGGTGCTAATCGATGCATCGTTGATGTTGAAACAGGTCTCAGAATATATTTCCATTTAGAGCGAATGATTCTTCTGGATTTATCTCCCTCTGTAATTACTATTTCTCAGTAAAGTGTGGCACTGCTTCCTGATACCTCGAAGGATCATTCAGTTTCCCTTGAAAACTCTACGCTTACCTGCGCATTTGCTCGAAATTTCGAATCATCGAGATATTCGTGATCCGGTTAAGTGCTTTAGCACTTTCGCACATGCAGCGACACGCGAGCGTGGAAAACTGCTCCGCCAACTGCGGTGTAACGCAGCAATGACCGAGCGAAACGATTGTAGCTACACGACCTTCCTGCGTGCCGGCGATAATTACAGTTCCCAGCGTGAAAAGAACTGGTGTATTAGTCCATTATCCATCCGGCTAATTTGCTTCAACGGTGCCACTTATTGTTAGACGAGGACTTTCTCCCCAGTGTGTCTATTTGCGTATACGTTCGCGGCTGCTTTTTGCGTCGGCTTCATCGCGCCACGCTGAGAAATGGAAAACGCGGTCAAAGTATAATTTGAATTTAATCGTGCAATTCGGGTCAATAGGAGTGGAACGTCTCTCAGCACACATAACGTCATCAGCACGTACAATCGCGATTAATGAAGTAACGCCTCTTATTCGAACACGTATGAGCCAAGTGAAATTGCAAATCTCGGACTAAATGAGTCATCAGGAATTTCATGTTTTCGAAACGATCATCCCGATAAGATCCTTTCGATATCTCTGAACAATTCTGACAGCATCCAAAAAATGGTAATTCTATCATCGATGCAACCTTCGAGATACTTTGACCGACGTTTCTATGCAATTAGGATAATTCTCTGAACAGCCAAAGACATACGATGTTCCTCGGGACGCACGTTTTGACGGTCACACGCAATCGGGACAGCTTTCTAAATAATAGAGCGGTGACGTTTTATCGATACAATCGTTAAGAAACTCTGTACGATATCCCTGCATAATCGGGATAATTTTCCAAATAACCGAAGGAAGATCGATCCTCCGAAGGCAGCGTTCTCAACATTCTCACGCACCCGGGACAACTTTCCCGGTAATCGACCACATTTCTGTATTATAATCATCGCAAACTACGGGTCAACGTTTCTGCATAGATACTTCGAACAATGTTCCAACTGCATAAGAATCACAAATGATTAAAGCCTATTATACCCTCCATTGCCTTTCAAAAAGCCAAACAGTAATGGCCCCTTAAACAATAATTCCAATTCATTCAAATCAATCCCCGATTAACAAAACATGCCGATCCAACTAATCCAGCGTGTCGCAAAAAGCTCGCGTCGCAGCTGATTATCTGGCCGTGCGATCGCGATAAAGTGACGCGCAGCGAAATGGCATCGTTCCAGGGAAACGATGGTCGCGACGATACGCAAGAAGCGGTTACCTCATGCAGGAAGTTCAAGGTGGAACTGGAAGTTGTCGCGCGGAGGTCGCGAAAGCACGTCGTAAAAGCCGCGCGCTCGTAAAGCGACTTTGTCAGCGGTGGTCCCAGGGGCCATCGTCCCGTCCTGATCCTCGCCGTCGGCCACGCCATTCGCCACTTCCGTCCCCTTGAATTCCGCCGTGCTGGGATCTACGCGCGGCTTAACACGCGCGCCAGCGAACGTGTGCCTTCGTAACGCTCGAGGAACGCCGGCCACGTAAATGAATGGAACCCGTTCACACAGAAAGAGGAAGAGAGACGGGGCCAGGGTGCCGAGAAGGAGGGACTCCAATGCCAAGGTTGCCCGCAATTACGTTCACGCAACTGAAACTGAGCGGTTGCTCGGATTCGACGTGATCCTGTCGTTCCCCTATCCGCAACTTCGTCCTTAAGCCTGTGGATGTTGTTTCCATAGCTTCTTCCCAGTGCAAAGTTATATGTACTTGCCTCGAGGTACATGAATGAACGTAGAAGGTATCGGTTCCGCAAAGCCGCGAAGCTTAATAACGGAGGTTCTTCTGCGCATTGCTTTCCCGACTTCGTTACTACAAGGTAAGGATCGTGCAATTAAAATAGAAAAGATGCAAGCGGTAATAAAACATCTACCAGGCAGCGTCGCAGAATGCGGATAATAGGAGGGCGGTAAAATTGATTTACCGCGGGACTTGGTCTCCGGCGTTTGCCAGTTTTCATGCAGTCAGTAGGTCAGAAATCCTCGCGGCGACATTAATACCGGCGCGTTCGGTGCGCGACATCCGCGTTCCCTGCCGCTTTCCATGCATATCCTTTTATCTAAAGACCGAGGCCAGTCGAGGAGGCCACCGCGAACACATCCTCGCCGCTTGGATTTAATGGGACGATGGTGAATTCTAAATAGCCGGTAAAGCCTATTTAGAATCCAATTACCATCTGATAAATCAAGACGCGCGTTCGGCCGTCATTAACAGCGGCTTTTTCGCGCTTGATATCATTAGCATACAGTCGGACCGGGGTAGAGAAAGGTGATCGAGCACGGCCACCGCTCCGATACTCGCCCCGTGTCCGTTTCTTTCCCCCTGTCGCGCCATAAATCAACATTATTTTCGCAATTACGCGCCGCTTGTCGAATTAATTCATCGTCACCGCTTTCACCGTAAGCACCGGAAGCGCGCCGCGGCGCAACCCGGCCGACCTTGACTCCCCGCGAACTCCGATCGAACGTCGATTAATTAGTCGATCCTTCGAGCGAGCTTTAAGGTCCCCGAGCGTTTCGCGGGGGCCATCGTCGAACAAAAGCCGACGAGTTTATTGTGCGCGCGCGCGTGTGGGAAATCGACGCCGCCGGATGTTTCGTATTCAGTGTACCGTGCACCAGCTCCCTTATTATAACCGAGTGGTACGACTCGTTACTGCCTTATCCGGTCTACGGTCTACAGGTGGTTCCGCGGGGTTCGTTTACCTGTTTTCCACGGAGATGTTGCCACGCATTGCCTAAAACTTTGCGCCACCACCCGTGTCCGTACAGCGGCGTTCATTAATTTCGGCCCAGGAAGCGCGCGGAGGTTCTGAGTTCCGCCCTAGTGCACTTTAAAATCCTGCATCATTGTTTCCGTTCGACTGGGCCTTTAACTTGAATGTCTTCGTTTACGGGAGTACTACTCTGTTGTCAGAGTTGGGCATTATTCGAATAAATTTTCTTCTTCTTTTAGTTCGTGAAGAATATCTGACGAGAGGGTGCATAGTAATGGTTCCAACGGCATTTGGTAAAGGTATATGCAGATGTTCGATATGGTGGATGATGACGTAAGGGCTACTTACAAGGAGAGGTTTCCAGGTGTCCGCCTCCAATTGCTTTGAATTTTGGATATGTTTTAGAGGACCGAAAAATAAGATATACGTGTCTTTTTATTTTGGCGTGTTTGACTATTTAGGGGAAACCACCCCTCAAAGTTATAAGATTTTTAGCTGTGCGTCTCTGATTGTTTTGGCCAAAAACCAAAGCAATCGAAGAATGGCACCGTCTATTCTCATAAAATTTGAGGGGTGGTTTCACCCCCTGAGCATGTAAACAAGCTAAAATAAAAGGACACCTGTTTCTTATTTTTCAGTCCTCTAAAAAATAACCAAAAACCAAAGCAATCGGAGAGGAAAACCTGACAATCATATAACTTTGAGGGGTGGTTTTACCCCCTAAACATTCAAGCACGCCAAAATAAAAAGTCACGTATTTCTTATTTTTCGGTTCTCTAAAACATATTCAAAAACCAAAGAAATCGGAGATGAACACCTGAAAATCTTATAACTTTGGGGGTTGGTTTTACCCCGTAAATATGAAAAGGAGCCGCTATAAAAAAAACACGTATCTTATTTTTTTCGGTCCCCTAAAACATATCCAAAATTCAAAGCAATCGGAGAGGACACCATTTTATTTAGTGGAAACTAGGGAATTAAGAAAAAACTCCTCGGATTTTTCTACCCCATCTTAGTGCAAACTAAATTTTTCCTGCGATTGTCGTTCTTTCTGCTTCGAATATTCATATAGCAAGGGCGATGTTTATGGTCTGCGGAGCAATTTCTTGAATAGCGCGGTAGACGCGTCGACGAGCGGTGTGAATGTTCTTATCGAGGGAAATCGTGAATGGGGGATGATGGCGAGAGATTGTCGCGGTCGCACAGTGAGTGGTGCATTCTCTGCCGCGTAGATATATCTGTTCTTTCTCAGGCTGAATCACCCGTTCCTCGTTTAATTCAGAGTTTAAGGGTGTACTTCCGAAACAATGTGGCATTCTTAAGCAGAGTCAGGATATGCTTAACGAAACTTTGCTTGTACACGGGAGAATATATATGTACTGGGCAACTTGCGAGTACAGGGTGATACAAAATCGACCATCTCTACTTTCCATTCATCCCATCAGGACGAAATTATTCCCCGAGGACATCTTGGTTTACAGAAGCAATCTCTCCAAAATTGCTTTTGCTCTCAGCATTCAATGACTACAAGCCAACGTGCCATCTCCAAAAATTTCACTTCACGAAAGAAATTCTGTTATCCTCCCACGGTTTCCTTAAGACTTCCTTTAACCCTCCCTTCCTTTCTCCTTTTCTCTGCCTTTCTACTTCTATTATTGTCTTAAACGTCTCATCGAGTCAGGTAGTGGAGCAGCGGTTACGCTAAACACAGCCCATTCACCATTATAATCTGTAATTGAAATGGTGTAATAAAGACATTCGTTATTATAAATAACGAGGACACGTACACTATACCCAACACGCGACGCGATATTTCCGCGGCGTTCCCATGTGGCGAGGGTTCATCTGGATGTCACATCGAGGAGTCCAGGACCGTGAGATTTCGTGTGGCCGAGGGGGCATCGTCGCGAGGCTAGAACCGTGGAAACGGTCGAAACGCCGTTTTGAATAACGAGACGATATCGAAGTGCCGTGGGGGCCACCGTGCACCATGAACGAAACGATGCACGCCCGATAAATCCCGCTAATGCCGGCGATTAATCTCGGACGCGACCGGGCAGCCTGTCTTCCGGAATGGATACCGGCGTCACGAGAATCCGTTTCTTTTACCCCGAAACCTGGGCCCGAGGTTACACGCTTTGTACAACGAGCGAAATAACGCTGGTCGAGCTTCACTTTAAGACCATCGTTGCCAGAGGCACTCGAACCTCCACCTGGGAAATGTAGGCACGATAAAGATTAAAGAAGCTTCCTCAAACTTCTGACAGAGGTAACTGTCTAATTGAAAGCGAGAACTGCTACTTTGATGCACCCTGTAGCGTGGCCAGCGGTGAAAATGCGGCGTCAGATCTCACTCGAAAGGCTGCGCAGGATTTTCGAGCGCTCGTCGCTACGTGGGAATCGGCCGGCCGCCTCTCGCGCGCCCCGCAACTCGTTAATCTCGTTGCAAACGAATCACCGTGAAATTCGTCGAAAGTAAACGCCGATATTGCCGGCTGTGAGATACAGTCCACTCGTACGGCGCAGCCGCCGCGAAAGTCGTCAAAGAATTATTAACGTCCGAGGCAGGTAGAACGCGTTCGATTCCCGGCGCACCGCTTTCTAAGCTCGGGCGAAGTTTAAAATTCGTCGGCTTCCGACGCAGAGACCTCCTCCGCCACCCGGAGGAGGCACGCTCGATCTCTCTTTCTCGGTTTCAGGAGCGCGAGCGCAATTACCGCGCTAGGCCCGCCGCTTATCGTGCAGCGATGCGACCTTTTCAAGGCGGTGAAACCCAGGAACGGCTGGGAGACCCAGATAACAGAGAGACGCGATGTAACAATTTCATGCGAAAGAGAAAAACGAGCGTGATCGTGCTCGCCCGCTCGCGGTGAAAGGTCCGCGGCCGCTAATAGGAAACTCGCCACCAGCTGGAAACAACGAGAGCCCCGCTGATTTTCCGTCGAAAGCTCTGCCTGGACGCCGTTTCCGCCAAAGAACACCCCGAACTACTGACAATGGGAGACATTCACGGCGTTCTTGCACCGTCACGTTCATTATCGCGCGTTTTTCGGCTTCCGTCGTCATCGTCGTCGCCGTCGCCGCGAGTTTACGTAATTACTTTCACTGCCGCGTCGTCGTTTGCCTCTGCTTCTTCCAACGGATCGAGCAACCACCCCGTTCGCGGCTTTCCTTTTGTCCGCGCGTCCGCTCGCGAAGCGTGTCGGTCGCGCGCCTGCCTCCTTCCGAATTGCTCGTTTTAACTCGCCGCTTAGGCCGGCCAGCCCGTTAACGTTTCTGTTACGATTGTCACTGGACTCGTTTTAATCGATTTCGCGCGCCGCGCCGCGCTGAAACAGATGTCTGATCGAGCTGTAACGTTTCGCGCGGCTGCAACCGCCGGGGAAGTTGATAGCTGCTTAATAGATGCGTCGATGGAGGAATCTGTTAACGATCCACGCGTACGCTTCGGCAGAACGATTGAGTAATACTGAATCAATCATTCGTCTGTTTATGCTTCCATGGCTTTCTAACTGTCGATCGTGATGCGGACAGTTATTAGCGCTTTTACTTTCAATCTTCCCTTGGCTACCAACGGCGCATCAGTGCTGATGAAGATTCCTTCTTGTTAAATCAAAACTTTTGACAGACAGTGTATTCAGATTCTGAATCCATCAAACAGTTCTGATTTATTCCAGCAGTGTATGCAACTAAGGTAAAAGACCCAATACGTGGACACGTCCCAGTAGCTGGACAGTGGTGCAAAAATACTGATTAGTACATTTAATATCCGCTTTATCCAAAAAAGAACTATTTTATTCAATTATTCAAATATTTAGTAAAATATATTCATACATATGAATATATTTTACTAAATATTTGAATAATTGAATAAAATAGTTCTTTTGCACCAGTGTCCAGCTACTGAGATGTGTCCACGTATTGGGTCTTTTACCTTATGTAGATTCCTGACCCCTTGAAAGATCAGAGGCCTCCCACCAACCGCGCCCTCCAGGTTCAAGCTAGCTCTCTAAAATCTATCAGCAGCTAAATGTTTACTTAGCTCCCACTCACCTGCGAATTTTCACCAAAGTAGGTGCGTAACCTCGCGCCATGTCCCACCAAAGGGAGCACCCACGATCGTGGATAAGCGGAGAAGTCGCCAGAAAAGACTCGGCTCTCGTGGCTCGGCCGCGGAAGGTCACGAGGGGAGCATGAGGAAAGTATCGGGGAAGGCGATCGCACCAATAAAGCATCGTTCGAACAGGGTACGTCCGTACCTTGGACCGGTACGGTGTTATCGGTGTAATCGGCCGCGCCACTTTCACTAATGCGCCGTTTTACAACGGACGAGTTACGCTCGTGTCGCCGTTACCCTCCTTCTGCCCCCTTTCCTAGATATGCACACCCACCGTGTAAAACGGTAAAGATCGATGCCCGCCGCTTTCCTAATATAAGGAGGCTGGCCAGCTATTGTAGAAATCGCGATGCCGCGATAAACCACGCTCCCTGGGCGACGTGCGCAGTCCCGCTCGCGTTGGCGGCGGATTTAAATAAATTCGAAACGCATTGTGACAGTCAGTGGGACGCGGATGAAGGTGGATTTCTGGATTGAGGGTAAATTAACGGGAGATTCGGTGACTCGCAGGTTCCTTCGTGGAGGAATCATGGTGATTCTTTCGAATTATGTAGGTAGTGTCTGTTGAAGTGATTTTCTATGTTCTTTAGAGAAGTGCAGTGAACGGGGTAGCTATTAGCAATTCTTGAATTTAACGTCATGAACATTAAGTTCATGATGTTCCGGTCTAAAGCTAATAAAAATAGGTGATCTTTAGGAATTAATTATAAGAAAACTACTATGTACATACAATATAATGGGATTTATTTCACTGTGTTAAAGACGTCTTAAATTATGGAAATAATTTTATTGTTTTGTATTTAATGATTGCAGACGGCACTCGGGAGTCGTTAAAGTCGAGGCGTCAAAAAATTCATTCAAAAGGGTGGAACTTGTAGCACCTAAACCATTAGTCTGAAATAAAAAACAATATTACCAAATTATTAAAGGGCATGAAAGAAGACGCTCGTGGGTTGATCAGAAAAAATTATATTTTTTGAGAAAATATCGACACTTGAAGTTGAAATCACTTTTTCCCTACATTTTTCTTCCTTTCAACTTCTTTAAAATTTACAAAGTTTTACTTTTTTTAAAAAAAATCTGACCTGTCCGCGAGCCAGAAGTATATTTTTCAAAATAAAAAAGTTTCAGTCGAATCGGATAATAATTTTTCGAGATACTGGTTCCACTGATTTTACGAACACTGTTTCGAGAAAAACGCGTTTAAAGTGTTACGTGAGCGCTGAGTGGCTGGTTGTTACCCATGCATTTGCGGCTACTCAAATCCCTACAATTTCGCGAATTTTACGTATTTCAAAATATCTTTTTAGACGCGTATTCTTAAAAGTTTGAATTTCGAGAAATAAAATAAAAATAAATGGATATTTAGACCGGAACCTCCACTTAAGGGGGTATTTTACTGTAAGACGCGCTCTTTCTTACACAATCTTTAGTATTTTTTTATGAAGCATCTATACAACCTTTTCCGTCACAATGTGCTTCATATATTTATTGGCGTTTCAGTAATGTTTACAAATTTTATTAGAGAGAAATAATGAAAATCTATGCCAGTGCAAGCGTTTGAACGCATTCGGCACAAAAAATGAATTTTCCTTGTGTCCGTGATTCCAGCTATTCTGTTAATCTGAAATGAAAAAAAAACCAAAGTGATTCTTAATTAGGACGAGCGTGGCTCTACTCAATGGCGGAATTAATTAAAAATCATGCTTTTCTAATTTTTTTAGTCCATGAAAGATACAAAAAAAACATCGAACTATTCAAAAAATCGATAATCAAACGTCAAAGTACCGCCATCCTTCTTAATTGTCGATTTTTCTCTTTCATTCGATAGTTTTTTCAGATGATTCCATCTGTGGAAGTTCTGTGGATTAAAAGACAATACTAACACATTTCTTGCCTATTGAACGACGAATATCGCCAATCGTTTCAGCTACCCACTGATTTCCAACGAAACCATTAGTGAATGAGTATTACCTACTGCTTAATGCTTAAATGCATACTAAATATCGTGTAATTACTATAACTTAAGCGTTCGATCCCCTCACGATCAATGCACCGTGCAACTTCAATTGAACTTCAAACAGGACATTCCTAATTACAACGTGCACCATTTACCCAAGATGTCTCGTTAGCGATCGGGCTCGATGGGATTTCGCTGGGCCCTTGGCATGTGTTTCTTTCGCCCGTGAGTCAATCATGGATTTTTCGAATAACTCGTTGGTCTGGGTGTTCGAATGGCCGAGTCACCGTTAACGAGCAGCGTATTGCATAAATTTCTCGGTCGTACTCGCGGGACGTCTCTTCCATTATTCCCGTCAAACGCTTTAATGAGACGCCATGGAATGCTTGGAATACGTTTAGCGATCGTATGCGAAACCTGTGTAGACACACCTTTCAAGTGGCATGCGCGGCTAGTCAAGGATAACGCCTACCGTGCTAAAATTAAATATCGTTGCACCTGTGGCGAGCTACGCGTAACACGTTTCAAATATACAATTTCATCGTTGAATCCTCGCGTGGACTCGATTTCGTCCTGCGAATCGGCCGCGCGATCAAATGAGTCGATTTAGATTAGCGGGCCGTCACTTTCGCTCTCTATCACCGCAAATCACACGTCAAGCTAGTATCTTCGTCGGGGCGGGTAGGAGTTTATCGTCAGATTCTGGGGAAAGTGATGGAAATTTTGATATCGGCGATGTGAAATTTCGCGAAAATAGCGACGGGAGAAGTAGGCCACCGAAAGGAGACCGAGTTAATTAATTTTAAATAACCCCAGCGCAAATATTGCGAATTAAAAGTCGACGAAGTATGAAGCAATTATTTCTGGTACAAGAGATTTGATTGGAACACAGCCACGTCGATATCTTCTTCGGGGGCTCTTACATAAGGTCATTAAATTTCGAAAGAATTTTATTACTGCGCAGTCGAGTGAAACGAATTAAATTACTTTCTTATGACCGGTGTCTCTGCAACGAAGATTGCAATTTTATCAGGGTAATGCGTGCTTCGTCGAAACGTCGCTGACGACTTTATCATGAATTCTTATTATAAGATATCAGATCCCTCCGAGTACCGAGATGTATGCACCGAGCCCTACGAGTCAGAGATTGCTAGTGTTGGGTTCCTCGAATTCTGGGATGTCAGTAGGGAGGCACTGGAGTCTGAATTTCGGATTCTGAGGTCGTCAATTTTGGGTTCCACGAAGGCTGTGGTCCTTCCAAAACTCCCAGAGATTTCAATCACGTTTCGTTCCGTTAAAAAGTATCATTAACTTCGAAATATCATTGTCATCTCCATCGTTTTCTATCAAAACAAGCGTTCTGTTTATTCCAATCAGAGCTGGGCATTATTCGAATAAATTCTTAAGCCATAGAAACCCTTATTCGGTTCGAATAAACTTTTATTCCAAATAAACATTTATTCGAATAATGCCCAACTCTAATTACAACGTTACTCGCCGAAAATAATGGCAAAACTGTAGTAGTGAAACTGTATTCCTTCAGTCGTGGATGTTTTACGGATGATCCGCTGTATAGAGAGCGATCGAAAGGATCATGAACAAAATCATGTCCGTGAGGCTCGTTTCTAATCCGCCTGGTGCTAGACGCTGCGATCCGCACACCGATAGCATACATCCTCATCACTTTTATCATACGAGTAATTACGAGGTAAACGCGAAACTGTGGGCGGGAAAGTTGTTTGCCGCTCGCGCTTGTCCCCGTAGAAAGGTGATTTCATTTTTGACTGAACCACGATTAATATCGGCCAGTCGTTCAACTGCGCGGCTGCGCTATCGCACGGTATAACAATACGCGTTAACTTTCATCGTTTCCATATACGATGAGGGAATTTATAGTATCGTTGCGTGGCGATGTGGAAAAGTTTAAAGTTTCTCGTCCTCTGTGATAACGTGGCAACAAAATGCTCGATGCAATTGTATAATCACTTTAGTCTTAATTTTAAGTATTCCCACGTACTTTTTTTATTTCATTGTGCAATGCGATATCTTTAAAGAAACTGAAATAACTTAAAAATTAAAAATTAAAACTACAACGAACCATCGATTCGAATCTCTCTGCAAACTCCCTTTCATTCTATCTTATTTTAAATACCGCCAGAATGTTCGGCGATCGCGTTCCTTCCGGTGCATCAACGTCACGGTTAATCCCTGTCGGCGGGGAACGCGTTAATAAACAATTTAACGGGAACCGTGCAATTATACGACTCCCCTGTTGCATGAAAAGGGCAACGCGCCGAGAGGCGAGCATCGAGAAAGCAATATCGGCACCGTGTAATTACGCTTTTTACCCGAGATCTTTTCCCAATGTGACGAAAGTAAGACGAGTGGGGAAATCGGGGACTATGCAATAATTATCGCGAAATAATGCCGCAAAGGAGGAAGAGCACCGCGAAGGCGTGGCAATTCTTCTTTGTCGGGGGAGAAACTGTACGACGGGGCACAGGGGGGCGAGAAAGAATCCTGTGGACGGGGTCGCGCGAGAAAACGCTTCGGCGAGAAGGTTATGTCATTGCAAAAACAGCGATCGAGGAGGAAGTGCGATTGGTATGCAAATATTGCGTGACGCGACGCGCCGCGGTTGCGTAATGTCACTTAACGTCCTTTGATTTTATATATGGTTATCGTAACACTCGAGGGCGTCGCGATGAAATTTACAGTCCGATCGATTCGTAACCTGCGGTTATACCGCTGGAGTTCGTGCTCTCAGTGTTGACTAATTTGGTGGTGAACTGCAGCGAAATTTCGCTCGATCTTATTGCCATAGTGCTCTGTTTCGTAAGTCATATTGAGTCACAGCTTATCTATATTAGAATTGATACACCGATTTCATTCAAACACGTTTAATTTCAATAACGATTCAGTTAGCCGCTTACACGCCCACCAATTCCCACGTTCTCCACACAATACCCTCGTAATTTCGAATTAAGAAACATCGACTTGCCTGTTGTATTGACAGCCACGCTGGAGAAAGATGCAGCTGCGGGAGTCTTGCAGAAATTCCAGGAGAGTCGTCTTTAATCAGCAGAATCGATCCAGCAGAAGTTCGTGGTTGAAAAACTATTCCATCTGCTGCAACATTTCGCGCCTTTCTCCCGGCAGTTTCATGGGAACGGGCGAGATATGTAATATCAGGAGAGTAACCGGAGGTTTTCATTGAACTTGACTCTCTGCGATAGTCGCCATCATTGGTGACTCGCGTTAGGGACTTCACCTAGATGACTGTGCGTTTCAACCTCGCGTGAATCGAGTATAGAAGAAACATAGTTGTGTGTGTAATTACATAAAGCATACTTGGATAATTATATAGTGACCTCTTTAAGTTTAATATTATTTAACGAGATAGGGTAATTCCGGGAGACGCGGCCGGGCTGGAGAGTTAGTCGAGGTGCTATATTCAGGCTCTACATCTGTGTATATGTAAAAATGTGTTAAGGTTCCGAACAATTAGGGTAAATGTACCAGTAAATGGACACTACCAGTGAATGAACATTTTTTACTAAAACGAGTAAAATAAGTTACTAAAATACGCAACTAATTAATTATAGACTTCTTCTAGTTTCTCGCTTCATATCCAAACAATTTTCGCAACACGTGGAATCAATCGCGCTGCAAACATAATTTTATAAAAGTGTCCATGCACTAGCCTTAAGTGTTCATTTACTGGTGCGTTTATCCTAATTCTCAAGAAATCAACTGTTTCGACCAACTCTCCAGCCCGGCCGCGTCTCCCGGAATTACCCTATGCGTTTCTAGTCCTAAGTAGTTTGAACAAGTCCCTCAATGCGTTAGTATTCAAAATTTATGCAGAATGCATCCCCGGAGTATTTTGGTTCTCGAGAATTAAATGCTAGGAAGATTTCGTCTTCCACTGCCGAAACGACCTCACTCACTATATTCCTTCCACCCACGATACTTAAGGTCACGATCGAGAAAGGGAGGAGCCGATGTAGGCGGACGTCGCGAGAAAGAATCGATGGTTGCGAAAGCGGAGGAGGCTGGGATCCTCGTAACCTCGACCAGAATCGCACTCACGACGGATTGCAACGTTGTTTTAATGAAACAATGCCGTGCTTTCATGCGTTGTCGCGGGGGGACGGGGATAGGAGCGATGACACACAACGTCAGGCCTGCGTCTTTATGCACCGCGGTCGCCTTTTCCCTCTCGCTCCGAAACGGAAATGCGACTCTGATTCAGCTCGACCCTTTGCGATTGCATTGTTGAGCGGAGTGGATGTCCCACTTCGTTGCATCCAGTCGCCAACAGAAGTTCTTCGTAATTGCGTTTGCTTGAGATGAGACGGCGTTAAATAAGTGGGAGGATGGGGGGATAGTATGAGTATCAAAAGGGAGATATTCTGCAACCTTAAAGCTTTTATTGAATTTTTGCAGGATGTGTCTAGTTGGGGAACATGTCGAGTTATGCAAATTTTATATACCAAGAAGAGTTCAATGTTTGTTTAGTAAGTACTCGGCAATCTTTAGAGTTTAGAATTACTAACAGGGGTGGGTTTGGAGATTTGACGCATTTAGGCTAACAAGCATGTGCCGCCCTTTCCGTGAAAGGGCATCAAATATTTTAATTTAAAAGGGTTGATATAATTTTAATATTAATTCAATATAACAACTCACGTATGAATCATTGCTAATTTTCTACACGAAAAAAGAAGTAAATTGTTTACTGTTGTCTCAAGCCTCAGCATTTAAAGATCACTCTTCACTTTCAGTGTCAAAGAAAATGAACATTTTATTTTAAAAATAAAAAATAAAAAGTTACAGGCAAAAACATTTTGCTATCTTTTTCAATTTCTTTCGCTCCAAATCTGCCTCTGCTTATTTAAGTGATTGAAGTAAGTTATTCGAAGCTTGTTTTAAGATGTAGGTGATTGATAAAACTACTTATCATCCTACATCGTTCGTGTACTCCAAATCTCCAATCAAAATTCTCTGTAATGTATTAATATATCCACTGTTAACGGACTAGTGTCCGTGAAAGTGCACTCATTTATGTTGCTCCTGCGTGTCACAGTCCTGTAAGTAGCACGCACTGAAAGACGATGTCCACAAGCGAAACCACAGATTGCATAGTGGTAACATCTTTTTTATCTCCTTCAATATACAGAAACTGCATGTTTCGCCTTATTCCATAATTTATCCTAGAAACAATATAACAGCGTGGGCTTAGATTCAACTTGAATCCTCTTCATTCATTCCCACTAAAAGAATTCTGCTTTATCATCCGCGTAAAGCTTTTCCATTGTATGCATCGATCCAACGATCAAGAACTATCTTCACATATCCATAATTCTTTCCGCAACTGGGAGTAATTGGACGTTGAGGCGTTAGTTTCCACGGTGGATCGTGAATGGTCAGATTCTAAATAAGATATTAAAATGTTAATCGCGCGGAAGCGGCCGCGCTAAAGAGCCGTCATAGGATGTATAGTTGTCGGACGCGCGTTCGCGGACGGCAAGCGTGCACATAGACAGAGACGTCTAATTACACGCGCGCGCGGGATCGCGGAGCGTATACAGACAGCAATTTACCAGTATAAATTACACCTGCTGTGGTTAATTTTACCGGTTTAAACGGCTGCTCGCGCGATCTTCTCCCCGCGTGGAGCGACCGCAGCGCCACTCCGCCGCTTCTAATGCCGCGAAATATCGTTTTTGCGCGTTTAACGCCGTGTCGGCGCGTTTGTTTGCGTTACTCAAACCATGCCTAACTGGGAATAATGGGGACGTTTAATCAAACTCTCGACGGAGCCTCCGCGGGGACCTCGGGCTTCCCTTTCGCAGGAAAATTGCGCCGTCGATCACCGGTGCAGTATCACGCAACTTGCTATTGCTGTTCATAGTTTCGACGAGTCTGTCCGTGAGGGAAACGATTTACAAAGGCTCTCGGTGCGTGCACGCGCGACGAAAGCGTGGAAACAATTAAAGTGCGCATGGTCGCGGAGGTTCGGTCGCGAGTAACGCGTGGTGGCACGAAAAATACGTGAGAATGGTGGAGTGCGACGAGACCACGCGATCCAATAACAAAAGGAGTCTCTTGCCGAGCTCTCAGGTGAAAGTTTCACCGTCGTGAAAATGATACGGGCCCATGGGACGGTGGAGGGAGTGGGGCAGGCCATTAATTCTCGTGGACCAGCCGAAACGAAGAGTCATTCTGAAAATCCAGCATGGATTATCGAGAGTTTGCGGAGCTGAATCTGTGTTTGTACAGGTTTTCAGATGGGAGGTATAATTCACTGGCTAGCGGGCGTTCCGCGCGGGGAAATTAATTACGAGTTACTTGGGATGGTCTTTAATCTTGGCTCGTGGTCGAAGATTTGGTTAACGATGGTAATTGCGAGGCGGATGGTTTGTTTCATAGTGGCGACTAAAATTGCTGATGGAAATTAGAGTATTCTATTCACACGAGACACTTATACTGTTGGAAGCTATTTTTTGCTGATCGGGAAAGTTAAAGGAAATTCGGGTAAAGTAAATAGTGTATCATCTGATACATAGAGGGCATTGTTTTAAATTATCAATTATTAGTTAGAGGCTAGACGAAGGTGGTGTATTGCTTCGAACCTTAATATATGAAGCAGAGAGCTTCTATATATTTGTGTGTTTATCTGTCGCCTAAAAACTTTCGAACGATAAACTCTGGGATTACGAAATGTGCCTCAGTTTATAAATTTTTTATTTTTTATAAATTCAGAATCTAAATTTCGAGCGAAGCCGAGTAGTAAAGCTAGTGTAAGAATAAGTATATAAGTGACTATTCAAAGCGATTAACTTTATCGTCAAAAAATGTGTTGCAATAAATTAGCCCTCCTATTAATTTGTAAATGTGATGTATCCAAATTGTTTTCTTTATCTTGTTTACTTATTTCATTCTTTTTAAGAAGATTGTACATATATGCCTTTTCCTGGCATTTATTTTCAATTAATGTGGGCACCTATACATAATCATATATTCACCTAAAAATAGTGTCGAGTAATATAAGTTCAAAAGTTGATAATAAAGGAACAGTAATTCAGACACCACTGTAAAGTCAAACGGCAACCCCTAGTAAACAAACAAATGTCGAAATTCCACTGAAATTTGCAAACTCTCGATTGAAAGATAAGCAGGTGCAAGTACTCGAGACGCAAAAGCAGCCATAACCATACGTCACTCTACCAGCGCGCGTTAAATTCCAGAGTTCGCGGGTAGAAAGGGAGGAATTCTCTCTCAGGACAAAACACGTCGCTCCGAAAGCCTCCGTAGGTGTCGGTGTCAAAGAAGCAACGCAGGCTCCGGCGTTTCTCACGCCACAGCCTCCGATCGCAATCCATCCGGAAGGCAAAAGATAGAACGGGAGCCTGGAGTCACCTTGGCGGCGCTTAGAAATCCGAGAAACGGCTCCAAGGTGACATGGCAACGCGCGCGGTTCTATGCAAATGCGAGCGGCAGTTTCTCTGGGGTCTGCACGTCGATTTTTCCATCGACTTGCAAACAGACTACGATCCAAAGAAAGGTTCGTGGATACATGGCCAGGGGGTGAGACCTCGGCGAATATTCGTGGAGCGTCCGCCATCGTTGGCTTCTTACCTGCGTACCTGCGCCACTGTGTGCTCGATGGAACGCGTGGGCTAACACTTGTTGCGTCGCGAGATATCGGTATACCAGCAGCCATTGTGCCCAGGGGCTACCTTCACCCATTTTAGTGCCACCTACATGATATTACGCACCGCGGTTCGACGCGTTCGCGCACCCATAAGGCTGGCGACACGTTCCACCGCTGAATTACGCCTGTGCAGGCTAACCCGCGCGATGACTCAGCCGGCGCGAGGACCTTTTTCGAGCGGCCCGGCGTCTCGGCCACCTCGCAAGGACCATTTCTGACCGTCGGCATCGGGGTCGGCGAACCCGAATCACGACCGGTGCGTGACCGTACTTTCGAGACCACCAGACGTGGTCGTCTGGGAATCGTGCTGGCGAGTCGGACGCTGAGGAGTCAGGGCAGGAGTCGGGGCTCGCGCATGATTCGCATGGGATTCCTGATCGATTTGACTTTCCTTTGTTCGGTCTAAGAGTCCACTCGCTCGTGGAGCAACTCGCATTGCCCTTCATTTCTTTAAGCTCTTACTTCGCTTACTTATATTATACAAGTCGAAGGACTGATTCTCTCTGAAACAATTAGTCTCCAAAAGTACGAGCTTAGTTAGCAGACCAACGCAATCTTTTACTCCCATGTACCTCAGTCGACCCTGTCTTCCAGCAAACTCGATAATTACGCTCGTTGGCCACGCGTGGTAATTAAATCGCAACCTTACAAGGCCAGATTGCCGCGGCACATCGCGTCCCTCTTTCCGCGGAGCGTTTATTTAACGATAAATCTCGGCAGCGCGTGCACGCGGAGCGGCGCGGCGTGTAACGTGGGTAGTGAAATGAATTGCGGTTAACAATCACGCCATTATCTGGTAATGTCCACGCTTATATTTATTCGGCTGGTTCGGAGTGCAGGGAAAAAAATGTGGCGCGGCGATTGCCGTGGGCCGCGGAGATAAACTGCCGGACGAAAATAGAGTCGCCGTGGATACACCTGGATTACCATTAGCGGCGAGACGCTCTATAAATAAGTGGCAGCGCTGCGCTACGAGCCGCTGCGCGCGGCCAGGCTAATTTGTCACTTCCCGCGAAATTCCGCGGCCCCTCTTTTATCGGGGGGCACCTCGTTCGCCGTGTTTTCGTGCGCGGTATCGCGACAGCGAAAATAAAGAACGTCCCCCCTCGGACAGGGCGCGCGACACCGGCCGACAACTTTCGCGAATGTGCTCGCGCCACTCCCAGCGGCTTCGCCTCGCAGATTTTTGTCGCGGCTGATCTGCAGCTTGTGCTCCGACTTTGACAATCTCCGCGACGCACGGCGATGCACAGTGGTCTGAGGATATCTACATTTAACGGGCAAAATTCTGATCTTTCTGAAAGTTGGTGATTAAGGGTTTTTTAGGTCGCTGATAACGAATTTGGTACCCCAAATTTAAAATTCAAAATGGCGGATTGAATATGGCCCATATTGTGGTCTGGAATACGGTATTTTATAGTCAAAATTAAAAATCATAGGCGTACTAGAGAAAAAAAAAGAAAAGAATCAGTTCTAACATTATCTTTGACTTAAAAAAATACAATATTAAAAATACATGCGTCCGAGGCTTTAAAAGTTTGCATAAAATTGAAGACTGCAGGACACTGCACTTGAAATTTACATGCTTTTCTTAACAATTGTGTAAGCTTTCATGTAAAAAAGCCCGACGTTAATTAAGTTTAATCATTTTTTTATAAGCCTTCTCAAAGTTTAAATTGATATAAACGTTGCACTATTTGTTCATAGACTAAAAAATGCCTATGACACATATAAATAACTGAAATATACTTCCTTACCTATATAACTGTATGATACAAACATGTATTTTGATGTTCTATAATGAGTAATTAAAACAATTAGATTCACATAAAATTTCATGATTTTGTCTTTGTAATATTATATCTAATCAAAGAATCGTCTGAAAAAGGGAAAGGTATGCGGATTTAGAAGCTCCGGAGGGTTGTCGATTATAAAAAAAATTGCATTGTAAAGTTGAAGTTGAGAAATTGAATTTTGGCCACCATCCAGACCACTATGTAATGGCTCGAGAAACATCTTTACAATCTCGCATGGGAGATTCTAACAGCGATTGCCTCAGAGGTGTTGCATCTTTATATTTCGATGCACACTTTTCTCGCGCATACCTTTCTGCAACATATTGATTACCTATTTTTTCTTCAAATTTTTAATTGATTTTTATCAGCAATAAAATTGTGTCTGTCAAAGCGTTTAGCCACTGAACGCGACGACGAGATTACTTACGTAAGCGATGTTAAATAATTTATCGCCGGGGAAAGGGGCGAGTCGGCGCGCCAGCGAAACTGGTGTTTCTTCTTTTTTAAGCGGCATCTTAAACGCGACATCGAAGGGGGCAAGGTTGAACGATGTCGCATTCTTTCGATGACGGCAACGAAAGGGAAGAATCGCGACAGCGAAATATGCCGTCCTCTTGCACGCTCGCGAAAGTTTCTCGTGCGTTTCAGGAGGAAGAAAGAATGCGCGGACGCAGAGCGCATACCGGAGTCGTGCTTTATAAACAACGTGTCTGCTGAAGTTAAGAAAGCAAAGTCGCGCTCCCTGAATCCTGGGACCGTTTTATATTAATGTATTCCGAAATTTGAATGCAGCCGGCGATTCTTCCTGCGAGTCGTCTCTTTCCACGCGGTTGCACAGGAATTTCGGCGCGGGTCTACTTCTTTGGAGGAAATAGATGCTGCGTTAGCAGCTTAGAAGATTGAAGGAATCTGCCAAAATAAGTGGAAGAGGTTAGTTCGTCTTTTAAATCATCTTCTCGTTCTTCGACAACGCAGTAGAAAGGACTGAAAATTAAATACTACGTATATAAGTCTCCGTCTTCTAAAGAAATTATGTCCGTTATATAACGGCAGACTTTTGGTTCTTTCAATTTTTATCTCAAGTACTTTCTTATACCGCCGATAATTCGTTTAATGTCTTTAACTCGCACGCGGCCCGGCAAAAATTCGATAATGAATATATACCGAAAGGATATAAATTCTCAGGGGAATGTGTAGAGTTACATGCCTGCGCGCGAGCGTGCGCGTTAATGTTGCTCTTGCAAAACAGAGTATTTGCACATTAGCAGCGCAATGAGTTGGTGGAAGGAGTTCATTGCACCTCCCCGTGGCCGTGTTGCGCCGAGCAAGTCCAGATTCGGCAGCGCGAATCGGTAACTGGCGCCAAATCATGCAAAAAGTCTTCGACACGACGGCACAGGTTTGGTAAAGTATTTTTAAAACTTGTCTGACTGCCCGCCACGCAACCCGTCCCATCCTGGAATACCGATTCGGCGAACACCTCGGCCAGCAGATTCACCGCCGAAGAAAATCTCAACCTTGAAACGATCCCACGTGACGAACGATTCCGCCATCGGAAAACTCAACAACCCTTTCTCTATCACAATCACGCTGACTGTTCAGCGAGCAAATTAAATACATTTACGTGGATTGGATTGAAAGCAGAGATGGGCGACAAGTTATTTGGAATAAAAATTTGTGTACGAAATTTCTATTTTTTGCACTCATCAGTCAATAATGAATTCTAACGGCGAGGATGTCTTTCCACAATTCCCTCGCGAGATAACAACCGATCACCGCGAAATTCTTTTACGTTCCCCTTGAAAATAGTTGCTGGAGGAAACTGTTACACAGCTGGGTTAAGTAAAAAACCACCAACACAGACCTCTTCAACGTCAAACTGGATGTAGGAATATCCTATAAAATCTGCAGCTAGATTATTATCGATAGTTCTTTATTAGTGGCTTACCGAAGTAAGTCGTCGATAAACACCGATATCACAGACAAAGATAGCACGCCGATCCGTTACAAGGTTGAGAAGATTTGCTTGGAAGGTTCGCACAAGCTTTCGAGCGGCTCGTCGATCGGCAGGCTGTTTTTGGGAGAACAGTCGGCTATTACGTTGCGCGCCGGGCGTCGTAAACCGCGCTGCCTCGCGAAGAAACTTTTACGCACCGTCGTAAATATGACCGTGCACTTGCCCGTGCATCTCGAAGATTGCTTAACGACCGCTTCGTTATCGCCCTTTATCGTCCCGGCGGATTCGCGACTTTCCCGTAAATCTTGCCGGAGCGTTGCGCAAACGCTAGCTCGACGCGAAAGAAGTTGTCAGGATGAGAAAGAGGTGGAGCGATTTAGATACCGGTCGTCGGCCGCAGCCCCCATCGATCCTTTATCGCCGCGAAATATGGTTCTGTTGCGTGGACGGATCGAGAGTGGCGCGACGCCGTTTATTTCCACAGATATTCCACAGCCACGTACCTAAAACTGAGAGACGCGTAGATATTTTCCAATGGCAAGGATTCTCGCGTTACCACGGGCACTGGCCTCGATACATAAAACTCACGGCTGGGGCGAAGTGGTTTGCTCGGATCACGGGAAGGCGTCTAGGCTGCCGCAATGCATCATTCTGTAGCGGATAGGAAGGGCGGGGACGACTTGCTTCTACGCAGAGAGACATCTTTAGACGCAGACGTCGAGCCATTCACGGACTCGCCCCAGGATCAATATGAGAAAGTTCCAGGACGCCGAAATTCTCGGCAGTTCCGCGAAACTCCCTTCCAGCGTCCACCCACGCTCTCGGTCCTCTTCTTTTTCGGCTGTCGGTGCCTGGAGAGGTGGAGGGCACGGGGCAACTCCGAGCGTGCCGGGGGAAGCCTCGCGCACCACGAGGAATTCTGAAAAGGAGCTCCGCGATTTCAGTGTTCCAGACTCGATTTCGATGAGTTATTACCCTCCACGGGTGAATGTATTCGAAGGGTGGACGGAGGGAAAAAGATGGGAAGGGAGAGGACTAATTCTCATCCAGAACAGTGAGACGTCGATTCGATTCTACTCAATGGCGAGGAAATGATTAAACTAACGATACTTTGAGAAAATCGTGGCTAAAAAGGGATTACAATTTATCGTGATTACACTAGCGGATAAAAAAGTTACCACTTTTTCAATTTTTTCTATTTTTGTTATTTTTTTTAGCATACATTCGGGACTGTGGTATGTTTAATCTGCACAGTCTGATGGAGAATTTAAATTTGTATAAAACTCAGTTAAAGTTGAATTTATTTAACTGACAAGCAAAAGTATTATATGATATTGATCGGGATAACGCACTTTTGGCGCCGACAAAAAAAGTTACCACGTTTAGTAACTTTTTAGGTTGTCCTAAAAGCAAAATGTGCCACCACAAAATATTAGATTTTTTTTTATTAACGTTCAAAAGTGGTAACTTTTTGTTCGCTTTAAAAATGTGTTGTTTTGTTTAATATTATGTAGGGTTTTTGTTTGTTAGTTAAACAAATTCAACTGTAACTGGGTTTTATATAGATTTTAATTCTCTTTCAGAATATGTATATTAGGCACATACTGCAGTTTTAAGTTGCGATTAAAAAGTAATAGTAATTTGAAAAAGTGGCAACTTTTTTGTCCGCTACTGTATGTGGGGCATTAACACTTTACCAAGTGTCTAAGGATTTGGAGATGAGAGAAGAATCTTGGGTGAACGTAGATCGATTTGGTCTTCGAGATGTCAGATTGGTGTAGAACACTGAGGAAGAAATGAACGTGCAGCCAGTGCTTTGTCGAATTCGTAGTGTACAATGATGGGTAATGGATGCAGGGAGAGTCGCGATTATGTAACCGCAGCTCATCAGCGTAATGATCGAGACAGAAACCGCAAAACTAAACGAAACTCGTTTCACGTCGCTTGCCCGTAGGCCGATCCAACGTACCGACTCGCGACTTGCGAATTTTCATCGTAATCACGAGTCCCTCTCCGAATTAATAGAAGTAGTCTTGGCTGCCAGCAACTTGGAAAATCGGTTAACCACCACACCTTTCCACACTTTCACTCTCGATTTCGATATGCTTTCCAGGTTTTATGCCGTAGTTTGATAATTTAACCCGCAACTGCGAAACGTAGCGTGCACCCAGTGAAATTGCTAGACGTGTTCCTTAATTAAACAATTCGTTTACGAATATTGCGTCGACTTCCTTGTAAAACGATCACCGCCAACCGTTCCATCGGCGACACCAGACGTTCTTTGCTTGGTAAATTTATAGGTTCCACGATTTACGACGACCATTATCCCTTTCTTATGGTACTCGCCGCTTCATCCACCTCCGAACGAGGTATTTCATCCGCCACGCGGAATAGTTGCGCGAGCGATCTCAATGTTCCCTTGAGTGGGCCGTTATTTTTCAATCCTCTCACTTTCGCCCAACTCTTCGTTTTCGTTCTGTCGCCAGTGAAGCAGTAAACTCTTCGCTGCTCGCATTTTTCGTTTGCTGCGGAGGAACTCTGACGGTCATGGGAAGAACGATGGGTGCAAGAATTAAAACACTGAGTAGATAGTAGATACGATATTTTCGTTTCGCAAATGCTCCTAGTATGATGCATCGTGATACATTTGCTGATAGTTGCTGCATGAAATTTGACACTTCACGCATCTGTCGTGCGACAAGAAAGGGGAGTCTCGCCTAACCTAATGGATTGCACGCGGAATCATCTGGAGCGGGATTCCCAGCGGCGTTGGGGTTCTCGTTGTGACAAATTGGTAGCGATGCGTCTTCGAATCGATCATTTCTGGTGGTAAATTCAAGGGGTGCTCCTGTCGCGCCGTTAGAACTTCGCTGACTGATGGAAATGTTAATCTGGATCTCTGTAGAAACACACACAGTATGTCAATATCTCTTCCATCTTCCAAACATTTTCCTTCATGATACAAAAAAGAACCTCGCCACAAGACTACACTTTAATCCTTAAAGTGGGAGACCACTGTACAAAATTGGAAAAATTGACTTGGGTAAGTCGGGGTAATATGCCACCGCGGGTAATATGCCACTTCTCAATATTTTTTTAAATAATGCACATATGCCGTCATATTTGCACTAATTCCGTTCAATTTAGTGTAACTGTTAAGACGACAACAGATTTTGGATTTTATCTTCTTTTATTTTTAATAAATCCTGGTAAGTTATAAAATTATCGGCTTGATCTAATTTCATACTGTAACTAGAATGCAGATTATACATTTGTGTGAACAGTTATACCAAAAAGCAATAGATTATGTTAAAGTATACAAACAAACAAATTTTATAACCTCTCAAACATCCGTTAAAACTATGTTCTTTGTGGAGAGATTTTCCATCCTTCTTTTTATGGTCGTTTGGAGTAATATGCCACTTGTGGCATATTATACCGACAAACTCTTATCTTTATAACTCTTTCTATTTAATGCCATCGAGTTGTTTTTTCGTATTAAAACCATGCCTAAGAAGTATGTACGAATAAAAGGACCTGTTCTAGAAATAAAAACCGAAGAACAAATTTGGAGAATGTAGTAGATATTTCTTATGTCGATTCGACTGATGCAGAAAATGACAATTACTGTGCAATAGGCGAACTCTATTATTATGACAAAAAAGGACCTAAATGTGACTGGGTAAAAACTACTTGTTGCAAAAAGTGGGTTCATGAAAACTGCGTAGAGATTGGAGACTATTTAGTTTGTAAGAAATAGCTATTTTTTCAAATATATATTACGTTTCATTGAGCTCAAATATTTGTTATTAGTTATTAATAGCGTAAATAGTTTAAAATATTGTTGATTCTCCAAAATTTGAGTGATTAGTTCGCACTTCATAGCTTGTGGCATATTGCTTCAGACCTTGTGGCATATTCACCCACCACCTGGGTAATATGCCACTTTCGAGGACTTTTGTATTTGTACGCTTCTCATTGAATTATAAAAGTTACATATCTCTACTTTTTAGTCAATACACAGAATTAGTTACACTTTCATATACTTTTTTCTTTTTCCCGGTACCTACTTATACTTGCGACATATCGCGTTTCAAAGTTAACTGTGGCATATTACCCCGACTTACCCTTATTCTTTTGTACATTTTCTGAAAAACATTCGTTTCAAGAATGCTCTCTCCAAATTTTATGAAGAAATTCGCAGAATTGACGGAGATATAGTAATTTCTGAAAAGCGGTGTCAAGCGCGCGACTGAGCCACGCGGAACTTTGAACGCGTTTTCCTCAGAATGGCATTTTTCAACCGCGTTGACAGTCTACAGAGAAAACTATACGTCCAATTGACATGAGCAGGGCATTTATTGTACGGAAAACCCGTCGCTATTACGTGACGATCAGTTTTTTTTTAATTAACCACCTGCTTCTATATTTTCTATCAACATTTCCTCAATTTTGTACACCGAAAACATGATTTTTTTTCAGTGGTCAGCTATTTTGTGATTTTTTGCGATTTTGACTTTTTTTTATTGTCACGTAATAATGGTAGGCTTCTAGTTTCTAAATATTTTTGTCTTTTTGAATTCGGATTAATCATATGGCCTGGACACTGTCAACGCGACAAGCACGATTTTGTCGCAGCTCAAATTTTGACGAAGAGTATACAGGAAATGGATTTACGAATTTGTTTGAAAATTTTTCTTACTCTTCGATTGGTACATAAATTAACTACACTAAGAAATACATTGATTTACTTGCTTTGTTTGGTTGAAAAAAATCCCGAAAACACCCTTACTTCTCGGACCATTACAATGCAGCACCGTCGCCACGATATTCGGAGCAGCGCTGATTCAAGCGAGCAATCGCCCCGTATCCGTTTCGTGCGATTGTCCGTCGACGAACAATCAAGCCTGGAACTGAAAAAGAGTGTCACAGTGGGACTCGAAATTCTGGTTTCACCGTGAGACGCGCGGGAGGGCGGCGAGTACGTTGGCATAGAAGAAATGTAAAAATAGTGGCGGGTTCGTGCTCGATACGATCCTGCAGTCAATTTAAACGTAGGAGAGCCGCTTAAAGGTAAAAGTCGTGACCACGATCCGCGGGCCTGTGCTCGGGCAACGATCGATCTTAACGATTCTCGTCTCATCGGGGAATTTTCAATAAGGATCGCGGCGTTAACAAATGGCCGCGGGACACGTGGCGAGCATACCCGGCGGGTCCCGCGAGAAACGCGAATCGCCGATCGAGAATTGCACAATTTCCATTCCGTTCGATTCGACGCGAACACCGCCGGAGGGTTGCATCCGCCACGCGTTTCCCGTAATTTCGCCGCTGAACCGTTTGTGCGGGAAATGGAGGAATATTGGGGAACGAGATCGAAAAATTTGTGAGGTTTGCCGAGAAAAAGTCGATGCTCTCTTGCGCCGTTCTCGCTGCAAGTTGAACGCAGGACGACACGTGAAATGTGATTTCAAAAAACATGTTTGATTGTTTGATGTTTCTTCGTGGTAATCGTTAAACATCGCTAATTACTAAGTTAAGTAGAACTCTCTATACTCACGGTACACTTATCGAAAAACATATGTAGTTTCTTATGAAACAGAAGCTTTTCGTAGAGTGATTGATTGTTTCTTCAAGAAATAGGTATCCCTTTGTAGTATAATTTCTGTTGCACTCCTGTTCTTTATACCTTGAACCTGTCAACTTGCTGCTTATCGTATCCAGGACTCCTGTAATAAACAGATATCAAACATTTGTTAAACATTCCTTCTGAAAAACTAGCGCAACAGTCTGAATGTTATAGACTACTCGCTTTACTATTCGGCTTCTCCCGAAATTTAGATTTTGATTTTATTAAAAAAGAAATTGATTTTTTTGTGAAAATACTCACATTCATCTGGATTAGCTAGGCATAATGAGCTGGGACACATTTCGTGACCTCAGAGTTTACCGTTCCGAAGTTTTTAGGTGTCAGACAAACACGCAGACACATTCTGCTTTATATATTAAGGAGGTATTCTGGTCTGACGAGGCGTTTTCGTCCCGTTATTTCGGAATTTTTTTACAAAGAACCCATCAATTTTATTATTATTTAGTTTATTGCTACATGTTTATTGATGTTTGAACTATCTTTACAAATTTTGTCAATGGAAAAGAATTCAAATCAAACGCAGTTGACTGTTTTAAAGTAATGGTGAAAAAAAAACATGGTGTCACGGTGTCCATGATTGGACTCGTTCTAGTGATCTATAACAAAAAATGAAAAGAGATTCTATATCTGTATGCCTGTGGCTTTCGTCCCTACCAGAATGATAAAAAAATATTGAAAATTAAGCAAATGGCGGCGGTTTGAAAATTAAGTTTCGATTTTCGCACAATTTTTCAACTTTAAAGGTCTGTGAAAGTTTAAAAACAAAATATTTTATCATAATTCTGGTAGGGACGATAGCCACATGTGTGCTGATAATATATGCAAAACTTGGACTAAGTTGGTCCAGTCAATCTTGAAATATCATGGTCACCGGTTCGAAAAACATGGTTTCGAGAAAAACGCGTTTAAAGTTTTGCGTACAATTTTTTCCATTGACAAAATTTGTAAAGATAGTTCAAACATCAATAAACATGTAGCAATAAAGTAAGTAATAATAAAATTGATGGGTTCTTTGTAAAAAAATTCCGAAATAACGCGACGAAAACGCCTCGTCAGACCAGAATACCCCCTTAAGATATTGCGCGCTTTCGTAGTACCTAATTCGCGTAACCTTTATTGTCGATGTACGCTGGAGAATTAACGAAGTCGACTGGTAATAGATATCGCTGGGAACTAACAAAAACTTGCTCTCCTTGCCCCGACGTGACCAATTACTCTAGATTCTTTGCTTTCCCGAGAAATCTCCTACGTAAGCCGCGCTCGCGGCATAATTTTCAATCAAGTCACCAGTCGCTGGTTCACAAAGAATTTGAATCCACGTTGGCGACACCTGCGCGCGGATACGCGATCCGTGACCCTACGTTTTTTTTCTCTTCCTGCTCTGGGAAATGTCGCGTTGGGAAATCCAGATGGCAGCCGGTGCTTTCGAAATCTCGTGATTTATTGAAAGCCTACGGGGTCTGTGCTCGACGATCGTTCGCGTTACAATTAGCGAATTGTGCGAAATGCAAGGCAAAGTGGAAGTGCGGTGTCGTTGCCTGTCGATTGCCTTCCGTTTTAATTTCATCGATTAGATTCACCTGCGATTGGCCATAGCTCTCGACAGCGCGCAGTGGTTACAGGAATTTTAGGATCTTGTAGCAAGAGAGGTGCAGCTCCATCTTTAAAAACTTTCAGTACCTAAATTAGAAAAAACTGCTGATTAAATTACTGCTTTGACTTAACATTAAAGAGAGAACAGTAATTGAAACATATATATATATATATTTTCACGCAATACGTAGTAGGTATTTATTGAGTTGATGAGTTTTTATTTCTAGCTTTGGCGAAAAAAATAATGTATAATAAAAATATTACTATTAATATTACTATTAATATTACTATTAATATTACTATTAATATTACTATTAATATTACTATTAATATTACTATTAATATTACTATTAATATTACTATTAATATTACTATTAATATTACTATTAATATTACTATTAATATTACTATTAATATTACTATTAATATTACTATTAATATTACTATTAATATTACTATTAATATTACTATTAATATTACTATTAATATTACTATTAATATTACTATTAATATTACTATTAATATTTTTATTTATTTGCAATAAAATCGCTCATATATTATGGGATTTTCATCAAACGTGCACCAAAGGATGTAGAATTTTTTTACGTATTTTACACATCATAACTCAAACACTCTCTTGCTGCAAGGTCCCCAATTACAATCTTAGTCCACTGTAAAGAAAAGGCAAACCGTCTAGGTCCATCGTCATTGTGACGAGCAAAGAAGAAGACGATGAAGAGAAGATGACAATTCAAAGCAATACAAGCCAAGATTTTATTTTATAGACGGCACATTAACCTGACAGCACAGAAGGCTGTAACGTTCTAGGGGATCTATGACAATACTCGTAACACGCTACTGCGTGACCGCGAATAGAAACGAACGATTATAAAGGGCGTTGAGCGTTAACCGAGTCACGTGTTTAGGGGCAACTAATTCATTTCCCCGCGATGAATTATTCGAGGGGTGGTTTTCAATCGAAACGGTCGCCTAAGCTCTAATTTGCTTCGCGACCCTCATTTTCACATTTTGGTATGACAAAGACTGTTCCAATGCTTTGTACTCCGAGCTCCCGCCCCGACTAGCCCATATATCCCATCTATGTTGAAGCAAAACTACTTAATTCTTTACCGAGTGATGTGTAAAAAATCGAAATTCATACGCACAGTCTCCATTTCCTGATGCAGTTTCAAAGCAGTTTCTCCGTCTCACAGCGAGACTTCCCTCCCATCCATGACAAACACACTTGCATAGTTTCAAACTCGATCATCCCTAGAAGTCGATTTCATTAGTTCAATTCAAATCAGTTCAGTTTCGCATTGCAGAATATTCTGCCACGTGCAAATATGCCGTCGAACGGCGGGTATCCAGCTGTCAGCCATTGAATTATCGAAATACCTCCAACGCCCAGTCGCTGTTGACCCGATTCACAAGCCCCGGGGAGCGCAGCGCAGCGGACCAACAACGTTGGTATACTCTCGAAGATGGATTCCGTGCATCCACACGGATTTCAGGTCACCTCCGTCATCCTACCCATCCCAGAGGCGACATCCTCGTGCACGTTATCCACCATTCAGCTGAAAAGGTGATAGACCCTCCCGCCTTCTCTTGTTCTCTTCTCGTTCTCTCGTTCTCGTTATCTTCCCCGCCCCCGTTCGAGCGCGTGAAACGATTCAAAGTGCGCATTCTCGCCTCATCGCGGTTACTAGGTTCGAAAGTGCCGCAAGGTCGAAGCTGGTACGATCTGGCCCGATCCCACGGCCTTGGATCCACGCGAGTGCTTGTAACGAGAGTAATAAGCTCCGGAACACCATACGAAAGCCGCTCCTGCGAACAGGCAACACTCCGATACACGAGGGAAACGTTGCGGGTAATTGAAATCGTTACATATTCACGTTAAATTAGGAAGCAGTCTATCCTGTCACGTGAAAAGACCGTGCGGCTTCTCGTAGCCAGCGAGCTTTCCTTCCGAGCGATAAGCTGAGCTAAGCGCGTGGAAGGTATCACGGTTTAGAGAAATTAAGGAGACTAAGAAGAGTAAGAAGGCAATGAAATCGCTCGAAAATCAAGTGTTTTTTTGCGGATTAATTACGTGGAGATGAACGCAAGCACAGACTATTCCTTGTACACAATGTTTATTACTATCGCGTAGAGTAAAAAATATTTTTGTCTATATATTCATTTTATAAATGGCGCCACATGAGGGTGATTTGGCAGTGTTTGAGAAAAAGTGTCTTTGGTTTTGCTCTGATATTGAGCTTAAAAATAAAGATACAACGTTTTTCTTGGAATATGTATCTCCTAGAACCTGCAATTTTGGAGGGTAATTCTAAAAAAAATTGATCCACAATTATTAAAATAGCGGCTAGGAGAAGGCGATTTGTACGATAAATGTCGAATTTCGGGGTGCACATATGGCTGATTTTTTATCTCGGAAACTATAGCTTTAACACTTTATGCTGAGGTACATGACAGAAAGGAATATATTTTGAACATGGTGCAAAAATTTCAACTTTATCCAAACCTTAGTTTTTTTCGCAATCAGGACAAAACCACAGATAAAAATGCATACACCTCAGACAACTGTAGGGTCTTCATATATATATACATTATCAAAAAAAAGAATTTGACTGATTATAGTTTGAATAAACATTACTACTAAACAGTAGGTACTACTCACAATTTGTACCCATCTCCTTGTAATTAATTCGCAAAACATACTTGGTTTTCCAGCGATTGGACTGCTTATAAGTAGTCCTCTGGATTGCAGCAACGGCGCGAGTAGATGGGGCTCATCCATTTGAATAGGCGAGATGAAAGATTAAGATATTTGTGTTATTGAAAATGCTTCTGCTTCCATTAACGAAGGTACTTAACGGCTAAAAGTTCTTTCCTGATAAGAAAGTCACTATTTTCTTAAAAATCCTTACCCGTCTAGCTAGGAACTACGAACATACGAACTACGAACAGTTAGAGGGGCAAGATGACAAAAATCTCTATAAAACCAATATAATGTACAAACCTATTTATTTGTATCATTCCTTCCGTGCCGTTCTACAATCCTACGATGTGAGAAAATATCCACACTCTCTAGGTCTTGGTCCACCCACGAACATTACACCACGCATGTGGATCGTAGTCCCGTAAAATAGGAACCGGATATTTTTATCACCTGAAAACAGAATCAGTGTCGAGACACCTTGAAATATATCTTCGCGTGGAATAGCTTACCTTGAGGAATGTTTTTGAATCCATTGTCACCATGCCATCGGCTGTGATCGTGCTAGGAACCACGCTTCTTCTTGATGCTAGTATATGCAGTGCTTGCGCACTGGTTGCAACTACCAGCTACTATTCGAACGACGCTTGAAAAGAAATTCGAAAGAAGGGCATATTATTGTATTGCACACTATGTCGAAGTTGAGCCCCCCAATTATATGCGGTAATTATTCGCACGAGAGTGAAATTCATAACCGAAGTTTGAGAGAGTAAACTGGATAGTGCTGATTCCTAATGTTGCTCATAGCGTGCGTTTAGAGAGAGTTTGATTGAGAGAGTGCAAGAAGAGAAACTCCGATACTTGTGTTCCTTTCGTTGTTATCTTCTTACATATACATTCAGCATATGATATTTAGCATGTCTCATTTAATATTAATTACTCACACTCCTTCATAAATGTTTTCGCTCGAGTTATCCATAAACTGTTCTGGGATCGTCATGCGTTAGTAGGGACAGATGAATTATCAGAAGGAAAAATAATTTATGGAGGATGAAAGACCACGAAACTCAGCGAGACGCGTGTTTGCTGCCGGCATCACGTATGGCGAGTCTAGCTATAGTCGTGTTCTGATTTATTGGCCGGTGAGTTTCCTGAAGGGTATTCTCCCACCACCTGCTGCTTGCCTCGGTGCTACTTTTCTCTAGCTTCTCACCAAGATCCTAAGGAACTTCAACTGCCAATCCACGATCGTCAGGTGGTGGTGGCTGATTTCTCCTTGCGCGCTGCTCGAGAAACCGAACTCACCGGCCAATAAATCTGAACACGACTATAGTTATTTTGAGTTGTGTTATTTTTGGCATTTTGCAAATAATTGTACTCACGAATTGTTATCGAGCTCTATAAGAAAATTTGTATTTACTTTCAACACAACGCGTAACACACGTCCGATACCCCAGCAATCTCGCTACAAACTGAGGTAGTTCAAACGTGATTTAAACCCGTTTAAATATAATATGTACTACAGAGACCGACGAGTTAGGCTTAGGATGGAAGTTGAAGCTCCTGGAAGTCCAGAAAGACCAGTAAAGACTCCAGCGGAGTGTAAACGTGAACAGCGTACCGGGGAGAAGGCGACACGGAAGTGCGCAAAATTAACTGACAAGGGAAGTTCGATTACCCGATCATTTCGATTTTCTTGAAACTGTGCAAATTTGTAGAGGACCTCAATAGAAGTATCAGACAATTTTTTGTTTCTGATGTGTTGTGAAAAAAACCAAAAGGTTAATGAGTGTGTCCCTATTTTTCAGTATATCTTCAAACTATAGTAGATATAAAAAAGTTGTTAAGAACAAAATTTAATAGTTTATTATGCCTAAAAAAACAATTTAATTGAATTGTTTAAGATTTATGGTGAGGAAGATTTTATTGCTGAAATAACAAATTTTAAACAATTTGCTACATAGTTTTATGTCATAAAAATTCGTTAAGATTTCTTTGTAATAATTGTTTTATGTCTACTATAGTTTTCAAGATATACTGAAAAATAGGAATACACTTATTAACCTGTAGAGGGTGTTTTCACCCGGAAAATCCGAGACTGGGGCAAAAAAAATTACGTGACACTTGTATTGAGGTCCTCTACAAATCTGCACAGTTTAAAAAAATAATCCAAATGCTCGGGTAACTGAACTTCCTTTGTCAGATGGCGTCTAAGCCACAACCGTAGTTCTACGTGAAATATGCGGCATAATACATTTATGTCTGAAACTTTTTTTTAGAATCCGTTTCAAGATCGTGAATATTTCGTTGTCTTCGTCGGCCTCCGGTATTAATATTTCGGTACGTCCATTGAAAGTTGTTTTGTCTCAAATCGTGTTAGCTCTATTAGCAGTTAAAATTGGTGACGGTAAATACTACGAGCTTTCCCTGACTTTTAATTCAGCTGTGCGTTAATTAGCGTGTTTCACTGTTGCGGCGAACGTTACGCAGTGGAATGGAATGGTGTCGGTCAGACGCGTCCATGCTGTAAATGACTGATTCCTCTGACATTCGATGCAAGTCGAATTCATCAGGTAAAGTGAGCATTTATTTTCATCTAGGTATAAAGGAGTTTGAACTCCAATGAATCATGGAATACTGATAATATTTATTCGGCTATTATCATTATGAAATATTTATTCGATGCGCATCTACAGTCACTGCGGAAAATAAACTTTGAAATGTCTTGACTAATGTAGGATGTTGGAAAATTTTTAATAATAAATACAGTAGAACGTCAATTGATGAGAATAGACCTGAAAAGTGTATTTGTTTATACTGTGTGCCTCTGGGTAGTTCATGCTGTATTTTTGCTTCATACAAAAATACATATGCCGAAAATATAAGGTTTTATTTTTTAGGAACTCGAATTGGAAAAATCTTGGCGGAGAATGCGTAGAATAAAGGAGTAAGTATGGAACAAGTGCGCGTGGAATTTATTAATATAAAAAATAGAGCCGAAATTGTGATATACCTAACGGATTTTGAAATTTGCTTTCTTTGGTAGCCGCGATAAGAAGTTCCGATGAAAAATAGTATTTGCGTAAGTTTCAACAATTTTTAGACGAGGATTTATTTCATTTGCAGTTGTAGTATACTTACTGGTTCTGATTTTCTCGAAGATGGAGCGTTAAATGAAACAATTTCATTTCATATTTTCCACTCACATTTACGAACACGAAAAAGATGATGCACAGAGCACAGCATACAAAAACGGCCATCAAAAGGTAAACTCATTAGATACAGCAAGTGTACAGTGTTTGTGGCTGGTGTTTTTGTTATTGTTTATTAAAAGAAAAATAAAAGGCCCTAAGTAGGCTCTGAAAACAGCATATGGGTCCATGTATGTACAGTATAGCAGAAAATAAAAGAAATATAAATCATATAAATGCATGTATAGATGTTTGACAGTTTTATCGATGAACTTGAAACAAAATGTTAGCAAATTCTTGATTATTTTAACTTTAAATATCTTGATAAGTTAGTTACGCCACTATGTTATTGGAGAGAAGGAATCGGTGGATAAGTTCCTGGAGGTAAGGTTTTGAGAGAAAGCATTCAATACAAAGAGGTAGCTGCCAACCATGCCGACTGATTGCGCGTATTAATCGGCTTCTGTGTGAGGCAGTAAGAGGACACTGCCAAAGTGTTCTTGTCTGCTATCCTCTTTCTGATATCACAGACGAGGTATAGAATAGACCTATCAACCAATGTATTGTTCTGTCACCGTTTTGGGGGGTCCTAGGACCCCCCTGCCACTTTAGTATCGCATGCAACGTTACCGGTGAAGCCTCGAAGCAGATTGTAACGCTATGCGTGGTAGGAATTAGAATTCAGCACGGGTAAAACTAGGTTATTTTTTTAAAGTCGAAGCCCGCGATTTACAAATGTTTCTCTTATTGTTAGAGTAACAATTTAAAAATCGTCGTATGAACATATTCCGTTCAACGATATAGAAAGGAGGATGAAAATAAAACGATATCACATTCGCCGTTTAACCTTGCTATCCTATTCCGGTTTATTTAACGCAAGATAAATTAGAAATTATAAAATTTCTCGAAAAATTCACGGAAAGGAACACTAGTCGTGGGGTGCATTAATGTGACTGCAAATCGAGTTACTTTTCAAATCCCTCAGAAAAAATAGTAAAGGTCGTTTTCTAAACTTATTTGTCTGAGCCTGTAATGAAAATTCAAAAATCCCTTTTGTAGATTTAAGTAAGTTTTGTACATACTGAAAATTCTCGAAGGTTCGAGATTACCCAACCGAGTTGTTCGTCATTGTCCCACGACATCCAAAAATAAAAAGGAATTTATTTCAGAGGTTGGAATCATAATTCAAGCAACGCCTTGGTCACAAAATGTTGGTAAAAAAGCGATTTATTTCAACTTAAAAAAGAATAATTGTATCACTAATTCAACAATAATTACATGCAATTGAAATGGACAAAATATTAGTTCAGACATGATGAAAATAATAAATTGTGTTATACTTGAATAGCATAAGCGTTCTGTATTTATTACTTTCTGCCCGGCGTTGGATACGACCGAAACTATTAGCTAGTTGGAAGGGAACATCGTGTCTACGTATTAAAACGCCGTAACATCGCGTTCGCGAATACACCGCGTACGTGTTTACGCGACGCTCGAGCTGGAAGACGTTGGAGAGAGACAGAACGTCAACAACCTCTACCAAAGTCGTACCGTCGCCGAACAATGCACCTGCCAGTTCAACTTTACTCGCAATGGTGATCGGACCTCAGGAAATGCGTGAGCATATTATTTCGCGATACCTTGATTCCTGGATTGATTTCATCGATTACTGGACCATGTGGGAGGTCGTTTAACAAGATTCTACAACAATTCACCAAGTATCTAGAAGACTTCGCAAGCAATACTTTTCTCGTGGAGCTGGGAGTCGTTGGAGCGAGACGGAACGTCAACAACCTCTAGCAAAGTCGAACCAACGCCGAACAATGTACTTGCCAGTTGAACTTTGCCTGCGACAGTGAACGGACCTCAGTGAACGCGTGAGCATATTATTTCGCGATATCTCGCTTCCTGGATTAATTTCATCGATTATTGGGCCATGTGGGAAGTCGCTTAACAAGATTCTACTATAATTCACCCAGTATCTAGAAGACTTCTTGGGCAACACATTTCTCGGGTCCTATCAAAGGTTCCCACTGCTTAGGGATACTTAAAAATGTGCAGTGCTTTGTGTTTAAAATCATGAAATGGTTGTGCGTGTTAGTAGTGTCGACGCGAGTGTAGAGTCAGTGTTTTTACGCATCTTGAACTATTTAAGACTAAGCACCGGTGCTCAAATTACTTTTTGATCGCGAAATTAAAGTGACATATTTTTGTGGGTGTGTGTGATACATTCTGTTTGGTACTACTGACCTTGGTTTGTGAACCTGCTAATGTGGCTGCCTGACTGCATGGATAGCGGTGAGACTGCATTCAACGGTCGGTGAGTGGTACATTTTAATTTTTTCAATTTTTCTGAATGCTACTGAATAAATGATTGCTGTAGTAAGCACAGTGACCAAGAATACATACTTTGTACTCGTGAACAGTAACATTAACGCGCGTGCTTCAAAATGTTTGATACAGACAAAAGCAATGAATAAATTTGAACTTCGAGGTCAAAGTTCTAATAACGCGTTTTAAATATTCCGAATTATTTTTCTTGAATTTTATAATCTAAGCTTGATTCTTTGAATACGAATTGCACATCTCAAGTTTAATTACATTCGAGCCATTAGATTCTCTTAATAAAACGAGAATGTAAAGCATTAAATTATTAAGGATTTTCAATTATATAAGTTGAAGTTCTTTCTGATACAAATATTAATATGCGAGAATGAGAGTTGATATTGGTACTACTTGGTCAGTGTGCTTACTTCTTCAACTTTTCTCTCTCCTTACAATATTTAAGCCAGCCTATCAATAAGTCTTAGTTTAAGAACTTTAGTCGTAAGACTTTTTCAAAATTTTCAAAAATGCGCAAAGCATTGGTCAAATATGGACCAGAATTATTCCGTAGAAATGGGTCACTTTCGTAGGTACCTCCCCGCTGGTGTGGCCTGGCCTTGGTAACGTTTCCCAAGCATTGCGACTTGCGAAACGGAATCAAGCTGAAGCCTACGATCTAGTTTAAGTGTCCAGATCGAACTAAACTAACATTCGGCGAGTTTGGTTTGGTCTGGACTTCTATTAAAAAATGCACTTGCGTATTTCGAGCGATAAGCTTCTATTCCGTCTCGTTCTTTTTAAATATAAGAGTGCCGAACGCGCTCTTCTAGAAATACAATTCGCCTTCGATCACTGATTTCGAATTCGCGCATGGTTTGCTCGCCCACCATAGGCCGGCTGTGCTGGGTACAACTTATTACGGCTTTACACGGAGGACCATTGTTAGACGATGTTGTGCGCCAGTTCATGACTCTCGGATTTTCTTGTCATCCCGCCGATACCGGGCTTCGGTCCATCTCGTGCCGGCTCTGATGTCTTCGATTGCTCGTTCTCGGCCACGCACGCCATGGCAGTGTAAAGTCGTAGTATGGAGCACGCCATGTAGAAACGAAAATTCGGTGCATCGAGGGTGAATGTCGCGTCGCGTCTTTCGGTCCTTTAGTCGTTTAGTCTTCTTTGCAATCTCAATCGGGAGATTCTTAGCTTCCGCCTATCCCCCGAAAGTTACGCAAGTGCATATTTGCGATAGATTATGCCACTAGGGCCCATTGTAAAGAGTGCGGTAGGCTAAATTTAAGGGTAGAGGTGCGCTTGCTTGTCGAGAGTGACACAATTTGCTTTTGCTTTTGCTTTCTTTTACAATATTAGCTTGACCGTGGACCGTGTCGTTTCTCATTTAGCATACTTTTAAACACTTGTCATAGTGACTTTTCTGTTAACTACTTTCAATTCCTTTCTCTTTCTTTCCGGTAATATAATTCGCTCTCGGGTGAGATTTTGAATCAGCACAAGATGCTTGGGCACGATGCACTCGCCTGTGCAAATTGTCGGCTTTGTGGTGGGAGCGCGTATTGCAGCTGCATGTGATTGAATTGTGAGCCCTTCCGCTATGATTCCGATCCCTTTCAGGCGCGGCCCTAAAGGGGAACTCCCGTTACTGAGGGGCCTAGATGAGTAGTGGTCGTGTAGTAGCGTTTTATCTGTGCAACTGCAATGCGTGAGTGTATCGAGCAGCTCGAGATCTCTCGCGACGACGAATCCGTGTCCGTGTGTCAATTCTTTTCTATCTCTGCAATGAGATACTTAGAATCTGTTTGACACTTGAAAGCAATGCAAGCGTACCTCTAAAATATGCGAAAGAAATTGTAATCGTATGTATGCAGAGAGATCGACGAGATCCTCTCGTCTATTTCTCTCACGCGCGTATGTTAACCCTTTGTACTTTAAAGTAAAATCTTTTGAAAAAATTTTTCTTGCCATTTACCATATATTGCTATCACAGTCCGAAGGGTTAATATACCGAAGCATAGTCTGTTATGCTTCCTCTGAGTGGTGTGTGTGTGTGCGTGCTGCGAAACTTAGAATAGTTGGGCAGGCAAGTCTAGTTTTAAGCGTTGCATCGAGGAATTCTTCGAGGGATTCGCCGAGGGATTCGCCGAAGGGTCCTCTGTTGAATTCTTCAAGAGATTCTCTTAGAATTTCGTTGGCAGGCTCGGGGTGGAATTAGATCTGGGTTAAGGTTTATTAACATTGTTGAGTAGAATTAGAAAATTTTTATTATTAGCGCCTGACGAGGCTGCTTTTTTCACACTACAATTCGGAATTATTATGCGCCCAAAGAGGCTGCTGTTCTTCCGGCTTGTGATTCGGCATCGTTATGCGCCCATAGAGGCCGCTGTTTCTTTTTTCATTAAAATTGAAAAGTATGAGACGCCCAAAGTTGCCACTCCTTTTTTCTATCAGTCTTGAAAATCGTTGAGCGCCCATAGAGGCTGCCGTTTCTTTTCTCATTAAAATTGAAAAGTTTTAGGCGCCCAAAGGGGCCACTCCTTATTTCTATGAATCTTGAAAATCATTAAGCGCCCAATGTGGCTGCTCGAAATTTTTCTGAATGTTCGAATTGCGTGGCGCTCCATGCGGCTGCCTGGAATTTAAAGGAAATTTTTTGAAACTTGTTTAAATACAAATTGTCTGTTTCAGTAATAGTGTTTGTGATCGCCCGTAATGCGATCGTAGAGTCAGTGTTTTTGCGCAAGTAAAACTATTCGAGAGCTCCGGTGCTCTATTAGTCTTTTCACCGCGAAAGTAGAGTCATGCACGAGTCCAACTGGAGCTGCTGGGCGGAGGGCTAAAGGGTTGCTGACCTGAGGGGTGCCGAGCTAAGGGATGCTGAACTGAGGGGTGCTGGTCAGAGGGCTGCTGGTCTCAGGTTTGCTGCTGAGGGGTTCGAGTTTGCAGAGATGCAGTACTCTTGATGACAGCGAACGGCAAGTCACTTTATAATTCTTTGAATGTGGGTGCACGCAATAGATCAAAATGGTTTCCGTAGAAAACGTAGCGTAGCTATTAGCTCCTTCGATTCTGGCCATTCCAACACAAATGCGCGACATGCAGGGGCCCATTTCACATGGTCGGTATTCATTTCGGGAACACTTATGCAATATTTTGCGAATATGGTCTAGGGCGTCTAGGCAGTAGCCTCATGATGTGGTTCTTTTCTAAACCATATTCACGAAATATCGCAGAAATGTTCCTAAAACGAATGCCAATTATATGAAGTGGGCCACTAACCGCTGCGCATATTTGTTGGAAAGAGCAGAATCCAATGAGCCGACCATACAAGGTACTCGTAGATTGTGACATGCATGTGTCTGTCTTAAAATCAAAAAATTAAATCGATACAACATTTGCTCGCGATTTTTGCAATTCCGATTAATAATTCCTAAAATAATGGAATCGATCGTGTCGAGTAGAGTCACCGCGAAAAATTTGGAAAAGTTCCAAGTGGAACCAGACTTCCTAGCAATCTTGCAGTCTAGCAAGATCCTTCGTGATCGCGCGTAATGCGATCGTAGTGTCCCCGTTTTTTTCGCGTTCATCTATGTATTTTGCAGAGCACCGCGGCTCTTATTTAGTAGAGTAGTATTACCGCGAATTTGTAGTCAAATTTTTGCGTTTCTAAGACTTGTCCTGAGCACCGAAGCTCCAGTTGAATTTTCTTCGCGAAAGTAGAGCCAATTTTTTGCGCATAAAAAGTTCGTCCAGAGCACCGGTGTTCTAATTGCTTTTTTATCGCGGAAGTAGAGTCAAATTTTCGCTTAGCTTCAATTTTCAGCTTAGACTTGCCAAGGAAATTCTAGGCCCTAAAAAGGGCCTAGTTCGTGGACCCTGGTGAAGGCCCAACAAATGGACCCTATACAGGGCCTAGCGCGTAGGCCCTAGAGAGGGCCCAAAGGGAGACCCTACAGAGGGCCTAGCATAGGCCCTAGAGAGGGCCCAAAACTTGGAAGCTGGCGAGGATGACAGGACGGACCATATTCGCCGACCGGTGAATAATATTCTGTACTTGCATGCGACTTGTTATGTAGACACGAGTACCTTGTATTACTGGGTAGTAATCTTTATGCGTGTATTTTGCAAGGGTAAGCATCCTACTTAATTGCACGCAGTGCAGTTTTGTAGGATATGCATCCTACAAAATGCAATCAAAAAGACTTTGCCCAACGAGTTCATTCCGAGAGCAAGGAATGTGAAATAATTGAAATGGCGCGTTTAAAATACAAGAGGGCCAAAAGTTGCTGCTCCTTTTGTCGAATTAGAGCCACCCCTATATACCCCGCGGCGTGTATACGCATATTAACCCTTTGGACTTTAAATTAAAATCTTTTGAAAGTAGCCTTTTCCCTTTAATATTGCAAGTAAAGTTAAAAGGGTTAATATATTTTTGCGAGATATTCGGGGAATCATTTGGGAGTCGCTGAGGGATTCGTGCGTTTAGATTTAAGTAAGAGAATTGTAAAAACCTATGTACGTACAGGGAGATATTGAACCTACCTCCTATCTCCGATGAGCAGGTAGGTTCGATACCTAAACCGAAGGGATCGATGGAACTTTGTTTCCATCCATCTCTTGGGTTGAGTAGGCTAAGGGTTTCATGTACAGGGAGATCGGTGGAACTTTGATTCCATCTATCTCTCTACGGGTCTCGAAACGCAGCAACCTCCTCGTGGTGAGACCTGGTAATCGGTGAGAACCGAGCCGATAGTTGCGATTGTCAAATATTCTAATTAGATATAAGAATTTCTTTAACTTGCAATGTTAATAGAATGTAAGAATAAAATATAATAACTTGAAATATTGTAACATGAACTCAGTATTTCAACACATTTCAGAGTAGTTCTTGAGTTGGACGCTGTTCATGAACAGAGGTCGCTACATTCAGTCCTCAAATTATGGGTCGGTAACACAGTTTGTACGGTGACACGAAGTCCCATAAGGTGATAGGTCTATTCCATACCTCGTCTGTGCTGATATTAAGTACAAGTCGCCCTCTAAACACCGTACATGTAACCGAGTTTCGTGCATTACCCTTCTGGTCGACGAATGTAACGAAATTGTGAATATTCTGTGAAATTTCGCGAAATATTTTCTTCCTTATCGCTCGACATGATGGGCTGCAGGTATTTACCCTGAGATCTAAAACAGTTTTGTTAGCAAGGTTTCAAAGTTCCAGCAGCTTGTGATAGATGGGAGTGTTTAGGAGCGAAGTTCGAATCGAGCAAATCGTTGCCTACAATTGAGGACGATTCAAAGAGGAAAATATGAGGCTCTGTAAATGTTACCTACTTGGAAACACTTTTAAAGCCAGGGCACACGTATTTTCGTTATTGGTTGAAGAGGTCACATCTACAAAATTAGTTAACCATTGATATATAATACCATAAAAATTTTCTTATTTTTCACAATATGTTCGGAATAATATTACGACCGATTTTATGAGAATCTTGTGATGAAAAATGAAAATGAGTCCAAACGCGTCCAAATTTCGTACTATTAAGACATAATATTTTATCATATTTAAACGGTCACATTTGGGCTCATTTTTATCAGCATAAATACTACATAATTACAGTTTTAAAAAACAAATATAATTGTAAAATTAAAATTGGGTATAATTTTCATGCTTTCTTACCCTATAAATGTTTCTAAGCTGCTGTTGCTGTCATCTAACTCCCTGGTTTCAAACTTTTGCTACAGGCGCGCGCTGGGGGCTGGCAGCGAACGTACAATGCATAGCGTCGAGGATTCCGAGTCGCCGATGGCACGAAAGAGAGACAGCGTATGCGCGTCAAAGACGAAGCGGGGCAACCTATCATGTTTTCCCTTTTTCGTAGCCAACGGTAACGTCGTGTCGACGTATTTCCCACGGAAAATCTATTCTCTCACGTATCGCGGCAAACAATTTTGAAGCACTTGACACAATTTTTTACCGACATAAAATTCATAAATAATATTTGTTTTACCTCGTCCTTACCAACTCGTTCTGGTCCATTGCAGAGTAACCATTCAAAGTATCCTCGGACCACCTTTGCCGCACAGATTTACGTCGCGGGAAGATTGAATCACTCCGCGCTTTGGGATACAAGGTTCTGGTGCGCTGTCATGTAACCCTTCTGTCGATTATTTACTTACGGAACTAGAACTAGATAGATAGCTTAAGAACTGTTCGGATACAAAGTATGTTTATATATTTTTATGCGAAAGAGGTTTGTGGTGAGATACTTCAGCCTAACTCAGTCATAGACAGAGAAATAGGATAAAACATTGACGTTTGGAAGACCCCGTTGGACAACTCGCGTTCCCAGTCACACGAGGGAATATGGGGGGCACCACATGTGCTGCAGGGTGTAATTTGAATGAAATGATGGCAGAATATAACCAACCATCTAATAGTCAGTGCAGTTTGGTGTCACCCTTCTCGAACTCAGTTTTCCAGCAAGTTTTGTGGTGTGAAGTGGTGTATATATCTGGTTGTGCACTACATATTACTGCTACTCACGTAAGCCTAAGTTATATATGAGTCAGAGCAACAACGGATTAACCCACATTGAAAAAAAAAATTTTCTTAGTTTATATGATTAGTAGAGCCTATTGGAATACATTATTACTACTAACTCAGTTTCGAAAAAAATGTGGGTTAGTCTGTTGTTGCTCTAACTGCTTCATATATTCTTTGGAATACATTACCTGTTCCTATTTCATTTGCCCAGTGATTGCAATGAACTGCGTGATAGCAATATCTTCTTGCAAGTGAGGCCTGTAGTGGCAAGTAGAAATAGTGGGCAATAGACAGACACGTTAGACAAGTCGTTCTCGCAGTCGTATGGGTATCCATCACCAAAATTGAGTATTTGAATAAGAAAGATTTATTTCAATAATTCCACAGACTCATTCATCACTTTCGAAATTAGTGTTTTGGAATTTAGCGTGGGTTAATTTAATCGTCGATTCCCGACAGCGTTTCCACGAGTATCTGCACAATCATAAGCATATCTACTCCCCATGCGTTCCTTGATTTATAAAAAGTGGGTCACACGACATCGATAGAAACTTGAATTATAAAACAAACTCCAATTCAAATCATAACGTTATTATTCTCAGGTATTATATTCAATGCTTCCGAGTTATTCGCCGACTAGCTGGATTTCAATACTGTGAAGTATGAGACGGATGCTTTGACGATCTGAAACGGATATTTAGTATTTCTAAAAACATTTATAAAAGCAAGATAATCTCGACCATGGTGTAATAGACAGGTTTTCCGACTCTGTACCTTTTACCCCAGCGATTTTGTGTGCCGATTTCTGTTTAGTTCCCCTGGCCGTCGTGAGAGACGCCGTGGCTTAGAAGGCATATACATATGTATTAATGAGACAGTAGTAGTAGATATTTTAGTGGCATTAGTGGGCTTGCCAAAAACAACAGGTGGCCTGTATATATATATGTAAATGCCTTTACGACATCGACGAAATCTGCCGGCCGCCAGAAGAACTAGGACGAAAAAGTCACATATTCTGAACAGAAGTCGGAACACCTGTCTATTACACCGTGATCTCGACTAGGGTAAAGGACCCAATTACTGACACCTAACCAATTACTGTCACCTTAAGCTATTTTACTTAAAATAACGAACAAATATACGTTGTAAAGTTATACACAAAAAGAATTATGTATTTCAACCTATAATCTATAGTCTATACTATAGATCTATAATCTATAGTCTATACTATAGATCTATAATCTATAGTCTATACTATAGATCTATAATATATAGTCTATACTATAGATCTATAATCTATAGTCTATACTATAGATCTATAATCTATAGTCTATACTATAGATCTATAATCTATAGTCTATACTATAGATCTATAATCTATAGTCTATACTATAGATTATATACTATAGTTTATTTATTCGTTATTTTAACTAAAATAGCGTAAGGTGACAATAATTGGTTACGTGCCAGTAACTGGGTCCTTTACCCTATATATCGATATGTGACAAACCTCAGCGAAACTCTCCAAATTCAGTGGAATAAGCCCTCCTGCGGTTAACACGGGCGGAGTCAGACTCCTTCTCAATGCCAAAACGTACAGTGGTTGAGCTTTAGTAGGTTGGTCGTACCATCGCGCCTCGTATCTGTGGATACATCGTTCATCGGGTACAAACAAATTATCTGCACTTGTAACGTGGGAATAATGCATTCGTTACTCACATCATATGGTAAACGACGTCGTGCGAATTGATCACGAACTGACCTTGAATAGTCAGAAACAGGATGTGAATGATTTGCACGACGACGAATATGTAGAACAGACACAAGTCTATACTAAATTCCCTCACGGCAACCTGCGCTCATATAGTTCCGTATAAATCTACCTGGGGCTGTGGCATGACGGGGTTATTAGTGGTACAGCGACACTTACCATCACTAACGTGATACTGAACGCAACCATTACGACGCCCACTTGAACGAACATACTAACCGCGTACACAGACTCGATGTCCCTTATAATCCTATTCAGACGAAACACTATGTTAGAAATGTCAAATTATCGCCAATACGAACTGCACTTGAGAAATACTAACTGGATAGCGACGTTGTGACTCCGAACGCATTTACACAGTTTGCTGTACTCCGTATCCGACAGTGAACCGTGCCCCTTAGACGCGACGTTGGCCACTTCGACTACATTCTTGAAGCGGTGCCTAGAAATCAGTCGCCATCGATGCCTAATCCCCGAATTAAGGGCCGTCTACAGTAAATACTCGTTATAGCCCCGTTTTTACCATGCGTACTACTCCCGCTGACTACCCCTACCATTTATTCGAATCCTTCGGTCGAGAGTGAGAAAACGAAAGAGTTCGCAATAGTGTCCGCAACGCGTTGTACGCCCGCCGCTAGTCCCGCTCGTCGGGTTTATTACGAGTGTTTACTGTATTCGGAATAGAGGTGATCCGCGAAGAGTATTTGACAAAGCGTGACGTAAGTGTAAATTGCTTACCCTGCGGTAATTAACAATCCGCAGGCATGCTGGACAAGATATATCATGATCATATCAGTGCCCACCATTATACTTGCAACCGCAAGGAGACACATAAACGTGTATGCGATTATGTAATAATAGTACGTGTCCGCGTCAACGAAATAGTAAGCCGGGTATATGTACAAACGTGGCCGTGATTCGTTTAAGGGTCGTATGGTGTCCATGACATGCGGCAGAAGAGGCATGCATGAAAACAGGGCGCACATAAGCCATATATTCACTAGGCAATCAGAACAAAAGAACGAATCGTGATTAACATGATGGAACTGATCATGTACTTGACATGTAACGATGTAACGCTGACTAAGTACATATCGGAAACATATCGATATGTACCCGATTTTGTGTTATAATTCGTGAACTGTAAAATAATTTTTTTACCAAATGATAGATTTAATTAACCTTCCGGCGGGCACGTTCGTGTACAAAGTACACGAGAATTCGTCAGTCTGAAAAGATGAATAACTTCCCTTTTCATTTTTCGATTTTTATACGATACTTTGGAACAATTATTATTCAAATAAATCATTAATAAGCTTTCAAATATCATAAACTTTCACCGCATAATGTTTATTTTATAATAATAAGACTTATTCTTTCACGGTGTACTTTGTACATGACGCGCCCGCTCCCGTTATGAAAAAGAGCGCGCCCGCCGGAAGGTTAAAAGAAGTAACTTTTGTCTTGAAACTTTTTTTCTATCTCTTACAATTCGCGAGTTATAACACAAAATCGGGTTAATAACCGGATTTTCAGGGGTTAATTTCACCCCCTCAGAGTGTTTTTCCGCAGAAAAAAATCGTTTCTTACATACTCCGACATGCTCTACAATCATACGGAGTTTCATTAAAATCAGAATTTTCGGGTTCGATATGTTTCCTTGTTAGTAGCTTTCAATGAGCAAACAACGAAAACGAAATTAACAGAGGTGGCAGTACTCCATCCCTTCAGACTGCGAGATGTTAGTCGTAAAAGGGATTTGATTGCATTCGCGACGCAAATAATGCTACTAAACTTTACTGCGTACAACTGATTGGTGTGAACCGTTTGCAGGGTTCTTAAATTTATTAAAAGGTCTTTTAAAAGCACCAGAATTTCACATCGTTAAGCGCTCAAGACGTAACGTCGTATTGAAATTACGAAGGAAGCTATGTTTATAAAATTTGCATGTTTCTCACGTTTGTATAGAAGCGCGTAGAGGAATCCTCTTTCGGCATACGTATGCGTGATGGCCATCTCCTCTTCCGTTTTTTCAGAAACCCAATCTGTCAACACACCTGTCAGAAGCTCCGCGAACTACGGCATCATTCCCGTGAACTTGATAAATCACGCAAGATCATTAGCGATACGAAATGTTTCCTTACCTTCGGCCTGTTTACGACGAAATTGATGTGCTTCACGAGCGCAGCCACTGCTACGCACACGAACGGCACTTCTTCAACTACACTGTCGAAATCATGGAATACTACGATCCTCGAGATCTGCAATTGAAAGCGGTGATTGTTTACTACCCCAACATTTGATCAGTCGTTCTACCAAGTCTCCCAGATATCCCTCGCCAAATTTCGCGATTACGCGAATATACACATGAAGAACACTCAGTCTACAGATTGAACTGGGGCCAAAGAACCCTGGCACACCACTTATGTATACCTTCGAGTTTGCCACCGTTTCACTTGTTGACAAGCACGAAACAATGAAATTTCAGCCAATAATTTAAGGTGTCTCAAGTGTGATTTTCATCATAAAATTGATAGAATTTGATCGCCGTTAACCGCAACTTCACAACGATCTGTGGTAATCGCTTTTGATCACTCTATTGACTTGACAATGATCCTTCGACCCCGTCCAAACATTCTCCATACACAGTGTACAGTATTAATTTACAACAGTTGTACAGTCTACCGTCCGACGTGCCTGAGTAAACACAGCGGTGCAAAACAGAATGTACACGATGGCCCTTTTAACCAGTTCCGCCTTGCCAGTTTTGAAAGGCCATATACCAGTGAAGACTGTGCAAGCCTTAGCGCTGCCAAAATATCGGCGTGATACCTCAGTCTCTTCCATGGTGGTGCCACAATTGAAAACATCCCCGGCCTCCCTTAGCAGTCGGACTTCAGTGACGCAAAAAATCGATGAATAATTCGAAGTCCGATTTCCATATCTCTGGCGACGCTGGCCTCGCTCCTCGTCACGCCATCGTATCGGGGATTAATTACGTACGAAGCTAGAGACACTCCGTCCCTGGTGCTCGTTAACAAGCTATAGCTGTGGGACACTTTCTTGTGACGTATAATTACTAACCGTCAAATCTTGAGTGAACCAGTTAGAACGGAGCGGCCAATAACCATAGCATTCAATGGTTTAAACATTCACGATTAGACAACTGTACTGGACGTCTTACGCCCCTAGGTGCTCTGTTATGCTCTTATACAGTCTTAGGGTGCAGTTCGAGTGATACGATTTTATCTGTGATGTAGGTATTCATAATTGTTTCCACGAAGTTTCGTTGTCTGACAGTGACATTTAAAACGGCTTAAATTACGGTGGTAGGAGGGTTCGTCTTTTTGCACGCCCCTTTCCCTGCAATGTTTGCAGGAGAGCGGGTCGCGTAGTCTAGACGAATTGGAGCCTCTCGTATTTTCGCCCCAGACGCAGGGGTAAGTCGATGGCCTGGTGTCAGTATAACTTGCTTCTTCTTTTAAGCGAAACGGATGCGAGCGCGGGCGAGCGCAAAGTTCTTGCAAGGAGTTCTTCAAAGGAATACAAAACCACGGAGGAAGTAGTAGATACTTTGAGCTAAGGAAATAGGAAGAATTAAGTGGACGCCTGCAGGTGAGTCTACTGTACTGTTCGTTTTGGAGGGACGAGGTCTATCTGATGATGGTGTTGATGGTGGTGGTGGTGATGATGGTGATACTGCTGATTACCCGACTGATGCGGCGAGTAGGGTTCCCATCTGACGGCTACGTCCACTACGTCGACCTGGGCAGGTATGACGACGGCAGGCGTCGGCTATAGAGAGGCTTGTACCTTCTTCAGCCGACCGGCCGCGTTGCCGCATCATTCGCGACTTCTTCGCGCCGCGACGCTCGATGACTTCCAGATTTCATGCCAATTTAACTTGCAGACCGGTGTTTCGGAAAGCAGATAGCACCTGGTGAACAAACAATCTTGATTAAAGGTATACACGTTGCGACGTGCCTAGTGGCTTCTACTTTTCGATGTATCGTGAACTCGATCATCGTGGATTTAAGCGCACAGGGCAAGAGAGAAAATGAGGATTCGGAAATTTGGAAAGACAAGTAGGGGGTAATAACCCTTTCAAGTAACTCTTTGCACTCTTCTGCTGAATTAGATATTCTAGTTCGTCTTGGTAGTGACATGGCGCGTCGACGTGCACAGTGCGAGTTAGGTGATGAGCATTGTCTGCAGTACAATCAAGTGGTAGAGGACGATGATTAGGCGGACACTAGTCTGTATTCTTCACATATTTGGGAAATCATGAGGTATTCCCAATACAAGGACCATTGCATACAGAGGAACGTATTTGTTAGTCACACTGGCATAGTTAGGAAATCGTGACAGTTGTAGACCTGGGATCAACGTGATCCTTACCGGGCTACTCGAAGGATAATGGGAAAATGAAAGATCACGCCGGGCAATTTTCCTTGCTACTTAATACAGTCTCTATGATGTATTACGATAGATTCTATGATGCACTCGTTTTTGTTCCGTCGAACCCCTGTCACCAGCAAAAGTTGACCAAAAGTGCCCATCCAGCTTGAAACCACGAAAATTCGCGTTACAGACACTTTCGAATTAAGTCGGTACTTTCTTTTCTTCAAATTATCGAGAAAGTTGATTAAGAAGCTCTTGGAGTCGGCCGGGCGCAGGACAAAAGTAATCGTGAGATAAATGGTGTTACAAGGTGTTAAGGATAAACAAGCTGTAGGGTGGATGTACCGTTTGTGGCCATTGCACTGTTTTTGGTCATGCGCATAATTATCATAATTTTAAATTGCTTGCAGATCATTATTATGTGAAGAATTTCACATCATAAATATTTTGTTTAGTATACCGCTAGAAATATAAGGTTACATTTATTGCTTACACGGAAAATATTATATTTTTTCAGAAGTGGCCAAAACTGGTACAATACCTTAAAGTGGCCACAAATGATGCATCCACCCTACCATGAAATATAAACGAAATTTCGAGGTTAAATGTAGCACACCCGAATAACGATGAGACTTGATTGGACCACTTTGGTTATATTGTTTCCAGTTACTCGTGCGGGCATCTAAAGTTCATGGTTTTGGTACATCAGTAGATAAGTGCTGATAGAATTCTGTAAAATTCACGAGGTTTATCGAGAAAAAATTTACGCTCTCCCGCGCTGCAAGCCACATACTCTATACCTAGTCTACACTCACCAGTGGTTTATTGTTTCTTTAAAAAATATCCCTGTGTAGTACCTATAATTTCTGTTGCACACCTGTGTCCTGTACCTTGAACGTGTTAACTTGGCGCCTATTTGACGATCGGGGTTTGATTTCGTACGATGTTCCTTTGAGCGTTTACTGACCCAGGTAGAAGATCTCCTCCCCCCGGGAAATTAGAGTGAACCATTCTGCCACTCTCAAACATGCATTCCCCTTCTGGAACATACATCCACACGTACTTACCCTTCTCAACATTGTCCATGGATAGTGCGGGTGTACAAGGTTCCTCTGCAAGATTCTACGACACACAAATAATGAGAACGCTGTACTGACGGTTGCAAGGCAAGCACAGTTGTACAGCTGACATTAAAGATTCATGTCCGCAAGTCCGTCCTCCTGTGCTTCTTCTCGTCGCACCATCGCGGTGTTCAGAAAATTGTACCTATGATGGAGAAATAAGGCAAGCACAGACGTACCTACAACAATCTTTGATAGCTTTACTACTTCGTACACGTTGACCAGAATTTTCTTGTCCGCTTTCGTACAGTGACAGTATATCATTTTCAAAACTTCGCTACGGTACCGCTCGTACCCTCGTTCTACGGCACCGAATGCACTTTATTCCCCGTAAACTCGTTAATTTGCGTACCAATACCATTTCCATCATATCCATGTTGTACACATCGTCATATTTCTCATCTGTTTCAAACGTGAGTATTACGAGCTTCTTTCTGGCTTCCAATTCAGTTGTGCTTTAATTGTCGTGTTTCACTGTTGCAGCGAACGTTATGCAGGAGCAAGGACTGGTGTCGATCTGACGCGTTCAAGCTGTAAAGGACTAATTCCTCTGACATTCGATGAAAATCAAGTTTACCAGGTAACGTGAGCATTTACTTTCATCTTTAAGGGGGTAGTGGACCATTGGATACGTAAAATCGTTAGTTTCTTTGACGCTAAAAAACCAAAAAGTTTTATTTTCTACATGCCTAAAACTAGACAAGTACGTAGCGGTTTTGCGATATCTTGAACATATTCTTTGCAATTGACAATTTTTAAAAAAAAAAGAATACACTTTTTCTCCCCATGTTCACTATTTTGTGACAAATTAATGTTTCTCAATTTCCCTACGTATTTCTCTAGTTTTAGGTATGCAGAAAATAAATCTTTTTTTTTTGTTCTAAGTCAAACGGTAGGTATAGCCGTGAGATTGAACATCGTGGAAAATGTCGCTCTCAAGATCTTGCATATCACGGCTTTACCGTCGTCATTTTGTAGGAAAAAAGAATCGTATTAGTTCCGGCGAGAGTTGTATAATAACAGGCTTCATATTAAATTTTCTGTTTATTTCATTATCTTCCTAAAAAAATGCCGAATATGACTGCAATTATGCCTCGTCCAAGGTGGCCTAACCCCTTAAGGGAGTTTGAGTATAGTTCAACACATTATTCAAATGCGGTTACCAACACACAAACTTCTATGTAGACACTGGTTAACAGAAAAACTAGGATTTTCAACATCCTCATATTCGAAACGTTAGGTAGCACCTACGTACATATAAAAATCGGAAAAAATTGTCTTTACCGTATATCCGCTTGAAGCTAGCTCCTCCTGTCCTCTGTGTCCTCAGACCTCTCTTACTCGAAAACTCGACAAGCCAAAATCTCTACAATTCGAAGATCTTCCCCTTCCCTTGAGATTCGAGGTATCGAGATCCGACTTTATAAACGACACCTCGAATGATGCAGGTTGATTCGACCCAAACCAGGGATCCGTATAATCCACCGTAGTTGAAATACTGGTTTATTACCAATGTATCCGTAGACACCCTTGCCGCACAAACTTTCTTTTCGGAAAGATTGAACGAATTATTGGGTGGTCTGGATTACATGGTTCTGGTAAGGCTGGCTGGTATACTCCAACGTCGCCCTTCTGCCTATTAACCCTTCATGGTCACACGGGGTGTATTGTATCCCAAGAGCAATTTTCTATTTGAAATGTCGCACCTCTATGTCTTCCAAAGGGGATTTATCGCAAAAAGAAAATAAAAAAAAAATTAAAATTGCTGATTTTCAACTACAAATTTTATCATATAAAAATTTCCATTTCTAGAAAAAGACTATTAGTCCATGATTGTATAAGTATTACCAATATACAATTATCACTAAAAAGTTAAAAGATTCAAAAATACGAAAATGGAAACTCAAAAAATTACGCTGGGGTACAGTGAACCCCGTGTGACCAATTTGTGATTATAGGAAGGTGTGACCACAAAGGGTTAATTACATAGGCTACGTCTATTTACCTATAATTAACCTGTGCGTTGAGCAATTAGGTATAAATAGGTTTCAATAAATTTTTCTGGCTAACAAGACAGAGCATACGGGTTTAAACATTAACAACTGGAAGACTCCGCTCTGAAATTTGGTGGCTAATTCGTATGAGAAACTTGGGGCAGTGCACCGCACGTGCTACAGTGTCATTTGTAGCAAAGGATATAACTAGCCATGTGGTAGCTGGTCCCACCAACTGTCACCGTTCTATACTTGCGGTACAGTCTCTTGAATAACGTTATTGAGGTTTTTCGATTCTACAGGTTTTGTATCCAATTCGATACTGCTATTGCTGCTGTACATCAGTCAGAGTTTCCTTTCTTGCGCACACTTCTACTGTACATACTTCAATAGTTTATCCTATCTGAATGATTGGATTGTACCATATTACACTGACATCGACCTCGCATTTATTACGTTCAAGGGACTACGCATTTGGCAAGGACAGGTAGAATTTTAAATTTTGCGTAAAAAGTATTCGGGTTGCGTGATGCGAACGGTGGAATTTTATTCGATTAAATGGAAAAATAATCTCTCAGGCCACGGCACACCAGCGAATTCGCAACAAGTCATCTCGATTGTTGCAGATTTGCTCGGCCAATGATTCCTGAGTGAGTAAAGCTACGTTACACATTTTCATTCTAGCAGCTTTACAAAAATTACATGGTCGAACAAAGTCGACCATGGGTATAAAAACGTAATAAGTACGTTATTTGTAACACCGATGTGTGCGATCGGTGAATACGACTAAATCATGGGACTTGCTGATTATTCGGTGGACTTGAGAAACATGTAATAGGATACAGATGCCTTTATAATCTGAAACGTGAAGAAGCCCGTGCGTAAGTATTCCCGCGAGGGTGAAGGAATCAAGCGTAAGGTAAAAGACGCAATACGTGGACACGTCCCAGTAGCTAGACACTGGTGCAAAAATATTGATTAAAGTCGGTATCATATATATTGGCCGGTGAGTTTCGGAGGGGTATTCTCCCACCACACCGTTCGTTTGCCTCGGTGCTCCTTTTTTCAACGTTTTCTGATTCACTCTCGTTCCATCTCGCTCTCGCCTTCACAGAACAAGAGTGAGCCAGAAGTGGTGGGGATAGTGCCAAGATTCGGACGTGTAGGCCAAACCGAGATGTCAGCGTAGAAATACACACATCAGAATAGGTGTGCGTTAGCAACGAAAAAATTCAGAAACTTTATTGGTCAGAACATCGATTCGTCCTCGATAGCTTCATCTTGTATTGGTCTACGCATAGCTTCGCAACGCACACAACTATTACGTTAAGAATAAATAGCAGCCAACCGGCTAGGTTCAGGCGGAGCCGAGCAGCGTTCCCTTTACCCCACCGTACCATGCAACTCCAACTGACAAATCAGCGATCGTCAGATAGTGGTGGCTGATTTCTCCTCGATCGCTGCTCGCGAAACCGAATTCACCGGCCAATATATTTGATACCGACTTTAGTACATTTAATATCCGCTTTATCCAAAAAGAACTATTTTATTAAATTATTCAAATATTTAGTAAAATATATTCATATATATATTTTACTAAATATTTGAATAATTGAAGAAAATAGTTCTTTTGCACCAGTGTCCAGCTACTGGGACGTGTCCACGTATTGGGTTTTTTACCTTACCTCTACAAACGGCTTACCTCTGCGAAAGTGTCCAAATTCAATGGGACTAGCCCGCCAGCAGTCAGCACCGGGGGTGTGAGGCCCCTTCTTAAGGCCAAGACGTACAGTGCCTGAAACTTCGCAGGTTCCTCGTACCACAGCGCGTTGTACCTGGCGGGATTAACCGAATTTATGTAAATGGCACACCGTAGGCACACAAGACGCACAAGGTATGTACACTGCCATTCATAAGTATTGGGGCACCCACTCTTTTTGTAATAATTGTAAAAGACGTTGCAAATTTACCGAAGGACTCTAACAAACTTTAATTCATTTGGTATTTTAAATTAAAAGCAGTGAAAAGTATTCGATCTGCAGGTAAAAAATATCACATTCTCCTCAAATACAGCAAATGCCCCAATTCTTATAGGCAGCATTCTACATTCGTTACTCACGTCATGTCGTAAACATAATCGTTCGTATTGACCACGAACTGTCCCTGCACCGTTAGGAACAATACATGAATAGTTTGTATGGGAATATACGCGGCGAGTAAAAAGGTATCCATGGTAAAGCCTCTGAGGGCTACCTGCGCTCGAAGAATGTTAGTAGTAATTAACATACGAACCTGTCAAGGAACTTAGACGCGAGTAGACTTACCAGCAACAATGTCACACTGAATAAATACGTCGCGTTGGCAACTTGGAGGAAAAGGTTGACGGCGTACACATTTTCGATCTCGTTTATCATCCTGCGTGAATGTAATGCGTTGGAGGTCGTTAGAAATGTGATTGTCAGGCTGCTTTTAAAGTAACAAACACGTGTGTTGCGTTACTGAATACGTCTCATACTAACTCGATAGCTCTGTTGTGGCTTTTTATGGATAGGCAGAGCTTCCTGTACTTTATATTCAAGGACGACTGGAAGCCCTTCTGAGAAGGCAAGACGTCGTCTGTGGCGTGTCTAAAACGGTACCTAGAATCGAGGCGCATTAAGATGGAATCAGAAGGCACGTACCGGCGATTCACGCGCAAAGATCGCCGATTCACGGGCCGTCTCAATCCACCTTCAGGCACATCTGATCTGTTTATAGCGTCTGAAAACGGTGAGACGCTCCGCAAACGTGCCCGAGAAATTCAAGTTGCTTACCCTGCAATGGCTAATAATCCGCAAGCGTGTTGCACAAGGTATATCATGAGCATATCGCAGCCGAGGAACATCATCGCGACGAAGTACACGTTCCATATCATGAACGTCAATATGTAATTGTAGTACTCGTCGTTGTCTACGAAATAATAGCCCGGGAATATGTATATGTGCGGCCGGGATTCGTTCAAGGGTTTAATCAAGTCCAGCAGCTTCGGTACAAAAGGCAGCAGGCTAAAGACAACGCAGCCACTATATACATTCACTGCATCACCGGGACAAGAAAACAGGCATTGATTATGACAATGAAACGGGTAAGAAGCGTGGCGTGCACACGACACAGGCAGTTAATGATCCAACAGTATTAGTGAAACACCTGACGAAAACACCCCAATTCACCCTCCGATACACCAACACTGAACCGGGACATGACTGTTTCTCACATTTATATAAAAATCCGTATAGCACTGCTCTCTTAATATAATAGTGGCTGATCGATTTCTCCTCGTCGGTTTTCTCCGCGTTCATATTCATTTTCACTTCGTCCAGAATCTCAGCGAACTATAAATTCCGTCGGTTCAAACAGTTGCGCAGAGCGATTAGCCGTGGTACAATGGTGGTACTTACCTTTGTTACTTTGAGGAGCGAGTTCACATATTTCGTGATCGCCGCGAATCCTGTACCTATAAATGGCGCCTGTTCCGCCGCGGCCGAGAAACTGAAGTCCTTCGTCACTTTCATTATCTGCAAAGGAAAACAGCATGCCGAGAACACTGGGTGGGACGCGGTCTGTGCTGCAACCGGGCAGGAAACGATTGGCCGTGTAAAGACACAGGGAACATGCGGAACCAAGTCACAGATGCAGTGTTAGTCCGACTTAATCCTGATCTATTCTACTTGCCATTTATTTTTACAACCCACACCCTCCTCGGCTGTGCCATAAACAATGTCCGAACTTTTATATCAGGGATCGTATACACTTGAACAGTTAGTTGAAAGGACGATTGTAAAATTTTCCTCTGCCGAAATCAAGCGTGCGTAACACAAAGTGCCTTCGAGTAAAATTTTCTCGAACAACCGAACAATACGCTTATAATTATAGAACTCCATTAACCCTGTGTAAGTATTTCAAGATAATTTTTTTCGCGACTTTGAGTATGCTAACAGCTAAAACTCGACTGCTTTTAAGTGTCCAGATGCGGTGTAACCCGTTTAATCGACCTGTACACGACACTCGTGCCCCTCGACAAGCCCTCGAGTAATGCGATCGCTGGGCACCCAGCAATGTACCATTTCCACTGGCTGTTATTGAACATACCTGAACAACCATTCCGAAGAAACACATAAGAAGCGTTACGGTTCGCCCTATGTATCTTCGTGGATGCTTATCATGGGGCCACGTACCAAGGAAGTACGAGAGGAACTTAACGGATTGGAAATATCGATCAGTCACTTCGCACTCGTCCATGGCTGTGCGTCAATTATACCGACACTCGGCCGCCCTTAACGTGCAAGCCGCTGTTGCGGGAATGCGAAATAAATAATTCGACGCCTGGATAACATGATTCCAATAAAGGTGGTACTGTCACCGTGACCCTTCTGCCGTTCAATTAATTAGGGAACTAAGAGCGGCCGGCTAGTTACGCTCGTTACGCACAGCTATAGGCAGGCTGCAAGTTGTTCGGTTATAACGTAGCTTCATCTATTCATATGCGAAAGTGCCTTATCGTGAGATAATTGGGCCTGACTAAGTTGCAGCAAGGAAGTAGTGTTAAACATTGACGTTCGGAAGACGGTGGTCGACAACTCGTCTCCCCAGCCGTTCGAGGAACTTTGATGGGGCACCACATGTGTTGCAGGGTGTTATTTGAGTGGAACGACGGCTGAATATAACCAACTGGTGTCACCCCTCTCCATCTGCGTTGAGACGCGTCGAACTCAGTTATCCGGCAAGTCTTGCGGAGTGAACAATTGGTGTACCTCGTTGGGCACTGCCACTACTACTCACGTAAGCCTTACTTACATTCTTACACATGCTTACCCAGTCTCACGATATTTCTCAGTGATTACAACGATCTGCATGGTAGCAATACCTTCTTGCAAGGAAGGCCTGCAGTGACAAGTAGAAGCAGTTGGCAATAGACAGACATGTTAGGCAAGTCGTTCTCGCAGTTGTATGCGTGTTCTTCATCGAAATCGAGTTTGTGGATAAGAAAGATTTATTATAATAATCCCAGACAGTCATTCATCATTTTTTAATTAAATTATCATCTTTGTTTTGGTTTATCGTGCTTTTTGTTGACTGTTATGTTTTTTTCCCTGTATATTTTCTGTTTATTTTATTTTATTTATTTCTTCTTACTATAAGCTATACCTATTGTATTACTTTGTTCAAATTTTGTATTCTAAAGGGTTCTTCCGTCAATTCAATAATAATAATAATAATAATAATAAATTAATCATCCATTCCCGATGGTGTTTCAAATACCACTTGTGCAATCATAGGCAGATCTGCCTCTCATGCGTACCTCGATTCATGAAGAGTGGGTCAGCCGATATCGACAGAAACTGGAATTATAAAACCAACTCTAATTCAAATCATAACGTTATTACTTGTATTCTCAGTTATTATACTCAATGTTTCTGAATTATTCGTCGACTAGCTGGACTTCAGTACTGTGAAGTATGAGGCGCATACTTTGATGATCTGAAATATATACTTCGTATTTATGAAAGCATTTATAAAAGCAAGATCATGTCGACTGTATGTCGATAAATGACAAACCTCGGTAAAAGCACGAGGCGGAGTTAGGCACCTTCTCAATACCAAAACGTACAGTGCCTGAATTCTGGGGGCCTGTTCGAACCATCGTGCATCGTATCTGTTGATATTCCGTTCATCAGGAGCAGACAAATTATCTGCATCCTTAGATGAGGCGTTGATCGCATCGACTGCGAGATTGAAGCGGTATCTAGAATCAGTCCCCATCGATGACTAATTCTCGAATTAATGGTTGTCTATTCGGAATAGAGGCAATCCGCGAAGAATATTTGAAAAAGCGTAACGTAAGTGTAAATAGCTTACCTTGTGATAATTAACGATCCGCAAACATATTGTACAAGACATATGATCATATCAGTGCCCATCATTATACTTGCAATCTCAAAGCGAAGTACAAATGAATCCGATTGTGTAATAATAGTAGTTGAATGGTATCCATGACATGCAGCAGAAGAGGTATGCACGAAAACAGTGCACAAATTGCCCATATAGGGTAAAGGACCCAATTACTGTCACCTTAAGCTATTTTACATAAACGTTTATTTATTCGTTATTTTAAGTAACATAGCTTAAGTTGACAGTAATTGAGTTGACTGTCAGTAATTGGGTCCTTTACCCTATTCACTGGGCAATCAGAACAAAGGAAACGAATCATTGTTAAAACAACGAAATTGATCACGTACTTGACGTGTAACCATGTAACGCTGACCAAGTACTTAATAGCTTTCAATGTAAGAAACAGCAAAAACGACATTAACAGCGATGACAGTATTTCTTTCCTTCTCCGATAAAAGGAGCACCGAGGCAGGCAAGCGGTGTGGTGGGAAAATACCCCTCACGAAACTCACCGGCCAATAAAGCTGAATACGACTTTAGTTAGTTTACCTTCCAGACCCTTCAGCCTAATAGACGGGAGTTTGCCACTGTTTCTTATGATGATAAGCACGAAACAACAAATTTTTAGCCGATTCTTTAACGTATACGTCACACTGAGCGTGTACGGATTAAAGAAGCGAAATATTTTTTCATTCGCATAATAGTTTCTATTGTGCGGACGTCCCTCGGCAAATGTTCCACCACCAAAAAAGTCATGTGCACCGTTAGTAATTAATTCGGGGCCCGTGTATAGTTGCAGTTCGTCTTACAAGTCATTACTTATCTTAACGTATACTCTTTACTAACATTCTTATACATTTAGTACAGCTAGAATTATTATAAAACGTATTGGCTCGATGTATTTACAACTTGCATCCCGTATTTTCATCTAATTTTAAATGTTCCGCCGTTTATTGGGACTTCAATACCGTAAAGTAAGACACTGATGCTTTCAACACCTGAAAGTAAAATACAAGTATGCCATCTATCTAATTAACGTCACTTTGAAACAGTGAATAAATTACCTCGGCAAAGGTTTCCAAGTTTAGCGTCACAAGACCGCCGGCTGACAAAACGGGAGCAGTAAGGCTTCCCCTTAATGCTAGTATGTACAATCGTTGCGTCCTGGACGAACTATTGTACCACAACCCGTCGTATCTGCAAACGGCTTCAGAACGATCACGCAACCCCAAAACTGGAAAATCTTATTCATACAGGCTCAATACTGAATTCTATACTCACATTTCTTCGTAAATTTGATCGTAGGCATTTAGTACGAACTGGCCCTGAATGGTCAGGAAAAACAGGTGAATCAGCTGAACCACTAGAAATCCACAGTATTTGTAAAACTCAAAACCGATCTCCATTATCGACGTCTGACCTCAAACAAACCGTTGCACGGTTATTACAGGAAATCTCATGAAACTACAAGCAATATTCATTCCTACGAATCAACACTTTACCTTCACTAGCGTGATACTGAATGCACCGATCACTAATACGACTATAATTGCGAGATAAGTCGAGTGGACTCCTTGGATATTGTTGACAAAACTGCATTGTTAAAGGTGGATGAGACGTACCAGGGAACATGAAAGCGTACAATTCGTGTTTAATCTGATTAGAAGTATCGCCTTCAGACTGCTACTGATTGAAATATTTCTTCAAGCCCATTTTTACTCTATACTATGCACATTCTACAAATAACTCTCGTCTGCTTAAACAATCGAGAAGATTTTCCACCGAGAGATTGTGCAAAACAGTGTCACCAACCTCAGGGCGCGTTTATGCCCGTGAATCGAGATGCATACTTTTTTGTACGCTAGGTCCATCGTCTTAATCGATTTCTTCTCGTCGTTAGCGTAATTCTCGACTGCACTCTTGAAACGGTATCTACGAGCAGTAACGCTGACACCCCAGCTCGCAACGATTCCTGACTAAAAATTGATTCCTACGAATTACTTACCCAGCAACTGCCAATAATCCGCACGCATGCTGCACGAAGTACATGTATGCCGAATCACAGGCGGTATACACTACCACAACCGTGAATATTACAAGCGTCATGTGGCTCCACAAGCATATGTAGTATTTTTCTTCGTCGAAGGGATAATGTGCCGGATAAATGTAAACTCGATACACCGTTCCGTTTCTGTTTGAGACGAAGTACTCCATTATACCGGCCGCAGTAGGCAGCATTACAAATGTAATCGCGCCGAAGATGGCGGTCCCTGGGAAAGAAATAGAAAAAGGAAACTACACTTGTCTCAGGAACAGAAGACAGAATGTTTATTAACGCTTCGAAATTAAGTCGGCCTTCCCGAGCGATCACTTCTGCGGAAAAGTGTTGTTAAAAGCGTGCAAAGCAAACTGTCCCCGAATCCACAGTTTGCAGACTCTCTTATCCGCGTAGTAACTGTCATAGTAATTACTTAGGTAGTCAGATATCTACTAAGATCTACTTTCAATAACATTCCCGCGATGTTCCACGGAGAGTAATAGTATATTGCGTGACAAGGGAGAGAAGTAAGAGATTCCGACTAGCGTGAAGTTTCAAGTTCGCAATTCACGCGAGGCGAAATCGCTTCTCTCCCGTGTCACGCATTATATTTTTTTCAACACCTGCATGAAAGGTGTGTTTTTGAAAGCCTGCTGAGCGATTCGCAAAAAATATGCATGTTCGATTGCTTTTTTATTCTGTCAAAATTAATAAATACGTGTATTTATTTCCCAACAAATCGATAACGATTAGTCGAACAACTGCATCTTCATACCATAGGGTAACGTCAAACTCCAGTTTCTTTGGGAGGAAAGTAAGAAATTGCGAATACGCATGCGCGTAAAGTCTTTTCCCTTGGGAGATAGACTTTACGCGAATACGTCTGAAATTAGTCATTTTGCTCCCGCTCAGCAGGCGTAAAAAAACACACATTTTCATGCAGGTGTTGAAAAAGGTAACTTGGCTTACCTATATAAATAATAGTGAATAGCACTCCTCTTTTGCCATACTCGTGCATAATTTCGGTTTCGGCTGGTGTCCTCTTTACCTCCCAATCATTGTATATGTCATTAACAAGACCCTCCAACTGTAATTTCGTTAATTTCGCCTACAACCGAACAAATGAGTACAACGAACAAATATCTCCTCACCTTTTCATGGTTCAGACGGTAATTAATATGTTTTAGTATGATTCCGAACGCTGCAAGAAAGAAAGGACATTGCTCCATTATGATGTCCACACTGAAAAATACTATGACCCTCAAAATCTGTAAGTGACATTAGCACGGTAACTGGTAAAGTAAAAGTTTGGATAGGTTCGATAGCACACAGTAAAATTAAATAAGAATAAGGAATGTGGAGGTAAAATGTTTTAAAGAAATAAACGTTACAGGAACATATGTGTACCTGCGTATAGAGGGACGACAGAGTAATAACGTAAATAACTGATGCTAGTAAATTTCTGTTTCTATTTGTCTGATATGGCCACACACCTGAGCATACACCGAACATCTTATTAAGGCTCAAGTATCGTTTGTCTACCTCTTTCCGGTTCATGGTGAAACTGGAATAACTTCGGAGATTCAGAAGACATGCGCGAAAGCCGCAGAAGGGAAAAATGAAATACCTATCGATTGTCTTGAATCATTTCGTAGCCACTGTTCGTGCTGCGATTACACCGATCGAATAATTTCACAGTTACACGAAGACCTATCGTTACCGCCGCAATCTTCCATAAGCAGTCTCCCTATAGACAACTGCGCTGCATTCGTTTATTCATGCCCACTACTGTGTTTTCAGCGAAATTGCCCAAGAGTTGTGCTGTTATACTTATTATATAATCAAATACCAATTTTCATCAATGAAAATGTCTTGTAGATAAAAATGGGAATATATGGATCGGTAGGCTCTCGTCTTCCATTACCAGTTCCCTTTTGTTCGACGTTCGCGATGGTGTCGTGTAGAGATTGCATTCTACTCTGCGACGGTATAAGTGAGATATCTCACTAAGGTATTCTTTTGATTTTTGTAGAATGATTCATTGTGTTGATTCTGGCCCTTGTGATGTCTACGGTCTGTGTTCGGTCCTTGTCCGACTGTATTAAGTGCACTCTACTCTGCGACGGTATAAGTGAGCAATTGAAGGAGCAAAGTATAAGAAGAATATGCTTTGAATGGTACACTGACAAAATCCAGCAAGTAATAAGGGTTGATTTCAAGCATACGTAGCTTATGATGTAGAGTGTAGACAAGTTTTTCCTGTTAAAGAAGTAGCACGAAGTTATCACGATTGTTGAGGTTTGTATAGTAAGGACGTTACTGGGTAGAAAACGTTTACTTCGTTAGGTGGCGGAGAGCACAGACGCCTCATCGCTATTATCACGAAGAAAAGTGTAGCCAGAATGAGGCAAATTTAAACTAACCCAATCCCACGGCCTACATCTCACGTTTGCATTTGCTAAGGAGATTCATAAGCCGTCAATAACGCGCGGCACTCGTTTCGCTGCACGAACAACGCTTTAAGAACGCATTTAAGGGGGTATTCTGGTCTGACGAGGCGTTTTCGTCGCGTTATTTCGGAATTTTTTTTACAAAGAACCCATCAATTTTATTATTATTTAGTTTATTGCTACATGTTTATTGATGTTTTGGTCATGATTTGGTCATCAATGAGCTTGGGTCAGTGACAAAGTGCAATGTATTTCCTAAATGTTACCTGTACTCTCATTACTTACTCGGTGTCTAATGTTTCAACTATAGTCACACTTATCAAAAGTCCACTTTTCGATCGGCACTTTAGTAGGGGCATAGGCGTCTCGAGCGAAAAGTCGAATGCATCATTTTACAATGTCGCAACACATTTCGCATATAATTTAAATAGATGGGTTGTTTGAGTTTCCCACACGATATCTTTACGATTTTTACAAATGGTGGATAAAGAACGCTCTTTTGTCGTACCTCTGCTTGCGTTTGCTTCGCCTTTTGGAAACAGCTGCAACGATCGTAAGTTCTTCGTTCTCTTCGTTGACCTCCTGATATTTTGGTACATCCATTAGAAGTTGTTTTGTCTGAAACTATGTTAGCTGTAACAGCAGTCCAAATTGGTGAATGTGAATGCACTACGAGGTTCTTTCTGACTTTCAATTCAGCTGTGCGTTAATTGATGTGTTTCACTGTTGCAGCGAATGTTACGCAGGGGAAAGGGAAGGTGTCGGTCAGACGCGTCAAGCTGTAAAGGAACGATTCCTCAGACCTTCGATGCAAGTGGAGTTCACCATGTAACGCGAGCATTTATTTTCATCTATAAATGAGTTTGAAGACCAATGAATCATGGTAATCTGATAATATTTATTCGGTTATTAACATTGTGAACTATTAATAATAAATGCAGTAGAACGCCGATTGTTGAGAATCGTCATCTAAATCGTATAAAATCTTAAAAGTTTATATGTTTATACATGGTGTTTTTGAAGTTGCGGTACAAGCTGAATGGGAAATGATACTTCATGCAAAATTAAGTCTAAAATATGTGGCTCCCTTTACGAGACATTTGGCTGAGAATCGGGAAAAATACAGGAGTAAGAGTGGAACAGGTGTGCGCGGAAAGGGTCTATGTCCAGAAAAGTATTGAAATTGTGTAGCTTTATTCGAACATAGTTGTGTTTTTGAGAAAATCGGTTTGAAAGTTGAATCGTTCTTAATCTAGTGCAGGCACACTTGACGGATTTCGAAATTTTCTTTTTCCAAACCCCGATGAAAAGTCGCGATGGAAAAAAGTGTTCCTATAATTTCCAACTATTCTCAGACTGGGATTTATTTCATTTGCCTTCTAAACAGTGTACATGTAACCGTGTTTCCAGCATTATCCTCTGTGTAGATGAACGCAACGGAACTGAGAATATTTTGGTATACATACGTATGTTGCGGATAAATTCCTTATCATTCGAAATGATGGACTTCTCTGCTGTATCGCGAGGGCAAAAACGAACGTACATATCAAGGTTCCAACGGATTGTAATAGATGGCAGCGTTTAGGAGCGAAACTCGAAACAGGCTACAAATAGACTCGATCAGCAAATTAGTCTCAAAGTCGTATGCATATCATTCATCCGAATCAATATTTTGGATGAAACAGATTTATTACAATAATTCCAGAGCGAAGATTAAATTAATCGCCGTTAATTTCCGTTGAGATTCCCGTAAATGTTGCGCAATCATAAACAGATCTGCCCCTCATGCGTTCCCTGATTAAGGAAAAATGGGTCACACGATATTGACACAAACCGGAAATATAAAACAAACTCTAATTCCAATTGAAACGTTATTATTCTCAGTTATTATATGTAATGTTTCCGCGTTATTCTCCGACTAGCTGGATTTCAGTACGGTGAAGTATGAGACGGACGCTTTGACGATCTGAAACGGATACTTCGTATTTCTAAAAGCATTTATAAATCCAAGATAATCTCGACTATATATCGATAAGCGACAAACCTCAGCGAAACTGTTCAAATTCAGCGGAATAAGCCCACCGGCGGTTAGCTTGGGCGGAGTGAGGCACCTTCTCAATGCCAAAACGTAGAGTGCCTGAGTTCTGGAAGGCTGTTCGTACCATCGCGCCTCGTATCTGTGGATATACCGTTCATCAGGTGCAAACAAATTACACAGTACAACAAATTTTGACTTTTTTTCGGACTTGTAACATTCAATAGCAGTTTCTTATAGGTTTTCGTGCCCTGAAAACGAATCCGCAACCCGTTTGTCGCCATCACCCTCAGTTTTTGAGAAATTCGATTTTGAAAAAAACTGCAAATTTTCAACTTTTAACATTTTTTGTATCGAAACGGTAATAGTTATTCGATTGTTCGTTGCGTCAAATTATTCTATGAACCCTCCCGAATACAACGATATAAGTTATTATTGCATTATGAACATTTAAATATGTTTAAACAACGATAAAAGGGAAAAGGACACCCAAAATGCACTAATTTTTACGGATATCTTTCAATTTATTTCCAAAACTAAGGGTCTGAGACGAAATTTGACCATCCCACGCGATGCAGCAGACATTTTTCCTTCGGAAAGCATCGACAGAAGTGGTAAGTCTCGTTTCGTTTTCAATACACACGCGAAATAGTTTGGCAAAACGCGCCGAACCGATAGAGGTAGTCACGCGCATTAAGCGATTGTGTTACGCTGAGCAGTAGTGACTCGTGCGCCGCAGTTGACTACCACTGTCGGCTCCGCGCGTTTTGCCAAACTATTTCGCTTCTGTATTGAAAACGAAATGAGACTTACCACTTCTGACGATGCTTTCCAAAGGAAAAATGTCTGCTGCATCGCGTGGGATGGTCAAATTTCGTCTCAGACCCTTAGTTTTGGAAATAAATTGAAAGATATCCGTAAAAATTGGTGCATTTTGGGTGTCCTTTTCCCTTTTATCGTTGTTTAAACATATTTAAATGTTCATAATGCAATAATAACTTATATCGTTGTATTCCGGAGGGTTCATAGAATAATTTGACGCAACGAACAATCGAATAAATATTACCGTTTCGACACAAAAAATTTTCAAAGTTGAAAATTTGCAGTTTTTTTCAAAATCGAATTTCTCAAAAACTGAGGGTGATGGCGACAAACGGGTTGCGGATTCGTTTTCAGGGCACGAAAACCTATAAGAAACGACTATTGAATGTTACAAGTCCAGATGGCTGTTGTACTGTGTTATCTGCACTTGTAACGTGGGAATGATGGATTCCTTACTCACATCATATCGTAAACTGTGTCGTGCGAATTGATCACGAACTGGCCTTGAATAGTCAAAAATAGGATGTGAATGATCTGCACGACGACGAATATGTAGTACAGACACAAGTCTATACTGAATTCCCTCACGGCAACCTGCGCTCAAAGAGTTCCGTTTATACGTAGATTTATATCTACCTGGCGCTGTTGCATGCCAGGGCATAAGTGGTACAGCGACACTTACCATCTCTAACGTGATACTGAACGCCACCATTACGACGCCTACTTGAACGAACATGCTGGCTGCATTCACAGATTCGATGTCATATAAAGTCCTACTTGGACGAACACTGTGTTAGAAATTTCAACTTATCGCCTATAATCCTATATATACTGCACTAGGGAAATACTAACTTTATGGCTTTGTTGTGGCTTTGAATGGAAATACACAGTTTCCTGTACTTGGTGTCCGACACGGAAACGCACCCCTTAGATGAGACGTTGATCGCATCGACTGCGTGCTTGAAGCGGTATCTAAAATCAGTCGCTGTTGATGACTAATGCTTGAACTAACGGTCGTCTTTTCGAAATAGAGGCAATTAGCGAAGATGATTTGAAAAACGGTGACGTAAGCGCGTAAATGTAAATGGCTCACCCTGCGATAATTAACGATCCGCAAACATGCTGTACAAGATATATCATGATCATATCAGTGCCCACCATTATACTTGCAACTTCAATGAGACACATAAAAGTGAACAATATTATGTAATAATAGTACGTGTCTGAGTCAACGAAATAGTAAGCTGGGTATATATATAAACGTTGCCGTGACTCGTTTAAGGGTTGAATGGCGTCCATGACATGTGGCAGAAGAGGCATGCATGAAAACAGGCCGCACATAAGCCATATATTCACTAGACAATCAGAAGAAAAAAAACGAATAATTGTTAAAATGATGAAATTTATCATATACATGACGTGTAACGATGTAACGCTGACTACTTGTAACTACTTATAGCTTTCAATGAGCAAACAACGAGAACAACATTAACATCGGTGACAGTATCACTGTCCAACAAGATTTAACTTTTTTTCTGTTCTGTGACATTGAATAGCCGTTTCTTATACATTTTTGTGCGCTGAAAACGAATACTTAAACCGTTTGTCAATACATCACTCTCAGTTTTCGAGAAATACGATTTTTTAAAAAAAATGCAAATTTTGAAATTTGAACATCTTTTGAGTTCAAAGAGTAATAGTTATTCTGTTGCTTGTTTAGTGAAATTATTCTATGAACCCTCGCGAACACAGCGGTATAAGTTATTAATAAATTATAAATATTTAAATATGTTTAAACAACGATTAAAGGGAAAAGGACACTTGAAATGCGCCAAATTTTGCAGATATCTTTCTATATATTTAAAAAATTAAGGGTCTACTTATGAGAAAGTCTGAGCATTACCGTTTGAACACCAACGATGTTCGAAGTTGAAAATTTGCATTTTATGAGGGTGATGAAGATGAAGACACATGATTTGCGGATACGTTTTCAGGGCACAAAAATCTACAAGAAACAGCTATTGAATTTTACAGATCAAAAAGGCTGTTGGACAGTGTACTCCTTCTAATAATCATATTAATTGTGTTCAGAATTCTGACTGCGAGGTGCTAGTCGTAGAAAGGTATCGATTACATACATACGCGTCACAAATAGTGTTACTAAACTTTCCTACATACAACTGACTCTTGTAACACGTTTGCTGCGGAATCTCTGGTGAAAAAATTTGATATCGTTACCCGACCGAGACGTAACGTTGTATTGAGATTGCGAAGAAAGCTAAGTTTATCAAATTTGCCCGTTTCTCACGTTTGTATAGAAACGCGTAGAGTAATGCTCTTTCGGCATACGAATTCGTGATCAGCATCTCTTCCTCCGTTGTTATAGAACTCCAATCCTTCGACACATCTTTTAGAAGCTTCGCGAACTACGGCATCATTCCCGTCGACTTGAACAATGCAACATCATTAACGATATGGAATATTTCCTTACCTTTGGCCCGTTTATGACGAAATTGATGTGTTTCACGAATGCCGCTAGTCCTACGCACACGAACGGTATCTCTTCTACTACTGTATCGAAACTGTAGAATTCAACAATCCTCGCGATCTGAAATTAAAAGCAGTAGCTCACTATTTCGTTGTACGCTGTGGCGAAAGAAACGACAAACCCATTAGTTGACCAGTCGTTATACTAGCTCTCAGGGACTTTCCTCAGCGAAACTCGCGATTACTTGGATAGACCCGAACATCGATGTTAAGTCTACAGATTGAACTGGAACCAAAGATCTCGCGAACTTGAAGCATAACGTTGATGCACCACTTAGTGTACCTTCCAGATCCTTCAGCCTAATATACTACTGGACAGTATTTTTTGCCGTTTGGTCACGCAAAACGTTAAAGTAAATAGTGTATCATCTGATACACAGATAGCATCGTTTTAATTTATCAATTTTCAGTTAGAAGAAAATGGCTTATTGTTTTAAATTTAGGAATCAATAAATAAGTGACTATTCAATACCACAAACTTTATCGTCAAAAAATATCGTTATAAGATTTCTAAAGGTGTACGTAAATTTCGTGTATTCAAGCTGCTGTCTCTGTCTTATTTACTTCTTACACGATTTAAAAAAAATTGTATATGCCTCTTCTTGGGCATTTATGTTTCAATTAATGTTTACATAATCATATACTCGGCAAAAATAGTGTCGAGCGGTATAGACGGGAGTGTGCCACCGATTCTTAAGATGATAACCATGGAATATCGAAAATTTTCCCGATATTTTAAGGTGTCTCCACTGTGACTTTCAGGATAAAAATGGTACAATTCGATCTCTGTTAACGATAACTTTGCAACAGTCTGTAGTAATCGCGACTCGCTTTTGATCTCAGATCACTCTATTCACTTGACATTGATCCTTCGACCCCGTTCAAACGTTCTTTATACATAGTGGGCAGCACTAATTTACAACCGTCGTACAGGCTACCGTTGGACATGCCTGAGTAGTCACAGCCGTGGAAAACAGGATGTACCAGATGTTCCTTTTGATGTGTTTCGCCTTGTCACCATCGAAGGGCCATATACCACTGACAATTGTACAAGCTTTAGCGCTCCCAAAATATCGACTTTCTTGCTGAGTCTCTGCCATGGTGGTGTAACAATTGAAAGGATCCCTGGCCTCCCTTGGCAGCAGACTTTCGTTATGAAAAAATTCGATGAATTATTGGACATTCGATTTCCATGCTTCTACTGACGCTGCCTGGTGTCTCTTCAACCCACCGTTTCGCTGATTAATTACGCACGAAGCTAGGGACAGTCTAGCCGAGGAGCTCGTTAGGAAACTACAGCTGTAAGGTATTATTTCATAACGCGCAAACCCTTTCACGTTTATTCAGCCACTAGTATTAGAACGCCCAATAAACGTAGCAATCAAAGCCTTAAATATTGACGATTGGACAGCTGTATTGTACGGCTCACATCTCTAGTTATTCTGTTACGTTCTCATACGTTTTCATCCCTGTCATAATCATAATTGTGCGCACGAAGTTCCATTGCTTGACACTGACATTGAAAAGTGATTAGTTTACGGCGATAGACAGGTTCTTCTGTTTACGCGCCTTTTTACTCCAATCTTTCCACGAGAGAGTGTCGCATGGTCTCGCCATCGCGACGAATCGGCCCCACTGCTCTTTGCGCATGGTCGTCTGCTTCATATTGAAGGGGCACCTCCACACTGCCGGGCCGAGGATGTTGCACGTGAAACTGGCTCTACCACTGGCGACAGCATCGAAAATTCGCTGTCAACGCAGCCTCTCCGCTCGCTGTACACTTGGTTTTCGCCGCTGGCGCCCGCGCTGCCCTCTTCCTCTAGCTACTTCACGGGCTTGAGCATGGTAGAGGAACAGAGAACCGTACACGGCATACGTATATGGTGTCCGAAAATATCGGGATAACCCGTAATATGCAAATTCTTCATGCAAAAAGACATCGGAAAGTCCTTTACCGTTTTGGGGTCCGAGGCTTCGTTCTCGAGATATTAATAGTTGAATATCGGCAGAAGAATTTCCGGGCCGCGCAGTTTAAAGTCGAGAAAGCTGAGCGCGAAGCAGTGACTGCTCGCACGCACACGTATGATGCACGCGTAGATACAGGTTCACACACACAGTAACGCCGGCCGCGCTATCCCATTTTCATGGTTTGATCCAGTGCGGTCGACTCTGCTGTGTGTGCGAGTCTGCCGGCGTACGCTGCCGCGCGCTCAGCTGACTCGGCTTTAAACCGTGCGGCCCGAAAACTCCACTGTTAATATTCAACAGTTAATATCTAGCAAACGGAGCATCGGATCCCAAAATGGTAAAGGACTTTTCGATGACTTTTTGCATGGAGAATTTGCCTGTTTTGGATTGTCCCGTTATATAGGGCTATCCTGTATAATCTGGCGGGTCTGATGCCCCGCTTCAAGCCCTTCTGACATTAGATGCAAGTCGAAATAACCAGGTAACGTGAACATTTATTTTCATCTTTAAGGAAGTTTGAAGTCGAATGAATCTTAGTATTCTCATACTATTCATTCGACTATTGACATTATGAACTATTTACTCGATGCACATCTACGGTAACTACAGAAAATAAATTTTAAAATATCTTGACTAACTAGGTTACTAAGTAGTATATTTATAATAATAAATGACATAGGACGTCAATTACTGAGAATCGACATGTAAGTCGTATAAATCCTTAAAAGTGTATTTGTTTACATTAGGTGTTTCCGAAATCGTGCTACAATACGAGTGGGGGTGATTCTTCACGCCAAAAAAAGTTGAAAATATAAGTCTTTATTTTCGAAAAACTCGAATTGAAAAACACGTGTAATACGCAGAGATTTGACTGAGAATAGGCAAGAATACAAGGCTAAGTATGGAACAAGTGTGCGTGGAATACATCCATGTACAAAAAAGTCGAAATTGTGCTATAGTTTTTTTTTGAACGTGTTTGTGTTTTTGAGAAAATCGGTTTGAAAGTTGAACCGTTCTTAATCTCGTGCTCGTACACTTGAAGGATTTCGAAATTTGATTCTTTCGGATAAAAAGTCCGATGAAAAAAAATGTTTCCAAAATTTTCAACTATTTTTAGACGAGAATTAATTTCATTTACACTTGTGGTATATTTACTGATTCAATTTTGCTGATGTTTAGTCAGGAGCACGCGTATGAGTCGAGTTTTCAAATTCAATTTTCTCGAAAAAGGAACCTTATATGAAAACCTTCATTTTTTATTTACGACTCACTTTTACATGAAGAATTGCCTCATTTCTGTTTGCACCACAATTTCTGAAACAGCCAGGATAGATATCCACACGAAAAGTCATTAGATGCAGCAACTGTAGAATGTTTGTGACTACTGTTCTGTTTTTGGTATTAAGGACAAGTCGCCCTCTAAACGCCGTGTACGCAACCGTGTTTCCTGCATTACCTTTGTGGTCGACGAATGCAACGGGACGAGATTGTGAATACTCTGCGAAATATAGCGAATCATTTTCTTCCTTATCATTCGATATGGTGAGCTTCTGTGCTGTGTCCCGTGAACTAAAACCATTTCGCCACGAACGGCTTCAAAGTTCCAGCAGTTCGTAATAGATAGCAGCATTTAGGAGCGGAATTCGAATCGATCGAATCGTTGCCTACAATCGAGGATGATTCAAAGAGGAAAATAAGAGTCTCTGCGAAAGGTTACTGTAAAACGATAAGTGTAAAATCTCCGTCGTTTTCGCGCATTGGGCAAGGCCCTTCCTGATTGGTCTGGCCTAGCTTCGAGAAAACGTATATAAGCAGGCCATTTTCACCGAAAAGTCGGACGTTTCCCCAGCGGAGTATAAGCGGCACTCCATAGTATGGAGTCCATACACAGTTAAGCTTAGGGTGGTCCGTCGAGACCCAGTTTTGGTCACTTATGGTGGGGGAAGATGTTACCTTTGCGGCGCTATGGAACCCCTTCCCCTATCTTTTGGCCTCCACCGAAAATTGATTCTCAGAGAGAAGATTTGGGCGCGTCACGGTCCTTGTTTGTAAACACAAACCGTGTATGTATTTTTTACTTTTAAAACTTGACAACAAAAGTGTGTTTTGTTTAAACGAACTCTAAACTGTGTGTTTCTATAACGTTTCAGCCCTTTAATTTTGCAAATGTAAATAACCTGAGTGTTTATAATGTTAATGCGAATATCTCGACAACGAAAGACGAGTAGCGGTTACTTGTATAGGGAAAACTTGTTCAGAATGTTAACCTTGATGACATATTTCGAGATCATTGAAATTGACGAGGAGTACCCTATTCCAGATAATTAACAAATACCGATTTATTAACACGTTCTGGTCCAATTCAAAGTGTCTTCGGAAACCTTTGTCGCACAGACTTACGTTGGGGGAAGATGGAATGAATTATTCGATCGTCTGGGTTACATGGTTCTGGTAACACAGGATGGTGCGTAGTCATGTAACCCTATTACCAATTAATTACTTAGGGAACTAGAAGCGGCCTACCAGTTACACCCGTTACGTATAGCTATAGTAGATACCCTACGAGATGTTCGGATACAAAGTATGTTTATATATTTTTTACGCGAGAGAGATTTGTAGTTTGCTACTTGTGCATGACCAGAGTTAGTCAAAATGTAATCTAATTATAACTTACAAATTACGATTAAACTGTAATTGTGCAGATGATTACACATTATTTTCTGTAATCGTTAATTTAGGTAGTTGATAAAATTGTGGTCAACCAACTGCATTAACGATTACAGAAAATACTGTGTAATCAACTACACAATTACATTTTAATCGTAATTTGTAAGTTGTAATTAGATTATATTTTGCCCAACTCTGGACCTGACTCACTGATAGACAGAGAAATAGGATTAAACAGTGACGTTTGGAACACTCAGATGGACAACTCGCCTCCCCAGTCGCCTGAGGGAATATGGTGAGGCACCATATTTGTTGCAGAGTGTAATTTGAATGAAACGATGGCAGAATATAACAAACCATCTAATAGCCAGCTTCGTTTGGCGTCACCCTTCACCATCTGCATTGAAAAGCGTCGAACACAGTTATTCGGCAAGTCTTGTGGAGTGCACAATTGGTGTATATATCTGGTTGTGCACTATTACTGCTACTCACGTAAGCCTAAGTTATATATATTCTTTGGAATACATTACCTTGTCTCATTGCATTTGCCAGTGAACACAATGAACTCTGCGATAGCAATATGTACACCTTCTTGCAAGGCAGATCTGTAGTGACAAGTAGAAACAGTGGGCAATAGACAGACACGTTAGACAAGTCATTCTCACAGTCGTATAGGTATCCATCACCAGAATCGAGTTTTTGAATAAGAAAGATTTATTTCAATAATTCCAAAGACTCATTCACCACTTTCGAAATTAGTGTCTTGGAATTTAGCGCGGGTTAAATTAATTGCCGATTCCAGACAGCATTGCAGCTACCCCTTGTGCAATCATAGGCAAATCTGTCTTTCATGAGCTCCCCGATTGAGGAAAAGTGGGTCACCACGATATCGATAGAAGTTGAAAATATGAAACAAACTCTAATTCAAATCATAACATTATTATTCAGTTATTATATCTCAATGCTTCAGATTAATTCCCCTACTAGCTGGACTTCAGCACTGTGAAGTATGAGACGGATGCTTTGACGATCTGAAACGGATACTTCGTATTTCTAAAAGCATTTATAAATCCAAGATAATCTCGACTATATATCGATAAGCGACAAACCTCAGCGAAACTGTTCAAATTCAGCGGAATAAGCCCACCTGCGGTTAACACGGGCGGAGTCAGGCACCTTCTCAATGCCAAAACGTACAGTGCTTGAGTTCTGGGAGGATGTCCGTACCATCGCGCCTCGCATCTGTGGATATACCGTTTATCAGGTGCAAACAAATTATCTGCACTTGTAACGTGGGAATGATGGATTCGTTACTCACATCATATTGTAAACTGTGTCGTGCGAATCGATCACGAACTGGCCTTGAATAGTCAGAAAGAGGATGTGAATGATCTGCACGAGGACGAATATGTAGAACAGACACAAGTCTATACTAAATTCCCTCACGGCAACCTACGCTCATAGAGTTCCGAATAAATCTACCTGGCTCTATATTGCATGACGAAACATAACTGGTACAGCGACACTTACCATAACCAACGTAATACTGAACGCCACCATTACGAGTCCTACTTGAACGAACATGCTGGCCGCATTCACAGATTCGATGTCATATATAGTCCTGCTTGGACGAAAACCGTGTCAGAAATTTCAACTTATCGCCTACATAAACTGCACTAGAGAAATACTAACTTAATAGCTTTGTTGTGGGTCTGAACGGAAATACACAGTTTCCTGTACGTTGTGACCGACGATAAAACGCACCCCTTAGTCGGAGCGCTGACCGTATCGACTGCGTGCTTGAAGCGGTGCCTGGAATCAGTCGCCATCGATACCTGCTCCTCGAATTAACGGTCGCTTATTCGGAATGGAGGGAATCCTCGAAGAGGATTTGAAAAACCGTGACGTAAGCGCGTAAATGTAAATGTCTCACCCTGCGAGAATTAACGATCCGCAAGCATGCTGCACAAGATACACCAGGATCATATCAGTGCCCACAATTATACTTGCAACCGCCAGGAGACATATAAACGTGTACCCGATTATGTAATAATAGTACGTGTCCGAGTCGACGAAATAGTAAGCTGGGTATATGTACAAACGTTGCCTTGACTCGTTTAAGGGATGAATGGCGTCCATGACATGTGGCAGAAGAGGCATGAACGAAAACATTGCGCACATAGCCCATATATTCACTAGGCAATCAGAACAAAAGAATCGAATCGTTGTTAAAATGGTGATATTGATCACGTACATGACGTGTAAGGATGTAACGCTGACTACTTGTAACTACTCAGGGTAAAGGACCCAGTTACTGACATCTGACCAATTACTGCCATCTTAACCCTCTAACTCCCAGAGTTGCACCAGTGCAACACTCATTTTAAAAGTGCGTAAAGTTCTGTCACCTGTTTATATTTAATTTTTGTTAGCAACTACCCGTAGTTTTCCTGATAGTAAAATAGATTTCAATGCTTTCGGTTGAGGAAATCAAACATTTTCTTCAAAAATTTATTGTCAATTATTACTTCAGGCTGCCATCTCGTGTTTCCTTATATTCCTCAAATAAATCAGTGAAAAATAGAGGTATGTTCTTCTTTTTGCATTAAAATTTGCATCGTTATATTTAATGGAAAGGTAAATTATGTGCATAAAAGTGTTCTGAAGTTATTTGCAGTCTTATATATGTGAGTATTTTATATTTGAAAATGCATGTTGCACCGGTGCAACACTGAGCGGTAGTAGTCAAACAAAGTATTTAGTTATGTTGTACAATTAATTATTTTTCCATTAGCAAAAATGCTTATACGTGCAAAGAAGAATTCGTATCAAGCCGCGAAACCACCAACAGACAAATATCTCGTAAAAATATTTAGAATGCGTGTAGCTGACGATCTAATTCAATTGGGCAGAAAAAAAAGACGCCGTGGTCTTCCATCAACTTCAAATTCAAGTTTGGAGAATACTAAAACAAAGAAGAAACCTTGTGTTTCGCATTCATGAAATACGTTTCGACACTGTTGAATATTTTCCTGTTTGCAAGGAATTTTCAGAGAGAGGAATATGCAGATTATGTATCAAAGGAATTACATGTATTACTTGTATATAATGTAGTGTCTGATTATGTTTTACAAGCAGTAAAAACGGTTTTCGTGATTACCATCAGAAGAATGAACTGTAATAATAATTATTTTTAATTTCAAAATATTATTTTTACAGTAAAAACTAACAATGAAACTCCTCAAAGTTTCTTTTATTTTCTTACCCCTTGACGTTTAATGTTGCATCTATGCAACATGAGTTCAAACGGCGAGTATCCTATAAATAGGATTGAAATCGGTATTTTCCATTTGAAAATAACAAGATACAACATATATATCAGTCCCAAAATTTTGAAATAGCGGTTCAAGAGTTTGGGCGTTAGAGGGTTAAGCTATTTTAGTTAAAATAACGAATAAATAAACTATAGAATATAATCTATAGTATAGATTAGAGGTTGAAATACATCATTCTTTTTGTGTATCGCTTTACAACGTTTATTTATTCGTTATTTTAAGTAAACTAGCTTAAGGTGACAGTAATTGGTCAGATATCAGTAACTGGGTCCTTTACCCCATAGCTTTCAATGAACAAACAACGAAAACGACATTAACCGCGGTGACAGTATTCCTTCCATTCTGACTTGCGAGGTGTTAGTCGTAGAAAGGAATCGATTACATACATTCGCGTCACAAACAGTGTTAGGGTAAACCAACCAGTAATTGACCGCATACCAGTGAATGACCATTAGGCAAAGAAATGTCAATTATAAATTTAAAAATTACTATATGTTTATAAATGGAGTGTAGTTGCACGTTTAATATTCCATATTTTTAGTTATCGGTATTAAACAAACATTAATAAGTACGATTCCTAATAAAAGTATGCGGTCATTTACTGGGCTTCTCATTCAACAATTCGATCATTCACTGGTTGGTTTACCCTACTAAACTTTTCTATTTACAATTGAGCTTTGTAACACGTTTGCCGTGAAATCTCTTATGATAGAGTTTGTCATTATTACCGGACCGAGACATAACATCGTAATGAGATTGCGAAAAAAGCTAAGTTTATCAAAGTTTGCCCGATTCTCACGTTTGTATAGAAGCGCGTAGAGGAATGCTCTTTTGGCATACGTATGCGTGATCGTCATCTCATCGTCCGTTGATTTAGAACTCCAATCCTTCGACACATCTGTTAGAAGCTTCGCGAACTACGGCAATCCCGTCGACTTGAACAATCATGCGAGATCATTAATGATACAGAATATTTCCTTACCTTCGGCCCGTTTACGACGAAATTGAAGTGCTTCACGAACGCCGCTATTCCGACGCACACGAACGGTATCTCTTCCACTATAGTATCAAAGTTATAGAATACTACGATCCTCGCGGTCTGCAAATGAAAGGAGTAGATCGTCATTTGTTTGTACGCCGTGGCGAAAGAAGCGACAAACCCGTCAGTTCATCAGTAGTTCTACCAGCTCTCAGGAACGTGCCTCAGCGAAACTCGCCATTACGCGAATACACACGTGAACAACAATGTTAAGTCTACAGATAGACATGGAACCAAAGATCTCTCGAACTTAAAGAATAACGTTGACACACCAGTTACTGTACCTTCCAGATCCTTTAGCCTAGTAGACACGAATTTGCCACTGTTTCTTATGACGATAAGCACGAAACAACAAAATTTTAACCGATTTTTTTAAGTGTCCCACTGTGATTTTCAGGATAAAACTGGTCTTTGATCACAGATCACTCTATGGACTTGACATTGATCCTTCGACTGAAATTTACAACAGTTGCACATGCCGTTGGACATGCCTGAAAAGTCAGAGCCGAGCAAAATAGAATGTACCACAAGCTCCTTTTGACGCGCCTCGTCCTGCTAACATCGTAGGGCCATATACCACTGATAATTGTGCAAGCTCTTGCGCTAGCAAAATATCGACTTTCTAGCTGAGTCTCTTCCATGGTGGTGTAACAATTGAAAGGATCCCCGGCCTTCCTTAGCAGTTGGACCTCAGTCACGCTAAAACTCGATGAATTATTCGATGTCTGATTCCCATGTTTCTGGTGACGCCGCCTCGTGTCTCTTCGCCCCACCGTTCGTTGATTAATTACTCAGAAACCTAAAGCCAGCCCGTCCCATGTACTCGTTAAAAAGCTGCAGCTGTTAGTTCTTCTGACGTATAATTACAAACCGTCTCGCGTTGATTGAAGCACTAGTACCAGAACGTCCAATAACCATAGCAATCAACGGATTAAAGATTGACGCTGAACAACTGTACGTATTGAACGTCTTGCGCCCCTAGTTGCTCTGTTACCTTTTCATTTCTTCAGCGCAGTTCTAGCGAAACGTTGTCATACTTGATATAGGTAGTCGTAATTATTTCCACGAATTTTCGTTACTTGACAGTGACATTAAAAACGTATTAGACTACGGTGATAGACAGGTTCGTTTCTTTGCCCGCCTTTTTACGGCAAGCTTTGCGGGAGAGAGTGTCGCGTGGTCTCGCCGTTCCGACGAATCGGCCGCGCTGCTATTTTCGCCCCAGACGCAGGGGTAAGTCGATGGCCTGGCGTTATCGACGCGGCCGTTTTAACGAGTGCCATTCATTAAGATCCGCTCCTTCTTTTAAGCGAAAGGAAAACGAGCGCGAGCCCGCGCAAAGATACCGTCCTCAAGTTGTCGCAGCTCGTTCTTCTGCACGCGAGGCTACAATAGAGCGGAAGGTATGTGCTAATTGGATGCAGCCTTTCAGCTCGCCGGGTAGGAGCAACGGGGTTGGCTGGTTTAGATTGGAAGAGTAACGGCGGTGGCTGCCGTGCTGCGACAGATCGGGTTACACAAAGGCAGCTTTTTAATTGGATAACGTCATATCGACGTGTTCACACGCGTGTCCTAACTTTTCCCATCGATTTGCCCGGTTCGCCAGCGGCCACCTATGTGCTTTCGCTGCTCCATGGAATCGAACTCTAGCTTTGCCGGCCGATACTGTTCCTTCGTCGCCGTCCCGCTTTCTCCGCGATCCGCTAACGCCATCGCCACCGGTACGCGACGGTACCAACTCGTTAGCCGTTCGACAGTGTTTCGTAGTGCAGCCCGAACGAAAAAATACGATATCCTCAGTTGATTGTGGCGTCGCCGCGCCGAGCGAGCTGGCGCGAGTATCAAAGGACGCGGTTCTATTTTAAATATTCAATCAGCTCGCGACGCCTGCCACAGCTTCGGGACAGCCACCCTCTCGGCCTGCTCCGCGGCCGCTAATAGGCAGCCGAATCTTCTTTTTTTCCTTCCCCTCCGTGGTCCCTTACTGATCTCTTATTGATCATGAGGCTAGTGCTGGAAAGTAACCACGTTGAGTTATTGGTTTTGAGTTTGTCCAGTTTAATCGCTGCTACTGTGCTTTTCGAAGTGGGACATTAGGGGGGTACATAGAAGAAAATGGCAATGTGGAATCAATGTCTCTACTCAAAATGTTTTGCGACGATAATAAAAGTCTACGCGAACGTGCGTCGCGTTTGTCATACACTCGTTCGTACTACTTAAGGATGTATCGGACGTACAATATCAGACAAAAGTATTTATATGAAATTTGAAATACTTGAATATGTACGTCTTACGCATAGTAAATCTAGATGTAAGGAATTCAAAGGACAGTTGGAGTCCTATTTTTAATCCTAGGAAGTTATTTTTCACTTGCAAGTGCTTTCTCAAGCATTATTTGCTAAACTTTTGGCAGTGAAAATGCCTACAATTCAAAATTTTCTCAAGTTTTAATTTATTTCTTTGAAACGGTGCAGTGAAAACAATTGAAACTCGGCAGATATTTTCATCTACCCATATACTGCATGTAAAAAAAATTCAAAAAAATTGACACTATTTCTTCAATATTTTTTCAGTTGGTTTATCCGTCAAGGTCGTCTCTTTCCATAAGAGTAGGGGAGACCGGGGCTAGTTGACTAATTTTTTACATTCCTAATTTTTATAAATATACCATTGTTATTTTTTTGACTTGCTGCATACCAAAAGTTTACAAATTTCATTAGGTATACAGGCTTAATTTTTAAAATCGTTTTAATTGAGTCTACGTTGTAGTTTTTATGGTTTTTAGAGTAGTGCGACGAATGAGTCAACAAACCCCGGCTGCGGGGTTAGTTGACAAATACGATGGGGTTAGTTGACTTGACATTTACTTTTCAGTTTTAAAACTCTTGCTTGCGAAAGGCATATATATACGCTGTCAGAGTACATCAGTATGTATGAAATGCGTATATATACGCTGCCAATTCCACCAATATACTATACGAAACGTACACATATGTATACTACGACCAATAATTTTTTTTATTTTTTTTTCACTCCTTCACAGGGTTATTTTTTATTAATTATCATGGTGTTAGATACTGTAATTATTGTGTACTTATTTGGAAGGCCTGAGAGTTTGAAGGGAGGATAGGGTGTAAAACTGGTAGGGGTGAGTTTGGAAGAATTTTATGGTGGGGGAAGTGGACTTGAGCAGCTAAACTCTTTGCCTCGACTGCATCTTGAGGATAAAAATGCAATTACTAGTGGTATTCCTATGCTTAGTCAAGTAACCCCGTCCGACATTGTTAACATGTTAAGGGCCGTACGTACGAAACGTTCACGCATCGGATAAAATAAAATACCATAAATTATAGTCAAGGTATCACGTTTTCACAAAATATTCATGAAAAAACATCAAGCAGTACTTAGTGGACAAAAATTCATAAATAGTCGAAATAAAAATATTTACTTCCCGCCGAACTTTTTAGATTTTTCATTCACACTGACAGAATACGCAAGTATTTGTCACGGCGACACATTAAATGGCAAGCTGGTCATTCATATGCTTCAATATCGTGAATCGCGGGAATAATTTATTCCATAATACAACAATTAAATGGAATTAGTCAACTAACCTCGTTAGCCAACTAGCCCCGGTCTCCCCTACGTGTAAAATCAGTGAAAATTAAAATCGTTATACCTCAGTAACCATTTAGTGAATTCGTTTAACATTTTTGGAGCACATCAGGAAGATTAAAAAGAAGAATCTTACAAATTTTCATCACCTTGGCACTATTTTGAAAATAGGTCCAATACATCCTTAACCCTTTAGCGCCAAACGTATCATATACATATGGTACATTCCTTTTTTTTTGCCGTTTCGCCGTTTGCATTCGCATTTTGCTGTTTGCAACAGTTTAAGTGATACATGTTTAGCGTATTTTTCTTCACTGAAAAAAGTTGGACCTATCTGAACCCTGTATTCTTCGGTTCTATGCATTTTGACCTCTGAAAAAATAAATTTAAAAAAAAATACAAATTTTTTTTGTATAAAAATATATAAATTCAGACCATTTTTAACGATAAAAACAAAACGGGATATTTTTCTTTCAACGGGATTTAGGTGTGGGCGCTAAAGGGTTAACATGTTTATGAGTGTGAAGTAGAAGATTCTATGTTTAAGCCAGCAACTTTCCGCGGTCCCCTTTTCTAATATTAGGGGTGTCCGTGTTTCAGGTGTCAAAGTACGGGAACGGGGAGAGCAGCCGGCTCGCAATTATTCATAGCCAATGGTGGATTCGAAGAAACAGCTATCGTCCCCTGCACAGGCTCCAGGACACCGGCGCAGGTAATTTACTAATGTAGAATCAGCCCTCCTGGTGCCGTTCTTCCCTCGAACTTCACCTTTTATCTGCCCCCGTCCTTGTTCCGCCGGGATCCACGTCTCCCTCGCGAACAACACCGACGGTTCTTTCTACTTCGCGACCTCCATCCGAGCCTGCCACCCTTCGCATCTTGCGCCACGTTATCTATCCACTTGAAGCGAGCTATTACGCGATTGTATCTTAAATAAAATATCATCAGCGTCCCGTCGCCAACCACTCAAAATAATAATTGCCTTCTCGGTGCCAGCCCTCGCCCTCGCGACTCTTCTTTCGCCTCCCCCGTTCCATCTTTCCCCGCATCCGGCCTGTCTATCTCACCATCCTCTCCTCCGCTCGGCAGACAAAGAAATGACACAGGGAAAATGCAAGTGGCATGTACGATCCACTATCCGCTCGCTTACGGTCCCGAAGGGAGGCCTGGTTGCCGCCTATTTTTATTCCCAAATTCGATCACGCGTTCCCACAGTTCTCGAAAACGCTCAGCGCAATGGTTCGCAGCCCACTCTATAATAATTACCTGTAAGCGGGTACGATTGGAAACTCGCAGGGCTTAAGGACTTCTGCGTAATATTTACAGAGTTTAATTTTATCTGCTACACGGTACACGAGAACAGCAGTAGAAACTTAATCTGTCCATGTCCCAGGAAGAAAGCAGGTTGAAGCAGCAGAGCTTATAAAATTAATTCGCGCGTTGGCCCGTCGATAACGGTGATCGCGGAACGGGCGACTCGCTTGCCCCGGTAATTAATGCAATTAATACTCGCCGAGCTTTTTCCCTCCGCGAGGCGTCCAGCGCGCAACCGTTTCAATTAAACACCCGGAAACCTTCGTGAATTCTCTCGCAGGGGGAGAGCCGTTTCCTTCCTTTCCCTTTATTGCATCAACCCACCGTGGAGCAATATTGTACTTTTAATTATTCCAAACACCGTGAACTTGGGAGGGGAGGTGCGAGGGGGTGTTGTTAAGATAATTGCAACAGGTATCGCCGCGTACGCCAGGCACGGGCAGCGAGATCCCGATGAATATCGAGCGCACAGCCGTGAATGAAGGTTTCGCTGCCCGTTCAGTCGTTTTCGCGACCTGGACGTCACCGAAAGCGCAGGGTACGTTAATTAACCTTGAGCTTCTTTAGTACAGACATTACTTGGATCGCGGCTCGAGGCGACAGATCTTCGGGGCCACGTTCCCAAAATATGTCACCAATGGGACACATAAGGTAAAAGACCCAATACGTGGACATGTCCCAGTAGCTGGACACTGGTGCAAAAGAACTATTTTATTCAATTATTTAAATATTTAGTCAAATATATATATGAATATATTTTACTAAATATTTGAATAATTGAATAAAATGGTTCTTTTTTGGATAAAGCGGAGATTAAATGTACTAATCAGTATTTTGCACCAGTGTCCAGCTACTGGGACGTGTCCACGTATTGGGTCTTTTACCTTACTTAGATACTTCAGAATCGCCGACGAGGAGCAACGGGTCCGTTCGATCGGCTGTCCGTGGCAGGCAGTATCGCTTCGAAGGCGGAATAATTATTGTGCCAAAGGCAGCGAGCATGCGAACGTGCACGATAAAATCCTCCGTAAATGGCGGACGCCACACGTGCACGGGCACAGCCGCGGAGCTTATTTACCTAGGCTCCGGGCTCCGCACCCCCTGACACGAGGGAAACAGTTGTACGGTACGTAGCTACCTACGCTAATTAGAGCCACTCCGGCGGAATAATTAGAAATTAGACCGAACGGACCCCGCCGGGGCCGGAAGGGGACGCCGACGGAGACGCTCTTAATATATTCCTTTTATTTTTGCCCTCCTCTCGTTTCACAGGATTGCACGCAACGGGAACGGGCCACGTTAAAGGACGGGCAGGATCCGAGGAGCTGGGCGATGCTGTTGCTGCTGCCACACCGAAGACGGCTGCACGATCGGACGTCGGAGGAGCTGCAATCTGGTCGAAGGACGCGTTTGTTGTTCGTTCGCTCTTTTAATGGAACGTTAATTAGCGCGCTGGGTAGCTGACCTTGCCCGTTTCAAGCGCGCCTGTTATTTCTAACGTTGCGCCGGGGACGCATTCTTGAAGGAAGCACAAAGCTACTGGGGAAATAGAAGGTACTTGGAGGGAGAGTGGAAGAATTAGCTATCGCATTTGTTATTGACGCGGCTCATTAATTCGCGTTCAGTGTACCGTTTTCTGCGGCTTGTAATGCTGGCGCAATTTTCGATATAGATTTTAGACGACTCGGAAGGGCCACGTCTATTAAATTAGAGGGCTCGAATTGAAAGGAGAAAGTTTCACGGGGCAGGTATTTCGATCGACGTGGAATCTCGCGTTGCTCCGGGGTTATTAAAATGTAAAGTGCATCTGATTGCCGGTCGCGGAATTGCAGGACGCGGGCACTTGGGCCTGTCAGTATCAGGGCGATGAGGAGCCGGCAAACCATCAATAACAAGCCGGGACCGGTGCTCGCTTAACTCTAACGAAGGACGATTTCTAACGATCCCCCGGCTACGTCCAACTTCTGGACGTAATTAATTCCCCGGCTAACCCGGAATGCTATAATTAATTGCCGGTGGCCGATGAGGGGCAGAAGGGTGGCTGCAACAATATGTACCCGGTTCGATTAGAAGCACGGACCTCCGTGCAGTTATGCAATTAATTAAATTCAGTTTGTTATGCGCGGCCGATTGTTAATTACCAGCTAAAGTTGGAGAAACGGGCGCTCCATCGAATCGCCGTGCCTCGGAGGACTCTGTCCCGGCGCCCCGGCTCCGCCGTCCCCTGTCGAAACAACGATAATTGTGCAGAAACGATAAATACGCAGACGTTACCTTTCTCGCGCGAAAAATCAAAGACCCGCCGCCGTGCCAGACGGTGGAATTCTAATTAAGAGCAAATGAATCCGTGTCTCGTTTAACCCGTTTCGCGCGTCGCCATCGCCTCGGAACGATCGCTCTCGTGGAAGATTAATTTGCAAGTTGCTGCTACGTTGACGGAAATAACAACCACACTGTGGCCACAAGCGCAACTGCCACCGCAGCCATAAATGCGAGAAAAACGACAGCAAACCACTGCAAGTCCTTCGTTAGATTGCAATTTTAACTTCCACGCTTATACAGCAGAATTTCTGAAACTCGACTAACGATTAGCTCGCGGCTAACTTACTACTAGCTATTTCGCTCTATACCTTGCACTATGATGCTGTTACTGGATCGACATCACTCAACCATCGAACTTTCTATCTTCCCCAGTGACCACCTTATAACCTCAGCTCGATCACCAGCGATACTGTCGCTATCCACATTCAACCCCCGGCAACTCATAAAACTACAATCTCGATCTCGATGACCGCGGATGCTATCGCACGAATCCACGTCCCCTCATCATACTCCTGTTTCCATCCGACCCAGACGGGGTAAAAATCACCTAACCAGTAGCGTTGTTTACTCGATCAGCATCCACCGAGAATCCCTCCAAGAAACAAGCCACTGCACTTGCCACAATGTGTAAATTATATTTAGAGATTTTCCTCCACCACCACGCATTCGTAATTAACGTAGTTCGGTAACGAGTTAGCGAGCCAATTAGGAAAAAGATGCAAACCTTCTATTATAAAGAAAGGATCTACCAAACTACCCCTTTTCTATCTCAGCCACGAGCGAAGGGATGAGGTACCACTGTAACAAGCCGTGCCGTCTTGGATCGGTTTTCGCGAAGGGCGACGTATCCGCGGCGTCTATTAATACACTTTTATTTAAAGTGGCATAAACTTATGGGTATAATGCGCGGCCGGTGGTGCGGCAGCGGAGAGGGGGCGCAGCCACCGGTATCTGGCATTCTCTCCACTCGAGGAGGCATTTAACGGGCGTGCACGTGTTCGACCATATTGCATTTGTGTCGTTCGATAAATAGGCGGGTAAGCAACTCCAACAGAAACCCGTGTTAATTAACGTTGAGTTTCAGGACTGATTTACGTGGCGTCTAATTAGCGGGCCTGCCGGCGACGTAGTAGGCATTTTGATTGGCCACTCCGCGAATAGAGCACGGGCCGATTGGCCTTGCTTTCCAACAGGAAACCAACAGGGTTCCGACAGTATCGATTGTTTTCGTTTCTTCTCTCTGCCCCTGCCGCCCTGCCGCGCACCCTTCCCCCCCTTCTCCGCCCCCCGGCCGTCTCTACCCCGCGTCCCGTTCGCGCGTTGCTCTTTTTGCGCTCCTTGGGAACAAAGCGCGGATAGCTGGAGCAGTTGTGCGTCCTCAAAGGGATTCCGTCGCAAGAACAGTGTCGGCTCGAAAATAATGTATCACGGCCGTCCGCCTCGCCCATTAAACCCCGCTTTTTACGCTATTATTAAAAGTTTCATTTCGACCACGTCCCCGCGGGCCCCGGGGCCAATCATTCTTTCGCATACTTTCGCCCAGCCGATGCCTCTCGAATACGTTCGACTGCGATCCCTCTAGCCCGCGAGAGCTCATTAAACGGTCCTTGATTAGCGTCGCCTCCTTTCTCCGCGCGACAGACAGCTCCGTCGGCGATCCTCTCCGCGTATAATTTCGGCGCCGGAGTGCCCTCGGTAATTGTTCGCTGTGCCCGGCTGAAAGTAATTCATTCTTTTGGAATTAATTTCGCGGGGGCGAAATTCAATTTCCAGGCATCACCACCTGCCAATTACCCTGCCTTGCGCGCATAATAATTTGGCCGTGTAAGTGCGGCGAGCTTATGCTCCGCGGGTATTTAAATTGCGTTGGTAGCTGTATTAATTGCTTCGTTGATCGTGTCTGTACCAATACGATACAGGTAATAGGAACGATAGCAACGACGCGTTTACTTCCGTTGCGTGTTATTACGCACGGTTTATAGTGAGGCGCGGTTATCATGAAATGGAGGATGCAGGAACACGAACTTGATCATTTCCGTAGTTCTAGCTTCCTATTTCTTATCAAGCTGAGTTTCAGAGTCCTTGTAGAAAAGGCTGAACAAAAATTAAAAACATTTCAGTGCTGAAACTGAAATCTCCTACATATGTTTACTTGTACTTTGCTAAAGGGATTTTCTTACCCGTGAATAAATGATAATAATAATAATAAAACTATACCTAGTATAGAATTTGATTTTTGACACTTATAGTGTATTCTACAAGGACTCCTCAACTGTGTTAGAATATTAAACGATTTCAATCTTCGTACAAACTTCGCTAACCTTTATGCATTATATGTTCCAGGCCTAAGCGGACATATTTATTATTTCAGTCACCGCCAAAAACCCACTTCCGGTTCACACTACCAAAGTTCTCCAGCTTTCACTCGCTGGTGCGGAGTCAGAAACTGTTATCGGTAACTCTGCACAGGGATCACCTAAGTCGAGTTACATTATACTCATCCTCACTCTGCCCACCATGCCAAGATTTAAGTAGAAGAGCCCTGTACGTGAGCGACACCGCGGGATTCGTTTGCAAGTTTCATTTCCTGCTGGCTGCTCGCGACGTCGCTTGAATCTTGACGGATGTTGCGCTGGCCGCGGGACGTCGTCACGAGTGTAAATATCTTAACGATAGACGGGAACAGAGAGGAGAATGGTGCTTGCCAGCCGGCCGAAAGCTGGCAACCAGGGATTGGCGTTTCGCGAAGGAACAGTAGAGCGGTATTGTCCCGTAAATCGAAACGTCGTTCGAGGAACACTCGCCAGCCTCCCCCCGTTCCGCGAAAGTATATATTCTTATGCTATTTAACGGCGTGTTTCTCATTAGCGCTGGAATCGCGCGGTAATCAGTTACTCCGGCTGACAGCCCGTAATAACTGAACTAGTCGCGAGGATTGTACCGTACTCCACGCGCTCAGACTCCTCGATCCTCTGTTCCACACCCCTGCCGCGGGGACAGACGCAACACTGGACGGCTCTGCTTTCTTCCACCTTCCTTCTCCCTCCTTTCCTTCTTTTTTTATTAAAATGCCTGCCCGCACAGCTCCGCGGAATCCACCGCCGTGAAATTCGATATTCGATAGCCGGCTTTCCAGTTGTCCGCCAGCGAAGCGGTGCTCTCAATGAACGTTTGCGCTCTTCATTGTCACGCGTCGTGGGGAAAATACCGCGCGTGAACGGGGAACCGCGTTCACGTGCCACGTAACAGTTGTAAAAAAAAGGAAATTCTACCACACACTACACTATCGACGTCGCGGCTGGTGGTTCCACGGGGATACCAAGGTGCTGCAGGTATGGAGTTTGAGGCAGTTGCTACGAAATGCCACCAACGAGTGTGTAATAATTTTGGAATACTGACATTGGACAACTTTGTGCCTTCAACTGGCGCATTCCCTTAACAGTAAAAATGGGTCGTCAGCTTAAAAAGCCCCCGGCACTTGCACCCAACAGCAAGAAATTGCAACCGCGTCGTTTCGGTGTCGAGGGCAATTTCGGTTGGAAAGTTTTCTCCTATCTTCGTGAATGCAGCCGATAAATCCGCGCGGACGTATGAAAAGTTTGGAAGGCCGGCTCATTAATCTCGCCGTACCGGTTGCAATCGCGAAATTCAATTTCTTAAATTGAACAGCAACGGCTTACAGCATCGAGGGAACGTCGGCCGGTTGCCGAACCGGGCGTTGAAGTTTCGCCGCCGGTAAGATTGGAAGCCTTGCGGGATCTGGGACGGTGGATGGTTTGACAGAGACGCAGTCGTGTCGATTTTCTAAAAACTTGTGATTTTTATTAATTAATAAACGTGTTTTTGTATTGTGTGTCCGTGTATTTTGTATTTTACAAGAGGCCGCGAAACCATTCACAGATGTGTGTCGGGTCCCGGATAAGAAGTTCGAGATTAAATCAAATAACAAAATTAACTAAACGCGAGAGAGATCGTGGTGATCCGCCCCGCGTGTGTTCGCTCAACCGAGGAGGTTCGCTCCAGGTTCCAGCGACCACTGGATGCAGAGCCTCGCGTCACCCACCCCCACGCAATTTCCCAGAACGTTCCTCGAAACTGGATAAAACAAAAAAACGCCACTGGACTCGCCGGACCTCGAGCCACTTTTCGCGGGAGAGAGAACAGAAAGAGCCGTCGAGAGGAAGAGGCATCGACGTGGCGACTCGCAGTGGCCCCCTACTCGGCGAAACATACGTACGTTCTCGGTGTGTACAGATCGAACAACAGTAACAGTATTTTCTTAAAGGCAAGAACAGAACAACGTTAAAATTAATAATACTATCGATTAACCGTTAGATTGATTGAGACCCCTTCATGGACCGTATATCTCCCCCCCCCCCCCCCCCTCAAGCGCGGCGCTTCCGTTCCGAGCGGCAATATTGAAAAGCGACCGACCAGTCGCCGCAATTATCGAAAGCAGCGGGCAAAACGGCCGATCGTCGTGATCGTACAAAAATAAATCCCCCGCGCTCTGCATCCAGTGGTGCTGGCCCTTGAATACCGTCGCGCTCGCGCGCGCAGGCGCCCGTGGGACGCGCGAAAAGTCCCATCGCCGGTTTAATAGTAAATACATAACCATTTATATCACACAAACTTTTAACAATATACAAAATGTACCCTATGTACAAGATTAAATTACACGATCCATCAGCGCGACTCTGTCCCGTCCGATCGGTTCTCTCCACAATGTGTCCGGTCCGTATCGCGGCTGTTCTCGCGTGCGCACGCGCGAACAACACGCGCCAAGATCGAAAGGGCGTCCCGCCGTCCGGCGAGCGCGCCAAGTCGAAGGAACCACGAGGAATCGCTGGCAGGCTCTGCCCTTCTCGATCTCCTCGTCAAAGCACCGTAATCGGGATCGACTTTTCGCTATTCTCAGCGTCGATATCGCTGGATTGCTCTCTCAATCTCGCCTCGGATCCTCGTGAGCGCGCGGCGGCGGTCTGAGAGACAAAAGTTCAGCTGGCAAGAGGAGCTCGCCACCTCAACGAATGTCTTCTAGAAAACTGGGCTCGAAATCTGTGCGTCAATGAGTTTCGATAATTACTGACGTATCAGCCGCTAGTAAACTATTTACCAAGTAAGGAAAACGATTCGTGTGATCGGAGATAAATCCTTTCGCAAAACCACTGTCTCTTCGCTTCGGTGTTAATGATTACGTTCTCATAAAATTCATCATGCAAAGTTATTAGTGTTTATCAAGTACTACGCTTGAGCCCAATTTCATCAGAAAAAGACACTCGTCCAGATAGTGACCTCCCCTTTCAAGAACGAGGTGGGTAAACGAGTAACGATCAGTTGCACAGCGCGGGAACTGTCACTTGGTTCGCTTTACGACACCGACCGTTTCATCGATCCGCTCGCTGAACGTACTACGCATAGTTCTCTGTTCTATCGACTTCGTTTAGAAGGTCTCCGACGATATCGAATCATGGAGCTCTGCGGAGGAAACTCAAATATCTTATGCTAGCACATTTATCAACCAGGAACGGAGTACAAAAGGGGGAGAAAGTGTGACGTAGATTCCTTTACTCTTCCAAGGTGTAAGCGCGTAGAAGAGCGCGGGCAAGTGAATCGACAAGAGAAGCGACGCCACGAAGCGAACCAAGAGAGCAATCGCCGCGTGATTTACACCCAGAACATGTGTCTTTAGTTTCGCATTGAGCTTCGAACGTGCTTGGACCCGCGTCGTTCTTCAGTCCCCCTCGCGATCGTCGCCCAGTCGCCTTCCAGGACGATCCGTGTTCGATGGAACCAGGAAGCGAAACCGCGAGGGGTTCGTCGTCGAGACGACGTCGGGTTTAAGCGATACCTAGATACATCGTAACGTGTTCACGATTATACATTTACGTAAATGTTTATTGCGGATGTCGAAACCCTGCCACTTAGAAAAAGTATCTTACACGCGCCATCGTATGCCTGTTAAGACGCCGCAAGCGTCCTCGCGCGTTTCTCGCCGCTCGACAGTTTCCCCCGAGTGCTCGAGGGACTCGGCACCGTATCTCTCGATTCTTTCCGCCGATCGGGCCGGTCACGAGACGAGACGCCCGCGTGCCACCTTTCGCCGCACCTTTGGACAAACAATTTTAGCCACATGCTTGATGATCAACGTCCAACGAACTGGCAAAAGATGGCGCTTCGGAGTCCTGCTCGCGTGTACATTCTCAAGGATCGCTAGCACATCGATCACGCTCTGACGGTGCGTACATGGCGCATCGCTGCGCTCGCAGTGGTCACTCGACGGCGGAGGCTGTGATCTTCGCTCCTGAGCAAAACGGAAGTGACCACTGCGAGCGCAGTGGTTTGACAAGGAACGCGCAACGTTCTCGCGAACCATTCCACTCGCTCTTGTTACAATGTGCTCGTTGGATCATGCAGCGCCGAAAAGGAAGAAGAAGAGACAAGGACGACACTGGGCGGTTAACAAGGATGATTCGAATGATAATTTCGCTCGTTCCCGAGGTAGACTCGATTAACGATCGCGGGGACAAGGAACGCTTGACGAGTTTACGGTGCGCTTTCTCGGTTGACGAGTCGAAAGGGGCTGGTAATTTTCAAAGAAAAATAATTTTCTAAGGGCCAGGACCTGGCGGGCCAACGCTTTCAATCGCCAAATTATCCGCACCCGGTCGACGCAATTTTCTTCTTCTGTGCTCCATACGTGACAAGTTTTTTCAGGCTTCGTGCCGGCTATCCGCGCCAGGTCCAAGCGATTTCGCGAATCTTTGCGATCTTAATGCGATCGGAACGAATGTGCGTCACGAGTGTACTCGAAACCTCCACGGAGCTGGATGCTTCTGAACAGAAAAGTGTCTCCTTCGAATGGACCACGCGTCCATAAAATTCTCCGTTGATTTTACGGAGGGAAACAATTATTCTGAATAAGATTCTCCGAATTCTACGTTTGATATTTGCTATCTTTCATAGTGACAGTTACGAAAGCATAGAATCAGCTTAATAAAATATTGACTGATTGGGAATTCAAAGTTATAAAAGATCCTCAAGATCCTGAAAATCTCGGTCAGACACCCGAGTACACGCTTGTAAATCAAAGCGACCAACGATTCGTTCCGTCCATTCTTAGCACCGTCTATTAGGGTTGCGTTTCATCGTCCGCTCGATCGTAACAAGCTCCCGGTATCGATTGTAGACTCGCCAGAGGAAACGCAAACGCCGTGAAACACGAGCGAAAGTGATTGCCGGGTGTCTAACTAACAGGATTACCGGATCGATTGAGCGCGGATACGAGCGTCAAAGAATCGGGCGAAGCCGAAGAAAACTGCCGTTTACCGCTGGCGGCGACGATCAATTTGCACGCGGCCCCGTGCCGCGAGGCACCGTGTCGATTATCCTCGATCTTTTCCGTGATTGAGCAAAGATTATTGATTAAGGTAGACCAGTAAAGACGCGTGTGCGTGCGGCGCTCGCACGTTTCTCGCGGGCAATTAAACGGGGGTGCGCGCTCTCTCTCTCTTTCTCTCGAGTCCCTCCCGAGTTCCTTTCCGATCGTTCTCTAGGAGGTCTCAGAGGCGATCGACGGTCGCGTACGCGCGAATTCGCACCTGGTGCGAAGCCAGGCGACACGCTCGCGCGTCTGAGCAAAGACGAAACGAATCCCCTGCGAGGGGAGAAGATCAGCAACGCTGCTGCTTGCAGAGTTCATTCGTCGCGGGTTAACGAAACTCGTCCACCATTCCCCAGACTCGGTTCCCCTTGTCCACACCAGGATCCTCCCTCTCATGCACGCACAGTGTCTCTGTCACAGGCAGAACGACGGGGGTCTACCTGGTCGATTCGCGACGGGATGATAGGCTCGAGCTATCGGGTCGCGAGTCCAGGTTTCAGCCACAGATTTCGACGAGGTAACGGGGGAGCCTTCTCTCTTGATCGTTCTCCGCTGTCCTCGCTGCTGACGAACGTAGGCGCGGCGGTGAAGAGGGTCGAAGGTGCTCTACCCGTCTGCCCGAGCCACGGCGAGGATTCGGGGTCAACCGAAGAGCGACGGGCCTGCCTGGAGCTCGAACGGGGCTGGCTCAATCGCAGGTGTCCGGTGCCCACGGAGACCAGTCCTGGTAGGTGGACGCCTGCAGGTGAGTTTGCTGTACCGCCAGTCCTGGAGGCACGAGGCCCATCTGATGATGGTGGTGATGGTGGTGGTGGTGGTGATGGTGGTACTGCTGATTACCCGGTGGTGGCGGCGAATAGGGTTCCCCTCCGACGGCCACGTCCACTACGTCGACCTGGGCTGGCACGACGACGGCGGGCGTCGGCTGTGGAGAGGCTTGCACCTTCTTCGGGCGACCGACCGGGTTGCCGCCTCATTCACGACTCCTTCGAGGCCGACCGACCTTACCTTTTCTGACCGGGGCACCACCGTTACCAGCCGCTGCAGCCGCGGCCGCGGCCGCGACGCTCGACGACTTCACGATTTTGTGCCAATCCGTCTCGCAGACCGGTGACCCCGAAAGCAGGTAGTACCTGGTGAATAAAGGATCTCGGTTAGACCTGTACACGCTGCTCCTACTTCTCGACTTATCATGAACTCTTTCACCGAAGATTTATTGTAAGTTGCATAGGCACACAGCAAGAGGGATACGGGTGGATAGTTGCGTACAGATGAATTGAATATATCATTTACCATGTTGCAAGGCTGTTTTTGTAAATATTCTGCCGGTTCCATCACTCTTCCTACGAGAACGAAATTTCTGGGCTGTACTTTTGGGCAAGGTCTCATAATCAACGAGTAACAGGGTTTTCGTCAATACACGATACGCGGGCATTCACGAAATCGATGCTCATAAACAAGTTCGCTTCATTACAGTCCGGAATAATTGTTTCCCTCCTCCTTTATTACAAAATCCCCAATTGCAAGCCCCACGCCAATTAACCGACAGCTCCGCGCGACACGCCTCTTTTCCGACCCTTTAATTGCCGCGTTTCCTCTACCAACTCATATCTCTGTTCCCTTTTGCAGCGCGAAACCGAGCACTTCCCCTGGCGATTCAACCGATTTCCCTTGTATTTATCGATTCCTCCGCTGGCGAACTCTTGGCTCTAATCAACCCTGATTTCGGGACATCTTTCCCCTCGTAATGACAGTCGTTTGAAGCTTCGTCAATACCGAGTTACTGTTCTATGTCTGTTGCAGGCTATGCAGTCGATGACAGGGGATTCTGATAATAAAATTTTCAGTCGTTTTCATCATTTCTATCACTTTCATCTTATGTTATGGAGTCGCTACTTCAGGATATTACAGTTTCAGTTCCGGGAAGAGTGATGGAAATAGTCAACAATATCTCATTGACAGCTAGCATATCTGTCCAAACTCAAATGGTCACTCAAGATTATTAGTAATCTTTCACTTTCGTTAATTAGTGTTCGTATACTTTTAAATCCCATGTAAATAGTATACCAATCAGATTATATACCATAACAAGTAGTAGGTACAGTTGTAAATAAATACAATAATTTTCTAAATAAATCTGACATTTGTACTTAGTAAGTATGAATATTTTAACGTCCATATTTAACTCCCTTCTGATGTTTAAATAAACCAATTTCACTGTGGATCAAAACTGTTCCGCCACAGGAAAGTTAATACCTCTCATACAAACAAGCTAAGTATTCAGATCCCTCATTCTTCATCCCCACACATAAACTCACAAGTACCCGCTCCTGCTCTCTTTAATAGAGAGCTAGACTGTATTCCGTAAAAATGGAAGATATATTTCAGTGTCGAAGAAGCGATCTAGAGCAACCAATTGAGTTTAGAGTAATCGCAGAAGCGCAGACCATCGACGTAATGCAGTATCCCCTCGCTAGAAACTTGGTAGCTCTTTTCACACGCGACACTTCATTGACCCGCGATTGTCATCAAAGCCATTCTTACATACTTGGAGTGTGAAGATGAACCCAGACAACAACCTCGGGTACAAAGTTGTCTCTCATTCAGCCATTTCGATATTGGCATCTTACCTATCGCCAGGGACGAGTTCCCTGCCACATTTGCTGCATGTGAAGCATTTCTGGTGAAACACCGATCCGCCCGCCCTCATCACCAGCTCGCTGGCAGGTATCGCCATACCGCAACCCGCGCAGGCACCGCTACCTCCGAATAACCTGAAACAAAAGCGAACAGCGTCGATTAATTAACTGCGATGATTAACGTCAACGCAATTGAGCGCGCTTATACGCGCACGTATCAGCAGACGCTACTTCGCAGTGCAGTATTACAGAAAGACTGGTCGCCGACGCAAAGCATGCTCTGGTGAGCGATTGGCGTCGCGCAAAAAATTAAGGTAATTTAGGTGAACACAGAAGGTGCTATTTTCCTATAGGGGGTTCTCTTAACGCTGGACGGCACCTAATATCGAATATTAGGTGTATCTGTGATATTTGAAATGATAGTTATTCCGCGTAAACCATAGAGGGAATAGAAGAAACAACAATTAGATTTCGATGCGTTCCAATTGCGTGATTATAGTTAAGGAGAATATCGTTTAATATTATTCCTCTCTTCTTACTTGAGAAGAACCTTAAGGGGTCTCCCTAATTCGACGGCCTGGAAAGGAGCGCTATATTTGGGATTTTTTTTTAAGAGAAGCCTCCAAATTATATTAATTGAAAACTTTATGCATATATTTGTACATATTTGGGAAATATTTTTAAAAATTTTAATTAAAAAATAATAGCACCTAAAACTTTAAACGCGTCTTTCTTAGAACGATGTTTTTTCGATTAGTTAGCATGATATCTCAAAAAACCAATCACCTGATTTACTTCAAACTTGGCATATTATTATGATTACAGAAATTTTTAAATTTTCTATTTCAGACAACTACAACGACTGATTTTATACAAACAATTCGCATATGATTTTTGTAAGGCGCTCTATTTTTGCATACAAATTTTTTTCATATTCTCTAAAAATTGATAAATGAAGCTACAAAGCTAGAAGTAAATATATTTAATGGCTTTATTTAAAAAAACTCTCAAATTTCGCATCATTTTTCGTCCGTCAAGGTAGAGAGACCCCTTAAGCGTCCTTCACTAAGGGAACCGCGCTAAAATCTAAAACGTCCTTCCCAAAAAACAAACATCAAACTTCTCCCAAAATTCTTTTCCCACCCTCGTTGGCCGTGGAAGCGCCAACGCCAACCGAGCGCGATGTCAAAGCCGCGAAGACGGTCGAGCGAGCTCTGGAATTAGAGGGACGCGCGTCGTTAGCCCGAATACACAAATATATCACGGGGAGAAGGATGCGTGTACCCTCTTTTCGGTAGGGCCGTCGCGGCGGGAAATCCTGGCGGTCGGATGAAGCGAGAAAGCCGACCAATTACCGGGCAAGCAAGGGCCGGAGGATGACATTCTACGGGCGCGGTTTCAACGGCGCGGCGGTGCCAGGGCGATAGACACGAGGCGTTTCCAATTAAATCTTGCGCGCCGGGTCTCGTCGCGCAAACACTTTCTAACTAAATGAGGTTAGGCCGGGCAACACAGAGGGAAACACACAACCTGTGCAGAGAACTCTGCATTCACCCGCGCAGCCGCCCCTTTCTTTTCGCCCTTATTACGCGTCGTCCCGTTGGCCTTCCACCTGCTTTAAACGAGACCGATTATAATAAGGGGCCCCGACTATAATTGTCGCGGTGCAGCGTCTTCGCCCACGCGAACGCGCGCGGCTCTGACACACGCCTGTCCTTATTCCACCTTTCCTAAACGCGCCCCAGCACCCGTAGGTCGTTCTCTAGTCAGCGCGGAGGAAAAAATGAAATGAAGAACAGGGTGGCCGGAAGGGCGAGGGGCGCGGAGATCCGCCGCGCTACGAGCTTCGTGGCTTTCAATCGCGGCACGCTGCGAGCTGCTAGCTCGCGGTCGTCGCGAGCGCGACGCGCTTTTGAGCCGCCTGAAACAAGCAACCATCCTTTCAGGCTAAACGTCGTTAGCCTGTGGAACGCGCGAGGTGCGTCACAACGCATGGCGGGTTAATAAACAGCGCGTGCATTGTGCTCCTTTGCAATTAATACGAGCGATGTAATCGATCGCAACGGGGACCTCGGTCTTAACACGTGTTTCGGGGGCCAAGATCACGATGTTATTGCGTTTTGGAAGCGAGCAATGGCGAGTGCAACAGAAAATCTTTACGAGGAACTTCATCCTTTTGTGTACTTCTTTCTGAAAACTGCTTAAGCTGGAGTCTCGAAATCTTGCCTCAAAGGGCAGTCACTTGTATTACTAAACACGGTATATCTAGGGAAAACAATTTCCTTCGTTTTTCGCTAATTCCACAGAATCGCTGTAAGGAGAGCGCGAGTTTGCACTAATGGATGAAAGAGAGCGATGAAGGAAAGAAGGGATTAGTAGAACGAGAGACAATTCCGAAATTTCATCCCTCGAGGGCGATTATTCGTCCTCCCGCCTTTGTCCATCTTCCCACCGTTGCAAAATACATTGCAAACGTATTTTGCAAGGGACACCCAACACGCCTCGAATTCCAGAAAGGGGGCCCTACGCCAAAAAACGAGGAAGTCCGCCGTGGACCGGGGTCGCGGTTCGCGCGCTATCTCGGGATACCGAATAATCGGCTTTGTAAAATGCAGAAGCTTCACAACTCCCCTGTAATCTTGAAACGAGTGTCCCGCCGTTGACGCCCGTGCCGGTGGAAGGGAGTTCGCTGGCTGTGTGTCATTAAAATTCCACGCTTTACGATCATCGGCAGCCTTTTCTGAAATGGTTATTAATAGTCGCGCGGCCCCGGAGCAATTAAAATAATCAATGTAAATATTTGGGTTAAGTGCGTGCCCCGGCTTAACGCGATATATACCGAGGGAGGGAGAAGGCAGGATGAAACGGGACGAGGGAAAATCGAGAAGACAAGTAGAGGGTGCGCGGGAACGAACGAGTCGATAATGCTCGACGGTGTTCGATAGAGTCGATACGAAATATCCGCCTCGACCCGCGTAATTACTGAGTGCTTCCCACGCGACGTACGAGAAAGGTGTGCCTATATTTAGAAGAACGTATTTCCCATTTGGAGTCGGCATTTCCCACTGTCGATCGCGAACCGCTCGCTGCGTTTCCCATAAGAAATTAAGAATCTCAGCGGACCGATGATAATTCCTCGATACTCAAAGATGATTCGAAACGAAAGAGACCCAGGCGCGCCTCGTGTCCACCGCAATTTCCATTTGCCTTTCACCGTTCGATCGCAAAGCTACGCTCCTCCTCGTTAAATACCCGCGTCGAGCAACGATCTCCTCGGAATGTTCGATCCTTACGGAACAACATCCACCCGAAGCATTTACGTTTATCGTCGATATCGGGGCGGCCGCTGGAGACTTTCCAGATTACCCGCGAATCTGACGCTTGGCCGGTGACTCAAAGACAGCTCTCGCCCGGAGCTTTTCGCCACGATCGCCGGCTCGCGCAGCCAGATATACCCGAGATTAGTTAAAACGTATTCCCCTTGGCTAAATTAATATCCATCCATTAGCATTATGCGGCGCGCCGCTATCTCGGGGCAATTTCCTGGAATGTCCGCGTCAGGTGTTCGATTACGGGCCCAGCCGATCTTAACATTTTAGCCTCCCTCCCCTGCTCCCTTGACATCGCGGATCTCCAACGCGGACGCATCAATACCGCGGGCTTATATCTTCGTTAATGGCGGCTAATGCTCGGCCGAGCGTTGTCAGCGGTTATACCCGTGCCTCGTAAAGTCCGCTGTTTATATCGCAATTAGCCGAGTAACGATACGTAGGTATGTCGGATCGACCGCGCCGTGTCGTTTCCTTCGATCCCGCCAGGGGGGACGCTTTCGGCAGGATCTACACAGCCTGGAGGGATCGACGAACTGCTCTCGTAATTGATTCGTTCAACTTTCGGATGGGCACCGCTGCAGGCTTCGCTCGGTGATCTCGTGAAATCGTATATGATTATTCGATTTCGCTTCCTTTCTACAAATTCTCCCTTTCAGTGTCGATTTCCTTCGAGATACTTTAGGTGGGCAAGGTTTTCAATTTCGTTTGAAACGTAGGAAAGAATTGTTTACGCTTTGGGGTTTCTCAATTAATCAATTTAATAGAGAACTTTAGTTAATTATTTATCTTCTTTCATTCTTGATCCTATCTGTAACACCGTGTACAATTTTTTAAATCCCTAGCGAATAGTCGACACTGTGCGGTTACAGAGTATGTAGGTAGCATTTACAACAGAAGCCAGTTTTTAAACAAGGATTATACAATCTCTCTTCTTTCCAGCGGCGATTTCTGTACACCGTCGGCCAATTACGTAGATCGAGCAACAAAACCGAGCAAAGGCGCCCCACCCACCTCGTTTTTCCCTCGTTCCAGGCACGCGGTTCTATTCGCGTTATTTATGCCAGATAACAGGGAAGTGAAAATGAGAAAGCGCGCGAGGAGAAACTGAAACAAACTTCTTGCGTACAGAGCGTACGTACGCTCGTGTATCTCGAGAGTGGTTGTGCATTTAATTGCATCAGATACAGCAGAACGGCAGAGTTTGCATACGTGCGGAGATCGACTCCGATCGAGAAGCGTGAGCGAAGGAAAAGAAGACGAAGACAGGGGCCGACGGAGGGAAGAGGACGGCGCGCAGAGAACGCAGAAGGAAATTTCTCCACGCTCGATTTTGTTCGTGCTTTCTCATTAATTTTCGCTGAAACACGAACGTTTGGAATGCCTGTAATTAATGGCTGCAAACGAGAGCCGTGCTTGACGTTTAATTCCCTTGCTCATTACCACTTGGTGACAAACTCTTCCTCACAATACACGTTAGCTGGGTTCATAACAGCTCGCAGCATTGATACTGCTAAAGCAATCACACGAACCATGCTAATTACGCCGGTGACATTGTTTATACATTTTACAGGATTCTCACTTTCAGTACTAGCTCTCACTAAGCACACTTCCCACGCTATCTCTACACTATACATAGCTACCTATGTTCTTCGGTCAAAACCCCACACTATTCCCATTCATTCCCACACTACCGTAAACTGGGGGAACATTGACAGTACGGGGTAACATTGGCATTTATTTAACACCTATTAAAAAGAAAAAGGAAAAAAATTGTATGCATTTTCACACTTGCAATACAATCACAAATGATGCAATGTTATAATAGCATAGCTAAACCAAATTTAAAAATGTTAATTAAACAAAGTCAAAAAATAAAAAATTAAAAAACTATAAAATAGAGTGCATTCAACATAAAAAGATACAAATTTAAGTGTTAATGTAAGTTTAGATGTCGTAAAACTTTAATTTTTTAGTGTTTTTATATATGAACATGTATTAAAGAAGGTTAAGGACAAAAATTGTATGGATTTTTATACTTGTAGTGTATTCACAAAAGATGCAATGTTATGATAGGATACTTAAACAAATGTAAATATGTTAATTTTTGTATTACATAGCAAAATACGGTTAAATAGCAGTTTACAGTACTCCGGCGTCATTCCCGCGCTATTGCTGGACCACTCCCAAAATCATTCCTAAAGCACTCCTACACTGCTCCCACACTACATTATTTACATAATGTATACACGTCACAGTGTATGGTTGATACATGCAATGTGCTGAACAATGAGACACGAAACCACACTCAATGCTGGAGGAATCTGAAACTGAATCTATCCAAACGCGATGACCTCGGACTGCACGCTAAATGCGCTTACAACGTTCCAGGTGCTTTTCGTCACATTTCACGTTTCCCTCGAACTTTCTTTCAACCATCGCCGTGTATCGTCGAAACGAACTTTTTCCCGGCCACCGAGCGAATTTTCTCCGGAATGTGAAAGGCCTCCGACATTTATATTCCGCGGTTCCGTGTGCGGCTTCGCGCGCGCGCAAACCGTTCCGCCTTCGCGAGCACGTAGAGTACCTAGAGCGATATTGTCCACGGCCAAAGAAATCGATCGAAGCGCAACTATGACATTATTACCTATACTTGACTTTACAGATACACTCAATGATATATCCGCCTCTATGGAGTTCATTGCACTCGTCAAAGAAGCAGACTCTTTCGCACCATAATTACTAGAATCTCTCTGCAGATTTCTCTCGTCGGTAATGATAGGAGCAGATTTCCAATAGTCACCATGAAACAACTCTGCGCCCAGTGACATCTACCCTCAACGATACCTTCGAATGCACCGAGTGGTTAAGACGCGAGGTAAACTCGCTCTCTGTCCAGCGAAACGATCACCGAACGATTTCCATCTCTCGTACGTAGGACACGTGGAGCTCTACTCCGCCAATGTACGCCAGGATCGCGTCCGTTCGAGCGCAACGACTTGGACACAGATACCGCACCTGTATGCACCGCGCAACCTGCATACCGTGATACTTTATCGGATACCGCACATATAGGACGGGCTACAGGGTGATTTAGAAGTTATCGCTGCTTCGAGGCAGCCTGATGAATCCGGGCTCGCCGAACAGAGGAGTAATACCTGTTGATCCTTGTGGATAAAATTTCGCGACGTCGATGAATTAAAATATAGACGCGCGCGTTGGTATATCGAGCGAGTATCACGACCGTGGGGTATTAATTTGCAATGGAGCGCTAGATCGTTGAAGAGAAGCGATTACACGCGATATCGTACCTCTGGATGGAACTTTCACGAAACTCTCCCGTTCTATTCCTCGCTTATGTCGATTAGGGCTGGGACTATTTGTCGAATTATTTGGTATTCGAATATTCGAATACTTCAGTTGTTCAATTATTTGGCGAATATAATTCGAATATCCAAGTATTCGAATACTATTCGAATATTTGAGTATTCGAATACTATTCGAATATTTGAGTATTCGAATACTATTGAATATTTGAGTATTCGAATACTATTCGAATATTTGAGTATTCGAATACTATTCGAATATTTGAGTATTCGAATACTATTCGAATATTTGAGTATTCGAATACTAGTGTATTCGAATAGGATGGTGTGAATTATAAATCAAGTTGTTGAGGTTCATTTGTCAGGGTGAAATCTTGTAAGCTGATTTTGACCCACTTCACACCATACTATTCGAATAGTGCTATATTCGAATACATCGATATTCGAATAGTATTCGAATAATAATATTCGAATAGTATTCGAATAATAATATTCGAATAGTATTCGAATAATAATATTCGAATAGTATTCGAATAATAATATTCGAATACTCAAATATTCGAAGTTTATTCGTAGCATTCGAATATTAAATTATTCGAATAATCCCAGCCCTAATGTCGATCGCTGCGCGGAAACGTCGAATTCAACGTTACGACGAAGTATTTGCTTGCTGATAAAATATCCAGATCGTTTAACAGTGTGTGTGCCTATCGGCGTTTCATCCTGCATCAGCGGCAGCACGCGGGTTCTACACTTTTTCTTCGTTATCATATGAATGACATGTATAGGTTTGTGGAGTAGGTATGAAAGTGCGTGTGTATTGTTTGGGGAGTGTTAGAAGCGATCGACGAATTCTTTTCCTTCCATCGGTTGCCGAGAGAGTTTCTAATAATAAGTAACGCTAGGATATTGCGCCCGACGCTTTCGTAATCGCGCTGCAAGAATGAAGACGCAATACTATCGTTTCACTTTGTTCTTTTTTTTAAGAGAACTGCTACAGAGCTCCAGCGGCAAGGCAATTTTATTCGGCAAGAAAGTAAACAACTTTTCCTTTCGGTCTTGTTATATTATATTATCGTGTCTCTTAATAGGTGCCATACCTTCTGCAATCACCTCAAACCCCATCGAAGCTTATTTATTTCTGCAGTCTGCGCCACTCTAACAGCCACTTTCCCGCGAAGAATCATGGTAATGCACGGACAATTTTCCCTGCCTCCGTCGCGACAGCTTTCGTCGCGGGGCGCAGAGGTGGGAAAGCGTAGAGCTGCGGATAAAAACGCGAGGCGGGGAACAGGTAACTAAAAGCGCCGGCAAAACAAACGGAAAAGCAAAGGTGAAATAAAAACGCGAGAATAACGCGAGAGGTGGAGGAAGCGAGCGACTCGCGAAACGTAGGAGAAAATTGTCGGCAATTTCTGACAGACTTCGAAACGACGCGCACCCACACACGCGCGACACGTGTGCACATCGATATCGTATCGTCTACCCCGCGGATAGCTCGAAAGGTTGCTACGACGGATCGGATTGGATTCGAGGTATCTCGTTATTAATTTAATTACCGCTTGACAGTTCCATAATTAAATTGCTAATTTATCTGTCCGGGATCTGGCCGATCGCGCGCGCCCGTCCAGCCAACCCGATGATCGCTCCCGGAATGACGTTTCAATTCTTCCTTCAATTTTCTTCGTTCCTTCTCTGTCTCCCCCTTCATATTTTCTCCCCTCTGGCGATCCGTCGTGTGCATTTTTCTCGCTGCTCCTCCGCGACCGTTCGATGGATTTTCTAACGAAACGGCACGAGTGCACGACTCGTTTGACGCGGGGACAGGTCGCTGCAGAGAAACAGAAACTCGTGGCGCGGGGAACGTTGGCACTTGAAACGATTAAAGGCGTGGCTTTACCGATTCGGTGATGATGATGCCTCGATTATTTATATTGGGCTGCAGTTTATGCTGCGCTCGACTTTTGTGGTGAAGTAAAAGCTGAGTGCGCGGTAAGACGCCGGCGAAGCCTGTTAACGAAGACACGGGATTGATTAATGGAAAATACACGGGGCACGGAGAGATCCATCGTAGAGGGAGCTCGTATCAAGGTTAAACACGGTGATTCTATACGGGGCGAGCGTTTAATAATTTTAATGAGCAAAGTTCAGCGCGCGGCTTACTTAAGGAAGTAATTGGTGATTACCAGCCGGCGGGGTCGATCTTTAACGAGCAATCCGCGCTATTTCTAATTAGTTGATTTCCACTAATAATAACGCGAAACGCTTTTCCCTCCCTGCTCCTAGCCTCGACTTCCGTCTCGCGCGTTTCATTTCGCGTCTCGAAATCCTGCCTCGCACGCACACACACTGCGCCCGCGTCTTAATTATACGCGGGGTGTCAATCTTGCCGCGGTTAACGAGAATTTGCGCCGAGCTGGAACGGTTTGTCGCGGCCGTTTCGCTAATTAATACGACCGATTTGCATACAATCGTGACCTGCGACGAGGAGAAACGAGGAAAAGAGGGGGGAAAAGTATGGATCGACGGGAGGGTGGATCTAAACCGCCCGGGGGGGACGATTGGATGTTGGGAATAGAGGATCGTTGATGATTTAGATAATTGTCTGAAATAATTGCAATCGATAAAGTACAGATTTCGACTCTTCGCTTCACGAGAGCGGATTAACAGAACTTTTACTGCGCTTCCATATAGAATTTCTGTGAATTGAAAGTGATGCTTGCAATTTAAACTCGCACGACTTAGATTCACGACTATTTCAACCGAAATCCTATGGACTCCTGTAATAAGTTTCCGAAGGCTCTCGGAATTATAAACTGGCGCATCAGAGGGTGAAAAAATTCTGGAAGAAGAATCTAGACGAGCGGGAAGGAGCTGTCGGTGCATCGAAATTGGAAAGCCAGCGCTAATACGTGTTCCAATTTTTTCGGGGCTGCGTAATCCATTCCGTGCTCTCCCCTCGCCCCTCCCCGGCGTTCCTGAATTGGAGCGATTGTACGATCCGTAATAGCCGTAATTACGCCCATGCCGGGGCCCCATCTGCCACGCAAGACAATTAATAATCTAATCAGACGGGAGTGATTAACACGTTAGACACGGACAAATGCGGAGCGGAGGAACGGCCGAGATGAAAAGGCGCCGTGCCAGCGAGCCTCTGCGCCCCGTCTTTGAGCGTGCACGTCGAGACGGCTCCGTGGAGGACCGGGATCCATTTCGAAGGAAATCGCTTAGAGGGAGATTAAGTGGATTTCTGAAACGTGGAAAACATGGTCGTGTGGAAAATCTGCTAATTAACGATGAATAATAAACGAGGGAGAAGCAGTCGTCATTGGTGACCAGAACCTCGTTACACCCCTACTCATTGAACTTGCTTTAAAAGTTAAAACAATGCCTCTACTGTGTTATCGTTCAAATCTTCTCAAACATATCACAAACACCCGTTCCATCCCTCGCCAACGACTGCAACATTTTTCCGCCGGCAAGTTATGGTAAGCGAGCGAGGCTGAACGTCCCCTATGAATTGGAATGAGGAGCGCTCGCCTGGTCCGGCATTCCGGAGGTTAATTAGGAGCCGACAGAAATAGGAAAAAGCATAATAACGGGGGAATCGAGGGGCAAAAAGGAGACGGCGGACGAATGACGACGGTTGGGGGAGGAGATTTTTATGCGGCAGATCTGGCCGGCCGTAGCGCGTGTAATTTCTTCTACTCGTTCTAGCCGATCGACGCGACCGACCGGCCTCTAATTAGTAATTAAGGAGAAATCGAAAATGGAGCGGATTCGGTCAAGCTGCACGCATCTCCGCTCATTACACAGCAAAGGACGCGGCCTGGGATACTGCTGGTGAACGTCCGCGACTGGCTCGATAAAGCCGGAGCAATTAAAAGTTGCCACGTCGATTCGTTTGAGAAAGGCCCCCTCGAACAGGGGCGCGCGCTCCATAAAGAGCCACCCACTTCGATTAGGATCCCCGCGATAACGGAAATGATAAATGCCAGGCCTTTTGGGGATGACGGCACCACGGAAATGAGACTCCAGTCTTATATAACGAGTTACACTGGGGATAGATTAGACACGTTTCGATCCTGCGATTTTTTCCTACGAACTGAGCTTCTGCTTTTCGTGATTCTTTGAAAGCGTCGTGAAAGTTCTATGAGCGGTCTTACCGTTTGAATACTGAATCCTGATTTTTATAAGAATAGAACGTAATTAAGAATTTCCACCCGGAGCCCGTTTTGTCGCGTTTAAGGGCGCCCATAACGAGCATTATGTAAATAACGTTCGTGAAATATATTTCGAGCTAAACGTGATCTCGCCCGACCTTATCCGTATTGTATCCGGCGCGTATGTTACTATTACGGGCAATTTGAGCTTCCTATTATTACTGGCACGTTCGCCGAGTAATAATATGGCATTAAATCAAATTGCACGACCGGGACACACCGGTGCGTTTCGTGCAAAAAGTCCCTTTTCTAATTGAAATTTGATTGCATCTGGAGAGACAGAGAACGAGAGAGAGAGAGAGAGGGGGGAGAGAGAGGGACGTATTTAATTAAGTGCCTCTGCAACGGGGCTCTACCATCTCCGCGTGAAATTCCTCCATTGTGTTATTAAACGGCCTTACGATTAAGGAACACTTTTTCACGATTATCCTTTTGTACTGCCCCCCTCTCCTATCCCCATCAGGACGCATTTATTGCCGGTTATTACCGGAACCGAGCTCGGTTGATTAACATCGCGAAAAAAATTGCGTAACCGACGAGGCTTGCGTAACCTCGTTTCATCCAGCCTCTCCCCCCCCCCCCTGCTTTCCTTCTCGTTTTCCAATGGGATATAAAAGAAACAGAGGGAGACAGACACTTTTAATCGATCGTTGTCCGTTTCCTTCAGGGGGGCGGTAAACTTTGCGCGAATTCGAGCGGACCGATGAATATTTCATGCTCCCCTGTAGGCGGACAGATAGCGCGGATCGGGAACATTGAATAGCGAATTATTGCGTTCCGTAGCGGGGAAAATGAGTACCGCCTTCAATGACGATCGACGGCGGAGGGGGTTGGACGTAGCTGCTAACCAGCCGGGAGGGTTAGAACGTAATTCCAATTAGTCCGGTCCATCAGCAGCAAATATTCCGCGTGTTATGCACGGGGCGCTTCCGAAATTGTAGGAGAGCATCTGCTAACCATTTTACGGCTTAAAACATACAACGATACTTGGGGGAAAGTCCTGCAGTACCTACCGGGCAGCGTACAGTACCGGCCAAAGCTAAATCTCGCGTTTAATGTTAGTTAACTGCACTATCGAGGGAGAAATAAATAAATAATATCGACGCGCGTTACGAAGAGTAGCACGTTTCATTTTTTTCTTATGGACAACTACGTGTAGAAAAAATGAAACGTGCTACTCTTCGTAACGCGCGTCGATATAGTCCTGAGTATTCCGGTGACGTTATTTTTTCTTTTGTATTACCAGAGTTTTAAGACGTTGGGCGTTTATGCTGGTTTTCCGTACGACAAAAGTTATTTTTCATTGCTGATTTCTTATTTTTCAAGTAATTAAATAATTTTGTTATATTACGTACATTATTTTTGGATTAGGTACACATCAATGTCCCGGTTTTTGCAATTTGTTTTGTATATTACGCATAGAACCTAAAACATTTTTAACGTCCTTGTAGTACAATAACGGCCATTTTTTTTAATTGTTTCCTATAATTAAAGTCCTTAGGTTTTTCTTCCTTGTTTTTCCAGAAAAAAAAAGGAAAATGGACGCAGAACGATGTGAATGCGACTTTGAAAATGCTAGTATAAAACAAAATTCGACCAAACTAAACTAAACTTAAATTAGGCTTTGATGAACAAGGCACTCAGTGCATTATTTATAAAGAATCATTCAACGAAGATTTTGAGTAGTGCATTAAATGCAAGGGTTGGGCTCACGAGGACTGTACAGACCAAACAATATCGATAATTTTGCCTGTGATATTTGTATACGAGCCTACATAAATTTTCTATTGTATTTCTAAATGTTTTTACTAACATTATTAATTACTTAGACCTTAAACTCTACCAAGTAGCTGCCGGTACTAAACGCCAATTTTCGTTCGCTGCGAATTACAACTTTTCTATTCCAGCGAATTATTAATCTTAATGATAAAATTTAAGAAGAAGGATTAGTCCTCCTTTATTAAACACAAATTGTACTACAAATTCCTTTTCTAAAATTTGATTTTTACCAACAACATCCCAAATTATATCACAAAAACTTAGAGCGGCCGGTACTGCAGATCTCTCCTCTACAAAAGTCCATCCACTACGCTCGTTCTGTTACGAAACGAATTGCAAAAGATACACGCGCGATGAGGTGCCATTGTAAAAACAGAAATACTTTAAGCTTCCTCCTCTTTAATCGCTAATAACGAAGACCAAGTGGCTGCCTGAAAAACTGAACAGCAGTGTCGGCCGTTCGACCCGCGATCCCGTCCGTCACCTGCCGGACAAAGGTTCGCGGAAAACAACGGAAGCATCTTCTAAAATAGCGCGTATTCATTAACGCGGCCGGGTCCCGTAACGAGTACAGAAAATCGAGTCCCCGCGAGCAAATTAGGACAAGTCCGCGGAAGGTGGCACCGCCCTGGCCCGTGAGCTCGGATTTTTAATCGCGCAAAGTACTAACGAATCTATTTAGACGCCGCTGAAGAGGGCTGCCACGGCCGCGCCGAAGCCCTCCGCCCTCCGCCCTTCCACCCCTCCTCCTCGTCGTCGCTCGATACAGGGGATTCTTGGATAAACGGACAAACGAACCAAATAATTACGCTAATTAAAGCCGCCCAATTTGCGCTTTGGACAATTAAAGTGGCGAGGGTAAGGTGGTCTAACTCATTAACAGGGGCCGTGTGTACGCGCGCACGTGTGCACCGCCGGGGAATGCGTGTGTGAATGCGTTCATTTCGACGCGCCCGCGCGTTTCCATGTTTCCCTCTTATTCCCTCTTGTTAGCGCGGCTGAGGGTTGATCCGCCGGGCCGTCCCGAGGAAAGGGGCGAGCAGACAGGCCGGGGAGACGGATGGACGGACGGATAGAACGAGAAACTAGCGAGAACCGAGCAGAAGATGCCGCTGGGGCGCAAAGTTGCTTCGCGCGTCACTGCAACGAGATACAGGGGCAGATTTTTCGCCCTCGGTTGCGCCCGACGTTTCTTTCACCGTTCGCGGTGTTTCCATTTTACCCAGCCATCTAAGTAGCTCAGTTTCATTTTCCAATCCAATATACCGGTAGCTTCGGTTTCTTTCAGAAACGCGTGGCGAGGCATTGAGGAAACCTGCGCCTAAACTTCGATTTCGAATTGAGTAGCAGGTCTGTTCCCAGCAAGCCAATTGAACGAAACAAAGTTTGCCGCGAGGCAAGACACATTTCCGTTCGCAGGCAGGAAGGAGCGATAATTAAAGACGCGGCTCGTTCGACCTGCTCCTGATTCTCGCGTTTCAGATTACGCGGGCTCTTCACGAAAGCCCGCTGGCGGGCTAAATGGGTTAATTCTCGAGATAAAACGAAGGCGATTCCGGGGCCCGTCCGTCGAATTTCGCGTGTAACGCGATAGGGTTATATAAATTTTGATCGCCCGCCACCCAGGCCCGACAGCGCAATTTAGTTAATCTGCATATAATTGCCGCGATGTATAGCCGTTGGAAGGCTTTTGAATATAATCGAGCTACTTGCCACTTTGATGCTATCGCGTCCTTCCTTGCAAACGAACGCCCAAGGATATAGAAACATTAAACAGAAGCCGCGCGCGCGCGCTCGCTGTTCTCGTTAACGACGTCGGGACGAAAAAAGGAAAAAACATCGCAGCGGCGTTAACGCGCGCCGTGGGAAAGGGAGCGGGAGAAAAACGGCGTCGAACATCGGTAATGCGAAGCGATCGGGACGGAGAGAAACAGAAAGGGGGAAAGCGGCCTTTGTTTTGCACCGCGAATTACATACATTCTCGAGCGGCGGCGTTAATCCAATCGCGGCCGCGAATTTTTCCAGACGGGAATCATACTAATGAAGCGGACACACACTGGGTCGCGTATCGAATCGGTGGTAATTAAATAAAAGCTGCAGCAACGTGGAAAAAAAGCGAACGGTGGAGGGGTCGCCGGATGGAAGAAGGGAGGTGGTCTACGCGGAGAAAGAGGAGCGTACAACGAGGGAGAACCAATGAGGAAATTAAATACCGAGCGACTGCAATCGCGCTAATTTAACTACAGAAAATTACGCCAGCGATTCTGCGAATCGCGTTCGTTCCAATACCGCTAAACAAATGCGCGCGATCTCGTATCTTGGCGGCGGCTAGACGCAGCGCAGGCTAATTGCGCAACCGGAAGACGCCTTCGAGACACCGCGCTCTCCATCTCGGGCCTTTTCAGTTTTCTCGGTGTAATAACGATCGGAGATTTGATTAAACCTCGGAATGACTATTATCAAATACACATTACTGAGGCCCTCCGAGGCACTTACAGAATTGGAATTTTAGGAAGGTCGAATTAGACGAATTCCATAAGACCTGAAAAAGCCTCGGCTAGGATTAGAAAGCGCCGCGGCGCGCAGCTAACCCTCCGTCTATGCCCGTCCAACCCTTCGGCCCCTCTGCGTCCGACGACGAAACGGCAAATTAAATTAAAATTGACTAGGTCTGGTAATGAACAGGCATTAGCCAGTGCGCGTTCTAGAAAATGAGCTCCGATTTAACAACAAATTACCTCGGCGAACTCTCTGCCCATCCTCCTCCTCCTCCCGACCCTGTTTTGTCGATCCACTGGTTCCAGTCCACCCCACCCCCTTGGACACCCCCCTCCCCCTCACGGTTGCCCCGACAATTCGAACCTAATATGGCTAATCGATACAAAAAGCCCGAATTTCCAATAACTATTTAATTCAGTCAATCAAAATTCCTATTAGCTCCCGAACGCAATTTGGCCGGATATACCGAACATCGCGCTCATATTAGAAGTTGGCTGAGATATTGGATGGGGCCAGCGATGGCTACGAGTCGGCCGCGAGCTCGAATTAATCCCGTCGCCTAGGAAGCGACAAGCTAGAACGCCGAATAAAATCGACACCTACCGCGAAAAAGTTGAACGTGCCGAAGACTTGTCAGGTCCGGGATCACGTTCGAATAAACCGAAGCTAAATTTACGCGCGAACGTGATTGGATACTTACAACTATCGTTAATCAAATTTCATCTTCCCCGGACTGATCACGATACACGCGATATTCCCAGTTCAAACTTTATCCCCGTTCAATCGTAACTTTGTTCGATCATGGCGCACACAAATTCGCCGTCCCTCCCCCTCCCTCTCCAGCCATTAATATTTTCTCAATTTAGCAAATCGCGATTTTACAGCCGAGCCATAAAATCCAACGACCATAATATCGCTCGTAAAACAATTCGATCGAACCGCCTACCCTCGGATCTCGTTCGGACAGGGTCGACTTTCAGCGGACATTCAATATTTCCAGGGGGGAAAAAAAAAGAGCAACAACTACGCTCTCGCCGTCCCTTCATCGATCACGCAGTTTCGTGGATTCGATTACTGCGTCGCGAGTCGGTTGGACCGTTTCGAACGACGCTCGAGGCCATCGTCAGGCAATTCTGATTGGTCTGATCTTCGACTCATTTTAATGTAATTAACGTTTTGATTGCATGCTTTGTTTCCTCGTCTAACCTTCCTCTCCGTCGTTCGTCTACCCCTCCCCCACCCCCCTTGCCGCCCTCACCCCCACCCCCTCCACCCACCAGCCGTAGCTGAATCCACCCCCGTAACAAGGGGACCGTGCAGTAGGAGGATCGATCAGTCGTGACTGGCATTCTCTCCATGTGCGTCGCTCGCACACACACGCGAGCGCGCGCGCAAGCTCAACACAATTTCACTTTCCCGTAGTTGTCACTTTGCACTTTCGAACACGGGCTACAGTTCGTCTGTAAATGGCGTATCTTTTTCGGCGGGTGAAACTTCCTTTCCCGTCGGTATTAGAATATCAATGGGAGATCCCTTTGAAATTGTTCGAAGATGTGTAGTGGTGTGTAAGATATCTACTGAGATTTATTGGATTTCACTGCGGTCTTTTAATCAGAGCTATTAGTTGTACATAAATGTTACACTGAATAGGGAAAGTTTCGGTTGAGCAGTTTCGAAATATCCTGTGTGGCTTTTCAGAAAAGTGGGTGAACGCGAATTCCTTGCGATATCGCGTGCAAGCTGTCCATATATCACGGCGCCGGCCAGAAAGTGAAAGAAATAAAAGGGAAAGAGTAGTCGACGCTTTGAATACACGGTGCGAAAAATGTATCGCGCGATCTACAACACGTGCAATCGTGAAATTAATCGGCTTGCCGACCGAACGACTGAATATCTCCGCAACGATTACAGTCTTTGGACGTTACGTAACGCAGCTCGCTGAGGTGCGATCTCCGTGTTACACCGTGCGCTGCAAGTGCGCTGTCAATGTTCTTCGATAAAACTACGCCCTATTTCCACGCGAAAACCCTCGCTGTCTTTCCCGCCGCCAGAAGAATCACTGCGCCACGTCGTCGCAATTAAAAGCGAGTTCATTAAACCGCGGTGGGCCGCGTTAAAAATCGCGCCAGACAAATCCGGCCGGCGGAACGCCACCGCAAATATTTGTAAACGAATAACGTCCCATAGTTCGTGGCGGGCCGCGTAAACTCGTTAAATGATTCGCAACGACGCTCAAAGCGCTCGTTCGATGTTGCTAACGGCCCAACAAAACCGAAACACGCTGCAATTAATACGCGTCTTCGTCAATTTCCTACGGTGTGTGCGCTTCCAACCACCCCCACGCAACCGTGCTTGTCGTTGTAATGAAATTGTGGCGGTATTATCAATCGACAGAAATGAAATAGTTTATTTTTTCTATCTCGGGCTTACGTTCCCATATTTGACCTTTTCTCGTTTTCCTTCGCGTGTCGAAGGGAGAATGTATCAGGTCTGTAGCGAATATAATAATCTACTGATATCGGATTCTAACAAGGAAAGTTGGGCGACTCGAAAATTTGGAAAATTATACAACTTGTAAGTAGAGTAGTTCATCCGTAACAGAAACCTATTTTTTGGTGGTGTCATAGTGCGTTTTTAGGGGGTGAAATCAAAATCGCCCCTTTAGCAAATTGCAGAATTTTCTTTTTACTGGGATATCTCAAGAACGGTGAGAGATATCGAAAAGAAATTTAAACAAAAGATGCATCTTTTTTATATTTACAAAAATGTGTATATAATAATTATAAAAAAGTTCATACTTCTGAAGTTACCCCTATTATAAATCCTAAATGCAATAATTATTTTCACCCAGTTTAGTAAATATTAAAAAAAAGTGTAACTTCTGTTTAAACTTCTTTTCGATATCTCTCATGGTTCTTGAGATATTTTACGAAAAGGAAATTCTGCATTTTCTTCGAGGTGTGATTTCACCCCCTAAAACCGCACAATAGCACAAATAAAAAATAAGCTTCTGTTACGAATCAGCTACTCTACTTGCACACAAAGTTGCAGAATTTTCTGTGATTTTCGAGTTGCCTACCTTCCTTTGTAAGTACGACTGCTCGTCGTGTGCGAATTTTAAAACTGGAATACAAGGCTAACGAATTTACTTCGTAGCACTAGTCAGGGGTTGAGACGATAAACAATTTTTTCCCCACGGATTACATTTACCACGCGTATCAATTCCAATCAGAAGGGACCGTCGAAGAGAAAAACCTCTACACACCAGGAATGGAAGCTCGTAAATTCGTGTAGCCGTGACGCGGAGCTGGCAAAAGGGCTGACGCGTTTTTCGGAACTCGACACGGACCGTGTATATTTTCGACGCTTAACGGTGATAACAGATTTCCCGCGTACCACTAGATTCAACCTCTCAGCGACGGTGGGACACGACGCACGCTATTTTTCAATAGAAATTGAAGGCGCTGCAGAATCAACACGCGCACAATATTACGGTGAACGCAAGCTTGTCCTCGTCCGCTAACCCTTAAACCCTCTGCGTTTAAATCCCTTCTAAATAAACATATCAGTGTATCGATGCACATTGATAAAGGACAAATAACACTGCCTCCTTGCAAAGGTATTTTCGATTTAGGTAACCTTTAAAGAAGAAGTCCTTTCCAGCGAAAAAGCACTTTCAAAAAATCACTTTCAAAAAATCAATTTTCATTTATTTATTTATTTTATTTGTTTCACTTGTACACATGAAACACGAAATTTATATCTTTAGTCCCGCGATTGTACCCCTCCCGAACGTACCGATCACAGTTCTGGTACTTTAATGAAACTGGAACCCTCGTCGCAGCGGTTTACGGTTCGCATAGTTATCTTCGACCGCTCTGCGTGTAATGAAATGGCCGCGAAAGGGTAATTTTATTGGGGACTGTAAGTGGCGGCGGATGAAATGTATCTTTTCGTTCATCTCGATCGCGAGTGGCGTCAATTCCCGACGACCGCAAACGGGACAACATCATCGAACGAAACGAGCGGGGCGCGTTTCACTTATCTCCTCCTCCGTTTCCGCGATCCACTTATTTCTTTAAGTGAAACGGTTCCGGGGGAGGGCGAGAAACACGCGGAGCCACGGATATCGATCTGTTCTATTAAGTGAATTTTCTCATGAACCCCCCCGCCCCCTCGCGCGCCGTCGCCCCTCACGAAGTCCATCTTAAAAGCAATCGAAGAACCGTGTAGCTTTCCCCGGGATTTGATGGGATGTCGCGGAAAGGGCCAAAGGACAGGCGGGACAAGGGACCGCAGTCAATAAAATCTGCCAGACGCAATTTGACGGTACCGGGGACACCGCCGTGCAAACTGTTTTTCGCACCTACACAACTCGCAGAATAAAGAGACGCCAAAAGAGCCTCTCGGTATCTTCCGTCTTACACACCGCCTCGAAATCACTGACTACGGGATACTCCCACCCCCTGATATTACCAGCTGATCAAAATCGATCGCCAGCGATCCAGAGGAGCCGCGCGCCGGGCGGAGAGCATCGTTCAAACCCAACAGCGAAATCCCCTTACAACGTTCATCCCCATTCACGTAAACTGTCCTCGAAAGAAAACCCTCGATTCTAAGCCGCGAGCAAACCCCGCCGCGGAGAGTCGAGGAACAGGTTCGGGTTCGAATTGTGGCGGTCGATAAATCCCTACCAGAAGCCCCGCAGCGAGTAGGTACGTCACCGATGTTCCGCTGCTCGATATCCCGAGTAAAACGTCCCTTTTTGTACGCGCTGCTATCGTCGCTGAATACACACGCTAAGTTTTATTAAAACCGCGCGTAAGTACACGACTGTATATCCACGCGTCGAGGATAATCCATCTATGACGTTGCTTTGGTGTAGTAATTCATCATGAATGAATCAAAGCTAGCATTGAGAGGCAGCCGTGCGACGCGACAGGCGATTCAGATGGAAAGGTCGAGGCGGCCAGGTCCTCGAACCTATAAATTCAGCCGCGTAAGAACTGAAATCCCGGGATACCGGCATAGAGGATTGCGCACGTGAAGAGATGGCCAAGGAAGGGGGGATGCCGAGGAAGACGGGAAGGTGGGACGGGCGTGGGTAGAGGTAGCAACAAAAGTTTCTAAACGGTACGGTAATAACAATAATAACTTTTGTAACTCTGCGGACGCACAGCACGGTGGAGAAGCCCCTCTCTTTCTCCCTCCCCCTCTCTCTCTCTCTTTCTCTCTCTCTCCCTCTCGGGTAGCCCGTGCAGCCGCGAACGAACAGGTCAGGGCTCGAGGAGCGGCAGGGCTCACCGACGCGTAAATTGAACGTCCAACTTGTATTTATATGATAATAAGCGCGTTTAAATATACCCGGTGTACCTAAACTCGCTACTTAAATATCGAACGATTACCAGGGACCATGACTTTCTTCCAAGCAGAGGGGGCCCAGCTTTCCTTTACTTTATCCCCGCGGATGGCTGTACCTACGCGTACGCGCGCAACGTACACGTAATAACATCCACTGGCCTCATATTTACATATTTACAGAGCCCACGAGTTCGCGTAAGTTTCAGTTAAACCTGCCTTTATCCGGACGGGGAAGTATCTCTTCTTCCTGGACGGCGAGTTCCTTACGCACGAGTCTTCTTCTTCTTCCTCCTCTCCTTCCTCCAGCCGTTCGGCGATCAGACGCCCCCTGGACTAACCCCCGTATAACGATTTGCCTGAGAATGGGGATAGTTTCGAACTGCGATAGCCCCGTGAACGAAGCTCCGCTGGCTGGTGCTCGGGGAGGACTGTGATACTACCCAGGGCTCATCATTTCGTTCTTCCTCGTGCCACTATAGCCTGCTACTCCTTGTAGCTGCGTTTCACCCCCTTGTATCATTTGCTTTTTATTGCTAGAGATAGCCACGGTTCGGTCAAATTGAATTGGGCTTCTGTGAGGTAAAAATGGGGGTGGCATTTAGCGTGATTTACTGTGAAGGAATTCGAGTCGACCGTGGTTTCGTCGCGAATACTTTTAGCTACTGTTGGGATCCATCCTCAGTGGAGGAGCGTGTACTACAATAGAATTACACGACGATTTATTGGAAGCAGCCCTTTTAGGGAGGAATCCCCTCGCCGGGATCCTCTCCGCTCTATTCCCAGCCGTACTTTCGGATGCTTGTATTTCCCAAAGCTCGTCGATGCTCGATTAAGCGGACGGGGTCGAGCGGGTCTCGCCCGCGAAGGGGGATGGAACACGCGGAACGGGCGGGGTGGGTGTGGGTGGGCGACACGGTGCCGGGCGATGGAGGACCGGGGCTCCGGTGATACACCGGAGGTTGGTTATAATTTTAATGACGGCGTGTCCGCGCGCAGACTATTAAGAATACGCGTCGCTAGAAACTTTTAACGAGACGCTGCTGCCTCCTCTCTTTCTCCTCGTGCAAGCTCTCGCCGTGGCCGTGCAAACGGGGAGAGGATGCAAGCCAGCCCCTGGTGGCGGTGTGCGAGCAGAGGGAGGCACCGTCGCGCTGCCTGGAACGCCGAAGAGAAAACGAGAAGGAAAGTAGCGAGTTCGGTCGAGGGAGTGTGTTGGAGGGGCTGCAGCTCCCGCGAACCGGAGGGAAAGAGTAGTAGGCGACTCGGCATTATGTATTTTATAATGATCTCACAACAAAATTGCAATTTGCAGCAGGCGATGTCGCACACCACCCCACTCCGCCCCCCCGTTCCCATCCCCACCCAGTTTCTGCACGCTCGTTTTCTCTGCTTAGAGTACACTTTCTCTGCTTCCCACTCGCTCGCTCTCCTTCCCTTCCCTCTTTCTGTTCATCTCTCCCTGTCTCTCCCTCTCGCAGCCTTTCTTTCTCCCTTTCCCTTCCGCGCTGCTCCCCTTTCTCTCTTCCCCGTGGCACCGTCTCGGTTCTTCCTACTGGTCGAGTCTCACGGTCGGTGCACCGGCGCACACCTGCGAACCTTCGCTTACCTCCGATTCAAAAGGCCTCTCTCCTTTTCTTCCAGCTTCCTCCCACCCTCGCCGTCTCTCTCTCCTTCATCGACAGTGTCTCCCGTCTCCTCTCGCGGCCACGACACGGTCCCTCGTCCACCGTCTCTCTCACTGCTTCTCTGTCTTTCGTCCCTTCTCCCGCCGCCCCCCCTTTTTCGATGCATCGTTATGTACTCGTTTAACTGCGGGATCCCTCGGATCAACTATCGCGTGCGCCTAATGGCGCGGATTCGAAGGGGCGAGTGATTATCGCGCCGCTACCCTTGGGCGGTTCCAAGGCCCACAGGACGTCGCGATCTTCGATTAGATACGGTGGACTTTCGAGGTTCGAGGGCTGGTGGTATGCTAATGTCAGACGGCGCTGGCTTTTCGGAAATTTGTGGGCTTCGGGCGCGTGTAGCTTGCAGTAGATTATTCTCGATCCTCGGATGTCTGTGGCGCTTGTTGGAACGAAGATTATGGAGGACGAAGGGAACTCGAATTAGCTGGACTTTTGTCTCGTAGCCATGGGAGACTGGGTATCCAAGGATGCTCTAAATTTTTGACAGACTCTGAAGAATCATGTTTAAGCAGTAAATTACCATTTCACAGCGCGATTCGCAGCCACGTGAACAGCTCGACGGTTAAAGAATCTCAGCGGCGAGACAGAGTTCGCGCGGAACACCCGGTACACGCCAGGCTGGCAAGGCACTTCCCATATTGTACGCGGCCGTGGAGGAGGGACGGCTCGTCGCCAGGGAACGAGCAGGAGGCTAAATGAAAGTTGCGAAACAAAAGTGCGTTGTCAGTACGCGTCATTACTGGGACATTTGCATCCCGTGTTTAACAGTTTCTCCGGCTAAACAGAGTTCGGCGACGTTAATTACTCGGGCGCCGCGATTACACCGACCGCTCCCTGATTAATAAACCGTTAATTGCGCGTCGCACGCGCTAGGAATCGTCGGGGCTGGTAATTGATTCGCCGCCGAGCAACGGATCGAACGTCTCCGACGGGGTTCGCGAAAATTTCGAGGGGAGGCCCGCAACGTCGCGGGCAACTTGTTTTCGGGAGGGAAATTGCGCGGCAAGTTTACGCCCTTCCGCTGCGGGATGCATCCGCCGAGTGGCGTGTCTTAAATATTGAAATTTTTAATGGATCCGTTTGCGCGCTTAATTAAAATTTTAGCGCAGCATCGGGGTGTCTGGGAAACGCGTAATTTCCCAGCGAGAAATTCGGTGCAGCTAGGAGAAGGTTTTCTCGAAGCCGCTTCCTCTCCACGGTTCCTGCGGCACCGCTGGAAAATGTCTCCCCCCGCCGGTTTAAGGTTACTCGGGAGAAAAGGGGGAATAACATCCTTCGCTCTATTTTCCGGATACTTGTTAGCGAGCCTGTGGAGATCAAGCGGCTTAAAGCACCTCCGAAATGTGGCGCCAGATGTCGCGCCGCTCGTCTATATCAAAGCAGAAACGCGAATGATCGCTTGTCAATCAACCCCGGAATGAAGAAAAATCGTCGGAGAGCCGAGCCGTGTCGGATTTATTATCGCTGAAACCAAAAAGCGGAGCGGGGAACGTTACATATTCCAATGACATCGTCAACTCCTGCCCGAGGGCGCAGCCCATTACGATTCACAACCCTTAAGCAACGTTCTTCGAGCCTCCCTGCCCCTCTTTGCTCCCTCCCGCCGCCCTCCACCAGCGGCGTCACCGTTGAAACCCCTAACCGAGATAACGACTCCGCTTTATCTCTCCGCCAGCCGCCCGAGTATAATACTCACTCGACGATGAGTATTATATAAACGAGTGCAGACTCGCCGAGCCCGCGAATCTGGGGCCTGATACGCAACTTGCTTTACGTTCCCCAGTTCTGTCGCGACAATTTACGCCGCCGTATCTGGGCTCTCCTTTTTCGGCCCGTTAATGGCCGTCGCGTTCGTTTCCAGCTCCTTCGACGCCCTTTCTGGGGCGTGGTAACGAAGTTTTCGGGACCGTCGGTCGTTTAACACGCTCGCAGCGCCGGGGAACGCGTGGGCAGGCAATTGGAACTGGACCTGATTCGGATGGGAACACTGTCAACAGATGTAAGACCCTTCTGACCCTGAAAATCCCACCGTGTTCTTTCAGTGTCTTAAATTCTCAAGTTTTTTTTTTATTAAAAGGGTTAGGTTTTCTAATTTGAAAATTAAAAAATGGGGAATATTCTTCCTGTAAATAATAGATTGTAGTTGTAAACATGAGACCCCGCTAGTCGGAATGTAAAATTCCAATTATTTATGACTGCACAGCCGATTTAGTGTAGCGCGGTTTATTGCTGCGTAAAAATTTAAAAACGTTTTTTTTTTTTTAAATCATGATTTCACAATCGGTGGTAACCTAACGTCTACAATTTTCATTCGAATCATTTGAAACTTTGAGATGATCGTTTCTATTTAACAATCTAAAGAAATATGAAACGGTTTTGCGATATACATATGAAAAACTGACCTTGCTATGGACACTTTTATAATCAATTATCACGTAACAAATTACATCTGCTTTTCAAATGCTCATCATTTTCACAAAAACCATAGTTTGAAAAATCCCTACATACTTCTTTACTAAATATCATGTAGAAAATTGAAAATGCCGGGTTTATTAAAAAAAGAAACTTCCGTGGACCGCTCACAGCGACGCCAATTTGTTCGACGGAACCAAACAAAAATGTTTCTTATGTACTTCAATAGTTGTATAATAAATGCTTAGTTACACATTTCTAATTTTCGTTATCATTTTCTCCCCCAAAAATCTTAAAGACAGCTACCATTTTTCGAATCCAAAGTGGTGTAACCCTTAATCACTCGTGCCATCCCCCGCAACCGATCCACGCAACCCGAACTCGAAACTCTCCACGAACTGTGTCCATCGCGAGAGTGGCGAAGCAGGCTGAAAAACACGCATTTTTCAACCCCTATCTGCCGGACACGCCGTCGCCCGTTATCTTCGTTTCCCCTACGCCAATGCTACCGAAGAACGGGCCAGGGATGAAAGGAAGGGTGGAATCGTGCTGGCACGGGGAAGAAGGGTGCTCGCCGGGGCCACGGTAACGAGGGAATGCGTGCCACCCCTCTGATAAGGGTGTATCTCGCGGCGGCGCCGTTGCACTCGTGTTTACATCGCGACGCACTGTACGTTACGCAACTGCGGCACGCTTTCGAAAAACGAATCTGAATATTCCAATATTTAACCATGCACGATCTTGCGCAAAACCACCGACCGGGTTACCAAACGAGCCATCGCGACGGGGGAGAAGAGTGTTTAGAATTTCATAGTACGAAAACGGAGAATTTAGATGACCGCAATGCGTTTCACCCCCCGGGTACGTGCCGCCGCGAACTTCTTCGGCTCGTTGTCGCTGACGAATCACCCGCAAAACGTTGAATTACGGGAAATTGTGGCGAGCGCCGCGGCGATAAAACGCAGGAAACTTTTGGAACTGGGACAAGCGCGGTTTCTTGCGAAAACAGCCAGATATAATGTAGCGCCATTACAGGCTTGAATTACAGGTTCTGACCGCGGCTGGAGGAGCACGATGGGCCCTCGATAAAAAGCAGTCACGCGTACGTGGCGCAGAGAAACGCCCTATGCCTCTTATTCATCCAGCAATTAGTTCCGTGCGCAGTTTCTTAGAAAACGTTGAGTCGTCATTAGTTAAAACTCCCATTGCCAGCGGCTCCCCTTGGTACTCAGCTCGGTAGAGGGGAATTATTAACAGCGCACTTTTTCGAATTTCAATTAATCCCCGCCCCCCTCCGCCCCGCTTCCGCGCCACGCTGCTGCAACTCGCGATATTAAATCGTTACGAGCGAGTGATTCACGCGACCCCGTGTGTGCCTTTATTGGCCTGGCCAAGTTTGCATCGATAACGCTTTTTAAACTGTTATTAAATGGCCCGGCGGAGCCTTTCTCCCCGCTCCGCCCTTGCAACCTTGTTATCTTGTACACGAAAAATCGATCCGGCCGAGGCAGACCTTCGAAAATATCAGCGACTCTCCTAAACGGAAATGGGAGACTGCACGTTCTGTCGAGCATGGTAATGGGCACGGTGTATGGTAACGTGAATGGTGAATAACGCGGCGGACGTATCTTCTCGCGGCGATACCGCGGCGCTGTGTTGGCGATAAAATGAAATTAATACACCCGCGGAGGCTAGCCGGGGCGCAAAAAGTATAGAATTTAGTCTGCGAACAATACGCATGTTCCACGGTCATTTCCATTTCGTCAGAAAGTTGTGCGCGCGTTGTATGCACGTACAGCTTGCACGTACACACGCAGCCGTGTATATTCTTTTTTTTCTCTCTGTACCGAAGGGTGGAAGTAACGAGGTACTCTAGTCGAGAGCCCATTACATTTATTATTGCCCTCGCATTCGTTTTTGTTATGCCGCGCCGAGAGAAAAGTTCGTTAATGAATTTACTATAACTGCTTGGTTGAGGCTTTATAATTGGTATTGCCACATTCGCGTTACATAAAACCGCTCGTACCGCATCAAGACACCGTAATGAATACACGGGCGTATCACTATCGGCGGGCTATGTATGCCGGTTCTTGCGAAAAGAGCAATTAACGACGGTCCTTGCAATTTAATTATTGAAATGGTATCGCGATGAAAGTCGAGCGCGCGCTTTATCTGACAATGAGTAGGTAGCTAACGCCGCGCCGGGCCGATAGGTACGATCGGAGGAATTGCAGTGAAATTTCTGGCCCCGGTCGCGCCACTCGAGCGAGCGAATTTCCTGGCGAATTCTTCTGTACGGCGCGCACTAACTGTATGCAAAATTTTAACCAAATCGGTGACCCGAACATCATGCACTACCCTCGTGAGCCATCCTCTGCCGGCGTATCACCAATGCAAATCGCGGTCACTGGGAGGCTCGAAAGAGAAACGGAAAAAGACCTGCCGTGGCGGTGGTGGGTGACGGAGAGGAGGGGAGAAGAGAGAGAGAGATGGAGGGGGGGCGAAAACGGTAAAAATCGAGGGGACCTTTACGCGTCGTCGAAAATCAATTCACCGAGTGACCGGCAGCTTTTACGAGCGTCCCCAGGTCCGATATCGTCCAGCCGGTTCCAGCGCGTTCCCCTCGGTCCCCTGGACCACCAGTCTCCTTTCTTTCGTTCTTTCGCCGCGAGGCAATTATCCTTAATTCGGTCCCGTGGCCCCTCCGCTCCTCTTCCCCCCCTGTCCCACGTTGACGAGGACGCTTTGCGTCCCGTCGTCCGCCGCCCGTCGCGGTCGCGATACCAACCCCGCCGTCCTCCCTCGGTAAAAAAGTCACAACGCCGGTCCCGGGACGAAATCCCGTGGAAGAAATGTCGTTCAATCTACATAATCATTAACAGAAAGGAAATTTATTTAATCCTGCGGCCGAAGGACTCGTTATTTCCCCTCCGGCTAATTTGAATACATTTGGCTCGCGGATGGTAAATTAGAATCCAATTTCGGTGTAATTTCGTGCTATTAAACGCGATTGAACCCCCAGGTCCACTCTCTCGGTCCTCTCCCTGGCCACGGACCCCGTTGTCCTCTCCCCTGTGCCCCCTTCGTTACCATTAAGCACCCTTCCCCCACACTGGCTCCGAATTAACGATTCCACGCGTATAATCCAAGTCGAGACGTCCCTTTTGGACTCCACGTACGCTCCAAGTGATTCTTTTCTTTTCTCTCGTAGGTATTTCTTCTTGCAGCTACTGTTTCGTACGACGCGTAGCTATCTGAATTGTACCTATGTTGAACGAAAGCTACTCTCGTACCGTTGTTTCTTTAGGCAGATAGATTTTAAATCTTCAAGCACAGTATCTACGTCGCATTCGATCCTCCGAGAACCTCCGATAATCGTGGTGATAATCAACTGTCCACGTATAGGGTACAGGACCCAATTACTGGCAGCCAACCCAATTACTGGCACCTTAAGCTATTTTACTTAAACGTTTATTTATTCGTTATTTTAAGTAAAATAGCTTAAGGTGACTGTAATTGGGTTGGCTGCCAGTAATTGGGTCCTTTACCCTATCCCAGCGCGTGAGATCGCCACGACCGCGAGAAGGAGAACACGCGCGGACGTCTCAGGGACGAGTCCTGGTTTCGGTCGAGCCCGTTGGAAAAAAAGGAAGTCGCAGCCGAAACGTATCGACCGCTTTACCAGGAACGGGGCCGCATAATTTAAAGCGCGTCCCGTCACGCGGCCGCGGAAATTACCGGAGCGAGCGGATCGCGCAGGTGAATCCACACGCTCGGGCACACGCGGTGCGTGGAATAACGGGGGCTTCTCGACGAGGTATTAAATAATCGTCCAATCAACGTTCGAGCAACTCCCAAAGTCTTTAGGGGGCAATCTGCATGTTAAGAGGCTGTTAATGCCTTTTCGCCTAGCCCCGCGCGCTGCTGCCCGCCAGTCCGCCGATTTCACACGCGCGCACACACAGACGTCCGGCCCTCCTTTTCTCTTGCCAGCGACAATCTACCGGCAACCAGTTCCCTCTATCTCCACTCGTCCCTCTCGTTTTAATCCCTCCCTACCCCACCGGTGCACCCAGCGACGCCTCCACCGCCCCCGCGTCCGCCGCCCAAACACCAGCAGGCCATGTGAAAGCGGCCGGACGCCGCGTCCGCGCCGGTCACCGCGCGAAAACTGGTTCGACCGACAATTTATGCGCGAGTCAATCAAGCCGGTAAATAGTAATTAACACCTTTTGCCGGGGCGGCAGCGTGTGCGCCTCGTACACAACCCGCAGCTAACTGTTAACGCGAGGAAAAAGCGCGCCTCTGCGATCCCATCTATCTGGACGAGCTTCGAGGAACGATCGGACCTTTACGATGACTCTGCTCCCCTTTTCGAACGATGACGGTGCTGTTGCTGCTTTACGACGTGACGGTTGATTGGCCCCGGAGAATGCAGGGGATTTTCGGATCGAGGCTGACGCCATTGATGGAATAATTGGTGACTCGATGGTGGAGAAGCTCCGCGGAGTAATTGATAGCTGGGGCTGACGCACACCTCCGTGGCCGTTAATGGTTTGTTGATGGCCGGCAATGACGGCTGAGAAGTTCGGCAATAGGAACTTCGGAGTACTCATTTATATTCATCGATATTGATTTATCAGCTTCATGCTTCTGTTCGCCTAACTAGTATTTGTTTAAATCTTCCATTACACCCTGCGTTCGACGCGTGATTTCATAATGATGGCGTGCACAGCCACCTCGCCCGGCGTGCTTTAATAAACAAATTCACGGAGCCCTGCACACAATTTGCATTCCACCCATCGGGACACGCTTCGATTGAAACCTCCTCGTGTATGAATCCGGGGATCTCGCGGCGCGCTCGGGAATGTTGGAAATTAATGAAACGGACGCGGTCGAATCGATGTTGACGCGTTTTCTGTCTCCTTCCCGTCAGAGAGGCAGACGATCCGTTTCAAGCTCGACGCGATCCTCGACGGAAACGTTCGATGCGTCCGCAGAGAATTCAGTCTACGAGAGCCACGAAAGGGTGCAGCATATTTCGGAGGGAGCCTCTGTCGTCGTTTAGTTATCAATGGGATTAGAAGCGCGCCGGAACGAGATCTGGCACCGGTTGCGTCGCTGGAATTTCGTTTGAGAGCGTGGAAATCGGGGACACCCGGGGGCGGAAGAAAACGCTCGATCCGAATATAATCGGCGCGGCGTGCGGAAAATTTGAGGGTCCGCAGGATGAGACACTTCGCAACCACCTGTGGCGTGGCGTTTCGAGTGGCGTTCGAACCTTGCGGGCTACCGACTGCACCCTGAACGCGTATTATCGAATTTCCACCGGTGGATCGAAAGTCTCGGAATGCCGCCACTCGAGATCGTCGGGCGGAAGCTGAGCGTGAAAACCGTTCCCGTGGCGGCTATTGTCGTTCGACGGAACGCTCGTGCCTGGAAAGGTTGCGCGGTAAACTGATCGGGGCCTATTAAACGTTACCCTTCCAAATACCGACACGATCCGTCACCTCGGCTTTGCCAATCGCTCGTAACCTTGCGATTTACGAAATGAAGATTTCTAGCAGGTTTATGCGCTGTAAATTATAATTCTCAGCGTGATTCGCGCGCAAAGTGGTGTTGATACAAATCGTAAACAGAGATTCCTTTTATATCCAGCCAGGATATCGAAGAAATAACGCGAGTCGAGTATAATTGATTGGAAATATCGTGTACCAACCGGCGTTCTACCTCTTGTTTCCCCGAGGTTCCATCAGACTACGCTGCTTCGCGTCTCTCCGCGCTTTCTCCGCTTCCTCCCCGTCCATTTTCATCCCTCCACTTTTCCCTCCCCTTCCTTTCTCCACCCCCTCTCTCACACTTCATCCCTCTGTTTGGGTTCATACAGCCGTTCCCTTCCCTCCCGCCGTTTTCTCTCCGCGCTGGCTCTCGTTATACAGGTACACAGATGCGTCTCGTTTCATCCCTGGTAATTGCTTATTAAATTCCAGGGGGATGAGGCATCGAGCGGTCGGGAGCCCCCGCGCAACACCCTCCCGCGCCGCCCATTTCTCTATCCACCCGGAGGTATGTACCAGGGGGCCAGAAGGGAAACGTCCGACAGAATTGTTTTCCCGTTACCGTGAAAATATGCCGGAGGGCGGATCTTGCCGCGTAATTGGATTATTAATTAGATTGTTAATGAGACAGATTTCCTGCTCAAAAGGGATCCCCCGAGCGGCCTGGCGAGCGCCACCGAGGACCAATCGTGTGAAATCCGGTTGCGGACGCGCGTCAGCAGACATTATTATCCTGGCTGCGCGATAGCGGGTCGGCCGACGGTCGAAAAGAAATTCAATTTCCTTTCACCGAGGTGTAACAGAGGATGCACGCCCTGGTGCGTGCTCCAAGCAACTTCGTTTCGAGTATAATGGATGGGTATGCCCGAGAAACTTAACACTGTATACGCGGATACCGAGAATATGACTTTTATTAGTCATAGCCTATTTGTCGGGCGAAAGACGTCCAATGACAAGGAATCGATTTCCATTCACCGCCCACGAAAGGTATCAATGCGTCAAGTACTCGGAAGGTACCCACGCTTCAAACGGAGCCGCGACAAAGGACATCTCGATCTGTACTCACAAGGGAGCATCTCCGAGTGACAATCGCCGATTTTTATGCGACTCTGGTAGAAAGTGGCTCTTACGAAAATATTTCACAGGTAGCCTATCTCTTTCAGCTGCAATCCTCCGTGGTAAAGTGTTTAGGTATTTATACAAATCGATGCTTCTAAAATCTGATTGTGCAGCTGGATTCTTTATGAAAGAATACGCAACTTTTCCGTTGAAACTGTTCTTCTACCTCCGACAGTTTTTCAGATACTCGACCAAATAGGTTTCTCACCCCAGCTTTGAGGGCTAGTTTCGCTTCGGGATGTTCCCTTGCCAGAAAGACTCGATACCCTCGCACAGTACACTGCGATCTGATCCTAAAATCGCGATACGAGTCTACCTCGAATAGCCATCGATCCTCCAAGAGCGCACGTCTCTTCAAAGAAATATGTCGGGGCAATTAGGGGATGGCCGAGGGCAGTTCTAGCAAGCCTAGCCATCACAAGGGGATCAGGGGGGATATTCTATCGTCGCATAAAAAAAACGAGCAACGATGCGCGACACGCCACTTAATGGTAATGAGCACTCGGTCTAAAAAGACTGGCTGCTAACACGGGAAACGCCGCGGACAGCGGAACAATGTACCGCCGCGTCCAATTACGCGCTCATCGATACACTCGAAAACGAGAGGGCGCAAGGTGTGTCGCTTTGAAATCAAACGGTCGAAAGACAGAGAGGAAAGCGATGCTTTCCCCGGAAATACACGAGTCAGCGACGCGCGTTTTCGTGTTTAATTGACCGGTGCTCAGGTGTGTGGGTTCGTACAGGCGGCGCGGATAATGACACACGTACGCACACACTGGCTTCCGAGGATCTTTTCGATTTCTGGTCGCGGGAAATCCCTGGACCCGCGACTGAAATCCGCTTGCTTCCCTCTTTGCGCGCGGTCCGTGCACCCGTGGCTCCCTTCGCCAATTAGTTCCCGTCTGCTCGATTCGTTCTGAAGCATAACAATTTGCAGGGTGGTTCGAAGACGGTCGACGTGGGCTCTGGACCTGATTCGACGACGGAGTCACTGTGTGTGCTGCGAAATGAACATTCTTCACTGCTTCAAAGTGCTACGCACCACGAAAATCAATTCCCGACTGTTTCCCTCCGCGAACGGGAAAACAAGCCCGGCGATTCAATTACGCGAAGCTCGCTGAAGGATTTTGAATTGCGTGGATGAGCTGCGTAAACATTAGCCGGGGTATCGTTAAACGCAGTCGAGAAGCAGCGTGGAGGTTTGAACGTTTCTTCCTTCGTGTCTGTTCCTTAATGATTTATCTGTCCGGGCATGATGAAAGCACAGAAGAGGGTCTTAAAAAATTACAATACAGTGCCTACACCTTTCGAGTCCGTCGGACACGAGGTCGCGAGCATTGTTCGATAAAAACACGGCGACTGGAGCCGCGAGGAGGGTCCGAAAAATTCGAGACAGAGCTCGTTAGCGAGGATCGTTTACGAGAAGCGAGAAGGTGGTCCGTTGTATTTGCCAATTAATCGAGCTCCCCCACCTCGGTCCGCCAATTTCTTACATAATTCATGCGCGGCCGCATTTGTTTTTAATCGGGATTCCCTGACCCCGTAAGGAAGCTGGGAACGAGCAAACGGCCTGGAGCGGCGGACGATCCTCGAGCGTCGCGATTAATTAATCGCGGGGCCGAAACTTCGGGAGAGCGATTATAATTCAATGACCGTACAAAGACAGGCTCCGTGGACCTCGCGTCGGAATGCCACGGGGTAATTAGAATTCGACGAGTTGAAAGGGGCACGCGAAACTATCGATATTCTCTTTTTCTTCGTACGCGGCGATTGGAATTGCACGGGCAAGAAATTAACTAGTGTAGATCGAGTGGGAGAAGCGCGGTCCGACGATGGAAGAAGCTTTAACGAGTCAGCGAAAGAAATCTGTATAATCGACCGCGGAGGCGAAGCCAGGTGGCGAAGTGTACAGAGGCCTGTCTAGCTGCACGGGGCGCCACAGAGAAGGAGCTCGGTTTTAAACCGAATCAACGTTCGCGACGTCCAGGAATTCGTCCCCCACCCCCGTGGCCGTTCCCCGCACCCTCTTTCTACGTCTAGCGCGCACAGTGGTTTGTCATTCAAGGCACGCCGCCATAATTTGATATATTAGGTACACATAAGCGACGGCTGATCGTGGTTATTAGGTTGGGTACACGGTATAACCACCCCCGGGCCCCGTTCGAGCGACCCCTGACCTGTTCGCCGCCAGCCCGGCCACCCTTCGCTGCCTCTCGCTCCGGAGATATCTCTCTCTGCCTCCGCCGTATCTCCATCCCTTTGTCTCTCTCCATTACTCCGACACTGTCGCCGCTGTTACTCGATTCCACCCGCCAACCCCCGTGCACGGGGTGGCGCGCACACAGAAGGGCCACGTGAACTCCAGCACTCCCCTCCCTCCTCCCCCTTCCTACCGAACCGAACGTCGCACCCCACGAACCACCCACACTTAGCGGAGAAATTTACATCGCGGTGCTATTTGCTATGCGGCTCGTGGCCGCAAAATAGGATTATTATTATAGTCGAGCGCGCCCAGCTCGCGGGACGGCCAGCTGCAGAACGCCTGTTCGTCTGCGCCCAGGAATTTTAAAGGACCATCGGCGGCAGGTCGAACGACATCGACTGGGGTCTCGGGCGAATCGAGGCCTGACGGCTTGCGACTGATACAGATCTTCTTGGGGTTTAGGGCGCTGGATGTTAAGGTGATGAGTTTCGAGACGCTTTCGATCACTTTATGGAGAGTCCCATGGTATTTGAATTTAAACAATTTTGGAAGACCCGCTTCCTTTTTAATTTTAATTTATTTAAGTATATCAACGGGATAAACCCTTTGTTATAAAAAGTTCAAATAACAGTCACACAAGCGTAGAACAAATAATTAGGAAGTACGACAGAAAAATAATTAAAAGAAAACCAAAGCAGAGAAGTAAGCGCGAAAGAGCCATTAATGATAGTGACAAAAAAGATATAAAATAATTGTAGTAATAATACAGCAGGAAATATAATAGTAAAAGTTAAGGGAAATGGGAACTACGAACAGCGATCAGAGCAGAGTGATTGAGGGAATTAAAGGAATTATTGAAGAAATAATTTTACAATAACGATTGGAAGTTATTAGAAGTCGGTTAAAGGTGGTCGCTCACTAGACAGAACGGAAGCGAAGCGAAGCGCGACAGCCACGCATCGCTCATATGATAGAACAGCAGCGACCATGCATCGCCCATATGATAGAAGAGCGCCGACGAACTTCGGTTCGGTTCCGTTCGGCCTAGTGGGCGATAGCCTTAAGACTTTTGTGGCTCGTTGGATCTATGAGAAATTGACAATAGATGATACTCTGAACGCACAGTGTCGTAAAATAATGACGTTAGCGAGGTGCTTCTCCTTTGAAACACATAAATTTCCACCAAGAAGAATCGCTGGAACGACGAGCAGCGCCCTGTTCCACGAAGCAAGCATCCATGGCCCTAAGGGTGGGAAGGAGCGTAAATTCGACGGATCGACGGATAGCGACCCCTCGTCCGTCTCGATCCGTTTGGCGCAAAGAAAAATCAACACGAAGTTGCGCGCAAGACCGGGGCCGACGTTAATGAAACAGCCAAAAAGGGGCGACAGGAAAAACGGGCAACAGGACGGGGTAGCGGACTCACCGGCAGCATATCGTCGCGGGGATTAAGGGCGAGTGGACCGTTAATTCGAGCCGGCAGTTTTTTCCCGAATCCCCGTTAGGCGGATGCTATTTTTACAAGCAAACGATACCGACGTGCCCCGCAGACCTCCGGGCTTCAGGAGTGAAACGGGTCCGCCGAGCCCAGGGGGTGGTTTACCCCGCGCGCGAGCTTTGACGTTGGCGCGCGCGGGTGTGTACACGCCGGCCACGCGCGGTCGTTGCTGCCGTTTGAAAGAAAAACGTCGGACATGCCTTGCCGCAACCCCTCCGCCCACCCCACGAATCGTTTTAATCGAATAATTTACCGACGTTTTCATCAATGTTTCAACGCCTCGCCGAGGAACCGTTTCACAGAGCCTCGTCGCGCTCGCGCTCGCAACGGGGAACGTAAATCCCCCGACGCGTCGGGAGGAAGTTTACGAGGCGGAAAAAAAGTTAACGCTCATCGACGAACGAGCGGTTGATATTTAATTGAATTTCTTGCCGAGTCAAGAGGATGTACATATATAACAGTGATTATGAAAATGCAGAATTTATTAGGGAAGTTTTACGACGCGTTGCACGCAATAAATCTCCGGGGCAATAAAACATTTTAATCGTGCGTCCATCTTCGCGTCTTTCTACTTCGCCCTCCTGCTTAATCAGGATTTTAATTTCGACTCCGCCTTGGGAGAGTCGACGCGGCGCGATTTCTTCGTTCCGCATCGGATAAACAACCGTCGCGGATGCTAAATATTGGGCGGGTGGCTCGCTGTTGCGTAAAGTTGATCGTTGTTCAAGTGCAGCTATTGCAACGCGACAAAGTTGTTGAGAGAAAAAGCTTGTCAAGGGAGAATTGTTTTTCTGCCCTTCCGCCCCTCCGCTCTGCCTGTTCTTTTTCCCCGTCTACGGTTGTTACCGACCACGTAGCTGCGCGCCCATGAATTTTAATTCCTCCCGTCGGGCCCGACGGCAGCAGAAGAAACACCGCCGAAACATTTTTTCAAACGGCTCGGCGGAATGAACGGGACGCACCCTGCCGTCGTCGAAAACGAGAGTGATTATAGTACACCAACGTTAACGGTAGCTACTTTGTCCTTTAAAAGCAAATTAGACTTTTCTGGTGCCGGAATCAAAGCCAATTATCGTAATCGTAATGCAAGTGACATAAGTAGGTATCTTCACTTTTTACTTTACTTTTTACTTTATTTTTTATTTACTTTTCAACTTTATATTTTCCTTTTCTTTTCAACTTTATTTTGAATTTTACTTTTAAACATTATTTTTTACTGTACACCTTTCAACTCTATTTTTTACTTTACATCTTTCAACTTTATTTTTTACTTTACTTTTCAACTTTATTTTTCACTTTAATTTTCAACTTTATTTTTTACTTTACATTTCTTATTTTACTTTACTGTACTTTTTTTATTATTTTCACGTTTAGCATTAATAATAATAATAATAATAAATCGTTTTTATTCTCTTACAACAAAAAACAATCGAAACAACGTAGAATGGTTAGTAACACTAATACAGAAAGGGCGAGGATGAGCATTAAGTCTCAAGATTAATTTTACTTTAGTTTATTTTTAATATTTGTTATTTTTTGTTGCCTCTATTTTATTTTCAGAGTTAGGTCTCCCAACAGTGTTAGGACAGCGAAGTGTCCCACTGCAGTCCCTCTTCTTGGAGTAATAAAGACAATTAATAATAAAATATTGACAATAATATCGCAATAAATGAATTTGTGAATGTCTCTCCACAGAAATCATCGTACGAACGGCGATGACCGTCTTCCCAGAGGGTCGAAGGTTATTCTATAAGTTTCTTAAGATGCTTAATTAATCCCTCAGTGGAGGCCGCAGCTGAACAAGCTGGGAAACGCGTGGCACGTGGAAAATGATGCAAACAAGGCATCGAGGCCTCTCGAAGCATGGACAAGCACGCGCGCGCGCAATGATCTCACCGCGAAGAATCCCAACGGCGGTGCGACCGTTAAAATCGCTCCCAGGGACCGTTAACTTCGATTATCCCTGGCAATTAGCGAAGTTCGGTTCAGCCATGAAACGGCCAGCCTCAATCTCCCCTGTCAACGTTCACAATTTGTCCGCCATTAAGGGGTATTGATCCGCGTTGCGTCGCGATCCGCCGGAGCTCGAGGAGACGTTAACAGACACGCGGAACCCTCGATAGAAATTCCACGGACCTCGCCAGGTGTGCGTTCGCCTCTTTTATTTTCGTTTCCCCTCCTGTCCATTGCATTCTCGAAAGAGAACATACGCGTGTTCGGTGGAGAATCGAACACGAGGAACTAAGGTTTGATGTCGAAATTCACTCGCGAATTTTAAGGGAATATTCATATTTTCTTGGATGAAACCTGTTACACTCCATTTAAGAAATCAGCCACTTAATAGGTGCATCATTTTTCCAAAAAATCCTTTCCAATCAACCGATACCAAAGAAAGAGGCGATGGGGTTAAAAAGACAAGCCAGGATGAGGACACCATGGCAAGCTGGTTCGAGAAACAGCACCCATGGCTGGGCCACGAATGGTTCAAGCTATTTCCGATATGGGGGCGGCATCAAACGGAGCCACAAATCACTCGGAAAGCACAGATTTGTCTGGGCCGCGATTTAATTTGGCCCCGGATTAAGTTGCCCCGCGGCCGACCCGCTTGTATTACGTCTCGGATTTATCGACGCTTATTTGCGGCACACGCGTGCGCGTCGGATCTACCCTTTAAGCCGACGGAATGACTGGAAATGATCTCTCTATCGGGGAAGACCTTCCCGCGCGCTAGCTCCTGCAGAGAAGCGAACTTTCCAAGGATGCGCAAAAAATAATTGAAATATCGAGGAGCCGGAAAGTTGAAGGGGTTGGAACTGAAGTTGATAGGCAGGAGATGTATAGTTTTAAACGCTCCCCGATATTTAATTATGCTCGAGGATGGAAATACGCACTTAAGCTTCGGCGGCTTTCAAGCCACCCGACGTCTTCAGCCGGTGTTCCAACCGATCGTCCCTCAAAATCGCGAAAATCTAATTAATCGCATGCAGGAAACCGCGGCGGATGTTCGGCGCAACGCCCAGTAACTAATTAACCTTCGTCAATCCATCATTCGCCGTTGGGGGAACGAGGCACGAGGCAATCACACCGAAAGCCTGTTACGAGCGAAGGAATATTAGAAAACACGGGTTCAGCCAACGATCGGGAAACCGATTGTTCGCTCGCGGTTATTTCCCCCCCTCGTCGTGGTTATTATACTAACGACGACTTCCGCCTGCGATTTCCGGTGAAATTTCACCATAGTCGCCGGTAAACGTCCTTTGCGAATCCCCGTGTCTTCTGAGCTTGCTGATTCATTGACTTCATTCAGTATTATGAGCGCGGAAAATTTTAATCCGTGCGAAACGTCACGAAAATTTAAGTAAAATTAAACCGAGCTTAGGTATTATAAATTCTAGACTCGGCTAGAATTATCTAGCGTGTGAATATAATTTGCAAAGAAAAATAACGAAACCGCGGTTCCTTCGAAATTCGCTGGGCACTCTCGCGGTACCAACTTTTCAGACAGTGTATTAACCCCTTAACGCGGCGCTGCGTATCGTTTTCCTTCCTGAAACCGGTTCTCGAACCTCACCTCTGTTATTTCGTGACTTGGGGAACATTTTCGTCGGCGTGGATATTCCTCCGAGGCACCGATGCATAAATTCGCTTTCGTTTCAGATCCCTCTGCCGATAGAGCTCGGCCATACCACCCGAGATTCTTTTACCTTTGACCAAGCTACAGCTCCTTCGCAGTATCATCGACGAGTGCGAGGTACTCAAGGCCACAGAAATTTTCTTCAATTAAGCCGATGCACGGCACCCAAAATCGTCATTCCAACACTTCCATCTTGACAGACGTAGCCGAACTTCGATCTCACAAAAGAGTCCAATCAATCCGGTACAATCTCTGTCAGACATCATTCCTGTGATTCGCTCATCGCCTCGAAACTTGCAGCTGCAAGGTCTCGCAGCCTCGCGTACCAAATCACGCCCAGCCGTTCATGTCCGCGATTAACGCCGCCAATAAGTTCGCGGGCCGCAATTCGGCCGATTTGTTGGGACCCCAGAAGCCGGGAAAGACACTGATTTCCCTTTGAAACTTCGTGATTCCACGTTTCTGGCGTACCGAGGAGAAGACCACGTTTGTCACCGCCAACATATTAAGCCGGTATTTACGCGCAGTCCGCGTTGACAGGCTCCCTTTGAGGTTAATAATAGACACACGGTGGCTAAGCACGTTCTTAATATTTCAGTAATCGCCGTGGCTGGGCCCGGCACGACCTCATACGCAACGCCTAGCCCGCTTCATCTTTGATGCCTGGAAATATCTGGACACAGTGTACGATCCCTTGTCCGCTGATCGTCCTCGTGAAATTCGCTTTAGTAGCGATGCAGAGTTCGCTTGGATCCCCGGTGTCCGAATATATTCACGTTTCAGGAGCTCGACTAGCATAGGGCGCACTTTGCAACTAGGTTCTACTTTCTCCAGATAGTAGCTTCTATTTGTATCTCCACAAAAAGCTGCTCTATGAGGGAGATTTCAGGATACAAGGTGTAGGGGAGACTGGGGCAAGTTGATACAGACGAATTATTTTGACACTGTATATATGCAGCTCCTTGCGTGCGAGATATGTGAATAGGGATTGCAAACCGGTAAATCGGTAAATCGGTTTAATGTTTTTTTTTCATTGATAACTTAGTAGATAACAACGGAATTATGCGCTACATATGTGCGATACATTGTTATAAATATAATTTTTACTGGTAATTCGCCAAATTTTTACCGGTAATTCAATAAAATTGTGTATTTCCCGATATTTACCGGTAAATCGAGAGAAATACACAATTTATTGATTAACCGGTAAAAATTTGGCGAATTACCAGTAAAAATTGTATGTATAACAATGTATCGCACACATGTAGCGCATAATTCCGTTGTTATCTACTAAGTTATCAATGAAAAGAAAACATTAAACCGATTTACCGATTTGCCGGTTTGCAATCCCTATATGTGAAGCTTCTTGATCCATTATTTACTACAATCTAGCGTACGTTTGTGTACCTTGACTTTAGCAATCCATTTTTAACTGTTTTTGTTTTTATACACAAAAAGTAAATAGTTGTGTTCACTTTCCAATCCGTCTTGAGACGGGATAGAGAATTTTATCACTGAAATTAATTGGGCATCGCATTGAGTCCTTCGAAGGTAAGATAATTACGTTTTGTTATTTTGTTTATATGCTCTACATTTTTTTATGGAGATGTTTGTACATAATGACTTCCTGTGGGGTAAGTTGATACGTTTTCTCTGGGGCATGTTGATACTCAGGGGGAGTGTTTCAATTTTTCCCGACTACTTTTAATTGGATTTTTCCTTTTATTTCTAGGAAAGTGGTACGAAATTATGTCAGAAAAACGAATCGCGAAAAAATACCACAAAATATTTTTCAAGAAGCGTGTGTTGGTGTAGAAAAGGAGTCAAAGCGCGAGAACATACGGAATAGATAAAATAGCTTTATTAAGATGCATTAATAAAAAGAAGCAAGCACCTCATATTAAAGTAGGATATTCCAGACATCCATCTTTTACTCATTAAAGGGATATTTTATTAACGCAGTGGGCTAAGTTGATACATTTTACCTTCGTCCAAATAACATTTTCTCATTCATTTTATATGTATTTTCTCAACATTTAATTTACAATATATTAAAGAGGAAGGACCAAAGTATATTTTAGCATATTTGTTATTAAGTAATTAATTCAAACAAAAATGAAAAAAATTGAAAACTGAAAAACGTATCAACTTACCCCGGTCTCTCCTATAAAAGCTCCATGAAGGGGTAATCTGGTAATCAAGGTGTTCAACTTGACTCGCCGAATTGCGACTGATTGTTTTGAACGAGTCCAAGTTGATTGTTAGAACGTCCTTACAGATATTCGACGCTCAGTTCCAGCGACTAGGCATGAGACTAGGTAGCCGGAATCCCAATAGTCTGAGACACTTGAGACTTCTAAGGGAAGCGTAGAAGACACGCGAAGTGCTGCGAATTCCTCAATGACCGTGTACAACTACGAAAACAGACGACAGCCCCTCAGAGGGTCACTGATTGACCGAAGCATCCCTGTGTGGCTATGCAAATCCCTCTATCCACGATCATTAAGCTGTACACTCAGCTCCCAGGGCCACGGACGAATCGCCTATTACTCTATCCCCCGCTATTACGTGCATTCAGCATGCACAGTCGAAAAAAGAAGGTCCTTCGTCCAACCGGCCGTTTCCATAATTCATGCCGCGCCGACATTTCTGTGAATCTCTATCCACGCGCTGGTTAGCGACACTCTTTATTCCAAGCGACGAGACTTTGGCTGTCGGGGAACGCGTGTTTTTCGAAATTTTCGCGCAAGATCCTGCAGCTGGTCCTCCGGTATAAAGGACCTACCGAGAATTCCTTTACAACGCTTAAACGAGGTTGCCAACTCTGCCTTTTCACGACTTCTCAGGGAGGTCAAGATCTGGTGGGTTGAACACCTCGCCTGGATGTATCAGAATTGCTCCGAGTATGTATTACAGAAAATTTCTGCGAATGGCAGGTTTGACGAAGAACCGATGCGACTCAATCCTCCTTTCTTTTAGGTCATTAACCTCGGGGAATAGTGAAAGTGCTTTAAATCGACCATCTCGTTTCAAGGTTCGATAAGTTCCCACCACACCTAAAAGTTTCCCAGTTTCTGCGTTCTCGGGTACTTAAAACGCGCCGGGCTCTCCGCGGCGCGATGCTCGCCCGTGTTCCCTCGGCCTCCGACAAGGGACAGTCGACTTGAAATTCATGTTGTTCAGAGATTTAATTTGAGATTAAACTTAATATTTAAATTTATTCCGCCGGGAACATTTGCCCACCCCCTCCCTTTGGAAGATTAAAGGACAGGACCTCCTTCCGGCCGCTGCCACGACCCGACCGCCAGTCGATATCCGCGGCCGAACAAAATGTTGTTTCCATCGATCGACACGCACTGTATTCGGGATATGGCATGTTAGGCAAAACGATGCCATCGATGTTCATCAAATATTCAATAGTGCCGCCCATGAAAATTCACGCATCTGCTCAATGTTCTAGCGTGCGCGCGCGCCCGCGTCAAACAATCGCCACGATTACCGAGAAAATCGACTGAAAGCAACCCCCTCCGACACGAAACCGTACCTTTGCAACACGTACGTTCGCGACAGGTGGCTGTTCGCCCCCGAGTTTTACCATCGATTTACCTAAATTCCATTATAAAAATTGTCTACTTCGATTAGGTACTTAAGCTACCATTTCAGGCGAGACACTTTACCAACTTGTGTTTTAATCCTCCTCAACATTCCTCATTTTCCAATTCGGGACATGGATATTCAGAAAAATTTGACGGAACATTTTGATCGCATCATTTAAGAATGATTCTGCTGCAGCCGGTGGTAAAAGGAGAAGCGAAGGCGGCCCGTACGCGAGGGAACGACGTTAGGCCCGCATTGATTATTCCCCGAATCAATTCCAAGTGAGCCGTTCTTTCGCGCGCGCGACGTCGACGCCGACGAGTGTGCACACGGGGCGCCGCCGTCGCCCTTGCATGCTCGCGAAAAACCTAATCGTTAAAGTAAAGCCCACATTACGTTCCCGGGGACGTTTACCTACGATCGAACTGCACACACGCGCGCCAGGGCGGACCCTTCCCTGCCGTTGAATAATAAATGCCGCCCCGCGATCGTCGTCGTGCCTCGAAACGTATTTGTCCCGGCGCTGCTCGAGCTCCTTTGACGTGGCCACTCGATAACGTCGATACTCATATGCCTCTGCGTGCGTCCGGCTAAAACCGAGCAAAGGAAACGCGAAAAACGCGCACGGCGTAGCGGCTGGCCTTTTCCCTGGTCGATGGGAACGGACGCGGCGCTTCGCCTTCGATTTTTTCGTGGCCGAGACGGCGGTGGGTGTGGGATGGTTGGTTGGTTCGAGTTTCATTCGTGTTTCAGATATCAAAATATCAGAGGAAGCAGGCTGGAATGTCTTGATTCGTTGCTAAAGAGAAAATAGTGGGTCCCAAGGGTGTCTTTACCGAGTATAAAGACACAGTATACAATTCGCCTAATAATAGTTCATTTTTCGCGCCTTGAATGATACTGTAAGCGATCCCTAAGGAATCAAACTTGAGGCTCTCTATTCGTAGCACTGGAATTTGCAGTGATTTATGATTTCAATGTATTGCGCGATTTTGAATTGCTCGCGTCGAGGTTCGCTAATAGAGGCAACCCTTGAGGACGCAAATTGCTAGGCACTCGATGGAAAAATGAAGTAACCCTGTCGAAGAGGGGCAATTAGCGAGACTCGGTATCGTCCTGTCGCGATCGACAAGATCTTTCGAGCCCCTAATATCGGTTTTCGTACGTTTGTGGCGGCGAAGGGACTTGGGAATTGGTGTTCAAGCTTTCGTGCCTCCGTGTTTTCTGCAAATGTTGCCGATCACGGCGGGAGATATTCTATTGCGGCGGCACACTCGTTGTTATTGCTCAACGTTCGGCACGAAACTGCTTATGCAATTACGCGGCTGCGACCGCCGCGAGATACAGCGGCAATTAGTCCGTCCCGCGGAACGTTTCAATTAGCGTCGCGGGAGAAACCATCGCGGCTGATTCCTACGTAAGAATTCGCTAGAAAGTATCGACGTTGTTGAGCATAGACGGTTGTATGCACTAAGTGTCTAGGGAAAAGGATTACAATTTTTTGGAAGCCGCCACACTTGCCGGAAGAAGGAGAAGAAGAAGAATGGTTAATTGTAAGTCGAGTCCTAACAGAACTTTTGTTTATACAATTCTCAGTGTAAGTTTTTATAATAGGTTAGAGTGAAGCTAAGAGTCTGGCGGGTAAAAAATCCCAAATGCAAAATCTCCATTCGTAAACAATCGATTGAATATTGAAGTACGACTATGTTGATGGCAAAAGGTAATGGGGAGGACCGCAGAGTTGTCAGTGGTTTTGGGGCTTTCGTGCGTGTCACATGACGCCTTTGTCATTATGTACATGATGGAGCGAAAAAAGAATGTCATTTTTGTTGTGTTATTCGAAGGAAACTACCGTTTAACGGCGTATAAGGTGAATATGTTAAGATTGTATGTTTCATTAGTAATGTGTAAGGGAGAGTGGGGAATTACGAACACCTAAGCAAAAGAGCAAACAAAACGAAAACTATATGAAAAATGAATTTGTTTACTATTTACAAACATACTTAAACTATTCATCTATAAAGTACTGTGACGATTTTTTGAAAAATTATAATCAAAATCAACTTTATAGTGAAAAATCAAAACCCTTGGTGTTCGTGATTACTCGACTGCAGTGGGGTAATCACGAACAGAGTGTTAAATATCGCAGAAGTCGCACAGAAAGCACGGCTACAATGGTCAACTCATAAAAAATGTTGCTACAACCTATTCCTAATGTATTTTTCAAATTCCTCTTCTTGTGCGTTAGAAAAAATTGCAATTGGTTGGAATATAAAAGAAAAATAGTAAAGGTCGTTTTTTAAACTTTTTCTGTCTGAGTCTGTAATGAAAATTCAAAATCCCTTTTGTAGATTTAAGTAAGTTTTATACATGCTGAAAATTTTGATTGAAATCGGTTATCATTGCTAATCTTGAAGGTTCGAGATTACTCCATCCGAGTTGTTCTTCATTGTCCCATGACATCAAAAAATGGAAAAGAATTTATTTCAGAGGTTAGAATCATAATTCAAGCAACGGCTGGATCACAAAATGTTGGTAAAAAGGTGCTTTATTTCAATTTAAAAATAAACAAATGTATCATTAATTCAACAGTAATTACATGCAATTGAAATGGACAAAATATTACTTGAAACATGATGAAAATAATAAATTGTTTTTATCTTGAATAGCATGAGCGCTCTGTATTTATTACTTTCTGCCTGGCGTTGGATACGACCTAAACTATTAGCTAGTGGAGAGGGAACATCGTTTTTATTTATTAAAACGTCGTAACATCGCATTCGCGATTACCCCGCGTTCGTATTTACCCCACGCTCCCTTACATGAGATTGTTTATTTCTGAATGATAATATTTTTGAACCTATTATATTCCAAAAAGTCCCTTACTTATATTTTTATTTTTTGTCAAAGAAATCATGTTAAAATACTAAAAAGAGTGGTTGTCTTTGTTGAAATAAACCAATAAGTGCAGTTACAAATTATATCTTTTTTCCTGTTTTTTTTTTATGTTAAAACAATTTGAGTTTAAGAAACAAGGCCTAAGTGCTTCAAAGAGAGTTATATCTTTCTGTTGAGTCAAGATTATTGTGTAATTTTTTGTTCAAGCTGAATGTGTGTCCTGTATTTTCATTCTTTTGTTTAAAAAAAGGTTGTCGTAGTATTTCCTTTCAATATTGTATACAACAAAAATGGTTTAATAAATATTTGTTGATTTCAAAATAGTTGTCTTCTCATTGTGTTTTATGTTACACGAAGAGCTCGTTAGAAGATATTAAGGACTTTTTACTCCAAGCAAAGGACTTTTTGCCCCACACCCGCGGCAATTATGTGAAATAACTCAACAAAAAATAACACTATTAATCACCAACTTTGTAAAAGTAAAGCATAATAGTTTTAGTTTATACAAAATAACACCGTATATCTCTAGATTGTTATTATAAAATTTGACATAGGTTTATATGAAAAACAGGACTTTCAGCCCCACGCTACTCTACCTATAGTTTGAATTTGTGGTCTGAACCAGTGACTCTAGCCAGAGGCTAATTTGAAGATTACATGCCCCTAGGCTGCCCTTTCCGTGAAATATTGTCAAATACTTTAATTTAAAAGAGTTCAGACAATTTTAAAATGACTTCAACATGACAACTCACATGTAAGTTATGGCTAATCTGCTAGATGAAAAAGAAATGAACTGTTTTAATATTGTCCAAAGCCTGCGTGTTTAACGTTTTTCAATTTATTTCGCCCAAAATTTGCCATCCTCGGCTGCACAGCCTACTTAGCCTATACACAAATCCACCCTCGACTCCAGCAAGTAATTAGTAACAGAAGTTGCGTCGGATGTGAGGATTGAGACAGAGAGATTATTTCTCTATCAGTTTTCGTAGCAATATGGAAGCTGGAATGATGAGAGTAGCTTTGTCAAGCTACCTTAAACAACCAATAGATTCTGTTTCAACGCTTGTATCCTGAAAGCTTGCAATCCTCCTGAAATAGCCAGTACACGTCAAGCCACATTTGAAGCACAGGCACACGGCTCACACCGTCAGAGGTAGAGTAATAATGTCGTGTTTGTTATCAGCCGTTATTAGCCAAATGTCCGGAATTTCGACTAAATTGCCGCCAGAAATTTCTGGCCACTCGAATGCGCGTTAGTTAATATCGGAATCCGCTGTTCCGCCGATAATAAAATCAGCGGTGAACCGTTCGCGTTCGATAGAACGTTATCATTCCGTCCCAGGCTACGATCGTAGAGAGCGTTGATCATTTTGATCACACGTGCTCGCACGAGAAACTAAATACTACCAAAGTTTTCGTTTTACTTCGAAAACTGATCGCAAATTTGACACGTGCTTAACTGGTTCCCTGCTTCTAATCGGTTCCTGTAGCATGACTTCGGGTGTTTAAAGTATTACAGAGCTTGTAGGAAAACGACCAAAGCATAGCACTATTATACTAATTCCAAGTTAATTAATTTCGCTGGCATCAAATCTACGCGCTATTAATCCTCACGAACAGAAATTTCGATAAAGTTGTGTTACGCGTCCGACGGCACAACGCTAGGGTAATTCCACGTTAAAGTAAAATAATATGTATTACGTTAGAATAACAGGGGAGGAATATCGATTTAGCCAGAGAAACGCTAATACTACACATTAATTCGAATTACAATTATACACCAACGATTGACTGTTATTACAGGATCCTCGTAAATTACGCACGCCTGGCGGATGTTATTTGCTACCTAAGCACTGAAATATCGCCTTCATTAAGACAGTCGTTTCCAAGGATTGCCAGCTCAAGGAACGTAAAATTAATTACGATACAGTCTGGGCAGAGTTAGTATTACTTTCCATGAGATTCGATAGCATTTACGGTTGTCCCTCATCGCGCTGGGAGCTCATAGCCAGAAAACGAGGAGGGGAAAGCTCCAAGCACATATAAAACTCCCAAGTGTACCAAGAACTTAATGTCCCATCCCATGGAAACAAGTCATGAGATGCCAAACACTAGACCAGTGTTTCCCAACCTTTTATGTTTCGCGTAACCCCTGAAAATGTGTTGTAGTATGGTTGTAGTAACAATGGGAATAAAACAAAACAGTACATTAAATTTCGATAAATGGATAAACTGATATAAACAATTTGCCTAACATACGATCGGAACACAGGCGTACCTCCAAAAATTTGACCGCGTACCACACGTTGGGAAATACTGCACTAGAATATAAAAAAATCACCCTCATGCATAAGCACTCGAAACCAATCATAATATAATTAGCGTTACATATAAAAGGTATGTATATCTATCTGACTCGAAGCAACTACCCTCGGGAAGCAGCTCGTTAAGGGCCAGCCGTTCACAAAAACCGTTCTCCGTACGATGTGACGACAAACTTTCCGACTAACCCAATGAACAGCCGCAGCCACGGAAAATTACAATAATTAGAAGTCGCTGGCTGGTGGTGAGCCCGCACGGGGGTCAGGAATCACGAACTCCGCGGTCTGGGGGGGGGGGGGGGGGGTGGAGACGTTGCTGACCAAGGACAGGGAATTTTCGACTCGGCCAGCAGGCGAGAATGGGGCCAGCCAGGAGTCACCGAGCACCGGCAGGGGTGAAAATTTCGCCCCCGATGGTGGCCCGAATTAAGCGTCTAATTGTAAAGGCGACACGTGCGAGCATGGGTGCGGGGCGGCTAGGGGCGGCGGGGGTGGGCAGACAGACCGGGCAGAGAGAAGTATGGGAAGGTCGAAGGAGGAGGAGGAGGAGGAGGAGGAGGAGGAGAGGTCGGGCTGTGCAAGAGTCGTGGCGGGGGAGCGGGATATAGGTAGGTCGGAGGTGAGAAGGTGGCAGAGAGGTGGAGGTAGCAATTAACTTCTCCTCGCGAGATTAGAACGAGATATTACGAGATATCGAGCGACTTAACGGCAACACGCGAGAGACTTCAAAGGCAGTAATAAACTGCCTCTAATGAACCCCTTATCGCTGCTGCCACCACCCTCCGCCTTCTTCGCCCGACCTACCACCTCGCCAGCACCCACCAGCACCACCACCCCGCCGTGGAGACCCCAAGCCGCGCGTGTACGTGTCCGCGTGTTCCAACCGATGCGGGCTGAATCGAGCCCTGAAATTCAACGGTCCCACCCCACCGGCTCGCATACACCCCCCCACGCGAGTGCTCCTCTCTGTCGCCCAGTTTTTCTTCCTCCCTCCTCCTCAAACTTTTTCCCTGCCGGTCCCTACAATTTTCCCTCCCACTCGTGTGCCGTCCCTTCCCTCTCAGCCGCGTGTCACAGGGATCGCGATAAGACACCATTACCGCGTCGATCGCGATTCCTGTCATGCGGAAAACTCGTCCTCTTTCATCGTCGCGTGCCAGCCTCCATTACACTCGCCACTGTAAATATTTTTCCCCGGCGGGGAGACGGACGCGCCCGATCGCGGCCCCGCGCGTTACGACGATCCTCGCGGTCGAAGCTATGTCGCGACAGAGGGAGAGAGCTATCGATCCCTTTGCCGGGCACGGGAACCTCGCGCGGCCGCGAGTACGATTAAACTTCGAGAGCGTGTACACGATGCGCGGCGTTATTGGTTTTTCTTATGAATGACGGGTATATGAAAACATTGGTGGAGGAAGGTTTCATTATCTTCTTGCGAGGTAGACGGTGTCTTAAATGAATTTTTTAATTAAAACAGCAGCCATTCTTTTCGCGTGCCTGTCTCTGGGAAGATGAACGCCGGGATTTGGTAGGAAGCCCTCTGATTGCGATCGCGGCAGATATCACTTCGCTTCCCTGCTAATCCTTAATTGTTTGCACTTAGTAAACCCCTGTGCCCCTCCATCGCGCGAGCCGACCGCGGGAATTCTGGGTCACAGGTGTCACGGACACCTCTTCCATCCCCCGCTGCGCGGAAACGTATCGATTTCGATCGTAGACAACGGTCAGTTGTTTCGCACGCGTCATCAATCGCATCGGCGCGTAAATCTACAACGCGAAACGTTTCCAGTGGTCATGCTCCTGGCAAGCCGCGCGTGTTCAGTCGTTTCTCCGCGTTGGTCAAAGTGACGAGGCAAGGGGGTCCTCTGCCGCGTCCACCTCTTTTATCGGAGCATACAAACCGGTCCATCCGCGAAAGGGTTACGAGCATCCCTGGGCCGGGGACGCCGCCGTCTTCGAAGCTTGGATCGCGGGGCACGGGCAGACACGAAGCGCCCTGTCGCCGGGCTCCGTCAAGCCCAATCATGTTGATTCAACAAAGTACCCACCTACCAAATTGCTGGAATTTGGTATTCGGCCAGAAAGACGGGGCGCGGGGGAGGGGGGCGGCAGAGAAAGCGAGGGGCAGGCAGGGAGGGGAGGGTGGCCGTAGGAGACAGGAGGGTGGAGAGGGAGGGGGTTGCGGAGAAAGCGAAAGAATGAACGAGAGAAGGAGAAAGGTCGACAGACAGGCAGACAGATCGAGACGGAGAACCGGAGGGAGGAAGAGAGGACGCTCTGAAGCGGTCTGATTGCACATCTAGGCCAAACCAGCACCACGACGACGACGTCGCTCCAGCGGAAAGCCGAGCGATGATTGGCCGCTCTCTTCGCTCCGCAACCCCTGCCCCCTCGCCCTCCGTACACCTTCAATCCCTTCAGCCCTCGTCCGTGCAGCCGAAACCCGATGGCGTTGGAGGCTGGGGGTGATTGGACGCATCTCGGTGATTGTGGCACCCGCCACCCTCCCCCTCCCCCTCCCTCCCACCCTTCCGAAACTACCGCCCGCCACCGCGTCACCCCTCCTCCGCTCCCTCGTTCCCATACCTATATATATGTACCCGAACTCCCCCATCTTCCCGCCCCCTCCCCCCATACCCCTCCTGCACGGCTGTAAATCGAGTTTACCCTCTTGCCGTGGCTCAGCCCTTCAATCAAACTGATTGAAACATTCCTTGAATCCAAAAGAAACGAACCACTACCTCCTACCCTTGTCCGCATCTCTCGCTCTGTTCCCCTGGCTGTCTCTCTTCCTATCCCTTCCGCGCCACCCCTTCCTTTCTCCCTTGCCTCTCTCTTTCGCTATCGGCCGTGTGTCTCTGGATCAAGCTTTCTCTCTCGCCTTTGCTCCCCATTCACTCAGCCGATCGCTCACTCTCTCCGCCCGTGCCGATACACGCTCCACTGTACCATCCCTCTCTCGCTCTCTCGCTTGCTCGCTCGCTCGCTACTATCAGGATGTGCGATTCGACCGTCTCCCCACTTTCCACGCGTCCGTCCTTCTTTCCACCGCCGCCCCCCTTGTAGCAACCCCCTACCGCAAGCCTGATGTCGATGCTTCTGTCGCGTCACTCCGCTCGGAGTGCTACTTCTCTCAATTCGGATAGCGGCTTGTTTTCCGATCGAAATTTCACGGGGGTTGGGGAACAGGGACGGCGGAGGGGGGAGGTGGAAATTTCTCGACGAGGGAGGAACACCGCGACGACTCGGGGGCTACGTTGTCGCGGCTGATTTCGACGGGAACAGAAAGGGGACGGTTTTTACCGAACGCTACGGCAAAGGGTTCCCTCTAACGACACGACGCTCCTCCAAGTTTAGGAATATGGAGTGCCGCTCGAACGATGCAGCCAGTGAACTTTGCCAATCACCTTTGGCAAACACAGCTGAATCCCTCCGGTCCAAGATTCACCCCCGCGATTTTTAGCAAGCTTCCAGATCAGGAAAATCATAATACCATCGAAGCATTCGCAATTACTCCGACAACCACCCTCGACGAATTAAAGTATTTCTCGCCGCGTCTACGTTAACAGAAAAGCTACCCTCTCGGCTCTCTACAGCGACAGTCGAAATCCCTCGGTTCCGAGGCTCCTGCCATCGCCTTTCATCACCGTATACGCCGTCGAAACCCTAAAACAACTCCGTCCGCGGTAAAACAGAAACTACGCAAATGCGAATGCACTTCCCCCCGAAAACACAGCGCCATCGCTGAAATCAAAACGCATTCCTCCCAAATCCCCACAGGGTAGCAGCCTTTCTCTCGGTGCCCGTGAAGCGCGGCAGGGCGAAGGTGTGTATGTACGTCGTTGCAATTAACGAGACGTTTTTCTCGCGCTGCCACCCAGAATCGATCTCCACCGCGACGTCCGACTTCCCGGGGATGCGAAGGAGCCGGGCCAGTGGACATCTGGACGGGCGATCCTGCCTCCAATCCTGGCATGCGGGACGGAGACGCCTCGTAATCAAATATTGATACTACGCTAGACTAAATCGTTCGACTGTGCTAACAGATTAGGGCGTACGTGTGCTGCGGACGAGTCCGCCGATCGTACCGATGTGGAACACGCCGGCGACCAAGAATACAAATGTTCCATGGAAATCTTATAACCCCCACGGTTCCCGGAAGATCGAGATTATACGTAGGTATAGCTATTCGCCGTGATATTTTTCGCGGAAATATTGCGGGGAGGCTGTAGACATAAATCTAGTTTATGTTCGGTTCTAACACAGTTATTGGAGTATTAGTGTATATAGTGAACTATTTGGAATACTGCAACCTCGAGGTCTCCGAAGCATTTGAAGTATTTTAGTATACGGCGAGGTAGTGTATACGTTTCGAGTATTGGAGCATCGACGCATCGAAACAATACGTAGGTATATTAAACTATCCAAGGAGTTCTTTGTATCTGTTTTCCGATAATATCTAAAATTTCTCGTGTTCATTGAGGAACCCCTGCCAGCGGATTGCAGTGACGAAATGAATGGTAGGAAACATCAAATTTCGGAACGGCGTCCAGCTGGACTGAAACTGCCGCGAATACTTTGCCTCATTGTCGGCCGTTTAATTAATTCATTCCGTCGCCAGAAATCCGACGAATTCGCTCCCGTTGCCAATGATGTTTCGCTTCCGCGCTCGTTTATCGGCTGCCGTTCACGGAACTCCACCGCTCGATTTGATCGATCTGGCGCGTTGCTCTTTCACGCGCGAAAATCGTCAATTTTCGAGAATTACGTTCGTCGTGATTCTTTAATCCACTTCCGCCATTATATCCTTCGCGCGCTTTCGAAAAAGGCGAGGCTACTTGGAGGAAATCGATCTATCCCCGCCGCTATCTCCCCACGGGTCTAGTAATTAACTGTAATTTAATCGAATTATACGAGGTGAGTCATTAACGAAAATAAATGCCCGAAAGTCGAGATCGTCTCGCGGTCGCCGCCGAGGCCTAGGCTCGTATATTTCCCCGCTTTTAATCAGAGATGAAAAGAGCCGTCTCGTTTCGAGGCGAGTTAACAGGTCGACGAAGAAAAAAAATATGAACCGACCCATTAGATTCCGTACACACGGCCCGGCCAGATTGTGCCGATCTATTTTAAGGGGCGCTAACTAAGTTCTGCGTCTGTTTCTCATTAAATTGCGCATTGACCTCGAATCCCCTAAATTTGGAACGGTCCCCGCCGATTATGCGTACAGCCCATCGCGACGCGGTGGATTTCAAAGTTTTCTGAGCCCGTCTCAGCATGGCGGCTGAATAACGAGCTTCCCAAAAAACTATGTCGTTCCTGGAACATGACAGCCGAAGGAGAAATGATTGCTTTGCGTTCAAAGCTTGGAGAACTCCGAGGTTTCCTTATTTACAATCATCCTATCTCTAAAGCTTCAAGACGATTGAGCGGTGACACTGATATCGTGTAATCTGCTTCCAACACGTGTAGTACCCACTACAGGTACTAAAGTCTTGTTGCCCCCTTTTCTTCCCCGCTATTTTTCGACAGAACGGTGATGATCACTTACTTTTTGTAGTCGCTTTTGCAGAGGATCATGCCGCCCCTGGTGTAGCACGAGTGGCCGATTTCCGCCAGTGCTGCACCGCAGTACGAGCATTTCAGGCAACCGTTGTGCCAATACCGATCCATCGCCAGTAACAGCCATCTTTCCACTATTTGGCCGCCGCAACCGGCGCACTGCTGGATTCCCGCTGGCCCGTTTGGACCACCTTCTTGCTGCAACAGAAAGCAAACATCGTTCTTTTAATAGGCCCTCGGAATTAACCTCCTCTCGTAACCACAATGAATAGCTTCGCGGCTTATTAGCTGTCTAGCCTCATAATTCTATTCCCCCGATAAATACACGAACAATAACTGCTTTACGTAATCGAGCGTGCACAAAGCTGCTCGGCGAGTCGAGCTTCCCGGAATAAGGCTTGTAACCATTCGACTTCATAAGTCAACAATACAAAGTGCGGAGTAAGTAAAAATAAACTGGCAAACTGTTCATTAATTCTTATAAGTGCAGACACACGTACAATCGCCTTTGTGACTGCGCAAAGTGTTCCTAAACGTAAGGAGGCTGGTTAAAGTTCGTTAAAAGTTTCTTCGGAAGCACTCTATGTGCAGCATTTCCAAAATTCTGTGCTATCTGCATATTTTTGTAATTAGAATAATTTTAATCGACAAACGTAACATCGACAAGTAACAGAGATCTGCCCCACTGAAATCTTCTCCATGTATCTACATTTATACACTCCCTCAGGGCCCATGAAACAATTTCCCATCAATTCTTTTAATCGAAACGAAACTCACCTCGTCGTACCAAGTTCGAATAAACACAGGACACGGTATTTCATCGTTGCAACCGGAAAGGGGACAAGCTGCGCGGAAATAGAACAAGAGTAGGCAAGCAGGATTTCATAGCCCGAGCACATTAGTCGATTACGCAACGAAAATGTTGCAAATAATGGCTCGTTGCAGCGGTGGAAAGTCTATTAACAGGGGCCGGGATGCTCCTATAATTAATACGGAATCGAAAGTCATTAACTGGCGATAAATCATCGCGCACCGTCAACCGAGCAATCTCGGCGAACACTTAGTCGAGATTATGTAAACGACGGTAAGCGTGAATAATCGTAGTCGACGTCGCTGATTATTAAAATATACGGCTCGCCGATAAACGCCGCTCGAATCGTCCTTATGTCTCGCAAGAGCGCGCGAAATTTTTGCACGGAGCCGCGAGCAGGCTAGCAGCAAGAAGGCCTTAATAAATAATCCGGCTGGGAACTAAATATTGACTTTATAGCTGGAATTAACAAACCGGGAGCGCTTCCTTCTTCCCCTCGCGACTTCTACGCGCTCCAATAAACAGCCAGGCCTTTTTGCAACCCATAAACGGGCTATTTTGTAGCCAGACCGTGGCTATTACACGCGCGAGGACTGCTGGACGAACGCGCGCGGTAAGAAGTGTTTCGAAAAAGAGACAGAAGAGGACTGGTTTCGCTGTGGAGCGTAAGAACTTGTTGATTTATTCCGACAATTTCTATGATAATAACCAGACAAGGAAAAAATGGCATAAAAAAAGAAGGGCTAGGTGTTGCGTCGTGAATTCAAATCTGAAGGATAGTGGGGGCCCCACGTTCGATTGAGCTGTAAGTTTGCTCGCACTTTGGGAATGTGTTATCTAGAAACGTTGCTCATGAGAGCTAACTTCTGGGAATAAATCCAGTCATAGGTGTTTGAGGAGTACTCTGCAAGTGATATCAGCCCTGGTATCAGTTTGGAGCAATGGAGATCGCGTGGGCAAATATAAAGCCAGGTTCAGGCGCGAGCAACGCGTCACGTGGAACGTAATTTACGCGTCACTTGGCTGTGCGTTGTTTTTTCTAAAAGCAACCCATCTTGCACGCGCGCAGGAACATGGCTCAATACACACTTTCTCCCTTCAACGAGATTCTACTTTCGCCGAGGAAAAAATTGCTAAGAGACACCCTACTCCAACACCGATTCCGGAAACCAGAAGCGATGATCCCAGTTTGGGAGCTAAGCTACGAAGCCGAAGGTCGATGAAGATTAACGATGGCAATCCATCCACGTTAATTAATCGCGTGATATTACGTAGTAACTCACGACATTGGTCAATAGGATCGCAGAGGGTTCAAGGTAGCCGGTTTCGTTCGGATCTATAAGAAGAGCGTGTTCTCAGTAATTTGCTGGGGAAACAGCGTCGCGTTGCAAAATCGATTCTCGCTCCGCGGGAAAATCGTTTACCTCCACCGCCCAGGCATGCTCGCCCGCTTTTTGCCAGTCTTAACGACACTTCTTTCGCAATTACTTCGCAATTACCGTGGAGTTACTATAATCAAATGAAACTCGCGTAATTATGCGCCAGTAGAAGTTGTTATATAGTGTCGTTGTTAGTGGAACACGCTGCGCGTTGATCGCTCGGTTGTTCGTGACGTTTCGAGAGAGGAATCGAGTCGAAGAATTGAAGAGGAAAAAAAAAGGGGAAGAGGCGCGCGATGTAACGAGTCCCTGGAGGTGAGGAATTTTTTTTCGCAACAACAGATGACGAATTAGAACGGTGTCTAGTAATTTATTCGTGGCTAACGAATGCTTTGCCGTTACGCAAGCTTTTATTTAAATAATCGCCCGAACAATATCCTCGTCATCTATTATTCGCGCGAATAATGATAAATCAGAGTGACGACTGAAAACGGGGGACAATAATTCATTTGTGACCTCGAGTTAAATTCTCGACAGGATTACAATTTTATCTGATTGGACAGTGATTTAGACAATTCTTTATCTAAATGGCCACCGCAATAACATTTTCTCCAAACAGTACGTTAAGCAGGATGTTCGATCCACAAAATCTATACCACTAGTATTCAAATAAAGAACCACTCTGCTTCAACCAAACCTTCTGAAAAAGCACTCAAAGTGAATATTTGATTCGCCTTTCAGTGAAAATAGACGTAAGACTTTATTTAAAGCGGTTTATGTACTCGAAATAAGCTTCATTTGACCTACATGGTTCCCCAGCTCGGAGACAGATTTCCCATTTACTCTCACTCTGTGCACACTCCCTTGCTTAACTTTATATCGCGTAATATTATACCCGCCGTCACCAAGAAGCTTCTATTCATTAGCCTGATTCCAGAACGACGCAGTCGAGAAAGTGAATTTAAATGGAATTATCGAAATATGATGGAGATAAGGATCTATCTAAAAACATCCAGCCGTGCGTGCCTTTGCCGCCAACTCGTTCCCCAAGCAAGCAATCAGCGCTGTTCAAACAAACATACACTCAAACCACGGTGTTCGTTGCGCAATCGCTCGCTCGTTGGGAAGATTTAATTAGTTCCCTCCACGGCTTCCCTAATGACAATTGTTCCTACGAGGAGGAAGAAGGGAAAAAAGTCTATTGTCTTCCGTCGAGTAAGAACCGAGCGATGAATATGTATTATTTGAGAGGGGCGACGGTGCACAATGTGGCCAGCACGGACTTCGATCGGCCCTGATACCATTAATGCAACGTTGTAATCGGAAACACAAGTGGAGAGTATCGGGACAAATCAAGCCGATCGAAACTACCCGACTCGTTTAAGCAATTTGCTCGGGCTGAAGTCGAATCCAATACAGAAACGGATGGCGAAATTCCAACGGCGATCCCCGGGATTCGTAGTTCGAAACTTTAAAAGGGGGCAAATATCGAACGGTTTTAAGCAAACCTGTTTCATAAAGGTGCGTTCAACGCTGAGTCGAATGCTGAAGCTTGAGAGATCTGAAGACGACACAGGAGCCAACTGAACTAACCTCCGACCAACTTGGGTTTGAAATATTGAAGGATATGGAGCAAACAATGGCACCATTGCCGTGGTACAACCTACTCACCAGTGTAAGTCGAGCCATAAATCACGAGGCAACTCTAATTTGAAGTTGGCGAGGCTAAGCACATGAATATGCAAGAGTGCACAGTGGAGTATCACCGAGAAAGTTAAAGGAAGAAGAAAAGTTCCGGATGCTTACAATTTTGTCCCCAGGGAAACACTTCATCTGGTTCATCCGCGACGCGATGGCGTTGTAGTGATGCGCGTGAACCTCCATGACCACGAGCGAAAGAGGCTTCTTGAACCGTGTCGTCCTAAAAGCCTGGCAGACGAGCACCGTGTCCTTACTCCCAGACTCGCTCGCCCAATGATATCATTCGTCCTCGAGCGAAAAAAATTCTGACGGGCACACTCTCCTCTCCCACACGCGGAAGAAACCACCTTGCACCGTGATCACAGTCGCGGGATCGCGCCACGATCTTCACAAACCATCCAGGGGACTGTACGCCTACGAATCCTTCACTTCACTGAACCGTGAACACCTCCGAGCGGGGACCGAGCGCTACGCGACGCGACAGAATCGCCTGGCCGACGGCAACCGAGAGCGGTTTGTTTCTACGGGTTCGCGGTGGCCCGAGCGTAACATCCCGCGTTCAACCGAGTGGCGTGCGATCGGGCCCCGAATAGTCGCGAGCGTGTGATCGGGCCCCGAATAGTCGCGACGGACGCAATCGGCACGGCGAGCCACAAGTTTGCGATCGAGGAGAGAGAGAGCGGTTCGGGTAGAGGGAACGAGAGGGAAGGACGCGAGAGCACGCGCCGCGAAACAAGGAAAAAGGCGAACCGGTCCCGACCGAAGTCAGCAGTGAACTGACTGGTCCGTGGCTGCTTTGGGGTCTCTGAATGCCTCGCGAGGCCCTGGGTTCAGGTACCCCGGCGAGCCAGGAGACGCGGCCCTGGTGGGGGGAATAATAAGGTGAGCCTAGAAAGGACCTAACTAACGTTGAAAGGGGACGGGACCCATCCATAGCTCCGGCCGGGCCGGACGAGGACGGTGAAACGTGAAAGGGGGAAGAGAGAGGGAGGGAGAGGGGGGGCGAGGGAGAGCGAGACAGCCGGCAGTATTATGGAGTGAAACACGGCGAAGGGGGCCGGACTCCGAGGGAAAGGGGGGCAACGGGGGACCCACGGTACCTTCGCGGTCCCCTCCGCCCCTATTCAATTATATTTCTCTCCACGGTAAATGCCTATATTGTTGCGTTTGTCAATGGCGAGCTAAGTGAGGGTCACGTAGACGGGTAATGCCTTCTGAATTTTAGCCTGCGACCCTTGCACCGCGACGTCCCTCTCGCACTGCACGCGATCGTCCTCCACTCACGAGCTCCTCTCTCTCTCTCTCTATCTCTCTGTCTCTCTGCTACAACGAAGGGGCCCCACCTGTACGTTACGCCGATTTCGTCGGGTGGAAAGTCGTTTCGGACGGTGATTTGTTGACAGGATCATCAGAGGAAGGCGAGTAAGAGAGGTAACAGAGTGGGACTACTCTTCGAGATCTAAAGAACCGTATCAGTGTTGCGTGGAAAGACAGGTCTTACTTGGGCGATCCTCTTGAATAGTGGCGTCGTTGCCAGCCATTTGCCACGTACGATTAGCATTTCCAGAGATTACGAGCGCGTATTAGCTGCGGGGGAAATTATACGGCCGTGAGCCGGGCTTACGTAATAAACGACCGACAGCGATTATTACGCGAACAATGCGGTACGTAGTCGTTCCAGGTGCTTCCGGTTGAAAACTTTTTCTCGTGGCCATCCTCGCGCGACGAGCCGCCGTAGAAAGTGCATTTTAATCGTACGCGAAGAACCGTTCGCGATACGAAACCTTCTGCGGCGGGGCGTTTCTCTAAAAAAAGAGGGTTGGGGGGGGGGGCTGATGGAAAATAACGGGCCGCTCGACTGGGGGTCATTAACTGGCGGCGAGAGGGGAAGACAAGGGGGAGGCTTTAATTTAATTTGTTTCGTAAATTCGGCCGTGAAGCAGCTGACGAGCGAGAGCAACGAATAAACGGTACTATGTGGGGCACGAAAAAGGGACCGAGCAGCGTGTATAATGATACTGGAGATAATTAATTCTCTTATGATTGTAGATTGGGATTCGGTATACGCTAGCTATAAGATGAAGACTAACCGGGGCTTTCTATATCCCCGATTTAAATTACATTGTCAATCGCAAGGAAGGGAAACTTATCTTCTGAAGAACCTCAAACTTTCCAAAACGTCATAAATGATTCAGACACCCAAATCCACCTACTCAAGAGCTCGCTTAAGTAATCCAAATCACTCAGACCGCCTCGCACCCTCCTCGAGCATCCCCTCCACGAAGCTAGTATCACTTTCAATCTCGCTACCAGTCGGAAAACTGACAAGGTCTTACCTTAAGTGTACAGTTGTTGTTGTGGTTGACCGGTGGGTAGGCTGGATGGCCTGGTATGTGTGGGTGCGGGTGTCCCGGGTGGTGAGGGTGATCTGACATCATTCCAGCACCGCCGTGGTGGTGTCCGTTGCTGCCCATTCCCTGGCCGGGTTGCAGGGACGCGTAGGGGGTGGCCGGGTCCATGCCGGAGCCGTGGGGTGGCGAGTGCGGGCTTGGCAAGTCGGGGGTGGTTGTGGTGCCGCCACCACCGCCCCCGCCACCGCCGCCACCGGTGCTGTAGCCGTGATGAGGCCCAGAGTGATGGGGACTGCTCGAGAGCGAGGGATGATGCGGGTAGGCTGCAGAGTGGCCCGGATGGTGGGGGTTCATACCAGCGGTTAGAGCGCTCGCCAGCTTGACCGATGAGAGGGTGGGCCCGACGAGCCCACCAACAGCTTCCCACGACGAAAAACAAAAGCTCTTGGCCTACCTAACTGGAAGCTTATTGGGGCCTGGCTCTCCTAGAACCGGCTCTCTTCTTCCGGCTCGCGGCTGATATCTGTAACAAGAGAAATGGTCGTCAGGGTCGCAAATAGGGTGATGTTCTGTGGGTCGTTCGCGTTCATCCTGACGAACAGGTGCACCGAACTGTACCGAGGATACAAGTCACCGAATGTGATGCCTCGCCATTACCAACTGATTAGTAGGAGCATTCAGAGTGTCAGAATGATTAGCCACCCTGAATGGCTGAGGGGTTTAACGTTGTGCCTGTGATTACAAAGTATATAGAATGCGTCCCTAATTAATTCCACCCAAGTCCCGCGCAATTTTATTGCCCCTGAAGACGGCGCAACGATTTCATAATGCCCCGATCCCAATGAAACTGCGATCCCGCGGCAAAACGATTCGCAGCGAGGGAGGACCTTTTACGACAGTGCAATTCGTGAAAGAGTTCGTCGGCCGAAGAAATATTTAAATTCAATCCGGATGCAGTGGCATTAAAAGCGCCTCGGTTCCCAGGCTGGTGGTCCGCGGGGATGGTAAACGCAATCTTGTTCACCGACTGTTCTGCGCTTCTCTGCTTGTTTCCCTTGACGCTCTGCCATCTCCGCCCCTCGGGTCCCGCGATAAAGATGTATTCGATTGTTACAGCGACTGGCAAGAGGAGACTACAGTGATCGCCGCATTAAATATTTTACGAGTACGCCACCTGTTTATTGTGTTTATTTCGCTTCCTTGTAATTAACTTAAGCATCCAGAAATTGTTTCCACGGCCGAGTCCAGGTAACGGCATACATATAAACCAAGGAAGCCGTTAAAAACTGTACGTCAAGAATGTCGAAGCTTTTGAATTACAAGCTTCAATGAGCCCCAGAAGTGTCTAGCTAACTTGCCACGAGCAGACTTCATGCATGACAGTTTATTCTTCCGTCGGATAATAGATCCGTCCCCTGAAGTATTGACACGCAATTAAGAATCCTACGGCGCAGGTTTAAACGGCGCCGCCGCCTCGAGGGGCGAAAAATTGGGAGCCTCCGTGGACTAGTTAACGAGAGAAGGCGTTCAGCGGGACAATAGCGTTTGATTGGTTATCAAATAACCTCGTGACCGTCAACACTCGATAATTCGTCGGCGCGGCGGCGGTGAATAGGTGGCCTAATTACATTAAGAGCGGCGAACGGGGTTAAAAGTCGTCGGTCCAGGCGACCTAGCGCCGCTGAAATGCAAATGCGGAGGGAAATTTCGTCAACCCGCCGAATACCGACGGGACATTAGAATTCATAAAACGAGCTGACCTGTCCCTTCGTTAAGGGCCGTGAAACCGGCGTGCGACCTGCCCCGACACGCCCACCTTAATTAACAATAATCGTCCTTCCTGGTAGCTCAGCGGGTTGTCGTTTGGGACGCGATCGCCGACGGACCCCGGTCCGAGAACTTCTGTCTTTTTGTCCCGCGAGGTAACGAGTACCTTTTCTTCGGCTGTTCGCCTTATTTCAGGCCGCTCGGGCATTAAGGGTGCACGAGGGTGCACATAACGGTGCACCCTTCTGACCGTTCTTCGCCGGGGGACCTGCGGCCGTGGAACAACCTGCGCGCCAGGTATCCACTCAGGAATATCGAATTTATCCTATTATGCGCGTGGCTTGTTTGTTTTCATGTATTACGGAGCTTTCAGGCAACTGTGCTCGGGGCTTTAAACGATGCGACTAGATTAATGAAATAGCTGTGTACTTTCACTGCCTTGCGCCCGACATACAGGATAGACAGTATTGCGCTTCAAGTACATTCTTTTCGGTTATTGAACCGATTCCATCGATCCGAAAATTTCCCACACAAAACCCTTCAAATTCACGGTTACACAAAATTCACCAGCGACGACGTCTGAAATGACAATGAACCGAAGCCAGACGAGTGTCCGTTAAAGCGAATTACAAAGCAATCGGGGTCGGATGTGCGCCGCGCGATGAAAGACCGAAAGAGAGAGCCGATCGCGAGCGACGAACTCGGTTAAACCATTTTTAGCTGACTTCATTATACGGACGTTTGAGAATCTCGCGGCTGTCCGCAATATTTATCAGCCAATGTGTACAAAGGGGGGGGGGAGTGGGGGGTGGGAGGATAGGGGGCTGGAGGGGACAGGGGAGGAAATTAAATTCGCGCCGAAGCATCGAAGGAATCGCGCGCGTCCCGTCGCGCACCACCTGCCGTCCGCGACAGTGTTCGACTGTATGCATACACACGCGTGTGTTTGTGCGTTACGTCCAATTAAACCTGGCGGCGTTACGCGCTAATTTCACTCTTAATTGTTAACCGTTAATTATTAATTACCGGTTCGGTTTATCGGGCCATCTGGGCGACAGGCATTCATCGGGTCGACCGTCGACGAGGAGCGGATCGTCGCTCGATGGAAATTCAAAAGGGGGGGTCCATTTCATTACCGTCGTCTAGGACTGCGTTGGTGGAGGAAGAGGGGAGGGGAGCGAAAAAAGGGAGAACGCGAGGGGGCAAGATATTAATTAGGAAGAGGGTGAGAGAGAAAGCGAGAGAGAGGGAGGAGCGCGTTTCCAAGGGATTACCAAGCCTGACGAAGGTTTTGCACGGGCGCCTTCAATCGTTATGCAGATTGTCGCGGCGCGCTGTTAAGTGCGAAGAAGCTCCGCGCGTGGATCGCAATAACAGCGTCCGTGCTCGATCTGTTCCAATTAGTTGCGAGGTTTGTTCATTACGCTCCGCGATTATTCGGCCGGATAAAGGCGAGACGGTGACTTACGTTCCAGTTAACGAAGGTCAACGGAGGCAATCGACGGCTGAGGTCTTTACGGCTGGCCGTTCGGGATACCAACGGTGTATATTGAGAATCGGAGGCGGGATACTGGCTGGGCTCTTGCTCTCTTCGGGAGACGTAACTTGTGGGACAGTCGCGGAGATAACGCCGCGGAGAAAATTAATCGGGAAAGAATGTCGCGTTACCTCCGATTGGAAACGAAAGACTATTCCGTAGTTTACACTCGGTTTCGAAGGATCCGGTCAATTACTTTTTCATTACACGCGAGCGTTATGTTGACTCGCTGCCGGGGTGGTTATTTTTATCAGTTAACGAACTAAACAAGCGGTCAAAATTGGAAATCAGTCTCAAAGTATTTGCTATTTTACGATGCATAAATGCCAAGCCTGACTGCCAATGTTTATTGCCTCCCGAAAAGTCATAACGAGTCTGACTCGTTGCTTTTATATTTAGACATGAGTTACGCATCACGGGCCTGACTCGTTACGTGGCCTCAGTTGGTTAACGTCTTACTACGGCGATATATGGACTTTATGGACCTGTAGCCATCCTAATTTCCTAGCTTAATGTCCGTGGATTTTTATATCCGAGGGTGTAGAATGCTTGTTTTATAACCTGCAGAAATCCGGCAGCTGAGAACTCCACTCACGGGATTAGTAGCTTGGGTTTAGGTAACACTTTCAGCTTAAAATTCATTCCTCTGAATCCGTCTGCGTAATAAGAAATTCTATTGCATAAGAATTAAAACCGTCTAAATTAAATAACTATCAGCAGTGCATTACATTGATTCGAGCTGAAAATACAAGCCAAAACTGGGCCTACAAGTAGCATCAATTTCTCTACACTCTCCACGAAGATCAGACGAAAGGTTACCATACTTCCCCCTTCCCCATCCACTCTTCCACCAAGAACACCATTTTTCTTCCCCAGATTCTACGTTTCGTCCGCATAATTCTGTGCTCCGCGTGCAGCGAAATTACACGCCGCTAGCCAACAGCAAGATATTCATTTGGATTCGACGAGATCGAACTGACGCTATACTTACAGCGGAGTCGGAGTGCGTATTAGTCGGATTCAGGCCGATCCGGCACATCTTTAAACGTTTGGGCGTACCATTCCCCTGGTTCAACGAAACGTTTCAAAGTACATAATTGAGGCTTCGTAAAAAGTGTTTGGAGGCAAGAGACCTACGTTCCCACTGAAGGAGCACGAAAAAAAGCCACGCAATTGATGGGAAATATTCGCAGAAAGGTACCAGCGGTCATGCGAGCTCTGCTTAAGCAAGCGAGTCCAAGCGTTTGACGAAATCGCGAGGTGGGCTTGTTTACGATCCCGTGACCCGGAAGGATCTCTCGAAATTCGATCAGCCACGGAAGCGAGCACGACGACCGAGCGATAACAAGATGATAACGAGGGAATACACCGGTAATTACCGGAATGATAATGACGAGGAGAACGACGACAACAACGGCGACAGCGGCGACGGGAAGGTGGTGGACGGCCACGCGGGGGTTAGGGGGGGAAGGGATGGGGTGGCGAAGAGGAAGTGGAAGGAGTGGAGGACGATCAGCTGCGATAGGGATAATTAACGATCGCAATCGTACGAAAATGAGGACAGGGCGAGTGCGACGACGACGATAACGAGCGGTCCAGCGATCTTATTAGCGATAAGCGACGATAACGAGGACGCCCCGTTCCATACAATAACGACGCCGTTCCGATGCTTGTAGTGGACGAAAAGAATCTCTGCTCGAGGAGGCCAGGGCTGCGAGGGTGAGCCGGCCGGCCAACCTGATCCGCGTCCGGATTATTATGCTTCCAGCGGATCGTTTGAGAAATCTGAATGCCCCCGGTGGGGCTGCGCGAACGAGGCCTTTGAATAAAGTGGGCGAAACTATTCCTTGGGAATGAGTCGGGATTGTGGGGTATCGAGGTCAGCGTATATCGGAGTCGAGTTTGATGGCGGGGGACCCGGACGGAGTGCACCTCGGGGTTGCTACATTTCCAAAGCTTTCATTGAACGAAACTCTACTGCATTAGATATTAAATTAACATCAGCATAGAAGTTAGAAGGGTTGTTATCGAAAAGCTAACTGTTCTCGATATCAGCAATGATCCAACGCACCTGAAGACACCCCTGCACGCGAAACGAACGATAAACCCCGACCCGGCTCGAACAAAGGAAAAACGAGAGGTGGACGTACCGCGAATCGCGAGTCCAGCGACTCGGCCGTTCCTTTTTCCTAGGAGCGGGGCACCTAAATCAGAAGACGTGGCGCGGGGGCGCGCAAGAAAATCGCCCGCGGGAACGGTCGCACAAAGCGTGCCACCCGCCGTCAGACTACGCCGTCCACGAATCGGCCGATCATTTCGAAGTTGTTGCATTCAATGCATAGCCAAGCGATCGGGGATGCTTTCTTCCGCCGTCAGGATTCCTACATAATTGCATGCCGGCGAGCGTGGCCTCTCTGTTCATCTTGCAGCGCGCGCGCGCGGCTGTCTCGAGGGCGCACGGTTCCTCGAAAAGGAGGCCCGCAGGAGTGCGCACCTTTTCATTTCACCGCTCTCATAGGCACCACTGTTATACCTGTAATAGGTGGGCAGGCAAACAGCCGACTTCGCCCGACAACCTGACCCCCGCTCCTTGCCCCTGTCCACCTCGTCCAGGCTGCATCTAATTACTATAATCGTCCTCGCTAATAATTAGATTATGTTTCAGTGTCTTCGAGCGTTGTCTCCTCCGTTGGTCATTATACCCCCGGTCTGAGTTATCATTATATCCGCTCTGGTCGATTCTGGGCCCAGAGACTCGGTCCCTCGGAACGCCCACTTTTGTTTGGACCTCGGTCTTTGGAATCTTATACCAGGCGAGTGTGCCATACACCTCGTTCTTATACATCGCACAATTTTCTGGAATCAGTTGCCAAGGGATCGCAGCAAGCTACAAAGCTTGGAACAGCGTCTTTGTCTGCGCTGGAAAATGTATAAAACTCCTGACTTTTCAGCTCGAGTTGCCAGCACGTGAACTCTGTTTGCCAGGTAAGACAGATCGCGATGAAGATTATATTCTAAAATGGCGCCCGTTCCTCGTAGGGCCTGCTGTTCACCGGGTGAACGTTTATTACCATGAACAAATCTCCTCGCGAGGGTGAGAACGTCCGAACGAACGCGCCGGAGCCCCGAGATAGTAACGTTTCATTTTATTGTCGCTGGCCAGTTGCTTCAGGAATGCCCGGGCGATACCTCGCGCGGTACTCTCCGCGAAGAAGCTGGACGCTGGGGAAGAAGATGGTAGAGGAGGAAGAACGAGCTCTTTACTATCATTATGGACATTCCCTCGAAGCGTTTACGTACCGAGCGTTTCGCTGCACGGGCTGGGCCGCGGAACAAAGGGCTGGGAATGGAAACGCGCGAGCAAATCTCGTCGGAAATAAATACAACTGTTTCTATGTACATGCTGATCCTGCGTTCTTAACCGTTTGCTTATTAACAGCCCTCAAGCCTCTTCATTAATTGCAACATCCAAAGAGTCACGGTACTGCTGTAGCTAACTCCTGGCTGGCAGGTTCATACGTGTACCGCGAAAGGGGAGAAAGAATCAGTAGAATATCCTGGGCTCCACGAGGCTTCCCAAACTCAGCCGACTACACCTCGAAAAACGTAATCATTCGAAAGCGATCCGACGCGATGGTATAGTCCCCTCCACGTGGTCGCCGTGCGAGCGTACATTACCACCACGATACGGACGTACATTGGAACACACTCAGTCCCTTAATACGTATTTAATTAAGTATGCCCGGGCAGAGGCGACGGGACGGGGTTTATAGTGGATATCAGTATGGGCCACCATAACTCTCGCGCCTCCAGCATCCAGCAGTACCAGCGCCACTTATGTACGCGTACCTACCGCGATGGAATTTCATCCTGGCCGTTACGGCATAAATCTTCGGCGCATTAACGCCCTGCGGATCCCCCCCTTCCGTCCCTCTTTCGGTGTTACGGCCCCTTAATACGGTCACTCCAGCACCGAGCCCCTTATCGATGTCGCGGGGACCACAATTTGCCCGCCCCACCCCTCCCTCGATTTCGGTTAAATATTTTTGCTCGGCTGTTCGTTATTCCTCCTGCTCGTTCCACTTAACCCCCTGACCCCCGGGGAGAAACGGGAATCGAATGAGCCCCGGACGATAAATCGCTGGATTTCGGGGAGTTGAAGCGACGCCCGTGCGCGTGTGCTCGACGATAAGGGTTACTTTCGATTCCGCGATCGCTGCCACAGATTCCTTTCTGCCTGGGGCGAATCTTTAGTCACGTGGGAGACTTACGAACGATCCTGTTTTGTACATTGCATAATATATCGGCTGTAAGCGCGATGCAGCACCGGTGAGTGGATGGAAGCGACGAGGTGCTGGGAGGAAATAGACGGGGGATGGTTTTTGCGTGAATACCTATGCAACGTTGGGATTAATACCTGACTTCCGGTACCTTTCAATCTAGTACAGTTAAGGGGGAACACCACTGTGAAAGTTGAATAAATTTCGATTCTTTTTTTTTCACTTTCTTAATGTTTAACTCGTCAAAAATACTCTCTGAAAATTTTAAGTCGATACTCGAAGAATTTACGAAGATACCGTGCATTTTGTGAAACGCATCACGCACAAACGCATTACAAGTCAAACTTTAAACGCGACTTTCTCGAAACGACATTTTTCTAACTGATCGAATCCATAACTCTGTCAATTTTTATCCGATCGACTTGAAATTTTGACAGGATCTTTAAAACAAAAGTATCTTCAGTTGTACGTACCGATTTTTTTTATCGAAAACATATTTTTTGCAATACGCTCGAAAAATTATCCATTTTTTTGCGGATTTTCGAAAAATTTTCTTCCCAAGCGCACCATTTTTACAAAAATAATTTTTTTTAAAAATCCGTACGTACAACGGAAACTACACTCATACCGATTATATTAAAAAAAAAAATTTGATTTCAGAGTTGCCGTTCCAGAAATATCGTATCGATAAGCGACCTATGTTTTCTTGTGAGGGGTGTAGGAGATTAACTGTATATGGAAATCTATGCATGTTTTTCTATTACTTTTTTTTTTATAGTCTCTTAAGACATTGTACTAAAGATAGGTAATAACAATTTTGTAATAAAACAGTAAGTTATTCCTTTAAAAAATCTTAAAAATGGGCTCATTTTTCTGGCCGTCACAGTGGTGTTCCCCCTTAATTTTCCATTGGAAGAAATCTGGGGTAAGAAATTGGAGTAAGGTCAGATGATGAACCGCTGCGATGCACCCCGATCGGTAGACGGAGTAAATCAGTCAGGACAATTTTGTCAATGGATGGAGTGCTCACAGGCGGGTCCATTAATCTCAGCCGTGAAAACCTAGAGTCATCCTCGACGACCTTCGCGCGAGAGGGGACGAAGAGGCGCTCGACATCGAGGAGGAGCCCTCGTTACCAAAGATCACGATCGTTTGTCCACATCCCATAAATCACTGGGGAGGGGGTTCGCCGGAATTTGCTTACGCGGCCGCAGGAGAAAATTGATTTTCGAGAGGCAGGGGACGAAAAGAACGTTTGCCAGGCGAGGTGGCCAGGGTGGAGAGGAACGGTCGCGGGTTCCCAGAAAGAGCCGCGAACAGAGCGTTAAGGATAAAGTGTAAAACTGTTATTTGTGCCCGACTCGTTGCGAAGTTGCCTTTCGCGGGAGTGTATTGGACGATACGATACCGGCTTCGACCCCTGACGGCCCCCATAAATATCCAACGGGTGGCAGCTTGTTACTCCAACACCATGCGAACTTCAAACCGACCACAACACTCAATATCGCCTCGGCTACTTATCCGTCCCGCGCGCCGGGGCCGTTCAATTACCGAATAATCTGCGGCAGAGTTACTCGCCAGCGATCTTATCGCGATCGCGTGCTCGCTTGCCTTCGACTTTCGCGACTGGGATGCCGCGGTCCTTCGAGTTTTTCGGCAATCGAGACTGCACAAAGCACTTAAACGAAACAAGAAACTTGAAAACTCGACGTTTCGCGTTTTACATTTAACCAGATCTCGCGAGTCGAGTCGATGGATGGTTACATCTGTCGTTGGAAGCCAAAATAAGGAGACTAATCGCGCGGGGAGGGAGGGGTGGCGCTGAGAATCGTGCGCGTGGAAGCTGGGGAAACGCGAGTGCATAAATTACGAGGTTGGACGGGCCAACGATAATGGAGCACTTCAGCGGCGATAGGAAGGGTGCATATTCCAAGCCCCTGCGAGAAACGGTCCCCGGGACAGCTGGATATTAACTTTGTTTCTAAAACTAGCCGCGCATCGATCGCTCCCCCTATCCGCCTACTGTTCGACGCGATCACGCCAACTTACGTCCGCGCCGAGGGTAACAACTGATATCGAGGGGACGATTACCGAGACACTCGGAGCCGATGGAACCCGGGAGTATAACACGAGTAGAATCATTATTTCCCGAGATCTCTGCTTAACGATCTCCGGGGGGTGGCGGAAGATGAAAGACAATTCTCACCCAAGCTACACGACCCCGAAGACACTCGACCCACGGGCACGCGTGGGGATCTAGCGGCCGATCGATCAGCTCCTTCTAAGCGGGTGAATCTCTATCACCCTCCACTGTCCCACCCCGTCCACGCTAAATTGCCGGTAATAGTAGAATCGCGTCGGGCACGCGACCGGGCGTACGACTGCTCGCGCGATGTTTAATAAGAAAATATTTAATCCGCAGCCAGTCCGCACTGCGCAATGTACCGCGAAATTAGGAGCGATCGTCTATCGGTCAAGGTAAATGCGGCGCGCATTAGACGGGCTGCAAGTTGGCCGGGGCTGTGGATGGTGGAGGTTTGGATGGGGGAGTGAAACGGGGGGGTGGTGGCAAGAGAGACGAGTAAGGGTGAACGCGAGGAGAGGGTGGTGAAACGGGAGGCGTAGGGGGCGGTAGGAGCCTAATTGGTCGAAATTAGCAAGTTTAGTCATTAGTGGAGTTTCCGGCGGTGGCGGTGGGTCCACTTGACTCCACTTCCTGGGAAAGGAAGGACGGAAGGAAGGTGTGTACACCTCCTACCATCGGTTACGCGGTGCCTGGATACGCCTCTATGTGCGCGTGTACGTGTGTTTGCGCGCATATAAATGCACGTACGAGGGCCGCGTACGTACACCGGCCCCGGCTCCAGGCAAGTTTGCACGCGCGAGCGGGCGAGCGGGCGAGCGAGCGAGCGAACGCGAGCCTGGGATACGTCACGAAGCACTTCGTGACCGCAAATAACTGTTTCCATTGGAATCCTGCGGTTTTACACCTTACCGTCGCCGCGATATCAACGCCTTAACGCGCCCCGTGTATTTAAACCGTATTACCGCAGTTCCGAGTGGGTCGCCCATCCCCCTCGGTCGGCAGTTCTGCTGGTGCAACTTTTTTTTTCCCGCGGGGATGCTCGTTGGGGAAGGATACACGGTCGCGTTTCATAGGACCACGAACGCTCGAGGAGACTTCTACAGTCGGGTTCGGCTTTCTGACTTTTGTCGGGAGATTGGGGTGGTCGTTTATTTTCGTCGCAAGTAAGAGTGTGTTTAGGGGTAGGTACTTTGAAACGGGCAGTTTTTGGAGCAGTGTATATTGGTGGTTGAAGGTAACTAATTATTGGCAAACGTGCTTAAAAGAATTAATGGGTATATTATACTCGTGCATTAATATATGAACTGGGTCACTTCTCGAGCTGAAACCTTCACTGAGTGCGTAAAACGGATTAAAGGTGAATTAGTGTGGAGTAAAAGGTACTTGTAACGAGACGCTATGATTATTCTTTTGTGAATGTGTAATTATTAAATTTTCGTGGCGAATCTGGCCATCTCGCCCAATGTGGAATTCACGGGGAACAAGTTAACTCTTTGGAGTTATAAAATTAACATGTTAGATGAACTCGGTGGAGCGTGCGAGTTTATTCCTAACTCGAATGTTTATAAGGATAACTGAGTTCGACTAACGTTGCAGCACCGGCTAATACGCCGTATGTAGATCGTGTTATCGTGGTCTAGTGGGTCAGGACGCAAACGAACGTGTCCTCGATCCCTCTATTTACCATGAAAACTCTTAATCAACTTTTGGACCGGTGCCCATCCCGATGAGAGCGTTTTACAATAACAGCACACTCCAGCCACCCAAACCATCAGCAGATTTCTCCCTCCCAAGACCAACATTGTAAGTTGTATAACCAGCACGACATTGAACGTGCTCCTGTTTGCTCTTATCACATCTCCAGCTTCTCCAGACGTTTAGCTATCAATGACCACGCAGATCCTTCGACGTAGTCAAAGCAGTACTCCAATTGGTTTTGTAGACAACGATTATGACGACACTAGACTTCGAGTCTGATCGATCGATCAGGTCGATCAATTGGAGCAGTTGTGCTACTTATAAGGGTGCGATCTGAGCTCCATCCCTGTGTTTCTTAGCGAATAATACTGATTCTTTAGCAGTGACACAGTAATTGACACCGCTACAAGTTCACCCGATTCCTAAGTGATAATATAAATAAATTAAAAAAATTAAAAACGACTTTAAAAAAATAAAAATGTTCTGAAAAGTAGGGAATATATTTTTTCCTTATTTAATCTGTAACTGTCAATTTTGTATGTCAACGCCTCATCATTTGCACTCTGTAAATCTGGCGCGGATTTAAAAAGATTGAGAGTCATACATTAAATAAAGAAAAACTTATTTTTTACTTTCCTGTGCATTTTACTCTATTTTGTAGTCGGTTTTAATTTTTTTAAAGTTTTTTATTTTTTAATTATTCTTAAATACCCAGTAGGCCTGCCCGTATTTTTCTAAAATAAATGTACTTATACAACAATAATTAAAAAGTAAAAAATAAAAAATTTAAACAAATTAAAACCGAGTTAGTTATTCTTAAATAACCTGTAGGTAGGCTTGTCCATAAAATGCTTCTTATTTTTGGTGTAACTTCAAAACTACTTAATCGATTTTGATAATTCTTTCTTCACGACCTAAATTGATTGAAGCTAAACTAAATGCAAAAAGTTTCCCGAAAATCGGGCCAGTAGTTACGGAAAAATTCGCGGACAAACATAATACATACTAACATACATACATACGTACACATCGACTAAGAACCTCTCTCTTTTTGAAATCGGTTAAAAACTACTACATCCAGCATCTCCCTTCGTCTTCGATACTTTTACCTCCTTCCTGATCACTGCACGAGAACCTCGCGACCCCTTGGCCAGCCTACACTGTATAACTCAAAACATCCGTTCTTCCCGATTACCCCCCCCCCCCCCCCCCTCTTCTCTAAACACCACCAACAACCCAGCCGAGAACTCGCAACCAGAGACGAGCCTTATCGCCTGGCCCGCCACTTTTTCATCGACTAATTCCGCGCAGAATGCCGATCGATGCATTAATTCCTTCTGACCCCATTGTCCGTCGGCTACGCACCCCACGGATCAACAATGCGCGGCCGGTGCGTTATTCGGACGCATTCACCGGTGCTCGCGTGCACGTCGACGCACACGCGGGCGCGTGCACGCGTATGCCCGCGCGGAAACGCACGGCGAGGGTATCAGCTGCCGTACCGAGGGCCCTTAATTATTCTATTAAATAGGCCGCGGACTTATTGTAATGCGTGTTTGCGTCCGTGTGCGTGCACGCGGCAGAGGCAGAGTGAGAGAGAGAGAGAGAGAGAGAGAGAGAGAGAGAGAGAGAGAGAGAGAGAGAGAGAGAGAGAGAGAGAGAGAGAGAGAGAGAGAGAGAGAGAAATACGAGAAGGAACGACAGAGAGGGTGGAAAGGGGTGGGGGAGGGGTAAGTACAGCCAGTGAATGGAACCATAAATTTATTGTGCCGAAGAGGAGATTGCTAGGGTGCCGCGGAGGGGGCCGAGGAAAGCTGTTCGCCACGATTGTACGCGAGAGTTGCGGTATTGTGCGTTCGAACGGAACGCTGGATCAATTCGTTCGGATGCTCTTTTCTCTTCCCTTCTTTTTTTTGCTTTCTCTCCTCAAAGCGGGGAGAGAGCGTTGAAGGATATTGACCAATTTAGACGGTGGCCCGCGATTAGCTCTCTCCCCGTTCATCTCTGTGTTTACGCTGCTCCTCTCTTCGAGGAGAGCTGATCCGGCCTTGTTGCGAACGGCCACTGACGCGTCTCAAGTGAACGAGCAAACTTAACGATTTATCAAACGATCTCGCGTATCTCCCAGTCCAACATTCTCGTCTCCCTTGCGGTGGGAAACTGTGGGGATACGTGGTCTTGTGCCATTTTTCCGCTACGCAAACCGTGAACGCGAACGAAATTAAAAATCGTGTTATACAGTAGTGACGCGATTGCGGTCCTCGGCGGTCTCTTTGTTGGACGTTTCGTCGAATTCCCCGAGAACGCCCGGAGATTAGCGGCGCTCGACGGTTAAATAAATCGATTCGCGCGCAAACGACATTTTTGGAAACGGTTTTACGGGCGTCGTAAAGCGGCGTTATGCGTAATTCGAGCGCGTCGCCGGAATTGATCCAATTGGGGAGGCCTGTGCAATTCGAGCCGGTCCAATTTGGGGGAGGCCGTATCACCGGTTTCTTATCGCGGCTGTTTGAAAACGGAATTATTCCATATCGGCTCGAACGGGACGAGTTTATAATCCCGATGGTGCACGAAACTGGCAGTGCTTCTATGACGTCAATCTATCCTCGAGATTTCACCACCAGCTAAACACACTATCAGTTCCGTCACGACACAGTGGTAAGAAAAAGAGATTAGTGACGAAACTGTTAAGTGTAATTAGTAAGTAAGTAAGAAGTAAAATTAAATGTTTTAGTTACCAATTTTTTCGTTATTGTATCAAAAAGCTGATTAATTTTAAATGATTATTAATATAAAAAATATTTCTCATCTTAATTGTAACTGTGTTATTTTTCTCACTAAACCTTAACACATCCGCTTCGCCCGGGCTTCCCCCAGACCTTAAAGTCGACGAAAATTTGCCATTTACATACAGGCAAACCTCCTAATTTGAACTCTCTTTCAAGACTCTAAATGCTACGATTTTGAAGAGGAAGGCAACTGGTTGAAAAGTTGAAAGCGGAATGTCTCCAGCTGCCATGAAGTCAAAACGGGCGTTCGAAGTGAGCGAAACGCGTTGAGATATGGGGTTGCCACGGTGGAAGGATCGTTTTACAGCGGCATTTCAAGTGGCGCTGCAAAATCACCGTGCAATTTTCTTCGGAAGAGAGAATCCGCGACGAAGGGCATCGGCGACGGCGCAGGGAGCAGGCAGAGGTAGGTACTGTGGCGTTCTCAGCGGCCACGTGATTGCTCGTAAACGCCAAAAATATGCGCCGATTGGCCGGCCGTCCAGCTAGCTTTATGGTGGCGCGGCCGGTATGCTGGCCAGGTTTTATGGTTAATTTTTGCAATTTTGTAATTGCTTCGTGCCCCACGCGGGCAACTGCAACGCTCGCCCCTTCTTCTACTTGTCTCTTCTCTCTCGTTGCTATTCTTTCGTGCAGCTCTGCGGCTTGTTTCCTCGCTGCCTATGGCTCCTTCTTTCTCTGGCTCACAATTTGCAACGAGCTTTCAAAAGGGATGTAATATTGTTTGCTAGTTACGTCCTACATGCTCCACTGTTGCAAGAGTAATGTTTGTATAAAAATGTTTAATAGCTGCTTCCACTTCGGTTTTTACTTTCGTTTCAGCGACGGGTAATTGAGCATATACCACGGTTCGAAAAGAGACCTACACTCTATCGTCCATTCTCAGCAACGAGTAATTATCGAGTGGGAACAGAGCATCGGCTCGAGATAAATTATTGTGCGGAGCGGTGTTTCGAATGTTTCTGCCGCGTATTGGCCGGCGAACGGTAACCGTTCGGTAGAAGTAATTATGGCAAGTCAACGCGGCGCAACACGTGGCCGCTGATTATCGAAATGTCGGGTTACTTGGCCCGTCGATGGAATCGCGTTTCACGCGCTGTGGTTTCCGCGCGCCGCGGTTAAATTCTCGAGGCGTCGAGCTGATGGTCCGATGAAACGGGCCACGGATCGTGGTTCCCTTCTTTTTTCGGGGTTAATGTCCCCGGGATTGAGAATGTATTTGATTGCCCGAGGCGGACAGAGTTGATCGATTGGACCGATCGATCCCAGGATTTCAACTTGGACCATTTGCTTCTTGTATCTGGTGACCAGTTGACCTGTAAACTCGGTCATTTCTACGTGAGCAGCAGTGGAATAGACACAGAAATAGACTCGTTTCGTCTGCACGCCAGTAACGCTGCGCTTAATCTTACTTTTTTCGAATTCTACGAAGATCGAAACAAATGGGCCACCATCTAGGGTAGATGTCCCAATTACTGCCACCTTAAGATTATAACTGAACTTCATTTAATCATTTCACGTGTAGTTTAACCTAAAAATCGTTTCAGTTTGAAACATAATATTATTTAGCATCTCTTTTATTAAAAAAAAATAGTTTTATGAATTAAATATGAAGAATTTATTAATAATTAATTAAAATTCGCGAGCGATCCTAGTGTACCTATAACTGTCACCTCACAAATTGTCTTGTCCGTATGATTTTTTCATTTTTTTATTTGTTTTATTTTTATGTAAATCAGAATCTCCGTTTAATAATAACATATTTTGTACACTTTTTTTATACTTTACGTTTTAATTACATCAAATAAATAAAGTGGCAGTAATTGGGACATCTACCCTATGAGTCAATCGCACCATAGGCAGTTCTCAAACTTCGAATGCCTGCATGTAAATTATTGAAAACCATTGGCGAGGTGGTCATGCCTACTCCCAATCGATGAGTGAAAAGTACAAGCACCAGCGCCAGATAAGAACAAGTTTATAACAATGCGAACCAGAGAGCATCCAGCAATTCGTCTCGAAACGCCATATCCATCAAGCTCGCAACTGATTAGGAGCTATTTCAGCGTGTAGCTACTTTTTACAAAATTCCATCGAGATCCACCGGGTGTAGCCAATTTCGCCGGTGCGCCCGTAAAATAATGATTTCAATTTCGCGAGATCGCTGCTGCCACCAGCTACGGAGCCTTCGCCCCTCTCCTGCGCGCGCCCACCCTCTCCCTTCGCAGTCGCCCCCCTCGCTCCCGTGCCCGTAACCGTTCGAGGATTCGGATTAAGCGACTAAGGAAATTCAATATCAGTGGCTGAGATGGGCACATAAAATTACTGACTGCCACTTCGCCTTAATTTGCGCAGTAAAGTTCCCCGCCCGCCCCCACCGACGCCAACCGACCCCCTTCAACGGCCGCCCCGCGCCGCGTCTGTCCCCCGTGGTGCCGCGTTTCCGTGTAAAACTAAGGGATTATGATTCGGTTATTGGCTCCCGGCGCATTTCGCTGCGTAATTCCACGGAATTCGCTGCTCCGCCGCGGCCTCGACCACCCCGACTGATGAAATACGAGGCCCCTATTACGTTTCGTGGAGATCGCCGGGACCCTGCACGCGAAACCGGGCCCGTCTTTACCCTCTTCGCGCAAAAGGAAGCCTCCTTGGTTTTTGTGCGCGTCGGTAGGAAGAGGGAATCGGACAGAAGATTAGTCCGGGTCTACCTACAAGTGAATAAGTAGTACATAGATGAAATATACGGAAGAAGCCTCTGCAACCCCCTCTAGAGGACACAACACTCCGACAATTAATTTTTACCTTCTTCCCCTGACTTCGTCGACCATCGCCGGTCGTAGTACTTCCCGGCATTGAGCTCCTGCGAATACCACTGACAAAAGGTCGAGAGCGGGTACCGACGGCAATAAAACGCGTCAAGACTGGTCGCCAGGAGCGCTGCCTGGACGCCTGTAATTTACAAACGTAATGACGGTCCCGCAAGCGCGGACGTCCCCGGGAAAACCGTCCATAAATCCGAATTTATAACCGGGCACCCCTCGAAACGGTGGGCGCGAGGTTCGGCCACGTAAGAAGCAGGAATTTACCCCCGGTTTTTGGAGGGCTACTGTAGAGCCCGACGATCCACGTGTTCTTCGCGAAGGAGCGCTGTATGGGGGCTGCATCTAGCACCCTCACCACGTCCAGATCCCGGCATGTGTCACTACTATCAGTTTATCAGATGCTGAGGGCGGCTGCGACAGCTGTTACCCCGGAGGTATGGCAATTTTACAGCGAGCAGGAGAAAGAGGGGGTGGACAAGGAGAAACACAAACAGAGGGGGTAGGAAACGAGACAAACCGAGGGGTCTGGTTGCGGAGTGAAGGACGGAGCGAGGGTAAGACGGCCAATATCTGTCAAACACATATTTTTTCAGATTTATCACGGTCTCGTTCCGCGGACCAGACCCAATTTAATTTCCTTACCGCAGCCCACGCCCGGCGATCACCCTCCGTGTCGATCCAAAGCGACCCAGTGAATTCGGATTATTCGATTTCGGTGGTCGTGGATCGCGAGGTGAAGCTGAAGGGCGAGAGGGTAGGGCGGCAGCATTATAACCGATGTTTCCACCCCGATCAACCCCCCCGAACTGAATCCGCCTGTTGTATTATTTGCAGCGGTGTTACCCTTGAACGATGTTTCCAAATCGATACCGCGGGAAGCGAGAAGATTTACGAGATCAGAGTATCGGTACGTGATCGTCGTCTAAGGCACGGGGGGAGGGTCACGAGTCGTACGAGCGCTCGCGAAACTAATTAGCCCGACCCGCGTCTAATAAACCTGCATCGCGCTAATTGCATCCCCGTGCAATGACACGCTAATTGCAAATCCCCCCTAACGACGCTCGAGCGAATTCACGTGATCAGCCCCCGGGCAGAAAAGTCCTCCTCTCGTTGTTACCCTCTGTCGCAGGATGACGGAGAGAGAACAGGATCCTTAACGTGCCTTCATCGAATTAATTTGCCCAGCGACGACAAAGGGCCGAAGGTCCTTAAAGACCGAGGGCTTCCTCCCTTCCGTGGAGAACCCCCACCCTCCCCACGAGCCACCCTTTCTAACCACTGTTTCTCTTTTTCCGCGTTCCCCTTTCGACCCCCCTTTACCTTTCCGTTTCACCGATCTTCTCATCCCCCTCTAGCTCTCTGCCTCCGCGACACTTAAATGCTATTCTCTCTCTTTCCGTTCCTCGCCGATCCCCTCCACACCCCTCGAGTGCCTCTCGCCCCCCTGCCCGCCCCCCTGCCCGCCCCTCTCAATTTTGCATCTGCCTTCGGCGGGAATAACGAAAAGAGCTCCTTTCAGCAGATGCAATCCAGCATGACGTTGCTCCTCAGCCGCTCGTGGCTCCCGACATTTGCCGGTTCTCAGCTTACGCGGCTGCGGTTTGCGCGCGAACACGCGCGCCGCGCCGGCCGTCACCGACCGGCACGGGCCGAATCCGATAAACGGAGGGATCTGTCGTATGGTTTAGGCGAGTAAGCACCATGGGCGAGGAAGTGTCGAGCGCTGCGCGGACTACTTAGCTGCCCGAGCAACAAGTTTCAAATCGGACATTTGGACAATCTTTTCAACCACCGTTTAGCAAAATCAGAATAAGTAAGCGTCGTTGTGAACTTCTAGCCGCTAATTCATGCTCCAGGCACGTGACTCCGCTGAAGTTCGTATATTTACGGTGTGCAAATATGTGCGCACCGTCAACGCGTTGGATATTGATAGTGACTTAACGCATACTTGGGGTGAAAATTGTCGGTTAAAATGTCGTCGTGACATTTTGGGCTTGGTTCGCTGTGTCCAGCGAAATTTAGGCGTTTAATATGTTTACACTTTTTTTCTTCGAAGTATAACGCGAAATAAAATGTACGGTTGGTTGAGAATATTTTAATTGCCAGCCTTCCGTCGAATCGCTGAAATCACGGTGGCCGAGGATATTCAGACTTGGCCTATTTATTCTGACAAAGGAGCTGGCATGTGTGCGTGCCGAGGGTGCATTCGCGCATCCTGCAGCGTCCGCTTACGAAACAGGAAATAATAGCGCATTAGCGACGGCAGCTGCGATATTATCCTGGATTGAAATGTTATTCAAGAGCTCGTGGAAATTTGGGGTGGCCGACGGCTTACACCGCCGAGGGGTGGGAAATGCGAGCGACGATAGCGCCGTTACGATTCCCCGGAAATGAAGTCAATCGTGGCGATTTGTCGTCGCGCAAAACGCAGCAGGTTGCGCTCCTTCGTGCTTCGTGCGTGTTTGGATAGATGGGGAGGACGATGTTCTTATTTTTATGTAACGGTGGAAAGAGTACACTTAGTGGGGTTTCAGTCAACAGGAAACTATTCTCTAAACGACCAGATCTTTCCTCTTCTGAATTGAAAAAATGCTTCAAGAGCAATAGGAAAGGTGGGATAGTTGATCATCGGGGATACATGGTCACATCAGTTTGTTAATTAATATATTGGCAATTTGTGCCTGCTGTCACGTTATCGAGGTAATGTTTGCATTATTACAACAAATAATGTTGAATAATTTTGTTAGGAGCTTTCATCTTATTTGCAGCCAAAAAGTAAATATTTGGGTCACTTTGTTCTTTTTCCTTTTCGAGTGAATGTTGGGTTCTCAACGATTTAAAATATATTAAGTAAAAACAGCAATTTCTGGCCTATTGATACTATTTATTGATTGATGTAAATATTTAAGGTAAGTTTAACTTTTAATCTTTTTCAAATCGAGTGCATTGAGGGACATTTTATCGGTTTGTAAGGTGGGATATTTGAACATCTGAAAATTCCCCAAAGAGAACCATAGAACGACTAATAAAACAGAAAAATGTGGCAAACAAAGTGTGATGGAAAATCTTTTCTTCATCATCATCTTAATCAGATGATATCTAAATGAAATGTCATTTAAGAATGTATTTATGTTGTTTTATGTCATAGAGTTTAATTTTTTGGTTTTATTTTCTCAGTAATTCTTTCAAGTTAGTTTATTTTCTTTTTATTTTTCCCTTTATTTAATGTTATTGTCAAAAATAATAAATATTTTTTAGAAAGTTAATGTGTTATTTACTCTTAAACTGCACTTATCAAGTCTCCCGAACCTTTTGATCAAGTCTCCCCTTCAGTGGGGGATACTTGTGCATGACGTCACTGTCAAAAAATGTTTAAATTCAGTCATTAAAATTAGTTTCCAGCTCTCAAATTTGTACAAGTGTACTGAGCATACTCTAAAAATCACAACTGAAAGAATTAAATACAAACAAACCAAACCATTATTATTATTTCAATATAAAAACAAAACTGTAATCAACTATCCCACCTTTCCCCTACACTTAGCTCCAGATTACTTCCATCCATTTCCTCTACGTTCGAAGACTCCGCGATGAATATCCAAGAGTAGAGACACTCCAACAACATTCGAGGTTCATTTCGTCCAAGTTAATCCTTTATACCGTCTACGATAATCCATACATAACAAAGAAAGAACTGAATATATCACCGCGACTCTGACATCCACAGTGGTAGGTACAAGACAAAAGCAGAAAAAAAATTAATCGCAGCAGCTGTCGTAACATCCACTTTCCTGTAAGCAGAACAAAAAAAAGGCAATCCTTCGAGCCGTCAATTTCCATCCGAGTAGTACACGAATCACGAAGTTATTCCTTTTGTACGATCGTATTATTTACTCCGCGGGGCTTGCGAATAAAAAAAAGGGATTCTGAATAGGTTCGCAACATATTACGATACACCTGGTAGAATCGGGAGCATAAAGCACGCTGGAAAACGGCACGACCTGACGCCAGCCTGCTTAATGGTTAATAATTATCCGCCTCAGCCTCGGGAGCAGCGTATAACGATGTTTATCTTTAAAGCCATTCCGCATCGAACTTCTATTACTAAATAAAAGATCCTTTCACCTCGATAACGGGCCACTCTCGTGCGCTCGCTCGCGCGTGTGCACTCCCGTGAACGCAGCTCGCCTATGAAATTATCGAGTGTATCCGTAAATCCGCGTGTTCCTACAGTTCCCCGTTGTTAACGAGTAATTAGCGCCTCGAACGTCAATTAGCGACGACTGGGGCCGACGCGAGGGCGGGGGAATAATTAAAAAAAAAAAAAATCAGCTGGCCCCGAAGGCTGACACTCATGACGGTCCGTCATCGTGTAGACGTCGACCCCGCGATACACGAAGACGAAAAGCCGTGCTCGGCGCAATTAGTCGCAATTAAGAGTTGCAATCGGCGAATTAAAAACAAAGGAGATCGGGCGAAGGAAACAGGAAAATGAAAGAGAGAATGGCAGGATGAAAGATAAAGGGGGGAGGTAGATGGGCAGGGGAGGGACATTCTTGTTTATACGTGGAAAATCCAACGGACTTGGCCGCGCGAGCGGCCAGTAACATCGGCCAAAATTTTAATTAATCCAGCAGAGCTTATTAGTTCGAGTGCCGACAAGGACCGGCAGGATCGAGCAGGGGCCGAGAACAATTTCCCAAGTTGAGCGGGAGCTGCACCGGGCGGAGGGGCAGGGGGGTGAAAAGGGCTTCGTTTCTCCTACGGCTTGTACGATCGAGGGAGGGAGGGGGGTATAAAAAAAGGGCCACGGGGTAGGAAAAGCGCGTGATACGAAACAGACGTGCCGTGTCCGATAAGCCTCGCCGTATTTCCTGTTCCTATTACCAACTTTCGAGCACCTTTTCGAGCCCTTCCGCGGGATAACGACGTCGGCTCTTCTGCCGGGGCACGTGGCCGTGCGTGGCTGCGCGAAGCTCTTCTTTTTTATTGATCTACGCTCATCTTTCTTGTCGTAGCCGGAATTATTCTGGTGATCCCGCGATTAACGTGGGCATCGGGAATTAGTGCGGGGGAGGTTCTCCGTCAGCGTGTCCTCTGGATTTGTTGAAACACGCGGGGGACGTAACGTGCTCCTCGGGTAATGGTCCTTCTAATGCAGTCAGTGTCTTGCATATTATTTCCCGTGTCGTGCGAGGAAGTAGAAGGAAATATTAATGAGGTCTATACTCGTAGCATTTATTGATCGTGCATGGTAGAGCAGGTTTCTCGCAAACGTTTCCTCGTACGAACGCTCTACTTCCACGCAAACGAACTGATAGTGGGAAATGTCGTGGTCACAAGAAGGTTTATAAATTAAATTTGAGTTTGCAGTTTTTAACCCCGCGGAGAAGAAGAGGTGAATAATGTCGAGGTTTGCGTCAGGGCGATGCTTAGAAGGAAGTTTGAAATAGGGAAAGGTGAATGCCATGCTTTAAAGGGTTATGCCTAGTCAGGAGGCCGAAAAGAGACGAATGTTGGTGAATTTTTCTTGGAAAAACTGAAGCATCTATTTTTACAGAACTTTTTGCGCTTAAAAGAGCAACATCTAAAGAAGATTTGGTCATTTTTTCGTAAAAAAATATTTACGTTTATAATAAAATTACAATTGATATCCAAAACGCCTTTTATAAAAAGTTGTTTTGCGGTGAGCACTGCAATTCGGAATCAGATTATTTAAAATAAAAAAAACAAAAAAGATTTCGTTAGTATATTAATGTATCTTTCGACTGACGGCGGGGAATTTTCGAAATATTAATTTGAAATAAAATGGCGGCTATTTAAAGTTTGAAGGACCTGATTTTCGCGCGAAAAACGGCCATTTTTCGTTGATAAAATCGAAAATATACATTAAAAAAAAATGCGAACGATAGCCGATAGATTTTTATATAAAAAATAATCCCACAAAGTATGATAAACATTGGTGCAGTAGTTTTTGAGATATCGTGCTCACCGTTTTTAAAAAGGCTTCTAGGATGTCGTTGTATTTTTATTATAAACGTTAAATATTTTTCTACAAAAATTACCAAATGTTCTTTAAATGTCACTCTTTAAAGTGCAAAAAGTTCTATGAAAATATATGCTTCCACTTTCTCAAAATAAAATTCGCAAACATTCGCTTCTTTTCGGCCTCCTGACTAGGTATAACCCGTTAAGGAAATGGAACTGTAGGTACCTCGCGAAAAGAGGGAATTTACCACAACAGACCAGCACCACTATTATTCAAGCTTCACCTTTTCCTTTCCTTGGTTCCATTAACCACTTACATTTGTAACAACAGTTGTGAAACACTCTGCATAGTCGATCGTTGAACTGCCTTCGAACGACGACTTTTAGGACGGTGACTATACTGGCTTAGAAGGACTTTCGTGTCTTAATCCTGCCGGTTCTTATGTACACCGAGTTTCACCACGTGTTTTGGTTTTGTTATGGGCGATTCGAGGGATGGTTTGTTTGGAAATGGAATTTCGTTCACCCTCGTACCCTTGACTACCAGTAACTTAAAGTTTACTCAGAAACAGGGTCAATAGGGATGGTGGCTAGGACGTGTGACGCAGTTGGAAGGGCGCAGATCGTATCCGATATCCAGTGGGCAGATCTTCCAGGCCCTGGGCTCTAGAATCTAGGGCAATTCATCGATGAGCCCAGCGGCGAACCGAAAACTCGGAAATCTCTGCGGCTAGTTACCGCCAAGACGAAAGGATCGGCGAAAGGATCGACCAAACGAGCTGCAAAGCGATCGTTAGAGTACGGGACCACGGTATATACGATCGTATCGGCGGCTAATGGACGTACAATTAACGTGCCGCGCATCTGCGATTGGATCTCCGTCAAACGGCGATAAATTAAGTTAATTAGCTCGTTACACGTATCACCCGATGGCTCTGGCCACGGTTTGACGAATGTGACGCTCGTTAATCGTCTGGCCGACTCGATCGCTCGGCTCGCCCGGCTCGCTGGACGGTTCCCTTCGAGCTGCGGAGCCTGTCTTTCGTCATCCAAGATCCTCGACTTTTTCAAGGCTGGACCCCGAGTCGAGAGTCTACGGCGTTCTTTCCACCTCGCCTCGACTTTCTTCCACGCCTTGGAATCCGCTTTTTTCACCGCGAGGTTCAATTTGCATTTTAAAATAATCGCTGTTAACAGTCTCACAGATCGCGATACTATTGACAACGAACCTTGATTCAGAACTTCCGAAGTAAAGCTTATCGGAACTCTGCGCTGCGCGTAGCTGGAAATGTACCTAACCAAGAAACTAACGAGTCTACGCGAAAAATCGCTATTCCCGGAGCCTGAGCGAAACCTCGAGCACCGCGGGACGCGTGTCGTCGTGACGAAAAGGACTCTGCTCGCAGGTATACTCCGGATAGCTCTCGAGGTACCTGTGTAGGAGAGCGCGCGCGTCGCGGGCCACGTAGCATACGCAGCCACCGGGGTACTCAAATTCTCCGAGAAGCACGAAAAGGGGACGGAGCGGTGTCGGGAGAAAGAGAGGAAAGAGGAAGGCTGGGACACGAGAGGACGCCGAGAGGACGTGCAGGAGGACGAGGACGAGTAGGAGGCGGCGGCGGAGGAGGAGGAGGAGGAGGAGGGAACCGAGAGGAATGGTACGGAGAGACACCCGCAATTTCGTGATTGCTTTTCAGACGACACTTTGTACACCCATGGACAGCACCAACCAACTCATTACGGTAATGACACGTGTGCATCAATTCGCATTAATATTCTAATGGACGTGAGGGAGGGAGGGAGAGTGGTTCGGCGCGAGAGAGCCCGGCACAGACGCCCGCGAAAAGGGACAGGGGATTGAGGGGCGAGGGGGTGAAGGAAGGGGGTTGGGAGGGCGAAGGGAGGGATGACACAGATGGAGCCGCGTGGGAGACACCGTGGCGCGTGAGTGGGGAGGATGGACGCGCGACGGGGAAGGGAAAAAGCCCTAGAAAGGAGGCAGGCGAGATGAAGGGAGACAGGACGGTACGCTATCTTGCGCATAATGCCAATTAATTAATGGATACTGTGCCCGTGCCTCGACTGGATATTATGTAACCGGTGCCTAGGACGGCTGTTATCGATTTACGGTTTCGTTGCCGAGGTGAACGTAAGTCTCGTTCCCGAACTGCCTCGTTAGAAGCGTATACGTGTCTCTTTTTCCCTTCTCGAATCGTCTCGCGTCCTCGCCACGTCCTCTCCCAATCCGTGCCTGGGACCTGCTCACCAGCACACCGAGTTCCGGGCACCATTTTCGCTGGTGGGTCCGTTAGAATTCTTTCTTCCCGGACCCCGAGGAGCCTGACGCCAAGTTATTGTCGTTTATTGGAGGGGTAGTTAAGGGACGACCTTCACCTCTCGCACCATGAAAGTATATTCTGGGTGAAACTATTGTCCTTTTTTTTTTGGATATTGGAAACGTGCTCGTAGAGGATAGCGCTGAGAGTAGGTACACCGGTGGCTTTCGCAAAGGTGTTATTGAATTCTATAGGGTGCTTCCAAAGCTGTGGACACAAGTTTAGCTGGATTGATAATACGAGGGTGACAGTGTTATTTAGCGACGAAGCTCGGGAGAAAATTGAATGCTGAAGCTCGGATAGGGACAAAGATGCGGAGAGAATACTGAGAGTTACTCGGACGAGTGAATCGAAGTGCAGAAACGACAGGTGGATAAATCACGCGGAGATATCGTCTATAAATAACGTAGACGATATCGTGGTATTTATAACTGGGAGATCAAAGAGACTGAACGCGCGTCTCGCCAGCTGGGTATCGTTATCGATAACGTAATTTACAGCACTAACGTTGGGTGCCACGTACATTTATAATATTTACGATCGGTGTCATGAGAAAGTTCAAATCGTGCGCTTCAAACTTCCGCTTCCCGCGAAAATTTCTTATTACGCTCGTTTACTCGCGATAGTTGGATTCCAATAATTTACTCGCGCAATAATCAGCGATCTTTCTTTCTCACCGCTTCGAGGGTATTAAGTACTAACCATCCAGACACTTATTTCGATACCACCACCATCTTCGTATTCTAATTCCGCAATTATCGATGATTGCGTAATGATATATTTATGACTGCAGGTTCCCGGCAACAGGTTCGATTATTAGACTTCATTTCCTTTTTGATCGGGTGAAAACTGTAAATTGTGGCGTTTAAATGTACAAAGTTGCTCGGGCGTGTTGGTTTGCGCGTGTAAGAATACGTACTACATCGTGTATAGATCGCTGGAATAACTGTACGCTGGAGATATCCCCGTTATTTCGAACAAATGATTCGATAATGATTAAACAAACGAGCAAATCGAGAATAATTGCTGTAAAAATCGATGGCCAATGGGGAATGTGGCGTGTAAGAGAACCAGTCTCTCTGAGAAGTAAATGTGGAGAAGAAGTTCCTGGTTTCTACGTCACTTCCTCAAGGTTCATCTACCCTGCTCGCGTTCTGAAGATGGATTGCACACTGATGACTTGTAATCATCTTAACAAATATAACTGAGCAAAGCCAGTTTTTTAATGAGACTCGGGATGTTTAACGCGCTGGTTGGGTTATGAGAAGCAGAGCTCACAGAGATTCGAGAGAAAATAAAGATGTTGGATATTATACTTTCCTTAAAGATATCTATACATTAGCTTAATTATTCCTAGTCAATATTTAAGGATTGCAAGGGACCAAGAAATTATTAATAAATTAAGAGAACATTCCACTTTTCAAACTACAGTGGCTCACAGTCATAATCGTACATTTTTTAAAATCGTATAACATTTTTAAAATTGGTCCAAACGACTTCAGGTTTTTTGAGAAGCTAGAAGGAATAGTTTGCTAAGTGACACGTTTCGTCGTTTTAAAAAAAATGCAATTGGTCGGAATAGCGAAAAAATAGTAAAGGTCGTTTCTTAAACTTTTTATCGTGAGCCTGTAATGAAAATTCAAAAAACCCGTTTGTAGATTCAAGTAAGTTATACACATGCCTAAAATTTCATCAAAATCGTTTAACGTTGCTCTGAGCTACAAACGTTTGAAGATCGCAGAATAAGGTCGAGAATCGCGGAAATTTCTGAAATCAGCGATTCTCGTTTGTAGTTCAGAGCAACGTTAACCGATTTTGATTTTCTCGCTATTCCGACTAATTTAATTTTTTTCTAAAACGACGAAACACGCCACTTAGAAAACTAATCCTCCTAACTCCTCAAAAAACCTCAAGTCGTTTGGACCAATTTTAAAAATGTTATGCGATTTTAAAGAGCGTACGATTATAGCTGTGAGCCACTGCACGTTTCGCGAGTCTCCACACTTCACTAATAACACAAAATTACTTACACCTTGACTCCGATGATATTTCTCAAGGAAGAAGGCAATACAATCCCAAGAGTTCCTTACCTGCAACACACAGAATTAAAAATCTATTAGACCATCATCAGGAAAGTAGATACCGTCACGTCACACGACGCACAAAATCGAAAAGCAACGTAAAAAGAACTGGAGCATCCTTCGCGTTTCATGCATACGTAGAAGTTACTGTTCGCGCGCGACCCTCCAACTACTCCACATAAATGAGCGGGGAAAAAGCAGAAAATGAAACGCGACCCTTCGACCCGGCAACGTTCGCCCGGTGCTTTCGAGCAGAGTCAAGTGCAACCGTTCCCCGAAGGAGCGAAGGATTTCCAGCGTCGTCCTCTCGGCCTGAGCCACGACCAGCCCCGCCAGGAGGCAAGATTAATGCGCGCGGCCGGTCAGGGCAGTCCATCAGCCGCTAATGCAACGGGAATCTCGTTCGAACGTTAACAAAGTTAACGCGGTGGCCGCAGTCTCACGCAAAACGCACGTCATCGGCCGTAATGACCGATTACGCGGGACGAGTGTCATCGTCATGGCCGGCAGCCGCCCCGCGCGGCTTCACCGTGGCGTCGCAGCGTTACGCTTAAACCATGCACCAAGCTGGGGGATCGTTATTGAATTACGCCCGCGATGCCCGTAATCGAATGATCATTATGCCTGGTTAACGAGCCGAACGAGGCTGAAGGGGCTCGCTGTGGGTCACCGTGTAAAAAGAACAGCTCCGAATATGGACGCTGGATTTCCGTGCGAAATTCACCAGGGGATGACGATTTTCTTGTATCGCTTCGTGGCTGTTTAAGTGCGACGATATGGAAGTTGACGATTGTTGGATTAGTAATCTCTTTGTTTCTCTTTGCTTTGCAATAAATGTCTATCACGAAGTATATTCCACGGATGTTCTTGCTATTGTTTCTTTTATCCTGAACGGATAAAAATGTTTTTAAGGCACATTCAATAAAATTCTTTAGGTGATCATAAAAATTTATTTAAAGAATAAAATTCAGTTTACTTTTCTTTTTACAAAGCTGCTTCTTTGATGGTGTCAGGGCCCCTTGTCCTACTTGTCTTTGGCTACTAAAGATATTTTTTATACACACGAATTGTGGCGTTTTCTGAAGTGGCATTCGCACAGGCGGTCCATCAGATTTCGGGGTTACTCGAAATGCTGCACATAACCCGTCTCTGACCGCGACACACCAAATTTACGTCCTCCTGCAGTGTTTGTAATACGAGTTTCGTTGTTGCCGTTACGACAATCGATTCAGATGGCCGGAATGTTGTTAACGCGTTTTAGCTTTCAATTTTGAACGCGACATTTGGTGTCTATTGTGGAGCAGGGCGGCCCGGCCGCGTTCAATCGACACTTTTGACACTCCTACTGTCGAATTTATTGGACGTAATATATTCAGCGCGCGCTGGATGGCGCACTCGAAATTACCGTCTCGATTATCGTCAAAGCTATTATTTTACACGTGCCGGGGGAAAACGGAATGTCCAAAGCGTTTCGAATACTTCAAAACTGATTGCAAATAATTACAACCCCGCAGAATAACGATCCCCGAATTGCTAACTTTCTCCCTCCTCCTCCATCAAACGCCAGCAATCCGGGCCAAAAGCAAACATCCCCGAAGAAGCAGTCTGACAGTAACAACACCGTGTTTTCTTACCCGCTTCCCTGCTCGACTGGTGGTCGCGGTCGACTCATCGTTATGATAAAAAATAAAGCAACCATTCGAAGCAGGGTGTCGAGGCCTCGGCAGAGCACTCGACTGGGCGAACGAAAACACCAGGAACCGAGCGGTCGCACACTCTGGCTTGACTGCGATTGACCAACGAGGTTCTCCGTTGCGAAGACGAAGGGTATAAGTCCGCTGTCGCAGATCCTCCCTCAGTTACCCTCCCTCGTTTTTCGAAGCGATTTCAACGCGTAACGGTCGCGAGGATCCCTGCCCATTAGATTTCTATCGAGCAAGAACGGTGTTCTCAGGCGATCCTCTCTCGCGCGCTTAATCTCGCCGCAGGATCTCCGCTGCGAGATGTCTTAAGAGCACGGAATCAATTACCGCGACTTTCACCGCGTGGGCGCGCCGCCATCTGGCGTGTCCGGCTCTCCCACGTGGGCCTGTGTGCGTGGCCCGGCCAGAAAAGTGTGTGGGTAATCGGTGGTGCGGCGAGCACACGGTGTAACGCGGAATTAACGGCGACGGTGGACGACCCGACGGTCGCCAACGGCGTCCGTTAACGGCCAGCCGAGGAATTCGCCGATGGAAACCCATAGGCCTCACCGTGGGACCGATAATCCCACTGTGCCACCAACCACACACCTGCTGGGGGTCACCGAAGACGCTCCTGGAAAGCACTCTCCCTTGCTGATTTTCGCGGCGCGTCGCTAATTCCGCCTTCTACCCTGGGGCGTACTTTTGCCCAGGGATACTGGCGCTCGACTGGGCGAATGGCTATCCGGTGAGATGTAAACAGGAGCACAGGGAAATTCGATCTTCATCTGCTGGGGGCCATCGAGTTATTAGTCCGATACGATACAAGTTCATTAAGCCATTCCCTGGTTCGTTCGAAGCAGCTTCTACCCGCAGTTTATTCACACCGCGTAAGTTCGTATTCCCCCTTTCCTACTTAGCGATCGAGTTTGTTCCGCGTCCCGGCTACGTTTACGACTTCCATAAAAGTGTACAGTGATTGGGTGCATCTTCCGACAAAATGGGATTTCACGTTCATCGGCCGGGCCCGATTCTCCAGTTCCTCCGCTCCATAAAAGCGTCCGTTCACCAAAGGGTATTTACTTTGCCACGGGACACTTTAACGCTCCCACCTTCTCTCTCTACTTCTTTTTTTTTAATCGCGTTTTAATTACGCCTCCGGTGGCTCTTCACCGCGAACAGGTTCTCTTTCGCGGAGCGCGCGCTACGGAAGCCGCTTGTTTACGACACGTATACCCCCGGCCCGGTAGGAAAAAATACGATTTATAGTCGGGAATTTCACGGACAGAGAGCCCAGCCACGGGACGCGTTACACCGAGGCCGCTGGAGAGGCCGCGGACGAAAATCGTTTCGTTTACAGAACGCAGCCGTCGAACGTATTCCGGCCACTGGATTTAATCCGCTGGAAACTAGACGGCGGGAATTCGTTTCGAATATCATCTGATACGAGTTACGCGAAAGGATGTACATAAACGGTTGGACGTGTTTGCACAAAACTATGCGGACTCTCTATAACCGGTACAATTTGCGCGCAGACTTTATTTTGGCCAAAGCTTCCGGGATTGCTGTTTGTACGACGCGAGTCATTTGATATTTCCATGCTAGGATGTTGAAAACGTTGTCAATTAAAATCCGAGGATCCTTTGAACCCGCTACATTCACAGTTTCGTGAAATTGTAGGAGTGAACGGAACTATTTTATTGTAAAGATTAAATATTTCTGATCTCTTTTTTTCACGTAGAATCGTCACTCCATGTTTCACCGGCTGCCGGACACCCTGTACATCAAAGATTCGCGGAAACTACCTATCCGTAACAATAGTTAGATACATCGCCGGCAATAAGATTATCTTGCAGAGTGAAGGGATAGTGTTATCTCGGTGGAAACTGCGCTGGTCCGAGACAAGACACGATAAAGCTATTCCAGGGGCTCCCGAAACCCGGCGGTAACCGCAACAGGTTTAATGGCGGCACGTATCCGTGTAACGCACGATTGAAATTTGCACTAGCATCTTGGTCGTGATGCGATAAAACAGCCCTAATGGCTGTTCGATCGGAGCTCCTTAATGGGACAGAGGGGGCAAGAGTGTGCGATTATATGACGCTCTTAATGACCTCGATTGGTGCATTTGCATCTGGTGGATGGATGCCACGAAATGGGAAGTTGACAAGTGTCCTGAGGGAATTCATTGAGAAAGAAACGCGAGTTCTCGCATTCACCTCCCACCGTTCAGTATATACCTGGACAGTGAAGTCCATAAAACAGTGTTTTTCCATTCACAGCTGGTATTCCATCGCTTCGATCCGATGGAAGGTTATGTAATTTCAGTGACTGCTAGACGTGGTCGTCGATGATGTCCCCTTGATAATTCTAGCGGCTAACTGGCCGCCGGCCAATCCAATATTTATAAACCTAAACGCGGATACTCCGAGCATGAAATTTGATTTTCTACGAACTGCAGACACGGTGACACCTTGTCGCAGCGGAATCCGCTTGGAACGATGCCGTGTTCCTGAAAATACCCGCCTCCCCTAAAATCGGCGAACGGTCCATCGATAGGAGTTGTAAAATCGCGCGCCCCCAAAAATCAATACGCCCTACCTGCTGCCAGCAACTTTCATTCGAAACGCCCGCGCGCTCGATCATATTTAATTCGATAGCTGGGAAGTCGAACGCGTCGAATTTCGCGGTGAATCGAAGCGATCGTGGAAATTAATTTAGAATACAAGGCTCGCGGATCCCAGAGCCGTTGATTCATTGCTAGGGCAGGAACGCTCGCGAGGCTCTAAAAGGCGAATGATTGCGCAAGAAACGCTGCTAATTTTGTACCAATACGAAATAATGTGCTACGCGTCCTGCACGAACGGCTCGCAATCGCAAAATATGATCTCACCGTTTGTATCCGCTAATGAAGTAACTGTTGATAGAAAATGGATGCATAAATCTACCCGAGGAGTTTTTAGATCGAAGCCAACTCCCCGGCCCGTTCGCCGGTAATCGCTCGAAATGGTTCACTTACGGTATCGAGTGTAACGCGTGATTACAAGTTACAACGCCGTCTTGATTGCAGATTAATCGCATCACGACGCCCGCCCTTTTCGTTTTTCCCCCGTGAATTATTGCCTGCAAGGCGCAAGGCCCATCGGCGATCATCGCGATCAATAGTCCATTGATTATGATACAAAATATCGTTCATTATGTGTTGCACAACGTTGGAAAGTCCGTGCTGCTTGGCGTCACGTAGGCGGATGTTTGCGAGATTAATATCGATTATTGTCCAGCACTTTGTTGCAGCGCAAACTCGCGAGACGAGTAACACCGTATTTCTTTTATTTAAAACTATAGTAATTAACAGCAAAAATAATCGAAATTGGATGTCACGAACGTCGGTAGGATTTTGAAGTGACATTAAAAGGGAGCCGAGTAAACACGAGTGGAAAATGAATGCCAAATTCCATCTCGCCGTACGCCACCGTCGCGCATCGATCAATCACCGGCTGATTTATGTTACTATTAATTTAACTGTCTGCACAAGAGCCATTCTGACTTAATACGTTCACAGTAGATATAGGCTACGAAAGCCAGAAAAAGCCACGAGGACGCAAATAGAAACACTCCCCGCGATGAGTAGGCTACTCTGTCAGCCTGTTTAGATCAAGCGATTATGACACAGGTTCGAGAGGTCGAACTGTGTACAGGTGGCTTCCGAGTGGTCGATGCTTGACACAGGTAGGTACGAAATGTATCAATATTAACAATATCAATCATCCTCACAGCAGCGATGCGCGGAGATCTCCTCGGAAGCTCTCCCTCGCGCCGTTTACCAGCTAGCAAAAACGAGGCAATCAAACAAACACTCCTAACGAAAGCAAAAACCACCAACCGCTTCGGCGGTATCGTTGGAGGCAGTTAAACGCCTTGGTGGATCCGCCATTGCATCCGAAACGATGGGAAAAACGTTTGCTCGATTAACGGTGTCCATTATCGTCGGACAGAGGATCGACGTGGAGTGTTCTCCTCCGTATACACCGAGGAACGGCCACTTTGCTGGCTGGTATGCGCAGGTATTTCGGCACTTCCGACAGAGTCGTTTGTCAGCATTAGAGAGGAGCAGGGGGAGAGAGAGAGACGGAGCTGGTCGATCGGAATAAGCCAATTTTCCGAGCGATTTCTTATCGACCACGGTGATCGTCCCCCCGCGTGATCCCAGCCGCTTTAGCCGCTCCACCAGACTCTCGTCACGTGTCGTCTCAGTGTCGAGGACGGTTTTATCGGTGCTCGTTAAACGGTTCGCGCCCCGCGTCGCTCGCGGCTTCCCCCGACCTCCCTCGATCATTATTCGTCGGCGAACATCGAATCTGTTTCGTTTTTAGAGGGTTACAGCTAACCCTCTGGCTGGGTCTGACCATTTTCAGGCAGTTCCACTTGCGCGTCCTGCTTCGAGATTTAAGTATATCTTCAAGGATCTCTGGTTAGAATTTAGATGAAGAAGTGCCGTTTTTGTGAGTAAATATGGCAAAATTAAGTTGACAATTGCTACTTAGTAGTGGCTGCTGCTACGAAAAAGGAATAAGGTAAAAGACCCAATACGTGGACACGTCCCAGTATCTGGACACTGGTGCAAAATACTGATTAGTACATTTAATATCCGCTTTATCCAAAAAAGAACTATTTTATTAAATTATTCAAATATTTAGTAAAATATATTCATATATATATTTGACTAAATATTTGAATATTTGAATAAAATAGTTCTTTTGCACCAGTGTCCAGCTACTGGGACGTGTCCACGTATTGGGTCTTTTACCTTACCACGAGATAGTTCTGTTTCCCATGAACGAAATGCCCACGTTGTACTTTCCCACCGGGGTACACCATGCCAGGGACTAAAACCTTCCTGAGTCGATGATGCATTTACGGTCCCGCGCCGTGATGCAGGGGGTTGATCGCACGGCGGAGCTTTGTTTGGGTTATTATAAGCGATTTAATTGGTTCAGTCATCAGCGCTGAATGCACACCGCTGCTGTGATGCCCGGCGGTGCGCGGGTCCCACGATTTCTACGAGAAGTTTCAATATATCGACCAGGATGATAACGCTTTAGTGGGCCGTAAATCATCTCGTATCTAAGTGGCTGAAGTAGGTGATCCTCGAGGAATGCCCGGTGTTCCGTACGGGGCATTAATGAATTTCCATAATGGCGCGATAACAGTGTACACAGTGGGGGCATTAATACGCACTCGTGAGATCTTTACGGCCGTTTTACGCTTCTCGTAAACTTTGCCCGCGTACAATTTGTCCTTCTTCCCTTGGCCTGGAGGCCAGCCGCGGACCTGCAGCTCGCCACCGATTTCTGGAAACAAGTTTCCGGGGGCTTTTTATCGTCCAGGATCGGCAGCAATAAAAACGCCACTAGGATTGTTAATGTGCGCGGATGTCGCGGCTGGACTCTTCGATGAACCGATGATAACACCTTACTCGTGGAGGGTCGACCAAGAAGCTTAGAATTTTCAATTGCGTTTTGTAAAATTTAATCGAAAATTTCGTGTACGTTCAGATTTCACGTTCGCTGATAATAATAGTAATAATAAAGTTCTATATATGTATACGCTATCCACCCGTCTATCTGAAACTATGCCATTTGTATCTTTGTAATAAGTTATAAAGTCTGATTCATCGCTTAAAAAAGGAAAAGAGTTGTCAGATGCGATAACCTCCGATGTCATAGCTGATTCATAATCTCCGTGCGACAATGGTTTTTCTCTGTAGTAATTACTGCTATCGCGTGGATCGCCGTCTGATAAACCTCCGGCGACCGACCAGTGGAAAAATTAATTTGCATCGAAGGGATTATGCGCGGCAATTATGTAAAAACTGAGGTGGACGAGCCAGATGGCCGGAATCAAATGACCGCCGAGACTATTTCGCCCCTCCATTTCCGATCGTCGCGAAACATCTGCGTGCTTTCAGGGAAATTATTCTATTTGCATACCGCTTCCCCCCGAATACAGTAATTCAGGCAAAATAAAAAATTTTCTTTCAAGGAATACAATTTGAAGTCATGGCTGTATTGTCAAAGCTTTGCCAGGCTTTCTTCCCGAGTTACGCTCTCATAATCGACTATTTTGACGGAGTATCGGGAATGCTTCTTTATCCCTGAACTCTCTGCCGACGACGGGGGTATTTAAAAGCGGGGGACCCCGAAGAATCGGATTACAACGGCGAAAGGAGACGGGAAAACGGTAGACGAAGCGTACTCGATGAAATGGGACTTCCACTCGGTTGCCTGTGAATAGCTGCAAAGCCGAAGGGCCTTAAGGTCCTCCGTGGCTCGATGAAAAAACAACAAAGAGTCTCCCGCTCACAATAGCCAGGCTCGGGGCCCAGCTTTTCTATTTGTGTTTACAATGAGGAACACAGAAGCGATGGAATTCGCTCTCATGGACGGGGCGAGAGTGACTGAACCAAAGTTGACGTCCTGGAGACTCTTGACGGACCTCTGGCGATCCCTCCAACTATCCATTACAAACTCGATTCACTGTGATCCCAAATAAGTCTCCAACCGTAGTAAGTTCGACAGAGAAAATCAGTGGACCCAAAATTTCAATATAAAAAATGACCCGTCTGGAAACTTCAATTACAAAGACAATGGGAGTTCCTCTATTAACGCAGCCACTCATCTTCGATGCAAACGAACACTCCGGGCCCAGTTTTGAACGGGGACACGGCTCCCCGGCGATTGAAACACAACCCACGCTCATATCCGTGGGAGCAGGGCCCCGGTTGCGCAACCAAGAGAGAAACTTTTTCCTTAAATCAATTTCAACATGCTGGGTCCTCGTAAAGCCCACGCGCGGCCGGTTCAACGGTTCCCTCGCTCTAATTGAGACCAGCGACAGGTAACGATAGGTGGAAAAAAAAAGACGGGTGGGGATGAATGGAGAGGTAAACGGCACAAAAATGGGCAAATAAAGAACACGGTGGTCCCCCGACGCGTTCTCGTTGGCCGCTCATTGCCACGAATGACTAGCAGATACCCGTCCTAAGGTTCGCCGTGCTTCGGAGGATACACTCGGACAAACGGGTGGCAGCAGCATAATGAATGATCGTTATTACGACGTCAACGGCCGATGACGGGGAACGGTGCTGCACGCCTGCATCTCCGCTTCGACTGAACTCTGGACAGGTAACAATGAACGATCGCGGTCGAGTTCCCAGCTCGGACAATGGCGTCTTCTGCGATTGAAACCGATACGTTTCTTTGGCCTCGGGGTGGAGAAGCTTGCCCAGAACTGCGCCTCGGGATTCGAGGATCTGGATCGTTTGAAATGGGATGCGGCGTGTGGTCGGAGGATGAGGAGATTCGCGTGGACGTCGAATAGTCGAAAATTGAGGGGAGATTTTAGCGATGAAAACGCAAATCGTTTTCTACCTTCGATTTTGAACATATGATCACCAGGAAATCCTAGTTATCGTTTACTATCGTTTAGCTATACACCAATGCTTTCCGCGGCGGGGGGTAGAACCGTAAATAGTCGCATCCAACATTCATCAGGTGACATGCTCGCTCTAGTCTCGTCAAGATCCATTTGCGGACTAGGATGCACGGGAGCATTACCGTGTCGTGATATCAAATACTAACGGTGGAGAAGCGAGTGGTGTCATTACCGGACCTCATAGCGGGTCACCGCGCCTCACCCTTTCCCGCCACCCACCGCCCACCCCACGTGCTCGTATTTCTCCGTTGCGGAACACAGAGCACCGTGCACCGACGCAAACAGGTTGATAGATCTTGATGGAGCACCGACACAGCCTCGCCTTGGCTATACTAAATACTCGTGTCGCAATTAGACGCCGGACGTAATTGAATTACGCGGGAAATAAATGTACTCGCTTGTACGCAAAAGTACGACTAGAACGAGCCGTCTCGTTGATATTTACGTGACAGTGGGACATTTGCAGAGGGAGGATTCAGGGGCATAATAGAACGCGGGAAATTTCATAGCACGCATCATCTTAGCAAATGAATGAATGATCATCCACCACACCGCCTCGAATTTCAGTCCGAACCCCAACGCGTTCATGATTCTCCGAAACGTTCCCTCAACCCCCTCGCGCTCGGGCTCAACTATTAATTTGCGCCCCGAGGATCCCCCGACGAGGAACGTGCTCGCGGGGAGTCGTGGCGGAGGCTCGCGCCACGCCGAGGGAGGCGGCAGAACGACGCGGTGAAACGAGGAGGAAGAAGCGGAAGAGAAAAAAAAAGGCGGCGAAGACGACGACCGGGGTGGAAGAAGAAGGAAACGAGAGTGTCTGGGAAGGAGGATGAGGAGCGGAGTAGAAGGGGGAGGCTAAGACGTTGTCCTGCCAACAGGTGGTAGCAACCTCACACTACCCCGGGCTTTGCTGCTTCAGCCCGGCAGCTCAACCCCTTTTTCACCCTCCGTGGCAGCAACCACGACGATAACCCGCGGCGACACCCGATAAAACGGGCCGTAGAGAGGGTTGGAGGTCTTCTACGATGCCGGGATAAGTGGGTCGTGGTCGGGGAACGGAAAAGAAAAACACCGGAGGGATTATCGGCCGTGGATACACCCTCCTCTCCCGCCCGACCCCCCCGCCTTTCGCCCTCCCCCTGTCTCACCCTCTGTCTCGCCACGCCGCCCCCTTTAACGAAAGAAACTTGCTCTTTGCTGAGCAGCACGTGCGCTAGCTGCAAGACGACGACGCCTGCCTCTGTTCACGATTCTCAGCCAGGACTCCGGGCGGCGTGCTTCCACGAGCGGGACGCTCGAGTGGCCTGTATTTTGCCAGCGAGGATTTTGCGGTCTCTCGGGGAAAGGACAACCCCCATCCCCGCGGCTTCGCGTAGTCACGTCGCGCCGACGCTTCGCTGAGAATTGCCCGCCGAGGAGGCTCCGACGGGCTGGAAAGTTGAGCGAGAGGGCGATGATTTTTCGAGCCACAGGGTCGGACACTCGATTCTCTTGCTACCAAGGTCCGATAGGGTGTAAGGAAATGAGGCTGTTGCAGGGGTTGAAGCGTGCCAGGGTGTGGTTTCAGGGCTTTGGGAACAGATATTCAACAGATGCAGTGTAATGAGGGTTGCTTTCCTGTGTCTACTCGTTCCAATGCAAAACATCGCGATAATCCTTTATCACCGCAGCAACGAGATCCTAATTTGTGCAAGGGCTTCGGGCGGAAACGAGTCTGCCTCCTGGTAAATATTGTCGCTCCAACATTCCCCAGTCACGACACTACAAACAACCACGAATATTTCCAAGATTTAGCGGTCTAAGATAGTTTCGCCAAGAAATTTCGCGAGCTCCGGCAATGAATATTCAGCAGGCTTAACGCCGCCGTCTAATTTCACTGCCGCGGTGCCTAATCCGACTTAAAAGCGCCTATATTTCGAGAAAGTTTCGCGCGCCGCGAAAATCTGTGATTCTTCCACTGAAAGTCGTGGTGAAGGGGTAGGGTAAGAGGTTCTGTCGTCGGCCATAACTCCTGGAAAAGGACTTTTGTCGATCTCGGTACGTGAGAAAGGGTCTGATGTAATGTTGCTCTTGCGGAGGTCCCTAGGTCCCTGTAACGCAGTCACGTTAACCAAGATGCCATTAAATGGGCGGGTCAGCTGACGCAAAAGAGTCGGTCGTTTCGAAGGAAAGTCTTAACGAGCGGAAACAACAAACCCATGTGAATTATTATTGAGCACAAAGCGAACTTGTTTTCATCGTTGAATAAAATGCGGAATGAATTAAGCAAAGGATGTTCCTTTCCCTCCCTGATCTTCTTATTTTTAATTGAAGAGAATTTTGTAACTTCATTTTGCTCCCATGGTATCGTTAATCGAACAATTACAATTAGTGCTAACGAACAAAATGACTCCTTCATCTAAAAGTCGTTTATGGATTTAAATGAATCATTTTTCTATGACGAGCTTTCAACGCGAAACACGAGACAGACTCGATGCGTCGACGCATATTTTGGAAACCCACAAATATGTTCAAGTTTTCGAGCGAAGCAGGCACCGTGGGATTTTAATTGAAGCTGATTTTAGCCAATAGGTTCCGACGAAATCGCACGAGACAGAATTCTGGGTAAATTTGGGGACACAAATCGGATATGAAACGAGCAAGAATGCCGTAACATCGAAATCCAATATGTCACGAGAGCGCGCAGCCAAAGTTCGAACGCGTTACAGAGTTGGATTGCATTAAAATCGACTTCCATAACGATACGCGAGCCTTCAGTTCCAGCATTTCGTTCGAAGACCGTCGAAAAAGTGCCCGCATAAATTACGTGTCGCGAGGTTTACCGTAATCTTCGGCAATTAAACCGAGAGAATAAAAAGCCGCGACCCTTGTTCGTGTTTGAAAACACACGGGAGCAACTGAACTAACAAAATCGATGCCGCGAACAGGGGTGCCTTTGAAATCGCGAAACTAAACAAACGATAGATTCGATTTGTTGGAGCGGACTTTTTCCATCCTGCGCCCCCCTTGTCCCCTCTTTTAGTGGAGGACAAAGGCCCGTTTGTTGGGCCCGGGGGGCACACAAAGGGTTCCATTGCGGCCATGAGGCCGCATAAAGCGAGAGGGGGCCTTCGAGCCTTTCCTTCTTCGCCTTCTTTCTTCGAACACGCCGATTCCGTCGGTAATAAGAATTTGCTACATTGACGCTTTCCAAGTCGACGAGAATAGAGGAGGGCAACACCGCGGCCCTCGGAGCCGTGAAATTCAAAGAAATTGTACGCCACGCGCACAAAAGTAATTTTCTACGCTGAAATCAGAGTGCTGGGTATTCAAAGACCTGGAAATTGTCTCAGCTCCTTTACAAATATTTCTTTCATCTGGCCAAGAAAGGTCATTATCCTGTCAATATCATATTAATCCATGGTTGAAGCAATGCGAAACATCGAGCTAGCTGATGGCAGAGGATTCCCAGAAATTCCTGCATCAATTGAATTTAATTCACGCGGCATCATGGACGAAAAGGAGTAGGTAAGATTGGCGGTGTACAGACGTGGTAAATTTCCGTGGTAAATTTGAAACTCCCGACGATCCTCGCTTTTCTTCGCCGGGTTACGTGCGTGGAATGATGCGCGCGCGCACACGCGAGCGTCTCGGTTCTCGGTTCTCGGGTCGAGTTCAAGGGTTTTGAGGTGAAAACGGGACCGTGATTCCAAGCACAAACTGGATCGACGGGTTCCTGACTTGACGAAGCCCTCGACCTCCGACCTCCGGCTCATGGAAGAGGTCGAGATGAAGTTGCAGGATCGTGTATCGTCGGTTCACTTGCAGCAGACCGACCTCTCTCCCTCCCTCTCTCGCTCCTTTTTACCATCTCCCGCGTCTCTCTTTCTCTCTGTATTGATCTCTGCGAGAGGCAGTTTACGACGGAGGGACTTTGCGATTTTCGACGCAACCTGCTGCACCGTATCCAAACGGATGCATTGCTCTTGCCGTGAAAAGGAAAAGTTGCTCGTTAAGGCCTCGTCGACGAGCTTCGTTGCGTTGATTGCTCGCGGCCAACATGGAACGTCTAAGAAGTAAAAAGGGACTACCTATCAGCGATAAACTTGAAACGCGAACGCGGGGGCCTGTCTCTTTATTCGCCCCCTCGGAGGAGCCAGGAAATAACGAGAAGAGATTAGGAGGACCGTGAAGTTAGGTGTCGCGGGAGGACAGAGGGCCCTGGAGAGGCGGATCGATGCTAGGCATCGGGGGACGGGAAAAACGAGCGACACGGGGAATCAATAATCGAAGTTAAAACATAAGCTCCGCTGCCTGGCTTCTTCCAGGGACCGTGAAGCGCGACGGCAACTTTCACGTGCTCCCATTGTCTCTCGACGGCGGCGGGAGGCGCAGAGGGGACCGCACAGACGCCTCTTTCTCTCCGTCCCGCGTAGCCGGTGTACCGATGCTGCTCGAGGACCAGGAAAATTCGCAAGCTTCCCCATTTCGGGGCGAGGCGAATCGGTCCATGCCCGTAGAGTGCTCGTCTCCGCCGCTCTCGCAAGAAGGACGGACAGATCCAAATTGAAATGTAATGTACACCCCTCCAGCGTCCCCCGATCGCCGGATCCCCTCGCCGTGTTCCTCCCGTCCCTCCTACCCTTCCCGCTTTCCCCGCCGCGGTCCAAGATGCCACTCGTTGCCCCAGAGAGGGAAAGAGGCTCTGGAGCCGCTATAAGTGTAGGTGATTTACTGCTACGGGCTTAATGGAGGCTGTTTACTGCTAATTAAAACGAAGCCCCGGTTTATGCCGTACACGCAGCCGCCCCGAAAACCGATTCCAACGCTGGCCTGTCGCGTTCCTGGCTATCTTCTCGAGATTCCCGAGATAAAGGAGGCAGAGAGACTCTTTTCATACAGAGACCACCGGCAGTGTACACTTGGGAGCGCAAGGTACTTGGCCGAAGTGATTAGGAGCGCACTCCAAGGTCCGTGTGTGCGCGTCGAAGGAAAAAAATGGGAGTGCAAGTGGAACGGAAATTCGGTCGGAACGAGCCAAGGAGGACTGCTGCCCCAAAGCTCGCCCACTTACAAGATTACCTCTTCAAGACAGACCCAGCCATTTCTCCCGTCGACCGCAGAACACTCATCTCCCGATCCTCCGCTCGGCGGCCCTTATCGAACACTTCCGGTACCCCGAAATACCGCGCGGAGCCGGCCAGGCGAAAAGAACAATTAACCGTTCCCTCCAATTACCGCAATCGCCGATGTTGTTTTATTCATAAAGCTTGGCATAAGGTCCGCTTCCCGCCGGGTAAGGACATTCCCCTGGGCCAGGCCGTTGAATATATAAAACCGTCCGCCGCGGACACCCTGAAAAACGCAATTCCACCTGGCGGTGTCCTGGTCGTCCAGAGACCGGGGCATCGGGTAGCCGTCGTCCCACGATAATTACTATTCTTGCCGGGGCAAAGAACGGACGTTTCAAAGGCTTGACACGCGTCAATCCCCCCGACCATCCATCCCCCCCCCCTCTTCCCCTCTCCGCTTCACCGTATACCCCAGGACGGTAAACAATCGCGTTCGAGGAGGCAAAGTTACTCCAATTAGCAGCAGGGTAGCCGAATAATGCCCGGGCCCTCTGTATTTATAACGTAGCGATCCTCTCGGCGGATCCAATATAAGAGGCGACCTCCCCCGTCGTTTCGCCGCCTCTCCTCCTCTACACAGCCTTCCCAATTAAACCGCGCCACGCTACGCCGAGCTTGCATACTGCTGCGTACCAGATATCAATTACCGGGGCCAAAGTGACACGACACGCAGCCGCGCAAGGAGGATTGAAAAAGAACGATTAAAAAGGAAAATCGCCTGAACGAGAGGGGTCAAAGGGGGGCAAAGAAGGGGGGAGGCGCGCCAGGAGGGGAGGAGGGCAAAGAAGCGTGGAGACGTAATGAGAGAGACGCTTTCGCGGGCTTAACGAGCGGCCACTGGCGAGAGTTGGCCCCATCGCGCGTACACGCATTGACTGATGATGCTGATAATAAGGATCGTCAGAGATAAAGGCCGCGAGAGTGCGCAAGCACGCGAGGACGTGAAAAATTACGCGTAGGAGAGGTCGCAGGAGCTGCAGATGAATGGGAAAACAGTTGCAGCGAACGGTGCGCGATGAGGATTTTGGGGGCGCTTCGCGCGAATCCTTTCCAGTTGGAGGGATCTGGGAAAGTGTCCTTTTCATGCATAATGCGTGGAAGAAATCTAGCGAGAAAGGAAGCGAAGCTTCTTTGGAAGTGGAATTAAATTGCCCGAGGGCTCTAAATTATTCACGGAACGAGACACGCGCTCTCTACGTACGGGGAACACTTACGAGACTATCCGCGCCCCGGACCCGGCCAGCTTCTCACGAAACACACCGGCTATCGAGCTTTCGATCTTCCAGCGGGATTAAAGCGTCCGAGGGACGAGGAGAACCGCTCCATCGACGAGTGGTTAATGGAAGCGTATCCATCGTCCCCGGGGCGATCGGTCATTTAATTTCTTAAGTGGCATCGGGGGCAAACATTAGCCTCCGCGGCAGAAAAGAAGGATACCTTATGAGGTCAATGCGAGGAACGAAAACCCTTACAAAGTTTCTACCCTGGAACCGTGTTGAAGGTATTCGCCGGCGGAGCACTGGAAATGGAGCTTTTATACCGAAGTACTCCATATCACTTTATTTAAGATTTACCCTCTCGCTCGCCCCCTTTCAACCCCCAACAAGACTCGTCCATTTCGTTGCTCCTCTACACCCCCCGCCGCCGCCCTCACCCTCCCCCTGGCCCACCCGCCACTACCCGGGCTCTCGTTCTACTATTCTTAAGCCCGATCCTCTGCTACTCGAGCGTCCTTCTGTATCGACGTCTTTACTCTCCTCCTTTCGTGCCTTTCGAACGTCTTGTTTGTTTATTCCACTCAGCCTCCTTAACATGATCTGTCTGCTTGGCATTCCACCTTGCCCGTCCCGAGAGGAGCGCTTTGCAAATTGGACGAACACTTCCGGCGTGATCGATCCGACACGCGATTCGCGATCATGATCGCCGTCGGGACCATTCACAACCGTGGCCATTGGTAAACCCTCGGCCGGGTTCTTCCCCGCGGCGCGTCGAGGCTTCGTTTGCGAAATTGCACGCGGAACAAGAGAAATCTTAGCGCTCCTTTGGAACGGGGAATGTATACGTAGTCCCGCGTTCCGTCCTCGATAGATTTCGTGCTGCTCCTGATTGTATTTGCATCGTTACGCCTGACCCGCTGTCGCGAGGCAAACAAAATGCAAGATCGAAAGAAAATCAGAAAAGGGAATTGAAGATAGGGCAAGATACGAGCTGGGACGCCCTAGCGTCGAGCTCTTGTTCACAATTCTGTTTCTCTTGCTCCTCTGTTATTCTGCATTTATACTGCATTTATTCTCTTTCGGTCCCCCTCGTTGCTTATCTACTCTCTTCAAGCTGTTCTTCCCATCTCCGCGTATTAACGGCCCGTCTTTGTGCCATTCTTTTCAACAGCGGCTCCGGGGCCGTCCTCGATCAAGTAATTGTCCTCTCAGCCTCGAGAAGATATAATTCCGCCAGATAAAATATGAAGAATTTAATCTCGTGACGAGTTCGTACAAAGCGAGTGCCTGTGCCCTTAAAAGTTCAGGTAGGTCGTGCAGTGCTCTCGCATTTGTAGCAGCAAGAATTTTGATCTCACGAATCGAGCCGTCACAGTGACGATCAACGAGGTACAACGCCGAGGAGTCGCTCGAGTCTGAAATCCTCCGTTCCGTTCTCGCGTGTTGCCCTTTGGTACCTTTCCCCGGTTCACGCACGTAACCAACACCATTGTGCGCGCTCACAATCGGTCCCCCTACCCAGGCCAAGTCGAGTCCCGACTGGTACCATCGAGAGCTGGTGGATGCGCCTCTCTTCGCCTCCTTCGCTCTCACAGGACCAGGGTAAGAGGCGTTCTCGGATCTCCAGCCATGTAAACCGGTCAGTCTGGTCGTTCCTGCCCCTCCACACCGGCCACCTGCTCGCCTAGCGAGGCCCTACGGGGCCTCGCTGCCTCGACACGAAGCCCTGCCATTAAATTTATTCGAATTTCATCGGCACCGTCCGAAACTCGCGCCGTTTTCACCGCGGAACGTTTTCACCCTCGACGTGGACAGCGCTGCAACGAATCGCGTTTTCTTTCCGCGAACGTCACCTTCCCCCTGGTCAGACTTCTATCCCAGATAGAAGCAGGGCCCCTGGAAAAGCATCGACGACTTCCACGTCGAATAATAATGGCTCGCAGTGGAAGGATGGCGTTATCTCGCCGGAAGATCGAACGAGCATTTCCCCCGTTGACAAGAGGGACGTTCCGTCGCGGGCAAAGTAATCGGTCGTACGTTTTAATAAAGCGACCGTGCTCGATCCTCGAGGACGGATTCATTAAAAGTCAGCCCGCGCCATTACGTTTCGGGGACGAGTCGCCGCGCCGCGCGACAGGGCCGCCGCGGCGGAGGGAGCCGGTCCAGTGACTCGCGAAACTTTTCTTCCCCGCCGCTAATTATTCTATTATTAATTGTTAATTATAATTAATTACGAGGCGGCCGGCGACCGGGCTAATTGACATTGATTTATGGGTTTAATTAAAGGCGTCGAGGCGCACTGTCTTACACGCCGAAGGAAGCCTTTAACAACACCTCTTTCAAGGGAATCACGCTTTGTTGTAACGGCCCTTTAGACACGGCTGCCTCTTCAGAGAGCACCGGGGTCACCCTCTCGTCGGATCGAGACTATGCCCTGACGACATTTTTCACGCCGAGGCAGGGGAGGCTTTAAATTAAACGCTGCCCTGCCAGCGGAAAGGTCGTGCAGCTCGCTGCTGCACGCGCAACCTTCTCCCAGACGTCGGACATCGTTGTTGTGCATCGCTGGAATATTCCAGAAGCTTCGACGAAGCTGCCATTCGAAACGAGGAACGCTCTGGGATCTCGTTGGCCGAATATTTTAAGGACACCCGGTGTACACAGCTAATCTCGCTCCAGCGTTTCATTCTTCGTCGGGTGAAATAATTCGAGGAAGGAGAACGTCGTCCCTCGACGTGGCTAATGAGTGGTACGGCGAGGAAATAAAAGCGACTCCATGTTTTTAATGACTCGGATTGATTAAATCAATATTTTACGCTCACGGTCCATCCGGCGAGCGTACCGATCATCCACCAGGGATTTGCATATCCGCGCGCGCGCGCGCAATAAATACGTTAAACAGGTTTACGTAAGCAACATTATTAGTTTATCCCGAGTGGGGTCGCCGTCTCGAATCGAGAAATCATTCCCAGGAGGCACAGCGATAACCTGTTCCTACTAGGAGGCTTATCTACGCCCGTTACGTCTAACCTTAACACGGCCCAATTAGAACGCCTCCCAATTAGACGGGCGCGCCGTTCTTTCCGCGGATATAATTGACACTTTCCGTCCAGCAGTTTATGCAAAAATAGGCGGGGGACGCGTGCTCGTTACGTGCTCCCGCCTCGGGCGTTCACACGCGTTCCTAGAAGACCGATGGTAAATATTTCATGTGGACACGCTTGTCTCAGCGGCGATAAAACATCGGAATGCTCGAGAACGGTACTCCTCGGGTGAACGCGAAGGTGACGTTCATGGAACAGGAAGCGTGGATGAACGCTGGCGCTTGGGAATGATAAATCGGCTGGAATCAATTCACCAGCCCATTACCAGAATACAACACCGCCGGTTCCCGGCTGCATTCCCGGGCCCCCGCTCTACCAAATTACACGTTTCATCGTGCAATGATCATAATGTTAACGAGAATAACGAACGTTCCAGGACAGTGGCAGCTCGACATCAGGGAAGATTTAACGGCGACTTCCTGGCCCCGGCCGGGCCCCACCCCTCCGAGGCGATCCTGGCCACCGTCTGCCTTTGGGACAAGTGAGACAAGGGAGGCGTATCTCTTCGACTCGTAAAGATAACCGCGAATAACCCCCTCTGGCTCTGCCAGCCTCGTCGCTCTTCTAAATGGCCCTGGCTCCGCGGGTCGCGTGGGATCCTCCGAGGCCCTGGCCTCTCGGCTGAATTCATTAAGTCACTGATTTACCGTCGCTTTCCGGTGTAAACGAAATTACGAACACGCGAGCCCGTACCGCTTGACAGGAGGAGAAAAAATCCGGGGCCAACGGATGCACCGTTGTACTTCCAGATGTCCCTCGAAATTTCGGCGTTTCGCGAGTCAAGCTGCGGAACGCTGTAAGAGTCGAATCGGTGCATCGAGCAGCTGGAGTCATCAGTTCGCAAGTTCCCGCGGTATCGAGTTCCCTTTGGCACGGCCTGATTAACTCGTTGCCGTCGTTCCTGCCGCCACAAGTCAGCCCACCAATGAACGAAATCGAACGGGGAGTTGGATCGATTAGCAGAATCAGGGGATCATTCCTCCAGCGGCTTAACCTGTTTCGTTACAGTCCAATTAATGGCAGCCAGGAACCGATACGCCCGTAACGTGTCCATTAATTTTCATTACTCCGCTGACAGTCCGGCGGCCCCTTCCACCGCGCAGAAAATCTGTTACAGGTACCTGCGTCTCTAACCAACCGTACGAAAAAGAGTGTAATGTACCGTTCTCCGGCAGCTGCTAGTGTACTTCCAATCACACTCCAAGCTAATTCTACGTCCCATAGGTACTGCGTTAGCCTATCTCCTTAACACTAGCCCAAACCTATCACCCTCGTCTCTGCTGAAAAATCCTCGGAGAGCTCGGCGCAATCGTACCTCCGCAACATCGCTCGTCCATCGAACCAAACCGAAGGTCACCTTAAACATCCATCCACGGCCCCGACTTCCGCGAAACGGCCGTCCACCGCGATAGCATAATCCGTCAACGAGAGACCTGTCTAGCAGCGTGCACGCATCGACCCACCTGTGCGCGGGCGGGAAGCGGCGGGGAGGGAAGAATCGACGGGCCGAATTAACGGTGGCCGGGGCCTGGCTCGACGGCCCAATTAATCGACGAGACTTAATCGACAGGACAAATTAATCAAGGAATAAAAGGGGCGGCCTGGCGCACGGGGAGGGGTCGGTTAACCGTCTAATTTCGTCAAGCGATTTCGATCGATCGCAGCGGAGGTCTGTGCAGTATTTCCTGGCGCTCGCATTACCGTAGGGCACACCGGTGGTCACCGAATAAACACGAGCCAGCCGGTAAATTGGCGATAATCGAAGTCTTCGTGCTGTGTGCCGCCACGGACGGCGGTGCGGTGCAGTGCGGTGCGGTGCAGGGCGGTGCGGTGCGGCGGTGGCGGAATATCAAGCTCCACACACCGGAGAGCGGTTGATGTATTAACCCTCGGCAGACCGGGCGCAGTGTCGGGTTCGTTAAGACCATTAGTACGGAGGGACACACGAGGCGCAAGAGAATCCACAAAGGGCGACGGGGGCTGCTTCTTCCTTGCTAATGACGATCGTATCGCGTCGGCGGCCGCGGGGAAACGGGAACGACTACTCCGTCGAAATACGAAGTTAACGAATCCGTCCCGCGTCACGTCGGCTGACTCGACATCGTTACTCGCACTTACGCTCGCCCGGGGAAAAATGAAGCTTCCTTTTCCCGCGGCGGGGAATTCATCAACGCTTGGGACACTTTAACGTCTAAGCACACGTATATCAGTTCCGTGGCGGTTCAGTGACGTCAGTGTCAGTTACTCACACTGGAACAGAGGGACTATAGACGGCGTTGAAGTGATGTGGAAGCGATATGTTGGTTCAATGTATCCAACGCGTGCAAAATTCTTGTCTTCGTTTATATGAATGTTGTCGTAGGAAGCTTGATCATGTATCCTTACTATATGTTGATTCCCGCTGGCTCACTGTGCGTCAGAGGTGGATCCTCTATCTATGTTGTCTTCTTCATGAAACACTTTTCAGCCGTTCTTCTTCTTACCTCTAGGGTAAAGGACCCAGTTACTGACACCTGACCAATTACTGTCAGCGTAAGCTATTTTAGTTAAAATAACGAATAAACAAACTATAGAATATAATCTATAGTATAGATTATAGGTTGAAATACATAATTCTTTTTGTGAATCACTTTACAACGTTTATTTATTCGTTATTTTAAGTAAAATAGCTTTAGGTGACAGTAATTGGTCAGGTGTCAGTAACTGGGTCCTTTACCCTACTGTCGTCTTCCTTTCAATTTCTCTTTCCACTCCGCTACTGCACTGTCCACACGTTTCCAATCAGCACTGTCTATTCCCTAGCACTGCATCGCCAAATTTCAAGCCTCCTTCACCCTATAAGGTAGTTGACCCAGTCGTCGATCGGTACCCAGTCGTCGATCATTTGAATTAATATTGAGATTTTATAAGGTTTTTGAACAATATTGTGTATAGGACAAAATTGCAAATTAATATTTAAGAGTCTTTACCTACATATATCATCACAATATTGTTCAAAAACCTTATAAAATCTCAATATTTAAGTGATCGACGACTACGTCTAAACCGATCGACAACTGGGTCAACCACCTCACCTCTCCGTCTCTTTAAATATAACTCTCTCCTCCTTGGAACGTGCTGCTACAAGTTTCATTCTTCATCAGTATCCTTCGTTTTAGTTTCAGTCTACAATCTAGTTTTAAGGTATTGGTTAGGTACATAACAGTGTTCCAGCTGGACCTCGCCTACGCACTCCATCGTATTTGTATCCCTACCGCGGTAAACGGTGTGCGTAGAGATTTAATCCTCGCTGGGTGATTCGTAGTGGATCGTAGTCCCTTTTTCTCCAAGTGCAATTATGTATCTTCCTCGACCAAATATGTTTACGGTGTCCGTAACGTTTAGTTCCCGCCACAAGTTCCCAAACGTCCCGCGTAGCTTTTAATCGGGAAGAAAGGGAGGAAAAGTTTCCGGATGAGAACGGCCGGCGGCATAATTGGCAGAATTCACGGCGGGTGTCTGGAGAGCCGCGAAAGCAATCTGGCGGTCGCGATGATCCCGGGGCGAGTAAGTCGATACGCTTATCCAATTTTAAAGCGGAATCGCGGCGTGTCCGTAGCCGCGCTTACAGGGAGGAAAGAAAATCCGGTCCCCGGTGGGTTAACGAATCGCCCCAGACACGGGGACAAATCCTTTAAGCAGGTTTCGCCTCTCTCTCCCACCGCCGCGGACCTCGGGGCTTCCTCCTCCGCGTCTTCGAGCCCCGCCGTGGGCCATAATGACACTTTTACACGCGGATAATGGGGCTCCAAAGGCACGCACAATGTGGCACAAAGCGTGACTGGAGCCCCTGGAGCGAGCATAAAAACACACGCGTGCATGGCTAGGGCGGGGAGGGAGCGCGGGAGGAAGCGAGGAAACGAGGGAACGGAGAAATGGGGCGGGAGGGTGCGGCGAGCGAGAGAGAAAAATGTGCTGGGAAGGTGAAAGGGCGACGGGAAGACGAAGATGGACCGGGAGGAATAAATAAAAAGAGTGGTGGAGAGAAAAAGAGATCGTCAAGCTCGAAGAAAGAGAGATCCTCGCGTCTGTGTAAGGGCAGAACGGTGTCGTGTAGGTCGGAGCGTGCGCGGACGTGTGTAGAAAAAGGCCGAAGGAGAGAGGAAAAAGGGGCGAGTGGATGGTGAAGGTGCCGAAAAAGGAGCAACACGGTGCCCGAGCAAAAAGGAACTAAACTCATTTCCGAGGCATTAACCAATTACTTTTTGCGAAAGGGTGTCGGTTACCTTCAACTTCCCCTCTCCGCCGTCGCCTCAACCCCTTCTGCGCCTCCTCCCTTCGTCAGCCTTCCTCCACCCCGTCATTCGTTAGCCGACTCACCCCCGGCCAGCGCGCCGTCCGAGAACGCCGGCTATGCGGGCGAACACACTAATGAAGAAAAATCTAAACCGATGATGCATCGAGAGCAGATGCTCGTTTTTCCGTTTCCAGGCATTTGCGCGAGCGATTGGTTCACCTTCCAGGGGCTACCAAATTTTATCCAAATGTGTTGAATGGAGAGAAAATTAAGTAAGTTAGAGTTTTCTTGTGCCGTCAACGGGGGATGAAGAGTCTTGATGAGGATGATTTTTAGATGATTAATACTTCTTATGGTGAAGTGAATGGGACAACAATGATAGCTTGAAATACTTTGCATCGACCATCTTCTACTTGAATGGGGAGCAAGAATCTGTTCGAAAATCGTATAATAATTTAGCCTAGCCAGAACTCAGGCGCACGAGAACAGGAGCGCTGCGAGACAATAGCAACAATAGCATTAATGAAGGAAACTTAAGACCACGGTTGTGGGAAGGCAGACAGGACCAGAGGTTCGTGTGCATTATCTTAGGCGGAGCGTTCTCTCTCTACGACGAGAAACCGACAGTAATGAATCAATTTTGACCGACCGAGTTGCTGCATTCATGGTTAATCTCCCTGCCTTTAATTGCTGTTAGGGATGCACCGAATATTCGGCAACTATTTGGTACTCGGCATATTTGCCAAATTTACCGAATGTTCAGCATACTTGGATAGTTAACGCTAAATTACTGCCAGAGGAAGCTTCAAGCGGAGATAATTTTTAATCACCGACATACTCGATCCATCATTCCCAATTGGAATAGCTTCAACCACCCACCAATGTACTCTTTCTAACTAGTTTAATAAACCTTTTACTAAGCGGCTCAATCATTCGTTTCTTGTCACCGAAGAGACTAATTGCTACGAGCAGAGCCGCGAATGCAGCCCAAAAACACACTTCAAAGTTTCCACTCTCATCACGGCCCGTCCAGTCTGGAACACCCTGGAGCAGTCTCTCAACTCCTAAGACGCCTCATACAGAAACCACCAGCGGGGACTGCAGATATTACGGGGTCCCGAGGGGGGTTCGGTAGACAGGGGTTTGCAGTAGGCTTTGTGCGAGTCTAACCAGCCCAGCCATCCAGCGACGAGGGCACACGGCATAGAGGGACCCAGCCGATCTAATATCAGGCAGCGCGGCGGGACGGAGCACATATCACACGGTTAATCTGAAAACCGCGTCTATAAGAATCCACTTAATGAAATTTCCGCCGTGGCTGGACGCCGGGGCGGGCGGCCAGCGATCGACGAGCGCCCCTCGTGTCCCGTCCCGTGCCTGCACGCCGCTGGCATTGTCGAGCAATTAATAATGTCATATTGCGCCCCATAGGCCCCTCCGCCGTACCCGTTACAACTACGATCGCGGCAGGGCGAGTCTACGCGGCCACCCAACGTCCACCTGCACCGCCATGGCGACGGGGAACCCAGCACGTCAACGACACGATCGTCACTGGGACATTGGTGACGGGCGCGTCATTACGGTGCCCTGACTTTCGCACAGTGGGAATTCCTCGTGAACGGCGTTACAGAGCTCGGTACACACTTTTACCACCCTCGTTGCAGAAATGTAAATGACAGGTTGCCCTCGCAGGGAGAGGGCACTGGGTGAACCAGCAATTTTCGAATCGAGTGGCATTGCAGGAGGTTTTAAGTATTGGAATTGTGAGTTCGTTAATAGATGTTATTACAGTTACAGTGGTAGTCGAGTAGTCCAGTATTTTTTTTATGAAAACAGTGGACCATTAGCAGCTGTTATTTGAACAGTTATTAACACGGATCGACGGTTATATTGCGAGCCCAGTTTCAGGATCAAAAACCGCTCGTCCAGGTCGTGACCTCCCCTTATTAGTACCGAGAACTATAGAGTCGCGTGTATATAGCTACTGGCGAAGCCGATGGAAGCCTGGGCGGCTGGTCGGGGGTGGACGGAAGGGGTGGCCACCCTGACTGCTGGCTCGAATATAGGCTGTTGTGAATATTACATTCCCCGTGTATATAGACGCAGCGGGTCCCCAGCAACGCTTCGAGGCACGGGGGGACAGAGCACAATAAGACGCCGGGCGCAATTAATTTTCGGGCTTTTGCTAATTAAATTTTTGCCCGTCTCCCGGTTGTCCTTGCCTCTGTGTCCTTCGAGCATTGTTGGCGGCCTCGATGGGATTTGCCCCCGCTGGAGGGTGCGTCGCAATTCCAAAAGGAAATTTGGGAGCACGATGTAACCTCGAGAGCAATTTTTATCGAGAGTCATGAGGCCACTTTGCGCTTCCCGTTACGTGTTAGGAAACATGTAAGAATTAAAAAACAGTTCCCTCGGTTGAAAAATAGTTCCCTCGTTACAGAGACAGTTAATGCAGCGCGCGACATTCTCAAAGGATTCGATTACCAGCGACGGCCCCTCGAGGGGCCAAGGAATCGAACACGCGAGGCGCACAGATTGGACGATTTTCGTTTCATCACAATGTCGTATGTTTCCACGAGTGCCCCCTAGCTCCGCGCGGGATTCATAATGGGATTCCCCGAGGATCTCTAAAACTTCTTGGAGCCGTGTGCTCTGGAGCGTGCCACGGTAACGAGGGAGTTCAAGGTTAAAAGTGATGGAGACGGAACTAAAAGAGATGGGGAAGTGTAAAAAGAGAGGGGCCAGTAAACGAGCCGAAGGAGGAGGGGAGAGGCGGGTGCAGCGCGCAGAATCAACGCTCGGATGCCCGTAGATTAGGATCGTAATAACAGCGTTAGAATAATAAGATTTATGCTGATAGACGATAACGCGATGCGTACAGCGGCGCCATTACCATCACGCTGAAAGGAGTTGCAATAGTAATTAAACGCCGAGAAATGCGGTTCCGCTAACGATACGTCCCGGAATTCGGAGTAACGAGCATCCACGTCGATACGTTTCTGTTCCGAGGGGAGCCCAACCATCGGGAACGAAAGAATGCCTCCCCGTTTAGGAGCGCGACTCGGTAAAAATTCAAGCTATTCCTTTCTTATTCCTCTGACAGAGAGTTACACTGCGGCCCGGACTTTCAGTAAAAATCTGCAAAATTGGAAGGGTGGTGCCCGCCCAAAAGCCAGCCGAGAGGGTCGCACGTACACGCGAGAGAGGCTCTCCGCGGCGCGCAGTCACTCGACTTAATCGAATCTGGCGTAATTAAAGTGTTCGTTCCAAGAAACACAGAGAGAAAGGGAAGGAAATCGGCGGAAAGGGAGGGAGGAGGGCCAGGGGGCCCTGGTGTCCCGAAATAATTACGGACTCAGGTGTTCCGTTGTGTTCGTGGCCGCGTTACACCTGTATCCGCCGCTTCTTACCCGAGCAAATATACTCGTTCGTATCGAAGACGAGGCGCAAGAGCGCGAGCCCGAGAAAGAGGAATGAGACGAGCAGCAGGATGGGGACGAGAAGGGACGGACACGGTGAGCGGAGAGGAGCCGAGAGACGGGATAGGGGTGGCGGCCAAGGGCCACGGAGCGAGGCGAAGGCAAAGTACATTTGCTCGCGGAGGAAGCAGCAACGGAGGCAGTAAGATAATACGAAAGCTCTTAAAGGGGGCAAAAAGCGAATTGCCGTAAATCTTGGCACAGGTGGGGAAGCCGCGGGTGGCGGCTGCGGAGAGAAAGAGAGGGGTCATTTAAGCCACGGGGCCCGATTCTCTTCGGCTGTAAACGACTGCCTTCATCCCCCCTCCGCGCCTCGCGGACCGTACCTCGAGCTCTCGTAAAAACCTCACCTCGTCCCTTCTGCTAATCGGCAACAAACACATTGTCTTTGGATTGTTGCGCGGCCGCGTACCCTTTCTACCGGGCGGGCCCCGCGCACCACGCTCATCCCTCGCGTCCTTTCTTGCCTCCTCCTCCCTCCCTCGCCCCCCTAGCGGCCCACTTGTGCCTCTTTCGGCTGCCTTTTTCGGTAAATGAGCCCGGTTGTTAGCGTTTCCGACGACCCCCTTTCCGATTTGATCGATCTCACTCCAGCGGGTCTCGATAGCAGCGTCGACTGCGGCGAGGTCGTTCACGATCTCTTCTCTTCGCCTCCCTCGATGGAAACTTTTTACCTCGTTAAAAAACGCCCAACGTCTCGTAAAGCATTCATTTCTGCGGCGTCGTGCGCGGGTAGCTTTACACGCAACGAGATAGAGGCTTCCGTAAGCGTACCACTGCCCGCGTAACGGCACCCACGCTCTAATCAGCCACGATGCTAGATCCTCCTGGAAAGGCTGTCAGTCGCGGCCGTCGACTATCCAAGTCGTCGGCTCGGCTATCATCGCCGCGTATCTGCGTTGCGTGATCCAGGCACCTACGTCGCAGGTTACGCGTTTGTGCGTACGCGAAGGGCAGCGCCCGCCCGTCGGCACCTGGTGCACGCGTCGAAGGTGTGGACATGTCGCGGTCGGGTTCGTGAGAATGCGCTGGTGTGCGCCCTCTGGCAGGAACACTCGCGCGCTGGTGTGTGCGTGCGTGTTGCAGCGAGCTGGTCCGCCGCACGGTTTTCCACGAGGACGAGGCGACCGGGGAGAGAGGACGAGAAGGTAGAAGCCCCGGCTAATTAAAACCGCGGATGGTAATTAATTAAGCAGACGTCAGAGGAGATCTTAGGATTCTACGCGCGGCCAGCGGTTCTCCGGGGCCGGGCATCACTAGGAAATCGAATCTGACGAACCGACCGACGACTTCCACGCAAAAACCATCCCGTCCATCCCAGCGATAAATAACGCGAGCAACCCCGCCGCCCCTATCGTGCCTCCTCGGCGACAACACGAATCCATAAATTACGAATCCTCCTTCATTTCCCTTCCTCTATCCCGAGGAGGAGCGATCCCTTTTTCTGCGGATTGGTCAGGCGGTCAGTGTTTCTCAAAATAGTAATCCTCCCGCTGGAGAGTCGCGCGCGGCACAGCTCGGCGCATGGAAATCGATGCAACTTTTTACGGGGTGTCTATCTCATCGCTTGGTACATTCGTTATTTGCAACAGCTTCTATGCAATCACTCCAGTTGCAATCGATAACATGGACGGGAAAATAGGAAGACGGAAAGCAACGTAATCAACTAACGATCCGCATCGCGCGAAACACAGGCAGCTTCGCCTCCCTCCCTCGTCCCACCCTCCCGTGATCCGAGCGATATAAAAATGTATTATCGGGTGCGCGGGGGAGTGCAGAGCACAGCTACATCCACCGCTTCGATTCCCCATCAAATCGACAAAATGGCTCGAGTGGCCGGCGAATCCGTGGCAATCGAAATTACAGCAATTAACGTTATTGCGCCGAGTGCCGTGTCACGCGTATCCGTCTTGTTCTTCTCCGCGCGTTTCAATCCACTTTCCCTCGGTTTTCCCCGATAGGCGGCTACGAGCACGTCGAGCAAAAGGGGATTGAGAGTGGCTCCGATACCGCCTGGCTATATAGCGAGCGCTACTCGGCGGGCGGAAGTATATTGTGTCCGATAAGGAACGCGGCTGAATTCTCTTTCTGGCGTTAACCCTGTACCGACTCCTCTCGCCCGTGTTAACGTCCCGATCGAGCGAGAGCCTGCGATCGCTCCAACGAGAACGAGGAGCGGCGAAATTCTGAAGGGATTTGATAAACTGGCGATGCTGTTTGTGTCGGGCTGCAGAACATTATCCACGAGTGTTCCTTGTCTTTGCGTCGGACAGTTCAACTACCAAGAAATAAGTCTAAGAAGCGGGATGAAATATTCCGGCACCGGGTCTTATTATCGAGAGGAGCTCGGTTATCGTACTATGAAAGAGGGAAGCTTTAGTTATTACACTACTCGGCGAAACCCGTCCACATTCTAAATGCATAAGTAAAATATTCCCAGTTTCCTTTACTTCGGTCTGTATCGGAGTGGCTGCAGCGTCAAGCTTTCAGCCGTTCCGCGCGAAAACCGTATCCCCGCGGTCGGATAGACAGAAAGAAGGAACGATAAGAACGTAGCCAGCTTTTAGACGTTCCCAGGGAATACTCGGGATATTGTCCACTATCCGTGGCCCCGCGAGCGCGCTAAGAGGATCCTAATTCCGCGTGTAACCGCGCGATTGTTGTTTATTATTATGTATACTAATGGAGCTCTAAGGGGCCGGAGACCTCCCGGGCTACTCCGATTCGAGAGGATTTCGCTAATTCAGCGGGGCTTCCGCTCCTAACGATGGATCATAGCGCGAAATGGGAATATGCGGCTCTCGCGCGGAAGAAGCTTTTTCTAGCGGGGCGTGAGCGCGGATTACCTGGCGCGTGATGCGCGTTGATTCCCCTTAACACGGGATCGTTACAACCGATGCTGCTCGCGATCTCGACCCCGGCTCGATCAGCTCCTACCTCGCCTCAGATCGAAGGCGAAGCAAGGCAGGCTTCGTCGACGGTCGTCCAGGAATCGTAAAACGTTGCAGAGCTCGTTATGCAACCAGTGGAAATTGGCCAGATCGAACGACGCCGATTCCACCGTCGAAAAGTTCGTTTGCAACTTTCCTCGTGAAATTTCTGATAGTTCCCTTCGGTTGTAACGTATAAAACGTCCGGTTTATAGGTCCTCCCTTCTTATTAGAGCAGCTACCATTAGGTACACTTTTACTTAGCGTCACAGTTACATGGATGACAGTTAAGCGTGACTGTCTGTAAGTCGTATTAACACCCTTGAGTGACACGGGGTTTGGAGAAAGGCGCCCTCAAGTCGAGAGCAAACATTTGGGGACACTGCAGAAATTGTTAACGAATGTTTCTCTACCTAAGTAGTAAAGTGAAGAAGATATGATCGAATCAGAATGGTGAAAATGAAATCACCGTGATCGCCCCTTTTCCATGACGACCGAGCACTCGAGGTTCTTCTTATAGGGTGTAACCTCGGTTTCAGAGTAATTCGTGGTGCTGCATCAGCGCCAAGTAATCGAGAGATCGGTGAATCAGTGACCTGCCATCGTCGCCCCCCGAAGAAGTCGATCGAAGGTGGCCGGACTACCGTGCGGAGAGAGATCCTAATCGAGAATGCAGTCGCGTTCGGGGATCAGCCACCTGTCGCCAGGCGACCGGGTGTCGGGTCTCAATCCGGTCACCCTGTAGACCGTGGCTCCGGGATAAAGCACGGTAACAGAACACCTAAGTAAGAGGTTCGTCGTGTATGGCCGTGGAGCTCGCGCTCGCGCGCGCCCCTCTATGCAGTCGAGTGGTATATTAGCGTGTGTTGTTTGCACGACGATGAGCGTAAAGACGAGAGGAGAGAGGGAGAGAGAGTGAGTCGGCGGGGGTGTAGCGGAGAGCGTCGAGGGCGAGACGGAGGGAGCGAGAGGGGCGTCGCGGGTGGAATGAATGAGAAGAGGAGGGAACGGAGGCAGCGGAGAGGCGAGAAGGGAGACAGAAAGTACGAGAGGGAACGGCCGTTGAAATGGAGAGGAGAGAAAGGCAGAGAATGTAGAGGGTGGTAGTGTGGGAAGGAGAGAGAGAGAGAAAGAGAGAGAGAGAGGGAGTGGAAGCAGAGCGTAAGGGAGAAAGCGAGATGGAAGGGAGAGCGCAGGCGCACGTTGAGTATGTTACGGGGATGGCCAGAGGGCAGCTAACGTTTATAATATTAACGCTAATGGACTACCTTATACCTTATATACCGTCCGACCCCTCGCCTGCCTCTTCCCCTCCCCTTCCGTCTCCAGACACCCTTCTCAGCCCTCACCAAAGTACGGGATAATATTCATGGATGTATTCAAGCTAATGCACCAAGGCGTCCCCGGTGAAAGGGAGGAGGGCAGGGAGGTTGCCACGGGAAAGAGGGAGAAAGAGATCGGGTCGGACGAGTCTGTAGGTAACGCGTGTATAGACAGGCAATATACTTATTTTAAATTGACTCCTAAATCGGGACCAGCCCTCTCGCGCTAGCCGACATATTTTTCGAGACGGCGTCTCGATTGCTGACGCGATCCCCCTCCCCCCCCCTGTACCTCCTCTCTCTCTTGCTCTCTATCATTCTCTCTCTCTCTCTCTCGTTCGCTCGTCGTGGCACGGAAAAGCTTTAAAAGTAATTTAGCGATTGTCACCTCTGGCAATTTGCTCGCGGACGTTTCGTTTGCCTCCTATCCTTTTTTTCTCTCGTATTTTTAAATAATTGGAGGTGACGCGAAACGCGAATGGATCCAATAAATCTCGCATGGCCTCCGTCAACGCGGTAATTCGTAAATGGCGCGTCTCTGAAAGGCAAGAATAATAAAACGCGATGCATCCCCTGCACGGGGGTTCGCTCCTCGTCCTCATCGATGTATGCATATATGTAGACATATATAATATATATGTATACATATAGACGAACATGTACGGGGGAGTAATATTCATAATGTAATGGAAGAGGCGTAATGTAAGCTAATGCATCCTGCAATTTCTTGAAAGCATTCGAATAATTCAGCCGCAGCCAGTGTATTCCTAATATACTTAAAAATTTCTGCCAAGTATCGAACGGGGAATAATCGACAGCGGCGGCGGGCGCCTTTATGAGATTGAAAACGCGTTCGAGTAACTGCTCCTGGAGGGAGATCTTATTTCAAAGCGAGATTCTCATTCGCCAACCGGCCAGGCCCTCGTTACGTAATCGATGAAAGGGAACTATGCGGATATCCCTGCGTGCTCCCCCTTCGAAGGGATGCCCTTCAAAAATTTGTCATCGACCGCCAATTCCTCTAACGAGGAGAACAATTTTTGCGAGAGAGCTGAATATACGAAAGCACGATCGGGTTTCCTTTTGGCTCCGGATTTGGCATGGTGCATTGAAGGAGGTTCAATTCCAGAATCAAATTCGAAGACTGAGGAAAACACGGAGCGATTATTAAGTTGTAAGGGAAGAGATGCATGTAAATGATTTGCAGTAAAGTTTCTTGATTCATCGAGCAGTCACTGAGATTTCTAACCCGACAATATTCGACACAAGGATACTACATCCCAACCAGCGTTATCGACATTTCCAAAAACCCGTGGAACCCTCTCGACCCTCCCGGGGGGCCGACTCCTCTCGACGATTCATTAAAAATAATGGATATTCATTAAAAGTAATGAAACTCCAAACGCGGAAATACAGGCTCGATTATTTGTTTCAATCGCGCTTAATGTAATTAAAACGTCCGTTATGTGTTTTTTTCCTCTCCACCCCGAGGAAGACCCTCCTCGCGAATCGAAGCGAACGAGCGTATCTTGAGTCGCGCGCCGCAGGACCGCGTTGGAAATTATATTCCTGCGCGGCGATTCGCGTTAAACGAAGCAATTCATTTACGTCCGTCGTCAGGTTCGATTCGTTAAATCCGTATCCCGGCGAGCGAGATCTCATTTTAATTAACGAAATAAACGAGGGCTTAAGGGAGGAGGTCGGGGGTGGCCGCCCGTTCAATAGAAAAGTATCGCGGATAATTGGAGCGCTAAGAACCGAATTTTCCGTCTTCGCGTTTGAAAATTCGCATTTTCCTGCCGTCCGGCGAGATGTTCGCGGGGCACGTAATTCCGCGAGATGAAATTCTTCGCGAGGAGTGCACCCAGACAAAACAGTTCTCTCCTTCTCTTTCCCCTTTTTCGAACTTCTTTTTATCCGGATAAAATGCTAAAGACACTCTAAACATCGCGATATTATACACTGCTACATTTATTCCCGGGGTTTATTAAATCCCACAACGGTATTCCGTCCGTCGTCCGTTCCTTCGCGAAACGTTTCGTTCAATTGGGTTAATGTTAGCCAAACATATATTGAAAATACCTCGAGAAAACTATTTGTCCGGCGCTATGTACTACCGCGCAAATTTATTCGGGGCTACGAACCGGGATTCCCTTTGTTGGCCGTAATGAAAATTTACGGAGACTTCAACTATTCCTCTAATTACTTTCGGAACGTTATCGAAGTTTCCGCAGCGACTCTGCGGCGACCTGGCGTGTTACGAAATTTGTATTAGCCGTGTTTCGACTGTAACACCCCCATTAAACGCGCGTTTAATATCGCCCGCCCATTAAGAGCGCGTTGCAAAAACGTTTTGCAAGCAAACGTCATCAAAAAGCTGCTAAGGATGTCTAAAATTTAAAATTCCACGGTTTTCCAAAGCTCCCGCGAAAGACTACCGCGAAAAAAGAAAGTGGAAGCTCGCAATTTCGGTAGGTAAACTTTCAACATTGTCTTTGAAGAAGAATCTGAATAAATCCCATCATTAGCAGTTAACCCGCACAGCGTTCTACCTTAATTGAACGATACTTTGTTCACCTATCGATTACCCACCACTCGAACGGCGCGTTTCCGCGGCGGAGGGACGATGTTTGACCCCCTCCAAGATATACTTAACTTTTAATTACTATCATATAACTAATTAGCCCCGTGGTGGCTGGGGGTTTTGTATATTAATTTAATTTTCAATCTCACGGGGTAATTCTTGGGCGCAACGTTAGTTTTAATCAACCCTTCGCCCCTCGCGTCGCGCCACCCTCGTTCCGCAGAGTGGGGGCCAAGAGGCGAGGGGGGGGGGAGAGGGGTTTAGACACGAGCGGGGGAGAAGACAGAGGGGTGGCAGAGCCTTGTAGAAAGGGTAGGGGTAGAATGGAGTACACCTACTCAGCTAATAAAAACCGGCAATAAAAACCACCCCTTAGGACCGCTGGCACTGAGGCTCTCGCTCTTTCCACCCTCCCTGGCCCCCGTCCTTTCCCTCCTCCCTCTACGTAACTCCCCCCCCCCTCCCCCGTGCCACCTCCTCCTCCACCCTCGTCTCATCCTCTGTCTCCCGTGCAGCAGGTTTATTCACCTGGCTGGGATTAACTTTAATCAAGTATTTACATTTTAATTCGCTGCCATGTACATTCAAACCGACCTACAGGTCCTTTTACGATAACATCGTCGTTTAATTGCAAACTGCCACTTTCGTACGACAAGACGGCTGCTCTAGCCCGCAGAGAGCCGGAGAGCCAGAGGAGAGAGGAACGACACTATCCGGGATAATAAGTCGGGAGTCGCTGAAACGTGGCCAGTAAGATGCGGACGGGGAAAAGTATGCCTTGTCCGAGGATAGGAATCGTTTGTTGTAAATTGATCGCCGCCTGGGGAGCCTCGCGGAGAAGTTAATTCCCTTTAGTTTCGACGTTTGATGGTTTCCTTCCAAGTGGCCAGAAAAGCTCGCCATCAAATCCTTTCACGATTCGGTCTGCGCGCGGCACGGCGCTTGATGGAAAGTACGGAGCTGTTCTCTCGCATTGAAAATTACATGAAACACTAAAAGCGGATGGGTCTTAGCTGCTCCTATCTATTTTCTGCCAGCGAGACACGCGTACGTACCTACCTACTATTTTCCCCGGCAGACAGAGCTGCAGCGACTAATGAATTGCTGGAAACGAACGCGCGACCACTTCAATATTATCAAGTCGGAGCAATAATCACGCCTAATCTGACGCAGCGCGAGGCTGCCAGCTTATCTCGCGTGACAGCTGTTCTATGCCGGGATACGTTTCTAATTGGACTTAATTGGACCCATTGTTGAATTTCATTTGACGCGAACTCGTCCTCCGCGATGGTAGATAACTCGAAATTGAATTGCTGTCGCGCAAACGCTGGATGGGATTTAAAAACTGCTCGCTGCTTTACACCGGTTTCCTATTAAGCCGGGCTCCCGCTCGTTTAGCTAGATTTTATTTCTGTCACACGTTTCAATACAGAACGGATTCTCAGCTAGAAATACCAAGGAATTTGCAATCGACGCCTGTGCGACACTGATTAGACAGTTAATAAATAAAAGTAAAAATGTACACGTCTCGTTTTCGGCGTTTCTTGGTCATTAAAGAACTCTAGGATTTTCGAGGACAAAATCTCCGGTCTTGGGGTGCAGCAGGTACCTACCTAAAGCATTATTCACGCTTCCAAAATATTTGGGTCGAACGTTTGACAGGTTTTAGAGTCTGGTCGCGAGGGTTTTCGGGATGGTCAAGGACCACGAAATTTATTATTTTACGACCCACGCCGGGGTCTGACGACTATTTTCGCGCCTTTTTTCCCCTCCAACAGAGGTACACTTTTACGATCTCATTCAGGTGTCAAACTTTCCAATTAACGGACACGGCACGGGGAACAATGAGTTGGCAAATTCGATTTTTTGCACGTTCACGCCCGTTCCGCTCGGGACGGAAGGAAACGGAGCCTCGGGTTGTATTTTCGTCGCTGGTTCTTAGTGGATCTCGCGAATCATCACGAACTCGTTTTAAACTCATTTCGGAAAAAATGTGCGTAATTTCGGAGAATTTTTTGCTCGCGAAAGAATGTTTCTTTTATCTTAGATCAATGTTGACGATATATCTAAAACACTAAATCAGTTTGAGGTGCTTTGAAGAGTTTAAGATCATTTCAATTTTTTCTGTTTACTTAAGAAGACCAAGCAATAGGCACAAATAAATTCTCACAAAGCCCAATATCTACCACAGCTGACTCCACGCGAGTGAGAAGAACGCTGACATCTGACCAAATCGCAGCAACATTTTATCGATCCTCAAGAATACTTGAACGCAGCCCCGCTCAGAACCAGCGACCCAGACAACTGGATCTCGTTCTAGATTTCGCGTGCAAACTCTGGCGACGTCGAAACAACGAGGCTCAAAGCTGGCAAACCAAAATAACCCCCTCGTAGTGAAGAGATATTACGGCCACGGGAATACTTTATACACGCGTCGCGTTCAGGCCAGAGCAAATTATGCTATCGATAGTGTCGCGGGGATGAGTGCTCGGCAAAAATAGTCCGTCACTCAGAACGGGGCAGAGCTGTGGATTCGAACGGAGAAACTCGGCGAGATATCGCTGCTAATATCGCCACGGTATCTAGGATCCAATTAATTGATAGCGAAGACGGGCGTTATTGTTAGAATATTACTAGCGTAATCCCCGCGCCATAGATGTTTATAGTACCTCGTTCCCTGCGCCGTGTTTTAGTGGATCGTTACAATAGCCGTCCTATATTCCGCGACCAACTCGGACGTTTCTACACTCCGGATCGCCAGGCCGTGCGCGCAATAATACAAACAACCCCAGAAGAGCCTGAAGAATAAACGCCGCGCGCATTAACCAAGCAGGAATCTCGATACAAGCACCGGATCGGCGATAAAAACGAACGATCCCCTGCCATTCGTCTAACTCCGTTTCTATACAGAGATTAATGGCGAGCTTGATAGAGGCAATTCCGAGGATACGCTGACAAACGGACGCCGCGCTGGACTTTTCTCTGATTCCTCTTCGCGCCAGCGTAACTAGATTTCAGATTTGGGGAAGGGGAACGGAGGTCCACGTCTGAGACGATTGCCGAGCGAAAAACTCATGGGGCGATATCGGGAATCGGTGGAGCGTGTGTGGCGCCACGGTTAGCCATGAGGTCAGCCCAGAAAATCGTAAGCTGGCTGCTCGATAAGGACCCAATTACATTTTAACCGATGCTATCTTTCCGCCACCAGGCGCGATAGCACCCGAGGCGAACTAATTGGCCGCGCCAGAAAGGAGATACGGCCGACGATAGCCGCGTGAATTACAGAAAAGAAGACAGTGGAGCGAAAGGGGGTGAAAGAGGACGGGGGAGGCGGCCGCGGAGGGAGGAGTGGATATAAGCTCGGCTCTCCCCAGGCTGCCCTATCTACGGCGCGCATAATCGCCGGGCGAAAGAAAGCCTCGCGAACGCAATTTCAAAGTTCGAGGCTCGTTTGGCGGCCGGCCAGCGCTCACGTAACTAACTACTTGTTTTGCCAACCCGTGCACATACTCCCCCGCGGCGGTTCGCTCCGCTGGCCGGCTGTGATCCTCGATTTTCGAAAAAGGTTAACACCTCGGCCACCGCGGATCAGCATTCGACCACGTGGCGACGGACGGACGCGCCTGCGTGCCCCCAGCCTCGAGACCTTACACGGAAATTTCTTCTCCCCAGTCTTCCCGTGCCCACCAGTTGGCACGATACCTCTCGACATTGGCAAAACGCTTGACTCTGGATCGCGAGCAGCGGGGACACCCGCTCGCTCCGGGCGTATAGCGCGAACAGGCTCGCGACGGCTCCGTGAACCGTGGCCCCGCGAACCACGCTCGGCTCCGAGCGGAGCAGACGTACACACTTGTCAAGGGACACCTGAGCAATCAATGTCCCAGCCCCCCTACCCCCGAATTCATCATTCCAACGATACACACCTTCCGCGGCTCTTTAATTTGCCGAGTGGCTTTCGAGCGTTATCTGAGATCTACCATATCGATTTTTTCCCGCGATAACGGTCGAGCGATAAACCGCGCCGAGGATCAGGCCAGATAGCGGCCCTGACGCTCTTACGAGCCTCCCGATTGTCCGTGGTAAAGGTATGAACGCCTTACCTGGAGCCACGGCATGCGTAGGCTGTGTTCCCAGGTCGAACGGTAATATTCCCTCAAGCAGCGGACGGTGCCCGCGAGCAGGCAACAACAAACAAACACTTTCCGCACAAGCCAGGCCGAGTCGGCGAACGACACTCCTTGAATCCCGAGCACGACCTCTCTCTCTCTGTACCGATGCGATCACGTTTGTCAATAGGCCACGATTCCACTGGAAGGATCGTTTACCAATGGTCTCGAGCGGCTTGGCAACACGCGAATAGAGCGTGCTGCTAGGCCAGATGCCCACGAGAACTCGTTCGCGGTGTTGGTCCTTCACCGGGGGCAGTCCTGTCACTCTCAAGGACGCCCGCAGCCGCTCGGGAGCAGGCAAGGCCTTCGCTTTCGTTCGAAAGCCCGCGTCTTCCTGGTCGAATTATTGATCTTAAGCTCCGCTTCGTATCGCGAATCCCGGCACCTAACGACTCTTGTAACGCTCCAGCAGCGTCTCCCCTTGACGTCTCGGCAGACTCTGCCTCGCGGAACACTGGGGCCGAGATCCTTGGCCGAGTGGATTCTGCCGAGGTAATCCGAGGTAGTCCTGGCGACCAGCGTGCACGCTCAACAGTCCCACTCCATTCTATCGGTGGCTCGGTTACAGTTTCGGGATGGCAGAGCAAGGAGCACGGATACACCAGCGCGAGAAGACGACGTGTCACACGAAGCACAGAGGCATGCCAGCTGGCGACCGTTCGATCGGGGGGGTCGTGTCGCGCGTGTCTAACGTAAAGCACTGTCAAAGGGAGCTGGATTGGCGTAGAGATCAGGTCGTATGCGAGAACACACCGAGCGCGCGACACTCAGAACATGTACGAGACGCGATCCGAACCGCACGGCACGACGGCAGACGAGCGAGTGGGGCTTCGGAGCCTTCCCCCACCACTGTTGGAGCAGTACAGTAAGTCGGAGAGAGCGCGCCGCGCGTTCGAGCGGGTAGGGTGCCGTGGTGGGGCGCCAAGGGGCGAGGGAGGCCGAGGGAGAGGGTCGCGGTCAGGCGTTAGAGGGGATGCCGGCGAGGCGAGGAGGGGGCAGAGAAGCGCGAAGCGCGGGAGGGATGGCGCACGATCGGCGGGAGGGGTGACCGCGGTGGGGGAAGGATAGATGGACGTCAGGGGCGTGAGTGAAGGAGGGGCATCGATATCTCCCCTCTTTCGCCCTATCTCGACGTACAGGAGAGCGCACTCCACGCTCCACGCGACTTCGCGAGTGAAACATTTCGCGGGTTTCGCGGACGCTGGGCGTGGGATGGGGTCCCGGCGGCCGGAGGGGGAATGGAAGGGAAACGTAGTGAGGGAAGACAACAGTATTCCCGTTAATTGAACGACTCTCGTGGAGAACGAGAGGGGTGGCGGCAAGACGAGGAGGCCCGGGACAGGGGGGGAGGATTACTCGCAGTAATTACTTATTTTTATTACGCTCCGCCTCTCTGCCTTCCTCCCACTCTCCTCCCTCCCCCTCGGCGCTGTGTTCCACCACGACGAGGATGACGACGACGGCAACGGCGAGGAGAGGCGACGATGACGAGAGGGATGGTTGGAGTTGGTCAACGTTATTAAGCCGCCTTTTTTGCGTATCCAATCTGTAATGCGTTTACTTAAGCCGATGGTTGAAGAGTTACGATCTCGCCTCGCTAGGATTATTCCACGGGAGTTTACGCGTCAACTACCTGCCGTGATTACGTGTCGCGAGGAGGTTCGTGATGTCCTGTTTCGTTCGCGAATCGACCCGTGCCTCCCTCCCGCCCCTCCCCCTCTCGCTGTATGAATTCCTGGATGTTCAGGAGAATGGTCGCCGCGGTAACCGTGCAAGTGAAAGAACACTTTCAGCTAATTGAACGACTACGGTCCCCGGGAATCCGGAATGGTGGCCGATTACTCCGAGTAATTACTTATTTTTATTACTTTCAGCCTCTTTGCCCCTCCCATCGGCTGAGTAACGTCACTTATCGCTGGCCAACCACGAGTACCGGCCTCCGGGGTCTACCATATTTCGTTGCAGATGCCTTTGATACGTATCACGCCTTTTAGTAGCACTTAAATACTCGGATTTAAGCGCGCCTCCGCTAATTGTCCGCCACGATCAAGTATTACTTTCCATTCCTCCTGCTCTCTAACCAATATCCAAACTCCTCTCGCCTGTTCCAGTCTTTTTCGCTCACCCTTGTTGATCTTGGTCGATGAAATACAAACGCCTGCCAGCTGAATGGACAATTCTTTTCACTTGGAGCTCGATCCGCTACAAGACAATATTAACTTCGCTGCTATCGCATGGTGCACGCTTCGCACTGTCTCAATAAAATGCATAGTGATCACATCTCCTCCTGTTATAAACGTGCAGCGTAGCTATACAAAAAAACACTCAAACAATCTGACTTCCGATTGCAAACATATTTGCCAATCCAAAGACGCGTGTCGTCCACGCGACGTGCGATGTGTTTATAGCTGTCTAGAATGGAAATTAGAAGTCAATTCTCAGGTGCCTGGAAACTTTGGACCAATCGGAGTAGTCAGTTATTAGCTCGCGACTGTTAATTCCTAAGTTCTAGGGTACATGCAACGTTTGTGGCTACTTTAAGGTATTGTATCAGTTTTGGCCACTTCTTAAAAAATATAATATTTTTCCGTGTAAGCAATAAATGTAACCTTATATTCCTGACGGTATACTAAACAAAATATTTATGATGTGAAATTCTTCAGATAATAAGGATCTGCTAGCAATTTAAAAATAAGATAATAACGCACATGGCCAAAAACAGTGCAATGGTCACAAACGGTATATCTACCCTACACACTTACTAGGGAAAGTAATAAGGAAATAACGTCAGACAAATACGTCATGAAGTCTCACTTGACGCGAGTTTTCTAAAAAGCTTTACTTCCCCTTGAACCTTCCTCTCTTCTACTTCCCTCCCTTCGTCTAATCCCTCTCACCTTTCCACCCCCTCCACTCACAATCTCACACGTTTATCTATCCCCACTTTTCCCAACTTCTCACTTCCCCACAAACCCCTCCATATCCAATTCCTCTCATTTCTTCACTTCTCTATCCCTAGCTTCATCACTTTTTCTTGCCTCCAACCCCTCTATTCCATCCCTCGATCACCGCCTTATTCTTCTAAGCCTAGAGAACGAACTACCGAAGACCTTAACGGACCAGTTTCGGATCAAGGATACCACGATACGAAATCTTGCCTCGACCTTCCGATAGATTGCCTAGAAACTCAGCGATCCATTATCATCCCCTCGCCCTCCCCTCGCATCTCGCAATTTAAGTGGATCGCGCCCAACGCCGGCATCATCGCTAAACGGTGTCGATTCTGCGGAGTCACAGTTGCGGACGTTTGCTATCTGCCAGTTTATTTACCGAGCACAGGAGGACCGCGAAAGGCGATTTAACGGGCGACGTGACGCGTTTATTGGCCACGAGATGAGACAACGCGGCAAGGGAAGTACACCAGATACCCTGCACTTGTGGTCGCCGCTGCTGGGATGACTCATTGATCGTAGGAGTCAAGAATAAAGCGCCGCGCTTCTTAAGGTGAATTCCATGCGCGTGAAACGAGCTTGAACGTTCCCGCGAACACCGCACACGTACACCCACAATTTTGATAACGATGCTGGCGATACTATTGCCTACGAAAGCCCTCGCCACGTATCGAGGCACGCCAATTAGCCAGGTGATTCGTAATTTCAACTCGCCTCGCGTTTTAAGATCTTGCACATCGAGCCGTGCAACTCGTCGCAGGTCAACGACCAATTACACCTCACCTGGCTTGCGGCCACTTTTCATTTGCCCCGTTTTGTTTGCGGGTAAACAAAGGAGAATGCAGCGGAAATCGCGGCGAACGACAGACAGCAGGCGCGCAGACGTGCCAGTCGGTCTCGTTTATCCGGGGACGCGTTTAATTCGTTTAATTATTCCATTATTAATTACTTCATTAATCGCGATCGCGCTCTACTTATTCCGGGGGAGCACGTGCCACCGGGAGGGCGGCGGCGTAGGACGAGATCGTCATAATGCTCTTTTAATAATTAACGCGGTAAATAGTAATGCGAGTGAATTATTTCGCTCGTGTCCAGAAATCATTAAAACCTCGGCTATACAGACGCTTCCCCGGCCGACAATGAATCGACGCTCCACGATTTTCCAGCGCGCAATCTGTCGTTGCAATTACGTCGCTCAAAATAATTAGGGGATCGCCTACTTAAACGACTTTATCGTCCTGCAACGTATGTAGGATTTGCTAAAGAGGATTCGGGGATTGAGGATTACGAGCCCGACGAGGAAAAGTGGCAATTATTTCATAAAAACGTTTTCACCGCGCTTAGCCTCGTGTACGCTTCAATTAGGCTCATCAGTTTTCCGCGGGACTTTATGAAGTCCGAGTGCTCCATTCGTAATTATTCGAGCACCGCGAAAATAAATATCCCTCGTGCATTATCGCGCCGGAATCACAGAGTACGTTCTCTGAAACGTATCAGATACCAGCAAATCTTAGCTACTACGGTGGTTCCTCAAAGCCACCTTCCGCAACCACATCCAACAAACAAAGGAAGATCGATGGAGACCAGCAATCGCGACTGATAAGCAAAGAATGGGCGAAATATTTATGAAAAACCGACGCGGCCGGAGGAGCGGGAAGCACTTCGAGTACGTTTTACAAAGCGCGGCTGACTGGACGCGAAACAATCCAGGGGCCTGTCGTATATTTCCGGCGTCGCCCCGCTGAAATTCTAATTTCGCGCGGAAGGATATTTTATGCTTGGGGATTTTTTGCGCGTTCGAACGTAGCGGAGGCATTGCGATCGGGAGCGTGCTTCATTGTTGTCCTCCCCCGTTCCATTATTATTATCGTTTCTCTTCGGGTTTCGGACCATAAACAACTCGGCGTCGTTGCACAATGGCGTGGAACAATGCTCGCGACTGATTGATCCTTAACTTTTAAAGTGGCGCCTCGGCCGCGCCGCGGTATCGACCATTCCCCAGCCTCGATCCTATCGATGCACTTATCCCGCGAAAGCATTTCAATTTGCATATCGTAGAAACCCGCGCGTCAATGAACACGGGTACCCAGGCATGGGGCCATTGTCGCGATTCATCCGTAGGCGCCGCACAATCAACATTCATTCTGTAAACGTCTCTATTATTTGCCGGCCACGCGCTGCAACCCTCGGGTACAAATTTTATATTGACACGCGGCGAATTTATCGTAGGACGGGGAGCACGGCCGACGACAACGGCTATTTGCTATCGCGATTTCCGCCGTCTAGAGGCTCCCTTCTCCTGAGACCTGCTGGACAAGCTACCGCACCTTATCGCGCCATTTTCTCCCGCTTTAGATTTCAACTGGAAATCCGATGACAGAATGGAAAAGGCAATAGTATGACGCCTCTGTAAAGTACAGAAATAACTGGCTTCGACAGCTGACGGATCGATGAATAACTAATTGAAGGTTGGAGTAACCAAGCAAACCATAGTGTAGAGGAATCCCTAACAAATATATCTAATTCCACAGCACCGTCGCCATCGCACGCAGGCCCCAACAATTCGTTAATGTCCGCTATCTAATCGGTAAAATACACTCGGAACGGGCAAACAAAGCGGCCAGTGCACACAACAGGCCCCCTAGAACTCTCGTTACCGCGTTTTTCCCGATCCACCGGGTCGTCCTCCGAGCCCCGGACTTGTCAAAACTTTTATCTGGACTTGCATCAACCAGCAGGAAAACACTGAAGCGGGGCTGCGGTGGCCGAAGGATCCGACGGTACAGTCTCTGGTCGCAGACAATAGGCGAATCCCTGGAAAGGATCCCGTGGAGGGGTGCAGCAGCGTGGAAGGGGAAAAAACAATAACACGACCAGGCTCACCGTGGTTTCGGATAATTGCACCGGATGGCTCGAAAAGGTGCCGACCGTCTAAGGACCGGCACGCTTGTCAGGAGGCATTAGGATATCTATCGCGGGGCCGAGGATATCCTGCGATCTGCAGGACTCGTTAGGTGGACTTAGGATTGTTTCTTCGTAATCCAATAAGGATAAAATTCCCGGGGAGACATGGGACAGTGGGACTGCCCCTCGTTCGGCTGAAAGTTTTCGAAAACTCTTACAGTGGGTGTAGGTCTCTGGTCGAACTTAGCTATTACCATTTTCTTTGTCCATTTTCCTATGCAGGTGGCAAGAGTCTCCTGTGGATCCTGTCACCGAGCATTCCTTTCAGTTTAAACAGTATTCAGGAGCTCCCTCGAGGAAGTGGTTCTGTCGGGGAACCAATGAATCCTGATCCAGCGGACGAGTCGATGAAATTCTTACATCCATAAAGGGGTTTACGGCGGTTCACTGATCAGACACAGCAGACTGTCTGCACCTACTCCGTTCTACACGGGCGCGCGACGGGCCCCTGGATCGCGCCAAACACGTGCGCGTCATTCGACGGAGAGGATGAACGTTTGCGAGTCGCCCGCTGCACACCTTTTTCCCCGCAAACTTCCGACGATCATTACGAAGCCGCGGAGGGCGCGAGCCTCGTAAACTTGACTCGTAAAAATCGCCAAAATACACGCACCTTACATGGTAGCGTCGCGTAGGCGGGTGTCATATCCCTGTAAAATCATTGCCACTAAAAATCAGAGGTTTCCGCTGTGAATTTACAACGGTCATATTCGACTAGTGTGCGGCCGCGTCGGTGAGGATCCGCCACGGGACGTTGAATATTTTTTAGAACGTGTACGCCGCTGACCAATCCCCCTCCTCTTCATCGTGGAACGAGTTTCGATACGCGGAAGATCATATTTTTTCCTTATTTGCATCCTGGCCGCCAATAAACGCTAGCAAGCTTCTTATAACTGGCGGCAATGCTACCACGCGCTTAACCCAACCCGGTGAGATTTATTATTACAACCCGCGTTTCGTTTACCCACACGTGGTCCGAAATGTGCCGTTTGCTGCCTACGAGATCGATGGAAGCGATGGTAGTGGAAATGAGAGGATGAAGGTGAAGCAAGAAGACGTTGGAAGTTTTAAATACAATTACCAAGGATCTAGGACCGTAGAAGGGGATATTGTATCCAGAATCGTCGAGGCACTGAAATTATACAGCATCGAAGGCAAAGAGTACGGGCTGAAGGGTCCGCCGCTGAAAAATTGACACCGTAAGAGCGTGCAGGGTTTCGCCACTTGTTTGCTCTCTCTTCTCAGTTTCAAATTAGGGATGCTTTCCATTTGCCTGACGTGTGCCCCGCCCCGTGGCAGCTCCTACGGTAGCAGCCTGTTCGAATTCCAAACTGACCTGTCCGCTGAACAACCCACCGCCTTGGCGTGGGGTCCCGTCTACATTTAAAAATCCTCCTCCGAGGCCCCTTTACATTCAAGCGCTCCGAACACCCACTACATTAAAATTCACAGTTTCAACTGACGGCACCGTAAGCGAATACCTCCGGAACAATTATACAAGAAAACGAGCATGAAACGGGAATTTCAATATCGATTAGAAAACCGACAACATCGAAGAAGGAGCAGCGTTCGTGGGGACCAAAAGGGTGAACGACGAACGTTACGACGCAAAAATTAAACGCACGAGTCCACCCGATAACGACTGCGAAACGAAGTCGTATCTGCACCGTGGAATTAAGGAAGATTGACGAAAAGTGAGGGAGTCGAGGAGCAAGCGGCGCGTCGTCGCTCGAACGCCGGGGAAAAAGGGCCGCGGCGGGGAAGAAAGACGGAGTCGCGAGGTACGAAGAAGGGAGGGCCAACCGGGAATATTGAAAAGCGGTCCTACGAACGCGATCAAGAGGGCCAATTACCCTGGGGAGGGGTGGGGGCCGGGAGGGGCGGTACACCCCCCGCGTACGTGCATCGAGCGTATTTTATCTACGTGCCTTACGCGAATACTCGAAGCATACTCGAGCCACCGCGAGTGCTCGCATACGAGCGGCGCATTCGAACGTTCGCCCGTGAATTTACCTGCTCGTTGGTACGCTCGCTCGTTCGAGGAGCGAGGGCACACATAATGTCTGCTACCTACGTACCCTCGGCACCATTGTACGGATCCCAAGCCCCGTGCGTCGCGGGGGAGGTCGACGAGTTAAGGGTGCACCTCGCGACCGCTGTCGTTGGGGACATTTATCCGATCAAGCTCGCCGGGAGATCATTTTTGCGGCGGCAGCGGAAGAATTTCTCATTCATCTCGGGAGAAACGGCGGTTCGGGTCGCTCATGTGAAATCCAATAAATATTCCACTATTCTTGTGTACTTTCCGCCGAGATATTTTCAAATAAAACAGGAATTAAGCCTGCTGGATAACGAATAACGGTAGAAGGAACAAGTCGACGCGTCGAAGTTGTAACCAGAATCATTTAGAGCAGATGTCCCAATTACTACCTCATTTTCCTTTGCAGCATCCCACTTCTATAATCTTCTTCCCAATACTATCCGCTCACTTTCCACTCTACACTCCTTTAAAAATGCGACTAAAGCTTATCTTCTTTCTCACCCGCACATAGTTTAGTCCTAACCGGGCTACTTTGAACTACCTCTGAGTCCTTATATTTGTCTATTTTATTATTAAGATACATCACCCCCCCCCCCCCCTCCCTCATTCTCATTCTTGTTCTACACTACTTTTTCTGAATCTGTTTCGGGTTAGGCATAATAACAGCGATGCTGAGCCTCGCCCTTTCTGTATTAGTGTTCTAACCATTTTACGTTGTTTCGATTGTTTTTTTGTTGTAAAAGAATAAAGACGATTAATAATAATAATAATAATAATACTACCAGTGTCTCTATTACTGTTACTTTATCTACTTTACTTAATAAAAACGTAACGTATAAAGAGTAATGTGCAATAAGAATATTTACAAGGGAACACCGCGAACTAGCACTCACCGATTGGAACGCAATATTGTGGGTGTATAGAGTGACTCAAGACAAGAACAACGGTGTATTTCATTGGGACTCTATCGCCCTTTATGGGGATGAAAACTAACCTCAAACTCAAACTGGCACTTCCACTTTTTCCTGTATAATTCTAAAAATACAACAGACAGAAAAAAATGTTTCAAAGAGAAGTTTAATCGTACACTAAGCGCTGCAAACTTGCGTTAACAAAATTTTGATAAATGTTATTTTCGTTCAGGAATTTCTTTAAACTCCTTCCAAAATTTTGTTAACGGAAGTTTGCAGTGCTCATTGCGCCATTAAACTTTTGTTTGAAACATTTTTTTCTGTCTGTTGTAATTTGTGAGTTATACGTGAAATAGTGGTAGTGCCTATTTCACTTTGAGGTTAATTTTCACCACCTTAAAGGGCGATAGGGCCCGAATGAAACATACCTTTATTCTCGTCTTGAGTCACTGTATAAACCCACAAAAGTTGCGTTCCAATCGGTAATACTCGGTAAGTGCGGGTTCACAGTGTTCCCTTATTAGAAGAACAGTCCCAATTTAATAATAATTTTTTTTAACACCATTCTTTATACGCCACGGTGTTATTAAGTAAAATTAATAAAGTGATACTGGGAGGTGATAATAAAGTAATAGGGACACTGGAAGTAATTGGAAATAGAGACCAACGGATCTACAGCTACTAAGCAAGTACAGGGGAATAAGACACTATTTAGCGTAGAAGTCCATAACAATACGAGGAACACGCGACAAAAGGCGCAACCACGAGTTAATTAATCCACGACCCCTTCCCCGGTGTTTACGCGTGGCATTGTGATTTCGACATGAAAACAAGACAGGAAAAGACAAGTGAATAGGATCTTTCGTTGGCGAAGCCCGCCGAGATTGAATCGGCCAGTGGCGCAATCTTTGCGGGCTGGGACCACTGAAATCTTAATTCAAACCACCCGCGCCATTGCATACGGGCCGCCCTTTCAAAAGCGGCTCGTTTTCAAGAGAACCTTACGGTTGTTGTTCCGCCATGCACGCCCGCTTACAAACACATTACACACACAGTTAGGTAATTATATTTACCTTCGCAGTTTTATTATTTACAGGCCGTCAGCGGGTGGCGAATGAGCCACCCGTCGGCCCCTTGCGTCTCTATCCACACACACCCTTAGCAGCCCGCATTTCTACGTGCTGATCAATGAGGTGGCTTTACATCCTGATGATTATCCAGCAAATATTGCCACGCGCCTGATAATGGTCTGCGGATGCTTTCGAGTTCCTTTCGCCTAATGATTGCGACTGAATACAGGAGTGTAATGCGGTGTTCTTTGAGAATTGTCGACTGTGTTTTATTTGGACGATGCGAAAATACGTCGTCCACTTAATTTCAATTTTCTTATTTATTATACAACATTTACTGCGTAATAAAATCTGTTAGGAATGCACCGGTAGCTTCATATTCTACGTTCCCTCCTCTCTTCAATCCCCCTTTCTCAATTTTTAATTCTATCATCATACCTTTCATTAGTCTATCATCTCCTTAGTACACCAGAATTAATTCTCGACGTTTCGCAAAAATAATTCATCTTTTGTCGGAGGAACAAGGGATTCTTGTAGGAATTATAAATGAAGGGAAGAGAATGTACAATAACAAGGGCCACTCGCGCGAAGATTGCGTGGCGGAATATGAGAGACGCGGGCGGAGGCGTGTTTTTCGAAGACTGGAGACTGCCGGGAGAATCAACAGGGCGGATTAATTCGAAAATGAAGCTCGTAAAGGTTAAAGTGCTTAACGAAGTTCGGTATCAATGTAGCCTGTTAGCTAAGTGCGCGGCTGGCACGGCTGTTTTCGAGATCAAAGGGTTAATTAAACGCTTTCTTTGCCGGGGCCCTCTGTTGCTCGCGACCTCACCTGCTAAATCTGTTTTGCGAAGTCCCAGCAGCGTTGTTCGAGCACGCCCGTCACTCTTCTATCGGCTGGTGCACGTGTGCAACTTCAAACCTGGCACACAAAAGCTGCCACGGATTCTAATTGAATTTCGGTTTTATGTTACGCAGATCGCCTGAAAATTTAATCTTTGCTCTTCAATGCCCCGCTCCTCCTCTCTTTCCCTCTTCGACCCTCTGCTTTTGCGTTCGCTCGTTATACCCAACCCCCTGCAACTATCGCCGTATTTGGCTGAAAAGACGAGCAACTAAATTTAACGTTTAATACTTCCAGGATTGAGCACACTCGTCGTTATAAAAGCGAGTTCTGTAGTCTGCAGGCTTCCCAGCTCCTCGCAGCACTGTGCCATCCGTCCCTTTCCTATCGACGTCGAAAGCCCAACAAACGGAATTGTTATTCTGCAATTGGCACTCAAGGATCTCCCGGGGATTGGCTATATTAAAATATCGCACGATCTCAACGTGCAATCACGTCGAAGGTTAGCGCCGCGGTTCCTCGTAACAACGACAGCGGAACGCCGGCTATAGAAAAGTAACGCGACATACGCGTCGCGCTTCTACGTTAAAACTGCGCTACGATGATGACGATAACGATAATAAAGAGGACGGGCGGCGTAAAGCGTGAAACGAAACACCCCCGGTGTTGTTCCACCGAGGGTGTCGCGGACGGAGCGCAGTTGGAACGAAAAAAAGAACGGGAACAACCATCCTTGAATTGTTCGAGCCCGTGCGCTGCTCGGCGAGCGAGGGTGAAATAATTAAAAGCTGCCGAATCCTGATAGATTGTATCGAGAAATGATACTCGTGACAAATAACAGCCGATAGAAAGCTGCGATAACTAGGAAGACGAGAAAGTAATTATTGAAATCAGATAGGTAGATATTACGTTCTCATAATTGCTAAAAATTTAATTCAACAAGCTCAATTAATACCACTATTATCTGATATTTTCGAAGCAAAGGTCGACACTATTCAAATTAACCAGCATCGGGAACGCGCGTTTGCGCTAATAATACGCGAAAGTAGCGTGAAACGCGAAAGAGGAGCAGCCCTCGGCAAGGGTGGTTCGAGGGTGGCGCGAGGGGAAGCGAGAAAACGTGTCGGGCCATTTCGCGACGGAGGATGACACTGGTACACGCCGGAAACAATACCTCGACACCGCGTACGTAATACAATATTGCGAATGGTTACGCGTATCATTATCCAGGGGCTGTTATCGCGCCCCCAAACACCACTGCGACACACTTCACGCGAGAGCAGAAAGAACGATTTCGCGGCGCGGCGCTCCCGCGTGTCCGTCGATACGTGTGCGTAGTTCCGTGCCCACATTATCCCCCAAAATCTCATTGAGGGTGGCACTGTTAAAAGACAATGAAGTACAGAGATTTCCGTAGGGGAGAGACGAATTGACGAGTCGGATTGTCGGGCTACAATTTGAATTTGGATCCTTCGCAGATGGTATCATATACTATACGAGAATGTAATATAGGATTATTTAGTTGCAAGAAGCTGGTAGGGGAGACTGTTCTACCATGGAACACTTTTTACATTTTACTTTTTTTATTTTTTGGTTAGGATCTTTTTTAATTAAGAAGTGATGATGATCATTATTGAATATTCCTTTACAACATTCTGTAATTATTGTTGTGTGTTACAGTGATATTGAAAGTTAAGAATTATAATGCCAGTGCCATGTAAAATGTTCCATGGTACAACATGGTCATGTACTATGGAACATAACATCTTGTACCTTCGAACACTGTCATATTGTGGTTTATAATCAAAAGTTGCGCTTCCTGAGTTCCGGAATTTTGCCAGTAGTCTTGATAAAGTGGTTAATTTAACATTATAAACTTTGCACGCTCCTCTGATTGATATTTTAGACGCTGAAAGATCTGAAGAGCGTTTTGCAAAGCATCTGGATCAATTGGAGCCTTCTTAACACACTCTTTACTTCGTGGCATTATTATCTGAAAAAAAGAAAAAAAAGTGGCATCGTGTATCTTGGACCATGTACCATGGTACAGGATATTGTGAGTTCCAAGCTACACGAAGGTGCATATTTATACTAATATGTCTGCAAAAATTAGACGTTAGCTAAAACTATTGAAGTAACCATGCTTATTTACACACCAATAGATGTAGAGTACGATGTGCATAATTCTGGTCACAGTTACAATTTAATGTCCTTACTAAATAATAAAATTACAGAAACGAAAATTTTACTTTTGTCTCTTAAAAATTTGTTTATTTCACTACACACACGTGTTGCACCACTGACAAATAAAGCTTCCGTTAGAGCTACCTAGTAGCATTCTCTACAACCTGTAATGAGTTTCAACCGTTTATATAGCACCACTATCCAGTAATAGACAATGTAACACTATGCCCAAGGTACAACAGTCTCCCCTACTTGAACTTCGATGATCTAATATTATCAGATAAGAACTGAAGACATCGTAGTATCATTATTATACAAACGAAACAGTTAAAAGATTCTTCGTGCTGTTGATCACAGAATTTCCATGGAGGGCATGCATAGGACTACTACTTTCCCAGAGTCCAAAGCGCAGCTGGATGCGCAGCCTCCTCGAAGAAGAAAAGGTTGTCACGGTCTTTAAGAGCATTATTCGACGTTTTCGAGGTTTTTAGAGAACTCCAGTGCGGTCAGAGTTCTGCTTGTCAGCGATCGTTTGGCTCAAATTGACCGCGTTCCCTTTCAATGCCGAAAAAGCCCGATTGTCAAAGTTCACCGGAGTGTGAAAGACATGGGGCGATATTGTATGGGAATTTCATTGGCCTCTACCTACCAATCATCGTTGCCTGCCGGTAATCGAATAAACAGCACGAGCGGTCAGCGGCGGAATCAACGAAACGCTTCATTAATCCGATGGAAACCGACATTCTGAGAAAGCAATCCTCTCGAGGCTGCCACTTTTTCGACGAAATTCTCAACGGATAGCCGTCGCTTCTTAACCACCAGCGTTACCTGCTCCCCACTGGATCCTTGTCGATTGCATATTAGGCAGCACCGCAGCGATTCAAGATCGGCCACTGGATGGTGACAGAAAACGGCCGCGCCTCCGGAGCGAGGCGACGCGAGCTGGAGCGCGACGCGACGCGGAGCCGCAGCCTGACGATTCCGTTTGTCCCTGGGACGGAAGTGACGTCGCAGGCACCGACGGAAATTCGTACTGGAAATTCCGATGGGTTCGAGAGGTCGAGGAAGGGAGAAGAGGGCAACAATCAGGGTAGACCCGGCATTACGGCCCCATTCATCCCCTGCTGCCGCCCCTTACCACTCTCGAACCGTATTTGGCTGACAATTCTTCATTTGCGTGCAGCAAACTCTACAGAGCGCGCCACGGCATAGCGAAAGGTTTAAACGGCTCGCAAAAGCCAGCTAAATTTCACACCAATTTGCCGGCTCATTCGTCCGACGATCGAAAACAAAATGTTCTGTATCGCTTGATTTTTTACTCCCCCCAGGTCACCCTTTTTCCTCGCGGATACTTTGCGATTCGCTGACCGAACGCATCGATACGCGCTCCTACAAATCAACCAGCATTGTCTACCGCGCGTATTTTAAATACGACATCCACGGCGCGTTTTTTCCGCCGAATCGAACGGCCGAGAGCGAATTAATCGGGACGGGAATGCTGTTCTCCCGGTGGAGGTCTTGTTCCACCCACCGTTTCTTTTGCATGTTCAAAGACATTGCTACAATAGGGTCAGGCGGACATTTCGCGTGGCACAGTTAGGTGTACATACTGCGTACATACGGCGACGTCACTTGGGCGGTATTGTCAGAAGCTGACTAGCCTACCATCCGGGAATACGAAATTCGGTGGTTCCGCGATATTCCCGCTCCAACTTACCGCCACTCGTCGCGCGCAATCTCTAAGGGCGCGTGACGCGGTCGTCAAATATTTTCTTTCCCGGCGACTCTGCCCAATTCTATTCATCGAACGTCGCCAAGACGTATTCGCGTCTTACCAGCCATTCGTCGTGGCTTTTGTCGAACACTGCGCTGGACAAACGCATCGACACACTTCCCCCGTCATATTTGATAGTCTCAATCGTCGACGAATATATAATGCAATAGACAATTTCAAGAAGAAAAATCACACTCACCCTCAAATCTCCAGAGATTCGACTTCAGAATCGAAGAAGACAGTCTTAACTTCTAATCCACGCGTGGATACCCGACGCCGTCGCATGTAACGTCATCTCTGAAACATGGAATCGTAGGATGAAAGAAGGTTGAGAAATAAAGTGCGCGATCTGGGTACAACTGGCATCGCCCTTCAAGGGTGAAGTTCAGCGTGCTAACTTTCTTCGGAACTGCGAAGTGCAGAGGTGGGGTTAACTCGCTAAAAGTGGAATTACAGAATAACGCGTGCGTAACAAGCCACATCGGGTTCGAATTTGAATTTCGCTAACTTTCGACGCGCAGCCTTTGCGCGGATCCTCTGAGCCGCGTTTAAGGGCGCTCTTCAATTGCAGACGATGCGGCTATTAAGGGCATCGGCGTGCCCAAGTTCAAACCGACGTAGCGCGAATTAACTCGTCTCGCCCACGATGCGCGGTATATTCGTGCGTCGAGTGCGACTGTTAGACACTCGCGACGAGTCGACTGGTCGCGTTCGACGCGGAGGCTATTTTAAATGACGAGTCCTCCTCCAGCTGGACGGTATCCCTCGCGCGAAGGCATCTCGCGTCGGTCAGGTGGTCCAATTTGAGGTGGCGCGACGAGAAAAAGGACCCGACGCTACCGCGGCGGACGTACCTAAATGCGACGCTGGGCCCGGCTGGTGTACGTCAAATTGATCCATATTAATAAGAACCGGTGGTTCTCGCGTTGCCGGATTTTTGCATAAATTTGAATCGGGCCTAGCGCGGCTCGCGGCAAGGGTTGCGAATTTGAATAATCGAGAATAATTCCGAAGTTTTCTGGCCGTGTAAACGCGGCCCGACGTAATCAGCGACGTGGGGGAGGTGGGGGCTTCGAAACATTTCGCGATGTAACGCTTCCGCGATGTAGATACGCGCAGCTAATTAAGCGGCCGCCGACCACCGGACATCGGGAAAAATACGCTGGGCTCTAAAAAAATTTTCCTTCCGCCAACCTCTCGCCTTCTTCGTTTTGTTCCACCCCCTTCAACCCACTTGGTTCGACGGTGGGCGCTCTGGTTGGACGGGATCCGGCGTGTTTGCGATTTTAATGAATCTTAACCACGCGATATCTCGGTTTTGATTCGGCTGGGAGACTGGAACACGTATCTCGATACACTTTTAGTCATGGATCCGCGTACGACATTGATTCAGAGAGATGCTTTATTTACCATTTACAAGGGACAGAGTAGAAATTCTTCTGCCTGCGTGATAGGTACATGGAGGATAAAGTTTGATTAGAGAGATCATCGTATCCATTTCTACGTGGTTGATACCGAGCAAAGGAGTCTCTTATGAAGTACAAGATGATTTTCCAGTTGAATCGACGTAATGTGCATCGTCGCCTAACCAGGCAACGTTGCACGGTTGCATCAGAGAAGCAATATGCGAGGGAGTAGATACGGGGAACCAACCTTAAGGGTTTTTATCTTGGTATGCGGTAATCTGCGACCGCGGCGGCATCGTTCCATCTCCCGGCAGATTAAAGCGAATCTTATTATATCGAATGACGAGATCACGTGATCAATCACAAAAACACACAACGAGACTGTCGTGCCTCTAATACGAATCGGAGGAAGACAGCGATACTCGGGGAACGGGCCACCCGTCGAGAACGTGGAATGTGGAACTGTACCGACAGGGCCGGCGATGCACGTCCCTTCGCCCCTTCGATCACGCGTCTTCTGTCTTTTCGCCCTTCTCCCTTTTGAATATTATCCAATGGAATTCGAGAGTCGAGAAAATTTCAACCTCTTGGTCACTGCTGCGCGTTAAATACCTTCGACATTATCGCACCTTTTAGTCACAATAAAACGATTCTATCAGAGTCCTGGGATTTGTAACGTTTAACAAAGTATCGCTAGAAAAATTCGCGCGCGATATTGCCCGTGTTTCTCGCCCCCTTCCACGTAATACGTTCAATTTTTTACACAGTTCATTGAGGCCCTATTGAGATCGACGCCTGGACCGTGTTATTACAGGTTGTGCCTATTTACGACACCGCGTATGCCGTTGCCTCCTTCGGAGTCTGGTCCCGCTCCTTTCTCGGTCAAATGAAATTTTTTCTTTCACGAAATCCTGTTACCTCTGGGACTCCCCCGGCTTGTTCCGTGGCCCGCGGTCCCTACCGTCCTGTTATGGTCTATCCCATTATAATTCCGAGCATGCACGCTCGTCGCCCGTACGTCTCTCCAGAGAGATGGAAGAGTGTAAAACGTCGGACACCTGGGCAGAGAGTTTAGCCGGGTATTGTCAGGAGACAAATATGAGTTAATACGTCATCCAGGGACCTATTCAGGGCCCAGCGCCGACGAGAATGGTGATCACGAATTGGCCGGCGTATAAATGTGTTTTAATTGTTCCCTCTCCCCCCATTCGCTCCGTCTCCCTCTGCCCTTCGACAGGCAACCCGTTCCCTCTCTATTCCCTCGTTCCTCTGCTCTCCCTAGCCCGTACCCCCGTTCGAGGAACGCCGTTCACAGACGGACCGAGACGCGATACACAATAAGAGACGGCGTTAAAGAATTTTCTATTATCTTATTGTTGCAGGATGGCCTTTTGTGCGCCGATACGCGGTTCCTCTAAAGAGCTCCGAGCGTTGATTTCGTCATTGGATGCCTGTGATTCGGTTGATATAACGGGGGGTGTGCATATTACGCTCGAGTACCTGGAGATTCGGGACGGTGATGGGTGGCTACAGCTGCGAGTTATGGATTCACTTTCTTCGAACGTTGATTCTTTCGTTCTTTGTGCTTGAATCGCGAGCGATCGATGTCCGAGCACTTTGATTGGAGTCATCGTTCGTGTTTATCACGGGGGGATACCTCGAGGCATCGACCGTCTCGAGGGAAAGAAAGAGCAATCTCCGGAACCCCTGGGGAATGATGGGACAGAAGAACAGGGCGAGAAGGAACATTTTACAGCAGCTGCTCTTCAAAATTCCTTGAGTAACAATTTTCAGCAGGATTATTCCGCAATTCCTCCGCAAAGGCAAACCACGCGATGGGATGTATCGGAATGTATCAAGGTATCGGTGACAGAAAGAGCTCAAAACCCATGGTCATGTTCCTCGAGCTCTTCGCATGAATGAACACTTAAGTGCAGGTACTTAATGAATGAACACTATTATAAAATTATATTCTTAACGCAATTAAATCCACTTGCTGCAAAAATTGTTTGGATACGAAGCAAGAAATTAAAAGAAGTCTATAATTAAATACTTGCTTATTTTAATAAATTATTTCACTCGTTTTAATAAAAAATGTTCAATCACTGGTGCGTGTTCATTTACTAGTAGATACATCCACCCTAGAGATACAAGCCCATGGCGCAGAGGGACGTAAGGTGTACCTGGAGCACGTTGTCAGTGGTGTATCTCCTCATTGACATGATGGACGGCCGACGTGAAATTAACAATCTTATCCGGTCGTTAATCCCGTCGTGCGTGGTGTAATGCGCGTCCACACGGACCCTATTAATTAAATTAGGTTTATCTAGGTTCTTTCAGACTCGGTTTCGTTCCGGTATCGAGTCCTCGTCCCACCTCACCCTCTCTGGGCTCGATAAGCCGCCTAGAACCGAAACCGAAAAGTCATCAATTTTTCACGCAGGTAAGTACAAACTGGGTCGTATCCTGTTATGTCCGAGATTCTTTCATCCGGTCGAAGGAAATCGGTCGACCTAGAATCGAGCGGCGCAACGCGTATGCCTCATGAATGAGAATGTAGTTTGCGAACAAGGGAGATATAAATTGTCCAGGCATATCGTGCGCCCTTCTCTCTCTCTCTCCCGGCGGCGAGAATGATCGATTAGCTCCGCGGACACCGCCTTCCTTTAATATCCTCGATATGATAGCCCACCGCGACATGTTATGTAAATTTAATTATGCGATTGTCGTGTCGCCGTTCCGAGAGGATCATACGTCTCGTCGCTTAGGAAGCTTCGAATCGTTCGCACTGAAATCTCCGACGCTTGGCTCCGCTATCCTAGCCAAGGACGAGACCCAGTCGAAGCGAGCTAGCTGGGAAGATCGATGGAAAATTGCGCGCAGAGGGGGCCCACTTGCCGCGTCAGATCACGAAGCTCGATTCGACAGGATTAACGGGGAGGGGCGGGGGAAAAAAGCACGGACAATAATGCACCGTAAGAGGTGGTAATGGGAAGGAAACTCGTGTCCTCGAGAAAATAATCTCGGGGAGATTAGGCGAGTCGTTTAGTGGAACAGCGCGCTCCATTCAGATGCAAATGTCTGTCAACAGGTACCCGGCTCTGTTCTCTGCTTACGCGAGATACGCTCTTTTGAAGCCCCCCCAGGTCATCCCACTCGGTCCCTCTTTCTTTCTCTCCTCTTTCACGTGTCGGAAATTTTAAAAACGATTAACCCTTCTGACGCTAAGAGGCTTTCTACTCGGGAAGAATACAGATTCGTCAGAGCTGAAACGCGACGACTCCGAAGCGCTAGTAAAAGTATTTCATATTATGTAGCGATGGGCTGGATGGAGACTTAGAGAGTGATTTCACAGGAAGAACATCCCATCTTCTTGATCTTCGTGTCTGAATCATCGCGGTTAAGTCGACCTCAGATCCAAGCCAAAACACACCCAACCAGAGTCCAGTTTGCACTCGATTCGGATACAACTAGAACTTATTTAATCTGCATTCGATTCAGTTCGAACGTACAGCGCATTTCGAATCCTGCTCGGCAGCCAATTCCAGTCCTCCGTAGCCTGTGCCAAGTTTCGTCCACTATGATCCTTTCCGGGATACGATACAAATTATACTGGACAATAATCGATGCCTCGGCAACCTATTCCCTATTTCTTTAGGATATTCATTATTCTCTTCCTAATTAAATTAGCACTCGGTTTACGATCTCCTTTTCCACACTCTGTACACGTTGAGGAATCACCACGAATATACCCAAACGTCATGAATATCGCCATTAAAGTCTCCACACAACAGGACCTCGCAAAATCCTGAGCCTGAAATGGCCAAGAAGTACGCCTCAAACACCGAAGTCCATTGCCCACGGCTACTCATATCCATCGAGCCCAGGACTGGTTGCGTTCCACTTTTCGCGATATGCTAAATGGTCCCCTCGATTTGGCGTTCTATTTTCAAAACAGCCTACAAGCTTGCGATACTCTCGATCACATACCTCGCACTACTAAGGACACGCAAAGAGTCGCCGGTGCTCGTCCTCCCAGCCAGGATACACTCGCCTGCTTTCCTCTGCCCCCCTACCTCCCTCCTTTCCGCGATTATTCGCCGGAATTTCCGAGAAAACAGATGAAAATCTCACACGGCGGATGCAAACCAGTTGCGTCGCTGGTTGTCGCGCTTCTCCTTCTCGTTCTGGACGCCGGGGCCCGCTCGTTCCGTTCGGTCGCCTCCGAAGATCGTATCGTGGTAACGTGGCCGCTGGAAACGGGCTAAAGGGGCGGCTAATGCGTCCCGACGACTTCTAACGAATCTGCCGTACGATTTAAAGGAGCCTGTTGATGCTGCAGCCGAGCGAGCCGAGTGTTTGCAAAGCAGCGGAGGAACGGCCGCCTCCAGTCATTCGAATAAGATTAACAGGAAAGCGTATTTTGCACCTGCGCGCCCTCGCCCCGACTTACCTCGTTCCGCCAGCCACCTCGCCGGCCTACAATTACGCGCTTAATCTCGGCTTATTGTGCTGGATAATAAACACTGTTCCGTCGAATACGCCCCTTCGCTCTTTCGCCAGTTGGGGTAGATTGTCTACGTAAAAATGAGTTTAATTCTGTATTCCTCTGTTGGATGATATGGTAATTGCTCCGTCGGTTGGGGAACAGTCTTGTTTATAAATCCAGTGAATTGGTGTACGGCTGTCGCGACGGCGCAAGATCATCGGCCCTTGGCCTTGGTGAACCGTGGAAGCATAATTTTTACGGTGACCTCGCTCAACCGAGAAGAGACTCAGGTATTTACGATGGCACTCGGCCGGTGACATGGGTTTCTGAGACCAATGAATTTTAATTCCTCCTCGGCCGGGGCCTCATTCTTTGGATCCCCGGGCCCCGTGGCAGCCCCGCTGCGACACCAGGACGATGATTTAATATTTTAAGAAAATGAGGGGTCCACCCTTAATTTAAGCTCACCGTAGATGGGACCGTGTTCCTGGCAGCGGGAGACCCAGAAAGCCATTACCCAGATATTCGATTCGACAGTTGAGAAGATGCTTTCGTATATACCGTTCTGCCTACCCATCCTCCGCCTCTATGCTCCTCCAGCCTCGTCTTCTTCCCTTTTCAATAATCCCTCTTCACGGAGCTTACGATGCACCGGACACGCGATCAAGATTCGTTGATTTCGTATATAACAACGCGGATGGACGGCAATTTAGGGAAGTTGAGAGAGTCACCGATGAGAATGGCGGCACCGGGGGGCATCTCCAGAAGCTTCAAGTGGACTGGAAGCGCCGTGGACATCGGTATTACCTCGATATTACCGCGTGCATGTATGACTCGTCGAAATAACAATCTATGTACATTCAGACGGCTGCCAAAGAACTGAAGAACTCTTTTCCCCGACTTTCCCATTACCCACGCTTCGGACATACACACGAGGAGGTACCGTGTGTAAGAACTACCAAGATCCCCCAATTACAAACGATCACAACACAAAGTATAAACAGTTCGCTGGTTTAATTGCACCTAAGACGCGCGAGTACCGAAAAATACAAAGATGGCCCGACGAAAGTCTCCTCGGCCGAGTGGAAGCACGCATTCCACGCACGTGAACGGCCCGAACACGGGCCTTAGGACTCGTCGTCGTGGAGAGGGTGGACGAAGGCAAGCAGGCAGGGGGAGGGGACCGCGACAAAGGACATTCTAGGGGGCGATTCCTCCTCCCCCTCCTGCCGCGGCTTTTTTCTCCCTTTTTCTCCTTACCTGAGAGACCGCGGGACCACAGCGTCTCGACGTTGCCGGTTCGACGACTCCGGGGCCTTATGCCCTGCACCTACCACGGCCCCAGAGAGGGCCTGTCTCGGGCCCACGCAGCGGTACGTCATGCTACGCCATTTTTTTCCGATTGATCGAACTTCACGGAAAACGGGTGTCGCGCCAGCGCCTCGGCCCCTTTTTTCCGCACGCCTTCTTTTTGCTCGTGAACTCGTTACACGGTATTGTTGCCGGTGGACACGGCGAGATTCGGTGGGTTTTGTTCCTCTCTGCGCTGAATTCTTGGAGAGTATCAATTAAGAGACGTTCGATCGTTCACGGTTAATCGTGGGACGTTTCACGTGAGACGAACGGAGATGGGAAAAACCGGCCGCGTGAAATTGGGCTAATCGAGGCGGCATTGAACCGATTGTACCGTATATTGACTAAATCAAAGGATATGAAATGAATATCAAATCGAGCAAGTAGAAAAAAGAGAATAAGGAGATGTTTGTTGACACCGGAGTGTTGCGCGTGAAGAGTCTCAGTGTCGTCTGTGACAGACGTATTCAATGCCTGACGTGATGTACACACTGGCACCCAACGAAAAGTCCCAGATCGTCGGGATCGCGAATGGCCGCAGCGACGCTCCGTAAACGACAGGCTTTAATTCGATAGTAAACGCCGTGTACGGGCTGTATCCGTGGCGTCTCTAACGATCGCGGCTGTTGGAAGTGCTTGCCCCGTACCGAATGACCGGTATTCCATCGAGGGTCCGTGGATATACCCAATTCCTCGTCGATGTAATTGAAACGTAACCCCATTGTTAAGGCGTAATTGACTGACACCGTGCAGCCTCTTGGCTTTACCTTAGCCGTGCTGACTCGATCCGATCGAGCTCGGGGCAAAAACACCAATCAGGATGCCGCGAGCAAAAAACCAGCTCGGTAAAGCGACTAGCTTCTCCTCTAACTTCCCTCGCTGGATCTCTATTCCTCCTCCAGCCGGCATCTCCCTCCTAACCCCACTCCTGTCTGTCTCCTCTGCTTATTCCACGGACAGTCGCTCCCCGGAAAGAGGGAACGATCCACACCGTTCGTCGTTACAAAACCGTTCTATTCCCTTCTTCCTGTCCTCAGGAGACTCTCGATCCGCGATAGCCGCGAAAACGGTCGGACTCGATTTGTCAGCCGGGGTCCCCGATGCGCGTCGCGACTTATCGTTTTCACGGGTCTGGTCGAAAAACCGCCCCGTTATCGAGATCGCATCCACGAGAGCCGCGTCGCCGATAGACGAGCGAGGCGGGACAGGTTTTCAGCGAGCAACAGACGGGAGATGTTAAACGACGATAAGCGCAATCGCGGCAAGAAAGTGTCGTCTTTATGTGCCGATGGGGACGTTTCGGTCGGTGATTATTGCCCGCGCGGCGCTCGGCTCGATCGCGATCGCAAAAAGTTAATAAAGACCTCGAGAGCCCGCGTCAAGGCCGAGCTCGGGCATCGCGACGTAAACCCGGGCGGCCTCGGTGCGGCCAACCGAATCGCGGCATCCGCTTGGATTTTCGGCAACCGAGCTGACCGTTTCAGAAAGTGGTTCGTGACTTTGGTGTGAAGTTTCTTGGGCTTGAAATTCATAGGTACATACGGAATGATATCCTTGGAATAAATCAATTTAATCAGCAATAGGAATGTGTCTTTAAAGACTGCTTCTTCCACCTTCTCCTTTTTTAGGTTAACGAAATTTTACGCGTGGTATAATCTCTCCGGATAACATTCGATCGCAGAAAATTCATCGACGAGATAATGGCCCCGGGATCGCGGGTCGTGGAGCACGTGTTTAAAGGACCAGGAAGCTTTCGAAGACCGTGGTCCTGGTAATGGAGTACGAACCAGGCTGGAGGGGATATCCCTAGCAGGTATCTCTGGCGGACAGACGGACGACGATGGGGTTGAGAATAGAAGCGAGAGACGATGGAGCGGCTAGCAAGGGTAGGGGATTAATTAATAACGTCGGTAATTGGACTCCGTTCGATCTAAGATAGCTTCTATAGCCCCCACCCCTTCCTAGCCTTGCATACCGCGGGGGATATGTGCTGCATGGTCCAATACACCCCTCGTATTTCCACCTGTTCTGTTAACATCCGTTGTTTCGGAGCTCCATTCAACCGAGTCTTGAAGAAAACGTCCGATCGATTTGTTAAGTTTTGGTGTGCTAACTAGTGGAAATAGAAAGTCACTTGGGAACGTTCAAATAGTACTGTTTTTGACAGTATAGCGATCTCGGCAGAGTTGGAAGAAGCGACAGTGGTCGGGTCCGAAAGCCATTTCCTCAGGATTACTCTTTCAGAGATCCACAGACAGCCGATGTTGCAATGAGAAAATGCAAGTTTTTGCCGGTCAGAACGTCATCGTTCAGGCACCGAAGCCCCACGTTTTTGTCAACCTTGGGAATTACCTGGACGAGGAACAGCTGCGTCGCGTCGATGGACAGTCGTTTGTATTAATACCGGGCATGCTTCGAGGGACAGCGATTACAGTAATGCAAGAGAATATGGCCGACGACAGGAGGCATTAATAGAGTATCGAGAGTGGGCAGAGAGTCGGTACACGTACCTGGACCTCGTTGCCGTCATTATCGCTAACCTTGCACGTCCAGCGGGCTCGGCTGCTCCCAGCAATTTCAATCCGATCGCTTCCGAGCGGATCGTCCAGGTCCGCGTGAATTAAGTCACTAACGGTCTAGTTTTCGTTGCTCGATTTAGCCGGGGTAATCGCGCGGAGAAAGGGAGAAACACGCGGATCCCGTCGCCGCGACTTATCGTCCTTAATGACCCCTAATTATATTTAAAGCGCGTATCAATCAACCATGATGCGCGGAGAAAAAGAAGCGATCCCGGCCGGATAACGATGATCCCCTGCGCCTTTCCTCCTCGTCTTGTCATCGTCATTAGCGCGGAGCTGGCCGTTGCGCAGGACGGTATATATAAGGGAGTTGGGTGCGTTTATACGAGGTAAACAGTGCGTGGACGTGATTTAATTGAAACCCGAGGTGGCTCGGCGGTGCACCTCTCGCCGGGACTCGTTGTATGACTCACAGAGTGCTCAGTCAAGAAGTCCATTGACTTGCCGAGTGACGTAAGCAATTAGTGCGCTGTTTTGTTTGCGCGAGTACACACGGCTTAAAGTTGTTTGAGTTCGAGTTCGAGTGGTGCACGGTTAGGCTCGGTGACTCGCCTCAAACCCTTTCTTCCAACAACTTACTCCCCCACCACGACAGAGAGAGCCACCAGCCTCGCTCTCCTTCTTTCACTTATTCTTCTACTTCTTCTTCCACCACTTCTACTACTCTTCCTGCACCTCTTGCTCCTCTTGCTCCTTTTGCTCCGTTCCTGCTTATTCTTCCTCCCCCCCTCCCGTCGCCCCGGCTCGTCCACTCTTCTTCTGCCCTTTCTCTCCCTTGATCAGACCCTTTAAGTTCTCTCGCGATTCGCCCCTTCCTCGCCTCCCACCCCTCGGGCTCCGGCTGCTTTGTCTTTGCCAGGCTCGTTTCCACGGACCAGCTTTCCTAAATCCAAGAAGGTCGTGCCTTCTGGCTGGCGGCTCGTTCTTTTTGAATATCACTCGTGTAATTACAGCGGAATTGTTGCGCTGATCTTATAAGCGGATTCGAGTAATTGCTTTCGCAATCGGGACGCTCGGTCGGCTCGCCTTTCAACGCCCCGGCGAGGGAAGTTTGATGCGATCGAAAAAGTTATTGTGCCCGGCGCGAGTGTTCCCTTTTATTCTCGGCTTCAACCTGACGAGGCTCGATAAGTCCTTCTTTTACCGACGCATTTCAGCTGTACTTACAGCGCGCAACAATGTTCCCGATCAGACGTTAACCTTGAACGGGATACTCGCTGCTTCCTCGCGGTGTCTGGGTATAAATTGTTGCCAAGAAGAGAAACCCCGGTAAGTGCGCCTCCTTTCGGAGTATACGTACTCCGTGAACTGCCACCTCGACGGTGTAACTTGCCTGGTAAAATCCAAACCTTTAATTATGTACTCCAGTGCGTGGAGTGTACCAACCGGCCACGCAATCGTACGGCCGCGCGCAAACACAGAAAATGCCGCACGCTCGATTTTCCACGTTTATTGGCACTTACAAACATGAGAGGGAAAAGCTTTCAGAAAGTCCCGCCGTCCCGTGTGCCCCGGCAGTCTTTAAACATCGGGGTCCCCTCAGACCGCGCGCCGGCCACCTAACCAAACACACCGACCGCATTATCAACACGTGCACTCCCAAAAATTTACTCCACCTGGAACTAATTCGAAGCGTTGTCGCGGCGTTAATTATCCCGGCAAATAATCCGGCGTGACGGGGCGCGACAAGCGACGGCAAATACGCCGCCGCGGGAAGAAATTAATTCCGAGAAAGGGAGGGAAAAGAGGTGGGGTGTGCGTGGAGGGCAGCGGCGAATGGGTCGGTTAAATCATTCTTATATAAGAGTGGACCCGGGCGTCAGGGGTCCTTAACGCGCCGCGACAGGCTAGAAGGGGGAGAGACGAAGAGTGGGCTCGTCGGTGACGCGTGCGATCGCCCGATTTCGCGGGGCCCCGGGTTCGTGCAATAAATCGCGAGTCGGCTGGAGATTACGCGGCAAACGTAATTCTTGTTTGTAGTAGATAAGATAGGGTCCTCGATGAGGCACGGGGATCGCGAGCGGGGGGGAAAGGCAGGGCGAGGGTCGAAGGAAGGTGAGGCGGCAGGAGCTTACACCTCTATCGGCGCCGCTTATCTCAGGAAGTTGTCAAGCAGGACGTCGGGGCAGCCCGTTTAAGGCCGAGGGCCTGTTTAACGTGCAAACTTCTTCTCGGAAACGTGAAAAGTCGCGCCCTCGTGCCGCGCTGGAAACGTTCAAAAAGCGCCGCCACCCCGAGCCCGGCGATAACGCGCACGATAGAATTGCGTTAGGTGGCAGGTAACGACGCCCGGCGTCGCTCTGCGACCGATGCTACGTGACTCAACAGGTTCCTATTGTCGCGAGAGCGTCGCGGTTATCGGTGGCCCGACGACCTCTCGCCGCTGACGATCATCGTTACTCTTTTGATCGATCGGACGTCGTTCCCCAGCTACCTTGGATTCCGCGCTGTCGCTCCGTTTGCCGCCCCTGGATATCGTTGTCGATAAATATTGACAAACACCGATAGCCCGTGACGCGGGTAAGTGGAATTTAAGTGGAAGCGCTAGTGCGCAAGATAAAATACGTGTTCGGTGTAATGTATTAGTCAGAGATATCTGCGAGCATTCGACTCACTCTGACTTCTATTATCTGAGAGTTTTCCGATTCGCGCAGTCAAGTCTGTCGTAACTTGTCGCGCTCTTCGATCGCGTCTCGTTCTTCAAAATCAGAGCCTATCGCTTCAATTAGCCTGAAATCACAGCGTCCACGGTTATCAATGACGGCTCCTACGCGACATCTTCAGTCATTGCACGCTCAATTACAACGCGTTAATTTGTAATTTATTTGTCCATTCTGCCACGCCACTCCGTATCAGTAAAAGGTACAGCGGGACGTCAGCGACGGTAGAAAGGAGATCGTTGAAAAGGCAGGCCGCCGACGAGTTCTTTTTTTCCCCCGGCGCACTCACCCCCTGGACCCCTGCCGGCGACCGTCCTTCGCCCCTCGAGCCCAGGGTAATTCCCATTCCACGCCCCATCCCCCCAAGGGGTTAGTTTTCACGCGGGTTAGGCGAGTAATATGAGCTGCCACTCAAGGGCCGTTCTGTATTACCGGTCGAGTAATTATGGCAAAGCCTTCCACGCACGGGCACTGTCGGCGCCGTCGAAACAACGGGGCTACATTGTAACGTTATGAGTTTAAATTGTTGCTAAAACAAGCAACCGACGGCGGCAGGGAGGAAGAGAAGGACGAGAAATCGTTCAGGCGTTTCTGTCACGGCCGAGTAATTAAGCCCCAGGGCGTTGTTCCCGAGGAGAATCAGAAACACTTTTCGTTTTGAACATCGATGCACTGAGGAATTATTTCTCTGGGAATCGTTCCTCCGCGAGTGTTAAGTGTGGCCTAAATTCTGCTCCAACTTCCGCATTATATAACTCCGATTAGGTAAACAGAGGCTGGTTGTCTTGATTCGGATCGAGATTGATCGCCAGACATGTATACAAACACGAACCACGCGTTCCAAGACTGTTTGATGAGGAACACTTGAGATATTTCGAGCATTCTTTCGCTTGGTCGATGGGAGTGCGTTTAACAGTCTTAATACACTTCTATTTAGTGGATGAGGGTGTAGCTGACAGCCTGGATTCTTCGTTATTGTATCATCGACGAAAGTGAGGGCACTCGAACTCGCGAAGTCTACCAGATCCATTATACGTATCTCGAACCATACGCGACGTCCGTTCAACTTAACGCCGCATCACCGATGTATCTTGCGTTGGATCTCCTTCACCCCGGCACTTATCCAATTAAAATAGACTACTCGCTCGATAGGTACTAAACTATTCACAGCGACTTTCTGTATTCCCAGCGGCAGTTCCCGATTCGTTTCTATGAAAAGTAACGAGCCACAAACAGGAATTCTAAAATCCACAAAAAATCGCCGCTGTCGGTATTAAAATTCCACGCGACTGTAATTTAGCGAGCGGCGAGCTCCGCGTCACAGTCGTTAAGGGCTGCACGCGCTACAGGTACGGCTAACCGTTTAAATTTTATATCCCGTCGGTATTTGTATTAATTACTGGCCGTATTAGCCTAATTAGGCTCATTAGGCGCAACGTACATATTTGGAATGCGCTAATACGAAGCCCAAAGGATCGGCGCATGTTTGCGCGCGTAGGATCCCTCCTATCTAGAATTTAAATTCCGAATCAACGAATCAGAGACTGTAACCGGAGGGAAACGTTGGAAAACGCGTTGCGCGTTGATTATACCAGACCAGAAACTAATCCCGTGAATTTTTCTCGAGCTACATACGTCCGCGTCCTGTTCTCGTCGATGATCGGCGAGGATCGGGGCAACCTTCGCGGCTGGTGGACAAAAATCCCTCGAGCCCCGGCGAGTATCGACACGCAGAGAAGTCGCGAGGCGCGACGGTTACAGCACGGCGCGTCATTCATCGTGGCTTTTCCGGCTGTTTATCGCGATAGTCTGGCGAACGGGAAGCGGCACAATGGCGGACACGTTGGAACAAAGAGCCGCTCGTGCAGGTATCGCGGGCGTCGCTCGGTATCGCCCTCGTAACGTCGTTCGTGCCGCAAGGGTGGAGTGATAAAGAGACGACGGGGGCGACGCGACGTGTCGCGTAAGCGAGAGGGCGAAGCGCACGGAGCCACCGCTCGAACGGGGTGAGACGCGTACGAGCACCGACTCGCGGGCTTCTATAGTTCGATAGGTCCTCGAAAAAGGAAAATAAAACGCGCATTTCCCTGGCGATAATCCCGTCGCGACGCCAATCACACGTCTGCCTCTCGCGCTCCAAACCTGACGGCCTTTTCATCGGGCAAATTAAAGGATTTCGAGCCGGGGATTGCTACTGTGCTCGAGGAACATTGCGTTTCCTCGCTCTGTATAATTAGATGCCTGTGCACGGTTGTCTTGGTACGCTGGATCGATTTAACACGCTCGGGACGGCGTGACCCTACGGCGGGTCAGTGCAAGCAAAATGCTCGGTGGCAGAACAAACCTGAGGCAATGTGAAAACGGTGGTTTTCAGTTTTATTCTGTTAAGGGGTTACGATTTTAGGAACTTTTTTACGGGTTTTAGTGAAAAATATATAACGAGATAGTTACTACACGTGATTTGTTAGGACATAAAGAGCATGAAGAAATTTATTAACTATAATTGTTGTATTAAAGTAAACTGTGTAGTTGTGTAACATCGGGCTACGATTTGATAATTATTATTGCGACAATAATGAGCAAAATTGATTCGTTTGGACTTCCAGCTATAACAAGCGTCGGTCATTTGGTAAAATGTTAGGTTCAGTGCTGTCAGTGTCAATGGTCTTTTTGTTCCAGCGTGAGTAACTGACATGGATAAGTGTGAACTGCTCCATTCCAAATCAGAGAAATGATATTTTTGCCACTGAATCGTCACACAACTAATACGTGTGAATTGACGTTTCAAGTGCACTAAATAGAAATCTGAGAGATTGCACTCTCCTGTCAGAACGTTGAGATATTCGTAACTGAATTTGCAATAGGGGACAGTATCAACTCCACTAATCACAACCGTAGCGAGATCAGGATTCTGAGAGCACCTGGAGAAAATATAGAAAGTAACACAACGCGGCCCGCGCGATAACACTAAAAACGTCTCTTACCGGGTATCTGGTCGCAGTATCTTTAATCGTGTAGATCGGTAGAACGGCGAACGGGCGAGCGTGGGCGATTTACAATCGCCGGGCGAGCGAGATCGCCGGCCAAAACCGAAATTTATTGGCCGCGGCGCATTCGTTCCGTTAGTCGATTAGGCTTTGCGCCTCAGAATCGGCCCCGATAAATAATAATTTGCCATCGCGGCGACGTGGAATCGCGTGTTTACGAACCGCGATACGAAATAATCGTGGAGCACCGTTCGCTCGGCCGTCGGAATATGAATTCTGCGAACAGATAGCGTCCGTGCATACCATTTGCAAAAATTTGCTAAAAATAGCGTCCCCCGTGGCTGATAACTCGCAGCACTAATGTTCAACGTTCTTTGTATTCGTAACGCACGTGTTCCTGTTATTTGCCAATAAATTTGCAAAACCAGAGCAATTATTCGCATAACACTAAACTTTCTACGTAGGGGAGAGTTGCCAATATCGTACTGGTCACCTAAATCGTACCTCATCAATTTCTTAGTAATTAATGAATGTGAAAGACATCTGACAATGAGAATATCACGTAAATGCGAAATAGGAAATAGAAAAAAAATTTGTGCGTGCTATAAACATTTTAAAAAATCGGGTATGATTGATGTAACTTTTTACCAGTTTATTTTAGCTGATAATAATCAAACAATGCAATTTTGTCCTGTATTTTTGTATTTTTCTAAAAGCGGGTTTAATGTAGAATATTTTACATTCATTTTAAGTACATATTACATTCATTATAACGTTGAAATTGATATTTATAAATAAATCCAGTAGAATTTGACAACTCGTATGTTATATAGGTTATGTACATACATATATCATATAAATATGTTATTGCGGCCTGTGTGTGGTCCATACATGTATATACACATGTAACTATATAACAATCATTACTTTATGTTGAATATTTTCTTCTCTATTTGTTATTTATACTATTTTTAGTGGAAGTACGATTTAAGAGACCGGTTGCCTTTTACAATATGTGACAAAAAGATTAATAACAAATTAATTTGTTCTGATCACAAGATTAAGCATATAATAGTAGGTGCCTAAAAGATCAAACTACAATATCCAATGGCCATTTGCATTCAAATTAGAACCAAATATGAAATATAACGTAAAATGTCTTAAGTGGTACGATATAGGCAACCCTCCCCTAGTACCTATTCAAATTAACTGACACAAAAATTGCGTTGGTACTTAGAATTGAAACGCTCGTGGCAAACTCTAGAAAAAGAATATACCGCGATTTGAGATGTCTTACCTGCTAAATTCCTCGAGGCAAAAAATCGGAATGTACCCAGTGACGATAAAATACGACGGAACTGGAGCCAACACAAAGGCTCGGCCACGTCGAGTGTCTACATATGTGTATCTACACTTGGTTCCCCATCGACCAGCGTGAACTCCGTTTCGATTTTCGATCCATGGTCGTCGCGGACCTCGCGGTGCACGTAGCAGGCTCACGGACACGTGCGCGTGCATATGTATGACGACGATAATAATAATAATAACGGCGTCGGTGCTTGTGCCGCGAGAAAATAATGTGAGAACGATTTCTTCCTGGGCGCATCATTATCTCCCTCTTTTCTGTTCGAGGCGATCGATCTGTCGAGCCGATTCCGAGCCGGACCGGACAACCCTGCAATTACTATCTATTATCTGCTGGCGTGGGTGTAGGTATAATCTCGCGATCGTGTCGAGAGCCACTCTGTTCCATTCCCCGTCCTTGTCCAGCGGCCGTGCCCCCTCGACGAGCTCTCCCCTCTGTCCCCTGCTCGCTCTCGCTGCTCCACTCTCCTTCGAAACACTAACCTCCGTTAACGGAAAGCAGAGCAAATAGAGAGAAGCAGCCACCAAGCTCGAGAGGGGCAACGGCCAAGATACCGTCGATGGAGACGAAGAGAACGAGGAAGGTTACCAGCTAGTGTCGCGCGTCCACGCGGAACCGGTCCTTCCGCGACTCCACTGAAAATCCACCGATTTTTCCCGCCGCGCGACACTTCGGGACCATTTCCTCCAACGGTCCCGAGGCTGCCTCGGAACCCATAGGGGCACTGTCCCATTACTCGGTAATCGAATACTCGAGCCACGACGGCCACTCGAACAAACGAGTGCCCCGGTACAGCGGGCCCGATCGCGCGAAATGAGTTTCACTCGGCTGATGTTTCAAGAAACTGCGCGCCGCTGAATGTATGGGCTCGTTGCGTCGGAGGCGACGGATGAAAGGGATGTTTGTTAACGAGCGCCATGCATGTATCGGTGCACGTATTGAGATTGAAGAATCCGCGCGGCAGTGTGACAGAGAATTCGATGTCGAAGGGTCTTGGGAAGGTGGGATCTTGTACGCGGTTAAGCTTCACTGAATCCTTGCACCGTGATCGGTATACGATCTAGCGAATAGATGAAAATGTTCCATCGGAGAGGTTGGTTCTTCGTAGTTTAAGTAGATGCGGGATTGAGAAGCAAGTTGGTTCCAAGAAACGATGTTTAGAATAATGGTCGCGGATGATACGAAGGGAGCGGGGAGATTTTCTGGTAACGTTACAGAGTGTTCGTTACACAGACGGCGATAGTAAACAGACACGTAATTATTGAAAGCAGTTGCTCCGTTTTCGAGCTTTCAATTTCTTCCACGAGCGCTCGCTTTATTAGCATATGCAAATACTCCAGAAAAGAGGGCCAAGCTTATTTATGTATTTCGGTACAGACACTTTCCCCCCTGCCCGCCGAGAGATTTACTCCCGTTCGAACTCATTTTTACGAGCATCTGTTACGGTCTGATTTACGTCCGTTTAATGAATTTATAATTTCCACGAGACCTTCGTCCGGTTTGAATACAAATACCTACGCGAATGTACCTCGATTCAAATCGTGCGCTAGTGAATTGGATAATTCCATGGACAGAGGGGGTTAATGATAATTCAGTGTCTACCCCCACACTGCACCATAACATTGCAGCAACGTTTCTGCAATATTGCGGTGCAAGATTGCAATGTTGCACCATAACATTGCAGAGACGTTGCAGATTCAGTCCTATGTCCGCCTTCGGAATATTGCAGGTGTGAATTTTTGCAATGTTGCGGCAGCATTGCAAACACGTAGTCCTGCAATGTTCCGGCAATTATTCTGCAACGAAACGGCAATAAAAAAGGCCAACGAGAATCTACTCGACGTCATATTTCAAATTTCGTCAAAGTCGGGTTACCTTTAACTCATCGACATTCATTTCACCGACATTGTTTTCATCGACACGATTTCACCGACACAGAGTTCACCAACAATGTTTATTTACCGACACCTTGAAATCACCGACACTCAGTTCATCGACATCGATTTTGGCCGAAAATTATTACACTTACCGTCATTTGTTATCGTTGAAAATGCAACTTATCTACACATTTATTTTCGCGCATAAAAAAATAAAGGGGCGAATGATAAAAATTATGCCAAAATTATTAAACAACTACTGCACGTAAGAAAGCGAAGCGTATACTGACTGAAAGAACGATAACCCTTATAAACAACAACAGAAGTCGGGGTTGATGTCGATGAACTGAGTGTCGGTGAATTCAAGGTGTCGGTAAATAAACATCATTACAAAATTAAAAAAAGATGTGAAATCAAAATGAGCTGCTAGTACATAAAGATGCTTTCCAACTGCGCTTTAGATGACACAACTACATATGCACAGCTAAAATTCCATTACTCATAATGGCTATTTATACAAAGAAAAAATGTATTAAATAATAATATGCAGATATATTTTTATACAAATAAATATTTTAATACGAATAAATATTTGATTCAAAATACTTGGCGCTGCGCCCCGAATTGGTGTTGCTAACCTCAATAAATATGTATAAATTGCATTAATCCTCTTCTTTCTTTCTTGTACGTGCATGCGTGCGTGCATGCGTGTGCATATGCTACGTATGGCATTAGAATTAAATATATGTAGAATAAATCTGATTGTGTTTCTAGTATGTGTATGTATATGTTTTTTATATTGTAATGGAGTTGTAAATTATTAATACTAAGGCAAATAACATTTTTTCGGTTGCGCAGCGCCAAGTATTTTGAATCAAATATTTATTCGTATTAAAATATTTATTTGTATAAAAATATATCTGCATATTATTATTTAATACATTTTTTCTTTGTATAAATAGCCATTATGAGTAATGGAATTTTAGCTGTGCATATGTAGTTGTGTCATCTAAAGCGCAGTTGGAAAGCATCTTTATGTACTAGCAGCTCATTTTGATTTCACATCTTTTTTTAATTTTGTAATGATTATTATCTTCTATTTTTTGTGATTTTCATGTTTTCATGTACTTGGCGTATTTTTTACTTTTTTGAAGTTTTTTATGGGGATCTCACGTCTTTTTACAAAGATATTATTATCTTCTATTTTTTGTGATTATTATTACTTTCTATATTTTGTGATTTATTTGTATCATGTACTTGACGTAATTTGTTTACTTTTTTTATACAATTACAGCATAATAATTATCAGCTGTTGAAATATACAATTCGATGAATCTGAAAGCACGTACAATTCCTTGAATCTGAAAGCACGTACAATTCCATGAAACTGAAAGCACGCACAATTTCATGAATTGTTTTATCAAATCGAGAAATGTTTTTCGTGGTTAAAAAATTAAAATTTCCATTCATAACGTCATTTTCTGAGTATATTTCATGGAATAGTATTTTTTAAATTAATTTGTTTATGTTTGCTAAATTCATGCGTTTTATTAGACTCTAATTGATTTTAGTATCAATTTTCATTTTCATGTTTACAGATTTCTGTGCTTAAAGGGGTTATCGCTAGATTTAGCACGAATTTTCGTGTTTTCAGATTCATGGAATTGTACGTGTTTCCAGGTTCATGGAATTGTATGTGAGACTGCATTTTGATTCCAATTCAATGGTACAACGATAATATATATTAGTAAAAACACGTGGCATCTCAAATTTTGTATATAACCTGACTGTAAGCTGTCAAAATTTGGAATAGATTGCACATATTGAAGATAGGAATTGATGAACGAAATTTGCCTAGTGAAGATAGGAATTGATGAACGAAACATGTATTAGTTCGTTTTGGCTGAAGGTGTGCGTATAATAACGCGTATACGTATTATGTTGACGAAAAATTCCTTGACGAAAAATTCCTTGACGAAGAAGAAGAAGAATCTTACCATTTCCGACTAATCCATGAGACGATATTACGATATCTCTGTCATGCGTGGACCGATTTTATTGAAATTGGTCTTATTCGAAAGCCGATATGCGGTTTACATGAGAAAAATGCCTTTAAATTTAGAAAATATTGCAGGCGTGATGAGATATAATGTAATAAATGTCAGAATTAGGTTGGAATGCCTCCGCGACGAGTAAAGGTACACGGCAGCGACAGTTCGACATATATATATAGGGTGTTTTTCATGTACTTGGCGTCGAGACGCTACCGCGTCTCTAGATTATCGGTGAACTCGGTGTCGGTGAAATCGTGTCGATGAAAACAATGTCGGTGAAATGAATGTCGATGAGTTAAAGGTAACCCGTCAAAGTCATAGTTGCTTCAGAATATTGCTGTACTGTTTCTATAATATTTCCACTACAGTATTGCACGACAATATGTAGGCAATTTTGCTGGATCGTTGCCACTGGAACATTGCACATCGATTTGCGCGCAATATTGCCGAAATATTGTAGGATCGTTGCCAGTGGAACATTGCACGGCAACGTTCTTGCAATATCGATGCAATATTGTAAGATCATTGCCACATCAATAATGCACGGCAATATTGCAGGAACGTTCCTACAATATTACGATGCAACCTGCAACAATGCAATATTGCAGCAACGTTCCTGCAATACATCTGCAACGAAGTTTGCTGTATGGGTTAGGCCTGCGAAGGATGTATCGAGTATTTTCCCATGAAGAGACAAGGAAAGATGATTCTAGAAGACCTTCGAGGAGTGGCGATTCCAGGAACTAGGCCAAATAACAATCCCTCGTACAGATTTGAGGAAAAAATTCCTGAGCATCCTGGAAACCCTTCTGCAGAAATGATTCAGCGTTTCATACACGCTGAATTCCCACAGTTGCGAGCCAGCAATCGCGAGCTCTTCGTCGTCGTCTTCTTCTTCTTCTGCTCTCTGCTCGCCCCCCTCCCCCATGTTCCTGGATCCCCCTCCAGCCATTCCACTTTTAAAGACGGGCGCGGGGGCCCGTGGGGATTCCAGATGGTCGTTTTCTATGGATTTACATTATTTACAAACTGGTTTCTCGCGATGTGAAATAAAAATCGTTGTCTCCCACCCCGCCACCTTGGGCACGACAGAAGCGCGTCGAAAAAACCGAGGAAAGGGGGCTGACTCCCTACGAAAGACGGACGACCCGTGCTGCATTGCGCGACGTATATGTACGTCACGGTGTCTCCGCGGCTCGTAAGTACGTCGACGCTAAGTTGATGCTCGAGCGACAAAAAATTGATCGAAGAACGGGTCGAAAACACGGGGCCATTGAGTCGATGGGATCTTCAACAGTGGAGCTCTGGTTTCTTTAACTGCTTTGGATAATTTCGCTGCTCGTTTCGAAACGTTCGGCCAATAGAGTGCCGAGACAAGTTTCTAATTGATTTAATGGTACGACCATGATTTGCAACGTTACAGTTGTTATACATGAACCGAAGAGTACTTTAAACGACCCTAGGTACCCTTCCCGATAAATCGACCTTCAACAGGTCCAGCGAGAAAGCCATATATCCCCTCACCTTCTCCCTTCCTCCTTCACCATCTCCAACAACTTCTAATAGACGTCAAGGATCTAATTGAAAGCTTGGACTCGGAAGAATAATCGGCACCGGCGACAGATTCCAGCGACTGGCTTTAAACCAGGGATCCTATTCGGAATACTGATCTCGCGGCCGCTCTGCCAGCTAGGCGGTTAATGAAACGTCGATTACGTTTAACTCGCGCGGCCCCCCGAGTTAATTAATTTTTCAGACACCGAGGAAATAAACCGCCGAATTGACAAACGACCGCCGCCTTTTCGCTTTATTTATCCCGGCCGGCGTGGCGATAAAACAGGTATAAATTAAGTTAGCGTTCGCTTTACACGCGAAACAGGCGTCACCGCTGCCACGTTACAACATTTTTATACCACTGCCCATATATTACTCCGCCGGCGTAAGCCTAGAAATTTCTATGCGAAAATAACCGGTTTTATCTAAATTGCGTTGTACCGATTAGCGCGGCAGCCCCTCTTTTCGCGAAGCAACGCGCTAAGGTGCACAGAGAGAGTCCTGTGAATCGGTATCGGGGAAAGCAATTTCGATCTGCGCCGAACTGGCTGCTCGGCTGATTCGAAAACGATCGGGGAATAAAGTCCACGCGACGGGCAATGCGGGAAAGTATATACCTGATGAAATGGCGTTCTTGTGCCGAGGTCGTAAAAGATTTTGCAGGATGTTCGTCCGAAGTTTGCTCCCAAGAACTCTCGCAACACAGCGGCCTGTTCCTCGAGCGACGCGTCGCTCTTAATTAACGCCTTTATGCCGATTAGGCCACTTGTAATAATCACGATACCACTGACACTCCATATTTCACGGTTTTAATGATGCCATAAAAACCTGGCCCCTCGTAGACACGGAGTCTGAGCGCGGAGGGGCGAGAGGGGGCAGCAGGCAGCGAGAGGATAGAGAGAGGCAGACGATCGTGCTACGTGTCACCCAATCAACCGGTTGCCCACGGCGTGGCGAATTAATATAATTTATGAAAATGAGCCTCACCGCCCGAAGTCCACTTGATTCTCTCGCATTCGTGCGAGCCCACGATTCCCTGCCTCGCCTCCGTCGCCGATTTTTCTTCGTTGGATTTCTTCCTTTTCTTGCCCCGCGACTCCCCCGCTCCCTGATTAGGCTGTTCGAATTAATTTCACTACTCGGCTTATTAACGTCGGTGAATTCTTTCTTGGCGTCGAAGTTTGTGGGTTATGGAGGAATAAATGGGATCTACTACTTACTTAGTAAACAATTGAACTGATTTTATGGAACACGATGGTTAGAAGACTGGCGCAACGATGCCGTCGATGGATCACAGTGCGTGACAGGATGTCGTGCAACCTCACAAGGAACATTTTTCCTGGCATCGGGCGTTCGATAATGAAAGCGCGAGTAACGAGTTGCGGAGAACTTGTACTTTCAGATTGGCGATCATTCTTCGCGTTGACTCGGAACACGCACACGTATCCCCGCTTCATATTTATGAGGTTCCGCCATTTAAACGCGCACTTGCCCCGTTCCTGTGCATTACAGATCAGTTGTCTGTTTAACCGCGAACGGGGGTCCCGGGGCTGCAGGCATAAATTCCCGCGCAATTTCGCGGGGATATAGCGTTCACGCGAACCGTGAACCCGGCCCGGGGAGACGCCAGGGCTGCAATTAGCACGGCGACCGGAACGAAACGGAACGAATACTAGATCGAACGAGTCCTGGCTACAATTTTCGAATCAGCAATTCAAATTTCGGGCCGCTTTGTCGTGTACCTTTCGATCTTTATCGCCGGGATTTATTGCCTTTAAAGCGCCACAAATATCGCGGAGAAATACGGCCCGGCTCCTCGCATAAATTCGCGAACAATCCGTTAAACTCGCCGTCAGACGGACGAACTTCGCCACTGTTTGCCGTGCATAGCGGAGTGTAACTAGTTACCGAGGCAAGTTGCCGAAGAAGTCGCCGGAAAATAAATAAGAAGCGCGGTAATTGCGTCGCGCTACCGTCCGCGCCGCGCGTCCGGTATATTTTTCGATCTCTCGTGCAAGTCGTTCGGGCAACTTTCGAAACGAGAGCAGTGTTCAAGTTCGAACAGTGCTGCTCGTTGCGTCGAGGTCCGTAGACGTTCTGAGTCTCGTGATACGAGCGATCGTTAAATCCTTCCGTCGATCCATTCGGAGAATCCACATTGTATCGGATGCTGAAATGATCGAGCGAAACAAGAACGAATTTCCGGCACGATTAAGGGTTTTGCGCTGCTCCTCGGCGATGTCTTGCACGCTCCAAGGTCGTGGATGACCGCACACAAGAAACGTCAAGCACGGGCCCTGGTGACAAGGCACCGCCAGCCAGCAATAATTCAGGACGATCGTATCGAGCGAACCGCGCGTTCGATATCAAACGGTTGATTTGAGAAGTAGAACGGCCGTCTTATCCTCTGCATAAATTTCCTTTATCTACGAGGCATGTTCCGCAGGTAACCTCGTGGTCTCTTTACAAGTTTACACAGTCGAAATGAAACGGTTCTGGAAATCGTGTTAATAATCGTGTATTCAATATTATGCTTGGAATTTTACAGTATACAGAGGTTAGGCCTAATAACAGCTCTAATTGGGCCTCGATTTTCACCATTCTATGTACATATGTATAAAAATTTGTGGAATAAAGGCGGATAATAAAAAAAGAAATAAACGTGTATATTTACATTCAGTTTTGGTTACGTGTAATCGTTTGTTCACTCACCGAAAATGTCACTCGTGCGCTCAGCCTTCCAATCTGAAACAATGAGAAACAAGGTTACAGATTTGTGTAAATTGTAAAGTATCGTAGTCGACGGGGGATTGGGAGCTGAAGATGTTGGAACGATTCTCTAAAGAAAAGCCATAAAAGGCCTTTAAGGGGTCATTTTGGTAATCACGCCGCAAAATTCAGTTTTTTTTCCTCAGTGAATACAATGAATAATAATGTCAAACTTTTTTTTCATTTATTAGGTTAGTTATAATGAATACGGAACAATTTTTTAAATACACTTTTAATTGTATTTTTCAATGTTATCTGGAATTGAAAATCGCGTCTTTGAAAATAAATTTCGATATTTGAAGTTTAAATGCGCAATTCTGTTAAATTTTGACTTACGTGACTAATTCTGGCACCTGCGATAGCGGAACTCATAATGCATAAGAATCAGTTTGGATTTTTTGTTTCAGATGAGTCTGTGAGCTATAATCACTCCCGGCGTCTTTTCAAAGGCGCGATTTCTAACTCCAGATAACATTGAAAAAGACAATTAAAATTGTATTTAAAAAATTGTTCCGTATACATTATAAGTAACCTACTAAATGAAAAAGCAATTTGACATTGTTATTCAGTGCATTCACTGAGAAAAAAACACCCGAATTTTGCATCGTGATTAACCAGAATGACCCCTTAATCGTTTCGTTAGGTGGAACACACCGCGGGACGTGGTTCAAAATTGAATTGGCCATAAAGAAAGAATAATTATGCAACGTATCGGGCGGCTGGAGGATCCGTCTTGAGCCGGCTTTCCACTCGTCGTTAAACGAACCGTGCATCGATAGCCGTCGATGAATCTGGAGATGCGCTTTGTGCCTCGTCCGCGAACAAGCAACAGCCACGTGCACGCGTACTCGCGTTAATGCAGCTCGCACCATTGTGCAATCTCGGGGCGAAGGAGCTGCTGCACAGCGGCAAGGGCGAAACGTTTGTCTCGCCGTTTCGCGACATTATTAATTGCATCATTATCCAGCATCCAGCCGCATCCCAAACAAATGCTAATTGGCCAAACGTCCCCCCTATTAGCACGCTCCTCGCGTACACGACTACGGCGCCGACTCCGGCTCGCTCGATTATCACGCCAAGTCGATCCCCCATCGATGACGAATGCTTTCTCTAGTCTAGCGGGCCTCGCGGCCGTAGCGAAACGGCGAAAACTACTTTCCCCGCGGATTCGTCGATATTCGATGAAACCGGGGTAACACATCGCCCGGCTGCTGGGATTTCAATATAAATTTTCGCGTACGCGCCGGGAATAAAAAAGCGACGCAGTCACCTCGCACGGGGTCTTTTGCTCGCATCGATTCTGCCCACGGTGATATTTATTGGCGTTCGGTGTCGCCAAACGACGGGGATTATATGGTGCCGCGGCACTGCGGGCTCCGCAGCGCTGGTCGTAAGTATGGAAAACACTTCTGGGTGAAACAAAGACGAATTGCAGCAGTTTTGGAAAAAGGAGGAATGAAAGGTGTTCACGAAATGATTATGGAATCGAGGTTCGGTATACAGAGAAATGGAAGTTGCAGCCAATCGCTACAGGTACTGTCGAACTTTTAGCCCCGCGGTGTACGCAAAGCACGCGGGGTTTTGGATTTTTATTTGCAACGAAATGTAAATGCAGGGGTCGTTTTATTTCGGGTTGATTTTATTTCGGTGGCGCCGCGTTCCCCGCGCCTCCCGCCACGCGTTGAATTAAAAGATAACAGGGAAGCTGTAATGTTTGATCGAAACTAGGTAGTGGGGAATTTCATAAGCGGAAAGTTGCGAGCGCGGAGCAGAGGCGAAAATAAGCTAACAGCACTTTTCATTCGGGCGTTACATTTTAGTTAATAACTTCCATTCCGACGGCTCTGTATTTCCTGGATTAAAATATTCTTGCTACCATTAAAGGCACGTTACACCGGCATTCCCGTTGACGAACTTGCTCGCTGAAAGCTTCCCGGAATTTTTCGCGTTCCTGGAACAGATCGTTTTTTTTAGCTGGATTTAATTAGCCATCGATGGAGCAGCGCGACGTAATTGTGGTCGTCTTCGTGGAATCGCTGATGTCCGTCTAGTGGCGAGAAGAAATGAATCATCGCAATGAGGACAAGGTGGCAACCGAAATCGTGTCTCTTTTTTACAACCGCAGAGAACGATCCACTGATAAGGTAATACCGCGTTGATAATAAATTGATACAACCTTCGTGGTAGATATGAAGTGTAAGGGGAGAAATAAGGAATGTCACATACAGCTTTATTGCGAAAATCAAGTTTTAATACTTTAATACGTCAGTAAAGTAGCAAGGTTTAATAAATTTAACTGTATTTTTATATTAATCAGAAATACAGTGCTGTCTCTCAAATGGCACGCGTTTTCGGATTCTCTATAAGCGCGAAGCTATCCCCACTACTTCGTTTGTAGTCGCCGCGCCGCGGCATCGGGTATCGGATGTCAAAGAAAAAGCCAAAGAATGGTTCATAACCATTCTCAATAGTGACACACCTTACACTCTGACCGCGTGAAATCAAAGGAAGCCGAATAGACTACTCGTCTCTCAAATTGCGTGCACCCGGTCCTGACACACGCGGCTATAGAGAGACAGAACTGTACATAGTGCAAGTAGGAATACTGGGGACATCTCTTGTTTTGTTCCAGTGGAGAGTGGATATTTTCTGGCTTTAACCAGTACACTGGTTACAAAATTATTAACGTATTATGGGGAAATTTCTACTTTAATACCCTTTCTGATTTGACAGATCTCTGGCCGCGTTATCACCAACAAAATACATTATACATCACAGAATCACTAAGAATTGTCATTCCCTGTTTTCCCTTTATCCTTCATATGTACATATCTAGGGGAAAGGTGTCTGAAACGATCCCCTTAAGGTTTAATTTGTATAAGAAATACAAATTCGCATTATTTAAATAAGAGTAAAGTAGTTTTTGTAAGTTAGTTTATTTATCTTATTATTGACTTATTGTTAGATCAAATTTAGTTATCTGATCAATTATATTTTTTATTCGCATTTTTGTGAAAGCATACTAAAGGGATCCTTAAGAAAATGATCCCTAGGATGATCCTAGACATCAAAAAGCATTGATTTATTTAAATAAAAACAGAAATTAAACTCAGTCACAAAATATTCGAACATAATAAATTAAAACAATTTTTTTAAAAAATCAAAGCTTAGATAGTTTTTGGTACATAATCAATGAGTAGAAATACTTTAAATCAACTAACAAACATAAAAAAACAGCTTCACAGACTCAAATTTTTTCACGCACCCCTGGGATCCCTGGGATTATTTTACCCTACTAGAGAGGGATCATATGACTCCAAACATCCAACTCACATTCAGTGGTTGAATATCAAATCAAATTATTACATTTGATAACGAAACGTACATTAAATTATTGTTAAATTGTCATTAAATCCGCGAAAAAAGCAGCTGTCCCACTAAGCTGTTTATGACAAACTTTACACAAAATTAAAAAAGGCCTTACCTTAGATAAGAGACAGTAATTTTGATTTTTTTTCTTGTTTATAACCCACACAGCGCTGATATTCACATTGCACTTCGTGCGACACCTAATGACATAATCGCTGAACTTTTGTCTCAGCATCGATATTACGGAATAGAACCACTAATACCCGCAGAACAGCCAGGAATCATTTCACCCCAAGGAATCCTTTCAGACACCTTTCCCCAACTTCAGTAATGCGGACGTAAAGCTTGGTAAAGTGTTTCACCAAAAAATGTTTCTTCCATAAAAACACTGATACCATCGTTACTATCACATTCGAATTAAATTTTCCGCGATAAACGTCCAACTAGTCCCCTCTCCCCAAGTAAACACTGAAAAGTGTCACATCGAAGGTGCGCACCGCATACGAAGTAGCCGTTTCACGTCCAATTTACTCGCGGGGAACGGGCGCCAGTAAAGTTACTCGCTCGTCCAGGCTCTACGTGAGAAACGGTACATGCGGTATGCTCGCTCGTAATATTCGCGAGTGCATTTTTTAGCATTCGCGAGCGCGTCTTCGCGGGTGGTCCGCGTGACACCGCGTGCGCGAAACATTATTGCCGGCGCGACGGTAGGAAGGGTTAAACGGGCAGAATCGATGCACCTAAATTCGCAGCGTAACAGCCACTTTTTGTCGCGTAACTCGCGAATAGGATCTTCCGAACGGCTCGCCTGTTCTCTGCGTCCCGAGCTCTCCCCAACGGTCGCCCATACATTGCGCGCATTCGGCTAGACGCATTTCGCCCATTTATATTTCCGTCTTTCATGTAAGTAGCTTTATTTGAAAAAGCACATTAGACGGCCGCGCATCGTCCTCTTTCACTTTGGACCGGGTCCAAACACGGGAATCATCCGTGCCGCGCGGGATGGAGGCGGGACGGCCGGATATAATGCGGTACAGCGGAAATTTGTGACCTTGGCATTTAGCGAGATTTCTTGCGGACCGCTGAATGTACTCTCCGTTAATCATTTCCATCGATTCGACGATACCCTCCACCACGTTTTGACGGCACCGCGCGCACCGCCAGTGTAATGGATTGGCTATTACACGGTGTATATTGAAGATGCATTACCATTTCGAACGAAACATTAGCCGTACTCCGGACGGAAGTTTCGAAACGTTCGATTGTACAATACTGTTCGAGTCGTTGGGTCCTGAAGAACGTCGTCTTGTTTTTGAATAAAAAGAGATTGACATGCAGTTCGACTTCACTATATTCGAATAATTATATATGAAGCTCTTTTCAGAATTTATTCTCTTTTATATCTCGTCGAGCAGTAGATGCTCGTTCTTTCATCCTCTCGCGGTTCCCTATGTAAATGGCTTTTTCTTATGCTTACCCTGTTCTTAGTTCTTAGTTATTTTATTTTACTGTATTTAGTGTTATTTGTTTTCTTTCATTTTTTATCTATCAACAACTTTTTAGCTTAGGTTGTAGAGCAGCAGTTAATGCTGAACCTCGCCTACTCTCCATTGTAATTTTAATTGTAATGGTGCAATAAAGATATTTAATAATAATAATAATAATAATGAAGAGCGTGAAAACGATCAAAAGTGAGCGTTCAATGATCACGAGCGGGTCTTAAATCAGTCCGCGCTTCGTGTCCACTGGTCGCGATTAATTTATACCCGTAGACGAATGTAAATTCATTATGACCATAAAGTATAGCTAATTGGAAGCGTAAATCTTGAGTGGCCGGACGGGCCCGCAATTACGATCAAAAAGAGGCGAGCGACCATCAGGGAACTATCAAAAGGTACTGTACCGTGTGTGGCATTTACGAGGGCTTTTCGAAAAATCCGGACCGCGGCTCCCGCTGCGCGGTCTCGCCGCAGAAAACGTACGGTTATTCCCGTCCGTTTAATGTTAAAGGGACATTAATGTACAATTTACATTCGGCCAATTAAAGGCCAATTAGATACGAGGCGTTTCATTTTGCCAAGGGGAGACAGCATAAAATGGCGTGCGTGCACGCCCTTCTGGGACATCGTCACAAGCCCTGTCAACCCGGTGGACGCCTTTGATGTCGACCTTTCGAAAAAAAATTATCCCCCCACTCCGCTCAACTTGTTACTATGTAAATATTTCCTTTTTTCCCTCTGTCGTCGCTGAACGTCGCGGCCCTTCCTTCGTTTGGTCGTGCTCGAATATTTATTCGCGCGGATTTCACATATCACGGGACGGCAGGAAAAACGAAAGATTGAAAATGGGGGGAGGCACGGAAGGGGAAATAATTAGATTGTAGCAATACGGCCGAATCCCGCTGTAAAACTGTGCCGCGAAAAATAACGACGAATTCGAATTGCAAATTCGCCCGCGAGCGCGCCACTTCGCGCGATACGCCCAGTTACGTTATTACGTCGCGGACGTGTAACCGCGGATTCGTCGATTCCAGACGGCAGCCTCGCGTCTGGCGAGGAATTATTATTTGTTTATTGCACGAGCACCGCGAAGGATAGTTCTGCCATTGAGTTAACCAATATTTCCATTAGTCCCGTTTGGTAGGCACATCTGGATCCAAACTCGTTTATTTTCCAACCACTTTCGCAAGCCTCGCGAAATCTTGGCAGCTAGAAACTCCCGGGCGACATAAATGCCCCCTTAAAACTAAAATCGAATGTATAATGCTCAAAGTGATTGCTACATGGTTCTGTTCAAATGAATATTCTCTTTGTTACGAGTGAGTGTTCTCGCCGTCGGAGAGAGTTTCAATATTAATTGCGTTTAAATAACCACGGAGAATACATTGAAAACAATTTCAATTTGAGAATGCCTGAACGCCTCGAATCCGCACAACTGACTTGAAAGACTAATGGAGTAATATTCCTCGCTGAAAGATACGAATACTGCTTCCTTTTGGTTGGCGTAGAGTGCCTTTAAGTGTTGAGGAAAGGAATGCATAGTATTACCATAATAAGATGAAAGAGACACAGAATAATAAATTCGTGAATCTACAAACTGGCAAGTAGCCTAAGCCTGAGCCGCAACTTTTTCTTGGATTCAATGGGCTCCTTCGAGCACACCATCGAGGGAGTATTGATTCTAAAGCAATCCAATACCCAACTTGTAACGCGGTATTAAATTCACAATTCCCCTTACCACTTACATCTTCGTGTCCATTACTTCGGAAAAACTTCTCCATGCATCACCGCGCTAGTAGAATATTCCTGGGCTGAACAGACACCAGCACATTCCGTCCCTCCTCGAAATCCTTAATAGTCGCCTACTTCCACAGAATCCGCCATGCAGATTCCCCGGCAATTATTTTCAGCAACGCACACGCGTGCGCGTGCATGCCCCACTCGTTAGGAGGACGCTTTCTAACGCACAATCGGCCCGTGTAAACCGCGCGCGGCGCTTTCTAACGGAAAATCAATTTCCATAAATCGCGGGCCACGGTGTCCAGGGCCGCGGCGGAAATTAATTCGCGGGGAATAAAGGCCCAGGAGGGGACCAGCCGCTTTCCAACGGTAAATTAATTCGCCCGGGGTAAAAGTTACGCGGCGGCCGCCGTGGGAATGTAAATAAGAAGAGTGACCGTAAGATGGACGCTTTTATTCATGCCGGGGACTGTTTAAGCGGCTAACTGTACAAATGAGAGAAACAGGACGCCGGACGCCGCGGATAAGCGGAGGGAATAGGGAGGGCGATGCGATGGGGAAAAAAGGCGTCCCCCAACGCCGGCGCACCGTGGAAACCTGTCCCTAATTGATAGGAAATTCCTGCAGAGCGCGAGTACCTGCCAGATTTTTCAAGCGCCCGTAACAGGTTGGAACTGGATACTTCGCGACGATTTGTAATCCGCGCGCCTCGGCCCACAACCTTGTGTATCCCCGTCGGCACGGCTATGACTGGACCGCAGACGATTCCTGACGGTTCTTACTCGCGGACGCGACGACGATAAATCCCGGCGACGCGTCGCGACGACTGACTTTCCCCCGTGTGGAAATGCTGCCGATCACAGCGGCGCTGCTTCGCCGTCTATCGCGCTCGGCAACGCGTGAAACGGGCGATCCTGCTTTTTCTACTCGCAACAATTACTACCCTGATCGCCGTGCAAACCGTGCGTTGTTGTCTTTTCGCGGGCAAAACACGAGGATCGTTCAAACAGTGATCGTATAGCAGAAAAAGTCGAGGCTGTCGATGGTGTAGCAATACGTGTAAACGAGTTCGAGAAGTCTACGTGATTTTACAGGGGTAGGTACCCGCGATCTCTTAAAGTGGGGCGATAAAAATTGTATTACGGTACTTCAAGCGCCCCTGAAGGCACGTTTATACCTTTCTGTGCACATGTCTCCAGCTTGCTAAATACGATCTACATAGCGATCTCCAAGTTTAGCCGCAGCCGCCTCACGCGAACGAGAAAATCGTAACGGTACAGGTCCCTGTTTGTTTCGATAACCCAGTAACGAATCGCCAGGTGACTCTCGCCTCGACGCTCTTGTCCCGTTACTTCCGATTCCGTTGACAGATAATTTTTCGGCACCGCGAAAGGTGGATCGGTAGATCCATCGCCGCGGTAAGACACGACCGGGTCATGTTCCAGCCGTTGGACAGTCGCGGAGCGTACCGTGAACAGCCATAAATTTATCGGTAACGCGTCCGCGCGATATCGGTTAATTCGTGGCGGTACGGCGCGGCGCCATGCTTACGTAGGTGCGTGGCGCAATTAACGACAGCGAGGCCCGGTATAATGAAGACCGGTCGAGTACTGTCCAGGAACAGCTGCGAGCGAAGGTGAACAGTAGGTTGCCGTGTCGGGCCGAGAGAGAGGAGAGAGACCAGTTCATTAGCGACACTCCCAGCCTGTCACAGAGACATCTGTTTTATTTATTCGCTTATTTTTCACCTCCTCCGTCCCCGGCGTCTTCTACTTTCCACTCGGTAGCGTACGTTTCACGCTTTCGATCATTCCGCGCCGTCGTTGCCAAGGTGCGTTTATGATAATCGCGAAACTCGATCGAGATGCTGCGTCGATTGCGCAAAATCAACGGTTAGGTACTCGTTTCTCAGTCCACGTATCTATATTCGAGAAAACCTCTGGCCTCTCCACGCTCAAGATCCTCAGGTGCCTCCGTCCAATCAACGCGGGCTAGATGCACGTAAAAGAATTAAAAAGCGTCACGCGGTGTCAGAGAATAGAATAGCAAAGCAAATAGCGGACTGAGCGCTATAACCAATTCAACCGAACTGATTGAAAAACCGCTACAGCGACACCGGCTACGAAATCAACGACAAGGGAGACGAGAAAAATGGGGAGGGCAAGGGGTAAGAGGACAACGGTGGAAAGGAAACACGGAGAAAACGCGGTACCAGAGAAAAAGGAAAGCAGGGAGAGGGCGAGAAGAGAGTGGCAGCGAGTGGGCCACGAGTTGCCTCGCGAAAAACAAATTTCCGAGGCGGCGGTCCTTTCCCAGTGGATGGCGACCGCAAAACCGCCAATTTTCCCGATCGCCGTCCGTACGAGCCGACGCGGGTGGGAGGGGTGGGCGCGCAGAGAGCGAGAGGCCGGCCGACGAGCGACAACAGGTTGAATTAATTGACAAAGATAGCATTTTCCGCGTCGACGTGCCCACCTAAACGCAAATATTCGATTGCGCCCGGCTGGTTCTAGGGTCACACAGGCTTGGCGACAGGGGCAGAGAGGTGGAGCATGGCGGATCGGGGCAGCGCGGAGAGATAGAGGCGCGATGCCGTTTCGGGGCGGATTGGGGGAGTGGAGGGGGGCTAGGTGAACACGGGTGGGTGGGTGGATGGGTACGGGAGTGGGCCCGCGGTTCGGTTGATCGAACACATTTTAATCAATTCCATTAGTCCGGCCTGTAACCGTCCACACGGATATTTGACGGCGCCCTGGTGATGGTAGCCCGAGTGCGCTGGGCTGTTTGGGCGCGCGTGCTCGCATCTCCAGCCGGCTGGAGGTGTGCGTGGGTGTGCGCTGGCAGCTGGTGGAGACCGATAGGTAGCCGAACGGTCCCGGCCGGTATACGAACGGCGAGGGCGTCGCGTCGGTCGTTGGTTCGCCAGCGACGTCATCGTTTCGGTTTACACGCGCCAATCATCGGCCGACTAATTGGTCGGTACTCCGCGACCGATTCCGCGCTCCATCGATTCCGTGCGCCCGCACCGCCGCCACCGCACACACACACACAGACGCCCCTGCCCAAATCACGCCAGTTTTCCCTGAGAATATATCGCGATTAATGGCGTTACCGCGTGTCCCCGTATTCGGACAGCCCCGTCCTCGGCCTCTTCTCACCCTTCCAACCGGCCGCGGACACCTATCTTTCTTCGCAGCCGCTTCGTGACTGTACTCTTAACCCCTCATCGTTCTCTGCCCACTCCGACTACTCGCGGAATCTAGCGAATACGCATCGCGGCGCAAAATTCTAACGTAGAATCGACGCCTGTCGGAATAGTCGGCTCTGTGCAGTTCGTAGAATGGACGCGTTACCGCGTGTGTGGCCTAATCATCGCGATCTCTCGGCGCGGAGCGCGGACCTGAATACCACCTAAATTAGATACACGACGGAATACCGCAACTGGAGCCTTCATTAGGCACTTGTTTGTTAAATGCTAGTAAACCAATACGCCGTTAATGAGACGATACATGGACATGGATATGTAGAGGGGAAGGAGCTGCGGTCCGCGACAGAGAATTTCTCGGGGAGTCCACTGTACATTGTAGAAAATTATACAGAATTCAAGAAAAGGGAAAGTATCGAATATCTACTGCCAGAGATCTATTTCACAGAACAATTAAGCCTGAGATTAAGAGAGGAATTAATTTAAAGGTTGAATTAACTTCGATTGACGCAAGGGAAGCAGCAAGTGGAATTAAGTCTATTACCAACGGGCAAGAACAGTATCGAAGGTAAACGCCAACAAAGCCGATGGAGCGTAAAAATTTTTCATACGTCGATTCGGCCAGCGAGCACGCCCGATCTTATCGGGGCGCGATAGCTCTAAAAACGTAAATTGGATCTATTCAAAATTTCATTTTTCCGGCCGGCCGTAAAAACAGGAATAAATTGAACTACTAAAAGTATTCATATCTTACCGTTCCACTTTTACAAGTCCATGTAACCTTATTACGCGGATTCCGCGAGCGGCGAGGGGGAGGAACGGCGAGGCCGGCGGGGGAGGGCCGCAAATACGTATCATCGCGCGATCCACGAGAGAATACGTACTGGTCGAGCACGATGGCCAGATATTTCCGGAATTTACGTTCGATTATTGCCACAATTGGAACCACCTGCCGCCGATAAAGCCCCGCTCGGATTAAGCGTGTCTAATACGCGGCTACAAAGTGCATGAAATTTTGATTGACGTAAGCAGTGGTTTTCAGTGCACCCAATTATTCCCTGGGAAATGGACGAGGAGTATTGACGGGTCGATCGAAAATTTCAGCCATTACTTTCATCGGCATGCGGTCACTGATCCCGTTTTCACTCACCGAATTTGGAATACGAAATTAGATAGACCTTTCGATCTTAACCAAGTAAATTTCCCTGTCAAGGATAGCCATTAACAAACAAGTCGCAAGGAATGAAGAAACAGTAACTGCTCTACCTTGTCATTTATAAAATAAAATAGACTAACTATTTGAAGATATTTAATTGAACTGTTCCTGTTACAAACAAAACCCATCTCTGGACCATTGATTTTCTTGCTAGTAGAAGCGAGTGTAATTCGCTGTATTTGCCACGGTAAGTTTTAATTAAGCGATATTTAACCGGGGCGCGTGCTTGGAAATTCGTCGGCGATATAATATCGCTACGGAGTTGCTATTTACAATTAACCGAGCAATCACGACGATTCATTTATCGGCGACCAGGCCGAAGGTAGACCCGGCGAAACAGTCGGGGTTAACCTTTTAGGCTAATATGACATATAGGGATACGAACCGCACTGCTTTACCGCAACGGCGGTTCCGCATACACGCGTGTGCTTTGTGCGGCATGATGGAAACTTTACGTTACACGTTCGTTACACACTATCCATTGATGCCCGGGCAAACTAAATGAACTGACGGTTCGTCGGCGAACGTTGAACCCTGGCTTGATCGTAATAGGAAGCATTAGAGATTTATTCGCGGCGCGGCGATCCACGGAAATTGGAAAACCGCTTTTCTGCTCCCAACAACAGGGAAATATTCGGCTGGGATCGTTTTCAAACGATACGGTGTCAAACTGACGTCAACCAGGTATAAGAATAAGTCTAGAGCGTTGTACTATTTGTATTTCTGTTCCGACTCTTATAAACTTTCTGTGGATATTGCAAAAATATCCGGATCTCTCTTATTTAGCAATTATTCACTTTATCTATTCATTGAAAGCTTCGCAGTTGTATGTATTGTTCGGAATAAATTTAGTGTATACCTATCCCGATTTAGTCAAAGTTTGCTTATAAAAGGAAACGACAGCGTACACGGCGAATATTAAATTCAAGCGGAGTCGAGGCAAACTGGTCGAGCGTTTAATAAAAAGATGTTAATTCCGAGTAATGCGGCTAATTAGAATTTTATTGGCGTCTCTTGCAATCTGCCTGCACGCTTCTCAAGGCTCGGTTAAAGGAAACCCGGTTCGATGGAAAGTTTCAGTGTGTACCACTGTTTGCAGTTTTATACAGAGCATCAAAATGAGAGCGAAGTGAACGACAGTAATAGAAGATCAGTTTTATGGCATGTTCAGGCATTTCCATATTAAATCACGGCCGCGCGGCGACGCGAGCGCGGTTATAAAGCCACAAAGGCGGCTCATAAAATATAAAAAACACGAAATTGCACCGGTGTAATTCATGTCCCCGCGTTTCTGAATTACGGGCCGAACCAAAGGTTACAAAACCGTCGGAGTAATCTGATTAGACACAATACAAAGATTTACATACACGCTCGCAGTCTTTTCGACCGAGCTAGTTGACAAAAAAAAATCATTAACGTTCCGTAGTGCCTTTGCGGCTCTCAATCTCTCAGCTCCAAACACGTAATTCGTGTTCTTTCATTCCCCTTTAATAAATCTCCGTTACGCTATACCACGAAACATGTTTATGTCGTGATTCATTAAAAATGGAACAAAAGGTTTTGTTTTTCACATAGTGAAATTGAACTTTGAGTATCTTTGGTTTAGCACTCAAGTGTGGGATGCAGCATTTACTTAATTTAAACATTTTGATAAATAATTTAAAAGCGAATATAAACTCGCGGGGAATATAAATACCATAAGCGATTTTTGTGATTTATCGAATGGATAAAACGTGTCCATCTTACCCTCCCTGGCAAACATTCGATCGCTGAAGCGAAGTAAACACGCGTGCAAACCGTGTTGTTTCCAAAGTGAAACAAATATTTCGCTACAACTAAATCAATAGAAATCGGATCGCGTTTTTAATATACACTGGGTCACACTTATCCGACACTTGAATGTAAACATGCACACGTCGAAAGCTATTATTTGATGTGGTGGAACTGTTGAATTCCTATTGAATTTAAATATCTCCTCCGATCGAGCCGGTTATTAGGATCTTTATAACTGAAAAAATATGACCAGACACTCCTCTCCCATCATTCAATTAAGGGGGAACAGCATTGTTATGACCGGAAAAGTAAGCCATTTTGAAGAATTTTCTCAAGAATAATTTACAGTTTTCATAGAAAATCTTTATTACCTACTTTTAGTACGCTGTCTTAAGAGAGCTTATAAAAAAAAATAGAAAATATCCATAAATTTTAATATATTAATTAATCTTCTAAACCCCCCACGCGAGCTGGTCGAATGTGTAACAATGGAACAGCAGGTCCGAAATCAAATTTCATTTTTTTTTATAAACTACATGAGTATAGTTTCCGTTGTACGTACCGATTTCTTAAACAAATTATTTTTGTATAAATGGTGCACTTTAGAAGAAAAGTTTCAAAAATCCGCAAATAAGATGGACAGTTTTTCGAGCGTATTTAAAAAAATTTGTTTTCAATCAAAGAATCCGTAATTGCAACGGAAACTAGACTCATATAGTTAATAAAAAATATATGAAATTTGATTTCGGACCTGCTGTTCCATAGTTACACATTGGACCAGCTCGTGTAGGGGTCTAGAAGATTAATTAATATATTAAAATTTATGGATGATTTTCTATTTATATTTTTTTTTGTATAGTCTCTTAAGACAGCTTACTAAAGGTAGGTAATAAAAATTTTCTATGAAAACTGTACATTATTCCTGAAAAAAATTCTTAAAAATGGCTTACTTTTCCGGCCGTCACAGTAGTGTTCCCTCTTTAGGGGAGGTTCTGGTCTAGAGCCCCCAAAAATAGGTGATCCTTAGGAATTAATTAAAGGAAAAATACTACATATAATTTAATGGGACCTTTTGCACTGTATTAGGGATGTCTTAAAATATAGAAATATATTTTTTGTTTTATAATTAATCATTCCAGACGGCACAGGGGAGTGGTTAAATTCAAGGCCTCAAAAAATTCATCCAAATCGGTGGGACCTGTATCTCCAAAAGTTAGTATCCGATTCGACTGAAACTTTTTGTTTGAAGAATATACTTCTGGCTAGGGGTGAAACCAGAAAAAAATAACAGTTTTGAGAAAATAACGACACTTGAAATTTGAAATCACTTTTTCCCTATATTTTTCGTCCTTTCAACGCCCTTGAAAATCATAAATTTTCAATTTTTTGTATTTTTTCTGGTTTCCCCCCTAGCCAGAAGTATATTCTTCAAAATAAAAAAGTTTCAATCGAATCATATAATAACTTTTGGAGATACAGGTCCCACCGTTTTAAGAACACTGTTTCGAGAAAAACGCGTTTAAAGTTTTACGTGAGTACCGAGTACTCGAGTGTTACCAATGCATTTGCCGCTACTTAAATGCCTATAACTTCGTGAATTTCACGAATTTCAACAAATTCTTTTAAACACGTATTCCTAAAAGGTTGAACATTCGAAAAATGAAATAAAAAAAAATCGACTTTTAAACCGGATCCTCCCCTTAAGTAAATAGTACAAGGTCCCAAAGTTCAACCATACCATTACAAAGGGAGTAGAAGATCCCCGTCAATCAACCACTTCTCGCGACACATTGTATCACCCGCCATCAGTCCACCAATTTCCCGCGTTTATTCGAAACAATCGCGACGACCGACCACGGCTAGCGCTCGAAATAATTGAAAATATCAAGTACGACGTTGCGAAGGGCGCGCTTGGTCGGCGAGCGATCGGATCGAGGCCTAATTTATATGTTAATTCCGCGAACAAACGATTCCCGGAATGGCTTCAGGTGATACGGGATCGGACTCGATCTCGTTCGTCTCTCGTCAGCCCTTCGTTATCGATCTCGACGAGAGAACTTCCGTACGCGGAGCTGATGAGATACAGGTGCCGCGCTAGCTGGCCCGCCGGCACATGGGAAATTCTGGTAATCCGCTGATCATTACTTGTAGGACACCACTCAGACATGCATGGAACACGGCTCGCTCGAGAGGGGAAAGAAGAAAAAAAATTGATGAGCCACGCCATGACGCCCAGCTAATGCGACCGCGTCTCTATCGATTTTTCGGCGCGCCCTCGAGGATCGGTTATTCGAAAAAAATACACCCTATTTTTTGTTTTTCGCTTTCAGTCACGGGTGCCAGCGCCAGAAAGGAGCGGCCCGGTACTTCTATGTCGCCAGCAGCTCGCTTCCGAGTTTTGCTACACTGGAAACAAATTTTCCCGATGTTGTTTTATAACGGGCGGATTTCGCGCCCGCGTTTGTTCGCGCGCTCGTATTCGGCTTTGGGCGCGGATATTTTCCCCTTTTCCACTATTTTTTCCACCGCCCCCCACCCCCCTTTTCTCGTTGTTTTACCGGCTACTAAAAATCCGATCTTGACGCGCGCCGACTCGAAAAGCCCGCGCGACACTTGGGGCATGGCAACCGAAAATGAGAAAAATGCGACGAGAACGGAGATCCTCGGTTCTCTGTGGCACGTCGGATTACGTGTATACATGCACGTACCGCGCGGCAGCGTATTAGCCGTGATGCGATCGCTGGGCTTTTAAACAGCTTTCGCCGCAAGGAAATCCCTAATTTCGTCGTGCAGCGTGATTAACCGTACAAAGGATGAATACGTTAATGCCGGTCGAATGTGGGACAGCAATGGTAATAATTCGGGAATTCGAATTCCGGCCCCGGATAGGATTATAAATTTAAATCACGGCTCATATAGTAATTAATTTCGAATTACGCCCCCTGTGCATGGGGTAAGCGCGTCGACTAAATTAATTTGTAATTAGCAATTACACCCGTGTCCCCCATTAACGAACGAATTAATCATTAATCACGCGTAATTTAGCAAATAAAATCGTTAAACCGGCCGCGTCTATTAGGCCGCTCGTTAAGCCCGTCGCGGTGAGACGTGCCCACAACGAATTATTCTTAATTCCGGCCGGTAACGCGGGGCTGTTTCGCGTCCCGCCGATTGCGGCACGTACGATCCATTCCTCATGGATCAGCCACTGGTTCAGAAGGGCCTATTACCGGGCCGACTGTAGCAAGATCGTGGATCACCGATCAGAACGACATTCGGGGGTTGAGTCGCTTTCTGACGGATCGTAACATGTGACACGGAAATGAGTTATTACCATTAATTGTGTTTCCCGTTGCTACGTGACTTGGCGAGAGGTTCGTTACGAACGCTCCTTCTTCTAGGCAGCGATCGATCGAGATAAACGCGGCACAATGTTGGCAAGGGTGGACGATTTGATTCGTTGAAAGAGGGAAGCTCGCCTATACGAACGAAATTCGGAATAGCTTGATTACGAGCGCGTGGAAGGGAAGACATTATCGTGAACCCTGAATGACTTGCACTCGGAAATCAATGCAGGTGGGCAGCGCATTCATGCATATCAAAATTGAATTTGAAATAACTCTACTAATTAAGCGGGAATAAGTGGCGATGGGGTGAGGATTTCAATGAACGCCATCCTGGCGAATATTTTGCGGAATAAATTATAGAGACAAGGGGTAAATAAAATTGAATATTTCGATGCATTACGCGCGTCTACAAACGTCCACAATGTCGAGGAACTTTTTTGCCCCCGATTGAATCCCCCCGGTGCGTTGGCGAGTGGAGGTATTCAGTAGCGCGCAATAATGAAAATGTGTAATAATAATGATAGCGTGAATGTCATAAATCATACGCCTACCGAGTTTGATTTGTATTATGGACAGTGATATTGGATGCATTGAATTTTTCGAGATTCAATTACAACGAACGAGCGGGCACCGCCGCCCGCCGTCGCCGCGGAAAAAAGCTCGTGTAATTGGGATGATTAATTTTTAATCGATGCCACGCACGCACGTACGCACGCACGCCCACACCGACCGCCGCGCGAGCCCGTGTCGGTGCATTGTTTTTCCGCATCATCGCGGCAACACACTTCAATTAGCGTTGATTATTTTTCGGCGCGGTATACAGCGCTTTCTATCAGTTTATTAATATTTTTTCAAAGTTGTTTTCTGATACGCGTTTAACGATATTCCCCGGGCCATGGATTTTCGATATTCGTCAAGTAAATACGGCCAGTGATACCCGGTCCGCGCAAAATTAAAACGCACTCACAATGCCTCCACACGCAAACCAGCGCTCACCGTTGGCTGTTTTAAAAAAATTAAATTCCTCCATCCTCCCCGACGCGTATTCCGCGTTAAATCGCTTAATTAGAAATCCCCGTAGAGCGCAAGGTTCGAGGGTGGAAAACAAGCTTGAATATCGGGACAGAGGCCGACGAGGATCCGTGGGAACAAGGGCGAATAGAAAAGCAGAACCGATTTAAGGCGATCGTATCGTGGGGTGCGGGGAAGGAACGAGCGAAAGGTTCATCGACGTGTCCATTACCGAACGGAAGAAGCCAGCGCCGCAAAAAAGTCTCCACGGGGAAAATGCCAAACCTCTGAATCTCTTCCGACGACAAACAGCGCCGAGGGAAGATCTGATCGGTGACTGGAAACGTTCGCAGAACTCGTAGCGAGCAGAACCTGCCTCCCCCTCCCTGTCCTTTCTCGTTCTTCTCGAAAATCCCTCGGCCGTATTCTTTCAACGATAAAGACTCGGGTGATAAACTACCCCGAGGCACCCTGCCTCGCCGAAAAATCGTGCCCCTCCCGCCCTCGCCCCTCGATCTTGTCCGAAGGAGGGTTATACGGTGGGGTGGCTAGGGTGGTTCTCGTTGGTGCACCGGCATGGTAGGTGCCGGTAGTACCAGCACCTAATCAAGCAATAACTATTTGTCAGTTCCCCGGGCAACCTAAATCCAAGCTAATTCGACATCCGTGTCGGACACAGATTCGCTATCGGGTATCTCTTTCTATCTGGACGACAGCATATTCGCATTAGCCAGCCCCGCAACCCACGCTCGATCGACTCTCTCGACCACCGTCAGCAGTCTCCCTCCTCGTCTCTCCCTCTCTCTCTCTTTCTTCTTCCCTCGCCGATATTACCCTCCTGTGATACTCCTTCTACCATCCGAGAGAACTCTCATTCACTCCAACCGCCCTTCCTCCCATTCTCCTGCACTCGCTCCATCCCTCTCTATCTCTCTCTATCTCTCTCCATCCGCCGCACTTTCCGCCTTTCTTTCTCCGTCTACCGCGCTGAAACTCCCGTCCTATCCTCTCCCGGCCTCTCCTATATCTCCGTTGATCCCCCTCTGCCTCTGCGTTGATCTCTCGTCGCTGTCGACTAAGTACGCCATATACCCACGTGCATCACACCATAGGACCAGATCTCGACACGATTAGGGCGGTACTCAATTCGACGTTTCGTCGATTCGGTCCCTCTTTCTTTCCTCCAACGATCCCTTGCCTTTATACACCAGAATCCGGTAACGTTTTTCCCGGGCTAGCCGAGCGAGCCACCGTAAATGCGACAACCCTTTCCGTGTGAGCCAGAAACTGCCACCATGCGAGATTTCGTCCCCGAATCCCATTCCACTCGCCGACCGGGCTGGTTCGATTGCTCGCCTTCTTTTTCATCATCTTAACGCGTCCGATCAATTTCATTACGGCGGCCCCTTCGCCCTCCCCGCGCGACCCGCGCCGTAACGCTGCTGCCGGCTGGGCGCGCGGAATCCGATAAACATCGACAAAAATCGTTGTTTGCTCTCGTTAAAGCGTTCGGAAGGGAATATAAATACATCGGCCAGACCGAGGTTAATTAGAATTTATAATTCCGCCCTCGGTATCGCGAGCAACACGGGGCATTTTCGCTGCACTTTTTCCCCCCTTCTGGCTTCTATTAATAAAATCCCAGCTTCCCCGATTGTTCGGCGAGCAGTAATTCCAGCAAGTGCAATTTGTAAATGTTCGGAATCCATTTTTCCCATTAAAGAGAAGGGTTACCCTGTTTTATTCCTTTCTTTGTGCTCCCCCCTTTTTTGTTTTCTTTTTTTTTTTATTGTTCGAGCCCCGACCTTTTTCGATGAACCGCGGAATCTCGTTCCGCGGAAATGGGTTTCGAAACGAAACACAAACGGAGCGTAGCAATGAAACGGTTGAGCCGCGGGAGCGGTCGGTATAATTCCGAACAAATATTATTTACAACACTATTAAAGTTGATTCGCGCGCGGCGGCCGCGTTAAACGCCGAACATTTACACCGTCCGGCCGCGTGTTTGCGGATGTAAATAACAATTCGCCGGCGCTCCTTTATCCGCGGCCGTATTATTCCACTTCGGTGAATTAAATCCTTCCAATGGAAAAGTTCCCTTATTTGCATCGGTTATTGTAACGTTTTAGAGAATGTAATTCGTTACCACGGGGACGGAATTCTGCGGCGGATTTTAAACCTTGCCATTTGGTATTCCGGTTGTACCTCAATTATGAAATACCGCCACGGTGGACTCGCTGCCTCGAACCTGGGAAATCCAGCGGGGACATTGAGAAGTACAAGACGAGACGTCGTGGCGAGAAAGGTGTTAATTCTGTCACAGCTCCAGTTCTTATTGCCATATTTTCCATCCTACTTTTGCCATGTATTCTTTCCCTATTATTCCTCGCGTGCACGAAGAAAAAAATCATTTAGAGAACACCCTCGAGCTCCTCGCGAAATGGTCCTTGATTCCGTCCACCGAGGAACGCGACAAGTGGAAAGAAGCCGGGCATCGAGAGGATTATAAATATCGGCGGAGACTATCGCTCAATTAGCACTGGGTATCCGGCGGTTATCTCGGAACGCACGCGAATCGTCGGCGAACCCCCGGTTCGCGAATTAAGGATTCGCCGGGTGTAGCTTCCTGTACCAGACACGTTTAATCCCTGCGAGCACGGAGTGACGTGTTTTACGAGTCGGTTGTTAATGTTTCAGTTACAAAACCGGATCTGCGTTTGTCCCGTTGCCTTCGAATTAATCGAAATCCATTCTCGTCCCTCGGCGTCGTTGAACGACAGGAGGTACCGAGACCTCTTCTCTCAGCTTCTTTTAAAGTTGCATTCAGTATTTTATACAGACAGTATGATCTTCTCGATTTCATCTTGGACACATGTACGCTTTCACGCCTCCACGCTCCGATTCCTTCGATTTTTACCAAAGCTGCTTTACCCTCCCGATAGATTTGGACACTTCCCTAGTAGCATTTCTGGTTGGCCCGCGGTATCCCCAAGTTGGGAATTGGTTGGCCATCAAAATGCCAACAATAAATGCTACTAGGGTTAAAGATAGATCTCTCTCTTAGACCGGGCAAAATAATCCCCTTGTAATGGTCGAGCAGTTACACCGAGAAAATAAATCGACAGGAAAAAAATTTCCAACTGGTATTCAGAAGCAATGCATCAAGTGGCAGATCAACGAGTCGATGTTTCCCAGAGAAAGTCGGATTTATTCCAAGGGGTGCTAGCGCGCTCATTGACCGCGGCTATGGGGGGAAATGGACGCTGCAAAATGACCATTCGGCCCGCCCGGTCGGAGCCGGAAAAATGCTGGAGAGTCGCGAGATTATCATAGTCGTTAATCATCCGGAGCGCGCGGTGTACCGCGAGGTCTATCGCGTGGACGAAGAAACGGCGATCCTCTAACGAACTCGCGGATGTCGCGTCCGCAGGTGGCACGGAACACGCGCGCCCCCCTCGAACGGCATTAGAAAGCCAGGGAGTGAATCGCTTTTAACGACGAGTTTTAGCAGCGAGAGAGGAGGAATCCGAGAGATACGCGTGTCGAGATAGGCGCAGCCCTCGAAAATGAGATATTACCGGCTCCCTAATGAACATCTTTATCGAATTAATTTATCATTCGCTCGGTAATCCTTGTCGCGTATCGGGGGGCAAGAAGAGATAAAAAACAGAGACGGGGAGGAACGTTACGTACACGAAAGGGGGGAAGTTGGAGGGAACTGTAAACATCGAGAGATCGAGGAATCAGCGAGTTCGGTGGGTTCCCGTTGCCCTGGCCATTTTCTATCGCGGAAACCAATTAACTCTAATTATCGATATCCCGGGCAGCGGCGCTATTGCCGGCGTGCACTCGCCACCGATGGCAATTAAAACGCGATCGAAGCATCGGCGGAGCTGAGGAGCAGGAGGATAGGATGTGGACGCGCGGGGCGAAAGGAGGAGCCGAATGTTATTCAGGCCGGCAACGGTCGCGGGTGTTGCTCGGGATTTAATTCCTCCGTGGAAAGATGAGGAATCCGGCGGCCGGTTGGCGGACATCGGACGTATGCACCGGCGAATATAAATAGACGGCTACCTACGTAGACGTCCGTGGATGTCCTGGGTGGGTTCAATTAAGCCCCCATTACACTTTTACACGGGGCCGCATTAAAGCTCGCAGCTGGTCGCGAAGTCAGATATTATTTATCGGTTGACTTACGCCGAGCTCATTTGCCCGGCAAAACGACCAGCCGGAGAAAAACGACGAGCGGGCAGCACTTACACGCCGCGGTCAGCGATACCATTGGCCGATCTCGGTTAAATCTCCAAGGTGATTGGCCGTGGGTGCCCGCCGCTCGGGCCCCGTTCAACCGAAGTCTCTCACCGAAACGGCCCCGGCCCCGGCCACCGCCGCCACGACCGCAGATGATAGAATATCTTATTAGTCGGACAATGGGCAATCAGAGACGCCATACAGCCTCTCTGTTAGCGGTCCAGTCTCTCTGAGGTTCGGTGCATGTCTGTTTGTCCTGCACACGCGGGCCCGTCGGTATCCAAGGTCGCCTGGATCAGACTTTCAGGGCTCGCCTGGCTTGGATACAGCACAGCGCCGACTCCGCGCCGGAGACCTTTTCGAATCGACGCGACGCACGCCCCGAAAGAACAATAAATGTCTGTATTTTGGTGAATCGCGTCTCAGGATTCGGGGTTTGGGGGGATGCTTGGCAATATTTGTGAGCGAGGCTTCTCGTTTGTTTGAAGACAGCGCACCTTGAGATATAAGTCTGTCTACATACGCTATCAAACTTGATAGAGTTCCTACTTCACGTAAGAACCCAACAGTACTCCTATCACGATCTGCACTAGCTACGTGAAAATCGTGAGGGGAAAAAAGAAAGAAGAGATATCGACACGCAGAAAAGGGGAAGCTAACCCCGTGGAAATCCCAGGCAAACTGCAGGAATCAGAGCGGGCGCGAGTCATCAGATACCGGTCAGTCCCTGGCGGAGCCGAATCTACCCGCGAATCTCGATAATTGAGGGTGCGGGGTGGGATAAAACGCGGCCGTGAGCGAAAAAAAGGAAGGACAGATCCGTGTGATTCACGCGGAAAGCCGGGAGAAATCCCCGTGTGATGCCAGCGCGGTCAGAGATTCCCGCCGCGATAAAAAAAGGAGCGGTGAACGTTCGACGTAAAGTCGGTGAAAGCGGTGTATATCTCTGTTCCCGGGGCTGTCTCTTTCCGAAGGGGCTGGAGGGAGAGGGAGAGGCAGAGAGAGAGAGAGAGAGAGAGACGGAGAGACAGAGAGGACGTACGTATCTGCCGGGCCACGGATCCAAGCACAATCGCGGCCAATAACGATAACTCGACGTGGAAGTCCGAGATCGAGCGATTTACTCGCGCGGTGAGGAATCTCCTCGGGTTCAGAGGGCAGCGCCCTTGCTGCGCGTTAACTCTCCCCCGCTGGGCGCACCGACATGCGATGGTACGGGGTTGATGAATGGATTGGGCATAACACTTTGCTGGGTGGGGGGCGGGGGGTGGGAGGGGGGAGGGTGGGAGAGTGCAAGTTCGGAAGTGGAGGAGATCTCGCAGGCCATTGGGAATCGCGGTGAGCGATCGGGTATTAGTAGAAGACGACAAGCCCGCCGATTCCGAGCGACTCCCGCGTGGGTGTACACGATCAGCGGAGATCCCGACCGAACGAATTTTTCGATGGCCTCGCTTTAAACAAATGTGCAGGATGCCGGTTGAGGGAGTGAATCCAATGTGGCTTGCTCTCGCGTATATGTTCATAGCCCTCATAATGCTCCTGCTGCTTCTTTTGCCGAGCGGCATTGTTGATTTGAGGAATGGGCACCGTGCTTGTGAATTATAAGCTGCTTCCTTAGGAGTCCATGTACAGGGTGGGACGGGGATTTTGGAATGAAGTGAGTGCCTGGGGAGTGAACTCTGTTGCCCGTGAAGAAGTCTGCCTTTTAAGATTGATGGATTCGAAGACTGGAGGAATAGGTACTGTTTCTTTTAGCTATTAAGAAAGACGATTAAACTTTCAGGCATTTAGACTTCTCGACCACCCTGTATATTGTAAAGTAAGCACCTGACGTTCCCGGCTGGAAGAGAAACGACACGCGCGGTTTCCAGATTTTATCGCGGGCACTAAATTCAATCAATCCGATTCACTGGAACGCTAAATCTCCGAGGAATAACGGTTAATTAATTCGGGGGTTAATCTTGAACGGCTGGCGGTCGCAACGAGATATTTTTCGTCGATTAGGGTAAAAAGAAGGTAATGACGGCGGCTGACGGGGCTCGTAAAGACACCGGTATCTTCTTCTCCCGCCGCGAAATAAAAATATCATGCTGTGAATTGGTCGGTGAGCAACGGTGATTTATTAATTCGATTAAACCCTATAAGAAGCGTACCGGTGGTTTAATCTTAGTTGAGTGCGACCGACCATTTTTATATAGTGCGTGCACTCACGCGAGCCACTTAATGCGGGCCCGATCCAGGCTCGCATAAACGGTTCCCCTTCGGCGACTATCACCCGCGCGCTATTACGCACCTTCATCCTGCAATCCATGAAAACATCGAACCTGGGCTTCTCGTGCTCACCTTAGACTTCTATTAGGTACTACTTTCAAATGTTTTCGCTGCGCCGTTAGTCCCGTATTAAATTACTGTTCCATTAAATATACACGCAGAAGCCTTGCCGCGCCATATTCTGATTGTATAGTCATTCTTTGAGTTGATGGCTTCATTCTGCAACGACGTATGCGCCTTCTAGTCCTCGCGTGTCATGAATATGTAGAACGGAGCGGAATCAGTCCAAAGTTTGTTCAAGCGTTGCTTTAACCGGGACAATTGACGGTTTTCCTTCATTTATTAATGAAAATGTACGGATTCTGTTTCGTTTTCTTCGTGGTCATTATTTGCCACAGCTTTGTATCAACGATCAGGTTAGAAAAAGCAGAACAGGGAATACGGAAAATTGCTCTACTCACGGGCAATTTCTATGCATAACGCATGAGTAATGGCGAACGATTAGCGTGGCTCTTAAACGACCACTTTTATCCTGACCTCTATCTGAATGACGCGGAATGAGGCCTTATTAACATTATAAATGCGAATATTATGTTTCGTTATTATCGAGTAATTAGCGTAATGCACCGTGGTGAATTGATATAGCTGCACTAACGTCACAAATAAGGATTTTATGGACGACCTCACACTTGCCTTGGTAAAACCAATGTGAAGATTAATGAAGAATAATTCGCTAATTTGTTATGCGAGGTATGAATAATAAATGAGGGACATCCCGATGAAGATAAATATCTGAGCCTCCTAATTCTTTGAACTTTTAACGATCCAAATTTTTACGACGGAATGACTCCTAAAAAGCTATCGCGATTATCGAAGCAATGTTCGAGGATCAGAATAATTCTCTCGATTTAACGACTCCGAGTAGCATCAGGGTGGATTTCGTTCCACCAAATGAAACGCCGAATGTTTCCCCGTCGTCGGGGAATTTACTTTCCCCCGAAAGTATTCAAATTTGGAATGCAACGCTGCGCGACGTCCTGGCCGAAATATACGAGGCGATTAACTTCAGAACGCTTCAGAGCGTCCCGAAGTCAACGATACGCCCACACCACCGTCGAAAACTTTCGGCCTTATTAAAACGGAGAGGACTATCAAAGCCACTTCCCGGGACATCGGAAACATTTTACCGGTGCAGCATTACGCCCATCAGCGGTTATCTGCGAAATCAGCGAAAGTACATTAAATTACAGGTCCGACGCGAGGAGCGGACTCTGCCTTTCATTCCTTTCATTTCGCTGCTGTCAACGGAGTAATCGTGGCCACCACGGGTCCGAGGCGAAAAGAATGGTCGCGTGTGTTGCCGAAACAAAGTGGCATGTGGGAATACAGACGCTACGCTAATCCCATGATCGATACGCGTGTTCTGTTCGATGAACTGGCGGCAGATGGGACTTATATTGCAGCAATAGTGTTATACTCCTGAGTATAGTGTTACGTTCGGGTGAACGTCGTGACGGTATGAGATGAATTGCAGAAGGAAGACCGTTGTAGTTCTTCATCCAGAGAAATTTAAAAATTTCGAGTGGAAAAGTTCCAGTGTTCTGTTGCGACGAGAACTTTATTTGTGATTTTTGTTTACTAGATGAAGTAGGTAACACAAATTTATGTATAAGTTAATATGTGTTAAAATAACTTTCTTTATGACTTCTGAAATAATAGTCATAAAAATTTTATAATTATATAATATTCTCCGCGTTTTTTAATATATACCCTATAGAATAAAACCGGGTACGTTCTTGAACACTCCATCGAGAAATCTTATTTTCCTGTAAGCAAAAAATAGTTTTTCCAATTAAGATTTCCAGCGTTGTCCAAAATTTATTTTCCCATCTCACTTTTTGCTAGCAGGAAAAATAGATTAGGCTCCTGATTTTGCCTCGCTTTCCCTACACTAAATCAGTTCCTAATAACAACTATAAGCTTCAATAGAATAAATGGTCCAGCGAACTTTTTCTTACCCCTTTCATAAGGCTACAAAGTGTTTCGGTTACTCAAGCCGCTAAAATCTACAGCTAAAGTTAGCCCCAATTATAATTACACTTCGTCTACATCTGCACGCGCACTTGGGCCACGAGTCACGGCGTCCCAGTCTAGTGGAAGCAGAAGGTTAATCGAATATAAGAAAAGAGTGGAAAAGGAGCTGGAGGACCTGGAGGAAACGCGCGCTGTTCCCCCGTCCAGGCTGGCCATAATCGCGTCATCGCGAGCGGCACCTTTAAGATACCGGTCGCATAACCGCAAGATTTTCAATTTCCTCGTTATCCTTACGTGGCCTCCCCGAGGCCCGCGAGTATATCGAACCCTCCCAGGCCGGTCGCCTCGTCCGTTGCATTCATTAACGTAACACGATTTATCAATTAGCGTAAAAGGCAGCGATAGATAGTCGTTCTGATATGTTGCCCCGTTCCAGCTACGCGCCACCTCCCTCTCCCATCCTCCTCGCCGCCCTGTCACGCGCTTTGGGCAGCACACACGCGTGTCTGCGCGCGCCAGCGCACGCACACACCCGCGCGAGCGCGGGATTCGTGTGGAGAGGAACACGGACCGAGCCGTGAGCGTGGACCTGCGAGTGAACGCGAGTGAATGGGTGGGTGGGATACACGTGCACTCGTGTAGCTATGAGCACGCACGAGGACAGATCTATGGGGATAGCAGGGTGTTAATGGGATATGTTTTGAGCGAGCGGCAGGGTTCTTGACGCGGGCGACGGGTTTTCAGGAATTAGTTTTTATCTAGAAGACCTTCAAGACGATTTTTTCATCCGGCTCTAAGGAATGCAGCTTCTTAATTCTAAATCGTGGCTGAATTTACCGTGAATCTTAGAAAAAGATATTCAAAATGAAAGCACTTATACAAGATTGTCCTGTAAGGAAATAATAATAATTCTAAAAATCCCTTTTGCTGTAGATAAAATCTACACGATCAACCACCACTTATAAAACGAATCATGGAATCAAACGCATCCACTTTCGAGCGTACCACCTCCCTGTAAGGGAAACTAATTATACGGGGTCCGCGTGAATCAAAAATAAAAGATCCCTGAAATCCGCTCGACGCTCCTTGTGCTGGCAAATTGCGAGCCGATCGAATCGATTGATTCGCGATACAGCCTGTGTACGCGAGCACAGACGCGCGCTGACGGGAGCGGGGGCGCGCGCACGCGGAGACGGCTCGCACATGCTCGTTTTTCCATTCTGCTAAAACCGGGGAAAGCGCGCGGGAGGGTGCGCCGAGCGTTTCTACGTATGAAGGGTTGCACACGGTTTCATTAATGGAAAAGTGGCATTTCGGGTTTTAAGTGCATATACCGGTTCACGCAACGCCCGTGCAGCTTCTTTTCGCTGGATACTCTAAAAACAGATCGATGTACAGGGGGAGGTGGTGGAAAGGGGGCTGGGTATCGTTCGATCGAAACCACGCAGAGCGAGACACGAGGTTTCGGTTCGACTTCCTAGGGGCGACTTCTGGAGTACCTGAGAACTCGTATTACCTGGGGGGTGTGAATTTTAATTAGTTCACTCGTGACAGTGTTCCTTGGTGACAGAGCTAAAAGATTTCAAACAGAGATAGCAGGGAAGAGTATTTCAATGTAGGGTAAACCAACTAGTAATTGACCGCATACCAGTGAATGACCATTAGGCAAATAAATGTCAATTATAAATTTAAAAATTACTATATGTTTATAAATGGAGTTTAGTTACACGTTTAATACCCCATATTTTTAGTTATGCGTATTAAACAAACATTAATAAGTACGATTCTTAATAAAAGTTTGCGGTCATTTACTGGGCTTCTCATTCAACAAATCGGTCATTCACTGGTTGGTTTACCCTACTGTTATAAAATGTTTCTGAGTATTCACGGAATTTCTTTGCTGATATACACTGAAAGAATTAACGGTGACTAGGGTAAACTGCACTAATGCTGGCACCGCATTTATCATTGGCATTCCTGATTAAAAAGCCAAATATTAAGAAGTACAAGCTTAGAAAGTACTTTCTTACAATTCCTTATTTTTCTTGCACTACACACTGCAAAGTCCAGTAGTTGAACTACACATTTTTCATCTGGCAACACCACAAAGTGAGATAAACGGCTGACAAGGGGACTGCACAGGTTATGTAATCGGTTCTGGAATGAGACTAGATTTACATTGTAGTACACACTTAGTGTTACAAAACCGTAAAACGGTTTTATCAAAATGGGCCTTCGTTTTCGGGAAATTTGAGTTCAAAGTTTTACCGGATACTAGTATTTCATCATTATTTTGTTCCAATAATGATATTAATAATATATATTATTACAATAATACTACACACAAAGTACAAATATAATACAAGTGCAGATATAATATAAATATAATTGCTTGGTAACAATGTTTGCGCAACTGAAATAGTAGTATCGTGCAAAACTTTGAACTCAAATTTCTCGGAAACGAAGGCTCATTTTGATAAAACCCTTTACCGTTTTGTTACACTAGGTGTGTACTACAATGTAAATTCAGTCTCATTACAGAACCGATTACATAACCTGTGCAGTTCCCTTGTAAGTGTTGTAGGTATTTAATGGTGAATGAAATCGTCTGTTTAAACACTTTAAACTTCGTTTTTAATTACATATGTTTTTCTATATAACCTCAAATTTTAGGGTGCCAATAATTCTACTTATATCCCTATTTTTCTTTTTCATTGAATATTTTTAAAATAAAAGACTTAATAAGTACTCGAAATGTTTTATTTTAATGAGAAATCCATAATCATTCATAATAACTGAAAATTAAGACTATATAAAAACCTCACAAAAAATATAGACATTACAATTCGGTTTTGTGCTTAGGGTGCCAATCATTGTGCAGTTTACCATACTTAATTGTCCCTGCGTCAGGGACAGACGTTTGTTGCATTAATATGGCGATTGTAACCGTTTGTTAACATTTATACGTGATTATCCCGGTGGAAGGTATGTACATATATGAATGTATTACATGAGAACTTTTGCTCGGGGTTTTACAGCGGCTCGCTGGTTCCCGCGAGCCAGTTAGTTTAGTCGAAAACAACCGAACGAAGTTTCGCCATTACGAAATTAACGTAAACAGGGAAAGTTGCCGAGTTTTTTCGTCTCGGCCGATTTTATCGAAGTGAGCGTGGAAAATGATTTTTTTCTACCCCCTTTGTTTCCAGGGGGTCCAGGCCGATGGTTCGCAAACTCTCCGCGGGCAAACTTTCGATCGGCGCAACGAAGAAATTAGAGGGCAGATTTTCACCTGGGTAAAAACGACGGCGCTGGCCCCGGCGCGAAACATTCAATGGGGCGAAACAATGCGCGGAAATAAGTTGATTCGATTTCCTATTAACTCGTTCGGTTACATCGAACGGCCATTAATGTTCCAGCCCGCTAACCCAGTTTCCCGTTAATGACGTTTTATTTAAACGCGCGCCCGCCGCCCGGTCGAATGCTAAAAGGAAAACCGCATTTGCGTTCGTTGAACAATCAATCAAAATACGGGATCGACGGTTCGCTGATTGATTATTTTCTCTTTATTAACACGAGCCGTTAATTAATTAATGACAGGCTCGGATAATAAGCCAGCTGACGAGCAACGTAATCGATATGTCGCGGACTTTCATTCTAATTCCATCGACGCCGGTGCAAGCTGATGATCGTTGATTAACAAGCACTGCGAATTAGAGATTACCCGTGATCGATTGTTTGGCTGGAGAGGGGCAGTGATCTAAATCAGAAGAGCGATCGAAATGCTTCCTGATGCATATAAGATAACTATAATATAGGTCTTCAAACACAAGTAGATTAACTAAGTGTAAGTGAATTATTACATATTGAACAAGTAATAATTATAAGTGTAAGTAACTCCCTAGGTCGAGTAAAATTGTTTGACTTTCATTTCCAGATACCAACATCTGTTAATATAGACTCACAGCGAGGCAAGTATTAATTTTGTTATTACTACAGCTACACCACACGGCTGATACAATCATAACATGGCCATTCCCGCGTTTCTCAACCGCGCCAGAGGATATTAACAGTCCCTTAAAATAACTGTAATTTCGGTTGAAACTACGCGAGATTCCAGTCGAGTCGTTAACGATGAAAATTATCATGCCAACAAACACTGATTATCCTACCAGTCCGTCTCCTTAAAAAAATCTCGAAGGGACCTTGGCTAATGCAGCAATCATTCCCGACACTTCTGTTTCCATGAAACAAAGCTCATTTTAAGAATCCTTCTTCATCTCTGTCATTTATAATCCACGTTCCTACGAGTCCTAGTGTTTAAGAATTAAACGAGTTTCTAAGGAGTCCCTTCAGTGGTTCCAAGATCGTCGCACTGCGTCGATCCCCAACCGGAAAATCGAAATCGAGCGAGGCCCGTAACGGAAGGGTGGCGTGAGACGAGAAACAAGGACGCCGGGACAAAATCGACGGGGAATTAATTTCTTCTTCAATAACAGTTTTGCGCCTGGCTGCGCACCGACGCCACTTTCGTGGCCGCGGCGCAACACTCCCAGGCCGTGGTCGCCGGAAGTGGCCGCTGCAGGGCAGAAAGGGAGGAAGGAAGGCGACCAGGATCGCTGGAAAAATTCCTCGTGCTTCGATCAAATTGACCGTTGAACCGCTGCACGATTCGAGGAAAAAGTGAGCCGCAGGTGTCGCGAATCTGATACTCTACTTGTCTTTGCTGCGATCATCATTTCCTCTTTCCAAGTAGTCTTCAACTTCTTCGTGTCTACTCCTAACGACTTGGAGAGGTGGATAATTGTTAAAGAATGATTCCGATGAACTACTTTGCGCACTTTCCAGGGCGAAGTCTTTTTGCTTCCTTGACATCTCCAAATTGCAATCTTAGAGGATTACTAGTGGATACCCTTACAGAAATTCCTAACGTACTGTTACTAAAAGGCTGCTGGATCATCTCGACTACGTGTCACGTGGAACCAGAGTTCTCATCATCCTCAGATCTCATGAAATGGTACGCAGAAGTCCGCACCCACGCTCTCCCAAGCCGAAAAGGACGCACCGCCTCCCAATGACAACTGTATCGGCCAGCACGATTGCAGCTGGCGGCGGGAGAGGCGAGGATATCTGGACTTGTAATCGACGTTCGAGCGATGCGCTTCTTAGGCCGTTTCAATTAACCGGAATCGTGTAATCCGGCTGGCGTTCGCCGCGGGTACATCGAGCGAACGGTGCGAGCGGACCAGCGTTCTACAGGAATGCGAATAGCAGGGGCGTGTCGGCGATTTGCGAGAAGGATCGAGGGAACGACCGCGGGAAAGACGGAGAGCACGTGGCGGCTTGGTCGCGAGGAAGAGAGCCGGGAACAACGACGGGCAAACAAATTACGCCCGTAGGAACCGGGAGGGACGAACGGAAACGGAGTGGAAGGAATTAAGAAACGAAGAAAGACCGAAGGGCCGCGCGGCCGGGGGAGAAACGAGGGGAGAAAAAGAACGGCAGAGGATTCTCTGGTTGGGCCTGGTACCTATAGTGGCTGGTAATGAAGGTGTTATTAAATAGATTGAGATTAATTGCGTGATTAGTGCTTTATGTGTAATTGGATAGCGAACCGAGGGGGACCGGGGGAGGCGGAATTAAATTGGCGTTCGTGTACGTGTTTATATCCAGCGTCTCCTCCTTGCCACGGCTCAGGGCGAACCTTGCAGCGTGCAGCCAGCATCGCGCCTCCAGCGGCAGATACGAATTCCTCCCGGAGTTCGATTTTTAGGCGCGTTCGAACGATTCAACGCCAATGGAATCCACCAGCAGACCGTTAACATGTATGTACCTACTTATTTCTACAGCTTCGATGGAGAATTAATTGAGGATGATGGGAATGTGCAACACGGTTACGGTGTCAACGATGAATCTGAAGGGTAAGCGGCTGGAACCTGAATCCTCTCCAACGTGATTAATTCTTTAATTAACCGAGTTTAAATTACGAGCTGCCTCGCTGGGAATTCGAACGATATTAAGGAGATTGATTTGAAAGTCCGTTAAAAATGAACTCGGACGAGAATTAAGCCGCGTGGAGCGATTAGTCACTCGGGTCGAGGAGTGTAACGAGAAAGTGGCTTGAAGACTGCAGCGATAGCCACCGAGGGCATTAAATAGCGGCTGACCTTTGCCGTATATAATAATACGGAATGGAAAAAGGGGGAGGAAGAGCGTGAGTCGAAGGGGCGAGGGGGAGGGGAGGCGACGCGGGAAGAAGAGGTCGAGGAAAGATTGAAAGATGAAGGGAACCCAGGGGAACGGGTTAGTAGTTTATCGAATTAAGGCAATTAGCGGTACAACCATTCTCCTGCCGTGCCACTTAACCGACTATCTCTGTGGACACTCGAAAGCTTTTCGGTTTCCAGCCTGCCAGATAAACCAGACGTTTTAAGGCACCGTTCACACGTCCGTTTATTATAGCATCTGGCCAGTCCCAGTCAGATATACCGCCCGTGTGTCGATTCATTCGCGGACGATACCCCCGTTGCGTGGTCGCTGGAAGTCGAGGACGGAGCTGGACGATGCTGTCTGCGATGCTGTTTGCGGGGGTAAGTTATCTTAACGCCTTGATGTTCACTTGGGCAGATCTGTCCGCCTCGCGATGCATCGCTGAACGGGGAGAAGACGAGAGTTTCCGTTTTTAAATTTTTATCTTATTAGCTCGAGTAAGTTAAGACTCAAAAGAAATTTATACGGGCGCGCAATTTCAGGTACTTGGTGGTAACGGAAAAGGACTTATTCTCTCGAATGTAAGACACATCCAACCCCAATTATAATATATATAACTTGACACAGAGTTCCTGGCAAAAAGCATAATTTTCTACCTGCATTAATGCTTTTAACACCTCCCACAGTAGATCCTACTTATTTAAGTTATAATAAGTTACAGTAGGTGTCAGAGAAGCTCCTGCAGACACAACGAATGGAGTGCGATATCTACTGGATGGATATTATGACGCTAAACTCGCTGATGTATGATTACATCGATCACCTGTGCAGTGCTTTATAAAAATATCTAAACTGAACTGGATCCACTTTTTAATCCTAAACCCGAAACAGGTTGATACTCGAGGACTTGCTGGGGGAATTAATTCTTCGAGTATCCGCGGGTTGTAGTCCCAGAATATCGTCCCCCTTCAGCCGCCCTATGAAAATCGTGAAAACTGTGGCGGAGCAGAGCACGAAGTTAGGGAAAAATCGAAAATCCGGAAACGGAGTGGCCGAGACTTTCGCGGTGCCGCGACAAAGGGGCCGACTTTTCCCGATTTTCGCATTTCGCGCACGTTTTGGCCGGCAGCCGTGCCGCCCGGAAACTCTCTTTTAATTTTCCGCGAAATTCGAATAAAGTTGCCTGGCCAAGCAGAGTATTAGGGCCGGGATTCGACGTGCACGTCCGTCGCTAACATTTTAAACTCGCATTTCACTGGCTTGAGCCCTAACTTTATCCAGCGGAGCGGCGGTGGGTGGGGCGGTTTGAAGCCTCGCGATGCGACAACGTGTACCATCAAAACGAGATTCCGATGGTGGATGGACGCGGCCAGATTTCGGCAGAAAGGAAAGTTTCCCCTCGAGCAGCCCGCTGCGCCGTCCTCCGTTGGAAGCACCACGCGTACGACAGGTATTTTTTCCAGCAATTTTCATTCTCTAGCGCGGCTTTCGTCCACTCGATTGCGACCATTTCTATCGTTTGCTCAATTCAAAATTTGAATGCCAAAGCGATGTGTATTTTCCTGTGTTTATGCAAGCTTTATCTGCCTCGCTCTTCGATGCAGTCCAAATCATTCTTCGGCAGTTGCACTTTTGCAACTTGTTCAGTTCCAGGGACTATCAGCGTTAAGAATAAAGGCTGAAGGTTCATAAAATTCGCTGCGATATCCTTTCATAGAATTTTTCCAACGATTTATACCGTTTCATTACGCGGACTCCAATATTCCCCGCACCGTAGAATATTAAAAGCATCCACGGCCCGAGCTAAGCATTCTACTGCTACGAAATACGATTGCCAGTCGGGAGAAAGTTTGGCGCCAACGCAGCCCCGCCGATATTAAGCTAATTCCCTTAAAAAACTTCGATGGAGTCCCTCAGACTCGTTCGCGTGCCACGGCTGCTTTCCTTTTCGCCCACGCTCCCGTTTCCCCGCCGCCGCGAGTCATCGGAATAAAAAGAAGATACGGTAGCGTTTTTACGAGCGTTTTACCTTCAGAGAAATTCCCGCAAGAATATTGAACCATAACATTAAATTCTCTCCTCGTGACGCAGTTACATAAAGCCAAGCGGAATGGAAACATGGGCAAACATGACGAAGTGGCCCGCAGCCCTTTATGTCCGCCGAATACCGGCTGACGAGAAGGAGGAGCAGCTCGCCAGGCTATAAACCGCGTAAAAAAGAAATTTCCCCCCTCCCGTTCGCCGTTACGCGGCATTTTTAATCACGTCTTTCACCAAACGAGAATGCTTCCCGTGAAGGAATGCTCTCCTTTTTCCAAACGTTCGCCGGCTCGCTCGCCCCACCTGGCCGCTTCTTGATATTTGCTCGTCTCCTCTCTTGTTTCGCCGTTGAATTCCGCGCCGGCGCGTTAATGAAAATCGCGATTAATTATAATTTTTCGCAATGCACTGGCCGGCTGCCTGCGCCGGGATCGTAATTAATTAAAGAAAGAACGAAGCTTCTGTATCCCACGGCCGCGTCAAACAATGCGTTACATTTCCGCGCGGCGTTTTATCGTAACGCCGGCCAGCTCGACGAGGAAACCGTACATTTTCCACGCTGCTCGCGCCGAAGTTTCCCTCAATTTAGGCTAGCCCTCCGGAGAGCTGGCGCGCCCTTCTAAAATACTATTCCACCTTTCCGCCGTCCGACTCTTTCTGACGTAATTAAGAAATATTTCCTGCCCTCGAATATGAATTTTACTTGTGGACGTGGAAGAGACTATGGGTTTCTGAAACGCAATATGTATCTACAGCTAGAATCTCCCAGACGTCCACGATGGTAACTGAGACTGAAAGGTGCCAAGCATTTCTAACGAAAGCGCTCATCACTCGCTCCATCGACGTGGCCCGGCGGTTTCCGAGATCACGCTCTGTTTCTTATCAAACGATAACCTCGAAATCGTTTGGCCCCGCGCTAGGGGCGCGGGGGGTGGCGACTCGGAGGAGCAGGCGGAGAAGCTGGAGGACAAGATAGAAGGGAAAAAATGAGAGAGAAAAATGGAAGGAACGAGGATGAGGAGGAGGAGAGGGCCCCTTCTCGGCCCTATTAAAAAGCCCGTTTCTGCCTCCGTTTCTGAAAGCCTCTTACGGCACTCGAGGCAACTGCGAAAGCACTTGAAAGCTCCTGAAAAGCCCGACAACACTTCCCTGGTTGAGTGCCGCGTCCCGCCAGGAGGCCGCTGCGACTTCGCACCCTGTCACCGAGACACGGAGCTGCTGCGAGACCCCTCTATGTGTTGCAATATCGCCGCTATCCTATGTATTAAACATCGACTGCCCACCCTCCTCCCTTCACGGCCAGGCTGCGAGCCAGCCGCCCCTCCCAACCCCCGGCGGAATCTCTCTCGGACAGACTTCGACCACGTTAAAGCAACCCTTCTCCGGTAAAAGCGCGCGATATAGCACGGAGCATCGAAAGTGGACGAAAGAAGCTTCATGTCTAAACACTGAACGCTGCCTGTTCCCAATGCAACCAGTCCGGGATCCATTGGATTTGATGGAACTCGCGCCGCGACTACTGCTGAACTCCGGGGAGCCGGGATTGTGCATGAATGTTTCAACTGGCTCGTGATCCTCGCTAACGAACCGATGTAGAGACGGTTCCTAATGTCAACTGGCAAAGTACTGTAAGGGGTCAGCGTTGGAAGTGTGAGACCGAGGTTGCTTTAACCGTGGGAACATCGAAAATGAACTAGAAGCTCCGGCGACTAGGTTACACGGAATTCAAAGCCCCCCAGCATCGCCGCTACGGCAAAGAGAAAACATCCCCAGTGACCGTGGAAAGTGCCTCGCCGGAAGTTCTTTGATAGAATAAAGAACACTTATCCCGTCCCAGTTCGAGGCCCGAATCGTAAATCCTCGGTTCATCCCCCGGTCCGAGGAACGCAGTCGAACAATGGAATCGGCGATACTAATCCCGAGCGTGTTTACCAGCCGTATCGGGGAGTCTCCGGCGGCTGCAATTCGATTCGAAGGGGGGAAAAGGAAGCGCGGCGTCGCGTTAAAGGAGTAGCGTACTTCCGGTCTGGGAAAGGGGTTGGAATTAGTGGGGGAGGACACTCCTACTCGATAAGTCTCCGTCGGGCCGTTCTTCTTCCCGCTGAAAAACACTAACGAGAGAACGAGCCGAGCTCGTTTCTGCCGCGGAGAGGAGCAGACCAAAAAGGCGGGGAGGATCGAGCGGAGGAGAGAAACACGGGGAGAGATTGGAACACGAGGATAGAGAGTGGACTAAAAAGGGACAAAGGAAGCGAAAGGGAGAGGGCAGAAGGTGCTGGTAATCTGCGTGTTGAAGCGTTCTGGGCCGCAGATAACGGGGACATACATAATGCAGTGTTTCTTCTGCGGACGGCCAATCGGCGACGGTCTTAAGCGAAAATGGGCCAATAGCTTCTCGCGCGAGGAGCTTTCCCCTCGAGCCTTATTACAATACATTAGAATATCGCCGTGGTCGTCTGACTTCGCGCACGGCACGGAAAGGCGAAGGAAACGTGGCCCAGGGGCTATTTGCGTACTGCCGCGAGGAAAGTGTCCCGGGGCCTGCACTTTGTATATCTAGCGATCCAGTGAAATCTGCTCGCCCCGTGAAAAATCATAAAATTCTCCTGTAACCGTTACACTAAGCTACCTGCTCTTCGCAGCGGTGCGGATACAAGTTTAGTTTTCATTACATTTTATCAGATACCCCGGCAATCATTCCCAAAGGACGACTACGGAGACCGCTATTCTTCAGACACAGCTAAACGGAGGAAGTGTTTCGAGGCGCTGAAATATTTCCAATCAGTACTGCGAAGGACAACGCGTAAAACAGGCGCGAGGCATGTTGTTTCCTTGAAAACCCGGCCGTTCTATGCACGAGTGCCGAGCAGTTCGCAGCTAAATGAAACAATTCCTGGAATTCTTCGCGAGCTCCCTCCGTAGAGGGGCCAAGGGCCGAGGGTCGGTTAATTTCTGGACACCGAGGGGGCGGCGGTGTTTGAACGGGTGGCAGCCTCGCTTAATCTGGCGCAGTTTAGACAATTTAGCGCGGTTACCCGGTTAGCGTCAAACATAACCTCGCCACTTGGCCGGGTGTAAAGAATGGCGGCCGTAATGTCGGTCCACGCGCGGAGAAGAGACTGCGGGGGAGAAAGATAGGCCACCGAGGGAGGCTACGGTGCTTACCAGTTACCGAAGCAGAAGGAAGTGTAGAGGGGTTGGTCCGCTCCCGGAATAACCCGGCTCTTTAATTTAAAGCCGCCGGACAGTAATTAAAATGACCACCCCCGACGCATACTCCTTGAAGCGGTGCCCAACTCGGCCAAGACTCCGGCCACCACCGACAGCTCCACCCCTTTCTCTCTGAGACTCGATGAATCTGCAACAAAAAGTTTAACAGAAAATTGTATTATAGACACTTTATGACACAGTAATCGATTATTGTTGTATTAAATTACTTAAATTAAATTAGTCAGATACAGATTCTAATTTTTTTAAACTTCCCCGAGTTCTTACACCCTTGATGCATTGATTTTCAAACGCAACTCCGGGGTTTCGACGCGATTTTCAATAAACACGCGGGCTTGCTTCTTTTCCGCGCGGTTCTCGCCCACGGGATTGTGTTACCCAGTTTCCGCTCTGTCGGTAGGTATTGAAAACCCGGCCCCGATAATTACTCGCTTTCGAGTAATTTGTAATATATTTCGCTTAAATGATATGTACTTTCTTAATGAGCGTGTTACATTATACGCCGCCGGTATAACGAAGTTAATGCCAGTAATTCAGGCTGGCTCGACCTCGTTGAGCGGCGGCGCCCCGTTTCTGTTCACGGCTCCCTCCCGCCCGCGGGGCCAAGGTACGCGCGCATGTGTCGTAAGATTGAAAATCCGTTTTAACTGGTCGCGCGACCCGCCGCAATTTTCTTAGTCCCGGCGAGCTGCGAAAGAAATTACGAGGAGCACCGCGAACGATCGCCCTGCGCGGCGTTAATAATGGCCTCGCCCCGCGCCAATTAACGATCGTAATCGTTGCCCCGACGCGGCGGTTTCCACCAGCCGCACGATTCGTATCGAGGGCTCGCGACAGCCTCGCGCACTGCATATATATTACGAATGCGTATCGCCTCGCGAGATCGCGGGGCCATTGTGTATCAGCCACTTCCACGCGGCAGCCTTGAAGTAAATTTAACCCTTAACTGCGATGGAAAAAGATCCATATCGAATTGCGGGTAATAACGGAAATAAGAATGGTATTATGCGGGTTCGACGTTTAAGGTATAGCGGCCGAGTAGCTGGTATAACATCTTTTAAAAATCTACTTAGGATATCCATAAGCCTCGAAATAGTCACGGTCCAAAATTAAACTTTCACTTTTAAGGGGTCACAACTTTCAAAAATCGATTTTTCAATTTTTGTATTTTCTTTAAGTACAACATCTTAGAAATATTCTGTAAAAATTTTAAGCTAATCCGAATAAAATTGGCCGAGATATAGGCGTTCGAAGTGAACCATTTTATATAAGTATAAACTTGACTTGAAACTTCAAACGCGTTTTTCTCGAAACAGCATTTTCAAAATCGGTGACCAAGATATTTCAAAAACCATTCAACCGATTTATTTCAAATTTTACAAGCTTACTATAGGAACAATAAACTAGTCTTTGAACGAAGGATTTTTTTCCAATGCTTAGTTTTCGTTTAATTGACGAAAATCAGGCACGATTTATGATGAAAATTGAAACTTTTACTTTAAACATCCGCCATTGTTTCCCAAATCAATATTTCGAAAAATCCTTCGTTCAAAGACAAGATAATACAATATAGTAAGTAAATTCTTTGGAATTTTTTAATTTAGATGATCGACTTTCGAACAGCATTGGTCACCGCAGAAGCCTCTTTTTTAGAGGACCTTTGAGAGATGAACAATAACTTTGTTATTAATAAATATTTTTAAATAAAAAAATTACGATACACAGTACTAGATGCAATCTTTAAAAGGAAACAAGAATTTTTGAGAAATGTGTTATAGCTTTCGAGTAAAAAATTCCCAAAGATCGCCCTTTTTTCGGCCTCCTGAATGAGCATGACCCCTTAAATAGATCGCCAGCTGACTAACGTTCCTTTTAAAAATTATTCTGAATGCACGGTAACATGATTATTTAAACACCCAGGTTGTGGAACACCCATAACATTAATTCGGAGGACTTAAAGATCCCATTCAGATAACTGGAACAATGCGCGCGTAAAAAGAAAGAGGAAAGTAACGCGGGTAACGCGCAAATATAAATTTCCCCCAGCTCCGCGGGCCATCCAATTAAGAGGAACGATCGGGGCCGTAGCATATACGGGTGGCATCATTCGATTGGGATCGGGGCAGCGGATGAATCAGGGAAGCCGAATTCCTGCTTTCCAATCGGCCCGATTGGCCGTGGCATTATTTCGATCGATTAGAAAGCGAGGCTTCGCCGGACTCCGACCCCCCCGAACCACTATTCGACGGGGGTGCGCGGGCTCTTTCCCGGTGTAATCCAATGGATTAGTCAATTATGTATACCGTTACGTCTCCGTACATTTGGATAGGTCACTCTGGACGAGCTGGCGCGCAAACACCCTGCACCGCGCACACGTCGCACAGGTGCAGTACACGCGCACACGCGCTCGTACACCCGCGATAGAGAAAAGAAGGGAGCAGGGAGCGGGCAAGAGGGTCGTCGATTCGCGGGACGACGGTGGGGGGAATCGGCGTGCCGTTGCTAAAGGAGGGAGAGGAGGGGGGGGAGGGGGTAACGAGTAAGGGTAGAGCAGGGGAGGAAAAACCAAATGAAAAAGAGCCTTTGTGTTTGGGATTCCTGCGCAGCGAGAGTCGAGGGACCGAGAGCGAGCGGGGGATGCAACTGCAATTTGTACCTCTTACTGTCCGCGGGAAGAATAGGTATTGTCTTGCAGGAGAGAAACGAATTGAGCTTCTATGAAGCCCGGCGTGCGAATGGGAATCGATATTTTTAATTTCAGTAGAAGCCAAACATCTACCGGCTCCTCTACCTGCCACCGCTCCGCCATCTTCCACCCGACCCGCCCGTTTAAGCCACCCCTTTGTACACACTTGCCGGTTTAAATACCTGCAGTGCTTGGCCCGCACACCTGACCCCTTCGACCGACACCCGCTAATTGCACGGCCGCTCTCGCGGGGCACGCGCACGGCCCACGAAAGCCGACACGGTGCACACCCCCTCCCTTTACCCTGCATTCGGTTTTTTGTGCGATCGACTGGCTTCGATCAAAAACAGCCAATGACTCGGCTCGGCCCGGAGGCCTCTTCTTTCAGTATTTTGCAAACGCACCGGATAACAAGCGCGTTTCGAGCGTCGCATCGGGCCTGATTACTCTCGCGAGCTTTCAACGGGGAGGGGAGGCTAAGCAAATTGCGAGTGAATGTTCGCAATTTAAGGTCAATTGCAGTTTCAGCTTCATTGAAATATGGGACAATTTCGCGTCCCGTCTCGCCTCGTCTCCCTGCGCCTCCTCCCGATATTAAGAAACTTGGACGGAAAACGCGCGCGTTCCCCTTTCTTCGACAGCTCATAATGGAATTACTCCCGGCGGGAATTGCGCTTATTGCTGCCGACCCGTTTCGCTCGCGAGCTTAAGCGCGGATTAAGCAATTGTGTCACTCGAAGAATTACACCGGAACGTTTGCGTTAATCGAGCCCCGGTAATGAGCGTCTAATGCATCCTAGCCGAGCGCAAATTCCGCTACACCCTTTTCAACATCGCCTTTTACGGCTGTCCAATATGTTCCCTTCATTACGTCACGCGACCAGGACAAATGCGGCGGTACGGTCGTTTGAGCCCAGCGCTGCGAAGCCCTGTTTTTCACGACAGAACGTCCCTTTGATCCCTCGAGCAACCATGTTCGTAACTGCTTAAATATTTATGAAACCTTTTTGCTATTGCGTTTTATAAAAATAGATCCGGTGCTCCTGTAGGGGGTGGATTCTCAGTTACTCTCGCAATTAATAGGTACTTTAGTTTCGTGAAAATCACAGTAGAAGGGTATGAATCGGGATTCGACGACCTTATCTACTCTGATTATTACTTCAAGAGCAATTCCCCCTGGGGGTGCACCCTGCACTTCATGCTCATAGATAAAGGGGCAACGAGTCAGGAATCTACGGCCATTGCTCCATAAGGTCAAAGTCGTGTTATGCATTTTTAAAATGCTAATTGACTTTATTATTATGACAGGCTTGAACGACGTTGACGAGAATGTGACACGGTGTAATCAGCATATTATTCATTTAAAAGCTGGTGAACAAGTGGATAAGTTCATTTTTCTTCATAAAAGGATACCTTATTATTATCATACCTTGTTATTATCGGGGATGCAAAAGGGTAAGTGGACTCCACTTATGTCCATATGTCGCAATACTGTAAATCCTCGTTATTGCCCCGTTTTTATGCCTGGTGATTATCCCCACCATTTCTTGGAATCCGTCGGTCGAGAGTGAGAGAACGAAAGAGTCGACGGCAACTTTGTGACAACTGTTTCGTTCCTTCTCGCTCGCTCTTCGGTTTCCTCACTCGCAGCAGTGGCCGCACGGAATAGTACAGTACTGTCTCTCAAATGGCTCGCGTTTTCGGATTCTTTATAAGCGCGAAGCTATCCCCACTACTTCGTTTGTAGTCGCCGCGCCGCGGCATCAGGTATCGGATGTCAAAGAGAAAGCCGAAGAAAGGTTCATAACCATTCTCAATAGTGACACATCTTACACTCTGACCGCGTGAAATCAAAGGAAGCCGAATAGACTACTCGTCTCTAATTGCGTGCGCCCGGTCCCGACACACGCGGCTATAGAGAGACAGAACTGTATCAGCATCGCGTCGTACGCCCGCCGCAAGTTCCGTTTGTCGGGCTTAATACGAGAATTTACTGTATTCTCAATCTCTTCTGTCTGTGTGCAGCACGTCCTATTCCCCTTCTTCAAGAATGCCTATCTGTACCTATCAAAGTCCAGAACAATAACAAGTAAGCACATTATAGGGGGAGTTGGGGCACTTTGATGCAGAAATGAAACAATAATAGTATCTTGATATTTATAACGTATCATCTTATAATCTTATATCATTTATCAAGATGATAGCTTATACTGTTTTGTGATCATGTTTTGGATTTCTGACTGTTTCTAGATACCAAGAGAATATTAATGTTTCATTGCGCCCCTTGCACCAAAGTGTCCCAACTCCCCCTACTGTGTCTCACTTGTGCATTCTCGAAGCCTACTAAAATTCAGAGACCGAACGAATACAACGTTCACGAACCTTGACAAGTGGAATCTCACTTTGTCGGTATCTACTTGGAAGAATCGAAACATTTTGTCCGTGTCCACTTCAAAGTTCCTTTGAATTTTAGCACCCTGTCCAGTAGAATTATCCTACTTGCTGGCGCAAAGGCGGAGAAACACGAGAATTATTCGCTTCCATCAGCCAATCCCCGAATCCAAGCTGAAGAGGGATAAAGATTCACCGAGGGCAAAGACAAGGAATACTACACGGTTTCAATAGGACGAGCACGAACGGTGCCGGGATGATTTCATTCCCCATAACTGACCGTTCCCTCGGGATTATTATTTTTTCATCAAGCCACGGAAGGAGCGAGAAGGATCGGGACCGAGGGTCCAGACGAACGAGCCGGCCACCCCAAGAAATTGCATCTCCAGGGCCGCCAGCCACCCCCCTCCCCACCGCCCGTCCCCCCTCTCTCCCGCCAACGACCGACCTTCGCGAAATATATACGAGCCGGCAAATTGAAAACTAGCGATCGGCCCGCCTGAATAAAATATCGTTTAAATTTATCGTAACACCTGGTATATCGGGGCTCGGCCACGCCGCCACGGTCTGAGTGCCTACGTTATATCGACGCTTTCCCAGCCACGATTGCACTCTAAACGTGACGGTGGCCGATACGCCCGCGGACTGGACGATCCCCCATCGTAGCTTCCAACTCGTTTGAGGATACTTGCGAAATTTTATTCCGGGGCCCAGCCTTCGATCCGTTAAAAGATGCAGCTGGTATCGGTCTCGTGTCGCCTACAATTCGCGTGCTGCGCGTTACCCAATCAGGGATATTCACGCGTCAACCTTCGACCCACCCTTATCTTCCCTCAAAGAGTCACCCCCCTTTTAGATCGTATGATAGATGATGATTTTATCCCATAAACAGTAGCCAACGTCCTTCTCGATTCTTGGAAGACTAAGAGACCGATCGAACGGCAAATTTGCATCCCCTGTCAAACAACCTCTTGGCCGTGTCCTAAACAACAAAAAATCGAAAGGATTGAGCAGGTATCGAGCGACCACGGAAGCGTTCGGCAAATATCTATCGCGCGCCGAGTCGATCAAACATTGAGCGTCACCTGCACGGTGGCTTCGCAATTTCGAAGGGGGTTTCAACGATGCGGAGCGACTGCTACCCTCTTCGACTACGAGCCTTGATTAGGCTTCCGGTTAATTAATAACCTCTCGTGCACACATAGCCGTGGCCCACGTATGAATATGCATGCGGCCTGTTGTGCGTTTCGCGGTGTGAGAGTGCCGAGTGTATTCACGAAGAGGGAGAGGCAGAGGAGGCAGGGAGAAACTGTCGGGGGAAAGAGGGAGCGAGGTAGACCGAGACAGAGGGAGAGGAGCAACAAGAGAGGGGTGCCAGGAAACGAGAGGGTGTTCCAGAACGAGAGACAGGGGCGAGGGGACGGAACCAGAAGGGAAGAGAAAGAGAGAGAGAGAGAGAGAGAGTGAGGGGGAGGTTGGACGAGGGAGGGACGAGTGACGGAGGGCTACTTATTTGCATTCGGAAAACAAAGGGTGTGGGCCGCGCTGTATGCTTGCCCCTCATTTCGCGTAACGAAGGACGAAGGGAGCCGATCAAAAGTCTTTTCCCGCCTTCTTCGTTGTACGCGTTTGAATCGCGAGTTTATGCTCGAGATTTTAATTAGTACCGCACTCCATTCCCACGCGGGCGCATTTTAAGGGCCATATCGTTGAATTAATGTGGCTGTTTACGGTTTGCTTTACTCTTTGGGATTTTTAAGCAGCGGCAACGAGCCTTCCTTCCACCTCCACCCCCTCTCTCTCCCTCCCGGTGGCATTTCTCTGTTTATTATTCCATTCATCGCGCGATCTCGCTCGACAAAAGCGTCCGCCCAGCCGATGATCGTCGAATAACCCTTACCAATGGCCGTCTTACGTAGTTACCGATACAAGCTTCTTTTGTCCTCCAAGCGATGCCCTCCAGACCAAAAACAAGCTCCCCCGATGCAATCTTACCGATTCAATTATCGCGTTCCATTAAGACATCGTCGACTACGCGTTTAATGGAATTAACAACAATTCCCCATAAACTTCGATCGACCGACGGGAACTGATACCATCTGCCGGCTGCACCTGCGTTTTCGGTCCCTCGCACCTTATGGCGCACGAAACTCGAAACTATGACGCATCGCGCGCCGTATATATCCCGATAAAATTAATTTACAAAATGACAGCGATGGGCCCCAGATAATTATGAAGTTATTGCCGGGGATACCAGGCGCCGCGAGCCCGTATGTATCTTTTTAATGGAAATGAAATCCGTGTCGGGCTGGAATAGAATATCGAGACTTCGCCTCGGTGAAGACATTGTACGGCTCGAAGAGAGAGCTGGGCAATCTGAAGTGATTGCCTGACAATGGGTAAACGTCCGTGGCAAAACGTCCCCCGCAATTGAGAAATCATCGATCAACTTTTTTGCACCCCTCGAACGCTTCTATGTTTGAACGCAAAAGCGTGGACTGAAAAAGGGTGCGCGAGGCTCGCGTGTTCTCAGATCCAGCGTGTCTCCCTCGGTCAGAATTTCATCGAATCTTTCTCGTCGCTAAGTCACGGGACATAACGTTCCCGCGACTTTCGAGACTCGTCTACTTGTTTGCAAGAGACTCGACTGTTCTGAATTTGCTCGTCTGGTATGGAACTCGGTCGAAGCCAGTCACCCAGCATTTCTGATGCAATTTTCTTCTCGAATACAATGGCACTCGAATTACGTTGCTCAATCTCGATCCTCTAACAGATTCGATCCCCTGTCAACCCGCGAGCACGGCAAACACCCAATCTCAACTGTTATTTAGAAACATGACTCGCGGCTTCGACGATCGGGAAATGTAGTAGGATTTTCCGAGAGTCGAATTGGGAACTGTTTCAGAATGGAGCAAGGTATACATACTATGATTAAACCTAACAATCGATCCTTCATGTCTAATTTCTCAGATAACAGTGTGTACATCGTTTAGAAAAATTCATTTCACAATTTCCACGACTCCTCTGCGCGTCGTCCACTGCACGTTGAAGAATCGAATGGAACGACCCAAGATGACGCGATCCAGCATCTTCCACCGTAATTGTGTCGGATGATTCATGGAACCGCGATGAATCGAGACCCAGGAGGTAAATGAGAGCCCCTGCAAGCTACTATTCCAGTATCGGGGTAAAAACGCTGAAAATGAATTAACTTTTTGCCGCGGAGCCCCGGACAGCGACCGCCACGCTCGAGTCACATTCAGTGGCATTGTACGGCATGTCACGTGGGGTCCCATGATGCCCCAGCATCGCGAATTAACTAGCCATACTCCCTCGATGGACATCGGGCCTGACCTCGAGAAGATTGCCCGCGCGAAAGGAGCGAGGTCCCATGAGCGGTTGCGGCCTTAATCGAGGTCGCGGCTCGAGGAACGTTTGCTTCTTACCGGTCGTTCGCGATGAAAAGCACGGCGATTCGTCATCGCGTCAAGGCACCACGCTCCGCGAAATAGCGTTTACGCCTACAGTGTGGCTCTCTGCCCCGCGGTGTTCCTCGTTTTTCCCTCGCTTTTACGATCCTTCCACTTTTTAGACTACTACTCCTTTGTTCTCGATGGATTAGGAATGGCTGATGATGCCATTAAGCGAGTCACTGGTTGTGAAATTAAGAAATGTGGAAAAAGTGTTTGCCGCCAGTCGGGCTTTCGTGAAAGTTTGTTTCGTTGGAAACAAGTGTGTATTTCCGAGGGAGCTTCTATCGTTCATACAGAAAATTACGGGGTTGCTATACAGTCGCGGAGTTATCGATCGCGACCACCTTGGAAACATCTTTCAACCCACAATTGTGTTAGAATACACGCGCCTCCCTTGCTGTAGTGTAGTCACTAGAATGCTGTTTTCAATCGTGAATGGTACACAATCTGGCATAATCCTCCGTGATTTGGACACAGTCAACGTAGAGGAGGAAAATTAATAGTAATTGCGTAGTTGGTTACCAAGAAGTCCAAGCTAAGGCAAGCTTACAGAGAACCAGAGATGGGCAAAAAATTATTTTAAATAAAAATTTGGGTAAATTTTTTTGTGCAATTTTTATTTAAAATAATTTTTTGCCCATTCCTGCAGAGAACTAAGTATAGGAGAGAGTTGCCAATATCGTACTGGTCACATAAATCGTGCCTCATTAATTTCTCAGTAATTAATGAATGTAAACGGCATCTGACAATAAAAATATCAAGTAAATGCGAAATAAGAAATAGAAACAAAACCTTTTGAGCTTACACCGTATTTTGTGCGTGCTATAAACATTTTAAAAAATCGGGTATGATTGATTAACTTTTTACCAGTTTATTTTGCTGATAATAATCAAACAATGCAATTTTGTCCTGTATTTTTGTACTTTTTTAAAAGCGGGTTTAATATAGAATATTTTACATTCATTTCGAGTACATATTACATTTATTATAAAGTTTAAATTGATATTTATAAATAAATCGGTCATGCTTCCTAAATCGTACCACTGCAATCGTACCAGTAGAATTTGACAACTCGTATGTTATATTAGTTATGTACATATATCATATATTTATTGCGGCCTGTGTGTGATCCATATATGTATATCTATATATATAACTATATAATAATCATTACTTTATGTTGAATATTTTCTTCTCTATTTGTCATTTATACAATTTTTAGTGGAGGTACCATTTAGGAGACCGGTTGCCTAAATCGTACCTTTTACAATATATGACAAAAAGATTAATAACAAATTAATTTGTTCTGATCAAAAGATTAAGCATATAATAGTAGGTGCCAAAAAGATCAAGCTACAATATCCAATAGTCATTTCCGTTCAAATTAGTACCAAATAGGAAATATAACGTAAAACGTCTTAAGTGGTACAATATAGGCAACCCTCCCCTATACAAATCGTCAGAAAAATCTTCATAAATCAATTGTGCGCCTTGTAAACCCTCCTCGCCAGCCTCTCGCAGAACGCCCACGAAAGCTGAACCTCTAAACTCCAAGTACCAAAGAAAATGCGCGGCTGGTGACCAACAATGGCCACCTTTCCGCCGCGTCACCGTGCAATATCCAACGCCGATGAGCCAACGTCCGGCGTCGATACCGATCGACGTGCCCTGCAGATTATTATGTCCGCTGATCGTGTCTTCTGAGAAATTGATACATCGCCGCGATGAAGGTGGGTAACGCACGTATATAGGCCGGGTGTGGTGCCTTTACACGACTGGACCGAGTATAGACCGACAATCTCGCGCCATTACGATCGCATAATGATCGTTATCCGAGAGCACAAAGGGCCCAACAGTGGTGCTCAGCCGTAAAGACGATTTACCAGGCTCCGCGGCGATCACGCTTCGCCGCAATTATGATCCGAACGATAGCCGATCCCTTTTCGACTCGCGGAACGCACGAAGGGCCCCGACGGATCGCAGGCGATAATCGGTCGCGGCTCGCCGACCGCGGCCCGCGTACAATTTATATTTAAATAAGCCGCGATTGAAACCACAAGGTAAATACGAGGTGCGCGTCGTCCGACGCGCGTGTGCGTGCGATTCTCGCGCGGTATCGCGGCTGGGTTCGATCGCGTTGCGGTCGCCAGCGGAAGGCTCTACGCGGCGTCGATCGCCGGGCATCGGGAGGCCGCGATCGATCGATCCTAGCCGGAAGAATCTTCAGGAAATCGGCACCACGTTCCACCGATTCCACTCACAATCCTAAGTGTAGGTAATCGATTACTCGAAAGCGAGGTTAAATAGGAAGAAATATTTTCATTCACCGCATCTCAGGACGAAAAATCAACCCCCCTCGAATATTTCCCTCCAACAAAGTCATTCCATGTACCTACATACGTTCGCTCTGCATAATTCCAGCTGAATCGTTGCACACCCCCTCGCGCAATCACCTCGACGTACCCTCCGTTCGAGCGCAAGAACGCGTTCGTAACGCGCGTAGGCAATCACGAGGGGGGTGTACCTGCGAAGAAAGGTGGAGGATGTATGCCTGTACAGGGGCGGGGGACTCGGGGGTCGTTCGGGGTGAGAGGGCAGGGACGGGCAATCCATATATGCAGATCTGAGATTCGCAGAGCGCCGGGTTCGATACCCTGGCTCGAAGTTATTATCACATATATTAGACAACTGACCCGGCCACCCCTTGCTGCCACGTTTCTCGTATCACCGTACGTCTGAGGCGTGCGCCCGGGACTCGCCCACCCCCCGAAGCGGCTCGCCCGCCTGCGGCAGATACAATATCGTGCCGGCTCAACCGCGCGCGGTTATGGTAAGAACCCTTTATTGTTTTATATTGTTTCCAGGCTGCCTTTATTATATGGCCGGGGCCAGCCTCCTCTCCGCAGCCGGGAGAATCGAAATAAAATTGCCGCGAACGCGCGCGCCGTTATTATACCCGAGGATTACGAGGGGGGGATGAGCGCGGGGGCGCGGTTCCCGGGATATCTGGGGCAAGGAGCGCGTTCCGTCTCACCCCCCTGCAATGGTAATGCGCGTCGAGTGGAAGGATCTCGAACAGGGGGGAAAAGGTGATTCGGAAAGGGACGAGATTATGAGGACTGGCTTTCGGGAGTGACTAGGTGTTTATCGATCCTGATTGCGTGTCGTTGGATATCATATGTATTGAGTCTGGATTATGCAGGCTGCGGGCAGTTGACGCGATCTTACGATGCAAGTGACTGTTAGCCACTTTTCATCCCCTTATCGAGTGTATTAATTACTTAAGGGGGGGTTCTGCCTTGTCGGACCGAAAACGTAGGTGATATTTGCGATTTTTTATAAAAAAAAAACTGTAAAACGGATTTATTTGAAATTTGGCAAGCTGTTTTATTGTACTTTTAAATATTATTATTAATTTGTGTGAGGCTATAAAAAAATGTGTGTGTGTGTGTGTGTGTGTATACTGGCGATTGCAGAATTTTGAAAAAAACGGCTCATGCTGGCGTTGAAGGAAAGTGTCCTATGGTTTATCAGTTTATCTGAAACACAAGAAGGAAAAGGGATTCTTAATCTGCATGAACATGGCTATCTATGGAACTAGGATTATGGCTGTATCTGTTACCGTTATTTTTTTATTTAAATAATTCCATGCGATTTTTGGACGAAATTCGAACATTTTTTTTCAAAAAGCTGGTGGTATAACAATTTTTAATTTTTCTGAATTGTTCTAGTTCCATAGATACCCATGTTCATGCAGATTAAGAATCCCTTTTCGCCAACTTCGGCGAAGATAAATTGGACCATCTTGTGGAATTCTTGGAGTAATCTAAACTGATCGACAAAATTCTATAGTATAATATGATAGCATAATCGAAACGCACTGTAAATAGTTGTCGCTAATAACCAAGTAGTTGATGCGACGGTAAACCAATATTTTAAAAAAAAAGAATCCCTTTTCTTTCTTGTGTTTCAGATAAACCATAGGACACTTTCCTTCAACGCCAGCACGTTCGGTCCCACAAGGCAAAACCCCCCCTTAAGGTAATCGGAGAAAAGATGCCGAAGATTTCTTATTAAATTTATAAAAAAAATTATATATATGTTTCTATGGAATTAACAAAGCTTATTTGTTATCTGAATCATATACTTTGAAACGAACGCTACTAAATTAACAAAAATTAAATAGTAACTCATAAAAACAATTCATTCATCTCTCCCTCGATGCATTGGAGTAAGATGCCAATAAATTTTGAATATAAAAACTTATTCGTTAGGCATCTTTATCTCATTGTGATGCCATTTAAACCTGAATCAAACGTTGGAAATGATTCAAACGAAACAACAAATGGTATGGTACTTTTTAGTCGATACAATTCTTGCAAATATTAGCAAAATAAGATCATCTTCTGAGCATTATCCTTTGTTCGATTTTCTCATATATGTTCGCAATGTTTACTGTAAATACATATTGTTAACTGAAGTCTGTAAGTTGCAACCTCTATACTAACACAGCATCTTACCCCAACAAAATTTATGCATCCTACCCTATTGTGTTAGGGTCTGTAAGTCAATTTGTACGCCAATAATCATTTGAGCAAAAACCAGAATAAGAAAATAAATAAGAAAAATACCTTCTTTACAGCTAACATCCCGCCGCTGTTGACAAAACTTTATTTTTCTTATTACCACACAAAATATCAAACTTCAGCAAAGATTTTTACCGCCGCTGTAGCATTACTTGTTTCAAAACATGTATTATGTTTTATGTTAAAAAAATGCCAAGCAATCTCCTTTAGCAACGGACACAACAAAAGAGCTCACACGATCTTGCTAACATCTACTGAATAAACTCTGAGTTATTGTTAATTGGCATCTTCCCTCCAATTACCTTATATAAAAAGGGATCACCTAGAATCTTAGGGTCAAGCTATTTCAGGAAATGGAAGTGCGTAGATTTATCTACGATGGCCGTGACCATTGCTCTTCTTAGACTCCCTACATTCCCAGCAAACATGTTACGTGGCCCACTTAGCCGCGTGTACAGGGCTCTAACTTCCCCTGATTCGTTTATACACGACGCCAGTTCAGGTTGTACCGTATATCGAGTTAGTGTGCCGTACATGTACGCTCGATACCCGAGTTCGTTCGAACACACGCGTCCCTAGGCCGGCTGTGTACGTGAAACTTTCACGGCTCCGTACACACGAGCCTGCGCGTGCAGGTGCACGCGAAGGAGGTGACGGCCGCGTGGAATTTCCAGATTGAGATTTGAAATATGGAAATAACGGGGAAACGATCCCCGGGGCCCGGCAGCCGCCCTCCCTTCGCCGAGGCGAAAATGACGACTATCGATGCGCGCGCGACCGCCCACGCGGGCCAAGCAAGCCGCCCAAGACCAGCGGGGCTGAGACGGGGGAGACGATTATTGGGGTCGAAGGAATCTCGCGGGCGGAAAAGCTTCCGCTCCTTTCGATGTTGTTTGCCTCGAATCGGGGTTACATCTCGTAATTGAATGGAAAGTGAATTCCCATTGTTCTCTGCTTCGCCTCCTTTTCCCCGGCAGTTTCCAAATTTCGGGTCAAAAATGTATGCAGAGAGCTACGAAACGTCGAACCCCGCGAACCAACAAAGTCCAATCCCCGCCAGTTTTAAAGGGTACGTATTAATCTTCAACCGAAGTGTTCGTAAAACAAATTTCACTTCGAGAGTTGCGCGAACCCGACTCGTTTGAACCGAAAAAAACGAAAAAGCGCGATGTCTAACTCAAAGCTGTAGGATTTTTGACGTAGAATACGTCTTACCTTTCAGGCCAGCAGTAGACCCTGCCCCCCCCCCCCCCCCCCTCAACCAAAATATCGAGAGTTACGATTTCATGTATCGTTTGAAATTGCAATATAGTAAAAGTGGGAGAGACGCCATACCTTCGCGAGTTCAGTGTGTGGGAAAGAGATGTCTATATTTCTCACTGTGTTTAATTACTTATAGATGGCAGCAGTGAAAGTATAAGTAATTAAACACAGTGAGAAATATAGACATCTCTTTCCCACACACTGAACTCGCGAAGGTATGGCGTCTCTCCTCCTATGGCGTCTCTCCCACTTTTACCTTACAGTAATTCCTCGTTATTGTCCCGTTTGTACCATGCGTAATAGTCCCGCTCATTATCCCCACTATTTCTTGGAATCCTTCGGTCGAGAGTGAGAGAACGAAAGAGACGACGGCAACTTCGTGTCAACTGTTTCGTTCCCTCTCGCTCGGCCCTTGGGTTTCCTCACTCGCGGCACCGGCCGCACGGAATAGTCTTAGAGCATATACTACTCTAAGGGAATAGGGTCCGCATCGCGTTATTGTCCCGCCGCCAGCCCCGTTCGTCGGGATTATTACGAGGAATTACTGTATCTTCTAAACGACATGACATACACGCTTATACGAGATACCATTCGACAGGCGAAGGAACAAAGGTTATTAATTGTACAATATGGCCGCGCTATTGCATCAGCCAGCGCGGGGGAGGGGAAAAGGGTTACATTTTCCGCCGCTCGGCGCGCCTGAAAATTAATATATATGTCTATATAAACTCTGATGAGATAGAACAATTAGTGACGTCCCATTGTAATCGTCTCATCGAATACTATATTTCCAGCAAACAAAAAACCGGCGATATTGTTTGTAAGACAGAAGAATCGAAAGTCAAGTTTGCAAAATTGTGTGTTTCAACAACATGTCGCGGTATACGGCTACTAAACGCGTACAAAATCTCCGTAAACGCATACAGGGGAGTACAGAAGATCATGGCGAACCAAAAAAAAATCAAAACAGACAAATGCTGAACGTCAGAGGGAATACAGACAACGCCTCAAAGTAGAGACACTATAATAAGAGTCTGGACACGAGCCACTGTCCGCCATGTTTGATCGAAATCCCACGAGAGAGAAAGAGATATACACCATTTCACTCTTAACCACTCTTAACAATTCTTACGTTTATGGCAGTATTTTAAAATTTATTTTAAAATGTATTGTAAAGTATCATAAAATTACATGTATTGGTTTTTTACTTTATATCTTCATTATCTTGGTATAATTGACAGGTTTAAAAATCAGCGGGAATAGATGAAAAATGACGGACCAATCAAAAATCCAAATGCACATTTTCAGATTAATAAATAGTAAAATACCGCCATAAACATAAAAATTGTTAAGAGTGGTTAAGAGTGAAATGGTGTATACCCCTTTCACTCTCGCAGAATTTCGATAAAAAATTGCGGACCAATCAAAAAGTGGCCTTCTCGTGTCCAGGCTCTTATTATAGTGTCTCTACCTCAAAGCCAAGGCGCACGAGAGTCGCGCGCAGCACACGAAGGAACACTTCAATTTAAACCACGTGTCGACGCCACCGACTACACTGGGTAACACCACCATCGATTTGACTTTCACCAGAAACATAAGTGTCGATCTCTTCCCTTATATTAGCTACTTCTCGTATCATAAGCCCATTATAAATAAAATCTTGCGTCACCCACTTGTGTGATGATTTTGAAATAAATAGCAAATTTGTACTTTGCAAAATTAAATATATCTACGTTCATTGTTTTCCATACCACGTTAGCAATTCTACAGCACGCGTGACGTATTCTACGTTTTAAAGGGTTCCGGCAGTGTCTCTGACACAGCCACCGTTACTTTCCTTTTTTTTAAAAAAAAAGAAGAAGAACCATATGGTTACTGTTTCAACCGGTAATCCCTTTGACTTGTAACCCATGGAATTGCTCGCGGAGCGTATGATCCCCGCGTGTCGTTCCCCTCGAGTGCCGTCTTTCCACGTGGTTTCTGCTTTTGGTCTTTCGGTGCTCCATGCAACAACCGGAATGCTACCGTCTCCTCCCTCGCTCGTCGCATTATATTACGTTACGTCACATTATGCACCTAGCCCCTGCGCGCCGGAACATTACGACGTTCTCTGTTATGCTGGCTGCTTGGTTAATGTTCTGTGGCAGGATTCCAGCCGCGCTGTCTTCTCGAAACAAAGACTTTGTTTGCCGTAGCAGAAGTGGCCGCGCGCTGGCCTATCGGGCCACAATTCACCATTTACATTCTCCCTTTCCTTTTCAGCGGCGAACGGCCCGGGGTATACACAGCCGGAGAAGGAAACGACGCCTCGAAACGGGCTGTGGAACGTGAACTACGGCTCGACGAGCGGCGGTTAGCCTCTGCGAAGATTATTATATTGGGCATTTAAGCTGGCGTCGCGATTCATGACGTGCTTCGGGGGGCGAATGGAGAATATACCATGACTGTTGCGGCATATGCAGTCGCGTTGCCATTCGTGGCATCCCTTCTCCCTTCGATTCATCACCCTTTCGTTTTCATACTCGGAGCCAAGAGCTCGCGCCGGCCTGTCCATCGGCGACACCAACCTCAACCCTCGCGAAACGAAACGAGAACGGCGAGAACTATCGATTCCGCGGGAACGCGCGATCGCGGTCGAAGATCGAGTGGCAGGGAGCGAAGAGTCCGCGCGAATTCCCTGACAAAGAGCCGCGCCGTAGACCGAGGAATTCAGGAAGGCATAACGAGCGTTTTCACGCATCTCCGCGTAGAGGAGTGGGCCCCGCCGCTGGAATTATTAATTAAGCACACTAATTAAGCGCGTTCATCGCGCTCGCCCGGAGGGGTCAGCCGGCGCGCGCGACAGAGAGGAACAAAGAGGGTGGCTGTAGGCAGGGAGACGGGGGCAATGCGAAGGTAACACGCGATTACAAACGCGATCGATAATAAATTACCTTTAAGTTAGAAGCGCTGCGCCAGGTACTCCCTCTTTCTCTCTCTCTCTCCCACCCTCTCTTGTCTCACTCCCCCACTCACTCTCTCTCTCACTCTCTCTCCGTCTGCTTTCATTCGGCCATTAGAAGTCGTTGTTCCTAACCGTTCATTACAGGTCCGAGCTTACGTGTGGGTCATGCGAGAGAGCGTATCTTAACGGCCGAGTAATTATGCTTCCTCGATGGCGCGGGAAGGTTCAAACGGTGGGGAAAGGTGCAGGAGGAGAGGCAGAAGGCAGAGGGTGGGGAATCGTCGCGGGGCGAAGGGGGGCTCGAATACTTAGAGAGAAAGCAGAGTACGGCCGCGTAATAAATGCATGGGATTAACGAGGAATAAATAACGAGAGACTGTTAATAATGTCGTACCCTCTGCAAAGCCCCCGTGTGTCGGTGTCCCGGCCCTGCCCCCACCCTGCACCCCTCTTAGCCCCTTTTCACGAGCGCTCGTCGCGCTTCCAACGCAGCTCCCTCGTTAAGCGGCGTCCCCGCGACTTATGAAATCGAGGGAGCACGCGACGCGGGACACCCCGCGATACAGGCAACTTTCGAGAATCATTAAAAACGCATCTTCGGCCCCTATGCACGGCGATCGACCGGTTAACGAGGCTGTTACGTTGCGAAGGACGGGGCCTCGATTCGTTCGCCCCGTCCCGCGAAGAATACCAAGCCGTAATGGGGAACGGGCCGGAGGGAATTGATATTACCGCGGAAAAAGCGTTAATGAACGCCATCGCCGACTCGATCGTCGCGACGTGCAAGGCCACCGAGATTAAACATTTCCGCGGCCAGCTTTTTGCGAGGGATTCAATTAAGGGCCGGGGGCTTTTAAGCGGTTCCAATCGGTTTCTTACGGCGGGGCCGATACCCGTCGCCGGCTCGGATGGGCCGCCTTCGCAGTGGGCCACTCGTGGCAAGCCAGATGGTGCGAGCGGAATTGTCGCCGAATCGAATTGCGATTGGAATGCGAGCACCGAGACGCAGCACGGACTGAGGAGGCGATTAAATATGGAGACGTTTGGCTGATGTTTGAAGTAGATTTGGAGCTTGGGACGAGTTACACCGTAGGGCTTATCTGCTAGAGTAGTCATCCAGAAAACGATAGATCTATGCTCGGAGCCCGATCCAACAAACCCAATTGATGGATTCTGTTCGTTCCTTGGTGGCTTCCATTGCAGGTATAGGGACTCGACAGCTAGCGTCAACATTGTTGAGCTCCTCGAGTCCCTCCAAGCCAGCCCGTGAAAGAGTCACGCGTAAACGTATATACGAATTCCATTCTCGCCCGTGGACACAGAAAAGAGCTCCTTCTGCTCGGGATTAAGAGCGGGCGGGGGAGGAAAGACGGAAAGGTGGACGCGCGCAGTGTCGGAGGAGCGGCGAAAGTGGAAGGGAGGAGAAGAACGAGGCGAGGGTAAGGCACTAATGAGCAAATAAGGCGAAAAAAGGTGAAAATTCATTAGCAGTCAGCTAGCAATGGACGACGGGGGAAGGGTTACCGAGAATCGGCGTAACTCTTTTCTCGGTAAAGAACTCGTGGCTCGACAAAGGACTCTAAAAATAAATACATAATTAAACGTCGCGATAATTAACTTCTTTATGCCCGGGGAGGTAGGGGAGACGCGTCTAAGCGCGGCCTCTCGGTCGGAAACAACGATCCCGCTGAACAGGACGGGGCGGCTGAGCCAATGGTGGCCCGATAACACTGTAACACCGCGATAAATACGATTATTGTGTAATAAATAGCGGTAATAACGGGGGCGTCTCAATGGGAGACTCTAATTGGCCGTTCCTATCCGTCGCGACAACAGTTGCCGTTTAACCTGGGCATAAAAAATGAGGCGACAAATCTACAGCTTAATCCCTCGACGAATTTCATCGTCCATTTTACATCCCCGTCGTTTTGTAATCCTTTTTTAATCTTCCCCTTTTTTCGCGTCGCGATATCGCGTAATCCTCTTTATTAAATAAATAAGCTTGATCAATTTTGTAAGCTATGGACGAGAATGGAAGAGTTTGCAAGCAGCGATACCAAATACGAATCGTTCGAAACTCAAACCTCTGTACGAGGTGTTCGCCTGTTCTTTGATGTTGCGCCCCGAACGACAAACGTTCGTACAGTTCATCGATATTAAACGCCCAGAAAAGTCTCTATTTTCCTTCCAGTCGATGGCCGAGATTTACTCGCAACGAAACGCCAGAACGGATATTTCATTCGATCCTTATTAAAGCGATACACTCGAAGATCCCCGGGCGTGCGTGAATCCGGAGCACAATTACGCGAGTGACCAGATCTACCCCTGCCAGCTCCGCGGAACGGCTCGGGAAAATCGGTTCGATTTGGCTGAAAGCCGCGCTGATCGACTCGTTCGCGGATCAGCCGGGTCCACTCTAATTTAGACATTTTCGGCGCGGCCGGGTATATTTGTTATATTTTCACTCGAATCATTATTACGCGGCACCGCACGCGCGCCGTACCAGGGGATTACCGCTTAATCCGGTCCGCTATAAATTGGGCGGAATCGCCATCCCCCGCTCGCTCTCCCGCTCCGTCCATCGTCCCTCCGCGTTTCCACCCACCCGTTCTCTCCTTTCTCTTTCGCCGTTTCCTCTCGTCCCGCGCGGTCGCTCGCAACGGTTTCTCGGTCCTTTTTCGCCACGCAGGATCCTCGCCGCCGTTCCGGCCGCGCCGAGAAAGGGTTGCCGGGAGAGGACGCGAGGGTGGCCCCGCGGAGCTGAGACACACGCTGGCGGGAGGGGGTTGGCTGACTGGGAAAGCACGGAGGTGGACGGGGGTTGGGAAAAAACGAGAGCGAGGAAACACGGAGGAACGGAATCCAAGAATATCGTAAGGTCGAACGAGGCGGGCGTACACGTACGGCGAGCAAAACGAGAGCCGAATCGCGGCAAAAGAAATATCGTCGGTCAACGGAGAAAATCCGTATCCTGGCAGTAACGACCAGGGATGGACGGGAACGGGACCGAGAGGCCAGCGAGCTGGCCGGAGAGAAAGAAATCGAGGGGGGTTGGAGGGAGGGGGGCGGCCGAGGGGGGGGAGGAAGAGCGCGGGTCTAGAGAAAGCGAGGTAGGAAGAAAGAAAGAAAGAAAGAGCGTGAAGGGGCGGAGGGGAATGGGAAAGGTACCCTTAGCTGGTTTCCCTCAGGAGATTTTATAATGGCGTCCAGTTATTACCGCAGGACCTCGGGCCACGAACGCGATACGATTCTCCGACAAGGGACGGAGGCCGATTTAACAAGTGGTCAAATATACGGGCGCACGAGTGGTCTGAGCATCCTGGCCAGAAAAGCGGACCAGACCTCCGAGAGACCGATACAACGGACGCCGATAATGATAAAGATGATCGCGATGATACCGGGCAGATCGACGCTCGCCCCTCTTGTCCTTTGGCTCACTCGTCCGACCGAGAGTCAGGTGTACAGGCTGGATCTTTTGAAGAGACACTTACGTCATCGTTCTTCCGATTATAAGTGAAAGTATTTGGTTAAATGGGGGGAATGCAAAGTGCAACGTCAGTCGCGTTTGTTTAACCTTCAGAACGTACCTAATTAGTTGTCACGTCGATTCGACACAAACCAACTGCAACATCAGCTGTTGTTAGGAAACTACAGTGCTGTCTCTCAAATGGCACGCGTTTTCAAATTCTCTATACGCGCGAAGCTATCCCCACTACTTCGGTTGTAGTCGCCGCGCCGGGGCATCGGGTATCCGATGTCAAAGAAAAAGCCGAAGAAAGGTTCATAAACATTCTCGATAGTGACACACCTTACACTCTGACCGCGTGAAATCAAAGGAAGCCGAATAGACTACTCGTCTCTCAAATTGCGTGCGCCCGGTCCCGACACACGCGACTATAGAAAGACAGAACTGTATCTGGTAAATTAAGTCGCAAAAATTCTGAGACGAAGTTTAAACGCTGTTGTAGAATATATTATTATTATTATTGTTTATTACACGGAACAAGCACATTGAGTACAGAATAGTGTACTATTACAACAGTGTTCATCGTTGAAAATTAACATTTAATATATCAGTATGTTTTAACAATTTTCAATGATGCCTCAGAGATAGTTTACCTCAAAGTCAAATTGTGGGTCATTTTGATCCAGTGTGACAATCGGGGATTAAATGGAACTGATTACTTTTATTGACTTAGGTATGCAATCCTTTACAAAAGAGGGCTTCCTCTCTCAATTCTCCGAAACAGTTTCCTATCACCGAATAGAAGAAATCTATTTAAATTGGATTCCATCAAAGAATAACTTGCATGCAACACTTTCACTTGGACATCCTCAAGAATGTTTCTGGGACCGTGTACACTTAGCCCGCTTTAATTGAGACCACGATACAGCTGCTGCCGTGGAACGAGCACGGTCGACGAAGATCGTGGACGGCGTGGAATACCCGGGAATTAAAATGAAAAAAGGGGGGCGTGCTTTGATGTGCTAAATCGATACGGTATCGGGTCAGGACGTCGCGGAGGAAGGATATTAATTATGATTTCATTAGACGAAGCCGATATCGGGACGATTCAAAGGCACAGCGGCTGAAAAACTCTATATTCATAATTATACCGCTGACGGTGTTAACGAAACAACAAACATATCGTATTACCAATTACGCTTCCGCATCGCGGAGCGGAGATTCTAAAAAAAAAGCTTCAGTTTCGCTCGAACGAAACCAGACAGTTTAATTGAACGTTTCCTTCTGATGCGTTTGTAATTACAAATTGAAATGAGTTATTCCACGCTGGGAGAACAGATTTCGTTCCCTTTTTTTCTCCGTTGCAATCGACGGCGCGCGTAATACAGGGTGTCTCTGGAAGCGTTTAGTGGAATACGAAAGAAGCGCGTTATTGGATCGTTACGCGCTGCGAAGGGATGCCGCGCCGCTATTGCTACAGTTAATAAATAATGTTTATTAGCCCGCGCATAGATCGAGCCAGGAACGATCCTCGATTTCTTGGCATGCAATGGGTTCTTCGAAGAACAACAAAAGATTGACGAGCGAGTGAATGCCTTCCGGACGGTCGTTGTGCCAAAATTCCGCGAATTTCGATCGACCAATTTAGATCCCCGGCGCTGCTGCACCAAGGCGGATCATACTTTTCGCTGATCTACGGGATGTCAATTTAATTGCGGGGAACACTTCGCGGCGCGACACGCTGGCCGAGCCGTCTAAATTAGAGAGAACAGAGCTGAGAGACGCGGAATCTGCGCAACAACGGGGCTCGCCTTAAAAGAACGCCGGGGTTTAGATTACGCGTCGCACTCTCGGCTAGGAGTTTTGTTTAGCGGAGTTAGATCGATCGAACGCTGCCTGACTTTATTGGATTTCATAGAGAATTGAAATCGTAGTCGAGACGTTGTTTTATTGTCGATATTTAAAAAGACAATAATATTGCTTCGAGATTTCTTGTCATTAAACGTTTCAATATTTGAAGAGACTCTAAAGCCTCGTTCACATTAGTCAAGTTTACTCGCTTCACGTCGCTTCGTGACTTTAAATTCACACTTGTACATCCGTTCACACTATTCAAGTTGTATTATTTCAAGGCAAGAAAAGTTGGAACACTCTCTACTTCGCTTGAAACTTGAAAGGATATTTCAAGTGAAGTGAGTAACAGGTTAGTTTACTGATTTCTAGCGACTTGAAGCCAGTAAATTTGACTAATGAGAACGAAGCTTAAAGGCCTTATACAAGACACTGTAAGGGTAAAAATGAAATTCTGTACTATAGTATTACCAGTGGTACGTAGAACATTTTCGGATAATAAGAATTCTTTTTAATTTTGGCACTTACAGTGCATTCTACAAGGACCAACTTCCAACTTCATTTGAGAACCTTCACAAAGCAGACATGAAAGAGACTGATGTGCTGGGGGTAAAGGAGCTAACCAGCAGCGAAGATTCCCAACATTTCTCTCACAATATATCAATACAAATACACAATAAAATCCAAATAAATATAACGAGAAAATATCTCAGCCGATAGATTATCTTACCTCTGCAAAGCCATGACATCAACCAGTCAACCAGTCTCCCAAAACGAAGGCCCAACATAACCAACAGATTTTAATGGCCGCCAAGAATCGCCACCTGTCACAAGAACCTCGCACAAGTCACACGCCACAGAACTGTTAAAACGTTCCTCGTTGTCACTGCATTTCACGCGAGGTGATCGCCCAGCGCCATTTCACTTTTCAATTGTAGGAAACGCGATAGCGGAGAACAAGAATCAAAACACGACTACGAGTCGTTTCACGGACAGGTCAAAACGAGTTTGGCGTCGTGGGTGTCGAGACGCGACAGAAAACACAACAGGGCACGACCGTTTACGAGTGTCAACAAACGGAACCTTGTTACCCGGCACTAGCACTGTCCACCGGCGACGAGATTTCCACGAACAGCAGCGTGCTCGACTGAAATATTCTCGAGTTTTGTGACATAATCACAGCACGTTGCGCCGCGTTGAAAAATTACGCGGGAACTGGCGATTGACAGGCGCCGCAGCGCCGCCTGCCGTCAATCTCTGGCAACTTCGCTTACACATAGCACTCCTGAACCAGTGACGCGTACTATTAAGACCGAGTAAAGCGTTCGATCGCTACCTTCTTCTTCATTGGATATAAAAGTATATAGACTGTTGTCATTATATGTATTTTTAGAAGAAATGAAGGGGAAGCAATTAAAGAGAATGCTTCGTTAAGAAAGAGAAGAAAATAATTGGTATAATTGTACACGTTGGATAAATGGATATCAATGCTCTTTTTCCGTGGAAAGTAATGTAACTGCGGAACGACGAGGCATAAACGATCACGGATCGTTAAAGCGAGCAACATTTTTCACTGCGAATCCAATCCCTTTAAATTGATTCTCGAAAATGTTATCGAACTGTTACGGAGGAGGATGGGGGGAGGAGGCATTAATTTTATACAGTCGTAATTACAGATCGGAGGGAATCGGGGCCGAGGGAAAAGTTGCGGAAATTAAAAAGCGGAACAAAACTTCTCGTTATTGCAGCAAATACTTGAGCGTCCCGATTAATCTCGCTTCGAAATCGCGGAATCGAAAATTGACTGGCGCGCGAGCCGCTCGATGCGAAATCGCGCACGGCCGCCGAGGAGGAGGAGGCGGTAATTAATAGAGGTAAGAAAATTAAAACGAGAAAGCAATTAACAAAGGAACACACGCGCAAGCGGGCGGCCGTTGTAACGCGGTAGCCGGCGTGTAAAGTAAACTGGTAAACAAAACCGGTTTAATTAAATGTTGCCTGTAAAAACTGTTGGCAACTCTCGAAAGTGGAAATTAACGAACTCGCCGTAAATATTTTATTTCGGGTGCAAAATCGCCGGAGAGTCCCCCCCTGTCGCTCTTACTGTACCTCCCTCACCCTTCCTATTTCTCGCGACGTTTCACGGAACAAGAAATCATAATTTCCATTTGTCTTCGTTCCGTAAATACTTGGGATAGCCAAAGTCCCATCAGAACTCTCTTCAACTTCCCTAATTACTCCGCCTCGCGAGCCAAGTAAACCGAGCTGCGTAAATACTTCGTTATACTCGCGCTAAACACGCTCGCCCCTGTCCGAGGTTCCATTCGAACCCGTTGAAATCGACTTGCGTAAGGTACGTGCCACCGTCGCCGTGGTATTTGATTATTTAATCCGCGCGCCAACACTATCCCGGCCGGATAAAAGTAAAAGGAGATCTGTTGGCGAACGAGGCTGGCCGCATCGAACCGATCTGGCTCGAAGTAACTTCGTACCTAGTAATTGCAAGCGGGCTGGCGTAAATTCCGCCTGGGCTTTATTTATCGACGCGACCATTTAATTAGAAAAACAGACGACGGCTGGAGATTATCGGTCTTGTAAAACCGTTTCGCCAAATCTCCACGAAGATTGTTAACCCTTTCTCTGGAAGGATTGCGCAAAGAGTGCTTCCATCCTTGCGGATGAAATGAAATGAAACGAAGCTGCGATTAAGGTATTCCCCGAGTTCTTACTCCCTCCATTCTCCCTGAAAGTGTATCCCCTTATTTCACTCTGATTCTTCAAAAGTCAAGCATCCCATCGCAGTATTTCCACCCCTCGAGCTGAAAGCGCCTCTGTTCAAGTCAGTTCTCCCAGTTCGGACGTCGAACGCGGCTTATCGCGATGTTAAAAATAACGCCAGGATAAGGATCGGAGGTAAAAGCGACGAGTCGATGGTCCAGAGGAAAGCCCAGTCCGGGGCAGAGCGGCTGGTGGCGAGCAGGGAGGGTGGGGGAGGGGAAGAGTGGCCTGTTTCCCATTACAGTGTCTCCGCAGGCGTTTAATCACCCAATTAAGAGGATTTTCACGTATGTTAATTAGTCGAAACACATGCGAAACGTGGCGCGCCCCGTTCCATCTCTTCGCTCCACCCCCGTTTCCCTCTTGAGGCTCCGGTGGTGCTTGAGGCCCGCGGGAGCGGGGGCCTCGATTGCACTCGACGGCTAAAAAGAGATCAAAAGGAGGCTCCCGCGTTGCAAGAAATATCCACGTACACGTCTCCGCGCGTCTACGTGCCGCGGCCAGGGGACACATGTACCGGGGCACCTACGCACACGCGCCACTTCTGCCAGGTACCCAGGCTACCCAGGACGCCGGGGGGAGGATCGGCTGCAACGGGGACGTGGTCTGGAGGCTGGAGACGCGTGTTAAACCGTCCTCGTTAATCGGATCCCTCGGTTACGGAGAAAGGAAAACGCCGTGGTTAGTCCCGCTGGGATCCACGCGACTCACCCCCGCCCCTCTTCCACGCTCGATGCTCGTCAAGGGCGGTAATGAATTCGGCGCACGGAAAGAGCGGAAGCCCCGTGGACGGTCCAATACGGACTTACACAGACAGGGATCACGGGGTCAGCGTTCTGGGCGAAAAAAAAACCTCATCCGCGTGTACTTTCGAATATCTTCGAGCAGGAAACCACCCTTTCTGCGCGTGATGCTCGGCCTGTATGTCGCTTGAATTCTTGATAAGGCAAAATCGAGAGCAAACAGACCAGGGGCGATAGAATTTAATTAGACGCGCATGGAAAATATTTCCTTGTACCTTGAATTGAATTACGACTCGCGGGGTAGGCCGAAGTGGCCGGAATCTCCATGCCGAGCGGCAAGATTTTCCATCGCTTCTTCCGGGGCAGGAAGGTGTAAAGGGAGGAAAAAACAGCGACAGATGGTCGCGGGGCCAGCTAACGAAGGAAAATCGAAGAGGAGACGGTGGTAGGAACGACGCGGCTATCTATTCAATTATCACTTTGGAACGGCCGCATACGTAGGAACAGGTAATCCCATTTCACGACTTCCGGCCATTCTCGGGCCTTGAGCGACGTGTCCTGTGACGTCAGCACAACGCAATCCTGTGTTTTACGGACGGTTTTCCGTTTCGGGTCTTAGCAACGCGGCACCCTTTCGCCGAGATCCGAGCTCGAATCGATGGGAAAAAATTATAGCAGCACGGTGGATTAACAAGTGTTTTTCCTTTCCCGTGAAAGGGAACGTTACCCAAGTCAGATTGGAAAACGATAAATTTCGGCGAGGAACGTTCTAAAAGCAGAGGTCCAGTAACGGGAATAATTTATCGACGGAATTTTAAAAGGGTTAAGGTAAATAAAACAAATGAATCGCCATCGAAGCCAAGTGGTTGGAAATATCTCTCGCAGCCAACACTCGCAACTCGTGAGTTCATTTCAATTTCTCTTTCGCTCTGTGTGCCCCCCACCCCCTCTCTCTTTTCTCTCTCCCTCCCTCCCTGTGTTCCCCACTTTTCGTTCACTCGCCCGCGAATTGCACATTTCGAAGCAAGTCTCGAAGACAATGAAAATTTCAACGGCCATTCATTTTCCGGTAATGAGTTCTTTGGTCGGTCTTTTAACTGTGCCAAATGACTTTAAAATTGTGCCGCCAGTTAATGGGCTTCGCTCGCTCACCGTTCACGTTTCCTTTCTCCCTCTCTCTCTCTCACCCCTCCATCCTTTTTTCAGTCGCGAAACATTAAATAATCACAAATTTTCCAGGCTTTCGCTTTTCGAGCACCCACATAATTGGGCTTTTGTGCGTTCTCCCCCTTCCTGTTCTTTTATATATATCGAGAAAGGGAGACAAAGAGAGAGAGAGAGAGAGAAAGCCCAAGTCTTTGCCCATTCCCGTGAAAGATTTAAGAGAAACAACCGGGGCATAATGAAAAGTGGCGGGAGAAGTTAATATTTGCCTGTTACGGTTTGCTTTCCAACTGTGAATGCGTTGAAAATTCGTCGTTGGAATTGCGAAGGAATCTCGAAACCTCCGCACTCGATTGTATTATGAAACATCCAGCGGGCAACTGTCGATCTCGCGATGAAACTTTATGGAAATACTGTCGCTGCAATAAACATACCTCGTCCGATCATTTACACCCTTACATGCAATTACATTGTGTAGCAATCTTGAGTGATAAAGGGATCTCGAAGGAGCGTGCGAGTTTTATCGGGAGCCCATTTAAAATATTAAAACACTTGCTGCAAGAGCTCGATAACGAATTTTCAATAAGCAGGTTTCTCGCTGCTCGTGGAAATTACACGTTCACACGTTGCCATTATCCGAAGGAACACGTGGACGGGCAATGATACCGCTCGTAAAAACGATTGGGCGATAAAACAACGGGACCGTTGGATAATTTTCCGCGCGGCCTAGGCGCAAACAGAATAATCGATTAAAAGCAGCGAAAGGACCGTCGGCCCATTATCCTTGCCGCTTTAACCGGATTGATAATAATCAGAAGTAATATGCGCTTTAATTGGCTAATGGCGTGACGAAAATATAATAACCGCGGGTATCGATTAAAACGGTAGACCTCAAATCTCCAGCACACGCTGCTATTCGCGTCAACTAAACCGGCAGTCGTGGCGGCTGCCGTCCCGGAATTTCTCATGGTAATTCGGTCTAAATTCCGGAATCTACTCGTCCATTCACCGGCTACGTAATGGCGCAAATTTCCCTAATTTCGTACTTATTGCCAAATACTTGTTACCGCGCTCGTCGTTCGTTGTTCGAGGGTACGGCATTAATAATCTTGCGAATACGGTAAGCACGACGCTGCGACAGTTAGGCATTTAGACCTGGCACCGGTTGATTTATAGAAAGACAGGGAGATGAGTCTCTTTAACGCGCAGGTTAGCGGATTGTTTTATTTGCAACTGGTCAATGATCGAAAAACATCTCGGAAGAAACAGATGGCGGGGAATCTGGTGCGATAGGAATTTATGAAAAGTCCCTTGTCGACGTGGCGCAATTAAGTGTTGCGATTCAATGTTTTCAATCAATTCTGAGGACTCCACTGTGAACGGAAAAATTCACGAAGCATTGTCAGGGAATAGAGAAGCTTCGCGTTCTAATTCCCCGCTGGATGTGCGCGAGGACAGGCTTTGAACAGGGAACGGTCGTGCCGACCTCCCATCCCTCCGCCCCTCGGTATTCAAATTGTAAATTTATACTTGTAAATTTATGAGACGTTGGAAATGAACTATTGAGAGAGGCTATACGTATAACGAGCTACTGTAATGCACCTATATACCGCGGGCCTGGTTTTATTCACCAAGGAATGGAAGTCTACTCGCGTCACGGGCTGAGGTATAGCCTCTATCTGTTTTCTATGGGCTCAACTAATGCTGTCGTAAAATATGAATAACGCGGGAAACAATACCGATAAAGGTAGGACGGAAGGTATAATAGAGAGCGTGCATTAGTTCTGCGGTGGGAAAGAGGGAATAGGTACCTATATGCTCGCTTATCAAGATAGCGGGCCTTCGTGCAAAGTTCCACGTCGAATAGAACGACGGAAAGTACTGAGCACGCTAGTAAAGTTAGTTATTAACCGATTTCCAGCCGCGGAGTGCAAATAATGGACATGCTGAAGAGCAATGAATAAAGTAGCGATCACGTACTTGCGTCGAGTGCTGCGAAAAGTCACTTAAAAATGTCACTTCTCACATCCCCTCTACCCTCGCATCTCAGGTATCATTCGGTTCGTCATTTGCTCCATTCCCACGACAAATTCAGATTCCCTCGCGATCCTCGCGCGTTTCCTCTGTCCACCCAGCACTCGCGACATTTAAGCTCAAGTTGAATTTATTTACAGGCAGTGCGTGATTTTCCCGCGGGGGAGAAAGACGTAGAGCGCGCGCCGAGTCAGTTCACCATATGTAGATCACAGTTTGCGGATAATCGTGAGGTTTCGCGCGGTGGCGATCGGATTGAACCTTCTCTTTGCTGGGTTTTTCGCGAGCGCGAGGCGTCGAGCAGGCGTGCCACGTTGCAGCCGCGGAGCAGGTAAATTCGCAGCAGTTGCGGGGACCAGCGTCTGGGAAAACAACTCTTTGTTTTGAGGCCGTAACGTCTGCCGGGGTGTTGAGCGTGTGTGCGCGCGAGTTCGGGCCGCATGTGCGTGCACCCACGAGGTAGATGCTCCGGGACAGATAAGGGGAGATACGGTTCGGTTTAAGGAAGCGGTTAATTACCAGAAGATAGAAGATTGCCGGTGGCACGGTCTTATGCTTCGACTACGACCAAAAGAACCGATCCTCCACCCCTCACCGTCGCGGAGGATGCCTTCGGGTAATAATCTTTCAGACATTTCAGTCCATTACCGCGTCTACCTATTGGCGTACGCTCGATAGGGTCACGAGGGAGCCGGCGTAAACGGAGGCAGGTGAATAGAGAGCGCGCAGGATGAATGGGGCGGGGGTCGTAATTGCGTGTTAAGGGGTCCAAGGGGTAAATCTAGGAGGAGACGGTTCGCGTGTTGGGCGTGCTTTTCTGTTACGCGCGTGAACCGCGAAGAAGTGGCTTAATAAAGTGGTTCGCCTAAAATTGCCGAACGGTGTTAGGCTCCGATCTGTAATTTATTATTGCGAGGTTCGCCGTTTCTACAAATTCTACCCCCGTCGCGCCTCTCCTCCGTCGAAGTTGATCCCATCGACGGCTGCACGCAGCGGAAAGTCACGGGCAGGCGTGTACGTGTGCGCCGGGGATTACGCGGAAAGTCTCGGTCGCAGCCAGGTGGCGAAGCTTAGTACAATTTCTTCGAATCAAGGGAAAGCCAATTACAAGTTTAATTCGGAACTTTGCGCGGGCGATAATTAGCCGGTAAATTAAATTTACTTTCGTTTCAAAACAATCGCGAAACTTTCGGACCCCGACCGGCGTGCTGCTGTCGCGACGAAACGTCGCGCCCGAGGACAATCGAGAATTGTATGAAATTAATTACGCGGAACAACGCGCCCGTGATGTGTCCACTCCTCGGCCACCGACCACGCTTGTTAAGCTGGCGATTTTCGATCCGATTACGTTTAATTTTCGATCGCGGCTGGTGCCGTCCACCGACGGTCAGTTTGCCAGACTTTGAGCAATCATTTGTTCTGGATTCGTTACGAGAGACGTGCAGAAAAATAGGGTAAGTCGGGGTGAGATGGGCATACTTTCGTTTGGAGCCTCCTACAGCCAACCTATTTGAAATAAAGCAATGAAAATGGTGTAGAACAAAATTTCAATCCTTTGTTTACATGTCCGTTAATATCAATAAACGATAAATTATTGTTTAATATACAAATTTTACAAATGAAAAAAGACTCATTGCCCATATGTCCCTTAATGTCTGAGAAAGATGGGCATATGTATCTTTGAGGCTACCAAGTTGTGGTCCTTAACTGGTTATCTCAGATTCTTTCTAGTTTTCGTCCACCTTCGTTTTTGCTCGCTTAAAACTTTTTGGGCTCTTGCTGTGAGTCTTCTAATCCACATGTATGACACACAGTGTCAAACTCTGTGCAATTTTCATGGGTCCAATAACCATGGTTTTTTTTTGGTTTCGAAATAATTTTCTGCGAATGTCACCAAAATATCTGTAATTACATCAAATACAGCTATGGCCAGCTCTCCTGGACAACAATTGAACATCTTTCCGTTAATGCCCTGGTAAGATAGCCATTCCCCTGTCCCCCAGACTAACAAACGTTACTCCAAATAATTTACGGTTAAAAACACTGTAAACAATTCACTATCGAAAACACATCTTGAGAATTAAAAATATTCAGCATGAATAACACAAACAACATGACCAAAATATTGATCAAATATTTTGAAGCACTAGCTTAAATTTCACAGTGGATTTACAAACCTTTAAAAACGTTCTATTATAACACTTTGATATAAGAATGTTACTTTTCTATGACATTTTGTACCCACGTCGAGGCAGCGCAATCAGGCGTTTCCTTCTAAAAAATACTGTCACTGCCCATCTCTTCCGTATGACCATCTCACCCTGACTTACCCTATGTCCAATGCGGGATGGATGACTTTAGGAAACGAAAAAATGTTCATTTGCATTCGTTAGTTGCAAACGCTTCTATCCTTCTCGCCTGTCAATTCCGCAAACTAGATTAACGATCGACTAAGCGCGGGAAATTCTCGCGGGATTTCGTCCTTTTAGGGTTAAACGTCCACCTCGCGTGGACGCTTTCAGCCACCCCGAACGAAACTATCTATTCGACATCGATGTTCACCGAAAGATTCAGTTGTGCAATCTAAATAGAAGACACGCTGCTTGCTGCCTCTCCCAGCGACGCGGGCTATTAAATTATAGAAAAGTAACAGGTGAAGAAAAAAGGAACATCGTCGGTGTTTGAACAGTGTTGCACGCAGAAAGGAAGGCAAGTTGCAATCGTCCAACCCTTTCACCCAATTCGCCGAACACAACAACTCAATTTCCCCCCCGTCGAAGGCAACGATTAATCGATACTCGAGCGCGATTAATCAACCTCGGGGCATTTCCTAAATCCATTATTGCCAGTTCAATCAGCCGATCTGCTGCGTTTCGGTGAGCCCCGTTTCGATACGGTACGCGCGGCGCCGCGCAGTCGAAAAGAAAACGGGGCGGGTTTCCCTTTCTCGAGGAGGCTCGAGTTCCGCGGGAGCCGGTCGATATGCCCGCGCTGATTAATCCCTGGGTGGATCTATTCGCTGGTAATTACCGTTACGGATACAAGGACGGATCATAGAAGGCGTTCGCGCGGATATGACGAGAGGCGGGGAGGAGACGGGACGCGAAACCGCGACTCGTTTCCCCGGCTAATTGCGCCCCTTAATCGCGACCGAATGGCATTATCATCGGCGTAGGAGGAAAAACTGGATGACAGCTCTTGATTTCACAGGCAGATGCATTTATTGGTGCCATTGTTTGCCCTCTAATGGATGGTAATTTTCAGGGCTGAAGGTATCGAGGGGTAGTTAACTCGTGTGCTTTGCGCAAGAGGGTAGTCCCGATTGATCTCGATTGTTTGCCTATTCTCTTAATATACGTAATTGCCCCATCGATAGTCACACTGTGGTAAACATGCTCGCAGATGAATTGTGTTTACGACATTGTCTACTCTAATAACGCAGCTGCAGCCACTCGAAATTTATGCCCTGCTTTTGGGTGCGGGCACATTTGCGTCGAAACCTGCGTGAATCTATGACACATGCAGGGATGTTTTTCAATCTTAAAAATTGAAGATTTTAATTCAATTGCAGGATGAATTTTATTCGGAAGAAAGACTGATATACAGAAATATTTGACACGCGGGAAAAAGGAATTGTTTCGATCAGCTCTGAACGAGAATATCAGAGTGGAGGAGGTGAATGTCACTATCAAACAGATAAACGATAACAGAAACGTATTACCTGCGAGGTATAACTTCCTGTTGGCATATCAATTGATTAGAATATATGGTTATTAAAGTCGCGCTTTGTTCCATCATCCGGTTTTACGGCCAGCTGTACCGATAAGCGTTATTAATTATTGCTAACTATCTCTAATCGACGTATTGGGTTATCGGCTATCGGTTGCAATAAACCTACGGCGTGATAACGCTAGAGCGATTTGAGTCAATACTGGGGATTACGCGGTGCTAGTTGTACGTAAGATCGCGTGCCTGGGAGCTGTACATCACCGGTAATTATCTTAAAAATTACGGCGCCCAGAGGCAAGTAACTGTGACGCCTTACGACTTACGACGATTCTGGGACGCTGCGTAATCGTGTGAAAACGACGAATAAAGGCAAAGGGCAATTCAGGGCAATATAAATTTATAATAAAAGGACAAACTTCTGCAAGATAGGGTAGATGTCCCAATTACCGTGCTCAGTACCTATTACCGTGCCTTTACATTTAAAGAAGCTTTAATTGTTTAAAAATGCAACCTACTCATTTGTAACACATACATTAATAGTATAACTTAATTAAAAAAATTTCTTTCCTTAGTTATGTGTGCGAGTTTTTTTGTACGACTTCCTTAAGTATAAAGACACGGTAATAGGTACAGGGCACGGTAATTGGGACATCTACCATAAATTGTTTCAATGCACAGTGGCACACGCCGTAAATCGTGCACTTTTTAAAATCGCATAACACTTTTAAAATTGGTCGAAACGACTTGAGGTTTTTTGAGAAGTTAGAAGGATTAGTTTGTTAAGTAACGTGTTTCGTCGTTGTGAAAGAAATTGCAACTCGTCGGAATAGAGAAAAAAAGTAAAGGTCAAATTATTTTCTGAGCCTGTATCTAATGAAAATTCAAAAAACCCGTTTGTAGATTTAAGTAAGTTGTAGATATAGTGCTGAATGTTTCATCGAAATCATTTTCGTTGCTTTATTTGAAATGGGTTGGCTGTAGCGGGGTCTAAACAAAACTATGACTATCTCACCCGAACTTACCCTATATACTTTGGGCAATTTATCCTTTCCTCGTCGACATTCTAATTACCTCTAGCTCGATTCAAAGAATAAAGATGTACCATAGAAGAATTACTAGTGCTGTACATACCATAATATCAATTATACAAACTACGAAAAAAATGGTTTCCCTTCAAGCATTACACGCCCCCCTTTTTCCAAATTCCCAACCGGAAACGGACGTTCGGCGGCCGTGACTGCGTTACTTTTCCCAAAGTAACGGGGCGCTGCCTGGAAAAGGGGGAGCACGAGGGAGGACGAAAAAGTTTCGCAAAGTGACAACTACTCGTATCGCGTGACCGAAGGGACGAAGTGCCGGTCGAAAAGAAGGGACGCGGAATTTGAATGGCGCATAAAAATGAGATGTTTAGATGAAAACAAGGAGATAAGCGGGCACGAGGGAACGGACGGCGGCCATTTAAATTGTAATTTTCAGTACGGGCCTCTGTGCAAGGGATCGCGTGTCCGTAATGTATGCGCATCTCAAGACGTGCAACGTTCCACCTTTACACGCCAGCAATACTGCGTAACCTCCCTGCTAGTATGTTGCTGCGATCGCGACCAGTAAGGGAGAGTGGGGGAATTACGAACACCTAAGCGAAAAAGCAAACAAAACGAAAACTATATGAGAAATGAATTTGTTTATTATTTATAAACATAGTTAAACTATTGATCTATAAAGTCCTGTGGCGATTTTTTGAAAAATTATAATAAAAATCAACTTTATAGTGAAAAATAAAAACCCTTGGTGTCCGTGATTGTTCGACTGCCGTGGGGTAATCACGAACAGAGTGTTAAATATCGCAGAAGTCGCATAGAAAGCGCGGTTGCAATGGTCAACGCATAAACAATGTTGCTACAACCTATTCCTAATGTATTTTTCAAATTAATCTTCTTGTGCGTTAGAAAAAAATTGCAATTCGTCGAAATATCGAAGAAAATAGTAAAAGTCGTTTTTAAACTTTTTTTGTCCGAGACTGTAATGAAAATTAAAAAATCCCTTTTGTAGATTTAAGCAAGTTTCATACATGCTGAAAATTTCATCAAAATCGGTTATCGTTGCTAATCTCAAAGGTTCGAGGTTACCCCATCCGAGTTGTTCCTCATTACCCCACGACATCAAAAATAAAAAAGAATTTATTTCAGAAGTTAGAATCATAATTCAAACAACGCGTTGGTCACAAAATGTTGGTAAAAAAGTGCTTTATTTCAACTTAAAAAAATCCCAATTGTATCATTAATTCAACAGTAATTACATCCAATTGAAATGGACAAAATATTACATGAAACATGATGAAAATAATAAATTGTGTTATCTTGAATAGCATAAGCGTTCTGTATTTATTATTTTCTGCCTGGCGTAGGGTACGACCTAAACTATTAGCTAGAGGACAGGGAACATCGTTTTTATTTATTAAAACGCCGTATCATCGAATTCGCGATTACCCCGCGTTCGTAGTTCCCCCACTCTCCCTTAACCTGGAAGAAGCCATAATGAAATCTACCGGAGCCCTTGCTCGATTCTCCATTAGATTCCTCTGATAAGCTTCAAGTATTGCGAATCTGTCAATCAAAGGTGCACGAGTGTCGCGGCTTGTGACTTTATTGATTTCTAGTCCCCTAATTGTAATTTTTATCTATTTTCTACTATCCATCAGCTAAATTTATATTAGACTTCGTGGACATTAGAATCCGATGAGTCAAGCTTAGATTTTTCAACTTCGCTTGAAAGAAAGTTAAATAACGACCAGAAGCAAAGGAAATCGAATTCGCTCTGCGCCATCTGCCTAGAAATCGATCGTCACCGAATTCACCGGAATTTCATTACCGCGCTCGAAAGTACGGCAAAAAAAGGGAGCATTATTTATGGAAGGGGCCGATATCGCGCGGAAGTGTTCTAATTAAAATCGAAAATGCGAAGTCATCCGACTGATTGATCGCCGAGCCGGCCTGGGTCTACGTGCAATCTTGGAGCCCGAAAAAATTGCGTTCAATTATGTCTCTGTCAGCTCTAGCGTGGTTACTTATCACGATCGTATCGCGTACCGTTATCCGATGTTGCTTCCCTTCCCCTCCTCGATCGAGCTCTTTTTGCCGAGCGATGCAGAAACGATGGGCAACGGAATGTGCAGCAACGAATGAAATTAAGATTCTTGAAATAACGCTCACACTTTGCACCACAGGTTGTTGGAGATGCTATGGATTGATAAAATGAAACGGCGCGGCGCTTCGGTATAGGGGAAAAGCTGCGGTCAATACCCTAGATAAACAGAGTGGCTGATTTTTATTCGAAAGTTGATGTATCTTGATAAGTGCGTTGCATTAGCATAGACTGAACGCGCGAGATTAACGAGAGAAAAATAGAGAAATGAAGGATTAAGGATGACTCAATGTCAACAGCTTCCACTTGGAATCTTGCACTTTATATCTCAATGACCGAGAACTTTCTAAAGAAACAGCATCGAGTTCCCCAGTATCGCGTAATCAAAAATCAAAAGTTAGATACTCTAGGATCGAGAGGTTTCGATTTGCAATTGCGAGCGCGACAGAACTGCAAAAACTCGCGATGAATATTCACGATGCGGCTATTAAGATCTTTAGTACGACTTGGGAAGGGCGTGTCGCGATCCAGGGACCTTTCGCGACGTATAAAATGCTGAGCCTTTACTGCGTCAAAACTGGGAACGAATGAAACTAAGAAGACCGTCCGCATACAAAATGAACGACAGTAAACCAGGTAGTGGGTGCTGTGTACCTCGAGTGTAGGACTTCTTTAAAGAAACATACTCGGGAGCGAAATGACTCCCTTGGGCACCGCGTCATCGCTGATCGCTTGTGTCGCGCTGTTCCTACGTTCCACCTGTACTAGGGTGGTCCTTATGTGTATGGTGAAAAATGAAATTTGTAAAAATTTCTTCTGACCCTCTCAGAAGCTTCCAAATAGTTTAAAAGAATTTAATCTGAAATTTTGTTAGAATATATCTAGAGACGCGGTAGCGTCTCGACGCCAAGTACATGAAAAACACCCTATATATATATATATGTCGAACTGTCGCTGCCGTGTACCTTTACTCGTCGCGGAGGCATTCCAACCTAATTCTGACATTTATTACATTATATCTCATCACGCCTGCAATATTTTCTAAATTTAAAGGCATTTTTCTCATGTAAACCGCATATCGGCTTTCGAATAAGACCAATTTCAATAAAATCGGTCCACGCATGACAGAGATATCGTAATATCGTCTCATGGATTAGTCGGAAATGGTAAGATTCTTCTTCTTCTTCGTCAAGGAATTTTTCGTCAAGGAATTTTTCGTCAACATAATACGTATACGCGTTATTATACGCACACCTTCAGCCAAAACGAACTAATACATGTTTCGTTCATCAATTCCTATCTTCACTAGGCAAATTTCGTTCATCAATTCCTATCTTCAATATGTGCAATCTATTCCAAATTTTGACAGCTTACAGTCAGGTTATATACAAAATTTGAGATGCCACGTGTTTTTACAAATATATATTATCGTTGTACCATTGAATTGGAATCAAAATGCAGTCTCACATACAATTCCATGAACCTGGAAACACGTACAATTCCATGAATCTGAAAACACGAAAATTCGTGCTAAATCTAGCGATAACCCCTTTAAGCACAGAAATCTGTAAACATGAAAATGAAAATTGATACTAAAATCAATTAGAGTCTAATAAAACGCATGAATTTAGCAAACATAAACAAATTAATTTAAAAAATACTATTCCATGAAATATACTCAGAAAATGACGTTATGAATGGAAATTTTAATTTTTTAACCACGAAAAACATTTCTCGATTTGATAAAACAATTCATGAAATTGTGCGTGCTTTCAGTTTCATGGAATTGTACGTGCTTTCAGATTCAAGGAATTGTACGTGCTTTCAGATTCATCGATATGTAAATTTCAACAGCTGATAATTATTATGCTGTAATTGTATAAAAAAAGTAAACAAATTACGTCAAGTACATGATACAAATAAATCACAAAATATAGAAAGTAATAATAATCACAAAAAATAGAAGATAATAATATCTTTGTAAAAAGAAGTGAGATCCCCATAAAAAACTTCAAAAAAGTAAAAAATACGCCAAGTACATGAAAACATGAAAATCACAAAAAATAGAAGATAATAATCATTACAAAATTAAAAAAAGATGTGAAATCAAAATGAGCTGCTAGTACATAAAGATGCTTTCCAACTGCGCTTTAGATGACACAACTACATATGCACAGCTAAAATTCCATTACTCATAATGGCTATTTATACAAAGAAAAAATGTATTAAATAATAGTATGCAGATATATTTTTATACAAATAAATATTTTAATACGAATAAATATTTGATTCAAAATACTTGGCGCTGCGCAACCGAAAAAATGTTATTTGCCTTAGTATTAATAATTTACAACTCCATTACAATATAAAAAACATATACATACACATACTAGAAACACAGTCCGATTTATTCTACATATATTTAATTCTAATGCCATACGTAGCATATGCACACGCATGCACGTACAAGAAAGAAAGAAGAGGATTAATGCAATTTATACATATTTATTGAGGTTAGCAACACCAATTCGGGGCGCAGCGCCAAGTATTTTGAATCAAATATTTATTCGTATTAAAATATTTATTTGTATAAAAATATATCTGCATACTATTATTTAATACATTTTTTCTTTGTATAAATAGCCATTATGAGTAATGGAATTTTAGCTGTGCATATGTAGTTGTGTCATCTAAAGCGCAGTTGGAAAGCATCTTTATGTACTAGCAGCTCATTTTGATTTCACATCTTTTTTTAATTTTGTAATGATTATTATCTTCTATTTTTTGTGATTTTCATGTTTTCATGTACTTGGCGTATTTTTTACTTTTTTGAAGTTTTTTATGGGGATTAAGGATTAAAGGTCGCTCAATGACAATGAAATATTACTATTTTGGTATAAATTTATAGAATTTTTTATCTTTTACAGCTTGTTCTAACTGGTTAGGGGACTGAAGAATTGAGCGAGTTTCGTTGTTAAAGATGCTATGGCCGGTATTTAGTATGGTACTCGGTTTTACCCAGGCCATGGTGTAAAATCGTAAAAACGAATCATATTTTAAATTTTTGTATTTTTCCTTCTATTAAACAAATTAGATATGTACCTACTATTATTTAAAAAAGAGTTTATTCAAATGAATCCCAATTGCAATTTGTTTTTTATTTAATAATGTCAAAGCTATGAGATTTAATTCTTAACATCCCGATTTGTCCCGGTCAAAATATACAACTAAAAAACTCGGAGACATTTTTTTTGTCAAATAGAAGACTTTAAGAGGGTCAGAAAATATATATTTTAAAGTTGAAAAATAAGGACCACCCTATTCTATACCTACAGATTCCAAATCTGTTCGCAACCGTATCAGCAATTTCGACGATACTATCACATCTCGAATAAAAAGATCGACAGGCTTGAAATACGAGAAACGTAGAAAGGTCGCCGAAATTGGGAAATGGGGATCGTGCTGTTAATAGAAGCCACGAAACGGTCGATGAATTTCGCGTGGCGGAAAAAAAGAGGAGGGAAATACAACAGATGCTCGGCAATCTTGTGAAAGAGGCGATCTATAACGAGCGTCGGACCGTCCGGTTCCCGAAATGTACCTACTGAATAAAATTCCAATATTTATGAGCCGGCTCATTTCATGCAAAGCGCATCCCGGAAATTTACATTCCACTTTTTCCCGTATTTTTTTGAAATTACTCGATGCGTCGGCGGTGGCGCGCGCGCTCGCAACCCCGAGCGCGCTCGCCGATTCGATGATAAAAATTCAAAACATTATTTCTGTTTCGCTTATTATTTGAAATTCCCGTCCGACTCTCCCACCCCTTTACCGTTATTCCGAACGGTGCTTTACACGCCGCAATGCGCCCTCGCGCGTTTGGTTTCGTTTAATGTCGCAATTCGCCAATGTAATTTCCCAGTGTTCCACATAACCGGGCAAAAATGCTCGACCCGAGTGCCACCGAGAATTTACTAATTACTGGTTCCGTGAGTTTCAAATCATCATTACAGATTGCACCGCCTGTATCACTGGACATAGCGTTACAAATTTGCACGGAATATTAAAAGGTAAAAGAATATTAAAAAGGCGAAAACATCTTTGATACTCAGCATTCGCAAGTGGCGCGTCCAATTACAGGTTGCCAAATACGTGGCTGACGCGAATCACGTTGTTAGAGGGTGGCGGGACAGCCACGGTCTGTTTACAGATTCTAATAATCCGCCGGACGATGCTGACGATAAATTTCAGCGGCTCGTAAAATCGCTACGATCCCGGGCGCAGCACGCAGCCCCGAGTTCCTCGGTCCTAAACTATTTAATTCTCGTTTAAGTGCCTCCGCGACGCGAGGGAATACCTTCGAAATTGGCGGGAAGGCGAGCCTCGATCGTAACCGGCCGAAGGTGTTTCCGCGGACACTTAATATCGTGGGGGGCTATTGCAATATTAAAGGATCACGGGAAAACGAACGAAAAGAATGCCTGAGGGACTAAACAAATCGAAAGAAGATATACTTAATCGGTTTAAATTTTTTCATTCAAGTCTCTAAATCTATATTGACATAATTAATTGTTTAAAGCTTTTGAAACACGAGAAATTCGTACGTTTCTCCGACCAGTGTGGTTCGATGGTTCGGTGACAAATTATCCGACCCATCGACGAATGTATTCGACGACCAGGAAAAAAGTGCCCGCTCAAGAGCACCCGGGAACCTTCGGCGAACAAGATATGGGTGTAATAAAGCAGCGTATAAAATAATTGGCTGTAAAATTGTGCGCGGTGAGATGTGGTCGCGGGGTGAAGGGCTTCGAGAGAGGTAGACGAGGGCTGACGAAGGATAGGGGGCTGACAACGGTGGGGAGCATCGAGAGTGTAGCCTCCCTTTTTCGTTCCTTCCGCAGGGCCCTCAGAAAATCCTGTTCGAGGCTCGAGCGCTCCGGCGTCGTAAATTTCTCCGAATATTTTATTGTGTGACAATTTTTATGGTAATTGTCATTATAAATTTCCTCCGATTATTTATGCTAGCTGGGGATAAAGAGGGCCACGTCAGTGGGAGAGGAGAAGGGAAAAGAACGTAGGAGGATTTTATCCCGCGCGTCAGTCGAGGTTCAGGGATCATCGGGCGTAAATCAGCGCGTCGATATGACTCTCGAGAGAGAGAGTTCACCGATTGCCCGCTGGGAAATTCATTAAGGGCTGCATGTTAATGGCGCCTACGTGGCGGAAAGTAAGGAACTAAGAAGAATGAAAGAGAGACCACTCGGCAGGTGACAGCGGACATGCTGCTTGTCATCTCTCAAGTCTGTTACACGTATGCAATCAGATTCCCGTCATCGTCTCCGAGACACAACAACGTCACCTGCGCTAACGACATTGCGAGGCTACGGAATCAAGGTAAATCTGGCTGGACGTGTCGTCACATCGCGGGCTGAAGTTCAGGATACCGCAATCTTGGGAAGAAAAACTGCAACATTCTAATTAGCGCTGATGGGATAAAGCCGTGCGCGGCGTTGCGGCCTTAATAACACAGTGGAATCAAATGGCGATGCTTTGAAGTCTGTAATTTGCAGAGTTGTTAGAGTTGGCATGTAACGAGGCGTCGCGCGGATCGAAGCAGGGAAGGCGCATCCATCCTGGAAAAGTGCGTCGCGCCTTGATAATTCAGCGGACGCGGCGGCGGGCCCGCGCGGCGGAATTACAGCGTGCGAGATTTGTCGTTACATTATGCCTGGGGGCCAATTAATTTCTCAAGCGGGTGCCATTATACCCGCCCGGCCGGTCTAAATATCTCCGCGATATATAATATGCAACGCGCGTTAATTAAAATCCTCCGCTTCTATGCACTCCAACTTCGGCTTATCTTATCGGGGAAAACTAACACCGCCGCCGGTGGCTGCCCGCCGGAAGAATAGACAATATAATTATCCCCTACCACCTGACATTAATATCGCGACTACGTGACGCTAATTTATTTATAATTTATATAGGCTGCTGGCGTCATTACTGGGAATAATTTCAGACTCGCATTCAGCGCACCGGAACAAAAAAATGAGTCTCTGAGTCTCGGTCAGCTTCGCGCTTATTCCACGGCTTGGGATAAATCTCCCCCGCGATATTATCACTATAGACACTTACCCAACACTGGAATTCAGCCCCTAGCGTCCAACCCTTAACAGCCTGACGAGTATCCCAGTAAAGTTCGGCCGAACAATTCGAGAACACCCTGTATGGCCCTACTGGTCGTTACGAAGTCGAAGGCATAAAGTCATTTCGTGAGGCATCGGCTCGTTAAAAATGTAGGGGCGCGGGGGAAAAAAAGCGCGAGAGGAGAAACACCGGAGCTTCTCTAACAACGTCCGAGGCTGCTGCTGCTTCCAGGGTGGGTGAGAGAGGCTCAGGGAGAAAAAGAGAGAGAGAAGAGAGGCCAGTGTAAATCAAGCCGGTAGCAAGCTGGGCTCGGACTCGGTGTAAACGCGAAGGCGGGCTAAAGAGTGTAAAGGGTGAGGGCAGGGGCAGCTAAATGATCTCATTAGCACATTCCTGGCCGGCCAGCCTCGCCATGTGTCAACCGAACTCGCCCTTACACCCCTCCGAAACTCTTCGGGACACGGCGACTTGACTGTCATGTAAATAATCTGCTGCTTAGCCGCCCTAACGAACGCTCGTCGTTTCAAGACGCCCCGATAGCCGCGATGCAAAATTTTCGCTGTCAACACCATACTGCCTGCACGTTTCGCAGCAAGCTAGCTTCTGTCGGCTTTTTTCAGATATTCTGGAATCTTCGTTAATTCTCAAAGATATTTGCTGGTTTATCAAATAATTTACAGATTTCTACTGGGGGATGAAGGTGGAGTAAAATAAATTTAAATTCGCTGGGTTGCCGGTGATAAGTGATTCGAAATTGAAGAGCGCAAATGTTGCATCAATTCTGTGTCGATATTCTTTCATGTAGAATTCCTAGTACCCTGAATCCAGGTAAAAGCCGACTGCAACGTTGACCAACATCGGATCGAGGTAATCCATTTCATCGAAGGTAACGCGAATCAAGACACATAGGGCTCGTAACTCGCAATTTAGTTATCAAAACGTTACATAATCGTACGTCATCGGATTCCGTTAAATCTTATTTACAACGCCAACGGTAACGGCTGCGCGCGGTGGAAAAAAAAAATATTTCACGCGGGAACTTCGGTCGAAAGCGAATTTGCGAAAAAAAAGAAGAGTGGGGAGGCAGGGGGGAGGGGCGGGGGTTGGCCGGCTTTAAATCACGCAACTTTTATCTGAAACATTTTTCCATTCCACCATTGGCTCCCCGATCGAGTGGATATAATACAGGTGGACAGAGCCGGTTGCGCGCACAGTCACGGGATCGCGACTACATTTTATCCGTAGGGCATAAATTTTAATGCATTTTGCCCGACTACGCTTGTAAATGCAAAGCAAACAACAAGAAAAACTGCGCCCGCTTTCGGTTCCGTGTTTGCCCCTCGATTATTTGACGAGCACCGTGCATCCCTTCTAACAATAAGTCGGTCACTCGTGACTGTGCTGTGTGAAAAATGCATGAAAAAAAAAATCACCGACGGAGCAGAGCTATTTGTTGGGCGGGAGTTATGGAAACAGCACTCCGACTACAATGGAGTGCGCGTATGGGGATTGTTGATGCTTATTTTATCGAATAAGATAAAGCACAGCTGCCTTTAAAGTTGCACCGCTCAATGGCGAGCGTTGTTATATGAGTTACGTTGCGAAATAGCTCATGATATCTTTAATCAAGCTGTCCAACACTGTAGATTCAGCAGAACCTACAGAAAAGAATGTAATCTAGGAGAATATCTTTATCTATCACTTAGGAAAGACCGAAATTTGACTCCAATATTCCTGCCACCTACGCGATTAATTAACTCTAGAAGCTCTAACTCCGTGACCACGGTGCGCGCGAAGGAAAAACGAGTAGGGGAAATTGCTTCGTAGATTAGAGTAAGCCGAGCAAAAGATACGGCCGGTACGAATGCACTGGCTACGAGGGGCGCGTCGAACAAAGAGGACTGAAAGAATTCAAATTTAACGAGGAAGAATGCATGAGGAATTCAATATCAAAGTTGGATGTACCATGACTCCTGAGTCATGCAATCTTTTCACTACGCAACTCTGATCGGAGAATCGCGCGCGCGGTGGGCGACGGGGACTCGAGGTATCGGTAGAAAAGGAGCACGCGGACGATTCAGAAAAATCTAACGGCGCAATAAACCCACGGCTGGCATTCAATATTCGATAAATGGATAAAAATGCGCGGCGAATTCGCGCGGGGAGAGTCAGTGTTACAAAAGGGACACAATTATTCGACAAAATGGCAGGCCATTGAACGAAACAGTCCTCCATTGTGACAGGGGTTTCCTGAATCCGCGTCACGTTGCTCGGTGAAAAATCAATTACATGCAATACAATGTAAACACAGCGCTTCGTATCGCGGCTTGATAATCTACGGATAGCCCGTAAGAAGCAGCTACGCTGGCTATAAATGGGGCACAATCATTTCCGAGGACAGCTGCGTAAAAAGATAGCCCGGTGATCGATATGTCTAGACCTCGCATTAAACACACAATCACGCGGCCTCTCAGGTAATTGAATTTTACTTCGTAATTACGGTATTCATGTAAGATCTGAAGTGTTCCTAATTGGAGCCAGAGAGAGAGGGGTTAAATAGAAGAAGTAGGTAGTGCTGCTCTACTTCCGCGGAACAAAGGGCGAGTAATAACTACTGGAAGGCTTTGAATAGCAAGCAATTAAACTTCCAAAATGCTAACGGACACTAACTACCGAAATATTAGCATCCAGTGTATTTCTACTACCAAATCATTTCCTAAACACACTCAGCCTGCTATAATGATCCCGTAACGTGGCAGTCGAAGTTGCGCAACAGTGGTCTGAAAAATTTACCTGGGATCATCCCCGCGAGAGGGAAAGCTGACGTACAGCGAGGCGGGAGGAGCGAGTATTCCCTGGAAGAACCGAAATCACTCCGCAGTCCCCGGCAGAAAATTGGTGGCTGTTGTCTCCGTATACGCGATCCAGTGTACCGACGAGTCGTGGCGGAACGGTAGGTGTGGGTCAGGTTAGGTACCCCAAGTAATTGGTCCCGTATTACATTCTTGGTGACCCCCAGAGAGTCGACGCTCGGAGGAAAGACAAGGCGTTGCTTTGTACGCTTTTATTGCTGGCGACGAGCAGAGTCGACGACGGCACTGATCTCGTTGCCCCCACCGAAACCGGAAGGAGGGAGAAAAAGGAAGCCCCCGGACCTGCAGACCCGGCTGCAATCCCAGACGGGACGTTAGCTAGTGAACTTGGACGGGAATCGTTCGTTCCCTGCGATTCTCCACCGTTCATCTCGAGCAATCCCTTACGTTCGAACCTACGATCCAGCGAAAACGTACAAGTACAATCGTTATCCACGATTTTGTACCTAGGAAGCGGGAGTATCATCCAACCATAAGCCCCTTAAGACCTATGAATCCACTTATAAGTTAAAACGACTCACCCCGTACATAAATTCATTATGTTACTGTCGCTTAAGCGGCCCCTAATTACTTTCAGCCACCTACCGATTAATTAACGAATCAAGAACAGTAGGCCAGGCGCGAGGGGGCGAGAGCAGCCCTCCCGCGTCAGCGGAGCGTGTCTCCTCCAGAACGAGCCAACGATCGCGGCAAAGTAAGCCGAAGAAGGCCGATTTAAACTGTTTGCCAAAACGCGAATCGCGTTCGACGATCCCACTGTCGCCGTGGATTACCGTCGTAATTAATCAGCTCCCTCTCTGCGGTAGTAAATCAGCGATCCGCTGATTTGAATCCTAGCGCGTGCCAACCGAGGACCCAGCTCTTCCGCGTTGCACAGCATATCCTGATCATCGTGGAAGGTAGGAGGAAGAGGTTGGTGGATGGGGATGAAAAACTGCGGAAGGACAACGTTTTAATCGAGAATCCTCGCGGCGGGGCGTCTAGAAAGGGGGAGTGTTCACGCGGCAAACGGGGAGCCTTGGCAAACGTCTCCAGCGAGTATTTCGCAATAACGGCAGACGGCGAGCCACGCACACACCGATCCGGCCTGCGTGCACGTACACGCGTCTAACAACCGACTTCCTTCGACAATTTTGTCTGCAGGGATACTAATTTCGTAACGTCTTCGTCTAATCATCCTAAAGATCTCGCGGTGTGCGGACCAGTCCGTGTGTATTCCCCGGCTTCTATCCGCCACCCACACCAAACAGAGCCAGAATGGGCGTGGAGAGGGGACACGGAGGAGCTCCTGCCGGGTGGCAGAGGGACGAAAGGGGGAGGCGCGGTTCCAGGAGGGCTGAAAACGGAGGGAAGATGTGCAACTAGCGAGAGAGCCCGGGTATAATTAAAACAGCGCCGAGGAGAGTCTGCGAGAGGAGACAGACACCGTGCTGATTTCATTAAACGTCTTACCTCAACGCAGACCCTGTCTACGTACATACCGTTCGGGGCACGGCCTGTCGTTTCGTTTTCCGTTTACCGCCGAACTGGGAAAACCTCTGTCGGGAAGAGCGTCGCTCTGTGACCCTGGCTCCATGCGACTTGGGCTTCCCGTTTTTTCGAGGCGAGTGCAAGCTTTCGTCGGGTATAATCGGTTTGTTAATTAGGTACTTGGAGGAGTCATTGTTGTAGGTTTAATGTCTCTTTGGCATCTGTGATGTTGGACAAGAAGTTGATGGAGCAAGTAGCTCGCAATGCTGTCCCGTGACGAGAGAATGGAGTTTGAGGCTCCCAGAAGACGGAAAGGTTTTTCGAGCTATCGACTTTATATTGAGCACTGAATTGGCTAGTTTTTCCGGGTAACATCCATGTCGAGGATTCTTTCTCGCGAGGCTAGAATAATGTGAGGACACGAGCGCGGGCGTGCGAGCATGAAACAAAGGAGCAACCGATCAGCGCGGAAGGCGGCAGCGGAGCATAAAAGTTTAAGGGTGAGGGCGGTGTGCATGCAGCCAAAATAAGTGAGTCCTCCAGGCTCGTCAGGACTTTTGACTTTGGGGACCTGTCCGGTGGTGCTTGTTAAATTCGATTAGGGAGCCGCTTCGTTACGGCGGTATGTTCCGTCGGTTACGAAACACGAATGTTTCCTTGCGCTGAATTGAAATGAATCCTTGTGTTCCTCGCGGAAGAAACTCGACATCTTAGAGAATCTAATACCTGTTCCGTTAATAAACCCTCTAACGAGCTTAATACCTTTCCCCGGTTCCCTTGTTTCCTCCCTTTCTCATGTTAAATTAATGTTTGAAAAATAATACTCTGCGCATCCACCTACAGCCATACGGAACGTTAAGCATTTTCTCCGATTTCCCTTTCTAAGCTTCCCAGGAGTGAACGTCGTAACGCGATACCCACATGTTCATTTATGGGAAATTCTTGTCAAAAGATCTGAGGCCTGAGCGATTATCTGGAAAGTTTCGAGGGTGCGGGGAAAATTGTTTGACGCGACGAACTTAATAACGACGACGTTAATAAACCGCGAAGCACGGTTTAGCGTCTCGTGGCTCCGGGGGTCTGGGTTAGGTACCGCGGTGCTCGTTTTTCCTCGGTTTTCCGTATTAAATTAATGTTTGAAAAGGATACTCTTTATCCTGGCGCTATTTCTTGAGCCGAGCGCCCCGAAGCAGGGGCCGCGGAGGCGGCGCGAGGGTGAGCGGACCCGCGAAAGGCGCAAAGCACACTCGAGTATATCTCCCGTCCGCGTGTGCTCTTGAAATAAGTCCGCACACGTACGCGAGAAACATTCAGCGTTCCGTAGCGGCGCTAGGCGGATTTAATCCTAGCAAATTAATTCCATTTTCTCGGAGCATCGCGCATTCTCTGTGTTTCGTCCTTCATCAGCTCGGCTATGCCGCGCAGCTACCCCTTTTCCCTTGGTCTACTCACCCCCCGCCGCGTCTTCGCTTCCCTTCCGTCCTCTGCCCGACCTGCCCCTCCCCGCACCGAGCATGGATTCTGGCTCGGTGCCTTACCAAACCGTCATTCCCCACCTTCGACGTTCCCCTCAACCGCCAGCCACCCACCGCCTCCGCCGCCCTTCCACACCCTCGAAAAGCTATACTCGAGCCGGTCTACAAGGAATTGTTAATTGCTCGTGCAGCGCCAATTTGCATAAATCAATTTTAAATCAACCCTCGAGCCCGCGAAGAGTGCGCCGCCTGCCGTCGACGAGGCGAACTGCGAATATGCACAGGTGCTCGCGCGCGCGCGCGCGCGCGCCTACGACCCACCCCCGTCCCATCGTGTTCTCGCGCACCTCCGCCTGTATATACGTGTATGTACACGGCGATTAACCCCGTTGCAAGGAGTTATCCTGAGCTGCGCCGAGATTATGGTCGCGGTTATATCGCCAGGCCGCTGAAATAAGAGTGCCACCACCGAGGGGTGTAATCGTTTCCACCCCTGTTGCATCGTTCGAGTGGCCAGCGGGCTGAGAAAATAGAGCCGGAGTAAAAGACGCGTGCCACGGCGCTTTCCCTTTCTTCTACTCCCTCTTCCACTCGTTCCGTTCTCCACAGTTTCCCTTCTTACGCTCCGCGGCCTTCTTCGCAGCTCGTCTCGGGCCTCGTCTTCCAGAGACCGCCGCGGTTATTCCCGCGGATCAGACGCCCCGCAGCTACGTCTTCGGGCAATTAAAAAGGAACTGCGGCGATTTCGTTCGAGGATGCAGCCGAAGCTTTTGACGCGCAAGACGCTGGGTGCTTTCAGGTGAATTAAAGACGAAGGCGGCGGGCGAATCGACGCGCAAAGTAGGCAAGATAGTTACCCCGGGCTTCCGAGGTTTAAGGGGTTAGCCAAGGTACGCGCGATTGAGTCCCAGCGCGGAATCGAGGGGTTGAATTTTCCGCGAGGCGGTCGGGGGATGCTCGGATATTTCTGAAGGAGCTGTTTTCCCTGCCGATGAAGCCTTTACGCGTTACATTTAAGAGATGAATCGGGAGCAAAGGGAAGCTTCGGTTAAGTCGAGGGTCTCCTTCGTTCGCAAAAGCCTTATTATCTTACCGCTGTTGTTCCTTCGCGCTTCAACGCCAGCCACCCAAAAAATATTCCCCGCTGTTTCAACCCCGAACGCTGTCAATTAACATCCCCGGCTGCGATCGGGATTCCAAGGGGCTGAAAAACGGTTGAGCCGCGAAACAAAACCGCGCCCGCGTCGCGGGCTGCAGCAATGTCTGACGCTAACGAAGCGAAGGGGCGGGGGAGAGGGTGTGCAGCCGCGGTACGACGGGGAACATCGTGTACGACAAGGGGACAGCCCCGGTTACCCGGCTGCCAGCTCCTACCGCGGCCATTGTATCCCGAAGGCCGTTATTCAGAGGAGCTGGCTCGATTTGAGAGCCGCGGCGATGCAGCTGGCATTTAGCAGGCATTCAATTAAATATTGATCCAGCTCCGTTTAGCGCCGGTAAACAATTATGCACGCTAATTAATGCCCCGCCGTTGTCGGCGCAATCAAACCGTATCGTCCTCGAGTGCGCCGAGCCGAATCCAACGATACCGCGCCCGTGGATCATCGATCCCGCGGGATGTATCGCGGCGCGCGCTGCTGCTCCCTGCCCGCGAGCCCGCGCCAACCCCCCTACCGATGCGCTTGCTCCTCCAGACCCTCGATCGGTCGATCCCAATTAAAAAAAAGGAAGAGAGTACCGCCAGCCTGGCTGAGAACCGCGCGGAGCTCACCCGATCCGTCGCCTTAACACGTGAAAATTAAGATGAATTTTGGATCGACGTACAAAAACAGAGGAATAAGTCCCCGCGCGCAGTTAACTGGATCGAGTTAGGCGGTTCCACCGAGATTTTTAAACTCGATTTCAGGTTATCAGGCCGTACAGGCTAACCAACGCGAGGTGTATCGCTAATGGATCGAAATCGACGCGCGATACGCTCGACGATTACGCAGCGCCGCTGGAAAAACGCTTCTCCCTTTCAGCGTTAACAACGCGCGGGCACGCGAGCTTTTCTAATCGGTCGAAACATCGACACCGCTTTCCTCTTTCAAATAGGTCGTAATTAATCCAGAGAGGAGGAGGTCGGACCGCAGGAGGGCCGGCGCGATATGCCGAGCAACCAGGGCAGCTTTAACGCCGATCTTTCCGTACGAATTAATACGCGAGCCTGGTAACTGTTGAGCCGCATCATCGGCGCGCCACTCGAGCCACCCTTCCGCCGAGGGGCCAATCGTCATCGAACGGTCGACTCGTTCTTTATCGACGCCAGGATCGTCTGTTTGTTCGCATTGCCTCGTGGTAGGCCGATGATGGGATAGATAGCTAGACGGGAATCGAACGATGGTGCACGGGAACAAAAGGATGGGATCGATCATGCGACTAATGTCATTTCTAAGTACACACGCGGCTATCGACGCGGCACAACACACTATTTTCCATGGCGGCCGCCGCACGGCGCCGTACCTGCTCTGCGCTTTAACTATCCCTCGATCTAAATGCACTCTAATGGACTGCATTAAACAGAGAGACGAGAGGGCGGAAGGGGTTGAGGCGAAGCGAGAGGTGAGGCCGAGCGAGGCGGCTCGGGGGTGGCCTGGTTTGGGGTGGTCGACGCCGGCTGACGCGGGGAAACGGGACCCGGCAATGGCTGACCGAGCCTGGGCTTCGAAACACCGGCTCAGATCCGTCCATTTCCAAGGAATTTTAGGGCGCTCCCGATGCTCGCGATCTTCGCGTTATCCCAATCTTCCCCGGAGAAACGATTCGCGAGAATGCTCGCTGTTGTTTAAACGTGGGATTCCTTGAGGGGTAGGTAGTTGAAGGGTGTAAAGTGGGAGATGAGGGTTGGAGCTGCACGCGAAATGGTATTGCGAAATAATTCAAGGCGAATGAAGCTTGGGCAGAGGGTAATGCGTATTTTCTTCGACTATGAGGAGACCGGGGCTAGTTGATTTATTATTCTGTTTTCAATTTTTTTCATTTTTATTTGAATTAATTAGTTAATAACAAATATGCCAAAATATACTTTGGTCTTTCCTCTTTAATATATAGTAAGCGAAAACTTGAGGAAATATATATGAAATGGATGAAAAAATGTTATTTGTACGAAGGCGAAATGTGTCAATTTACCACACTAGTTGATATGTTATTCTGTTATCAATTTTTTTTAATTTTGATTTGAATTAATTACTTAATAACAAATATGCCAAAATATACTTTGGTCTTTACTCTTTAATATATAGTACGGGAAAACTTGAGAAAATACATACGAAATGAATGAAAAAATGTTATTTGTATGAAGGCAAAATGTATCAATTTTCCCCACTGCGGGGCGAGTTGATACGTTATTTTGTTTTCAATTTTTTTCATTTTTATTTGAATTAATTACTTAATAACAAATATGTCGAAATATACTTTGGTCCTTCCTCTTTAATATATAGTAAGCGAAAACTTGAGGAAATATATATGAAATGGATGAAAAAATGTTATTTGTACGAAGGGGACATGTATCAATTTACCACACTAGTTGATATGTTATTCTGTTATCAATTTTTTTTAATTTTGATTTGAATTAATTAGTTAATAACAAATATGCCAAAATATACTTTGGTCCTTGCTCTTTAATATATAGTGCGGGAAAACTTGAGAAAATACATACGAAATGAATGAAAAAATGTTATTTGTATGAAGGCAAAATGTATCAATTTTCCCCACTGCGGGGCGAGTTGATACGTTATTTTGTTTTCAATTTTTTTCATTTTTATTTGAATTAATTACTTAATAACAAATATGCAAAAATATACTTTGGTCCTTCCTGTTTAATATATAATAAACGAAAACTTGAGAAAATACATACAAAATGAATGAAAAAATGTTATTTGGACGATCAATTCGGATGTATTAAAATTATTTAATTTTTAAACGATTTTATTCTCTATATAAGCGAAACGGTTAAAAACGATTGTTACGTCAAGGTACACAGACGTACGCTGGATCGTAGTAAAGAGTTGAACAACAAACTTCACATATCTCGCTCAAATGGAGCTACATATATACAGTATCGTTCGAACACCGTTCTCTCGTGTGTGCAACTGATGTCTGTTGGAAAGACTTCAAACGTTGAATAATCGACTCGTCATTACATATTCATTTCCGGCGTACCAGGGAAATAAGTCAAATACTGGAGGCATTTACCAGGGCACTTTCCCCCTCGACGCCGATGATACCAGCCACAATTACTCTAATTAACTGAGCAAAGATAAAAGCCAGTCGTAATATTGGTAATGGAGAATAAGTCCACAGTCACAAGGACAACTTTGTCTCTGTCCATATAAAATAGCTCGCGCTAGAAAAACGACGAAACACATACATTGTAATAAAGAGGACAAACCTGTCGCCTGACCTGACCTGTCGACACACCTGAAACTCGGTGTGACATTTCGCGCGATGCGAGTGTCGAAGAAATTAATAGATGCTTGCCAATCAGATAGGCGAAAGAAACGTGCTTGTATCGGATCGCGTGCAAAGGTACGCGGCAAAAGCGATCGACATCTGGCACACAGCGTTTACAATAATTATGAGCGTCATGGCACACATGAGTATCTTTGCGAATCAGTCCGATCGAGTGTGGGTCTACTTGCATCGAAACCCCTAATTAAGGAGAAAAGTAGAAGGCCGGCCGAGTCGCTGCGGCCAATTTTGACGATACCCTGAACACCGTCCATTTTTTACATTTCCCTTCGTGAATACCTTCGCGCGGAATATTCATTAATGGCAGGTCAAAACGCAGGTGCACGTCGAATCTCTCTATCGATTCGAGCGGCGACGCTCGGCAGCCGCGTCTCCCCGTTCTTTCCTCCCAAAGATTTCGCGAACGTTAAAGTTTCATTTCGTCGAAAGCAAAGGGCAGCGTAAAAATCGTGATGTCGCCGTTGTAAAAACTCGCCTGAAAATAAATGTTTCCCGGACCCCGGTACGACTTCGGGTTGAACCTTCGGACGGAGGCACGGATGGAAACGTACCCCTTTATCGAAGAAATATCGACAAGGTTGCGACGAGGGTTCCCAAGCAGGGGGATTTCCTTTCCTTATGCGCGCGTTGCTTAATCAAACTCTACATAGGTGAGCTCGTTACTAATGAATGAAGGCGCGCTCGAATGCTGTAAAGACGGGGCTGACTGTCATTTATTCATACCCAGCCCCCTACGCTGTGCATCGCATGGACATGCTAAAGGTTTTTACGTCGGACCAGTGTGCGGTCGTGAAAGAAGTCACTTGACAGATCGATACCATGAAACGGTATACGGCGTCGAGTTCACCAACAGCTCGCAACAGCCTTGCCACTGTTTCTCTCTAGTTCGGCATGGGTGACGATCTCTTTTCGTATTCAGAATTGTATCGTTAGTGTGGAAAATTTAATTATGGTGAATTCTAAGTCGATCATAAATTGCGACACAGAAGGATTAAGATCGTCGTTATTCTCGTCTATTAGAATTGAAAATGAACAGTCGTGGATAGTAAGTTGAAGTACCTAGGAGTCTAAGTCAACGCTTCGATAGGCACATCGAGAATATTGATCCTCCCGTATTAGAAATGATCGATCGAGGGAATGAAATTTCCCTCGAAGCGTGAGTGGGAAACGTATGTACGTACGTTCCCGAGATGGAAAGGCAAAACGAGCGACGCGTTCTTGTCCATCTCATAATGAACTCGACTTTACAAGCGGCAGCCCATTGTCTCCCGGTGGCGGCCGCAGATTGCGAGTCCTCCTTTTATCGTGCGCTCGCCTGTAATCGGATTAAAAGTAAAGGAGATTACTGCTTTTTAAATATCCCCGGTGAAATAATAACAAGGCTTAGGAATTCGTCGGTAGTCGGGAGAAGGAGATGGAGAGCCAGTCGAGCGGAGGCGACACGCTCCGCTTAATTCCCCAAATCGGAGCCGAGTGTAATTATGGCGGTGGAGGATAATAATTGTATATTATCGATTATCCAAGGGGAAGCCTGGCACGTTGCTTCGAGTGTAAGGCAATATCTCCGTAGAAAGCGGGCCAAGTTATCGGCGAGCCGGGTCTAATTATCGATCGTTATTAATTTAATTGATTTACGGAGCTTCGTCTCGTGTAATGAGAGAAACGAGTGGTAATTGCTCGGTGATTTAAACGCCGTTCCCGTGTCTTTCCGCGTCTTTAAGTCGCGGCAGCTTCGTCCCGCCGTTATACAGCCACGAGGGATTACGTAGACTAGAGTTTTCTTGTCGTTGCCCGTTTATTTGCTTCTCTCGAAAGCTGGTCCCATTAATATCCGCGCCTAAAAGCTGACGAAACTGTAGCAGCACTACCTTCCCCATCGTGCATCATCGCTTAGCGAAAATTCCTAAAAGAAATTGATCAACCACTCGCTTCCAGGTTCCACTCACCTCGGACCATCTTTGCTGTTCACTTTGGAACTTGCGCCTGCACGGTGTGACTGAATTTTATAGCGGCAGAACTGGTCGGCCCGCGCGTCTCGCCGACCGCTATCTCATCCCCGACTTTTAAAACGTATATTTCAATTAATCGGACGACCGATAGCGCGCGTCGTTGAATTAACGCTCGCTAGACCGCTCGTAAAAGACCGTTCTCGTTATCTCGATGAAGGCCAGGTGTAGCCGCGGACGAGCGACCGCGACGGAGGAGGCAAAACAAAGAAAAAAGCCTTGGGGCGAACGAGCGGGGGAAAAAGGAGTAGCAAGAGAGAGGAGGAGAAAACGTCGCTGTGTAAAAAGAGGAGGAACGACTCAAAACGCAACATCCAGAGACGAAGTAAGAACAAGAAAGGGGAGTGGAGCAGAAGGGACGTCGGTGCGTCGTCCAAAAAGTACGGCAAGGAAAAAGTCGCGGAAAAGGCGACCAAGATAGAAGAGGGAGGTGGTCGGATACCAGCGAAAAGGAGATTCAGCTCGCAAGAGTTGAAGATGGGGAGCGTTTAGATAAAAGGAGTGGAGGGGAAGAAAGGCGCAGGCCAAGAGCGTCCACGAAAGTGGAAAGAAAGCGTCCGCTCGAAATTAGCCGTGAAAGCGGCGCCTCGCACGCTTTTACCCTTAGGACACGCATTAAGCAGCTGCCAACCGCTAGACGACAGGTATGCCGTGACACATGCCGCTCACGAAATGCCAGCGAACGGAGGAGCCGGCAGATCGACTGCTCGCGGCAAGCGCGGGTACATACGATTAACGATAGCCTGGCCGAGTTCCGAGTACCGTGCGACTGTCTGGTAATGGCAATAATTCTGTTGGCCGCCGATATGACTCGGCTGTTCTTCGAACGTACGCGGGGATCAGCTGCGGGCAGGCCGAGAGATCGACGGATACGCCGTTGATTATTGCTCGCGTAATTATCAGGGGACAGATAACAATGACAGGGGCGAGCAGGGGGGAAAAGGTTGCAAAGAAAAATGGAGAGTTTTCGAGACGGTGAGGCGATACCGATCGGTGGTTTAATGCAATTATTGCGCGACAGTTTAAGGCCTCCGCGTTTCCGTTCGCACGAAACGGGCACGCTCGACGCAACCACTAATTTCCAGTATAGCTGGGAGTCGTTTACATCGTGTCTCACGCTTCCTCTTGTAAATTGAGACGTAGCCCCGCAATTAGTATCGTCGATTATCGACTGCTTACAATTATGTAAATCCTTGGTTTCGCGAGTGCCGATGGTCACATTGTAACTGAGTTGCCGGTCACACGTCGCACGGAAATTTTCGTTCGGTTGCCAATTATAGGAGGAGGAGAGAGGGGCCCGAACGGCGCTCGCTCGTCGCGATAATGACAAGGACTACGACGAAGCGAGGGATCGTTTAATAATACATTTCTGGAGGAACGCGTATGTACGTACGTTCGTTCCTCGAAGCGACTACGATAACCTCCGCGACGCCACCGGCTGACAATTACACCTACCAATTATCTACACCTGGGGATAAAGAAGACGGTTACACCGGCGAAAGCTTCGAGGACCCTCCTCGCCCCCTCTTATCGATCGAAGATGGTTCCAGGACGCTTCGGGCACATTGGATCCGCGTGATTCGATTACCGCTTGTCTTGCCTCCCGCTCCGCCTTTCCAGAGAGCTTTTTGTTGCTTCGTTTGTCGCGATAACGAGTTGAAAGTTAATTACCGCTGCGATCGCGAGCTGGGGGTGCTTCCAACCGGTCAGAGGACGAAAGTTTCGGCTTTACTTTTGTTTACCGACCCGCCTAGTTCCGCTATTCGACTTGATTTTTGTTTGGAGGATATTAAAAGTTGGCCCACTGTTTTTCACAAACTGAGCCGCGCCTTAGAGCTTCGATTAATGTCACTGTGTATAAACCTGCTAGATTTATCGATCGCTATTTACGCTGTCGAATTGCAATACACGGCACACCAGTCTCCCTTCAAGTGGGAACCATTATCGTTAGAGAAAATCCAATCAACGACGCAGACAGCGCGGCCCGTTTCACTTATATCGCGGGATGGAATCGCGGCAACGCTCGAGACAAATCGAACGCGGCGCACGGCGAAGCCACCCCACTCGGGCTTATTTGTAAACTAGACAGCCAGTTTGTCCCAGTTTCGCGAACGAAAATTCCAATAAGTTGCTCGACCGTGCAAGGAAATGCCTACGCGGAAATCTTCCCGTTTAAAAGTAATTTCGAATCGCGATCCAGCGTGCCCCCATCGACCGAAACTTCGGAAGGGAGGCAGGAATATACTCGGGGCGAGATCTACGAGCGTCCCGGGTCGATTCGGGGGACGACCGCGGGAACGAGTGGCTGACGGGGAAATGAGGGAAACGAGAATGTAATTCGGCGACACGGCGGAGGAGGGGAAGGCGCTGGGGAGAGGCGAAAAAGCCAGTAGCCGTCGGTAGGTGAAAATAGCTATAGAAAGCAGGGCCGACCGGCACCGGTACTTAAGTAGATGAATTCAATATCTCGGAATAAATACATTGATAAATCAGCCACTCCGCTAAAAGCTTACTTTACTTTGGCTAGCTGTTGCGGCCGCGCGCAAACAACGCGCGCCTGTGTGCGTCCATTCAGCGAGACGCCTGCAGGAGCCCGCTTACATAGGCAGAGGCGTACACGAAGGCAACGAACACGCGGGGAAGAAGAGAAGAAGAGACGTAGGAACGTACAGGGTGTTCCTCAAACGGGCGACTAGATTCTGAACGAAGAAGAGCGTCTTACAGAGTTTTAGAACGCGGTGGAATTATTGTTCGCGCAGCTCAATCATACCCACTCGAAACATACGTGCAGTCTCGCTTTCAGTAGGATTAGAATTAGAGAAAACGGACGAGAGTCAGTCATGAAAACCGCGGATGACACAGATAAGAGGACAAAAGCGGTAGTTTTTACAACCAAGCCTATCCCCGTGAATTTCTATGAACAAACCAGCGAGTCCCTGTACACCGACGAACAAAGTCAGCGTACGCGTGCCACCCCCGCGTGGGAGGCAAGACATAAGCAAAGTTTGCGAGCACGAGCGATCGCATAGGCAGAGACGGACTGCCGCGAGAGGGAGAGAGCGAGGGGCAGGCGGGACGAGGATAGGACGGTGTACTTATAGAAGAGTGGTTTGCTCCGTCTATAAAGAATCTTGTTTGTTTCTGGCCCACGGATATCGAAGAAAAACTATTTGCCTTGGGGATTTAGAGTGTTTCGCGAACCTTCCACCACCAGCGTCGACCGCCGGCATCACGGACGCCGAATCAGTTACTACCACAGCGCGACGCTCGGGGGTGGGAGCCGGGGGTGGGTTCGCCGCGTTCCTAGCGGAACGCCATCTCACGAACAGTAATACACGGGGCAAATAAAACTTCATTCTTGCCGATTGTCCATCGACCTATCCGTTGCTACGAACCAATCCGGCAGATGGACACGGAACGAGGGATCGATCGGTCCGGCTGGCGCGAGCCACATTTAAATCACTGCGAGAGCAAGTGAGTAAGGGCCAGGGGGGTTGGTTCCTCGTTGGCTTTGGAGATCTCGGGGCTTTCGGCTTGGATTCCCTTATTATGTCGTCTCGAAGAAATAGTAAATTAATTTCACTGGACTCGTTAGACACTAAGGCCGGTATTCATAGTCGCTACTTATTCTTAAGCAAATGCTTAAGCATTCGGAATCTTTTACTAGCTACTAGGTTAGTAGAGGATGACGCATGCTTAAGCATTTGATTAAGAATAAGTAGCGACTATGAATACCGGCCTAAGACCTCAGATCTATCTCAGACTTTAGACACTTTAGACATTGTATGATATTTACCATGCAAGTAGAAAATGCAAATTTAATTGTACATACCACTCTGCTGTCGTGCGTGGATCTCTAGCAGCCGCTGGAATATAAAAAAGGATTTATATAAATACACGAAGCTTACGTAAGCGCGAGAGTTAGCAGACACGGTACAAAAGGAAATCAGAATGCTGAAGGGGTGACCTACTGTATCAAGGCCCTCGTGGGCGTCGCTGATCCCCGCAGAACGCAATCTCCTTTATAATACGAATTTGTTTTCGAGAAACTTGGGTTTTGTCTGCGGCCCGCAGTGTCTTGAACGCTAGAATTGGATTACGTCAGCGAACGAGGGGTGGTTTGAGAGCACGCTAATGAGAATATCGAACGAAGGAAGGGGGGTGGGGGGGAGTACGCATGGATACGGCGCCACCTCGTCTTTTTCTATCGCTATAGAACGAACGTTTCAACCTTCGTTAACCCGGATCGAAGTTAAAACTAACTCCGCGGCGTGATCGTGCCCGGCAACTGTACCGAACAATTTATAATAAGTAGCTAACTAACTTCGGGCGAGCCTGTCGATTGATTACGATCGGGCTTTTGTGATATAATAATTAGTAACTTTGGAAAAACCACCGGTGGAGGAGGGGCACGGCGCGGCGAGGGGGTCGGAAGTTATATTCGAGAGCGCGGAGCGTCCCTCGGCCGTCCCGTTATTTTCCATTAACAATTGCCGAGTAAAAATACGTTCCATTTGCGCGGCTAGTGAAATCATTAAAAAGCCCTCGGACGTGCTCCGATATTAATTCCTTCGATCCAGGGACGCGGAATCGGCGCAATTAATCGCGCCCGATCCCCCGTGCGCTTGGGCGTATAACAAATCGACGATAAATAAATTCATCGGGACTGATCTCCGCTTATAAAACGAAACGTCCGTCGGGGTCGGCGACGGTGAAAAGAGAGCGCGCGGATTCCTCGAATCTCTCCGCGTAAGCGGCTCGAACCGCTTACCACCATAATTCGAGCAAGTGGCTAGGAGGACGGGGCGAGGGGAGGAGGAGAGGGGTCGGGTTAAAGGCTGATTAAAGAAAAATCCGCAACTTGTTGAACGTCTTAAATATTCATCCACCGATGTAGCATCTACTTAATAACTGGTGTTGCCGGCGTCCCTCTGAGCAACCGCCGCCGCCTCTTTTTCTCACCCTTTTGCCGCGTTTCTCTACCCAACCACCAGCCCCCCCACCTCCCTCTTCCTCGATCCTCCGTCCCCCCTCCGTGCCCCTGCCCGTCTTCCGAGATCCATCGTCTCAGAACTCCACTACGAAGAGCGCGACGACGGGCAAATGAAATCCGCTAAAACGTTTTCTTAGCGGTATCGCCCGGGCTAAAAGCTAAAAGCGCTTTTAAATTCCGCCAACTCTGCCCCCCTCCTCACTCACCCTCTCGCTCCCCCCCCCTACTGGCCTTTGCTATGCTCTTGCTAGGCCATCTGTCCCCCACCACGGATGCTCGAAAATGCAACGGCGTAGGCTCGCGATTGATTAGAATTAGAATTAGAATTTTACCCCTTCGGCTTTAACTGGGTGACTTCTTCGAGCTACAAGGGGTGCGATAAATTTAGGATTAATAGGAGAATTATTTCTGAGCTCTCCCATTATCTCCCTCAGGATTCGAAGGTCGCCTCGCGACGTATCGCTGAAGTCATCTTCACTTAAACTGTGGAAACTTCATTATACGCGTTAGGCTGCGTTATTAACGGGCGAAATAAATTTGGCCGGGGCCTTGACGGCGTTTCAACGGGGCGAGCATTAAAACGGCTCAGCTGGCTCGAAGGAACGGTTCCCGACACTTTCCTCGGCCCGCGTGGACACATGTCCGCCGCGATACGGCCGTTTACACACGTTCAGCCCTCGAACGGCCACTAAGTGGAATCGATCGCCATTAAGATAGCAACAATGTGGCGCGGTTTCGCCAAGTGCTCGGTTGTCATTCCGAGATCGCCCTGATAAACGGCCCCGGCGTAAAGCCGCGCCGGGGATGGATCGCAACGAGCCGCGTGTTCGGCCAACTGGATCCGCGTCGGAATCCATCCGTCCGTCGCGAACGATCCGTCTCGCGCAATTTGCAACCTGCCCCGTCGGAGCCGGCGGCGAAGCGAGAGGGAGGAACGCGGCCGAGCCTCTGTTCGTCGCGAAATGAAAGACACCGGGGCCTCGCGGGGGGATGCACGGAGGAGGAATGGAAATCTAACCGGTGAGAAAGAAAGACGGTGACGCGGACGGGGGAGGACGGGGCGGAAGGGGCACGGCGCCGCGGACGGGGGGCGGAAAACGAACACACAGGGGGCAGAGGGATTGAGAGAGCCGAAAGAGGGAGAACGAGGGAGAAAGAGGGGCCGGTGAAGGGTGAAGAGGGGGAGGAGAAAGAAGTTAAGTGGGTGCACCTACGCTCGGTAAAACAGACCGGTCTCCGAATTGAAGCTGGCAGCGGTCCAGCCTAATGGAGACTCTTAGCGTAATTAAACGTAAACACATTCGAGGCGTCACGCTAATCTGAATGCTTATCAAGGTCCGCCGGTGTTGCCTCAGGGCCGTGTCTACCTGGCCTGTGTTCATCCTTGGGAATACGGCTGGTGTCCGGGCGAGGCCTAACCTTCGGTTTCACCGAGAATGGCCCTGTCTCCCGACGCTATCGCGTTGTTATTAAGCGAAGGATGTTTCTATTATCCTTTGGTGTATTTGCCCCTCCGCCTAGATAACCGGCTCGTAAGGAGCTTACTTTACGGGCACGGTGAATTAATGGCGGCGAATTTTAATCTCGGCACGCTTCGCACGCGTCGCGGATATTGCGGGGACCGTGCGCGGGGGAGTGATGGAGCGGGGCCGTGAGATCGGCTGTTCAGGATTCCCAATGAATCTGAAGGTAATTCAGCCGGCTCGGAGACGGGGAGAGCGGAGATTATTAAGTTCGGCGATAGAGCGTGGCGATCCATGAATTAAGATAACGGCGACCGTAGGACTTCCGCGAAACGAGGGGCGTTTATCTTGTTGTTGTCGGTACTCCTCGAAAGGGGTGCAGAAATTGTGATCGCGTAATCGAAACGGCGGGGCATAGACTCCTAGTCGCGCGAGGGGTGGGGGGGACGAGGCGTGTCCGGTTTTATTTATCGATTCGATTATAACGCGTTGACCCGAACGCGCCCGCTGCACACCGATTAATTGTAATATCGTGGCCCGATGAAAAACGAACATATTTCTGAGTCTCGATCGGCCGAGTTTCCAGCCGCTCGACAAACTCCGCGGGTACCTGGAGCGCGCGGTTACGCGTGCGATCTGGCGTTGGAAAAATGAGAAAGTGGAAAGGGAAAATTACAACGATCCCATTAGACCCTCGGTTTTACTAATTAATCACGATCGTTGAATTCAATCAGCCAGTCGAACGAGCGTTTTTATCCGCGCTCTGCTCGGTTAAGGGGGTAGTGGACTATTTCAGCTTCAAAAAATCGATTATTTTTTTTACCGAGTCTGAAAGTCCTTTATGAATATTTTAAACAAAATTTTATGAAGAAATTCGAATAATTACAGAAGTTATAGCAGCGAGCATAATTGATTGTACCGTCCAGCAACGGCCTCGCTGAACGATAATGGCATAGGGGCCAACTTTGAAGCCGTTTTTCTCGAAGCACCATTTTCACACACGGTGTACATCATGATTTTTCAACCAATGAATATTTTCACTTGAAATTTTTATTAGACACGTAGAATTCCTTCCTGTACAGACTGATACTTCTGAATTAACATTGGGTATTTTTAAAACATTTTAGAACTGATTAAAGGCGATTTTTCCTGTAAAAATGTGGAGTAAAAATTTTTGTTCAAATTCATCGGCACAGTTCCACTCTATAGATTTTAGTGTATAAAGTATTCGCTCCAAAGCATTTTGCTTTCAGATGATTGGCTCACCTGAATCGATGTACACCACTCTTCAACGATTAATAACTTCCACAATTTTATACATCCCGACGATTTTCTTTTTGTAAATACTCACAAACGTGACCAAAATAGATTAGCAAAAGCACGACTATAACGATTATTTGGTATGAAAGTAATTTAGTGTCAAAGAAACTAACGATTTTACGTATTCAATAGTCCACTATCCCTTTAACAGAGTCGATGGAGATTTCAAAGACGCCCCTGTAGATCGGATCGATCCGAGGATCCAGTCCGGCGGTGATCGCGAGCAATCAGCAGCTTCAGGCTTCACGGGATTAAAGGCAAGTGTGAAGCTACGGTTATAAAGTAAGATGCAAAGTGAAATGTGACATGCCCGTGCCCCTTTCTACAGCTACATTCAATGCTGCACGAATGATATCCAACTCCAGAAGAAAATGCCACTTAACAGCATCTGAACTCGCTAAATAATTCACAGAAAAGCGGTCCCCAGAGCAAAGGGGACAAAGTAGGCTTACGCTGGCCGAGGATCAGCTCCTCGATCTCCTCGCGAGCAAAGATCGAATTTACAAGGAGGAGCACGCCCGAACGGACCTCCGCTAATGAAAACATCTTAGCGTTAAACGACAGCTCTTAAATCGCCGCATCTACTCTCTAATCTTAAGCCTATGTTAACCACTTAACCGCGACGCTCTAACCGATTGACAAACTCCTCCTGTCAACCTCTCTTTCCCTCGCGACCACTTTATTCTTGTACACGCGCCGCGATACCCCTGGCGGATATCGATCGCTGAAAATAGGATTCGAGAGTTCCACGGGGCCGTCCCGCGTGCGGCGCACACTTTCGGCGTTTCCTTTGATTTGTGGGAAACGATTGCCGCCTCGGCGAGAGCATTTCCGCGCGGGAATCGCGGAGGAATAAGTGATTACACGAGACTAATTCGGGTTAATGGTCGGTTAGAGCGAATTGATTTATCTGGCTGCTCGGAGGAACCATGTACTCGCGTGTATTTTCATTTCCAGCCTTTCCTGCTCGGACGGATTGTCTTCCCATTCGACGGGGGATGAATGGGCATTGCTTGGGAAACAAGTCAACGTAGAAGAGTCAATCAGTCTTACGTGCTCCTTAATTCCTTCGAAGCCTGTCGATTCAATTTTCCGCAATTTGTTGCTTCTTCCTCGACGGCCCAAAGTGATCCTGGACGTAAATGCAAGAAATATCGCAGAAACGCGTGGATGTTGCATCCCTGCGAGGTGTAATCAACATTCCAGTGCGCCCGCGCAGTGAGAATGCTTTTTGGCAGGGTTCCCTCGCAGCGAATGAGTTAAATGAGCTTATACTTTGCACTACTAATGATCTCGGTAATTTCCCTGCATCGGGGCAAAAATAATGCAAAGCAGCCGTGTAACTGTGCAAACGATGATTGCTGATTATTCGTCTGGATGAACCACCCCCGCGTGGAGTATATTTTCTATTTTATTTCACACGTATTCAATTATCTTCCTCAGTTACATATTAAGAAGAATTCATTGTGACCATTTTCTGGTTAAAGCATTAGACACGGAAAGACACTTTAAAACCCTCCTTTTCTATGAGAAAATCGTGTGCACATTTTCAAGTCCCATCTACAGAAACACAGCTACGGTGCACAAGCACAAACGAACCATTTAGCCGAAGCGAAATAATAGGCAAAGTGGTCGCGGGACAGGCAATCGACTAAATAGAAGAAGCCGAAGGCGAAGGGTCGAGCGGCTCAAAGCGAGTCGAATCCTCGATGCTAATCGGGACTTCCGGCTGGCTTCGATCGACTACGGTATCGATAGAAAACAAACCCTCCCCCGTGCCTCTGGCCAATCCCTCTTAAGATCGAGACACGGGACCGGCTGTCCAAACAAATGAAAGCTAATGGAAGGCGCAAGGCCTACTGTCTGCGACCTCCTCTGTTCACCGATCAACGGCAACGATCGATCCGACTCCCAGAATGCGGCAATGCCTTTGCTTTTAAGGCATGCACTTCCACGTGCACTCTCGGCTCTTATGAAACAGCGGAGACTGATGCTGCGACATTCGAATGCTTCACGCGATAATTGTGCAATGCAAATAAAAGAAGAAAATAGAAAGCCTTGCCTTACAAGGAGAAAAACAGATACACGGTAAAAGTTCCACTGGCGCGAGCCTCGAAAGCAGTGATTCAAGTATGCAAATAGAATTTATAAACGCACCAGATCTCTATTAAAGTTCACACGAGAAAGCAATAATATTGTTCTGTTTTAAACGGACGCGAGAGAGTTTCAGGTTTAGTCGTAAAAAAAACATGCAGATCGAAATCGACGGGCAAACGAATTAGCTTCCGCGTGCAGAGCTGTTCAATATAGGATAATTATACGAAACACCATACGTCCGTTCACTTCGCGACGTCGAGTAGATTGCTTCTCCATTTGCAGATTTTTACCAACGCCCGACGAGCACGACGCGACCGGGCGGCCTCGGCTGGATCTACTTTATGGAAGTAAGTAGATTAAGCCGCCGGATTATGGTAATGTCGCAAGTCGGAATCTACTGTCTGACCAGGGAACGACATGGTTCTACGTGTCTGTGCACGGCCGTTCCGCTTCCCCTTCGTTCCCGACGCTTCAGAATCAACACGAATCTCGCATGAGATTCTACTTGATTTCCAATTCTTTCTTTTTTTAACACCGAATTCCACGGACGCGTCTTCGTTTCGTGTCTTTTATATCAACGCTGAGAGCTGAACGTAACACGTAGCTCGGCGATAAGGCAACGGCTTGCAATTGGAATGCAATCTACGAATTGCATCTTCGAATAATACATGGTGACGCGTTGCTGCGGACGACGGGGAAACACGAGGGCACGCGTAAGACACAAAGTTTTTCAAACATTCACGGGGCAGCGCGCTGCAATATAAATAAGGTTTTGGGCTCGCGTGCACGCCGCCAAGGAACATCGTGCGGGCGAGCATTAACAAGTAATGAGGTCATCCACTCGAGGTGTAATGCAACGTCCCGAGTCTGGTGATTTACAAGTGAGGAAAGAGGTAAAACTGCAAACGCGTCGCTTTGATGGGTAGGGGATATGCGAACGTGCGTATCTTCGTATCTCATCAACCGATTAGTGGTAGAATCTAAATACACCTGGCGGTGCATCGTTCTAACAATACGCATTGCAGTCTGTTTTTTTATAGAAATTGATAGAGTAGTTATCAGATACGTCCGTCTTCTCGTTACAGTTTGTAACAGTGTGGGTAGGTTATTAGTGTGCAAGTAGAAAGTTGCAAAGAAACAAAGTTACTTCTGCGAATGAAGGCTCATTTCCAAGAAATATACTCCACCAGCCATACAAGTCTCCCCTCCTCTCCCGTCCAGAAGGGAGGCTTTATCCGATAGAAATTCACATCTTAGCGATGTTGCAGAACTGCTTAGCAGCCAAGTTATCCGGTCCGATCGATAAAAGTAATCGATAGTTATTATTTGAAGCGGCTAATAGCTCGAAGCTAATAGCCCCCCTCTTGATCCCTCGGACGTCGAATCCGCGGAGGCTAATGGATGCTTCTCATTATGCAGATTGGGCAGGTGAGGCTTTAAACGCTTTTAAGATCTCCCGATCGTGGGCAGCCCGATGCTGGCTCGGATCCGGCGAAACGCAACCGCGCATCCGTGCTTAATTGCCAGGACCCGTGCGCTGCTTACGCGCGGCGCCCCAAATATTTTGCCCAGTCCCGGCTCCCCACCCCCGCGGAACAATGGGGCGCGGAGGAGGCACAATGGCCGAAGGGAGCAGGTGATATCGAGCGGTTCGTTTCAGATTTCGATCAGGAGTCGCGGGTTCGTGTAACGAAGTTATAAATTACGACGGGGAATAAAGAGATAAGCCTGTAAGGGGCTGCGGCACGTTGACGAGGCTTTATTGCAGAATCATTGCGGCGTTTGTTTGAAAGCTTCGTTACAGGCCGTCGGTACCGGCCGTTTACGATGATTAAGATTTCGCTGGCTGTCAACGTTACACGCTTTAGTTCCCTGTTAACTTTCGCATTAACCTCCCTTTTCCCGATCCGGACCCGAGCGCCGCGCCCCGCTGCGCCGTGTCGTTCCCCGGCCACGGGCACCCGGAAAACGCCGGACCGCGGGACAATCGCTCGGGGGAAACAAACCGGAACGAGATTAATCCCATGATCGAGGAACGCCGCTATATTTAGCGAGCCGAGTCAGAAATTTAATCAAGCTCCGTCACTCAGAATTGCCCCTGTCGTTTAATCAAGCCCCGCGGGCATCGGTTACGACAATGCGTCCTCCTCCGACGGCTGAGTTCCAGTAATCGGCCGCTTGATAACGTCAGACGGTTAGAGGAACATTAATTTATTACTCGTTCTTTTGCTCCGGTGGATATAGGCGGTGGCGCAAATAATGCACGCCGCTCGTCCCGGGACGATACCGCGGTCATTTTTAGTGGGAGCCGTATAAAGTAATCGAGTGTCCGTCAGAACCTAATGCCCGGCGACCTCGAGTTACCCCGGTCACCGGCCGGGCCGCGCATAATGCCTAAGACGTGCCCGTGATAAATTACATCCCCTGGAACTGGTAACGTTCGGCTACATTCCGCAATCCAGCCGGGAGACGCACTCCTGGCAGCCTCAAAAAGAATCCCGCCCGTGTCCACGCGAACGGACGTAATGCACCGGCTGATTAACGTGAAGAATGTTATTGGCAGATTCAATAAATTACTGCCACGCGGCTATCGGATGACGGCATCTCGCCTGCGATCGCGCACGACCGCCGACCACTTCGCTAAATGCTTGCTAGCTCATTCGTTTCGTCGCGGAAGGTGGGTATTCGACGTTCGCGGGTTTTGAGAAAAGGCAACTTTGATCGTCGACCGAACCTCCGTTTTGATTCTGGTTTAAATGCGTTTTGGTTGAGTTTTCAGGGATCAAACAGTGCGTGTAGTATTTTGCCCCCTTTAGTTAAAATTTGTATCATTTACTTTGTACCGTCCTTATTTCCCTGCATTCGAATTAAAATATGTTGTCACTAAATAGTTACCAAATGGTAACAGCCTAATATAATTTTTTGTAATAAGTATACCAGTAGGTAATGTATTATTAACGTACCAATTAATTAATTGCTTTAGATAGGATATTTTAAGCAATTGGAAAAAAGTTAGGTTAAATACATTAGAGTGTTTATAAATCTCCACGAAGCACGTAGAGTTTTCTAACTTTACTTAAAACGCAAAAGACGTGTGGCACTTCAAATATTTCAACATATCTCAAAAAATGAAAAAATGATAAGACGGTTTAACTAAGGAGGGCAGTATTTATCCAATGGAATTTGAAGTTTTAAGAATGTATAATTTTGCTCAGATCGATGATTGGAATCGAATGAAAGGACGGCCGTCGTTCAACCTATCGTCGAGTATCTGTTAGAGTTTTGAGTGTAATACGAGGCAACTACCGGGACTCGGGACGGAGAAGGAAGGTTCGGTCGCCACTCTACGAGTCGAGAGCCTGCCTTTGACTGGTCGTTGTAATACAACGGCAATTAGCAGTAAACCTAGCCCTCCCTGCCCGGGCTTTTACCCCCCGTGCATTTCGCAGTGTGTGTGTCGTCTCGTCAACAGCGACATATGAAGAGGTTTAAGCCTTGTTTAACTCGGCAATGCGCAATTAGAAATTTCCCCCGGCACGCCGGCCGTAATATTTCGGGAACACTCCGCGTTTTCGATCGCCTGGGTCGAGATTCTCCAACCATTATTCAACGAACACACCAATTATTAACATTTTTATGTAAAATAACATGAACATCCCTTGGGTTTCAAATAACTCATACATCCACGCATCCGCTTATCGATTAGAATCTTCTTCTCGAATATCCGGCGACAAATTGTTTCTTAATAAACTCGCGCTATCTCTGATTACCATCTGGCTTTCAACGCCACGAAATACTGTACGCGAGGCTACGAGGCGTAATAACGTAATTCACGCTAATACGCCGGCGAATTACGAACTTTCTCGATAGAGAAGACAGACGGGAAAGCGGCGACTGAGAATGGCCCCGGGCATATGTCGTAGGTACGAGGCAAAACGGTGGAACGAAGGTGGAGGACGGGCAGACGGAGTGGGTAGGAGAAAATGGTTAATTTTCATTTAATTTCATAGCTGTTAGGGCCGCGTGACGCGAGGCTGAACGGTACTTCTTATTCCAACGCCGTGCTCCAATGTGGAAAAAATTCCCCGCTTACGGCCGGATTTTTGCCGTTCGACCGACGCGTTAATCGCTCATAATGCCACGTATAATAGGTCGTCGGCCGACGGATTTATTTCTTCGCGACGACCCGGTGTCCCGTCGGACGATCGTGCAGGTGGTTGATGCCTCCTTCGTGGCTTTCGATTTCAAGCGACGCGCGAGCGGCTTATTAAATCCCCTCCACTTGCACGGGCAACGCGCGAGATTTACAACTCTTTGCAGCGCAGTCGGGATTGAAGCGTGCAACGATTGGCAGAATCGTTAAATACATAAGCAGAAAACAGGGGACGCGAGCAATACGCGCTCGCCGCGATCAAAGACGGCTGGTAAAAATGAACGTTAATGAAACGTACAATTCGCCGTTTCGATCGGAAATTAAAATATGCTTCGCGTCGGCTGAATAGCCGGGCGGGGCGAGCAGGCGAAAATATTATTATTTTAAAAAAGAGGAACGTTAAATATTGGCGGAAAGTCGCGTTGATTCGCAAATCGTTACAATTTTAATTAGAAACGCTGCGCGCATGAATCAATTAACGTACACCGCCCCCCACTTCCCCCGCCCGCGCCCTGCCCCTCTTCTACGGCTGATAAAAAATAAAAGCAAAATTCGAAGTATGCAGCGAAACATCGCGGAAATCAAATATATTTATTACGGCGTATTTCGCGGACGATGGCATGGAATTTTTCCCGCTCCCTCGCCTCCGCCCACCCGACCCCGCCGCGTAATTACTGGATACCGTACACCGAACGTTTTTCCCTCCAATTAATTAAAATTCAAATTTTACTTTTACATAATTCGTAATATATTGCTTTATCTCCGTATTATTTTTACGTTATATGGAAAATGCTCGCTCGCTCGACCGCCGCGCATTTATTTTATGCCGTGCTCAATATGTATTGCAGATAAAAGTGTACACCGTCGGGGGGGCGAGGGAGGGTAGGAGCAAGGGCGGCGAAGGAAGGGAACGCGAGGGGGTGAAAGAGAGAGAGAGAGAGAGACGGCGTGAAAACGAGAGAGCGAGCGGAACAGACGGAAAAAGAGGTCGACAGGGGGGTGGGGAAGATAGAGGAAGGGTGGAAGAGGGAAGGAGAGACCGCGGGAGTGCGTTGGAGAGGGTGGGAACGGGGACGAGAGAGGAGAAGAGGACGATGGAAGAGGGCGAGAAAGTAAATTCAGAGCTATCGTTTTCCGACGCAAAGTACAGCGGGTGTATCAGTGATTTCTACGGCGCGAAAGAGTCCGACGGGATGGGGGGGGGGGGGGGGGGGGGGACGAAAAAAAGGAAGCAGAATCAATGAAGAAGACGAGGGGGAAGTCCGTTCGGCTATTTACTAAACAGGGCGACACGGAACAGGCGCGCCGATCCATACATCACTGTCCTTTATCGCGGCGCGTCCCTCCCCGTGGCCGCGCACTCGAAACTATCGCTTTAAGGCAATCGGCTGCCGCGGCGCTTCCCACTTTTATTCGCCGCTGAACAAACAGTTCTCGTCCCGTCTTTACGAGCACGGTGAACGCCGATCGAAACGTCGAATTCGCTAATTCCCCGCGACTGCCGGGAGAAAGTTGGCGAAGGAGGACGGTCGATACCAGGCCGATAGAGGAGCAAGGGTCGACGGGGAGGGAGGGGGGGGCGATGGCGGTAGCGGCGATAAAGCCGAGGCACCGCCAGTAAAATCAGCTAATTAAACGGGGCCCCGGTTAAACACAACAGAAAATAAACGGTTACTTGGAGAGTTAACAACGACGCAAACAATAACAGCCGGCTGGGGCCGCGGAGCAGGCGCGGTCGACGAAACGAAACTATTTAATGGAATAGACAACGACAATATTCATTCGTAATTGGATTAATTATTGACGATATAATTAATGCAATTGCTAAGTAAATAATTCGAAATGCGGCCAGCAAATGGAACCAGAGTTCGCGCGACAATAAAATATGTAATCAGGTAATTACGGATTAACGTGCGCGGCCTGGCCGGTCGCGGGCGCCCGTGTTTTCGGGGGAGGGACGGGGAGGGTGGAGAATTTGTCCGACTGTTGCGGCTGTCACCGGTGATCAGCGTGTATTTATGACGGCTACCAAGCACGTCCTCGCGCGCCGAGGCACCGGCCGGCGCTAAAAACGCCTCGTTAATAAGACTTTTCTCACGTTGTTCACCTGTCAAGATCAAAAGCGGCAGATGACACGTATACGCGCGGCGAGCCCCGCCGATGCTTAAATAGAAACCTCTTTGGTCGCGTTGCTCGCGTGGCCCGCGAGAAACGAATTCTTCGCGTTTAATTATCGGTTAAAATTAACGCGGCTCACTGCCCTTCGGAACAACGATGCGAGACACGGCAATTCGCGGGAGTTTTGTTAATTACAGGTTCGCGAATCCAGCTCTTCCAGTGACTTTGGGAATTTGATGTGAAAACTGTAGGTGATGATACTAAAGATTAAGTGGGATACTGAATTTTAATGAGATATTATCAAACCGGTAGAATTCTATGTTAAGAAGACTAATGGAAGGCTTCAAGAAAATTACCCTGAGATACTAAAAGGATTTAATTGTAAAACGGAACTACAGTGGGTGGCTAAATTATTATACTCAAACAAAAAGGTTTGAGATTTTGTAAGTTTGAGCGATTGAATAAAATAGATGCCTCGTGTTTAATGTTATAATATTATTTTGTAATATTAAGTAGAATATGTATTTAAGAATGCAAATTAAATTCATTTATAGATATATAGGTTTAAGACTGTATTGTACTAGAAATACAATTACTCAATATTTTCTGACTCCGCCTTTAGCTTTTATGACGGCTTGGATTCGGGGTGACATGCTTTCAATGCATTCTGTGGCTACTTCCCGCAATTTTGGAATATTCTGTCATACTCTGCTGATATTCTCTATTACTTCTATCTTATTTATAATAATGTTATCCTCGTCCTTTTAAAAACAAATGAGATTTATATGTTCAAAAATTAATCACAATGTTGCCAGATGTTGTAGTTAATCAACAAATAAAAAAACAATAACATTCGTGCATTGTTACTTTAATTAATAAGTAATAAAGACGAAATAATAATAATAATAATAATAATTACAGCCACGACTTTCACAGATTTTGATGAAAATATTTTGAGTATAATAATTTAGCCACCCTCTGTAAGTACATACCTACTCACCGTGTCCAAAATATATTACATTGTAATCATTCCTGCTTTCACTTCCTGTACAAAGTCGAAATCTCCACCCCACCAGAACCAAGAATATAAAACATGCTATTCACAGGGAGTTGCACACAGAACATTTTGCCCAAATAAATTGTATTATACCCATAACTGTGTATTACGTTTCTCACTCCAGGGTACGAAAGCGTTGTCAGTAGAGAGGAGCATGCTCGTTGAATCATCAGCTGCAAGGAGCAGGTCGAGGCGCGAGAATATCACCGGGAAGTAGCGTCTGACCGAATAGAAACATTGTCCAACGCATAATTCATTGGAACCTGGCCGTGACAGACGCCGCCTCGGGCGTGTCGTCTGAATTCCTTCCGGGAAGCATCGCGAAGATTTACGAAATTTCTCGTTAAACGCGATTGCCCGTCCCGAGCGGCAGCATGTGCGAGCCAAGCCAGGAGGCGGCTACCTTCGTTAGCCGGACTTTTCTCACGCCGCTAAGTAGCATCAAAAGAAACGGAGGAACGAGCGACAACGTCGACAAACACGAGGAAGAGGAGCCAACGCCGGGGGACAAGGAGGGGCCAGTCGTAGAAGAAGAAGAAGAAGAGGAGAACGACGACGAGTGTACGTGTCGGCGGGAAGTGGTGATCTAAATAGAAACCTCTTTAGGGGCATAACTCGGCGCACACCGTCTGTGAAAGACGCATTGCCCTCGTGGAGGGGCGTCGTCGGTGTCTTCGTAACCGGGCCTGACGGATAGCGCCGGAAATAGCGAAAAGGACCGGGCACACGACGCGATATCGTGCACCGTGCGCCACCGAGAACCGTGAACGTAAAGCATCGCCGAAGGTTAGGTGTCGGGCCGTCTGGGAATCCGAGTGTCGCACGGATGACACGTCTGCCATGTCGCGTGGCTGCGAACCACCTCATCGGTGGCTCCTTTCAGCCTTTGACTCCACGCTCGATTGACGGCCTCTTCGAAATCTTAGCAGATGATTCCTGGTCGCGTTCCGAGGACTCAGCTGGCTACCTCATGGGCTGTCATTGCTTGTAGACAGTGTACGATACACTAAGGTCGTGTTCAGATATATTGGCCGGTGAGTTCGGTTTCGCGAGCAGCGCGCGAGGAAAAATCAGCCACCACCACCTGACGATCGTGGATTGGCAGTTGAAGTTGCTTAGGTTCTTGGTGAGAAGCTAGAGAAAAAAAGCACCGAGGCAAGCAGCGGGTGGTGGGAGAATACCCCTCACGAAACTCACCGGCCAATAAATCTGAACACGACCTTAGTGTTATAAGATCATGCGCAGTGATAATCCCGGAGCAGCCTAATGCTAATCGCGACAGTGACGTCGTGAGGGTTTCAAATAAATTTAAACTCCAATACATACGAATTCTACGGGTGCGAAATTCGCGAGTTTCGAGCCTCCTTTTGCGAAATTACGACGTGGCACGGTGACAGTGCGGGCAACTACTATCGAGGCATGCGCGCGCGCAGCAGTGTCTCCGGTATCGGGCGCATCCATCTGCCGCGAAAAGGACACACATTATCCGAGTACTTGTATTCCGTGCATTAGCGGGGACAGGGTGCTAATGCAGAAATCTGGTATCGGTTAATTAATAACCGTAAAACTGAAACCCCCCTGGCCGCGTGCGGCGCGGCGCGGGTTATTTGATTTCCTCGAGATATACTCGGCTCGGCTCTTGCCCCGCACGTATAGCCGCCCTCCGCGCAAATGGCATGAAACGCGATGCTTTAAAAAACTTGCCGGAATAATAAGTTCCTTTCACGGGTTTTTTAACCTAATACTTTTTCTCGTTAATGTAACGTTACTTACCGCGCCCTTTGTTCCTCGGGCTGCTTCAGCGAAACGTTTCCATGAATTATACGCGGCCGCCGTGCTCGTCTTAATTAGCGAATTATTTAATGAAAACAGATCCGCGGGGCTTTTCCCTCGACGTCAGCCGGCCCTCTCCCTACGATCGTTCCACTAAGACGTTTCCTTTTTCTCTTTTCACCGATCCCCGTCGCGTTAACGACTTCCTTGGGAAGCGATGCTTCAGTTTATTTCCTCTTCCGGCGCTCCGATTCACCCCTTTGTCCCAATTAGCACGGTCGCGAGTGGTCTGCGACGAGACGATTGTAGGGATCAAATATGTTGCGGTATAATGTTAAATTGAAACGCGGTAGAAGGGAAATGTAGTGACAATGCCGAAGATATAGCGATGATTATATCTCGCGATCCCCGAGGTATCTGTTAGCCGTCGTTAAAAAACGAGAGGAAGCAATTACAAAGTTTCGCGGCAGCGTTATATAATACTTTCGCCGAGATTTTCAATTTATACGGAGAGAGAACATCAGCGGTTATTAGAATATTTTGTAGCCCGGATGTTCGATTACCGCAGAATAAATTTGGTGATCCGAAACTTGAGCCGGCAAGTTATTATCAAGTTGTCCAACGTATTACGCGTGGCTTGCTATACCGATGTGCTTACCGGGATCGATATTTCTAGAGTACGTGTGCGTGGGACTCGATATAAGTCGGCGGGGGTTCGATGTACCCGCGAAATAAATGTTAACTTCTAGACTCTGGCGGCGGTAATTGTAGGAAGACTATGAACTTTTATTCCAACTCCCTGGCTGCGGGGAGAAAAAGCAGTAGACCATACCGAGGAAGAATTAAGAGTACTCTAATGAGGGGAGGAGTAAATGAAGGTAAAATTTGTTAGCAAATGCGAGGCTAATACCTCCACGAAAAATCAACCTTTCATAGTGTTCATTACCCAACGCTAAGCGTTCGATAAACATTGAATTCTGACGAAAAGCACAGCGAACGCGGGCGCGTCGGTTGGCGGGAGAGAAAGTCTGGGGTGTACAATCAGCGATACGCTTCTAACCTAATTTATCGATTAAGCTCCATTAACGAGCGGACGCGTTAATAACCGGAAAATTGCGGAAAGAAACACAGAACGTGCGCAAAGGGAATCAAACGCGGCGCGGGCTAGCGGAGCGTGGGGTGTCGCGGGCGGCTGGGGTGGGCGAGGGAGAAGCCGGTAGAAGGAGGAGGATGAGAAGGAGGGTGGATGAGGGAGCCGAGGGTGGCGCGAGGGGCTGCGTCGTAGTCGCACGCACACGGGGACACACTCGCGTGCAGCCCTCGCCTCAGGCTGCGGAGGAGCCTCGCAATTTAACCGGTTCGACATTCGCCTCGAGCTCGTAATTGGCAGGACGAATGAAAGAGCCCCGCGGACGAGGACGAGTGGTCGGGATTAACGATGGCGAATGGATCAGAAATTCTCCGCGAAAATAAAGTAGGTAGCCGGGGCTGCTGGTATAGGTATAGTCCGTGGCCGTAGGTACGAGCCTTTGTTTGTCGTTCGCTCCAATTACCTCCGGCCTCTCCCGGTAGCTTCATAATTAACTCCCACTCATTTAACAAACTTTACTTTTAATGTTTTAAAAATAGTAATTAGCAGTGACGGCAAGAGAAGAAGAAGGTGGAGGAGGAGGAGGAGGAAGTGGATGGGGGGATGATGGTGGTAGTGGTGGTGGTGGAGAAGCTTGAACAGCAGGAGGTGGAGATGTATGAAGAGGAGGAGGAGGAGGAGGTGGAGGACGGAGGGGAAGGAAGAGAGGGTTGGAAGAGGAGATAGACGAAGAGAAGGGGGTAACGGCGGATGATGGTGGGGAGGGAGGGGTTGGAAGGAGAGTAGGTAGCGACGGCAGCGGTAGTGGTGGTGGTGGTAATGCTGGTGGTGGCGATGCGGGGGAGTGTAGAGGGGGTGTAATTAACTATCATGCAACCCCTTCCCAACAGCAGCAGCCGGCGTAGCAAGGAGGTAATTGGACCGGAGTCTTATACGTGTGGAGCTCTGCTGGAGGGAGGAGGGGGGAAGAGGCTGCTAGGATAAAGGGTTGCTTAAAATTGCACACAGTGCTGCATTATGGAACCTCTGACGAGCTTCCAGGGAACGACCGTACGGATGGCGGCGTGGAAATCCATTAACCTCCCCCGCCGCCGCCACCCCACCTCTACCAGCCACCTCCTCCTCCTCCTCCTCCTCCTCCTCCACCAACCCCCTCCCCCATCTACTCTCCAGTCGCGAATTAATTGCGATCGTCTAAGGGCGAGTCTTTGTCGGAGTCTGCCCCAACTACCTGTATGGTCGAAGTCGCGATTCAATTTTAGGCGCACCCTGCAACCAGCATAAGCAGGGAAAAAGCGTTTCTCTTCCGCGATCGTTACAGGACTTCTTAAACCGTGCACCCAACACTTTCATAGGCCAAACGACTTAGCCCACTGAAGAACTCTAAAGGTACGAATACACCACGACACTTTTGTGTCTAGATCAAGTGTCTAGATCAAGACACTTAGCGTCTACACCAGTCTAGGACACTGTCCCCACGCTGACACTTGATGTATACACTTGATCTAGACACAAAAGTGTCGTCGTGTATTCGTACCGTAACGATTCACGATCAGTCTAGACTTCTAGAGCAACTCGATGCACGTATTCAACTTTATCTATGCAATCCCGTGGCATTCACAGACTCTCGCATTCCCATTCGGGACTCCGTAAGATCTCTCAGTCTTGCGCGCTCGTGGGTGAAGCTACGAGCCGCCAGATATCGCACATACATCCGCGGCGCTCAGTTTTACGATCGATAGCGTTATGACGGGAGCCCGTGTTGCGGGGAAAGTAATAATCGTAGAATGGCCTTATCAAAGGGATTATGACATTGGCAGAAAGTTCAGACTGCGTTAATCAGAACTTAAAGGCCTTCAGTTGGCCGAGGGTACGCGGTGTCGTAAGGGCTTCACCATAGAAGAGAGAAACCCCATCGATGCTCCCAACTAATCACCACCAAGACGTCAATCTGCCTCTCCGTGCACATAAGTGGAGCGTGTAACTTGTTCTCGCTCTCTGTAATATCCTGTGCGATTCCCGAAACCAGCCCGCGTAGAGGTGATTGAAGATGTTCGTAATGGAGCAACGAATTCGAAGACTTCGTTCACAAACGTTTCCGTTCAGGTGCGCGTATTTCTTACGTACCTATTTAGCTAGAAAACAAATGGTAGGAAAATATATTAAACATCGTGTAAGGTGGATAGGTGTATAATTTCACACACGACGACTACGCTGAAGCTTAGTCCACGCGCCAACTTCGCAGATTGAGATGCCGCGCGCCGCGACGTTGAGAACCACCGAATCGCGAGGCATAATTAACGAAATTCATTATCCCCGGTCGAAACTAATTTTGCAACGCCTCTCCCACGCCACCGCGGTCCCTTAATCGCGAAAAACCGTGAAATTTAATTAAATTTAGGAACGCGAAAGTGAACGAGGCAGGACGGAAGGGAAAGAACGAGGGTGGTCGATGCTAATAACGTTCTTGTCGTGCCATAAAGGTATTAAACCGCTGGAAATGACGATGTTCCAGATTATCGCCCGGTGATCCTTCGGAGATCGATTGTCCGGATCCTTCGGCAGCGGCCACTTGCACGTACGACTTTCCGATGCGTATCGTTAACCTCGAAAATATATTAACTGCTCGCGAGGACGGTCTCGCTTCATCGATGTCTCTCGATCCCACCACGGAGAAAGAAACCGACCTGCTCGCAATCTCCGTCGTCGACATTCTAGCAGCCCATAAATAAATATACTTCAGCCGATCCAGCGGCGTTGTAAAGAGACGCGCAATTAATCTCATGCATACTACACGTACACACCGCGTGACAATAAAAAGCGGCAATAAAATCTCGAGCCTGAGGAAGATACAACGCCTCGGAGAGGAATCCGGGTTGTAATACCGGATGAGATACGCCGGCGATATTACAAGAAATTGGAACAGCATTAGCCGCCGTAAACGCTGCGATATTGTATCAGAATTATTGCTGCCGCGGCTGATATTGCATTAGGGCGTATCGTAAATTAAACCCCGCCGCCGTGATTCCCGTTAATTTAATTGGAGTAAATTTCTAATTAAATAATTCCGTCGATGAACGCCGCCGGTCGTACGGGGACCAATTAATTCCGCGCTCGCGGATAGCCTTCTGCGAGTGCACGGGCCACGTTTTAAACCGGCTGTTCGTTAAGGACGCAAAACGGATTCGGTTGGGTGGAACAGGCACCGGGGCACGGCCGCGTGGGAACAATCGTGTCGTCCTTTGGGAAAGGATCATCGACCACGGCCTTCGAGGGCCGGCCCCGGTGTGCTGTTCCACGAAATATTTGCACGGGGTCTAACATTTCCTTCACGCGGAGCATCGTTTAAGACGTTGCAATACCAACACTGCCGGTATAATGTTCCGTCCGATTTTGCTCTTATTGGGATGCCATCGAGTCGTTCCACTCGCCCGTCCCTCTTCCTTCTTCGCCGGCTCACTACACCTCCACCTTTCCTCGTTTCCATTCCATCCACATTTCCTCCGTCCCCGTCCCGCGACATCGCCGCTCCCCCGCCCCACCAACCTCTCCGTCGTCTGCACGGCGTCCTCCTTTCACCCCCGCGACGTCCTTCTCGTCCTTCTCGTGCCTCCTCTGCCCTTTCTCCGCTCCTTTCGACGACGAGCGTTTTATCCTTCTCGCGGGAGGAGACACCCCGAGATTCACGGAGGCGTATGTCCCTTCTTCGTGCATCCCACCCTACCGCGGCCAAGTTTCCCCATGGTTCTTCCTTGTTCCTTCGTGTGTGCCGCCACACAATTACAGAAACGACTCTGTTAACTCTTGTGCCCTTTTGCCTCCTCCCCTCCTCTCTCTCTCTTTCTCTCCCTGTCCCCCTCGCTTCTCTACACCCTCCCCGGGGCAAGCATTAACCTAACGTAACCTCGGCGTCGGGATTTTCTCCTCCCGGAGTATTTTGGTCGTGATAAAATTCCTCACCCCCCTCTCCCACCCCGACTGCGTATTTCTTTAAGGTTAATTCAATTGCGGGCGGTGGCACGCGGCGCGGCCCTCTTTCGTTTACCAGCGTCCGGGCAGTCCAGTTAACCAGCCTCGTCCCGATTAAACGCGGAGTGATTGATTCGCGGGAGAGATCGCGGGGATTAATATCTTACGCTTGATAATTGTAAGTGGACTCCGAGCGGAGTCTTGGGAGTTCTGGAAATATCGCCCGGAGACGGCTAGGAGATTAAGAAGCTCGTGGTCAGACGCAGACGAACGCGGCCACTCGAGATGTCGAAATTATTCCTTGTGAAATCAGTTCTACATTCTCTGCCGACGAGGATATAACCATCTTCGGTATGCGTCCTCATTAACATTTATGAAACACTCGTTTGTTATACGAGGCTCGTATAGGAATTGTAAAAATTCAAGTGACTCTTGAACAACGTCGGGCTAAACACCTTTCCCCAGAGATGGTTGGCGAGAAAGCAAAGAAATCAATTTTACATCCACGGTCCCGTTGCACAATCGTTCCAGCGGGAATTATTAACGAAGACATTTTCGAGGGTGGTTCCGTGGCCCGGCGCTCGCATTCGCCCCCGAGGCAGGTACGTACAAGTATTATTCGCGAGCAGTTCGGCGCACACAGTGGGAATCGGGCGAGCGTTCTACGTGCGCGCGGCCGACCAGCCGTGGACCAGCATCTCCGAGGCTGCACATCGCGCCAGCCACCGGAGATACATGCCACCCCAGTCATAAGATCGGACTTCCACGAACCCGCGTTTCCTAATTAATTAAAGTAATTAAGAGCCGGCCGAGTTATTGCTCGGACGTACGCGCGATGCCGCATCACCGTCGTATTATGAACCGCGTAACGAACGACCCGGCCGAGCTTCTCTTCGACTAGCACACCGGGTGTGCCCGAACTTCCGAGCCGCGAGCATCGGTTGACAATTTTTACGATTGCGCAAAAGAGACCGCTATCGACGCCCAGCTCGTTTACCACAGTGGCAACAGAAATCGTTTAATTGTCACGCCACCCCATTCTCGATCGTAAAAACACAGATTTTCGGTTACGGCGCGATGAACACGCCCTCGTAAAAAATTATTTGATCGCTGCGTTTCCATCGAAGATTGCTTCGCGGCGTGCAGGACGATACCATTGGGAATATCGAAAGAAGATCACGAGCACTTTAGAAATTGCAGACTTTTGTGCTCGACGTTGAAAAAGTTGGATAAATCCTCCCTTTATGTCAAGGAACTCCTACAAATTATGATAAAAGAGGCATGCCGGGTAAGCTGGAGTGGAGAAGAGCCTGCGAACCGAGCGAGGAACAACAATTATTCGTCCGAAACGAGGATCGTCCACCCCGAATGACGGCGGCCAGTTTGGTCGTCGAAACGATCGTCGGATCAAAAACACGAGCACCGATGTCCAGCGTATTTCCTTCCGGGTACGCGATCTTTAATCCCTACTCGAACAAAAACGGCCGACCGGGCCCCGAGCTCTCTCCATCCTCGATCTCCGTGGCGGTAAAATATATATTTTTTACCTCCCTCTGCTTGTCCCTCCACCCCCCCCCCCCCTGGTCGAATAATTCCTGCGTTATTATATCCGCTTTTCAGCGTAGCTGCGGCCCCCTGGACTCGTCCGCCAGATACAAGCCGTTCCTCCTCCGTCGAGTGGGTTTAAACAGTTTTCGCCGCTGGAAACAGAGACCGGCCCTGTATAGATACTATATGAGAGCGGGATGTAAAGGAAAGAAGTTACGGTGGAGGTGTATGTGCCGTACATATGTATACGCCAGCGTACGTGGGCTTTCCACCACACGTACACACCCCGCTGGATGCACGTTCAATATTTGAGAGGATTTAAATTCGGACGTTGGACGTCCGGACGAATTTCAGTTGGATCGTTTAAAGGTACGCCCGCCGTCAGGCCTTCGTGAATGATTAAAACGGCTTCGTCCTGGAAAGGAGCACGCGGCGGGGCCGCGTCTTGGCGAGACTTTTCACGGAATTGTCTACGTGCAAGCCGTATCCACCGGCGAAATATCGGCGCCGTGTCCTGCCCCCGTATAAATAGAGAATTTTTTTCCAAGCCCCCGGCCCCCCTCCGCGGATCAAGCCAGCGACGATCGTCCAGCACGCTTTACTGCCAGAAGAGACTGTAAATTCGGCGTACGAGCCTTCCGAACCACCGCGGCACGGACGAATTTCCTCGTCTTCTAGGAGTTTTCTCGATTAACCTCTTTTTTGGTTATCGTTGGAACCTCGAGCTTTTTTATCCAGATCGTGCATTGGATATGTTTAGTGTGTTAGGAAGCGACGCTGTGTTTCTTGGGGTTGTACTGTGGAGTTTGATTGGAGAGAAGAATGAAAACGATAGGGGTTGGATCGCAGTGTAGTTTGGAAAATTGGAAAATGGGTATACGGGAAGTTGTACTGAAACACCAGTTTTTTTAACAAGGCAGTTGTTCCCGTTTTTTCCGAAATTTGATATGTACGTCAACTACCGCCTGAGGGGGCACTCGTCCAGCTGACACTACAGCTATTGAATAACTGGGGAAATCAAACTCCACTGTGACGTTTTCATATTTCGAGAATGCCACGTAAGTGTAGGTATTTGGGCTGGATATCCGTTGAGCAAAAATATGCTGGTGCGTGTGCAAAAATTAAATTGAGTTCGGGAGGGAACGTACGGATTTAAAAAACACGGCCGGAGAGAAGAATGTGGAAAGCAATTATATTACCGCCGGAAAATGTAAAATATTCAGTGACCGGAAGCCGCGATAGAGAACAGACACTGCCGATAATCAACATATTAAACGGCAGCGAAGCGTTAATTATTAATTCTAATTTTCTCTCAAATGTTTAACGCGCTTATAGCTCATTAACGCGCATTAAAAACATATATAAATGAACTGTATTATGCATCGTTCACGGGGTGTTTGAGAACATCGCATGTACTAAAATACCGTAATTAATGTATGCCAGGACTTCGATAAATGTTTTTGCTGGGCCAACAACACGGCGGCCAATAATGTCGCGAGCGTGAATGAGTCCGGCGAAGATTTTGCGCGCGAGCGACGATTGCTGGTGTGCGTTATGGGAAACGGGCATGAAGCACGATGTCAATCGAGTAGCTTTCAAACTTTGGTTAAATGGAAGGAGGAAAAGAGAATTAGTTCCTTGTGACGTAGCTTTTGAAAGGCGTTCTATTTGTTCAGCGACACGACACGATTTTGAGAGCACAGATAAACGCCTGGAATTGCTTTCAGAAACTTTATTGAAGATCGTTCCTCGCGCCCGTAACATCGTCACGATTCGAGCACAAGGATCGACGCGCGCAAAAAGAACAAGTGGCAGAGAGGAGAAAACGAGAATACGCGCGAGCCATATGGGGTCCGCTCGTGAATGGGCAGTATTATCAGGCCAGAGGAGCAGAGTGAGAGGCCCGAGCAACAATGGACCCCTTTCAGTAATTCGACTCTGTCCACAAATCGCGGAATTATGTACGCTGGAAACAATTGCCGGTTGAAAGCGGGCCGATGAATATTTATAAGTAGACGGCTGGAGGAGGGGGGCGCGGAAGTCTTAGACGAAACAATAATCGTAACTCGAGAACTTCCTGCGACCGTGGGCAAAAAGTCCCGTGGCAACAAACGCGTTGCTGAATGTTGCTAGCTAGCGAACATTCAGATAATTCGGGACGCTGCCGAGGCAGGTTGCTGGGAGAAGAAATTTCGCTGGCGACGAAGGGGATGGATTACAAGGTGTAATTAACAAGGTATCTTAATAGTCACCTTAAGGGAGGATATGTTCTCCTTTTTTGACTGAAATACAGTGTCTTCTCAAGCAATCCACTCGCCTCGGATTCACCCGGCAAAATTCCAGAATTTACCAGATACAAAGATGAAAAGGGAGGACAGTCTAGTCTGAGACCGTTTGAAAAGGAGGACGTTGTAAAATAAAACCAAATTTTAGATATCAACTTTTATTATGTAAAAAAACAGTACTCTTTACGTAAATAAAGTCTTTATATTTATGTGCTACCTATTTAGGGTCTGAATATGTATAGGGTGGATGTACCAGTAAGTGAACTCGTACTAGTGAATGGACATTTTTTATTAAAAAGAGTAAAATAAGTTATTAAAATAAGCAACTAATTAATTAGAGACTTATTCTAGTTTCTTGCTTCATATCCAAACAATTTTTGCAACACGTGGAATCAATCGCGCTGCAAACATAATTTTATAAAAGTGTTCATTCATTAGCCTTAAATGTTCATTTATTGGTGCGTTTACCTTAGTAGCTACAAGATTATTCTAATGTAAACATGAATGTTTTCTTACATAATAAAAGTTGATATCAAAAATTTGGTTTTATTTTACAACGTTCTTCTTTGCAAAGGGTTTCAAGCCTAGATTCTCATCCTTTTTCATTTTTAGATCTGGTAACCCTACCTTAACAAAGCTTGACCCCCCGAAAGAAGCACAAAACTCGAAAGCTCGAAAAGAAGAAGCGGACCTCGCGTAAAGCTCCGCGCGAAAATAATGGAGGATCTGTGCGAGGGGTGGCGTGGCGCCAACCCTTCCCACTCAGCCTCAACGTGCACACATTTTTTCCCCCAGTCCATCCCCCCGTTGTCGTCGCGTTCCACCAGTCCAACCCCCCTTCGACCCCACGAACAAATCCCCGAAATCCGCTGCAGGCCGGGCAAATATAAATAACGGAACGATAATGAATCAAATCGCGCGTGACAACTAATACATTATTGGCCGGTTGACGCGAATGATTGGCCTCACGGTGTACCTGCACGCCTCTCGGTCCCGCGATGCAGGTCGAGCTTGCCCGCGTTCCTGCCGCGTCCAACCCCCGCGGTTCGCCACTTCCTCTGTCCTCCTCGCCCTTCGCGCTCTTTTTTTCTCTCCACGAGTCTCGTTCCCCGTTTCGCCCCGGCACGACACCAGCGCGATCGGACAACGCACACAGTGCATATTTTTCAATTAATTTAAATTACAAAACATCGCGGTAACGGCTCCCCGCGTTCACCCTCTCACCCGCCCGCGCTGCACACCCGCGGCCAATATCTGCACGCGGGCATAAACGCCCGTACGCGTGCACGCGCGCACGCCGCTATCACGCCGCGCACGTACGTCCACCGTACGGGTATGTAATCATTTTTATTTTCGAGCGTGTCTCTGGCATTTTTTCCACCGCCGTCACACGGCTCGCCTCTTTCCCTCGCCCTTCCTCTACCTTTCTCTGTCTATCCATCTATCCATTGCCCTTCTCTGCTCCCCATTCCATTCTCCTCTGCCGCGCTCCCCATCCATGCCTCTCGTCGTCACTCTTCCCCGTCTCTGTCTCATCCACCCTCTTCGACTGTTTCCTCCCGACGCGTGTACTTTTCCCCATCATCCGCGGAGCTGCGCAACCAACGAGAATTAATTCGTGACTAGAACCTCGCAACGTTAACACCATGGCCTGATTCGGATTTCTATCGTGATCGTGGATCTAGGCTTGGTGTCAAGGACGAAAGAGCATGGATTTGGGTACTGAATAAATAATCCGTCGCCTGTTCAGCCTGTCACGACCTTACTGCCGCGTTTTTTAATGGATTAATCGCGTGACCCGGTCGAGATATTTCAAGGTGTTTCTTTGATCGTGTGTTTGAGGGAAATTGCCCCCTTTGTGTCAGCCTGATTGATGAAGATGGTTTCTTTTATTATTAATTATTTCTGGTGAATTTTCTTGAGCAATTGTTTCAAGCTTCTGCTGTGTAAAGTGATCTAAAGGAAGGGTGAATGAATTTAGAGTCATATTTCCCTGTATATTGCCTGCACCTTCGCAAATTTTGAACCATAGTTCTTTATAGGCCAGCGAAGCTTCCCCATAAAAATGTGTGCTTCCCCATAAGAATACGTGACGCGACTGCTTTGCTTATTACACAAGACTCCTGCTCCTCTCCCGTGGAAAACGCTGAGCGTACCACGCAGTGGCGTGAAATGAGGAAACCCTCGTTACCCGAACGTGTTCGTAATGTTTCCATGGAACGGACGAAATTTATTTCTTCCGGATCGAGTGTGTCCCGAAGGGATCAGCGTCGATATCTCGACTCGCTGGTGAGAGTCTCTTAAGTACCTCGAAGGTGTCGAAACGTTCTTGAATAAATAGGGATCGCCTTCGGAGTCCCGCTCGAATACGGAATCGGGAATCGTGGCACGAAACAGGCGTGTCCACGCGAATCGAGAGTTGACTTATAAATCGATCTAAACACTCCTCGAGGAAATCTTAGACCAGAGATACATTTCCAACGCTCTCATTTTTCCTTCGACTCTGGTGTAACTACAGGGTGTTACTGACAACGATCTAAAGTATTCTGATAATATAAAGTCGACAGAGCCTACGAAACTTTTCGATGGTTGTCACATAAAATCGCATTGAAAACTTTGTACTTTCCAGAGTCATAATTTTCTTGAAAGAGATATTTCAGATCCTGGAATGATATATTCGTCCCAATGGCAAATGTATACAAATTACTTCTCGAACGTAGGGACGCAAGGGTGAAAACGGGGAGCTGATAAGGGATACTTCTTTTTTACGATCGAGGAGAGACAATAACATTACGAACATCGTGGCTGGCTGAGAGCTCGTTAAAGACTCGCAAACTTACTTTGAAGCGGTCCCGCGAACTCCAAAGTATCTACGAGCTCGTGGGATAATATCACGGTGAACGGTGGAAGGGTATACGCGGTGGTTCAAATGATTACGATCGCCACAGTCGTACATTAGCATAGACGAAAAACAGGCTCGTAAAACAGCTCGCTACCGTCGCTTCTGTTTCCATGGAAATCGCACGTTGCGTGCCACTGACGCTTCCTGTTTCAACGGCTCCACCAATGGGAGAAAAAAATACACGAAACGATATTTCTATTGAAAATGTTGAAAGAGATTTCTGTGGACTAAAGTGGGATTGGTATTTATTTCGGTGGCGTTTAAACGAAGATCGTTAGAAAGAGGTAAGTATAACTTTGAGTGATTCCTAGTCGAGGAATTGTTGAATTATCGAAAGGCCAACGAGCCTCCGTCGAAGAATGCGTTTAAACGATTCCAGGGATCCCGCTAATTCGCGCTAAAATTATAACAGCGAATCACCGGCCGGATAATTACGAAGTGAATGTTTGGCATAGTTGCAAAGCTCGCAGCGGCGTGTTTTTGTGGCGGTGGTTACACCCGCCTCGACAGGAAGCCTCGTTAATAATGCATATAAATTTATATTAAGCTTTTGTCCGTGCACTCGGCGCGTGCACAGACCGAGAGGCGCGTGTAACGCTGAGTTATGCTGACGGGCAGCGCTCATTTTCCTTAATTACGATATTGCTTATGTGCACGGGCGAAGACAGAGGGAGAGTGGATGAGGCACTTCCAAAAATGGGATTAAAATTTAAAGTTATGTCGCCGTAATTACAGGCGAGATGGACAGGAACATTCGGCCGCGGGGCGCGCGTTCCGACGTGTTTCGCGGGAACAACGGGCTTTATTAATAGACGTAATATGGTCTCGCGGAATTTTGCAAACACGGCCTCATTACGACGGCTCTGCGGGAATCAAGGAGAATTTTTAATAGAAAAGCGATACTTTCTCTTTTCGGTAGGGAAAACAGAGGTTATTTCTACATACCCAGCGCGATCTTTGCTTTTCCATTTTCCTTTCCAACGTACATTTACATTCTCCAATTGACATCCACAACGTCAGTTAAGGGATTAAATCAAACACTATCTCGACGTGCGTTACGAAAAGTAGCACGATTCATTTTCCTTGCGGAAAACAGTACGTTTCAGTTTACCACGTACAAGAACGCATTTCATCGTTTCTGACGAATATTAACACGTTTGGTCTTCTACCGCGAAAACTAAATAACATACCATTTTGACGACTTACCCACGAAGCATAGCACTTTTGATACTTTGCGACGAAAATTAGCATTTTATCCTGTTTCGCGATGAAGAATAACACGTTTTGGATTATAGCTACTGCAGAAACTATCACGTTTCAGCGCGTGGTTTATTTCAATTGTTGAAGTGCATTTTGCCTCGAAGAATTCAACTTTTGAAAATATTGCTTATTAAGTAATAACTCCATGTAATCTCCAAAAGGAAATACGTATGAAAATTTTAATCCTCATCATTTAAGTACAGTATTTTAATATTTAATAAATTACCGAACCACTTAGTACTAAATAAAAATCCCGTCGAAAGGTATTTAGATTGACGCACTTGATGTTTCAAAGCCAACCATTCAAATGTGCTACTTTTCGTGGCAAACCGCTCAAACATGCTGGTTTTTGCAGCGAAAACCGAAACGTGATAGTTTTCGTAACAGCGAAGAACAAACCTGCTGTTTTTCGCAAGAAAATTGAAACGTGCTACTTTTCGTAACGCACGTCGATCTGGTCTACGAAAAGTCTAATGGAAGCTGAATCAGACTTCCCTCCAGAACGCAAGCACCCACTCGCGTTCCAACTACGAAAAATAAAAGAAATGCGGGATTCCACAAAGAAGCGAAACGATCACGGCAACCACCCCAAAGTGGCCACACCTCCGTCGCAACTGCGATGCTCCCTGGATCTCCTTCTCCTGTCCTCTGCCCCGAGGATAAATCGGCGATCGACCTTTAACCCGCTGCCTTCCGATAATTTAGCTGTATCTCCTGACTCTGCTAGTAGGAGGAGCGGGAGGGGGTGGATGAGCCGCGCCACCCCCTCCGGTGGGGGGCAAGGACGGAAGTCAAAAAATCGTCCCCACAAATCACGGCGCACAATGGCCCCGATTGTGTACGCTACTGCGCGACCCCTCCGGTCGCCCCCGACCCTCTAACCCCTAACTAACTATCCCGCTGTAGTTCCGACGCACAGCGAGGGCGAGGGACGGGAGAGCAGCGGGGGCCGGAGGGGCAGCAGCGAAGGGAGGAAATCTATTGCCGGAAGTGAGTATATTCAGCGGCGGTCTGCGGTGCGTGTATGGAAATTCGAGACCGCCTTCCTCGGAAGGGTCCTTCCGAAAACCCAAAGGGAATCCGCACGCGACGACAATTTGACGACGGAACGGCCAACGAGCGGGTGGGTCGAGGGGTGGGAATAAGAGAAAAAAAACGAAACGAGGACGCACACACACGCGCGCGTGCACACAGAGATATATACACAGAGGGTAAAAGGGAAGAGAGTTGGTGCTGCGCTCTGCGATTTCCAGCGAAACGCGCGGTTGTTCGGTGCTCGTTCGGTTCTAGTTTGATTAACGATTGATTTGCGGCGGGATCGTTGAATCGGAGGTGATCGACTGGCGGTCCCGGGACCAGCCACGGCGAAACTCGGCGACGAGGTTTCGGATGCTCGGGAAAGTGTGTCGAGGAGATGGGAAAGTCGACGAGCGGAAGACAAATGCCCGACTCTTCGACTGTCAGAGAGTTAATTGAATGAATAATGCGAACGGGGGGAAACCATGCCTTGCTGCCGATGAAACCTTTTCTTTTCGTGGAGAGTATATTGGTGTCGTAGGCTGTTGTCGATGTAATGTACTAGTCATCCCTATAAATACATTGCACCGACCTATAAACCGTAAACATTTTTCTTGAATTATCCTTTGGTGTATTAAGATCACAAGTAAGATTTGGTGTACTAAGTATTCAAAGAAGTTTGTTGGATCCGAGGGAATTGAAAAGCGATCGAAAGAAACATCAACCATCGACCCGGAGATTCTCTGTAGGGGAGACCGGGGCAAGTTGATACAGAGGCAGGTTGATACAGACGAATTATCTCGACACTGTACATATATAGCTCCTTATGTGTGAGATATGTGAAGCTTCTTGATGAATTCTTTACTACGATCCAGCGTACGTCTGTGTACCTTGACTTTAGCAATCCATTTTTAACTGTTTTCGTTTTTATACACAAAAAGTGAATAATTGTGTTCACTTTCCAATCCGTCTTGCAATGGGATAGAGAATTTTATCACTCAAATTAATTGGGCATCACATTGAGTCCTTTGAAGGTAAGGGAATTACGTTTTGTTATTTTGTTTATATGCTCTACATTTGTTTATGGAGATGTTTGTATATAATGACTTCCTGTGGGGTAAGTTGATACGTTTTCTCTGGGGCATGTTGATACTCATGGAGAGTGTATCAATTTTTCCCCGACTACTTTTAATTGGATTTTTCCTTTTATTTCTGGGAAGATGGTACGAAATTATGTCAAAAAAACGAATCGCGGAAAAATACCACAAAATATTTTTCAAAAAGCGTGTGTTGGTGTAGAAAAGGAGTCAAAGCGCCAGAATATACGGAATAGATAAAATAGCTTTATTAAGATACATTAATAAAAAGAAGCAAGCACCTCGTATTAAAGTGGGATATTCCAGACATCCATCTTTTACTCATTAAACGGATATTTTACAGATGTATCAACATGTCCCAGAATAGTATCAACTTGCCCCGCATTGGGGTAAGTTGATACATTTTACCTTCGTCCAAATAACATTATCTCATTCATTTTGTATGTATTTTCTCAACATTTCATTTACAATATTTTAAAGAGGAAGGACCAAAGTAAATTTTAGCGTATTTGTTATTAAGTAATTAATTCAAACAAAAATGAAAAAAATCGAAAACTAAAAAACGTATCAACTTGCCCCGGTCTCCCCTATATACCTTCACGATCTCACGAATCGATCGAAATTATCGAACCCAAATCATCCACCAGGAGATTCCAGTTCGGCTAGGCGCCACATGCGAAAAAAACGCGTCGCGCCATTCTCTCGGCAACGGCCCTCCCTCCTGCGGTAATGAACGCGAGCCGCGGTGTTCATGCGAGGCAATTCCAATCAGAAATTAAGTTTCGGCCTATCGGAGATTGCGAGACGGATAGCGTGCCTCTCCCCTTCTATCCTCCTTCCTCTTCGCCGCAGCAAAAACGCGTTGCTGGATAAAAATGTACGTGTACCCGCGGCGGAGGGACGGCGAGGGATGGTGGCGGGATGCCGTTGTCTGATTCATATAATGAAATGTCTGTGAGATGATGAGCTCGGCGGCCGGTAAGTATAGCGTTGAGTCGTGGCCCGTGACCTCTGTCGAGCAACGCGGAGGAAGAACGCGGCGGACGATGAGGAAGAACCGAATACTGGAGTCGCGTGCGAGATGCATCTCGCAGCCTGCACTTATACACTCGCGTGTGTTTTACGCGGTGATCCGCGGAATTGCCCGCGAACCCCACCTTTAACCCCCTGCTACACCGTGCTGCTTCCCTAGGATATATACTCAAGGCCAAGGATCACGATTGACGCGATTAACCCTCTATGCTCTCAATGGCTGAACCGTGACGACCAGCTTGGGACGAGTAAAAGTATTTAACGAAACGGTACTCGAATGGAATTGGGATGTTCCCATAAAGTGTTACTTAAAACGTTATCGCGAGCTAAGGTTGTGTTGAACGAGCGATTGATGCCCGCCATCAGATTCCACGGAGAGCAAGCTCCGGGCATCCTCCACTTTGCGCGGCTAATTAAATGCATCGCGCGATGGTCCCCGATAATCGACTTAATTAATCGTTTCCTGTGTTGAACGAGTTCCACCGTCTTCCCGTATCGAGAAAGAATCCACGGATCCGCGGGGCATAATTGAATGCCGTCCCTCGAGGACGTTATTTGCATACGCGCGGACCATTGCGGCCGCCATAAATAACGAATTTAAAGGAGATCTATCCCGGGGAGGGAAACGATCGATAGGTCAGAGGTGGCTGTACCTTTTGCGCTCGGGATCTTTTCGGGCAATCCTCGTGCGAGCGTGCTAGGCACGTTTCCACCACGTGAACGCCCGGCAATTATATCGCGATGTTAATGCAAATAATTATTCGTTGCCCCTCGAAACCGGCAAAGAGAGATATTATCGTGATTTATAAGTCGGCCGCCGCGTTCCAAGCACCGACGATCCTGCTTCTCTTATTCGCTCCGCGGCACCACCGATTCATCAGCTCGCGCCGCTCTTGCGCGTATGTAGGCGCGCTCCGGCTGGATCCGCAATAGAACCGTAAGACGTTAATGGACGCGAGGATCCTGACACGATGACACTCGAATTATTTCGCCGGTCGAACGGGCAAATACTCGCGCGAGTGCTTCGAACGCTATCGCCCTCGATAGACATCGCAATCAATTCGCGTTAACGCTTTGCGTTCGAACGCTGGGCAGACTCTTGCGAACGTTTCAATTCTCCAAGCTGGATACGAGGTTGGAGTTACCTTGTTAATTTTTTAACTGTGTACAGAATGAATCTCAAAATTGTACACTAACCTGTTAAGGCAGATCGATTTTTTATGGAATAAACTTCACGCTGGCTGATTATTTTAGCCCACTGGACTAAACTGGTGGACCATTAAGGAGTCTCACGGTACTGAGGGAGCAGAGGAAAGTACGACAGGGGATAAAGAATTCATGGGAAATCTGCGGGTGGGCTGGGTCGATTATGGCCCGTGCAAACATTTGTGCGTCTCGTCGCGGGTATGTACGCGAACCTGTAGCTCCGCTGCATCTGGGTTAATGTATATACACACGCGTGTACGCGTGCACGTGTACGCCCGATGCGCCGTAGGTAGCTGCACGTGTAATCAGTGCTAATGCGTCCCTAATGGTGACTAAATACCAAATCATAGTTTGATGCGCTCCCATCAACGGCGGTCCATCAACGGAGTGTTACAGCGGCAAACAAAATCAAGAGGATCGACGCGTACGATTGTACTTAAAAGCCGGAATGGACAGCGCACGGGGGACTCGCGAAATTTCGTCACAGTTATGTAGAATTGTGGTGAGGAGTTTGAAATTGATACTTTTATGCGCGGGTGTCGTGGATCACTTTGATACTAAACTTCGCATGTATCTACTGTTGGCATCATCTGTTTATTCTGTGAAAGTATTTACTTTATGTGACGTCAACTGTGGAATATAAGTAGATATCCTTTGAGTGGCGTCGAAATTTCACGCTCCTGTTTTCTGGAAAGCAACGGAAGTGTCGGGTCTAATAGAAAAGGAATTATTTATTTATTTATTTATTTAATATACGGGCAGTAGGCCTTTATTATATAATTGGTTAAACACAGCGTAATTACAGATGATCCAAAGTAGGTCTATTGTCACAAAGAAATCGCCGTTTGAATAGAATGTATAAACTGGTTTACAGAGCTAGAGAAAAAATCAACGCAGTGGCTAACATTGTTAGCCAAACAACACATTCTAGTTATAGGGTCTTTGTACTCCCGAACATGTCGATATGGAAAACACATCGCAGAGAGCACGAACATATGTTAAAGTTAATTAATTCAAGCAGTGTTGGACTGTCTAGGATAGATGTACCATTTGTAGTCATGGCATTGATTTTCGCCATGTGCATAATTATCTCAATTTTAAATTGCTTGCAGATTATTATTATGTCGAGACTTCCACGTTATAAATATTTTGTTTAGTATACCGCTAGAAATATAAGGTTACTTACATTTATTACTTACCCGGAATAATATTACTTTTTTTAAGAAGTGGCCAAAACTGGTATAATACCTTAAAGTGGCCACAAATGGTGCAACCACCCTTTACGAATATTAATGGCCTTAAATAGAAAAATAACATCCGCGACAGTTTTTCTACTCTCCAACGATTTCATTTACAACGTATGCATAATGGTGTCATAATTATTATGGTCAAATCTGTGCATGAGATATCCCAATACACAAGAGATGAACCGAAGAAACTTATGTTGAGTTTTCTCAACTAGCTTAATAAAACTTTTTTATACGGAGACCAGGTAACACTCGCATATTCCAAATGGCATCTAACTAATCAGTTAAATCAAATTTTTAACGTGCGAGATCACTTAAAGTCTTCACAAAACCTTAAAATAAAGCCAAGGGACTTATTAGCTAATTATTATTTATTAACGGGACAGAGCCCAGAGTTACAATAGTGTACAGATAGAGAACATGAAGAACATATAAATACACCAAGTTTGGGAAATAGTTCCATTAACACTGAACAGAAAACTGAAAGGATCGACTTGAGACTTGAAACAGTATTTGGTGAAACCTTGAGCCACAGAAGTCGTTGAACTATATTTTATCTAACTACCTCTGTACAGAAATTAGATTCGTAGGGGATTGGAAGTGAATGCACTGGATTCCTGTTTCAGTGACAGTTCAAGTATGTACCCAACAGCTGTGCATATGCACCTATATCGAGACGGAATGTTACCCGTGAAAGATCGAGATACCAGAGCTCCACCTCCCCCCTGGGAGAGTGTTCCCCTTTCATCGAGAGCAAATCAGGCCTGATGGAATTCGCCGGGCACATTTTCCACTATTTATATTCCCCGACCGCGTATTTACGCGCGAGCTGCCTCCCCCGCGGGACGAGAACGTACGAGCGCGCGATATTAAGCCATAACCGCGATATCCGCCGCGAATAAGTCGCCCCGATTCGCGCTAGACCCAGCGATCTTTGCATTTTCTTAGCTCGCAAACTCTGATCGAACGTCGTTATCTGTCCTGGGCCACGGCACGCCCACGTTTCCCGCGCGCAATTTGCAGGGTACGCGTGCTTTACGCCGCGGTCGATCGCGTTATCATTTTTCCTCGCGTCGGCTGATGCACTCTGCGTTATGGGTGGACGCGTGAGAGCGTGCCGGAGTTAACGAGCGATTCGTAAGCAAGGAGTTTTCAGCGTTTTCATCGACGGACAAATTTCCGCGGGGTCGTAAACATTTTGGAGCGCCAGCTCGCCTCGCAGGATTCGTTATCGCTGAAGGAAGAACGATCCGCGAACACGACACGGAAGGGAATCGAAATGTTCTGAATACGGTTATCCAAGCTCGTGCTTCTATTAAAGAACAGCGTAGAGAAAAAAACTACGGAGAGAGACAGTGCACGAATTCTTGCGTTTAAACGGGGTTAATACGAAAGACCCGGGTCAGCTTTATCGGGCAATATTTTGTCGCGACGCAAGGATTCCGTTTTAATTGAACCAGCCGCATGGAAAATTCAGTCCCAGTGGCCGCGATTAAACTGAAACTTAGGCCACGGTTAATCATCCTTTTTTTCCTTCCACTTGCCCCTCGGTCTGCACGGCGGGCGTATCCGAAAACGACGTATCCCCAGGACCGTTGTTATTAAACGGAAGGCCATCGGGTCGCCATCCCCCACGAGACGTATCGTTCCAATACCGCGTTAACGAGTTCTAATGGGAGTTGGGAACGATAATCGTCGCCTCGGAGCGAGTCAAAGTTTTCTTTCTAATTAAGAAACAAATAACCAGAGTTCACGGTTGGCCCGCTTTCGGAGCAGCTTCGTTAATAAACGCAGCCTGGTTATTAAACCAGAAAATTAACGTCTGCCTCGTACAGGGAGAAATAGAAAGGCGGATAGGAGGAGAATAGAGGAGAGAGAGAGAGGGAGGGTCGTGAACGGGCAAGAGAGACTCAGGACGATGATGTCATCGACCGATTCGACCATTCATAAGACGATTCCATTCTCGACTATATGTGTAATCCTGAAGGGTCAGTCAGGGGATTCAAGATCAGAGTTTGAGTTTTATTTAAAATTCTCATGCCTACTGATCACTTAACACACCTTTGATCGACCAACACAGGTGTATTCAATGCGGTAAGATTACAGAGAGATCAAAATTGATCACTTGGATTTATGAAGGACCTCAGTTCGTCAAAGGACCTCAGCTAGAGGTATATTCAGAGTAAGTGATACTAGGTAATACTAAAATTGTACGACAAAATACAAAATTCTATGTATTACATGTAGTCACAAGAGACGTGTAAAATAAACTAGCTATGAATTCAATTGTAAAACCGAGTTTAATTTCTTAAACTACCACCCTCACCTACCCTTCACTTAAGTAGACAATCAAAGACATTTTTCCGGAAACAAGTGCACTCCAAAGGACTACTTATCACGAATCCGCAGAGAGAATTGACGATACAGGAACGAGCAAGCAAAGTTGCCTCGCCGATAAGCAGAACACAAGAGCACGTCTCACACTTGGTGCACGCATTTGCGTACGCGGTGCACCGATGGTCCACCTTGCATATCGATCGAACGCGCCGGTAAGACGTATCGAGGCCTTCCCGTTGCAGAAGTGCAGCTGCGATAAATTCGTTGACGGGATTTTGGGTGCGGCCGCGCAGCGAATGACGGAATGACATCTCGTTCGCGATAATTGGAAAAGCTGTCGGGAGCGAATCGCCGATGCAGCCCCCAATCGGACGTGGATATCTGAATATCAATTATTCGCAAAGCGACGCGAGCCTTGGCCGACCCTGAAGCATCCGCCGGTAGTTTTAACCCCCGCCGAAGATTTCCATTCCGATACTCTATAAGCTGCGTCGAACTCGTGATTTCTTAAACTCGATTCCGCGCGCTCCCTTTGCCTCGCCATTTTAACAGGCAATTAACAAGCGCGGGCAACTGCTGCCGAGCACGAAGGTGAAAGAGGAGGAATGCGTATCAAACGCCACGTCTATGGAATCTACAAAGTATTTAATTTAGTCGGACTACGAGAACAGGTTTTCCAAAAGTATTTCATTAAGGCAGCCGTGTAGCGAAACGCGCTCGCGCCGGGTAGAAAAATTTCTCCAAATGGGAAGGGGTGTGAGCGCCAAGGGGTGGAAGAATAAACTGTCTGGCTCCGTGTTCGTTGGTCTAATTGGTCGATCGAGAAGCAAACGTGGCTAATGACGCGGTATTGCGAATACAAGATGACGAGGCAATTCGGCATAGCGGGAAGATATCGTTTGTTGGTGGAGCAGGCCGGAACTAATTCGATTCCAAAGAGATCGCTGAACCACATGCTCGAGGAACGAGCACGCGACAATGGAAAAGTGAATTGTAGGTACTCGAAAAGCTGTCGAGTCTCTAAATAGAAGAACTTCTATGTGGTATCATGATTGTGTATTTCTTACAAGGAAGGCTATGGGACCGTCCGCTCCCGATTGTGATGAAACTTTGCATATGTGTAGAACAGTGAAAGGTAAGAGACACGTGTTTTTTTTATCGGCGGATATTCAACTTTAAGTGGTGAAATCACCCTCTGAAGATTGACACCCTCGAAACTATCTTCAACAGTTTTACAATTTTTATAAAATCATTACCGCTGAAGTATTGTACATAAAAAACCAGACAACTTTGTAATTTGAAGAATATTTTTATTTCCAATAATTTCCGAGATAGTTTCGAGGGTGTCAATTTTCAGAGGGTGATTTAACCTCTTAAAGTTAAATATCCGCCGATAAAAAAAAACACGTGTCTCTTACCTTTCACTGTTCTACATATATGCAAAGTGTTATCACAATCGGGAGCGAACGGTCCCATAGCCTTCCTTGTTAGTACAAATCGTACTACTTAGCTCCGTGTCACTTCATTGCACTGTTCCCTATAAAATTTGTGCCCCAGAAAGCTGAAGTGCCTTCGAATACGTCCAAGGAAAATAAAACTCGCGCATTGCATTCTAAAAACTGTCAACCCAAACTCGCCAATCTTCAGTCTGCAACCTTCACTTTCCTTGGAGCTTTGTGTTTCTGATATAAAGCCACTTTGTAAAAACACCTGACTTTATCGCAGAAGGTTCAAGGAGCAGGATGGTACTCTTTATTATCAAGGTAAATTAAAATAAAATAGTTCCTAATAGTGATAAGATGATGGTCACTTTTGGAATGTAAAAAGCTTGATAATTCCCGAAACAGTTTCCTCGACAGGTGGCCGATACTTAAACATTCGCATGGGTACACAAAAGAAGAGATCCTGCAGCAGCGTAGGACTCGGCCCTTGAGTTAGTTAGGTCAGGATAAGGCACGTTCTCTGTAATTACTTTGGATGTGATAATTATGAGGTTGCCGAGCACTTGTCACTCTGTAACGAGTTTTCTTTCATCTGCATATCCCGCCACCTCATCCTTCTTTCGCGTCTTCAGACGCGAGCAGTTTACCCTAGCTGGACCTTGGTCTGATACGCATTACTTGCCTTTTAAATTAATATTCACCGTCTTCTGAGAACTACTTGGAAACTTTTATAAGGGGCGATAAATTCTCGCCGCGATTATGCTTAATTAAATTTCCCTAAATCCAAAATCGATGAAGGCGAGAGCCTCGTCGTCCTGGGGGTTGCTATCCCTTACACGCCACTTTCAACCACACAGTTGATTCTTTTTTGCGTAGCATTCTCTTGCACAACAATATTGAATCTAATAGAAAACTCTATTTACGAACAGAGAATAGCTGTTCTTTAAAATATCACTGAACAGGAAACGTCATCTCAAGTTAATCTACAGTTACACACCCAGCTAGACAGAACTCGCCTTCCACCCACTCATTCGTTTCAATTATCCCCACGCTGCCACTCGCGAGATAAACTCCCAAGATGACCGAGATCGTTTCAGAAAAGGAATTCAAATGTCAGTGAAATAAAGAATCGGCGAAAAGGACACCTCGTCGCCTATCCCCAAACGTCCCATCACAGACACAGGAATAAACCGGTCGTAAACCGCCCTCGATTCGAGTTTCTCGGTACATAACGCCAGTACTTTGGTACGGGTACGTAGCCCAGCACTTGTACGTGAAACGGGACGAGGCTGAGGGACCAGCAGAAGAGGAAGAAGAGAGAAGGAAGGACCCTTTTTACGACCGCCAGCAACGGGTCACGTGCACGGGTACACAGGTAAATATTCCCGTATGTTTTAGCAATATAATGCATACCTTGTTAACGTGCACGCACAAAGTATCGCGTTGGTACGATGCACGACCATAGAACTCCTTCCGTACCTTCGCGGAAGCAACGGCGGAGCCCCGTGCCCAGCCAGCTAGGATTGCCATCCACCGAGACTTTAATGTCCCTATGCGCACTTTTTTATTAGCAAGACGACGCTATGAATAAAACTCGCCGGAAGGGCTGGCGAACGTTGAAGAGCCAGGGGGTGCTTGCCATCGCTGGCCTGCGCAGGGTGGCCCGTGATAAGAAAGCTAATATATTTTTCCCCATTCGTTAAACCGAATTGATTTAATCAACTATGTATTCTAATTCCGCCCACGTTGGTTTGTACTGACAAGTAGCGTAGTCGCAAGCAATTCTCTTTGCGGAACGTTACAGACGCGCACCTTCGATTGCAACTGTCTTCTGTCCCGGAAGTTAGAGCGCCCACGTTACATCCATTAGCCCTCAAAGAGTCTAATACGCGGCGCGGGTACCGCCCACGGTACCATTAAAACGCATCCAGGAGCAGAGTGTTCCCACGAAAAGCTGTTAACTCCGAGGAACTACCTTTGCCTCCGCTTCGAGGCAAGATCGATGGATCGAGAGCATTATCCAGCAATTTGGTCCCAGCGGGATTATCGCGGATAATGTGTTCATTAAGAATGGCCAGCCGCCTGGTCCCAGGAAAACCGCGCCGCGTCTCAGCGGTGGCGATTTTTTTCACGGTTAGAAGCACGCGATTTTTCTTCTTTCCTTCCGTGATGTCGCGCGTTCCTTGGCATTCACGGCAGGCGCCCGCGGTCCCGCGGCGTGTATTCGAGCGGCGCGGCGGCTCGTTTACTAATTATTAATAAACTAATTGCGGCTTCCGCGGAGGCACGCCTCTCTCACGTAAATCAAGACACGCCGTCGCAATGAACGGCCCGAACAGAGCGGAGGAGAAGGCTTTAAAGCTTTACTCGCGCTCACTCATTACGCGTCACGTGTGAAATATTTATACACGCGCGCGTACACGCCGCACGCCTCGCCTCCATCACGCATCGTCCCCGTAAGAACTCGTAACAACGTAATTTCAAGGATTTACAAATCCTGAATAATTTTACGAGCGCCTCCCGAGAGCGAGCGGCGCTCATGTAAATTGCGATTCGTAACGAGGAAGACGGAGCGGAATTAATGGCAGGCAGCGGCCACGGGCCCCTTTAATCGTTCTGATTTATATAATTAGAGGCGATGAAGGCGCGGAATTAATGCTATTCGTTTGTAACTCGGATGGACGAGGCTTCGGCGCGCTTGTCGAAAAATCTTTCGCAAACGCACAGTGGGACGAAATACTTTATTTATTTGAACATCGGTGAAAATCTAAAGTGTCGAAGTTCTGTACTATAACTTGATTAAATCTTTGTTAAGAAGTCTTCTTAGTGTAACGGCTGAAAAAACACTATTTTTTCGGGAATTAAAAAAAGAATCAAGTATCGCACGTAACGTTTGTAGCTTTATTCTATCACCTTTTAAGACTATAAAAAAATTTGAGTATAAAAATATTCATTTATAGTGGAATAGGAGCATCGTGAAGAAAACAATATCCTTCCAGATGCCACATAAAAAAAAGTTTCTGCAAGTTTAATGACGCCTCCTTATATCCCAAAACAGTGTAATTTAACATTAACAATAGTTTTATATAAAAAGTCATAAATATCATTTACTTTTTGGGTCTGTTACTCGAGAATCCCCCCTTAAGTGATCGTAACATTAAAAAACACAAAGAAGTAAACTTCACATTCACATTAGGTGTGATCCAATTGTATGTGAATCTAACCTTTATGATAATTTCGGAATTTTTGTCGTTCAATTGTTCCGTGACTGTATATAATACCTAAGGGAGACCGGGGCAAAGTGAACCTCGGAGTAAAATGAGCTTTCTTAATTTATTCTTTAACAATAGAATATATTTACAAATTTTGGTGACGTAATAAATGTGTGTAATACCACAATGATAATTATGCACATTTATTACGTCACCAAAATTTATAAATATATTCTAGTGCTAAAGAATAAATTAAGAAAGCTCATTTTACCCCGTGGGCCACTTTATCTCGGTTTCCCCTACTTAATAATTTTACTACTGTATGTGTGCCAAAGTGCTGGAATGATCTTAGTCGTAGAAACCCCTTTAGGATTGCATTTTTTTATCTCAGTTATTCTACTTATCACGAATTCAAAGTGTCTAAATTTTTACAATAAAAACACCAAACCGTTTATAAGTAATTTCCATGTCCAGTTATTGTCCTTACGTCGTTTCACCGTGTGTCGTCGAAGGTGGAGTCAACGGGCGTACGTAGTAACGGGGATTTGACTATTAAGGAGTACTAAGACCGAGGCATTTAAGCGAACTTTTACAGATGGTTGTAAGTTGGATGATTGGAATTATTGAGAAACACCTGAGGTCCCCACGAAGACGAATACGCAAAGCGTATTTACAGACCAGGAAACGAGATGAAAGCCCACACGAGTTAACGGAGAACGTTGACTTGTACGACGCTGGGTAATGGTCCTTACCAGCGATCATAATTTAGAAATTAAATCGAACACGGAGAACGAAAATCTGCGGGTGTTTCTGGTGTTGGCGAGTCGTTACAAGATACACGGCGGAGTCAATAATTCCTACAATCTTTCCCCGACGATAACTTACGGACATAAACGAGCGGTCATAATAAGCCACGCCAGGCCGTGATTTATTGCTCATCCAATACATATTGGGTGTATATCTGCCTACGTGTCTAAACGGCCGTGCAATTACAGTTATATCAGATGGAGACTGGTTTCCACTCTCTAAACGATGTGCGCCTCGAAACGCACCGTTTACTTTTAATATTTCACGCGCGCGTAATATTATTTCGATCGGGGCCAGGTGAAAGAGAGACGCAGAGCCAGAGACGGGAGGGGAGTAAAAAAAGGGAACGAATCCTTTCTGGTTTAAACGCGAGAACTTCATCCAATTTCTATGGTAATCTCTCTGGACAGGCGCGAACAATACGATATCGCGGTGAAACCCGACGAGAAGGAAAAAACAATCGAAAAATAATTGGAAAATCATTCCTGGACGGTCCCCGAAGATAACGATAAAACGGTTCACCTGGCTTTTGTGTTTGACAGATTTGTTTTATAACCGGGGGATTTCGCGCGTGCCTCTCTGCTCGCCGTGTTGCTGTATCACGAGCGACACGATATTACATCGTATATCGTCTTTAAATATGTAACAGAACTGGCGGAGTGATAAAAAATGTGATTTGACGAGGCTGCGGGAAGGCTGCAGCGGAATTTCGGAAATTCGACATGTGGATTTGTATCACTGACCACCGAACAGATGGAAATAGGATGATTTTTAAAGCTCCGACTGTCCCAAGCTGTCCCCACAGTTTGCGGAAATGTCACTAAGTATTTCCGTCTCGTCTATAATTAAGATATTTGTATCAGTGGAGTTTAAAATATATTATAACCCCGGAAGTAAAACCTGGTACACTCTATGGTTTTGATAGGATACATAGAAACTAGAATGTTTTCTTAGGTTTGTTAAGACAGAGGAAGCTCGAAATGTTTCCTTAGACTGTTGGAATAAACAGAAGTTCGGGCATTTCCCTTGGTGAAATTGCCTAATCGGAAATCCTAGTGGTAGGTACCCTATGCTTAACGCGAAACGCTAGCCGCACCGGTACGTTCCCGATCTACGGCCCCGATAGGGGAAAGTTTCTCGTAATTTAGAGTTACAGAGCACAAAATTGGAGTGTGTAATGTAACGTAATGAACCTTTATTACCGCGTGCATGTACCTACAATGGGCCGGTGGACGTGTTTCCCCTAATTGGACGTAAGCACAGTAATTTTAACGGGACACGCGGAATTCAATATTTCGATGCATAAGTGCGGTTCCGATCGAGGAAAAGTACATACCGCGCCGGATATTTACTATCGCGTGCCGCCCTATCGCGCGATATAATCAGATCCAAGTGGCCGGCTGGCGTTTATATTCATGAAGCGTTTTCGAGAACTCGACGGAGAACGTCGCGTAGAGCGGCCATATTTTTTAAGGGATGTCAAAGCGCGATACAATCAAGCTGCTTTAATACCCCGCAAAACGCCCAGTGACTCTGTCAGAATTTCATAAATCTTTCTCCCCGCTGGCTCCCTGTATCTCCGCGAGCAACACAATGCGCCAACTGTTCCAATTACGGCAAAGAATTAATCTAACTTCTACAATCAGGGCGGCAAACCAAACCCACAATATTATTCGCTGCAACAATCTACGAGCGCGAAAGATCTTATCCTCTCCGGAGTGCTTATATGTATGGTGTACAGTAAAAGCTGCCGTAGTAGACATATTAAAATAATCAGGGAATGTGGTCATCTGCCACCTCTGAATGCCATCGGTGAACGAAGTAGCTATCGATAACGAGGGCGCTCGTTTCGCGGCGTATCCAAGAGTCTCGCGAAAGGAGGAAAGAAGACGCTTGAGCCGATCCATGGAAGCGCCGGCCACGTCAGCGTAAAGCCCGAAATCGTTGGAAATTAAATTTTTCCCCGGAGGTGGCCCGACCACGCGGGCCACAAATTCATAAGATTCAATATGCTACGCGAGCGAGCAGGTTGCCAGGCCGGGATGGGGTGTACTCTGCGACGATGTTGGCGCGGGGTCGGGACTGGATGGGGCGGCGCGAAGGGGAAGGCCGCAAACGGGGTACGTTTTATAGTTTACATCGAATACGTGCCCTCCCTGCGCAGGGCCTCGCGGGACCAGCTACTTTTACACGTACTCTCTCTCTTTCTCTTTCTCCCTCCCTCTCGGCCTGTCTCTCCGTCGCTGCATGTTTACCCCCCCGCGATATATATGAACTAATATCACGTGGCACGTGATGCCAACGCAGCGGCACTCGTGCCCCCCGCCCCCGCCCACCCGCGCCTTCTCTCCCCTATTGCGAATTTTAAGGATCGAAGACGCCGCGCTACTTATTTCTTCCACGTGTTTTATTAACGCGTGTTTCTTGCCCCTGCTGGATACGTAATCGTGTGGATTGAATATTGATGATGCGGTCGATAGAGATGTGTGGAAGGCGAATGGCTTCGCTCGGGGTGAGAGTGATTTTGTTTATTTAAATTAGAATTTCTTTAAGGGGGACGATCTTGCACCTTCATTTTTAGGGTGTTAATAATTTTGCGAACGGGGCACCTGTTACAAAATCGTAGTAGATAGTAGATTCGATTGACCATCGTTCCTTAATCACCATTGATGATTTACAAAGCTGAATCTACTTCGATTCCAGGCGATGACGAGCCTATCGAGAAAACCACTGTCTTCCGCCGCCATCTCGCGCGCCCGCCCCCCGCGTGTTGGTTACAGCGGAAATAATGTTGGTGCACTTTCAAAGTCAGGGGTAGAGCGAGGGACGAGGGCTCGCAGAATAACAGGGAAGGTGGTGGGCGAACGGGGAAGGTAAGAGAGGCAAGCTCGGAGGGAGAGAAAGGGGTTGCAGACGGGGCGATGGGGCAAGGGGGCGAGCACTCGGAACCGGGGGCGAGAATATTGGTTGACTTGTAATACCGAGAGTGGAGGAGGCAGGGACCCGGCGAATATTAAATATATTATTACATTCATTCTCATTTCCCTTTTAGTCCCGGTATGCCCTGTTCCTAGCAACGTCTTCGAGTATACCACGCGCGCAAACAAGCGTTAGATTACTGGTAATTGGGTTTGAAAAGAATCTCAGGGGATAGCTGTTACTCTGACCATCGACAATTTCGAATTTGCTAGCCAGAAGAAATTTATTTCTACAAACCGCAACTTGCGCGACGGCAGAGAACATTCTGTCCGCAATTAGGTTGATAATTTCTGACCGGGAAATACGTAATTGACGATTAGGAAGATTATTGGCCCCGGGTCAACGGAACGAAGAAGATCGACACGCACGAAATGACGGGAGCAAGAGGAAGTATAACGGATTCATCGAGCGTGTGTATTCCACGCAAACACATAATCGAGGGTATTAAACGTAATTAACTACCCCTGTAAGCGCGCAACGCGGAAACACGAACGGAGGGCCCCCATCGATGCGCCGATCGATCGGCACGAGCGAGTAGACGGTAAACGTGTACCGAGGCCCTTTCCATTAGCGTACAGACGTACCACAGTACCGTCCCCCTTTTACCTTTACCCGTCGCAGTACCCTTTGTTTTCTCTCATGGGAAATACATCCTCTCCTTTCTAATTGTTTTGCCTCTTCCTATCGATCTACTGTTACAAAGCGAAGGTTACTCACCGATCTTTCACGAGGGCCCACTCCCAACTCGTACCTGTCCTCTGGACCTGAAACGAGGCAACACGTTACACGCTTGCTGAATAGGTAAACGTCCTCTAATTCAATATGAAACTGAATACGGAATCACACTATCTAGCACAGTGGAATTTTGCAAACGGTGATCAAAATATACAGCTTAAATAACTTCCCCAATTGCCAATTCGATTCCCCGTGAGTGTAATAAAATTCAATTTCATTCGGTCACTGTACATATCCGCCTATGACTCCGCAAACGATTTAGAGTTTACTCAAAAGTAATCCTCGTGGACAGATATTGGTATTTAATCACAGTCGCGCTTGGTAGCGTCTCCGCAGCATTTTCAAAACCAGTCATCATTTGCATACGTAAATATCGTTGCGAGTGTGTTTTATGGCTGGTGTACTAGCGATCCAGCGATGTATTCCAGAAGGAAGCAATATGGAAAGCGATATCACGGTGCCTTGTTTACGACCAGGCAATCAGCTTAAGAGGAAAGCGTGCTCAAATGAGGGAGACGATTGCCTCAACAAATGCCAGCCAGTGCAACTGACTAATGCCTAGGAGCGGCGTGGCGAATCGCGCAGGCTGCGCTATTGGGCAACGATCGGTACGGCGTTTGTCTGAAGACGCGTTTTACCTTTTCGTCGATCGATCTTCGATCACTCTGTCACGGCCCACGGGAAAATCACGCTGGAAATGCGATCTTTAGCCAGCCTCGATCACCTGGCTCCCATTCGTCGGCGTAATTGCGTGACCCGAGTGCGAGGCCGCGATTGCCGCGGTTAATACAAGTAATAATCATTAGCGGTGATTTAGGGCGCGCGGAAGGAGGACGAAGCTATCACGCGTCAGCTGGGCAAACAGCGCGTAAATTTCACCTACTGTTTAGCAGGCATTTTGCTGCGAGAAATTGGCTGTATCGCTCCCTTGTTCTATCGCGTTCCATCAGCGCCTTAACGAACCTCGGCGCTCCGTTCTTCGGTTATTAAGTCATCGGTGCTCGATTATTTGAGGGACCGAGCGCAGTGGTTAATCGAAGGTGACGATGCCATTAACGTAGGAGGAAAATCGCGTGGAAAGTTGGCTTTTATTAGCGCGAAATCGGAGCAAGGTGCATGGCGCCAGCGGACGATCGAGAGGAACCGCGCTGCAAGGTCGATTGGAATTCATAGGGTATCGCGCAAACTTTCGAATTTCCCCTGCAATTTCCTCTGCACGACTAGGAACGAGCAATGCGCGTAACGGAAGTGCGGGACGCGACGCGACGGAAATCGCGACGAAAATTGGCTGAACGGCCGCGGCGCTCGGATCGCAACGGTGGACTTTGCGAAAAATCGGCGGGACTTGAAGGCGAGAGTGATTTATCGATTTTCTCTGACGAGGGATCCTCGGATTGCGAGGAAAATGACTCGAGTATTTCGAAAATTTAGACTTGGAGCAAAACATTATTTAAATATTATGCGTTGCAACGCTTCTCGGTGCTGCAATCGCAATTGATTGGAGCTTTGCTTTCCTCCCTTGTTCCTACTTTGCTCAAGTTAGCCGCAAAAAACGGAACCTCTTACGCGTGTCGTCGCTCACGTAAACGCGGGATGGGGTTCGCGAATAATAACCGTATAATTCGTCGCGTTCCGCGACGCACATTGAGTCTAAAGATATCGTGAGAGCTGTGTAACATATTCGAGAGAATCACTCTTCATTCCCATCTAGGGAGAAACGAGAAACATTTAATGACACCCGCGAGACGAGCTTTTCCGTGGAATTAAAGGAAATTAGAAATAAAGCCCCATCGAAATGAATTCCCAGGGTGTGCGAAAGGTGGCAGGGCGTCGATATCGAAACGGCGCGGCGGCCGTTGGAGCGCGTTGCACAGGTGGCAGAGGGAATCGATATATGCGGGAAGAAAAAAGGCTTCAAGTCGATTCCATTCTAAACGGAACGAGAACCAGTGTATCTTTCAATGATTTCGCTTTGCTTTCCGACTGACTGGCAGCACGCGCTTGATTTCGCGCCGACGGATATCCCGGTGAAATCCGATAAACCGCAAAAGGCTATTTGTTAGAATGAAAAAATCACTTCCTCGTGCCAGGGCGCTGATAAACCCCCGACGGATCGTATCACCGGCCGCGATACGTCAAAACAGAAATGGCGTGAATTCAATATCCCGATTTCGAACTCCGCCGACATATGCGCCTCGCCGCCCACCAGCAACACAAAGACACCAGTCTCTCTCCTCTCTCTCTATCACGCACACTCACCCTCTGTATTTCCCTTCCCGTGACTCTGACTCTGTCTCTCACTGTTTCTCCACCATCTAGCCGCGCGCGGCTACTCTCTTCCTCGTCGCTAAAATTCGAGCGCGAAAATGCGCGCGGTATCCAGTCGTGGCGAACTCGCGCGAGGAAAAAAAATACGCGACGCTGTGACGGAGCGTCGCGACGAATAAAAGGTCGCGGGGCGAAACTGCGGGCGCGGTTAACGACGTCGTTATCGGGAAATATCGATAACTTCAATTGTGGGTATCAATAAGTTGAGTCTCGACGCGGGGATGTATTGAGTTTCTGGGGTGCGAGAGAAAGCAGGGGGTGTTTTTTGGAAGCTCTGGGCAAATGGGAGTGGATGTGGTGGATTTCACGCGAGAGCTGTAGGTAAATATAAACGTTATTATTCATGGATTATATCTGTTGGAATTTGATCTAATAGTATTCACTATGCTCTCTTTGGAAACGCTATCAAAACTCGCTTAAATTTGCCTCTATTCTCTCTGAGACCTTTCTGAAGGCCAAGTAGAAGACTTGCTTTCAACAGTGGCATTCTTTAAATTTTAAGAGGGTATTCTACCCAAAAATTCGATTTTTTTTATTTTCTAATAGTTTGAGGTTTCGAAAATATGTTCCTAAAATATTGAAGTGAAATTCGAAAAACTCCCAGAGTTATAGGGGCTTAAGGCCGCAGCGTGGCCGGCAGACGTTTCTTGTATCTAAAGAGACTATGACTGACAGCAGAGAAGAGAGAGCTGCGCAACATAATTTTTTTTAGGCTAAGGAAGGTTTCCTCTACGATCCTGGTGTAGCAGATTATAGGGGAAAGTTACAGGAATTAATCGTTATCTATCGTTATCTCAATTGTATAAGTTGTAACTGTATGAAAAACTTTAAACCCGTTTTTCTCGAAACAATTTTTTTAAATCGGGCACACATTTTTTTCAAAAACTGCTGGACCAATTGAGCTAAAATTTTACACATATTCAAAGTGTATGTGTACTTATAGCCCGAACTAGAATTATACCAATAGTTTTAATACAACCTCCCCCACACCTTGTTTTAGCTCAAGAAAAGTCGAAAAAATCAAATATAAATTTTTAAACAGCTGCGATTTGGGTAACAGTGTCTGGACTTGGTTACTTCTAGTTCGAGCGATAATTATACTCATATAAATTAAAAAAATCTTTGGTACTTTCGTTTCAGATGACTAGGACGACCGCAATTCGTGCGCCCGATGGGGCCGGTTTTTTATGACATGACCTGTACTTCGGCGTGTAATTTCTACAAATATCAATATAATGCATTCCAAAAATTTGTGTTGATAGTTCAAATACTACTAAATATGTGTGCAAAACCCTTGCCCTGTAGGTATGATAGGTTTTCCAGAATTAATTTCCAAATATCACTTTCAAAAACGAGTGTCTAGACTAAAATACCACCTTAAGGATTCACCACCATGATTTAAGGAACGCAGTCATAACCACGAAAATTCCAAAACAATTCACTCATAGATCAAAAAAACAGCCACGAATAGTACCTACGTCCTACAAGTGATAATTGAATCCAGTGTTGAAAGATCATTTATTGAAGAACTGCGTTCTCCATGAATTCCGTTTCGCGCATAATACCTAGGACAAAAAGCCACCGAGCGAAGCCTCTGTATCCTCCATTCGAAATGAAGTATGAAATATTTAAGTAGTCAGGAAGAATCAGATACGGGGAGTCGTTTGCCCGTGATTAGAACGTTCCCCTGTAGCCACTCATTCGAAAATGAAACTCGAACGCAATCACCTCTGCTTTTATCGCGTGCCCGGTTACGTTGAACAGCGAGCCGGGCTCGTCCACGTCCATAAATGTAAATGTAGAACGTCGAGCAACGCCGAGATCACCCGTCGATAGCCGCGAAAGATCTATATCTGACAGTAGGAATAACGGATCGAGCGGGACGATCGATCACTGGGTCAGGCCAGCGAGACACGGACGGCGAGTCGGCCCCGATCTCTCGAAAGACCGACAGCCCGACAAGGTCAAAAGTCGTGAGATTAATCGGCCGAAACGTTGAATACAAATCAGCCGTCGAAATACAGACGCGACGCGCGACGTGTCTTTCGCTGTTTCGCGATTATCGACGGGCTGTGGCCGACCGCTGAGGAATGACAGTTCCGAGGGTGCCGCGTCGAGCTGACGCGCAACTCTCTTGCAAAACGTTGCAAATAAATCTAATCTAACACTCGACTTCAGATTCGATTCCGTCGCTTTAAATTAGCCTTTGTGAGAAATCTTGCACTGGAAGAAAATTGCATTCAGTGGCGTCAGTACCAGTGGTAAAACATATCGTTTCTCTGTTTGGAAGAGAAGTTCACACTTATCCGCGTCAGTTACTGACACTGTCACAAAGAACCCACTGACACTGACAAAACTGATACGCGTGAATCCACCTTTAAAGGGTCCATTAAGATTGAACGTACTTTCGTTGCTTCTAAATTTCTCCTTGAAACGATTCCCGGATAAAGCGCATAAATCCGTCGACCGGATTCATTAGATTTTCAGATCGGAGAGCGATCTTTCTCATTGTCCTGGCACGATTATCGAGCGGGCTGGCGGGTCCGCCATCGACGCGAGATCGTTTCCTGCGCATAAATCTTGCTGCTATGAGGAAAGGCTCGGCCGTTCGCGGTTCTAATCTGAGATCGATCTTTCTCTTGTCAAGATCGGTACCAAGCCTGGGTACTAGTTACCACCTGCCAGCCAACAATGGCCCAATTATACTCCTCGGCTAGCATCCCGCCGATAAAACTCCGTCTACCGACTCGATATGAATCGTTTGGTCCGCAGATACGCCGATCCGCAGTACACTTACGCGGCCATTTGCGCGATAACGCACAAAAGCCTGCATAATGCCGCCGCTCGGCTCGGGGACACGCGATCCTTTGGCTTTTCTGTCGAACGGCACCGAATTGTCGAGGATTTAACGAGAGAGCGAAGCGGCAGCAGCGGAACCGAGGTTGTTCAAAGTATTTCCAAACGACAGGCTTGTTTCTACAGCTCTATGGAATATGGGGGACATAAAGCGCACGAGCTTCCACCATCAGCTACATTGGTGGTAACACATTTATGGGTAACAGTAAATTCGATCAATGCGACGGTATACTAATAGTCCCGAAAACACTTGGATTATTAATCAGCGCCCATTTAAATGATTAAATCATTTGGCCGAAATAATCTGGTTCACGCCATTAGGTTGATTAACGGGACAAATTCATTGAATGTTTAATCTCTGCTTATGAGCTATTCGGCTGATCAGTGAGCAGCTTTCGCTCCTAGAGCGAAGTGTCGCGTATTCCTGTCGCTTTGACGATTGGGAATTCATGTGTGAGCGTAGGGGAAAGGTGGGATTGTTGATCACAGTTTTGCTATTTTAATAAAATAATAATAATGGTTTGCTTTGTTTATATTTAATTACTTAAGTTGTGATTCTTGGAGTATTCTCATAATGATTTTTCTTTGTTGTTGATTTTTATTTTTTTGTCGTATCATGTTTGTTACTTTATTTTTTTGTTTGTTATTAAGGTCAGGTATAATAACACACATTGGCTGCACCTCGCCTTTTATCTTAGTAATAAAGACGATTAATAATAATAATAAAAAAATATACTTGTACAAATTTGAGAGTTGAAAACTAATTTTAATGACTGAATTTAAACATTTTCCAGCAGTGACGTTATGCACAAGTATCCCCCATTAAAGGGGAGACTTGATCAGTTAAATTTAAGAGTAAATAACACATTAATTTTCTAAAAAATATTTATTATCTTAGCAAATAACACGAAATAAAGGAAATGTCATAAATGGAAAGTAAACTGTAACTAACTTGAAGGAATTACTGAAAAAATAAAACCGAAGAATGACACAAAACAACATAAATGCATTCTTAAAAGATATTTCATTAGATATCATCTGATTCAGCTGGTGATGAAGAAAAGATTTTCCTTCTCACTTTCTTTGCTGTATTTTTCTGCTTCATTAGCCGTTCTATGATTTTTTCTGGAGCTTTTTCATCTGCTCAAGTATCCCACCTCACATTCTGATCAAGTATCCCTCAATTCACTCGATTTGAAAAAGGTGAAAAACTAAACTTACCTTAAATATTTATATCAATCAATAAATAGCATTAATAGACCAGATATGGCTGTTATTACTTAAATATATTTTAAATCGTTGAAAATGCAACATTCAGTCGAAAAGGAGGAAGCACAAGGTGACCGAAATATTTACTTTTCGGCTGCAAATAAAATCAAAGCTTCTAACTGCACTATTCTATGCTCCCGAAAGAAAACTGCAACATGAAGTGTTGCGATAATGCAAACATCACCACTACAGTAATTCCTCGTAATAGTCCCGAGGAACGGGGCTGGCTGCGGGACAACAACGCGATGCGGACACTATTCCCTTAGAGTAGTATATGCTCTAAGACTATTCCGTGCGGCCGATGCCGCGAGTGAGAAAGCCCAAGAGCCGAGCGAGAGGGAACGAAACAGTTCACACAAAGTTGCCGTCGTCTCTTTCGCTCTCTCACTCTCGTCCGAAGGATTCCAAAAAATGGTGGGGATAGTGAGCGGGACTATTACGCATGGTATAAACGGGACAATAACGACGAATTATGTATAACGTGGCAGCAGGCAGAAATTGCCAATATATTAATTAAAAAACTGATGTGCTCATGTATCCTCGATGATCAACTATCCCACCTTTCCCCTATATATGATGAAACGTGGATATCAATTTAGAAGCGCATCCATCGGTGAGAAATCAAAGTGTGAGCAGGTTAGTCGATAAAATCGCACGAGGAATCTTAACCGTGGTGGAAATTTTAGTTGGTGTCGTGGGATGTTATCAGCCACAGTGTCGCTCGTTGTCCAAGGAGGTGGAAATGGATAGGTACGCGATACGAGGGGAAGGAAGACGCGGTAGGGGTATAATGGAAGCATTCATAAGGGTTGGCAGGCCCTTATCGCATAGATAACGACGAGGCCAGCGCCGATACGCGTGCTCCTCGCTCGAGCTGCGGTTTCATAACGGATGAGGACGCTGTAGTGGTCCTTTCCGGTTCTCGGCTAGAAATCCGTCACTATTCTGATTAGTATTCCGTGCCCGAGCCATAAACATTGCTACCATAATACCAGCCACCGCGATCCGCCACTAGAAATTTGCAGATCCCACTTCCGTAACGTAATCTAGATACAACTCGCGTTATGGCACAATTATCAGCGACCTAACCGCGCCGGGGATCTCGTAAGAGCACGTGCTTCGTGCGCCAAGCACCATCGAACGAGTTATTCCCGTTTATCACAGGGGATAAGTAAATGAACGAATCGACTATTATTTATTTAACATAGAAACCTTTCGGATCCACAAAATATTCCGCGGTGGTTTTCTTTTTATTCAATATCAAAATATCTAACTAATGAATTCTGTATCCGTCTTAATCCCGAATTTTCATCCAACGTCGAGGACTTCCTTTTTCCGCGGGGTGTTCTCATAAAAGCTTGTAATCATTACGCGACGCTCTTCGTAATTATGTTCGTAATGATTACTCGTACAAGTTCGCCCAGCGTGTTAAATAACCAACCCGGTACTACGACGGCGCCACCTCCCACCATGCTCGCTTTTCCCCTTAATTAAAAATCATGAATTAATCAGATCGTTAGTAATCAGGCGCTCGTCTTCTCGCGTGGACGTTCCTCCGTCTCTAAATCTCGCTCGTCTCGCCTCAAATAGACGTCGCAGTGCTTTTACGGTCCCTTTAGCCTTCCAACCCCATCGCGGCGGTGCGTTCGTTAAGGGCGGATTCATCCCCCAAATTAAATCAATTACCATACTAAGGCGGATTTTCGGAAAGCTCGCTCCACGGCTCTCACCCCCCGGCTTTCATTTTAACGGCGCCTTTCGACGAGCTTGTCTGATACACCCCCTTCTATTCCTCAAAAATAAACTCCCAGGCCCGTGGCGCGCGGCACTTGCGCGCGTGTGATAATGGGGGAGCGTTTTCCTCGAGCCAGCGAAAGGGTAAGACAACTAAAGAACACCATGGAAGATATTTTTGCTGATCTGCGACTAAACGGTCTTGGATCATGCGTAATAGTGGAGTGAAAATAAAACACAGCCGTCGAGTGTCACTTAAATTTTTAAAAAGCATTTTCAGAAATAAAATCCCAATTCCCAGTGAAACGATGGTCAAGGTTTCGATACATATGAATGCTTGAAGGGGCTCAAACTCCCCACACGTTCACGCGAACGATCAGACAAACGTCGCGAGAAAGTTCTCCTTATGGAATCAGGGAGCCTCTGCGCCTCGCCGCGAGGTGCGTATTCCCCAAGCTCCTCAAAGAATTCCGTTGCCGTTCATTAGACACCAATTACCCGGGACCCTTCTTAGGAAAAGAGGAAAAGTAGATTCCTCGTGTCGCTGGAATCCGTCCCCAACCCAGCGTGGAAAAATAAGGGAATCACGGGAAAGAGCGGGCGCCTCGACATGCTTATGGTTGACGGAACGTTTGCAAAGGAGTCGGCCTGGACGTCTCGCGCAGTAAAGAAGCCGACGTTGGGGGGGTGCGAGAACGCTGTCGGAACGGCAAGTCGAGAGGAAGGAAGAGGACCGTGAAAGCTGGGAAGAGGGCGGCGAGTAGGAGGCAGTAAAATCCACAAATCACCGAATAAACCAGAACAATGACGTAGCGTGGGCACGGTGATTCTGGAAGGGGGTGGAACGAGGGTTGCCGGAAGGGGTTGAGAGCGGCGGGGCGAGGGAAGAGAGGCGACTGGTTACCAGCAACGTACGCGAGCGTTGTGGGAGCGAGAGGCAGGGCGGAGGGCCGTCGAGAGGACCGCCATACAACGAAACGCGTACCAGGCTGACGATAAATTTGTCCGCGGAGTCAATAACAGAGGGCTGTTTCTGTGATTTAATGATATCTGCCTCCGCGTCCGCCGTTCATGCCGGCCGACTGTTTGCCTGTTTTCACTTTTCAGTTGAAAAGGCGACGAGCGCTCGAACCTCGAGAGAGAGAACGGCCTCTTAATTTTGCCATTTTAGGATCGCCCCTGGCAGGGCTCAGCCGCCGTGCAGCCGCATGGGGGTTTAATTAACGCACTTTTCTCGGCTTCCATTCGCGATGCTCCTTCGTCCAAGCTAACGTTCGAGGGTCGATCGAGTTCCAGGGAGGAGCGTCGGGGCACAGGGATAACGAGAGGGAGAGAATGATTTTTGTCTTGCCTAGGTGAAATTAACGGCGCGAAGCGGAACGGCTGGACCGAGGGCGAGGGCGATAGGGCGCGGTAACGATTCTATTAAAATCGTAACGGGACGTATTTCAATTACACCCAAGTTATTAAATGCCACTTTCGCCATAGAACTCCGGCCGATTGTCGTACGCTTTTTGTCGCCACTTTCATCAAGCCCGTTTCATCTGCGGGGGCCCGGCTGCGCGCATATTGTTCGACAACTGGGCTTAATTAACTACGCTCGACGGGCAGCGGGCTAAATATCGCCGCATTTTTCGGATCTCGATTCGTTATTTATTTTACGCCGTGGCAGGAACGAGTAGGACGAACGGCGGCCCCCTCTATTTTATTTCGTTACACGTTACCCAGGCCGCGAGTAGTTTAATCACCAGGGATTCATTAAACATTAAACGAAACGGGGTCTGCCTCTTTCAATCCCGCTTCGAACACCTTCGAACCCTATCGCTCCGTGTTCGAGAAACGTTTGAAGACGTCCTGCTCTTGTTTATTCCGCGATCGTTGCTTCGGCCCTGAACTAAAATCGAAGTAAATTAAGTAGCTTAGATGTACAACTACGCGCCTACGCGATTCGCACGATCCCGCTGCGTAGCGTGTTTCGCGTTCTCTCGCAAGAAGCGGTGGGTACGTAGTCGGCTCGCGAAAAGTGCCGCGTTCGAAAGGCAAAACGACGGGAGACAATAGTCGAGGCGAGCTCGCCCTCGTTCCTCCCCTCTGCCTCCGCCTACCTCCTGGCCCACTGTGCCGCGGGTCTCTCGTCTGGAACGATTAGGATCATCCGGGAAGACGATCACGGTTTCGTGTGGACTTACGAGTAGGGGCGACGTGAAAGTTCATTAGAGGCAGCCCTGATGGACACGTGCATTAATCAAGATTTTAATTACCACCGCGTGTAACTGCGCGCTCGGCTAAAAACTAAACATACCTCCACCTCCTCCTACCCCCGGTGGTACCTACTCTAACTCCTGCTTATAACGGAGCCCGGGCTCGTAGCTAGAGCTAGAGCCAGCTCTAATTAGAGCTCTTCTCGAGGCTCGAAGATTAAAAGCCAGGCCTAAGTGCCGGCACGATGCGCGAGCTTCCTCCCCCTCGCCCTCCTCTCCCTCCCCCACCACACACACACACACACACTCTCTCTTTCTCTCCCACCCTCCTTCCCGCCTTCCTTCCTTTCCAACCCGCTCCCTCTTGCCGCTTCACTCCTTTTCTATGCTATCCCCCTTTCGTCCTCCCGCCGCCCAACAGCTTGCATCCGTCTTTGTTCCACCCCCGCCGCCACCAACACCCCCTCCTCCCGCGGCCCTGACTGTTTCTCTTTCAGCTAGCTCTCTTTCTCCTGCCCCGCTTCGTTCCGTTTAATAGCGATCGGCCATTCGCGAAATGCGCGAAGCGGAATCTCGTGGGTAAAAGGGTGAAAAAAGAAGAAGAGAGACAGAAGCAACTGGATGTTCCCGGGAACCTCGAACGAGATGGCTTGATAATTGAGCGTTCGTCTCATCGATGAGAGCGTTGTCTTCTCGCGAACTGCTCCCCCGCGTCACCTTTATATCCCTCCGTGAACTTTCCCGGTTTCCGATTCCCGGTCCGGTCACTGCGCTGTGATTCGCGACGGAATTTGTTTTCAATGAAAAGAGGAGCGACCGCGGGCCAGCCAGGTGTCTCGCGCTTGGGATTCCCTACGCCTTGGGACCGGTGTATTATTATTATTATTATTATTTCAACTTTATTACTCTTTAACGAGAAGAACAGAGAGTGGTACATAAAGAGAAAGTAAGAGTGAGTAAAGGCGAGGCCGCAGTAAAAACTGTTAGTAAGCCTAACCCTGAAATAAATTATACATTACTTAGGGTAAAGGCAGGTAATATGGAACGGCACGTAATATGGAACTTCGTAATATTTCGATAACGAAATAACGAACACTGCAGGCAATCGTGTATATTAGATCCCTAGACACAATAGACGATGATACTGACAATTGAGCACCAGTCGGGCATCTATCATTGAAAGAGAAACGTTTATATTTTTTCTGGGGTGTAAAAGTTTCTGAAAAGTGCAACAAACGGTTCAATATTGTAGCGAAGGTATGTTACAAAGTATTATTTTGATATAATTTATCATTAAATATGCGTGGTCTTGATTATTCAATAATAGTTTACTAATAAAGTTACTTTCTTCTTAGAATAATTCTTAATTTCTTGTCGGAACATGTGTGTATGTAATATGGAACATACCGAGTAACATAGATGAAGTTGATAATGACAATGACGACGATGATGCGGAATGCTCACTTTACGATGGTAATTATAAAAATAATGGCAATGAAAAGTAGACCCAATGTATTCGCTGCTTTCAGTGGGCACACGAAGAATGTGGAGCTTTCGACGTATTATTCACGTGCCCAACGTGTAGGAGACACAGAAAGCAGGAATAAATTACAAAAATGATGTATATTTATTTACTTGTATCTTCTACTTAATAAATCTTCAGTTTTAGTAAAAAAAGGTAAAGATTTTTAAGTTTTCTTCACAAATTTCCTAGGTGTTCCATATTAGGACCCATTTTTTCGAACGGACGATTTTCAGTCTTTTCAGTTTTTTTATTATAACTGCAAAACCATTGGATTTTTTTACATTTGACTAGGTAAGTATCATTATGCATTAGTTCCTTCGTCCCCTCATGTCTGTTTTATTAAAAAACACAAATTCCCCTGCTTTTGACAAGCTTTTGAAATCAGATGTTCCATATTACCTGCCTTTACCCTAATGCTACGTATACTAATACTAAAACATACTTAAAACTAATTAAACAATTAAACAATTAAATATGAAAAGGAAATTTGACCCAAAGAACAAAACACGACGAATAAGCAGTAACGGCACAACATGGGCTATAGCAGAAGGGGGAGACATGACGAGGTAGACTACACTAAAAGTGCTGGAGGATGTGGAGCCGGGCTGCATCTTTAAAAGCAGGAAAAGAGTCAATCTGTCGGACAGTAGCAGTGTATCGTCGCCGTAGGCGCGGAATTAACGTTATCGCGTTATTAAAGAGAAATATCTTCCGTGGTAAATCGATGAGGCTTTCGACGGAGATAGTAGCTCGGAGAATCGAACGTTCCAGCGCGAGACTCTACGCTCCCGTTGAAAGAAAGTCGTTGGAACCGACGACACCACTTTCCTCGACCATTCCTACAGGGCGTACGTAGGAAAGAGGCAACGTTCGAGGCAAATGCACCGCGTTGTTTTTCCAAAGTAATCGCGCGGTGAATTTTTGAAAAATACCGGGCCCGAATGAAAATAAAGGCGGCCGCGGGGCGCTGGGCCGAGCACTCGCAAAGAGCATTCGTCTACGGCCATGTTGGTCGTGACTGGCCTTTTGCAGACGTTCGAACCTCGTTTGACTTTCACTCGAGGAGACGCTAAAAGGTTCCATGGTGTATCAAGGAGATTTTGCTTTTAGCACATTCACGATAAAACGGGTCCCGCAGCTGCGACTCCCTTCCGTTTTCTCGTCCGCCTTCTTCCAACGGCTGACGCTAACGTCGCGCGACGTCCACTCCGACGGCCACAGCAAATCCTCGCGCTTAAGCGGTCGAATCATCGATGACGATTAATCCTTAATCACCGGCGATGCTGCGTACCTGCAGCGTTGCGCGACGCGGCGATTGAATTTCACCACCGGTCGCTTGTAAATCGTACAAAAGACTCGCGTAGGTGGTTCTCTAAGCGGGCAGGAGCCGGTATATTAACATAAAAGCGGTGCTTCGCTCGCGAAACGATACGTAAGTGAAAATCCGCTGGCGAGATGGCGAGTTCCGAAAGGCAACCGGTCGTTTTAAACATGGAAATTGTTTCATGCACGAGATACGTCGCGTCCCTCGCGATGGATTTCGACCGGGAGCGTCTAGCCTAGCGTGACCTAACGTAAGTTCGCAATAATTTAATTCACCGGGGGTTCGGGAAAGCAATTAATGAACATGAAGTAATTACGGCCGCTTTAATCTTTCCGTCTTCCCGTTTCGGTAACGGCTTTCTATAATTCAGACATATCTCATTAAAAGTTGTTCGCGTCCCCACCCACCCCGTGCAACCAAAATAAACGTCAACAGCAACTTTCTAGCTCTAATTACCGCGCGATTCGAGTGATTTCCCTACGTGCGTTTGTTTTATAATAGGTATTAAATTGTCGGGGACGGCGGGGACAATCGATCCGCGCCATGTCCTCTCGCGTCCATCAGGAAACAACGATCACTGTTTCCTACTTCCATAAATAATTCATCCCCATTTCCCTGTTATTAGCTCCGGGACGCACTTCTCGCGCGACCTGGTGCAGCGTTGCCTCCATTACAGAAACATCAGCGCAGCGATTCCAAATCTCATAGAACCGATCTCTTATAGACTTATAACAATCGAGAGTGGCTAAGAAAATTATGAAGCTAATAGAAACGGCGTAATACCAAAACTATTCCAATCCACGCCCCAGACAGAGATGCGAACCTGAGCGCTAAAGACAGCAGCGCCTCGCTATTCGTTCGCCTAATGGAGAATCTAGCGCGCATCTTTCGAGGTAACCGCGTAGGACAGCGTTCGCGGCAGCCGTCCCCGGGACTTCCATAATGCTCCCCGAGCTTTTTCACGCGCGCAGGAGGCAGCCCGGAATTTCCACTCGACCGGTTAACTTTTGCAATTTCACGGCCGCGCGCCGGTTCCTTCGGCCCACGCCGAGGCGGGCAATTTGCTCGGGCGTTCGCGCAAACGCGTCTAATAAAAAATCAGTTTACCAGGGCCCGTTGGTCCGTAACGGAATATTCATTCGTTAAGTTTATATATCGGCGAATAGCCCCGGCAAACAACTTTATGTAAATTCCCCGTAAACAATCCCGGCGAGTTAAACCACCGGCACACGAAATTAAAGTCCCCGCGGAGGGCGCTTTTTAATTTTCAAATGGCTAGTTTAGATAGAATGCAAATATGACAGCTGAACATAAAGTTTAATTACGTGCTAGTGATAAAGCCGGTCGGCCATGGGGCGGCGGGAGGGTTGGGAGGGGGGGGGGGGGTGTAGGAGACAGGGAGTCGGGGGAGGGGTGGGGGCAGGGGCCAGCCAGCGGACGCAATTAAAAAATATTAAACGCGGGCCATCCCTCTCCCATGGCCGCCCGTTCTATCCACGGGGTTTACTCTATGGGCTTTTTTGAGTGGAAAATAATCGCCAAAGTGGCTTTTGCCAACGAACTCGTGAACAAATATTGCGAGTACGCGAGAGGAACACACAGATTAATTATCCGATTCATTGCATTCGACGCGGCGTCGAGCTGTTTGTAACACTCGAACGAAATAGAGGCGGCTTTTATGCTGCCGTTAAAAAAAATTTTATTCACAAAAACGGGAAAACAATAAAAAAAAGAAGGACCTCGGTGGCCAGGGGCTGGGTGGGGAGTGGAAAGGAACATAGGCGGGCAGAGAACTATTCAAAGAATCGTCACAATGGACGTTGAAATTAATTGATTTACAAGTAAAAAGGGCCTCTTTACATGGCGCATTTCAATTAATGCCATTTAATACCCGTAATAGCTTTCATAGAGTGGCGAAGGGCGGAGGGCCGCGGGGGCGAGGCGGGTGAGGACAAAACGCCACTATTGATTAACAGTGTTTCGTGCCGTTCGCTCGTCGCCATTCTTCCCGCTGAATTTAAGATCGAAATAATTCCCGCGCTATCGCGGCGCGGCCGGCCGATATAAAAGTCGCGATGGAACGATGGCGTGCGCCCGCGATCGATTTATTTCGACCGGCGGTGTCACAATCCTCAATTAGTTCTACAAATGTTTTCTCGTTAACTCCGCACTCCCCGAGTGCTATCGCGCTATTGAAATACGGCATATCAATGCGCCCGGCTAAAAGCCCCGCCGATATCGAGGCCCGATAATCTTTTACTGACAAATTATGGTTAATGGCATGAAACATTACGCACCGACTAGTTTATCGCAGAGAGCTCTCTTTTTTCTGCCCACCCACGCCTGAAAACGTCCCCGCGCGCGGCTTCACTCCCCCGCCCGTTTCGAGCGAAATTCGAGTAATCGTAAAAAAATACCTTTGAAGGTACGATTTTTCCAGTCGGACAAAAATAATGGAAAATCAAAGTCCAGGGTAAAATAACAGAATTCCGGAGCTTCCCCTTCGCGACGCATGCTGTGGCGCATTCCCCACGTTTGTTGATAAATTTGTATGAAACGTGGTACAATTAACTTTTCGTAAATCAACAGATAATAAACCTTTAATCGCTTCTCCGCTGACGGTTCGCGAATATTCGTTGACCACCAATTTGTTCCACTCAGGGGAATTTTCGAAGAGATTTTTCTCGAGAAGAAAAAGCTATTACGGGACCACTAATTTCTACTGTTAATACTGTTCCCACATCGACAGCTTGAGAATCTTCCGGTCCGAGGCGATAATCATATCGGAAAGTGTTCCGTCCCGAAAGGGTCGGGACTAATCGCGGGACGATCTGAAAGGCGGACCAGCGTAATTAATATGACTCGGGGTTTCCAGCATTCACGAATCGTCGTTAGCAAACGGTACACGGGAACACCGAGATACCGGAAGATCAGATATCCCGGAGGCAAGCAGGCTAATCGATGCTAATAGATCCAACGAGCGCCACGAAATCATAGTGCTCTCGGCCTCTTGTTCGAAATCTCTCCTCGAGATCGTAGTCAGAGGAGGTCCGGTGCGAGGCTGAAATTTAAATTGTTCGACGAAACGTGAAACGCCCCGGGTCGATGGCTTGTTAACGCCCTATCGTTGAATTAATCGCGACGGGGCCTCCTTCGTCGCGACTTTAATCTTTCGGCGAATTCGAAATCTGCCGCCTCGACGGTGACGGCATACTAAGGGGAAGGGGCGCTACTTCCATGCCCCAGTGAGTGTTTTAACACCGACGCGGCGTGACCCACCGGTGGGTCATCTACTTCCACCACTGCAAGCAAAATATTCAGTGGCAAAACAAAGTGACGCGATGTAAAAATACATGTAGGTATTCTTTGGTTTTATTCTGAAGGGCTTACATACACGTAGGACCGTAAAAATAGGGGACTTTTATGAATTTTTTTACTTGTATGTAATTTTGTTAAACGAAAATCGTAATGTGCACTTGAAAACTTATAATTTAAAGAATATTTTCCAAAAAATAGATGGCTGTAATTCGTCTTCTTTGCCGTGTAGCTGCTGTTGAACAAAGCAAGGATGTCATGTAAGGAGTTTGCAGTGCTAAAAATGTCTCCTGTGGGTGTCATCTAAACGAAAAAAAGAAAAATGTCCCGTAAAGTAAAGTTGAAAGAAACAACTTAGTCTGCATCAATCGCTATTTCTAAAATTTTAATTTTCAAAAAATATGAGGGTTTGAACTTTAACTCAACCCCGCAATGCAATCAGTGATACAAATTTCATCAGTTTTTTAATGATTAAAACCAATCTGTGGTTATTAAAAACAAATCCGTATGAAAAAACTAGATATTGATGTGAGAAACAATCGTGCCGAATTTCATTCAAATCGATTCAGTAGTTTTTGAAATATTATTGGCACCGATTTCAAAACCGTAGTTACGAAAAAACAGCGTTTAAAGTTTCAGGTACAGGTTAAAGTGAAATAATTTTTTGTAGCTTCTTCCAATTCTTTATTGGAAAAATTGATTGTTTCAACAATTCTAAATGTGTGTGCCGCACACTTATTTAGCATGAGGATTCGAGTTTATAAACGCTATTACAAGAATAACGAGCAGAGTCGAGCCTATAGGCCCCAACACGCGTGGACGTCTCAGAAAATACGCCGCCGTCCTGAACGAGTTAACGCTTGCCCCCGATATTAACACGCAATGCCCCGGAGAAGCAAGAGCAACGCGACGTGAACCAGGTGAAACACTAGTTTCGCTCGTTTCACCGGTGCCATGATAAACGTAACATTTTTAAATGTCAGGGTGAAACGATGGATAGTAATAAATGCCGGGGGTACCAGCCAGGCGAAGGGATTACTGTAACAAAGGATTACGCAAGAATTAATATACGTATAAATAACTGCTCCATGATATACCATGACGTCCACGAGCTCAGGGCCGTGTAATAATTTACAGCTTTGAATAGAATTATCCGGAGATAACGAAATTACTACGTGCTCCTTCAACCGTTCTCTACGAAATATTCTCCTCTGTGTCTAAGAAAGCAAGTTGGAACCTTGAAAGATTGTCACTCTTAAACACAGCTCGCGAATTCGGTTTACCATTTCACGATTACCATTTCTAATATTCCCAAAGCTAGCAGGACTGCCTGAAGCACAGTTCCTGATCTCACACCTCATTTTTAAACACGCACTCGCTACGAAACTCTTACAATCTTCGCGCTAACTGACTGGATATGAATATTCAGAACGCTAATTGACGAGATCGTAGGAAGTGACGCGAGCAAGGGGGTCGAAGCATCTCGGAGAGGGCAGGGTCGATCTGTTAAAACGGAACGGGTACACGGTCCGATCCCGTTGGCCGATTAAAAGCAGCGGCAAGTGTCGCCTGTAGGAACGATAAATAACGCCTCGTCGTTAGAGACCTTTCGATCTATCGAATGAAAAAGAATGGCCGCTCTTAATCGCTCTTCCAATCGGTTAATGCACCGCTCGCGGTGGCGCGGTAAGCTAAATAAATGGACCCGCTCTCTTTCCCGCTCTTTCCTCCGTTGGATCGCGATACCTTCCCATTTCCCCGCCCTCCCTCCGTGCTCCTTTTCAAAGACACCGCGCACAGATTCGAGATCGATGCTGAAATTAAAGTTTGCATCGGCCGATACGCTCGCCGTCTAAAAGGCCATTGTAATTCAAATAAAAGTTACCTCCATTTACCGCGGCCCCGTTCATTTGCCCGCTTAAATGATTCATTGACTCTCCCCCGGATTTTAAATATCGCTCGGCAGTTCCCCGGAAATAATATACGCGTAGGCGGACGTTTCGACTTCTGATCGCGGCGCTCCTGTCACCGCTGACGAGCATAATTTGCCGCTTCGCCTTGCTCCCAATTAGATTGCCTCCTCTCGCTGCGATCGCGGTTAATAGCGCGAGATGAATTACGACCTCGATGCGAGCAAGGTGACCTTTGGCTCGCGATGCGCTCGAAGAACTTATCCGCTCGAGTTTGAAGGTGAGACGCGTGCGTCGCGAATCTCGCGCGTAGATGTCTTTCGGGAACAAGGTCCTACTTAATGAGAAGTAATTCCCTCCTCGATCGTATCGCTGGCAACGGAAGCACTTTGTATAGACTTGATAGGGCATTCAAATTACGTAGAAAATGATCCAAGCTGGCCGCTTTAAGTAAAAGCGCAAGTTCCCGTAAGCGTGACCGCGCTTCCAGGCTCGCCCCCTTCGAAAGTCCGACGCCTCGGCTCGCGGATTTATCTGATTCAATCTATATGCAAATCAATTATAATGGTAAATTAACGGCTGACCTAGGCGGGTAGATAGATATATCGCGGCGGCGCGATTATCATCTTGCCAGCATGTTCGTCGCTCGGTCCCGCAATTATGACCTAGCCGTTGTAATGACTGTTTAGTCACTGCTAGCTCCGCGGGGCAATTTAATTATCATCGAGCCGCAAGATCAGCGGTCCCTGTTGGGCGGCTTCGCGGCACGAGTGCCTCGACGAGTTACGCCGGCAAGCCGATAGCTACATACGTACGAAGGAATTATGTTGCTGATGCGGCGAAAGGGGACGAGGCGTAATTCGCCTCGATTAATTCGTCCCGTTGTCATCGGCATCTAATTATCTCGCTCGTCTAGCTCCACCGGCCAGCTGGCCGTTTCATCGTTCGTTATAGAAAACGCAGACAAATGGAAACAGATTCGTCCGTTCCTAGAGACGCGTTCGCCAGCCTGTTCTCCAGGTGTTAGATTCGAGGAAGTAGAATAAAACCGGCCTGAAATTAACGAATCTAATTTACACGGAACATTTGGTCCGCGTGATAATTCGCAGAGCCGAGGTTACACCCTCGATCCCGCCGGGAGATTAAGTAAAAGTTCCACTTACAGCAAATGTACCATTACCGGGTCGTACGATAACAAACGAATCGAAGAAACGGGGAGGAAGGAGGAGCGGCGGAGGGACGGGGAGAAAAGTGGTGTACATGAACGAATCCAGCGCGATCCTATAACTACCACCTTTAGGCGTATCTTCGGCGGGTAACAGCGACTACAACACCAAGTCCATTCAATCTAATACTTCTGCGGGCTAGGGTGGGAGGGGTAAGGGAGGCAGGGGGCGCAGAAGGCGGGGAGAGAGCGGGGCGGAGGGGGTTAGCAACAACCATTTGAACTCACACAGCCAAAGGGGTCGACATGGACGTGGTTAGGGGCAGTTTAATATCGGATAATTGAATCCGAACCTCCCCCGACCACCCCCCCCCCCCTCTGCCCACACGACCTCTGGCTCACTCCTGGCCACGAAGAAACGAGACAGGGATGAACAGAGGGCCGGACGGAGAGGGACAGAGGCGGTGGTATCGAGCGAGGGACAGAGATAAAGGGACAGGAGAAATAAAAAGGAGTATACCGAGGGCGTAAGAAGGAGACGGCAGAGCCGATGGAAATAGAGGGTCGTAGGTGAAAGAGGAAAGAAAAGGGAGGATATCGAGACGCCGGGAGGGAGTGAGGAAACGACACGAGGGAGAGAGAAGGATAAAGAGTGGACGGAGCAGGAAGACAGTGGATAAATGAAAACAGAAAAAAGAGCAGGGAGGGGGTGAGTATGATGAAGGATGAAACAATAGGGAAGGGAACGGAATCAGGCACTACCCTCTTATTGCGACTCCGCTGAAATGAGAGGAATCGAGAACGAGAAGCAGGACGGGGTCTGAGAAGCGCGCGGGGGTGGGGGGTGGACATTCGGTAGTTGCCTAATTTCTGATACGGGCCGTCCCGAAGGTCGAGTCGCGGCGCGGCTACCGGCATCCCCGAGTAATCTCGGGCTAACTTCATCTTCGTATGGGAAAAAGGGCAGCGGACAAGTTGGCCCCGTTCGCGGGGCAATCCCATTCGGGCCAATGAGAGTAAATTAAAGCGGTGCTACAGGCCCCGCGCCCTGCCTGCTAACAATTCGAACTGTCGACCCGCGCTCTAAATGGCCCCAATATACGCGTCTTCCTCCTCTTTTTTTCTCTCCCGCGATATAAGTCGCCGCACACACACACACACACCCCTCCCTTCACCCTTTACCATACCGTTCTGTCCCTCTCGCTATACACATAGTTAAAATAGTAGCGGGTCGTGGAATGCGGGACCGCGTAGAATTTATTTGGCCAACGTAAATTTTCTGCCGACGAATCCCCCTGGGAAGTTATTTAATTTCGAAGCGATTCTCAGATCTACAGAGTGCTGCCGGAGTTCCGACTTTTTCGCCCGGCTCTCCGCGGGCGCTACCTGACCCCACTGTGCCTTCTGGAAATTTATGTCGCCCCGGCGCGGCTGCACCACTGTCTGGGAATTGTCGGGGCTCCGCGCCGGACCCGATCCCCCCTCCCACCCTCCCTTGCTTCATTTGTGCGAGACACGGGGAATTCATCAACGTCTAATTACCGCTATTCACCGCGCAAGACCGAGTTCGAACGGGCTAGCAAAAAGTCCGCGTATAATACGTTTACAGAGAGAAAGTTCGCCTAAACGAATCTCCCTCTACAACCTATCGCGGGCGTTACGAGTCCTCGCTGTCCCTTACGCCTGGAAAGAAAAACGGCATCGGGTCCCGGTCGATTAAAAATATCGGCGAGAGAAATGTCGGTGGTAGCGTAGGCACAGAAGTCGAGCAAATCGACCGTATGCAATTATGCGTGTATATTGGTGAACGGAAGGGCGTAGGAGGTGCGCTCCGTGGGCGGAGGGGGGAATCGTTAAAATCCAGTCGCCATAATGACCCCGGAATATGCAGTGTGAGTGTACACAATGACGCGAGCAATATATAGGGAAAAAATCAGCCTCCGCGACGGGGATTTCGTTTAATTAATTTTTTAATTACAAACTCATCGAAATGAGCTTCCCACACTCCGGCCTCCATTCGCGTAGCAGACAGGGTGTATCGACCAACCGGGAATTTTTCATGTGATTGATGGGCCGCGAGGAGGGCCGCAAGAACCAGCGCCGACCATGATTATTATTAATTTTACAGATATTATTGGTTATCGTTTATATTTATTCAGTACTACCGATACGGTCTCTCCGTGATATTTGCCACCGTGCCACAGGATACCGGCGAAGTTGCGTACAGATTGGGACGATGTCACGGGGAAGTGGGAGAGAGAGGAGGGAGAGAGAGAAAGAGAGGGCTGTATTTACAAGCTCACGAAGCAACGATATGCAATATTAAAATGCCGGGTGGATTAAAACTAGGAGCCACGTGGAATCGACTAATAAAAAATTATTCCACAGGCGAACGGGTTCCGCGGATCGATTGCTGCGTGAGCATGCGAATCTGGCGACGATTGCAGTTCGGAAAGCAGCGGCGCGCAATCACCGCGGATCTAAACGAAGGGAGACGCGCGTACAAGTTCGTTGCGTTTATTAATCATCGATCGAACCGAAGCACTTCATAATAATCGAGTGAAACTTTCTACTCCCCATCCCCCTATCTCTCCCCCCTCCTACCTGTCGGATCCAGAGATGAATTTTTGGCCAGCGATGCTCGGAAAGGGAATTAGCAGCCGCGTAAAAAAAGAAAAGGAGAAAAGAAAGCGAACGCGGTGGAGCCAGGGCTGGATCGATAAATCGGGAATCGAAGGGAATGCGAGGGTTAGCCGAAGGTTACGAAAAAGGCGTGAGAAAGAAATGAAAGGTCTGCGAAGAGAAAAGCTCTCTTTTATTAAACGAAAAATTGGATCGTGCTTGTCGGAATGCAATATTTCGACGGATTCATTTGGTGGAAACATTTCTTCCTCGGGAAAAAATTCAATCAAATCCAGAAGGTGAGAGGAAGGAGAAGAAGAAGGAGCGGGACGAAGAACGCTGGGTGTGGGAGGGCGGAGAGGAGGCACGGAAACAGGCGAGCGACGAGCGTGGAAGGTAAGGCATCGCCGAAAACCTTAAAGCAAAGTATCGCCCGTCGAAATATTTACAAGCCACCCAGTTATATTATTTCATTGACCGCGCGCGATCCTTTCGGGCCGCACCGGTCCCAGCAAAAATTCAATCTCCGCTGATCGATCGAACGGTCGTTTATAACTTCGTCGAAATTGCATCGTTAGCGGCGCGGTGTATCGATCAACACCGCTCGGCTCATTATTTCTCACCGAGTCCTACCCTCGGCGAATGATACTTTCTTCGAAGCAGGACAGCCAGCGTGTACGGAATCCCGCGAAGACCAGTTAATATCCCCGCTGCAGCGAGCCCGTTACTCTCATTACCTCATTAACACACAGCTACAGAACGATGATCCCTGTCGTAACGAGGGATCGCGTGTCCCCTCCCCGAGCCTTCCTCCGCAGTTTCCTCAGATTTTAGATAACCGAAGAGATACCGCCAGATGAAAACCGCGGCCTGGTACGCGCCCCAGCCACGCGGACGAACAGAAATAAGTCTCTAGGCCGAGGGGAATCGTGTTCACGCCTGGACGGGCGCTTTAATTTTTTCCAGCTCGGATTTCTGTGTGCCCGCGGCAAAGAGCGCGCGTCGAAGAACGTCCCTTCGGTGCAAGTCCCCGCCGACAGCAGACATTCCAGGACAACCGTGTCCACCGGTGGATTTTCACTTTGGCCGGGGTACCAGCCGCCACAGCAACGGTGATTTACTTAATGAGCAGAGCGGGTGGCCGGCCAGACGGGGCTGAGCGGCCCGGTGTCGGTGGCCGTTCGACCAAGCCGCGACAGAAGAGTTTAGAAGGGAGCACGCATTGTTTTCGAGAGGACAAGGGGGAGAAACTGTGTCGAAAAACAATGGTGCCATCCTCCGCCCTCGTCCTTCTACGGTATCCGTTTTTTCTTCTCGGATCACTGAGACCTCGGCCCTGCACCTTGATGAAAACGTGACCCAGTATGATTCTCGCGGATACCTGCCCTGTCGACCCGTGTTTCTCGTTGTCGCTCTGAGACACCCTGGGAGTTCATTGGGCTGTTTAGCGGGCGGCCGATAATTCTTTCGTGGCTTTGTTTTGCGACCTCGGCTTCGGTGCCTTTATTGTATGTAGGTACTGTGAAGTTTTGAACCCCAGTGACGATTTTTGATTTTGATAGAAACTGCCACGGGGAAATTCTACGTCGAGCAGTGGCCTTAACAAAGTGGAGGGAAGGATTGAATCTACAGCCACGTAGCGATGGGACATTTTACGCGAGTTGGAGTCAACTGCGTTTAAGAAGATGCGAGTTAAACGAAGCTAGCCATCGCTGGTACCAAGCAGCACGGATCAATTTGGTTTCCTTAATTTACGTTTCTTCGGAGATCCTTTTATCCCTGAGCCTGTCTGCGCTGTTATTTACGACATGTCGTGATCGCATGCCCTGGCTAGGATTAATGCCGCGAGCTTAATTCATCGCCGAAGCGACGCTAACTCTGACCCACCCGCCATCTTTTCCACGGTTCGGTGTCGCGTGGCCGCGGCCAGCAATGAGCTCGTTACGAAATACACGTTTCGAAGGAATTCGTCGATGGATATCACTGGCCGACCTGAAACGCGACATTCCGCGCGATACATAATTACTTTCACGTGGCCCGATTCGAGCGGAAGGGAACGTTAGCGCTCCTATGAATTATTTTAAAATCCCATACCGCGCCGGCTATCGACCTGGGAGCTCGGAAGCAATCCCGCGAACGAACAGAACCAATTTTCCAATTTCAAAGTGAAGCCGCCGCTCGGAACAAGCGTCTGTCAAGAATGGGAAGGAAGAGGTATCGATTCCCGCGGCACGAAATGCCGGGGAAAAGGGTGCAGACTAATTACGCGGATTAAACAAGAGAAATGACCTTGCCATATTCATCTGTAGGCTGGTAACAGGGTGGCGCAGCGCGGAAGAGCGGAGCACTCGCCGTCGGTCTCCGCGGCTCGAACCGGCACGAGAGTGTCTTTCGAAGGGTTGTAGAACATTCCCACTAAAATATAAAGTGGCTTTCGGGGTGGCATAGCAATGGGGTGCCTATCGCATGCATTCACCCAGGGACGCAAACGTGGGGGTGCTATTGATCGACTGGAGAGCCAGTCAACCCTCTCGGCCCTACACGTACGTAAACCTTGTACGTAAAATCGTACACGTACACGCACATTGCACACGGCTCGACGCATCTGTGCTTGTAGGTCACGCAAACGAGCGCGAAAGGTGCAAGGTTTAATGTCTAACATTTGGCTTCCTTCTACGCTTTAATCCTCAGCAGGACCCGCCACTCCTGCAAATATCCAATCACCCTGATTACCAAAACATCTCGTAACTTCAATCCGCGAAGTAACCCTTCACCCAACCGGAAACTTCGTCTCGTTAAATGTCCTCCAGTGATAAGCTCGCTGGACGCTAAATCTCGGGCGTCAGGGGCGGCGGGCAGAGCGCGTTGAAACTCGATTCTTGAATGGAAAACTTGTATTCCAACAGGTTTGCAGAATGAAAGACCTCTTCTCGGTTACACCGCCACAGTTCGAGCCGCGATTTTTCCAAGGAAGCAATTTGTTACGGGCCTGCGCGAGCGACGACAAGTACGGTTCGGCCTTTCAGGCCGAGAAAACGATGCCGGCGGATGGAAGGGGGGCGGGAAGCTTGTTGGAGGGGAGTAATGAAATTGCACTCATCGTGTGAAATTTAATATTAATCCCGGATGTAATATGAGCGGACGCAGCGGTGCTCAAGCGTCACGGAAACAAGCGTTGCTTTCGCAAGCTCCCAAAGGATCCTGCGCCTGCACATCCATGTGACACGCTTGTACACCTGCCACGTTGCTCCGCCGTCAATCCGTAAAGCGATTATCGCATCATTTCGCCCTGCGATTGCTCTCGCCACAATTTCCTCGCTGCCCCCCTCAGCTTTCTCTTTTTTTCCGTGATCCCCGCGCTATTTGCCACTTGTTCTCTCAACGAAGATATAGGTCTCCCAGTCTCGTTACGAGTCTCTAAAATCTAGATTCGTGTGGAGTTGAAGCGCGGATCGTTCAACTTTGATTCAAGTGATTCTGTACCACTGTCGAAGCGGAGTTTAACTAATCTCGAAGCTGCAGCAATGTCGAAGCGACAGCGTAGTCATTGATTTACGAGAGCATCGGGTGTTCCACGGGCCAGAGGAAGAAAGCGATTGAAAGAGGAGTTCGGTTGGGCACCACAGGCCCCGTCCAAGTGACGAGCGTCCGTTAAAATATTAATACTCGACTTTTAATGAGAGCTGCTCATCTTTTCTCTCATGGAGTGCCGGTGCCCTCTGCCCTTCCTGGCCTCTCGCCCTCGCGTTTCATCGCTCTCCCGCGACCTCTTCCCATTCCCTACTTGTCACGATCCAATAAACGCTGTACGAAGAATCTTGATTCGCGAACTTCTCCGCTCTCCTCCTCCCGCGCGTTGGCGCCGTCCTCTCTCGTGGCGGGGCCCGACCAGGCAGTCGCGGGTCGAAAATCAAACTCGTATAATTTTCCAGTTACGTTCTATTAAATTCTTAAACGACTTTGGACAATAGCCTCGCAGATCGACTCGCTCTCAAAGGGAATTACATTAGAGCGATAACCTATTGAACCCTGAGAGTTCCCACCAGCCCCGCGAAGATCGATCGACCACCCTAAATCGAATACATGTTTACCCAGTGTCTCTTAATATCTGTTTAATTATTAAACGGCAAATTCGATAGTACGACAGAATATACTTACCATTGATTACCGCAAACGCTACTTGTAACTTCAAAAATCTCCTCAAACAAAATTCCACGAGGTGGAAATATAATTATAAAATCAGCACAAAATAAACATTTAGATGCAACACAGGAATAACGTTTTATCTACTCCTTCAAGTGCAATGAAGCAAGGACCTTCTGCCCGGGAAATCAGGGACAGTCTTCATCCCTGCGGCTTGACACACTTCCGCAGCTTTCGGTCGGCGCGTTAATGTCCTGCTTCGATGTTCCAGGCGCATCCTGCGTCTTTGTTCCGCGCACGTCCAAGGACCGCGGCTCGAGCATGCTACGTTCCTTTCTCTGCCTCTCTCTCCCTCGCTCTCCTCGTCCCCACATCCTCCTGCTCCGTGTTCTCGGCGATCGGCGGCGCCGTCTAGCTTAGTCCTGTGCCACCTCCTGGCACCAGCTGCCAGCCTAATCGCGGCAGGACGTTTTCGCGCCTTCTGCGCCCGCCGGTGGCGCCGAAACGCACCCCACCACCCTAGCTCCGCCGCCGCCGAGAGTTTCGTCGCCCACGAGTCCTCGCGGCGAAGGATCCTTGCGAAAGTCGCCCGGCCACTCTTTCCTAGCCACGTTCCGGGGGTTTCGCGCGACGCATCCTTCGTGGCGCGTGCTCCGCGCGTAGGAAATTATTATTCCTCGCATAATGCACTTGTAGGTACTATGACTATTTATTCCGCTGTACGCAACTGTTTGCATCTAATGTTTAATGGTAATATTGAATATTTTTCTGCGGGCAAATATGCTCGACTGCGCAAATATTTTTTTTCAATGTAAATACATATTTCCTGCCCAACCCATAACTGTTTCTGTGTAGTTGAAGCGAGCTCAGATTATAGTTTGAGCACTGAAACTTGGTCCGAAGTGTAGTTTCCATTCGCAGTTTAGAAAAAGCAAATCTGTTCTAATTTATCAAATTTAGTACACTTAATTCGGTTTTTATTAGATCTTGATTTGGAAAAAATTAAATTCTCTTTTGGCACCATTTGTTTTAGTCTAAAATCTTCGGTAAATTCGCCTTGTAAAAATATTTGCTTAATTATTTTAATTCTGAGAAAAGATGTTTACTTATTTTTCGAGGAAATTTGTCTCGATTGAAAATAAATTCTTGGAATTTGCATTTAAGGATTCTACACACCCCCAGGTAAAGGATTTGTCAGTGTTTTACGACTTATTTGAACGTATGCAACGGCAATCAGTCTGTTATTCCGATTTTATCTCGTAAATATCTGTAATAGCGAATGTTATAGAATATAGAGAATTGTATATTCGCAGCAACAATGCAATTCTGTAATTAATCTAACATTCGAGCACTATGCCCGTTTAAATTATTACTCGATGGAGATTTGAGAACCTCCCAGCGTTTCCTAGATTCACCAGAAACGTCTGTTTTCCACTCAAGTGCGCCCCGAGGGAAGGGTCGAGTAATTGACTTACCACGACCTGTCACGACGATCGTAATGAGCACAACGATGCCATCAAACTTTCACATTACAGTAAATTTTCACTGCGTGCAGTAGTATTATTCGAAATGAATGAAAAACCCAGCACTACTTGATACTTGTAATGCTCGATACCAGGGACAACATATCCCAGCAGATTTTTACGAAATTTCAGCGTTCTTTAAAGCCCCGGTGCATTAACCGTCGTTCCGAGCACGACAATAGTCGAATTGCATCGAAATTCCGCCCACTCAGGATTTTTCTGTAAAATTTGACGCATGGAACGTTGCCACGCATCTACCGCCACGACCAAAAACGGTTTACCCTACAAAAAGGAAAAAAGACAAAAAAATGGAGGATCGATCCGAAAATGGACGCTGAATGAAAGCAAAAAGAACGCATTTGCTATTGAATTGACTCGAGCCAATTTGAGAATCTTTTTTCCAACCGCTTTACACAGGTCTCTAAATAAATCGCGCATTGCGTTTCACCGAAAAACAGAAGAATGGGACAGAGTGGGGGGAGAAAGAGCTCGTAGAAACGTCGTTAAAGGTTCACCGACAGCTTCCTACTGACGTTTCACCGATAGGACGGTGCCTCGTATCCGTCGTGGTTCGCGCTAATGCAAACGCCTGCCCGGCGTAAGCTGCCTCTTTAACGAGAGCGCGAAGAGCGACGAATAGAAGCGGGAGTTTCGTTGGAAAACACTCCGGGCTTGAAATATACATCGATCCCGACACCAGGCTTGATGCACTGCCGGTATCTTTTGACACACGATCTTGTCGGAACGCGATGTATACTACGCAATTATTACGCCGGCGATATTTCGCAATACCCGCGTCCCTCTCGTCAGGACACGCGCGGCAAACGGTGTTCGGGAAAGAGTCGGAGTGGTTGCGGTGGTTGAGGGCGATGCCTTGCCAGGGAAAGCCTCCTTAAGGCGCCTATCAGCCCATAATGCCTCAGATTAATTAACGTAATCGTAATGAGACGATCTCATCTTGACGCACAATACAGGCTGCACGATATCACCGAGTGTCCTGATGTCCTCTCGCGTGCGTGCGTGCGTGCACACGGCAGCTACCTACGTACCTGTGTAACGCGCGCGTGTCGAGGCGCACGGGCACGCACACACGCGCGGCGGAGCCGTGTATTACTGACAAGATAGGTCGAACAATGGCTTCCATTACGGGTAGAGACTGGCTGAGTTAATGGGCAAATTGTCTGCTAAGTCATTTAAAGGGCTAAGCCCCCGGTGCGCGCGCGGGGGCTTGCTCCAGTCTCTTCACGCGGTTTGCTGACAATCGATGCAATTAGATCGATGGCGTACCGCTCGAGGCCCGATAAGGTTGCGAAATTTCGGCCGCTGCACGCGGAGAGTTTGATTTAATTACGTCTCGGAGTCGCGGGGAATCGTGGGCTGTTGCTCGGTCAATGATGGCTGGTTACGAGCGCGGTAAAAGTGTTTTAACAGCGACGTGGTTGGTATTTAGATGTGTTTGGTGAGATATTATCAAGATTAATCAAAAAGTTGAAAGATTCACGGGGATTTGACAAGCTTATGCATTAGAGTTTAGAGATCGAGGATCGCGTGAACTTTTTATAGTTTTCTAGCTTCATATTAGAATTTTAAGTATAGATAACGATTTGGGATTTATCGCTGGAATTAGTAGGTACAAATTACATAACAGAAGAACACAGGAGACCTGTTACCAAATACGGTTTCAGTGACCACGATTACTCGAATATAAAGTGAACATTTATTGCAAAATAAAACGCTAAATAACTAATTGTCAGAACCAATTAGTTTGCCAGTTTATAAAAACATTTTACCACATTTGCATTCGTATTTCCGTGACCACGGTATAAAGGCACTCCAGCCTCGCAATCCAGCCTAACACAACAACGAAAGACCTACCCTACGCGTTTCCTCGGCAAGGCAAGTTCAAGGACCATCGACAGCAGGCGGAAATGGAAGGGTGCGAGGCAGGGGCGGGCAGCGCAAAAGCCAATATGCTACAAGTTTGTTCATCGTGACAAGGGTACTCACTCTGGCTGGCAGGACGTTTCCTAGCAGCACCAGTCCCGAGTGATCCTCCGCTTATCTGCTGCGCGCCGATACGTGGATGCTCGTTCTTTCTCTGGCCGGTTTGCTGGATGCACCCCACTCATCGATCGCGACACGACCACGTGGCGATCACGAGCGAGCCGTCCAATGGGGAGCAACCGCGAGGGCAAGGGCGATTAGACGCGAGCGATCGTGCACGAGGCTCGAGCATCCCCTGGTCGGGACGTTGGATCGACGAATCGCGCTCTAGATGACATTCCTCATTCGACTCTGCCTCTTTTTCCCCACGCAAGAATTTCAAGGTCGGGGCTGGCTCGAGAGCGCCGGCAGGGTGAATTTCGGTGCGCACCGCCTACCCAAAATACCCCGCTGTGCTTACAGCAGACGACAACACGTGACGTCGCGACGCTAGCCCGCGGCTGACTGAACGGCCACGGCAGAAACGCCGAGCGTGCGCCCACGAGCGTTCGCGGGGCCGACTGATTCGAACAGCGTACGCGAATTGCCTGCCGAATTTTCGCTGCCTCGTCCTGCGAAGGGATACTCTGCGCGGTGGTAAGTTCAGAGGGGAGAGATGAAGTTATTTCAGCAAATTGATGATAGACAGGGGGTCAATCGTTCGTGCAGCGAAGGAAGACGTCGATGCTCGCCGGCTCGTGGCGGGCTTTTTTGGAGCAGAGACGAACAACCACACGGACTGGGGGCCGCGAAGCGACTGCCAGGGACTGCCTAAGGAAGACTTTGTGCCATCTAGCGGGACCCGCTTGAAAGCGCAACCCTTCTACCCCGCGACGGGCTGGAGGGGGCAGCTGGGATAGAGGGGAAGACGATCCATTTCCACCCGGCTCCGTTACTTCGGGGGATATTTCTGAATGCTCCAGCTATTGTGCACCCCACGCCCCTAAACGCCAAGGTGGAAACTTTCATGCGATTTTAGGCGATGCCGGAAGATCGGCGATCGCTTCCGTGTGTCACGTGTGGCGATCGCTGTTTCCGTTGGCGTCGTCGATCCCGGGTGCATCGAAGAGACGCGACGTGAAAAGATTTATATTAGAAACGTGGGATGTTGGGATAGTAGCGTGAATATTTTGATGAGAATATGATACATTTGTCTGTTTAAGAACGTCCTATGCATGTATTTTGAAACGGATGCAGCACTTTGAAACCTCGCAGTAGTATAAACATATAATTCTAGGGTGCGATACTGAAAGCAGTTGGGGAGATAAGGATAGGCACAGGCTGACAGTTTTACTCGCAAGGGGTATACTTTCCTACATGCAAATTGTTTAGAAAGAGACTTTAGGGTCACCAGTTTGCAACGAAAGTATATCTTTTAGAGTATTAGTCTTTAGAGTATTCAGAAAGAATAGATAGAAGGAACCTATAGCAAGTTTTTTAAGAGTCCAACGAGTGTAAAGAATGCTATTACAAACGGTACCAGAAGAAAGTACTTGGGTTTAGTTTTAGAGTATTAGTCTTTAGAGTATTCAGAAAGAATAGATAGAAGGAACCTATACCAAGATTTTTAAGAGTCCAACGAGTGTAAAGAATACTATTACAAACGGTACCTGAAGAAAGTACTTGGGTTTAGTTTCATCGCCTTGTTCAGTAATATCCACCTCGTTCAAGACCATTTAATTACACATTATCAAACTACAATCTACATACTCCCTGCCGCTCTACAATCCGCATAGCGTCCTAAATACATTCTCCCGAGCAAGAAGCGCATCTGCTAGAAAGGAGCAGCTTCGGCTCCAGAGACCATAATCCTGGTCGCCCGCTAGCATCAACGGTGGAAGTAGATCCAGACGTAACGGTCCAGACAGCACTGTCGGCCGAAACCTCGTGGCCCCGTCGGTCGGCAGCCGTGCCCCACCAGCGGCAAGTGCGGAAAGCGTACGCGGAAGCGCGGAAAAGCCGCAGGTGCGGGAGGCGGGGCGTGCAGCGCAAGCGCAGGTGCAAACCACACCTCCGCAAGCTCGGGCAGGGAGGAGCGAGACGCCAAGACCATCTGGAGAGCCGTTCGTGATTGGCGACCCTGTTCACCTGCTTGGTCCCCATGTCCTTGCCGTCTGCACTCCATTCCCCTGATCCATCCCTCTCCCTGTGCCCACAACTCTCCCCGCGCCCACAACGGAATCTATTAATGCACCTGCATGATGTCAGCGATCACCTTTCCCCGCCGTCCACCGCCCCCCTCCCCTTCGCCGATCACCCCTCCCCCCACACACACCGACACCTCCCCCCGCCCCTCCCCCCAACCGCCCCCCTTCCGATCGCCAAGACCGCTCGAGGTGCACACACGTCGTCTTGAGGACTCGTTCTTCGAATAATAAGCCCGCCTGACGAATTTATGACGCGTGCAGGCGCACGCGACGGGCATCGATTCGCGGTGATAATTAGACATTCAACCGCCTAATGCGCCGACCTATTTCCCCGGCAATCCCGGGGATATTTCGATGCCTCCGGGGAGGGCATTGAAGGAACCCGCGATTCACCGTCGCCCCATTCAGCAAGTTTTAATTGATTGCGCTGCACAGTTTCCGAGGGGACCGTGTTCTAATATTTTTTTAAACTGGTTCCCGCCCCCTTTCATTGTCCCCTGACTGCTCGTTAGCGACGGGATCATTAGCTGCGCGTCATTCGACGCGCTTTAGGTACTCCGTCGTCCTTGGCTAGGTATCGATAGTGTTTTCGAGTATCGGGTATCCATGGTCTGAGCTCGTTGAATCCGTCAGCAAGAGGATTCTGCGATTAGATGTCTATTGTTCGCTTTCGACGTGTGATTCGATGATTACGTTGTTTGAAGGCAGCCACGGTGCTCTCTGTGAAAGTTCGTAGTAGGAGGAATTAATTACCCAGGAAGCCAGACGCGGCACTTTGATGTCCGCCTGGTTTCCGGCCAGCCACGTAAGGGCCAAGGTAATCGACTTTGCTCGTTTCAGCACAAGTCCTAGCTAACCACCTACGGCAGCGGGTAACCGACGTGACAGACAGACAGCCACCGACTACTTGTACCGAGAAAGCGCACGCAAGCTGCCGCCGAATAATGTTTCTATTAACGCCTACGTTTTTGAATATTCTTCCTTTGAAAATGGTAAATTGTCCGCCGTATGGAAGTTGGGTTTCAGAACAATTCTAAATTCATGGACACAAAACCCAGTCTTTACAAATTCTTATCCCGTTATGATAAAGGAATACCACAGGTATTTGAGGAAATAATCCGTGACGAATAGAAGCGAAATAGAAAAATGTGCATCGCGGCACGTCGCCGGAATAACAGGAAAAATACGGCAATATTTCAACAAAGGGGATACAATTTTAGCACGCCTGACAGTTCTAAACAATAGCCTCCGGGATGGAACTTAAAAAAAGCAAACGTCAGGTGGCCACCGCACTGGGCATGAATTATTTAAACGTCAGAATATTACGCACGACGTGTTTCCCTCCGAAAGTAGCCGGCAGGAATTCTGTAAAACGTAATTGAACGTGAAACATGTGTACTTACTACGAAATTGCAGGCCTGCTAAATAATCTACTAGAGCCAACATTCAATCAACTATGAAGTTTACATCAATGATACCCTATCTACCCTACTTTACCGTCATAAAATTGCATCCTAGTCTTTCACTTGTATCATGTTGACTAGCTGAACGCTTGGATAGGTACTCAACTTCCAGTGTCCCCGTTTGAAGAGTCTACTTTCGACAAAGCCTATTGAAAATCCCGCTCTCTTTGTGACCATTCGTTGGCGTTAATCTCGCGGAGACTACTAGTGTATTACGTTCTTATCTTGTCATCGGGCTTATACGCGCATCCCGAGGAGTTAAAAGGCAGCTGGAGAGCATAAAATGGCCCCCTAAACGGGAGCCATCCCCGGCGGATCGGCTCACGGGACATAGTTAAGTCGTCGAGGCGCTAAGGGAAAGAACAATGGCTTATATAATGAGGGCGAGTGCCGCGGCGCAAAATAACACGTGGAAAACTCCCCGGCGGAAATCCGGCTTTCCTGCGGGGGAGGGGGCGAAATAATTACCTCGTGCAAATATTCGTAGCCGCCCCCGGACCCAACCCCCCCCGGGGGCCCCGCCTCCCCATCGTTTCTATCTCTTCATGGAAGGTTTGGTCAAGATTTACATAAGAATAACCTGGAACAACAATCCCCCGAACAATTACCTCCGTATTTAGCTGGCCATCGTCCCTCTCCAGGGCCCGGCGAGGCCGTATTATTCTAATAAGCCGAGCCCCGTCCTATCCAACAATGATATCCGCTGCCCCGAGGATATACGTAGACCAAAGTTATTCCTTTTATTTTTGAATCGCCCAGCGGGACGCGTACTACGTGTTCGCCGGCCATGCAGCCAGAACAGAGTTCTCTCGCGCGATTTAGTTAATGCGCTGCGGCCATTGTTTTTGAATATCCACTCCCATTGTTCGACGTACGCCTGCTTACCGTGCGCGGTATTATTTTTCATTCGCGCATTATAAATCCAGGCAGCTTCGATGACGATTCTCAAAACATCGAATCTGTCTATTCTGCTGTTTATTCTAGTAAGAACCTTCGTTTTGACAACTCCGGTGCAAGATGAGTCGCGAAGAGTCGCCTTGGAGCTGCCTACAAATTTATTCCACAGCATCCTTGAGCGACAAGCATCAGCATTGTTAATCACGGAGCCGTTTGGAAGATAAAGCCTCCGTAAAGGAGGCAGATTTTTCGGGGTGTCCAGCGATCGAACTAGACCGATCAGTCTACCTATTCGTTTAGCTCTCAACCGTCGATTCGATCTGATAAGGGGTGGGATTCGAGAGACTCGCCGAGTCAAAGAGCGATCTCTCTCGGCTACCCCCCTCGTTTTGCGAGATCAGGTCGAGATCGCCGTCCCGCAAACACGACGGCCGATATCGATTCCCCCGAAGCGAACAACCTGAACGACGAGGCCTCCGCGAGCACGCTCGATTTACGAGCGATTCCACGATAACGAGCAGACGAATGGAGAAGACAACGAGATAAGATGAGATGCATGAGTGCCATCCTACATAGCGCCTCGAGAGACTTCGTTAACGAGATTACTACGAACCAGGCTTTGCTTTGTAGAAAGGAAGCGGAAGGGAAAGTTTGGTAAAACTATCGCCACCTGTAGTGCTCGTAAAATTCTGATTTCGAAATTACAACACTAAGGCAAAATGGAGACAAAGATGATGCAGAATTTTACAATGAAAGTGGGCGTACATCATTTCCTATTAGCGATGTGTCCAAGATTCTTAATAAAAAGTCTGCGTTCGAATGCTCCCGCCTTATTTCCCAGTTAGACGCGAAGCACCCCATTATCCGTAATTTTTCTGAGCCACTATCCTACCGCGGCAAGTGGCTGATAGTTTCGCGGAACAAACGGATAAAGGGCGTTCTTCCGCCGTCTACGTGCTACAGAGTTTTCAGTTTATGAATTGCTAGGGACAAAATGTTCATCCGCCGCGCAAGCATCGGGCGGAAGTGAAACACCGGCAACTCGTGGGCGGTTGAATGACGCAGAATAAAGACGTGTTCGAAAGGAACCTGCCTCCCTCGTCTCTCTTCCACTCTTTCCTCATTTTTTTGCAGTTTGAACGGGGCTGAATGAGGTCGATAAAAAACCGTAGGAAAATACAAGTTTTCTAGCTTCCTTCCCATTTCGTCTCACTCTTTTTTGTCCTTAAGGGGAGGTTCTGGTCTAAATGTCGATTGTTGATTTATTTCATTTTTCGAATGTTCAACCTTTTAGGAAAACGTGTTTAAAAGGATTTGTTGAAATTCGTAAAATTCCCGAAGTTATAGGCATTTGAGTAGCAGCAAATGCATGGATAACACCCGGCGACTCCGCACTTACGTAAAACTTCAAACGCGTTTTCCTCGAAATAGCGTTCTCAAATCGGTGGGACCTGTATCTCCAAAAGTTATTATCCGATTCGACTGAAACTTTTTTTATTTTGAAGAATATACTTCTGGCTAGGGGGGGGGGGGGGCTAAAAAAATACAAAAGTTGAAAATTTATAATTTTCAAAGGCGATGAAAGGACGAAAAATACAGGGAAAAGTGATTTCAAACTTGAAGTGTCATTATTTTCTAAGAAAAATGTCATTTTTGTAATTTTTTTAATTCTCCCTCTAGCCAAAAGAATAATCTTCAAAATAAAAAAGGTTTCAGTCGAATCGGATAATAACTTTTGGAGGTACAGGTCCCACCAATTTGGATCAATTTTTTGACGCCTTGATTTTAACGACTCCCCAGGGCTGTCTGCATCGATTAATTATAAAACAAAAAATATATTTCTATAATTTAAGACATCCTTAATACAATGCAAAAAGTCCCATTAAATTATATATAGTAGTTTTCTTTTAATTAATTCCTAAATTTCACCTATTTCTTTGGGCTCTAGACCAGAACCTCCCCTTAACGCTCTCCACCCCAAAGACCCGAATCGTCACGGATTTCCCTCAACCACCGCGTTCAATCCTTTCGACAACGGTTAATTTTCTAAACGGGGGTGCGTTCGGAAATATAATTCGCTGGCTGCTTGTCTCTGTCATTCCTTCGCCCGTCCCACGGTTACGTGGCGGTTGACACACATCCAAACGGCAGCATCGGAGTGGTGAAAGAAGCGTGCATTTAGTTTGCCATTAAAGCACGCTTTAATCTTCGAAATTGTACCCGTCCAACCGACCGCGCGTACTACCTCTCGCTGCACTCGAATTTTGAGAAACTCCCGGCAATAAGGCCGTGAATCTCTCGTTCTTATTCACCCCCGTAACAGCGATACAGCATTGTTTTTGCGCCGCGCTTTATCTTGCTTTATGAAGCCTTTCCCTGGTTCCGCTCGTCGGTCTACAGCTAATTAATCTGCAGCCATTTAAGTAAAAACGGGACAAAAGGGAAATGATAATAAAAAGTGGCCCTCGGTTGAAAGGCGAATTACGCGCAAGAACGTGGAATGGTTCTGTAAATCTGTTCAGTGAGGAAGATGAATTGGCGCGCATTTATTGGTAAACAGTGCTCGTGGAAAAGGTGGGATTACTGTAGTTCGGCCGACATTATTCGAGCTTCCTTTGTTAGTGCTCGATAATTGAAAGTCACAGGGAGGCAAGGAGACTGGATGTAGTCGGTTTCGGGGCATGTAGCCGATATTTTAGGATCTTGCACCGCTGGGACCTCATATTTCATGAAAACACCTTGCCGCAAGGTGAGTTCCGGCGCCCTGCGTTCTTTGCCTTCCGCTGTAGACTACGTTGGTAAGTCTACGCTAGAGTAACAATAGAATTACCATTTCCGAAACACCTATGATGATTATTAAACCGATGAAAATATACAAGAATCTCAGCCGTATCCCAGAAAAAAAGGAAGTAGAAGGTGAACCAGAAGCTATTCCTGAAGCCACAGCTTCCAACCTGATTCGCCGTCGCAACGAAATTCAATTGACTCAACCGCGTCCAACTCGGAGGGGGTAAAATAAACGTTCTGACAAACCGTCGAGGCGAATGAGCTCCTTCGAAGGTTTCATCGGTACGTGAAAAGAGAATCGAGACAAAAAGAGGGACGTAATCGACAAGAGCGGCGAGAAGAACAACGACAAACAGCGGCAGCGAACAACGTCAGCGACAACGCGACGGTAACGGCGCCGACGTACCTGGCCAGGTAAAAAAAAAATACGTCAGAGAGAGAGAGAGAGAGAGACACGACGGAACGAAGTGAAGAGGGACGGAGACGGGAGCTGCGGAGATAAAATCGTGGAGCGAGGAAGCCGTAGCCGAGCGCGAATTTAACAATAAACCTCCGTTGAAGAGAGAGAAAAAAAAACGGCCGGAGGCGAGTTTTCACATTTAATTCGCGCTCGTCGGAGTGAAGAGGGGGCGGAGGCCGGCTCGGGGATTAACGTCGCGAAATATCACGAAAATATGTAAATATATCGAGAGACAGGCAGCCGAGCGGTCGTAGGTAGGGTTGAAGTGGGATGAAGTTTCGAGAGGGGCTTGCAGAATCGCGAGAAAGGAGAAGACACATGCACGTACACAGACAGAGAGAGGGAGAGAGAAAGCAATCCAGAGAGAAAGAGGGAGAGGTAGTGGAAGAGTAAAGGGTGGGTATAGACAGGGTTGGCGAGCAACAGAAAGAGAGGGAAGCTTTCCGGAGCGTAGAAGGCCCATTGAAAGATTAAAAAACTCGCTCTCGTACTCCATGTCGAATCTATACTCACGGATCTTGCCCTTTTTTCCCCACCCCTCTGGCCCCGTCCCTCTATCGCGAGCGTACAAGTGCGTCCGTAAGCGGGACCATCCCGTAGAAAAGGGAGCACAGAGGGGAAGACGAGGGAGTAGCGAGGGCGTCGAGACGGGGGGAGAGGGAAAGGCGAAAGGAACAGGGAACGGAGACACGCTGGCGGGTGAGGGGAAAGGAAAAAAGGGACAAGCTGGCGCGGGTAGGGGTGGTAGTATTTAACTACGAAAATGTTCGGGGCCGAAAGCCGTCGTTCTGATCTCGGGGAGCAAGGTACAACGATGAAAGTAGGTGTATGAAGAGATACAGGTGGATGTGGGCGGCATTACGACGAAAGAGGGGAGGGGGTGCGTTCTACTTCATTTTATTCTGGACGGGGCCAGCGGGTAGCTGCCGCGCGGGGCACACCTACGCGCGTACATATACACACGCGGACGTAAAACAGATCTCGGAAAATCTACCCCCTATTGTTCCAGCTTCAGCGAAAAGGAGGGACTATCGGCTTACCTCTTAGCCTGGCTGACTGGCGGAGCAACTTCTTTTTCTTCTTCTCCCTTTTTTCTCCCTCTCTCTCCGTTTTTTTTAGGAAACGGTTTTTTACGCCGATCCCGCGGCTATCCTGGGTAAATGCCGCTGGAGATGGGGGAACGTTGAACGGTTGCTCCTTAATGCCCCCGTCGCGGATGTTGCCGCTTCCTCGAGCATTCTCACCTGTAAATTAGCAGAAATGAGGAGAGCCTCGCAAAGGGTAATGCGGAAATGCGAGATTTCCGGCGGGGCTATTCAGAGCTTTTTTTTAAAGGAACCCCGCTTACTCGATAAGCGCGCAACGGACCTCCGCGTGGGGTATAATACTTTGGGAGTGTGCCGCGGCTTGATACATCGCGGGGGTGGCTTGGTCGGAAGCCGTGCATCATGCTGAATTGAATGTAGAGCCGACGGTTTTTGTTTAATTTGAGGTTCCGTAATGTAGGTGTAGTAGAATCGCGTAGAGCAATGGTTCTAGATTACGCGCTGCTGAAGGCACGTTTGCGCGGTCGGTTAAATTTGTCTGTTTTCGTTGCATTTTAGCGTATTTCTTTAGCGATGCACGGTTTACTGTCTGCTTTAATCGCCAGAGGGAGGATTTGTAGGAAAGATTGCTGGCGGGAAAAAAGCGCAACGGGAAGAGCCCGGGAAATGTGTAAAATTATTAGACAACTCGATCAATAGTATCAGAGGGGATCGTTCGTTAGTCTCCCAGTTACCGTCGCCTCTCGAATCGCGAGTAATCAAAGCCAGCACAAAACGTGATTGAAATATAATACCGTGCGAGTTTGTTCGTATCATTCACCCTTCGGCGTCCACGGGGCGTCAAAGTGAACCCCTCCAGCACTTTCGCGATGTTCCAGTTAATTCTTTACCCGATCTGTATTTCGCGTACGATCCGCGGCGATACTGCCCTACAAAATGTTCGCGCTCCTGTGCCTCTGTGGCTGACAACGATAACGTTCAACCCCGGTGGCGGATGACGAGTTCAACGAGATCAAAATACATTCACAACATTGCCTAAAAACGTACCATCGATGCACCACTGAAATTCCCTGGAATTATTTCTGGAATCTATGAAATCCTTAGCACTGGCAAATTTGTAAACACTTGTAGGGTAAAGGCAGGTAATATGTAACGGCATGTAATATGGAACTTCGTAAAATTTCGATAAAGAAATAAAGAACTTAATAACAATGCAATAGACGATGATACTGACAATTGAGCATCAGTCGAGCATCCATCATTGAAAAAGACACGTTTATATTTTTCGTGGGGTGTAAAAGTTTCAGAAAAGTGCTTCAAATAGTTCAATATTGTAGTGAAGGTATGTTACAAAGTATTATTTTGATATAATTTATCATTAAATATGTGTGTTCTTGATTATTCAAAAATAGTTTACAAATAAAGCTACTTTCTTCTTAGTATAATTCTTAATTTCTTGTCGGAACATGTATGTATTATTTTGTGATGGAAATTATAAAAATAATAATAATGAAAAGTAGACCCAATGTATTCGCTGCTTTCAGTGAGCACACAAAGAATGTGGGGCTTCCGACGTATTATTCACGTGTCCAACGTGTAGAAGACGCAGAAAGCAGGAATAAATTCCAAAAATCATGTGTATTTATTTATTTGCATCTCTACTTAATAAATCTGCATTTTTGGTAAAAAGAAGTAAAGATTTTTCAGTTTTCTTTACAAATTTCCTAGGTGTTCCATATTAGGACCCATTTTTCGAACGGCCGATTTTCACTCTTTTCAGGATTTTTACTATAATTGCAAAACAATTGGATTTTTTTACATTTGACTATTTAAATATGATTATGCATTAGTTCCTTCGTCCCCTCACGTCAGTTTTATTAAAAAAAAAAAAACGAATTCCTCTACTTTTGACAAGCTATTGAAATCAAATGTTCCATATTACCTGCCATTACCCTACACTTTTCCTTAAAGGGGTCTTTTAGTGTAACGAAACATTTTCTTTGCTTTTTTTCAAAATTTTTTATGAGGAGCTTGTAAAAGCTATTGCTACCCGGTTCATTTCTACGTACTTATCTATATTTCCATTAGATTTTCAATTTTTTTTAGCACGAAAAGATTAAAATTAATTCAAGTGGACCACTTTGTAGTAGCTTTTGAAAAAACCGGTGCCCAAACGGTGTCCACTATTGGACGGTTTCTGATCATCTGAAACGAAAAGTTCAAAGAGATTCCTTATTTGTATGTTCCTGGCCATAGCCGATACCAGAATGGAAGAAAGATATTGAAATTTTAAAAAATGACGGCACTTTGAAGATTAAGTTTCGATTTTCGCATATTTTTTCGACTTTTTGGGGCTGTCAAAATAAAAAAAAACTAAATATTTTCACATAATTGTGGTAGGGGTGATAGCCACACGTATGCTGAAGATGTATGCAGAAGTTGACCTTAATTGGTCAATTCAATCTTGAGATATCGTGGACACTAGTCCGAAAAACATGGTTGCAAGAAAAACGTGTTTAAATATTTGCATACAGTTTACACAGTAAAACTTTTACTCTCCATCAGTCAGTCAATCAAGTCAAAGTATAGCCAAAACAATAAAACTACGCGACAACCGTCCTGCTTAGGAAGCGAACTGTACTTATCTTTCAAAGCGTATAACTCTATAAGTATTATGAATTGTACAAAATCCTTTTGCACACATATTTTCCATAACAGATACTTGTAGAAAATTGCAAAAGAAAAATCCGATTTTTTTGACTCGCTACACTAGAAGACCCCTTAAGAACTACCACCTCCGAAGATCCATCCAAGAATAAATTATCAGTCATGATATTTCGAAAGTGATTTCTACACGGTGTCGATGATTCACAAGCATAGCCAGCAGCTAGTACAAATTGCGAAGACTTTTACTGCCACCCCGAAATGTCGCTGGTACCAAGGGGGTCGGAACGGCGACGAGATTACCTATCAGTGTTATCCCATAGGTGTAAGCAGTTAATCGAGCCGTTTTATAGGACATCCGAAAGTGTCCGATCTAGGGTCCACGGTCCTCGACGGAAACCACTTCCTCTTTACCGTCGCCGCGATAATATCTCGGCCCAGCTCGCTCGGGAGGATCTAATACGCGGACGTACAGCACCAGGGTCCCTCTAATCTGATCCACGGAATGCCAGGAACGAACCGTTCGCGGTTATTACGCGCAACTACATCGCCGATGGAAAGCACCCCGGCAGGTAGACCGCGTGATACGTACACAAACGAGCATTATGGGTGCACCGCGGATGATAGTTCAAGAGATCGAAATCGTCCCCCTAGGGCGGCGTCGGCGTCGACTTCTCCGCCACCCTGGCCCCCAACTTCTCATGCAAGTGGCACGACTGCAATTACGCGTACCACCGTGTCGCTGTAAACAGTGAGAAAGATTTGAAGATGTAAGTCTGTGGAGGTGTATGTTGAATGAGGTGTAGTGGATCGTGGAAGCAAAGGCTTGAAAGGTCTACAATAGGATAACTTGAATAAAGACTGTTTCCGAGTTTATTCTACTCTTCGATGCGACCTTCCCTCCGTTTAATACATTACCCTCTTCCTCCACCATTACCGCGATCAACGAAATTACAGGCTGGACCGATGACAGGAAGATTATTATTGACGTTCGTTCACAATGCTATCTCCATCGCTGATACATTGTCCGCAACGTGAAGCAAGAAAAAATGAACCTGGAACGATGTGCCTCCGCTATGACCACGCGGATCAAGATTAAGGAACATGTAATGCAGCATTCGCAACGTCGAATTACATACCCCGACTGCGTGCTGTGGAGGAACCGAGGGGCCTTCGAAATGTTACGAGCCGCCGATTATTATCGCGCGTATTAACCTAACGAAGCAGTGCCTTAAAGGGAATATAAGGCAGGGGCGTTGAAGTGTACGTCGTGCACGTCAGGATTCTGCTTTGAAACGGGAGGTGGTTGTCGTAGGTCTTCCAGCCGTGCACGGGCATGTGCAAGGAGGGCATAAACCGAGACAATAGCCGCCTTAGGGCATTCGAGATGACCGCCATTAGGAGCGCGTCCCTCATCTCCCTGGTTCTGTTCCTCCTCGTTCGTGCCACCCTTACAGCGTACAAACGACTAGCTCGCCGACGACGGCGACGACCGAATTTCACGCCCGTCCACCGAGGCACGTAAACACTTTCCGCCGCCAAGGAAAAACGCTCCGTGATACCACACCTGTGAACCCCGTCCCGCGAGCTCACACAGTGCAAACTGAAGAGAGGACACTTAAGCCCACTTTAGATAATCCCTCTCAGCCAGTTGATATTGAATTTACTGTTCTGATCTCGTGTGCTCAGCCTTAGAGCCTGGAATAAGAACTGACGATGAGGATGAATCGAGCATCTCCAGTCCCAAGGTGTAGTAAGGTAACTACCAAAAATTTTGCAAATCTCACGCAGTCGATCTTCCCACTTAGGTATCGAAGGACAAAGATAACAGTGCTCCCATTAGGCTCCCGTATCAAGGTGAAACGAATACTAGCCGGGGAACCGTGGAAGTTGCGAGTATCAGCGGAAACATCGAAATTCGAAACGAGGGACTGGAGAGTTTCCGCGGCAACTTTGCGCAAACCGAGCTGTGGAACATTACTCTCAGGAGCGATAATCGTCGCAAACTGCGACGTCTAGAGCGGATCGGCGGCGCGGGGGCCGCTTCCGAGGTATTCGAGGCGCGAACGATAAAGGGAGGAGTTCCGAAGCGGTGCCGCAGGGCGAGGGAGGTTTCCGCGCGAGGATATATGGAGGGAAAGAAGGAGCAAGGGCAGGGGAGAAGATACGGGGAAGAAAGAGGGCTTGGGGTACGTACGCGAGAGGGGCCCCTGCGAGTGAGTAATAAGCACCTGCCCGCCTTGGAACCAGAGACTTGATTCATTTCGCGGTAAGTACAGAGCGCGCCGAAGCGGTACCGAAGCTGGGCCCGCGCGGTGCAACGACGCCTCGGGCCCCGGGCCCGACTTCTTTTGCCTCCCTCGGAATATACCTGCCGCTATCTCATTCTCACTCCGGCAAACACACATTTTCGCCGCCTTTTTGCTCCAACCACCGGGGCCAGCAATTTTACTGTTGCGCCTCGGAGCCTCGCCCCGCTCCCATCACCGAGGCTAACGTCCTCCGTCATCCTTCAAACACCATCTCCCCAGCGTTTTCTCCATTGTAACTCAACGCAACTAGCTCCTTCCCCCGAATATCGTGGATCGTGCGGTTCGTTTCGTTCTAGCGGCTCGCTCTGACAGACAGCCTCCAGGAGCGAGAGGTTATTAGAGTTTAATCCAGCTTCGCCCGTTTCTTCTCCCGGTGCCTTCCTCCCGAGGCCGCGTACCGACAGCAAATTGACGGGAGTACGCAGGCTACGTGATCATCGAACTGTCGCGGATTAGCGGTCACGTAGAACAATTCCGATGTTATCCCGACGCTCGCTGAAGGAAAGAAGGCCGCGAGGTGGAGGTGAAAGAGAGTGGAGAGACGGTAACGCGATTACGTCAGGTATACAGAGAGAGAGAGGGAGGTGGAGGAGGTGGTTGTTGGCGAAACTCGTACGCGGAGGCGTAGCAGGCGCAAAGTGGTCGAAAACAAGGTTATCATTTTCTCGGGGAAGAGACGTCAGCTGGACGAGGACCAGGGGGGATAGGTGGTTTTAGACACTCGGGAAAGTTGACGGGAGAAACGTTTGACGGACGAATATCCAAAGTTTTGACGGGGACGTCGGCCCGATACTCATGAATTACGAATGAATCTCTCCTGCCGTCGCTGTTTCTGCCTCGTTCCTCTCTCTCTCTGTTTTTTCCACGGGCCCCCTGCACGCCCTGTTTGCTCTCCTTCGAGGAGCCGAGCGCGAACTCCGACTATCGGGGAAAGTTATTTGCTCTGTCCATATGAGGCGCGAAGGCTGAAATGAAACTGCACGGAGCCTGCCATCATAAACAAGTCAGAAGTCTAGACGAACGTTCCGGACCCGAGCCGGGACCGATAAATGATTCACGCGCGAAAAAGATGCGACTGACGTGGGCCATTCGAATTTAAATGGGACTGAATTTTTTAAGGGATTCTGTCGATCGAGCTGCTGCAACTTAGCTGACGCTTTTGATACGCTTTTCGTGGCTCTTTCGCTGGTATAATTGTCCCTTGTTTACTGTTATCGAATGGAGCATCGGAGGGTCCTTTTTTATTTAGAAATTGCCCACTTGGCAAGTTGTGGATCACTTAATAGTCATATTGAGTCATAAGAGACTCACTTAAGCTCTTATATGTCTCACTAGTTAGACCACTGTTAGAGTATGCGTCGGTAGTATGGAACCCTAGACATAAGATATATATAAGTCTTGTAGAGAGGGTTCAGCACCGATTTTTGAGAATGGCTTCAAGGGTGTCGGGCTGTCCGATGAGTTTTGATGATCATAACTATGGTCCTATACTGCGAAAAATTAAATTTGCCACCCTTAGTGACCGTAGGATCGTTTCGGATCTAATGTTCCTATATAAGATAATTCATGGACAAATTGATTGCCCTGAGCTCTTGGCAGCAGTACGTTTTCACGCTCCGCAACGGCAACTGCGTCCTAGGCCCTTGTTCAACCCTAAAATGCCAATGTACCTAAATTACACAGCAGATCCCATTAATAGAGCTATGGAAACAGCTAACCAATACCTGACGAGCATTGATTTGTTCTCCACATCGCGCGACTCGTTCCGTAAAAGAGTACTATATTGTCTTAACAATTCGTCGAAATAACCTGTCCCCTGATAGATATCACGCTGTGCCTATGCGATTGGTTTCAATCACTAGACTTTTATTACTCTGTAATTTTGTTTATGTTTTCTTGTAAACTAAAGGGTTTTCCCGTACAAAATAATAATAAAAAAAAAAAAATAAATATTGTTTGAAATTTATATATCCCACGGAAAATGAGTAGTGAACGACAAAGCTGATAACGACAAAGAACCGGCGTAAACGTTGCGCGGTTACTTTCGCAAAAATTCGGCGGAAGCGCGCGATAAACGTTCCCAGCTGCCGTTTCGATCGTTCCACGGGAAACCGTGAAATATCCTCAGGTTTCGGCGGGCGAGTAAAACGCGGCTAAAGCCAAGTAGGAATTACATTCGCGGCGGCCGTTCGCGGAACGTTTAGTGCCGTTGGAACGACGGCTTAGAAACGATCGTGAATTTTTGAAAATATGCCAACAATAAAGTTTGCCCGGATAGCGAACGAAGGGGAATTCTCCCTTTGCGAATCTGGTTCCGCGAAGCATTATCCAGCTTAGCCTGGCGTTACACCGCGCCCGGGAAAGGAGGAAATACGACGAGGGAAATTCTGCTAGCTTGTCGCGCGAGACTTTATAATTCCACGAAATCGAATAGAAAAAATTCCAGACGCAACGCGCCGTCTGCTCGGGATTCGTATAAAGTGTCCAATGCGATCCTCGCACACACGAAATACAGGAGCCTGCGAATGTTGGACCCTTCAATGGGAAGCATGCGACATCAAAGTCTGTGACTGGAAGAAATATAACGAGGTAGGTACTTCGATAACACTCCTGTAATATCTAGAACGCTAGAATATAAGCTTCAAAACTTTGTTTTCGATATTTGTTACAGGGCTGAACACAGAGTCCATTATTCGAATAAAAATTTATTTGTAAAAGATGTCGAATACAATGAAGTGATTCGAGAAGAATGAATACATTTTTATTCCAACAATCTCGAATGAGAATTGCGAATAAAATAAAGTGATTCGAGAATAACGAATAAATTTTTATTCGAATGATCTCGAATTAGAATTTTTTTTTTTAAATTAAATTTCGACCGTATATCTTAACTGAAATGGTATCGGCGCACTGGTTCGGTCACTTTAAAATATTTAAAGTGACCGTACCGGTTTAAATAATCGTTTTAAATGACGAATAAATTTTTATTCGAATAATCTCGAATTAGAAATTTTTTTTAAATTAAATTTCGCCCGATTAGGCGCAAATTCACTTTAAAATATTTAAAGTGACCGAACCAGTACGCCGATACCATTTCAGTTAAGATTTACGGTCGAAATTTAATTTAAAAAAAAAAAATTCTTTCTTTCATTTTAAACATTTTAAAGTGACCGAACCAGTGCGCCGATACCATTTCTCAGATTAGAATTGCGAATAAACTGAAGTAATTCGAAAATAACGAATCAATTTTTATTCAAATAATGCCTAACTCTGATTGGACAACTCCAACACCCCTTATCGCTTTGAACTGCCAAAAACTATACAAAACATATCTGCCAAAACTGTTGACTTGTGTCCACTCTATTACCACCACAATTCTTTCCTCCTTTCACCACCTCCCCAAATTCTCCCCTCCCCATGACGCCTTCTCCAAACGACAAACGTCCTTTAAACCCTCAACGGCGATTAATAACCGATTACACGGCGCATCGCGCGCACCTGCAGGCCCCAGCCCCGGAGATCACGCAGCGTAGGAAAATCGTGGAAATAAAAAAGCGTTTACGCGGCAGTCGCCCCGCGCCATCGGTCCCACCCCCTCCGCGTGTCCATCCACCCCATGCTCGCATCAAAAGTGGCAGGACACGGGAAAGCATGGAGCGTCGTTCACAGACGGATAAAACAAGTGTCAGTGCCGTGCCCGCGAGTGGGTGGATTATCCCCCATAAAAATCCCGGTGTCGGGACGACGGGGTGGTGCGTAGCTGGCGCGGGGGAGAGGACGTCGGTGGAAGAGGGAGCGAGAATTACGCCGATGCGCCGGAAACGACAGAAAATATAAACCAGGTGAATTTCACAGGGAATACAGCAGGTTTTCGGTATAGGGCGCAAATACGAGGTGGCTGGCAGCGCTTCTGTCTCCATCCACGCCGATCCCCTTTCCTATCGGCGCTCCTCGTCGTCGTTTTTACTGTTTGCGCGGTGTGAGGGACCGCCGCGTTAAATGTTCCATACCGTGCGAATATTTCGCGGCGCTTGCACGCCACGGAGCCGCGGCTGCCCCCTTTATTCCCTCGGATAAACGCATAAACTTCCGATTAGGCGGGAACGGGGGCGCTCCGGTGCCGGCTAGGATGCCGTCTGCAGCCGCGCGAAAGTGACCGTTAAAAACAACAGCCCCGACCACTATGTTTCTTCTAGCCGGCGCTCTGCTGCGCGGAGGCCTCTTAATCGCGCGCCCCCCGCGCTACGCAGCAGAACACCACTGGTGCTTTACGTTTCGAATCGCATCCTTCCACCACCTGCAAGGCTGCTCTTCGGGGAGCCTTCAATCTCCGTTGTAATCTTCAGGGAGTGTAGTCAGTGGTTGAGGAACGAAGAAATTAAATTCATCATTTCGATTTGGGCGCGATATTTTGAAGTAGTTTCTTTCCAAAGTAGAATTCAAAGATCCACTGACAGGGCTTTCTAGATTTTGAAAAAGTCGAATAAACGCATCTGCAGTCAATATTCGCTTGGAAACGAAGAGCTGTGGGTCACAAATGACCCGAGCACGGCCTCCCCGTCCGGTGTCCGCTGTTTTAAGTTCAAGTCGCTGGTTGGTTGGATAGAAGAGAGCTGAATGAGGTGACATATATACTACGTACGACCCTAAGCGAGGCTCGCGTGTTTGTTTTCCCACGTTCTTTTTTTCCACGTCCTTGCCCCGGCCCTCGAAACCTGTTCACGTACGTGCACCTGAGCGATCTGACCCACTTCCCTATATATCTGTGCAGGCTGCGCGAGCAGGCCAGTGGACGAGAAATAGCGAAGTCAGCAAAACGGCCGGGCGTTAAAGTAAACACAGCCTCGGGCGCCGAGACAAGGACGTTGAAAAAAACGTGGGAAAACAAGGAGCCCGAGCCTGAGCCTCGCTTAGGGTCGTAACGGAGTAACGCCGCGTTCATTCAGCTCCCATTCATGGCATCGTAGGATGCACGGGATCTTCCGATGGGGACACGTCACGCGCACAGGTCTACCTGTTTCTGATTTCTGCTTCGATCTTTTTACAGTTTCATAGCGCTGTGTCTCTGCTAATCAAATTCATTTGCATTGGGTCAGATCTCAATTAAGGAGGGGCCATGCAATCGGCACTCGAAAATGTTTCGGCGTGAGCAACTGACACGGACAAGTGTTAACTGCTCCATTCCAGAACAGGAAAATTATATTTTTTTGCCATTGACACTGAAGGCAGCGAATCATTACGGAATTGATCTGTCCACCTCGTTTCAACCTTAAGGGGACTAGGCAGTCGTTTTTAGTGAGAAAGGGACTCTGTCCCTTATTTATTTGTAAAAAAAATGAAAGCGAATCCAGATGTATCCTTTTATCCAATGTTTGTTATTACCATACAGATTGAAAAAAAATGGTAAGAAATATATATGTGCTTCAAAAATGGCAATGCAGACGTGTAAACATTTTAACGTTTTTCCGTCGTTTTCCCTTAATATCGGTCTTAACATGTAACGCAATCCGATTTCAAAGGTGTGATTCTTGTTTTTTGGACTCATAGTTTCGGACCAAACCTATAAAAACAAAAATTAAATAAAAATTATGCAATTGGTGGCTGAAAAACGGCGATTTTTCCGAGAAAAATTCGTTCTTGTTTTTACGCTACCAAAATCCGGTGACTTCTTAATTTTTTTATGAAAATCTCGAATGTTTACTGACCATATCAGAGGTTTGGTCCGAAATGACACATGTTTTACACATCCTGTAATTTTTTTCAACTCGATCTGAACCTCCATTCGTTCGCAATGAGGAAAAAGAGAAGAGGAAAAAATATTCGAGAAAAACGCGTTTAAAGTTTCTGGGCAAAGGCGACGCTATAGGTTGCCGCTTGACATTTTTAGCTGCCAAATCTACAATTTTGCGAATTTTATTATGAACCAAGGGGCATTTTATTCAGAAAGGATAGTACTTTCGGAAAATTCTTATCGCGAACAACTTGATTTTTTCTCCGACTCAGTAGATAAGATCCGTTCAAAGCTTTTACGTCTGTTGCATTGAGTGTGTCACATTGTATATTAATGCTTACTTTTTCTATCTTTCTTTCTTTATAGGCGTTCGTTTCTCTACCTCATTTTGTATTCAATTGTACCAAAGGGTTGTAACCCGATTATTGTAATTAATAATAATAATAATAATAATAATAAAATGCAATAAAAAAATCGATATTTCGACTGCCTAGTCCCCTTAAGCGGGTAGTGCACTATTCCAGCTTCAAGAAATCGATTTTTTTACTGATTCTAAAAGTCTTATCCTTTATGAACATTTTAAATAAAATGTCATGAAGAAATTCAAATAATTGTAGAAATTATAGCAGCGAATGTAATTGAGTGCACCGTCGAGTAACGACCTCCCAGACCGGTATTGGCATAAGGGATTTAACTTTGAAGCCTTTCTCTCGAAACACAATTTTCAGACACGGTGTTCATCATAACTCTTGAACCACTGAATATTTTCACTTGAAATTTTTACTGGACGTGTAGAATTACTTCCTGTACAGAGTGTAATTCCCGCATCAACATTGAATGTTTGTGAAACATTTTATAACCGTTTAAAGGCGATTTTTTCCGCAACAATGTGTGAAAAAATTGATTCGTGTGTAACTTCCACAATTTTTGGTCAAATTCATCGGCAAAGGTTCACCCTGTAGATTTTGGTGTATAAAGTACTCACCCAAAAGCAATTTGCTTTCAGATGAGTGGCTCACCTGCATCGATGTACACCACCTGCAGTGACGCGCCAAACAGGGCTATCTTCAACGATTAATAACTTGGACAATTTTACATATTCCAACGATTCATTTTTTGTAATTACTCGCCAACGTGCCCGCGATATATTGCGAAAAGCACGGCTTTTACGATTGTTTGCTATCAAAGTAATTTAGCTTCAAAGAAACTAACGATTTTATATATCCAATAACCCACTAACTCCGTAAGATGAAACAGCCAAAAAATAAACACACGCTCACAGACAACCAAAAACGAACTCGCACTCCGTCCAACGTGTGCGCAATTCTTTAAACATGAAATAAAGACTCGTAAATCCGCGTGAAACAATTGGTTAAATTACAGCCCTGACCGAGCCCAGAGCCGGCTGACAATGCTCCGGCGAGAAAGAAAGCAACGCGCGAGTTCTGCTTACGTTAGTCTCGGGTCCGTTATAAATTCGCGCGTAATAGAAGGCGAGAAGGGAATGAGCCTGTAAACCGAAACGGCCATCGAACAAAAGCGCGCGGGTCCGTGCTCCACCCTCGACTCGATGAGAATCGAGAGGCGATTTCGACCTCGGTGGGGCGCGAGCCGCGAAGGCACGGCTAGTGCAAACACGGAAGAAAGGGGGCGAGAGGTCGGAATAGTGGAAAGAGATTTATATGGACTTCTATGGGATTGTCACCGTTCCGTCCGCCGTGAATTAAACATTCCCATCGGCTTCCAGCAGGCCAGGCGGCCGATATTTTTCAAATTCGGCAGTCCCGCCTCAAATATTTGACTGTGTACCTTCCATTGCCAAGATTCCTGTTGACACGGCCGCCGGCCGATCGGCGGTGTCAGTTTTGTCTTTCGCGAAATTATTCACGACGCCATCCTCTCCATTCGGCGTCGCCGAGATCGATGTATCGATCCCGCGGCCGGGGACGGGCACAATCGCCACTTCCACCACACCCCCGGGGGCCATTCCGAAAAATAAACGAGCCCGGTCTATGGATGTATTATTTGATGTTCGGTATCAATGAAACGTTCCGACAGAAATGGCAGCGCGTCCCCGCGTGCATAGCTAGCTACGGGAACGGGGAGAAATTCTTTCGCCGCTCTGTCTCTTTATTCGAAGAGAACAAATTACGCGGAACAGACGCTTAACAATTTCAGCGATCTACGAATTTCATTTGGATTAGTTTCCCCTGCACATTTCCACCGCGGAATATCGCGGATGGAGCTTCTATCGAGCAAAAGGATTCTCAATCAGACATGCTTTTCCTGTTTCCTTCCAATAATATTGGGGCTACTTTGCCAGCAATTGTGCCGCCGATTATTCCACGGTTTACATAGCGCATGTGGCCCACTATGGTGCGTGAAGGCCGATATTAATAGCGAAGCTGCTCGGCCAAATGATTCCGTGGAATCGGCACAAACGGACGGATACCTGGTCGGCGAGCACGTAGAAGTCGAAAATATATGTACACGTGTAGATAGAAACGTACAAGTATATAGATATATAAATATGGATAGGAGGGTGCGCGAGGGTAGCCTAGTGAGGCTGATCGAGCAGGAGATTCAAAGGGGGAGGGGATCACAGCGTGGGGAATTGATTTTAGCGCCGGGCTTTGTGAAATGAAACCTGGCCGAGCCATCCCCATTAACAACGATAAAAATAATCCAATCCGACGTTTGTTTGATCTATCAACGCCTATATTTCGCCCGCGCTCTATGCGGCTGATTACGGTCCTTCTCGATTTCAATGACGCTTTCACCGATTTCTAATTGATTTCTAGCACTCGCCCGTACTAGCGATTGCAGTTGGTTTTCACTGGAGCCTTGTATAAAAAGAATTACTTTGAAATATTTCATTTCATACGCAGTTAAAATTACTCTATCCTAGATATCTCGTAGATATTCAAAACAGTCGTGTCTCAACGTTATCCAGCATCCAAGTTAACGATCTAACATTCAACAAGAAGGAAACTCGCAGCTGGAATCGTAATTTCGTAATTAATTTACTCTCCCCGAAAGATACATCGTCGAGTCTGTTTACATGTCGGCAGATTTTCAGCGCAGACAGGTTACGTACATCGAAACGACCTCGTTACGATACCTCGGCGAAGAAGGGGGAGGTTGCAGCGGCGATAGAACGGGGCGAAGGTATGTAAAGGGCGAGAGAAGCACACTCGAGAAAGTCTGGACCGGCAATTATCGTAATTACACAATTATTATAATTGGCCGGTCCCTTAATTTACGCGTATGCTAATAGGGGCGCGTGGCCCGCGAGCCCACCCACCAGCCCGCAGCCTATGAATTATTAATTGAAACTATAAGTCCAGCCGACCAGTGATTATTTATTAAAGACCAAACCCTCGGAGCGGCTAAACTCGTCCCGGTGGCAACGGCAGATCGAGGAAACGGAGCCCGGGGCGAGCTCAGAAGGAAAGTTGCCCGCGCAATGATTGTAAATTCCATTTGAATCTTCCCCGTCGCCCGATCGACGGGCAATTTGCGATTCTCGAGCCGATGTTATCGTAAATCCGCCGCCCGCACCGTGAGAACGGAGCAACAGCTTTCACTGGTAATTCGATGCGAGAGCTTATCCCGCGTGCGATTTATTAGAGGAGTCGGATTGTTCCTGGCTTCGATCTTGCAACCGGTTTGTTCGATCGTGCGTCCCGTAAATTTCGTTGTCTCTCGCGATCCTTCTATTTGGAGTAAAAACCGCGCGACTGGGTCGATGAAGCGAAACTTCACTATCTACTCGGCGGAGGGAATTCGCAGAAAGACGCTGGTAATCGTAGCGAAAGTAACGTGTAAACAGGGCGAACGGTAATACTATGACGGGCGGGCGATATCCCGCAGCGTGCCGCGATCACGTGGTCTTAGTTTCGTGAATAATGGCCCAATTAGGAAATAATAATACGTCTCTTCCCGCGCCGCGGCTCTGAGTTAGAGTTGCGAGTCTCGAGTGGTGTGCGGCCTCTCATTATGATGCCTCACAAAGGAGCCTCGGAAACGTAGAAAGACCAAGGGTGCAGCGACGACTGAGGGGGGGAACGCCGCTCGCCGACCAAGAATAATTAGCAATTCTTAATTACCAGTCAATTACAATCCTCGGGCCGCGAGGGCTTCTTGCCAGCGAGTTTACGTGGCGTGGCTCGCTACAATCGAGCTTTTCTGACTCGAGTAATCGCTAATTAATTAATTAACGAATAGACGATCGCGAAGTTCTTGGCGAAGTTTAGGGCTAAGGGAAATCTCTGACGATATTGTTGGACTTCTTCCGGAGGAATGGGGGAATAATGATGGACCTCTATGTTCGTTTATCGAGCGTGGATTTTATTGTTTGAAGATGGGACGCGATCAGAGGATAGAACAGTCAGCTTCTTTCGCGATCGTAAACGCGGGAAGAATTTTCCGCGAAGTTTCACGGCGAGATAACGCGGGCTAATTCGTCGAGAGGAAGGAGGGTGCGCGGGGGAACGAGGTGGAAAGTAGCGAAAAGATCGCGCGCGGATGGCAAACCGGCGAGGAACTCGCGCGAGGAGATGAACAAGACAGACGGACGAGTCCAATGAATCGCGACGGATGGACGTGCACTGTGCAGTTCCTAAATTTTCCGGGGGTTCGTTTTATTCCACATCTCATCGCGGAGGAAATTGGGTTAACGATATCGATTAATAAAAAGATATGGAGGATCCAGAGAGGGGCGCGTGACGCGAGTGGTCAGGAAGACGTGGAAGATGGAGGGTGGAAATGCGTGGGATATTTAAAGTTTAAACAGAAAAGAGATGTGCACGGGCGGAGGGAAGCGCGGGTGGAGGAAAATAACGGGAGAAATTTCGAAACGCGACGTTCGAGTCTGACTGCCGTAGGAACGAAGGTACGAACGTACGAACGTACGAACGAACGAGCTATTCGTTCCATGGAAACCTAATTTGAGCGTGCGCCTTACCTCCACATGCAGCCGCGTACCTACACCTCTATACATCTGGATACCCTCCGTCATTGCCGCAGCCTTAATTAAACGGCGTTCCACGGATAATTAGCAATGAGTTTCGCTACTTTTGCCGCGTGCGGCCCCGAGATCCACTTCATAGACAATCGGGGTCGTGAGAACACCGAGGCAGTCATTCAAATACGAACGCCCGCGCTTATGACTCGAGCCGCTAATTATATTTGCAATTAACCCCGGAGCGTGCGCCTCGGCGGGAGCGAGAGGGACAGAGGGGGATAGGGGGCGGCAGCGGGCGGGAGGAGTGAAGGAGCGAAGGAGAGAAAGACGAGGAGGAGGAGATCCGGCGGGCAAGAGGGAGAGACAGAGAGAGAGAGAGAGACCCACCCTCCCAGCTTAATGTCTCGCGCACGAATTCCAGTTTACGATTGCAAATGAGAGCCGACCCCCATTGTGTCTCGAATTAAGCAAGTATGGCGGGCAAGTAAGTAAGTAATTAGTCCCCCAAGCGTGCGTACGTTTATGCACGCGCGTCTCGGAGTTAATTAGCCGGATTGTATTCCGGGGCAGCGTTATGAATTGCGATTGAATTATGGACATTGATTGCGAATGCTTACCGCTGTAACAGCGGCTTACAAGCCGTACGACCGTTCCCTTCTAACTTCCTGCAATCTGGTTTACGGCGAAATCACGAGTCCCTCGCCGGTACAGCTGGATAAGCGGGGCCTGACAAAGGGTCGAGTAACTTTATCACCTTGCCGTCTACCATCAAAATGCGATTATACGCCGGAGCAGGAAAGGAGCCGCGAGGACAGATATTCCTCCAATTAACACGCCACTCACGGATCAACCGATAATATCCAGCTAATGTGACGATTTCGTGCGCTACCGTCGCGCCGCCGCCGCCGGTCGAAGTTAAGTTGAGTAACCAGCTCGCCTTGCAGCAAAGTCAACACAGCCAACGTATTTTCGCGAGACAAAGGAGGAAATATTCCCGTAAGCGCGCACCTACCTTCATTGGCCGGGTTATAATAAAGGCCGCGGCAGTGTTGGCGGACGGTGGAAAGCGGAGGTGAATTACAAGAATTTTATAACAAACGGATGTTCCAAAGTGATTCGTGCGTTCGTAATTTTAACGTGAGTGCGAACGGGGCCCCCACCCGGCCAAGCCGGCCAGGAAAATTGTGTTTAAAAAGACACTCCGTGCAAGCAGAACGCCATAAGGGTAGGCAAACATTTACAGTACCTAACCGCCTACGCGAGGATACCTGGTGTCCCATTAGCATCCATCCGAGGGAGGATGTATTTAGCCGAGGGAACGTCGGACGCCCGAACTTTCGAATTGCATTGCAGATCAAAGGCACTCCTGTATATGCGTTCGCTGCACTCCGTAAGTATAATATTGGACGGAAGAAAATATTTTAATTATCCCCGCGGCTTAGAGGGCTTTCCAAGTAATCGCCGGGGCACGGCGAGTGCCCACAGCGATCGCGGTTATTACAGGCCATCGATATATGCGAAGAATGATATAAGATCCCTTTGATTCACCGCCACACGCAAATCTCGCGCCCGGCCATTACCGTTTCATTCCCTGCCAGCTGAAAACCGCGTTACGTTCGAACATTACGCGAGCCGTGGTTAAAGAGCATCATTCCACCCGAGCACGATCCTCTGTGTACCAAAAGAATTTCTTTTACAATTCCACATGTTCTCCGCGCGGAATCATCGTTTCTCTAATTCCACCGCGATCTCCGCGGTACACCCTGTACATACGAAGATATCGAAGTCTAGGAAGCACTGGCCAAGAACGAATGTATCGTTAATGCGCAACCGTGGAGGAACTTAAGGGGGAGCCTTATTTAGGACGCTGGGAATAAGGTGATCCTTGGGAATTTTTTTCTAAGAAACTGTTGAGCAGATCTTTTCCATACTTTCTGGGTATTTTAGTTCACATTCAAACAGTAAAAAGTAATTTTTATGTTACAAAGTGTTCGGTAGAAATTAAGATATGTAAAGATATTCGTTAGGACTCGCGCGCCGGTGTTGCAAATTAGCGATTGTAATGGTGGCCCCAATTCTTCCCTGAAATAAAAAAATCAAGGATTTTCTTATTTCTAGTATACTTACATTGTCGATGAACCTAACAAACGAAAAAAAGTTAAAAGTTGGCAAATTGGTGCGGCTTCAAAGAAAAAGTTACAAGATATTTCTTACTATTTTTGAAAAAAGGGTTGTTCAATTCAATTTATTTATCAATGTCTCAGGTTCATCGACAATGTAATTATATTAAAAATAAGAAGATCCTTGGTTTTCTTATATCAGGGAAGAATTAAGACCTCCAACATAATTGTAAATTTGCAACTCCGGCGCTCGAGTCCTAACGAACATCTTCATATATCTCCATTTCTACCGAACACTTTGTAACGTAAAAATTAATTTTTATTGTTTGAATGTGAACTAAAATACCCTGAAAGTTTGGAACAGATCCGCTCAACAGTTTCTTAGAAAAAAATTTGCAAGAATTACCTTATTCCTAGCGTCCTAAATAGGGCTCTCCTCTTAAGGGGATAGTGGCCTATTGGATATGTAAAATCGGTAGTTTCTTTGACGCTAAATTAGTTTGATACCAAACAATCGTTATAGTCGTACCTTTGACAATCTATTGTGGGCACGTTTGCAAATATTTACAAAAAACAAAATCTTCGGAATGTATAAAATTGTCAAAGTTATTAATCGTTAAAAATAGTCCTGTACGACGCGCCGCTGCAGGTGGTGTACATCGATTCAGGCCAACCAATCATCTCAAAGCAAAATGCTTTGAGGTGATTATTCTATACACAAATATCTACATTGTGGAAACTTGCCGATGATTTTGAATAAAAATTGTGGAAGTTACACGCGAATCAATTTTTTCCACATTTTTACGGGGAAAAATCGTCTTTAATCAGTTATAAATAGTTTCACAAACATCCAATGTTGATGCAGAATTTCTACACGATAGAGAATGGAATTATACAGCTCCAGTTAAAATTTCAAGTGAAAATATCCATTGGTTCCAGAGTTATGATGTACACAGTTTCTGAAAACGTTGTTTCGAGAAAACCGGCGTCAAAGTTGGGAGGCCGTTACTCGGCGATGCACTCAATTGCGTTCGCTGCTATAACTTCGACAATTATTTGAATTTCTTCATGAAATTTTGTTTAAAATTTGCATAAAGGATAAGACTTTCAGAATCAGTGAAAAAATCAATTTCTTGACGCTGAAATAGTGCACTACCCCCTTAATCAACACCCTGTGCAATTACACATGAGGCCTGTGAATCAAGCCTAACGATTCTCAAAATTGCTATGGAGTTAGCGATTAACGAGTGATCACGAGCCTCTTTCTTCCGCTCGAGCGTAAAGTACCGATGGTGCAGGTGCAGCGAAACTTTTGATCGATAGTGTATGCAGATATATCACCATTCGTCGCAGGCGTTCAGCCGTTGTGAAATGAACAAAGGTAGGTAAATTCTGGCCGACTAATGTGTCTACCTCCACCTTTCACTCTCCCTCTCCTTTCCCCGCTCTGTGTACGTGTACACACACGCGCTCGTGTGCACACTCTTTCACTCCCTCGTTCTTCTTGTCGATTACCCTCGTCCTCCTTTCTCCCTCTCCCTCTCTCATTTGCATCTCTCTTCCTCCCGGCAACCCTCTTCATTTCTCCGCCACGGCCACTTAGAGGCACTTAACCTGTTTGCTGAAAATATTAAGCGCCGACAAATATCGTAAAATAGAACAAATTCGTGTCGAGTGCTTTCGCGTGTGACTGGCTGGCGCGAGTCTCTTTGTGGAAAGAGATTTTTTTTAAGCGACACGGGTACCTTCCACCCTTTTAAACTTTCGACCTAGCCCAACCGGCCGACGCGATTATATAGAAACGCAGACGCCGCGGACGGCTATGATATACGCATTAAACCGTTTTAAAGGGGACAGCGTGGCGAATTAATTTACAGGACGGAAACCGTTCCGAGAATCTGGTTAAGTGGCCGACCAGTTCCAAAGCTGAAACTGCGCCGAAATCCGAATGTTCGAAGGTCCCTCTTCAGCGGAATAAACAGCCCTACTAGCGCACCAACCGTGGAATATTCCAATACAATGTTCTATTTCTGAAACCTGTGGAATATTCCGAAATTCAATCGCAGCCACCTAAGCGTCTTTAACTTCCTTCCCTTTAAACGATCGCATCGCTCGAATTTTTCGGCAATTCGGAGCACGTGAACTTCGCCAACTGTCCTATAAACGGGAATGTAACAGGGAAATTGCAGAGTTCCTTGCCACGCAACAGCTCCGACAATACCGTGACGACAATAAGGGTGTAAGCCGCTTATCCTGCTATTGACATATAATATTCCTGCTCCCCGCCCCCAAGAACATAGAACCACATCCATTTGTGGCGAGATCCCGGCTGAGTTGCCTGCGTGCACCGGGTCTCTCATCCATTCCGCGTACCTGAAACGTATTCGTGGTCCCTTCCCTCTTGTAGATAACGTACGCGCCGGAGACCCGCCGCGGCAAACATATTTTTATTATTCAAAAGCAAACAAGACTAGAACTCGAGGCGGCGGGGGAGCGGAGTGATGGGACCGAAAAGAGCGAGCGGGAAAATGTTTGCCCGAGGTTAGAACAGTCGCGGGGAAAGTGTAGAAAATACGGAGCCGGCAAGGAAGAACGATCTAACGAGAGAAGCAACTTCGTGGCCCTTCTCTTCCACGAAGGGCGCGCAATCCAATGTATACAGACTCTTAGCGATTCGGTCCTAACAGATTTTTTTAACCACATCGACACGCTGCCCTTTCGACTATTAAATCTCTTTGTCCGCGCTGCCAAGGGCTATTTACGATCGATGCGAGCGCGAAATACGTTCCGCGGGGGCTCTTGAAACGCGCCGGGACGTTCGTAAATTCGCCGGGCATTGCGATCAAGATCCCCGTGATTTAAGCGGACTGCATGTTAGATTTGTGGCGGACGAAGTGCGACAAATATTGCTCCCATCGACGCGAGTTGTACAAAGGGGTTGGAGCCCGGTGGTCGGGGTAGGAATTAATCGCCGGCATAAAGTAAGAATTTGACATTTATTACGGGAAGAACGTGAGTCCCGCGTTTTATTTCGTGGCTGGCTTCACCTTTTCCGCCGACATTATTCATACATGAAGTCGGCTCGACCGTCGGACATTGGGGGACCAAGGGACACTCAATTATATGCCTGATCCAGCAGCGCGGAGGAGCAGCTAAGCGTATATCGTCACTGTCGATAACGCTGAATATGTTCGTTCACTTATTCTGGAGAAGAAGGTGTTTTATGGAGGAACGGAGAGAGATTCGTTCTTGTGATGCTTGCAGGTGAATCAGAAAACAACAGACTTTCACCGTGTACAGCAGGCACAAAGCTCTTTCCATTATTTCCAGTAAAATGAAAATCTCCGTCGGCCCCCGGCTGCCTGGCGCGGGTAATAAATCTACCTTAGCGATGTTTAATAATACCCCATTAACGACGCTTCAATCTGCCGCAAGTTTCCTCACTTTGTTGTTTAACACTATCCGTGGCGGCCCTCACTGCTTAATTAGCGAAAACTGTATCGGCTGTATCGCGTTTCCGGCTGTAAGTTGTAGCCCGCGCATTAATTAACGGCCGGCGTAACTATTTCGATAAATACGCCCTCTCTCCGGGCGGAAATAAATTTCAGGCTTCATTAAGGCGGCGATTTAATTAAAAACAAATTTGCTCGGTCCGTTTGCGCTGGGGAGAAGGGGAGATGCTGGGTTCTGTTTGAAGAAACTCGAGCGATCTTCAAGTATCTTTGGTGGATCGGTTTGTCGATGGGGCTTGGTGAAATTCTGATACCTTCTTTCCTATCTACGCGTTACATCATATGTTACTGTTATCGATATTGCGAACACGAAGTTTGCAAACATGAAAGCCTAATGTGACCCCCAAGTGAAGGAGAAAGCGGTTAAATTCCGAAGGAGTTGGTTAAACGAAATCTTTTGCAACCAAATTTGAATGCAAAACGTCAACTAAATAATTCTAATAATTTCTAAAAAATTGTATTATGCTGTTTTGTTGATATTAGTGAAATGTGTAGTAAATGTTCACAACAGAAAATGACACTGAACAGTATAATCTTATATTTCCGACCTTTCCGTTCCTTTATGTCTCTCCACTAAACTTTACGGCTCCTTTTCATACTCTTCTGCTTTTTACTATAACTCCCTACTATCCGAAATTCGCTCTATAACGTCTTTCACATCCTTCAAACATGCAGCGACATTATTTTTTACTAATCAGCAATAAGAACCTAATTTCTTAATATTATTACTCTTGTACTCTTGTTATTATTGTTTTAAACGCATATGATGTTAATTCCTACTCTAGATTACGCTATTTGGCTGTCAACATTTGCTTTCTGTGTACACTATTAGTGTTAGATTTAGGTAGCTTTAAATGGTAAGGTTATTAGCAGCTAACAGCTGTACCTCGCCTTTTGCACACCTCTACTGTCATAAGTGCTATTCATGTTTATCTTTTCTTTCTTCACCTTCTCGCTTCTTATATGTTTTCTCTTGTAAAGTGTGTTGTGCAATAAAGAATTATTATATATTAAGTATCATACAAAGCGCAACTTCTACTAAAAAAACTTCACCCCACTAGCTAGCGAACAACACCGCCCATAACTAAATATTCATTACTCACATACGCACACATCGAGCTATCATGCAACAAGCATGTAACCGCCATGCTGTCTACACCTATCCTGCCAGCTGGATCATGGACAGGGTGGCGGAAAAGCTGCGTAAGGTCGACGCGGCTAGCGAGTTGGCGCGATAACAACTGAACAACGTGGGCCGGCAAAACGATTTCGCGGCAGCGCAAGGTGTTCCCGATCGGCAGACGCATGTGCATTCGCTGCACAGAGGACGGTATCAGCCAAACATGAGGGAAGACAGTTCGTGTGGCCCAGGCGATATTTCCCCGGTGGGAATCGACAGGTGTCCCCCGGGGGTGGGTAGCCCCTCTAAGTACTGCTTACCGGGGAATTATGTCTGTCACGTCTGTCCGTTTGCCCGATTCATTTCACGTCGTCCGTCCTCCTTCACCTTCCGCTACCCCCGCCGCGTTTCGATTGAAGTTGGCTTATGGCAGCCGAGCGTGTCAGAACGCAAATGCCGCCTCAATGCTCCCGTCTACGCTCCACAACTCTACACCTCCGGCGTCTCGCGAGCGAGAGCTTTCCCGCCCGCGACAGACCTATTCCCAAGTTTTTCAATCGGGCCGCGATAGGGATCCCATTCATCGGGACAACGCGACGCTGTAACGGGCGGCGGGGCGATGTCTCGCGACTGGGACGCTTTCCGCGCCCCTTTGAGAGATGAACGAAGCGAACGTGATCGCGTTTGCGAAAGCACGAGGCGAGGATCTAATGAAACGGAACGCCGACGATGGTAGAAACACACGAACTCCATCTTCGACACGCTGAAGGGAACGCTAACACTTTAGATGGTGCTGGCGCGTTTTCGCGAGATGTTTGAAGCCAAAGGGACATCTTTCAAAACCTTGAAAAATTGCATACTTTGTTCCAACGATTCCGTCGGGATTGGTATTATCGAGAAGTCAAATGAACACGCGCGCCAACGAAATGATCCAAAAGCCCCTCGGTTGTGAATTATTAAAAATTCACATTTTACAGCCACGATTCTAATCGATTTAAACGACCGAACGCACATGGACGGTTCACGGTCCGATCGGCGCTGACGGGATACCGATTACGGGGCACATAATAAAATAAAATGCCCCGAGCGGGCGAAATACGGCGGAACAGGGTGCAGCGGGGCGGATGCAAAAACGATTCGAAAACGGTGGCGAAACCACGATACATACAAATCGATCGTCTTCCTTCCGGACGCTGGGGAGGTTTGGTTCATGACCCCTCGCGCCGGTAAAATCGGGGCGGGCGCGCGCGGCGCCCGGCATATTTCCTGATTTCCAGTTCATTTGCCGTCACAAAGCGCGAGCCAACCCCCGTGACAATACCAGCGCGGCCGCCGCGTCCGAACGCGATCGTTGTCGCGATCGGCGGCCCCATGACCTTCCCCAAGTGTCGGTCGAAATGTCGAAATGCGTTTTTTATTGAATTTTAAGCACCCATGAAATATCCACCGATCGTGTTTCGCCGATAGAGCGAAGAGCCCACGGTTCCCAAGCGAGGTATCGGCGAGCGCCAATCCGCGGAATGGAACGTGTGTAAAAACAACGGGTACAGGGCAGTCTTTGTGTAACAGTATCCGTGCGCCGAAGGCACGAGCGTAAAAGCGTGCAGCGTGTCACAAAGAATGCCTCTGTGCAATCTCTGTTTGATCAAATTGAGCGAAAAAAGCGTCGGGCGAGCGGGGGGGTATTAATACTCGATCGAGACCCGGGCGACTTTGATTCTGCGCCGCCAGTGGAAAGTGTCGCGCGGCGAGTATTTTTCGGCGGAAGCAGGAGCCGAGGTTCGAGGTATCGAACGGCAGCGTTCATTAATCATAACGAAGAGGAACGAACGTGGATATTAATTTTTGCACGGATCGGCGCGGGACAGGCCGGGGACTTAATAACAATATCGGTGGAAACGGAACCGTGGCGAACGCGAATGCTATTTCTGTAACAGAGTCAAGCCAAAGTGGATAGGGGGCGATGGGAACAGAGGCGGATGGTTATTCATTTTTATGAAGCCCGGCTCGGCGAAAAATTCCCAATAAAACGCTGCCGCGCCGCGTCGCCCTCCCATGGAACAATAAACAAGTCGATATTACTGATCATTATTGTTTAGTCGAAATCAAACAGAGCGGACGGAGGCGATTTATTCCACTCTGTTCCGGCCTCTGTCGCTCTTTCGCCATATTTTTTTTCCTACCGCGAAAGGGCAGAAATCAACGCGGCGCGATCAAAGGCTGCGGCCAGTTCCTCGCGTGCACGGCAATAATTGAAAACCTGATCACCGAAGGCAAAATCTCATGCGTGAAATTCTTTGTGTCCGCTTGTTTTTTCTCCCCGCTTCTGTTTTGTTCCGTACGCGTCACAGGAAAATTTCGCCATTCAGAGATTTGCGGGGGCGTGCGCGATAGTTTTCAAAACGAATCGCCTTTAATCTTCGCGTTCAACCGAAATATTTAGTTGCCCGGCGGCGGAGCTGTGCGACTGTCGATTCATTAAGTGAATCAGTTTGATAACTGACAACCAGGCTTTTCACGATTCTACATTTCCTGTAGATATCTATAGGGGCAGTGTATAGTTAACGTAATACACCTCTCAATGCTAAAAACAATTGCTGAAAGGAGCAAGAACCCGTCTTGTCTACAATGAAGGCGAAGCGAGCCAGCGAGGGGTGCAAAGGAGTGAGGGATTACGGGGAAAGAAGAACGAGGCGATCTGATTCGTTTAATTTGCATCGAATCGGCCCGTTGCGTTAAAGCAGGCCAGATAAGAAAGGATTTGGCTAGGTCGCCATTAATTCTCATCTTCGGACCCTACCGATAGCAACCCTCCCCGTTCCATCCTCGTTCTTTTCCGACGTGACGGCAGTTTAGTCGTCACTTAGTTAGTTACTCGCTTACTTACGTTCCTTAGACCACTTACTTTAATCGGGCGCTCGTTCTGCGCCGCTTCAACCCGATTTCCACTTGTTTTTACGCCTTATCCCTTAAGGCTAATTCATTAATTAATTCCGTTAGTCCCCGTGCTCGCCCGGTTCTTCGTGTTCCGCGTCCGCCTCCTCCTGGAAACTCCCGCGAACCTCTTCGTAGCACGGCTGGGTGCTCACTAATTAAAGTAATTACTAAATAAATTGCAATTACACTAATGGATCGGGCACGACGACGGATACAGTCATCGGGAACTGTCGTCGAACTTTTCCAGGGGGGGGATGAGCGGGGGATAGGGGGTTATGTTGCCGATTTACGCGTCTTCCATCCCTGCGCGCCTCCCACGTCGATATTTGGATTCAAACGCGATTGTTCAGCCTTATCGGGGTGTGTTGGAGAACGGTTTTGATCGAGTCTACGCGGCGATTCGGAAATCGAGGGTTTTAAGTTTAAAATTCACCTTGGGGTTAGTGTTTCTTCTCCAGAATTCGTTCTCGAAAAATCGAAAAATTTTATAATTGCTTATTTCTTATTTCTCGAGAAAGTTAAGCCTAGGAAATCGCGAATGTATAAACATATTTACAATTTATAATAAATGTTATTAGTAACATTAGAACTTGTATGAATTACAACAGAAAATCTCAGTAGAGAAGATTCGATATTATTCACTGGTGAAGGTGCTCTTAAAGTCCTATTTAAGAGTTTAGAAAAATGGTATGCCTACTGAAATAAGTAATGAGTTTCTTATAACTATTAAAGAAGAAATATCGAAAAGAAGAGACAAAACTATTGCATCCTTTATACAGAATCTCTTCAAAAAATTCAAAAGACGCTTTTTTCATTTAATATCCATATTTGTCACAAAAAGAAGAAATAGATTAAACAACTATTTTAAAACAAGAAAGTAATGTTTCGCTTTGCATAAATTTTGTATTAAATAAATAAATTTACAAATTATACTTAATATCTGTTTTTTCATTTATACGAGTTTTGTGCAAATTAGATAGGAAATGAACAATCAGTTAAAGTTTTCTTGTGTTTGTGATAAACATTATCAACATCATTCCAAAAATTTAAATTTTGTGATATTTTTTTAATTTCTCGAGAATTCTCAAGAAGTACGATCTGATTTCTGATTTCTCGAGAAAGAAAAAATATCGAGAAATGAGGAACACTAAGAAGCACTTTGAGTAATAATGTGATCTCCGCAGGGAAACGATGGGAAATAGAAATTGAAATTAACAGCGAGAGACGTATTCGTTCAGCATACTTTCTATGAATAAGTTGATTACTTAATAGCTAGTAAAAGTGGTATAATTAAAAGTGTTTTACTGTGTCAAGTTTAGCCTCTTAATATCTCGAATAAATAACGACACGTAACGACACATGAAACGATTCCCCGGATTTGATTAAAGCCACAGAAGCGCGCAACTATAGACTGATTCTGGCCGCGCGCAGATTTATACCGTCTGGCATTTAAACGAGCGCAGAAAATGAGGCGAAATACGGATTTCATTAGCGAAATAAAATCGCTGGACGTGATTGACTGAAAAGCTACTGGGAAAGACATCGGATATTTCATTACGACCCGGCCCGACTGACGTCAATTATGCAAATTATGGGCGTCCGCGAAGGATCGGAGAGGAAGGCTGGGGCTGTATTTGTCAGCTTTTCTTTCACTGAAATTTTTGTTGGCTAACCCCATAGCTGGCCGTTTTCACTCTGGACTCTCATCAACAAAACGGCACCGCTGCCTCTCGCTGTCTTATAAAGTATACAATTCGTTGATATCAGAAAGGTGAAATGATAGGACTACTTAGGGTAGTTTGGGGAGAGATGCCGCACTGGGAGAGACGCCGCACCTTCGGTATTTCAGAGTTATCGGTAATAAATTACACCACTGTCGATTTTATTTGCTTTACGCTGCTAGTTTTGGTTAGATTAATAAGCGAGAACGTGCTTCTATTATTACTTTGAAATATTTTTCTATATTTTTAGGTAAGCCTACCGCGTTTTGCGTCAACAGTTATGCGTCAAGTTTATTTTTGCTATCGTAGTAATTCAAAATTCATAGTTTTTCGTGATATAACTTTTGTAATACGTTAAAGGAACTCTGTGGAATATTTCTCAGCCAGAATAGGTCACATTCGACATAGCACTTAGAAATACGAAAGTACGGCGTCTCTCCCGGGCATTTTCAAAAATGTTTCAAAATAGATACCGTGATATCTCAAGGCAAATTATTTATTTTTTTTATGACAAATCTGATAATCCAAACATATTTGTAGGCTTTTTACTCTTTTTTCACATTTTATTTTTATTTTATGTGTAATGAATGTATAAGGAAGAAGAAAAGACAATTAAGTTTGAAAAAGCAGAAATAATATCTGTACCTATTTATTTTTCCAATTTTATTGTATTTTATAACTGCATAAATTAAAAAAATGTTTCATTTTACTTTGCTTTTACTACTCTTTTAAATAAAAAGTTAAAATTAATAAGTTTAAATGGAAAATTAAACGACTTTCAAAATGCGCCACCACTCCCACGTGTGCAGCGTCTCTCCCAAAAAGAGAATGTTTTATTTCCAATTTTTTGAGGGTGACAGATATTAAAATTTTGATTTTCTTTAATGCTAGTAGCAGGACAAGATGTTCAACTAATAATATGTATCCTTGGATAAAATTTTCATTGCAAAATTTAGACACGGTGACAATTTTGCGTAAGGTGCGGCAACTCTCCCACAATTACCCTAATAGATGATTTAAGAATATTAAACGTACAAGCAGATCACTTTGCATTCGAATGTATAATGAAACGGGAATCGAGGAAGACCTAGAAGACGCGAGGAAGACACGTAACACGATTACCCCCTGTTACCGATACCCGTGCGTAGCAGCCACCCCTTCGCTCGAGTTATTAAACGAGGACTCGCGGAGGGGCGAATCCCCATCGAACGGTCAGCAGCGACGTTTCGACGTTTCCAACTGCCCCGAAGGGAGGCACCATAAAAGTTTCACGTCCCTCGATTTCGACCAATTCCAAAGATCTCCGCGCAACCCTCCAGCTCCGCGCGTCTCGACCCTGCTTAACCCCGCGTCACACATCGCCGCGCACGTTTAATCGAAGAAGAAACCTCGTGCATTCCGCCGTTAAAATCAACCGAGAAATGAATGTGCCCCACCAGCTTTGGAAGAGGTTCGTCGCTCGCCCGGGTCATAGCTCCAGCAAATTCGAAAGTGAGCCTCGAGCTAATTTCGTGGAAAATCGCGGGCCACTCGATCCCTCATCCGAGATGGACGGTTACCATGCACTCGTCATTCTGGACGGATCAATCGGACTCCAGCGAGGTGGGCGAGAAGGGTAAACCGACCGAGTGACATAACGCTTGTCAAAGTCCATCCCCCTCTTCCTTGGTATTTAACAACTTTCGAAATCGATTACCTTGTGAACTATTACTGGGAGGAGGGAAACCTGTCCAAAACCGTATACTTAAGGTTCTAAGTCCACACGTTTTTAAATAATAATACAAATTAGATAATGAAAACGGTATTTAATAAACGGTTTCGTGAACAACACAAAATAACAAAAGTACCGTTAAGGAACTAGTTTTTGATCAGTTTAGGGAGTTTCCCGCTTTAATATTTATTTTTAACCTAATAAAACTTTCAACCATAGACTTTTTTTTATACTAAAAGATGAATTAATGTTTACACTTTAAGGAAAAATTTTAAAAAGTTGAAAATAAGTATAATTTAATTATTTATAAGGTTAGGGAATAATAAGGTGATTAGGAACTAGTTTTTGATCATCTGAAAATACATGGGAACTAATTTTTTATCAGGTCAGGAACTAGTTTGAATTATCCTTTTTTATGTTAGTAATTATTTCAAACAATTATTTAAGGACATAAACTGAAAAGAACGATTTATTTCATGAACTGATTGAAAATTAGTGCCTGATCAAGAACTAGTTCCTTAACGGTATAATTGAAAAGTTTAAATAGGGTACTTAATTGAACAATAAAACAAAACCTCTTCTTTTTTCGATTTTGGCCACCCTATGGGGCAAAACCGTATATACTATATACGGTCTAAATTAACAACAGTAGCATTGAAAATCTTCGAGTTCTTCGGATCCCCAGCCAGTGCAATCTTCGTCCATCCACCACATCTTGTACATTGGACCCAATTTTGATCCCATGTTTCGATTGATTATACTCATTATAGTCTTTTTCATATTTTCTGAGTTCCAATCTTGACTGGCAGTGTTTCTTTTATAATTACGGAGCATCTTGCTGACACCTTTAAACAAAAATTGAACACGACTTACTTTACGAACCGTTATTCAGTGTACAGTTTTGCCCCGTACGGTTTTACCCCAAGACGTAAGAACCCACACTTTTGGTTACAGTTAAATATGAAAATGACAACAATCGGCCACGATCATCAAAATGTAATAAAAATAGATACTGTTAATATATATCTTCATGTAACTTACCTTCTAATTACCAGAACACTATATAGTCTACTTGAAGTACAGTCGAAAATAAGATCACAGCACGTAGGAATATAACAAATTTAATAATTAGCTGGAGCGTATGTATTTTGCCACGAGGATCTTTTGACTAAGAGTTCAATATGGCGGAAAACAATTGCCAAACGCGGGTAGGCTTGGTTCATTTGTTTTCAGAAATAAGTACGGTATACGGTTTTGTACAGGCTTTCCCTACGCGAATAGGTTTAGAATGATTCTCTGTGAATTCCAAGAGATATATGCACTCCACTACGCTATCTTTAATTTTTCTGCAGTTGACGAATATATACAGACCGAAGAGATTATTAAAATCGATTGCACGAGAGATTCCTAGTTGCAGGTCGATCGTTTCTAGGGATTACAAATGACTGCTGGCATTCGAGAGGCCCGTCCCACTTCTCCACATAGATTTCGAGTAAAATCGAACACGGGCGCTGCAACGTTCCTAAATTTAGCACGGTTTTTTCACGGGCTCGCGACACGTCTGCAGGTTTTCCCGCCGGGGTGGAAAACAAGGAACGCGGCGGCCGCGGGAAATTTTCGGCGTCGCTGGTAACGGTAGTTGTAGCATCGTGTATTGCATTAGTACGGAGGCATGTTATCATACCTCGGTGATTTTTCTCCATTAGTGGTGTTATTCTCGTACGAGCATTCTGCTAGTCTGACTACACAGGGTCGGCCGCTACTGATTTGTGGCCAGCGCGGCGGCAAAAAACGAGAGCCACCCACTCGCCTTATTTCATCTCTGGCTTCGAAAACGCCGCATTACCGCGTCGAAGCTCCGGATAACGCGTTTTTCAATGAGCGGGACGAAAATCGGAAAGGGCGAAGGGAATCGAACGTTGAGAGGAAATTCTGCTGTTAATCCTCTCTAAATCAGCGGCCCCGTGTGAAGCGAAGTATTAATATTCTATCGAGAAATTGTTAAAGCAGTACGACTCAATCCTCCTTCGAACCGTCTAATAATACAAAAAAAAAGATGGATTAGTTACAGAGACGAAAACAGCGATTCAAACCTCTATGCATATCGAACTTAGCGCACCTACTTGAAATTGTTTTCAAGCCTAAAGCCAAGAAACGACTGAAACGCTCGCAAGCGCCCTGCACAGAGGAGGAGAACGCGGCCCTCGTTTGCTAGCCTGCGCAACGTGATATCGCTTAACGTTCTCCTAATAAATTCAAACAAGCTTTACTACCCGACCTAATACGTGTTCGTAAGCAGGTGTCGTTCGAAGGTTAATTAAAAGCCCGGGACGAAGGACAATTTAGCCGGGCGACACCAGCGCGGCTCCGTGCACCGCGGGCCGGCAAGTACGTTCGCAAATTAACATAAACTTCCATACAGTAGTTCCGTCAAATTGTACCGTTTAATTAAGGTCCCGGATACACATAAATTTTATTCCTGGGAAGGTTGAAGCGCAAAAACGAAGTACGGAAGTGCAGTTAATTAATTATTCCCTTATTACGACAGGGCACACGAGGGAGGGGCGGAGGTGGGAGGGGGAGGAGGTGGGCGAAGGGATAAGAGAGAGGTAGAGGGAACGGGTGCGAGGGTGGACGGGCGCGAGGAGGGACCCTGGAAAAGTGGAGTGAGGGCTAGAAAAGCCGGGGCGCGGTCGTCTCGTTTCTGACTACCTAGCGAAAATTTCGCTAAAGTGCTGCTCATGTGGAAATGACATAATTCGCGTGCGGCAAGGGCAATTGGCAGTAATTAAAGCGGGGCAGAGGGGCAAAGGGGCGGTCGGGGGAGGTCAGCCACGGGGTACAGAGGGCATGAATGAAATTAAGGCGGGTAGCGAAGATGGCCGTTTACACGGGTCCACGTCTGGTCGACTCTCTGTGCCGCGACAATAAAACGAATTTGCATACCGGACAACTCGTCCCCGGACGGATGTCCTCTCCCCTTTTCACCCCCCATTGCTCTCTCTCTCCCCCTCTTTCTCTCTCTCTCTCCGTCTTTCTCACATCCCCGGGAGAGACAGAGAGAATTTTCCACGGATATAGATGGGCGACCGGTCGAAATCATCGGCGGAAAACGTGGAAAGAAAATTGGCAAGGGACGGGTTAAAGCGCGCGAGGGTCGGGGACCCAGGCCCTCGAATCAAGGATATATACGTTAATTAATTTTACAAGGGGAAAATTCTCGGGAAAATTTATAAAATCGGCTAACGAGGCTGACGTTGAAATACGACCGATTAAATGGGATTTCCCAATGCAGAGTGTCCCGCGTAAAATACGGACACGGGGAAAATTAATTTTCTCCCGGCCGCTGGGTACGCGCGTCTTTTCCGCGTCTCGCGAACGACGGACTCCGTCGATTTCTGTTTCATCCTTGTTTCGCCGGAGTCGGCGAGGTTTGTTAACGTCCAGCTGCAGAGCCTTGAATACCCTTCAATTTCATCCCATTTGGACAAGCAATCCGCCTTCGCCAACTACCCCTCCGAGGAAGAAAAAAGCTTGCGCGATATCCGCGCGGAAAAGATTCGCTTCCCGGTCGAACGCGCCCGGAATTACAATCGCCGTTCCCACCCCTCCCTCTGTTCGTTGTTCGGCTTCGAATCGACCAATTAAAACTTGGGAGAATCGGGCATTAATTACCGCCCCCGGGGGGGAAACCGTAATCACCGAGCATAATGAGGTAAGAGGTGGCACGGCGGATCCGGTCGATGCTGAATCGAACACGACGCGAAAACAGGGACGTTGATGTAACGTAGGTCAGGAGTGCATCGGTGTTTGATTGAGACGTCGCTCAACCGTGTATGTTGACTGATAGCTCCATTAACACGCTCACGCACTATCTGTGTTTGCCGGGCTTGCCTAGGAATCTACGATGTATATACCCTGCAATCCTACTCCATCTCCCTCTGTCCCCTCCGCCCCGTTCTTCCTCCGCACGCCCGTCCACACTCGTTTATTCGCTCTACCGTGTCCGAGGCAATCGCCGGGGCTGCTTACCGCGTGATAGAAGCGCGGCAGGAGCCCGGTAGAAGTCGAAACTGTGGCCGAGCGGTAAATAAACGGGACCGCGTGGATGCATTTTAATGGGAAATTAAATTTATACACACGCCGTTGTAATGGCACGTCTATCTTCCCGCGGAATTTATCGGCTCGCGGGATTTTATTCCGCTGGAGGAAATTGGCGATCGAGCAACGGGCGGACTTTGGAAGCGTGGGTGGTCCGAGAAAATGGGAGGGTTGATTTTCTACCTTTCGATGGGAATGAAGTCCAGCCAAGTTCTGCCAGCTGTAAATCTAATTACACATTTGTCCAACAGATCGATCCTGTGCAAAGAAGAATATTATGCCAGAGTCGCTGGGAACGTGGAATATTCTTCCTCGCCAGCCATAATCCGAGCGGCAGCTCGCGTTGCGTGCGTTCCTCGAAGGGGGAAAAGTTCCCATTGCGCGATGGAAACTTTTAATTTACGTGGTTATAAGCATCTGATAATTCGGCGTTCCGAAAAGATAGCTGGCTCGGGTGGAAACGTGTGTTTGGCAGTTTTAATCGAGCAGCTGCGCGCGTTTCTGACGCCGCGAAGGGCGATAGGGCCGGCCGAGTCGTTCTTAACGCGAAGTTATCACGACGGACGTGTTCCGACTCGATGCCTCGATGAATCGATTCGGCCCGCGAATTTCGACGGCGACGCGACACGGGAAACGATTACGCGTATCAGATGGTCGAAAGGGGAAAGCCGTCCGTTCGCGCGCGTACAAATTGCGGGAGTAATCGCGCGTGAAACGAACTTTTCATTACTTCTTCGCGTGCAGCGATCGGGCTCGAAGATTGCGCGAATTACAGCGGGCAACGAAAATATTTGGACAACGGAGGCGTGCTTGCTGTTATCGTTCTGTAATTTTATTATTTCTGGGAGAAGGAAGTTCGTTACTGCTTCTTGCGACCCGTCGTTCAATACCATTAAGGGGACTAGGCAGTCGTTTTTAGTCAGAAAGGGACTCTGTGCTTTATTTGTTTGGAAAAAAATGAAAGCAAATCCAGATGTATCCTTTTACCCAATGTTTATTATTAGCATAGGGATTGAAAAATAAATGGTAAGAAATATATATGTGCTTTAAAAATGACGTTGCAGACGGGTAAACATTTTAACGGTTTTCCGTCGTTTTCACTTAATATCGGTCTTAAAATGTGACGTAATCCGATTTCAAAGGTGTGATTCTTGTTTGTTGGATTCATAGTTTCCAGGTAAATATATAAAAACAAAAATTAAATCAAAATTATGCGAATGGTGCTTGAAAAATAGCGATTTTTCGGGAAAAATTCGTTCTTGTTTGTAAGCTACTAGAATCTGGTAACTTTTTAATGTTTTGATGAAAATCTCGAATTTTTACGGACCGTATCAGAGCATTGCCCAGAAATGGCACATGTTTTATACACCCTGTAATTTTTTTCAAGTCGATTTGACCCTCCATTCGTTCGCAATCAGGAAAAAATGAAGAGGAAAAAATATTCGAGAAAAAAGCGTTTACAGTTTCTGGGCAAAGGCGATGCTATAAGTTGCCGCTTGACATTTTTAGCTGCCAAATCTACAATTTTGCGAATTTTATTATAAACCAAGCGGCATTTTAATCAGAAAGGATAGTACTTTCGGAAAATGCAATAAAAAATCGATTTTTCGACTGCCTAAAGAATCCCCTTAAGGGGTAATGCCACTGTAGAGTCTGGAAAAGTAGCCTGATTTTGAGAATTATTTAAGCGACTATAGTGAATGGAATACAAAATCTGTTTGAAGGCCTTTATTGTACACACCTTGAAGTATGATCACAATTTTTTTAAAATTTTTTTTAACACAAAGTGGCGGCGCCACAGCTCAACAAAAGAAACTTCTTCTGAAAAACAGTATTCCGCGGCCGGAATGATTTCTCCTTCAATTTTTGACCTACAACAAAAAACCGAAAATTTGTTAGTTCTATATAAGATTATCTCGGAAAGTGCACAGGGAAATTAAAAAATACTGATTTTTGTAAGAATAGTGCATGTTTGAGCAAAATGTTTCAACCATTTCGAACTTGTGGCTGTTCCGTGTTTTGTTCAATCACGCACCATTCTTACAAAAATTCGTATTTTCAATTTCCTCGTGTACTTTTCTCCATAATCTTATATAGAACTAAAAAATTTTGGGTTTTTGTTCTAGGTCAAAAATTGAAGGAGAAATCTTTCCAGTCGCGGAACATTGTTTTTCAGAGGAAGATTCTTTTGTTGAGCTGTGGCACCGCCATTTTGTATTAAAAAATTTTAAAAAAAATTGTGAGCATACTTCAATGTATTTACAATAAAGGCCTTCAAACAGATTTTGTATTCCATTCACTGTACTCACTCAAAAAATTCTCAAAATCAGGCTACTTTTCCGGACTCCACAGTGGCATTACCCTCTAAGGGAAACGCGAGGTTTCTTAGATTAACTTACAGAAGAAATACAGGACACTAAAACATACTTTTCCTCTGAAATTTCCACCAACCAATAGCCAAAGAAAAATAAAATGGTGGTCTACTAAAGTCGTTTTACCGCGATATGAATCAATTTGTCAGGGAGTGTATGCGGAAGCAGATTTTACACTGGAAATCGATGCAAGGAACAATAACCGCGCAATTGATTCGACATCTCGCAATTACGCGTGACCGAAAGTTTCGCGCATGCCTGCACGCACGTCCACTCTACAGGGAGGCAAACAAAGAGCCTGCTAATAAATTTCCCCGCTATTGAAAGCACGGATATTAATAACTTAGTTCGGAAATTAAACATTTGTTTCATAGGCGTCGGCCATATTTCGAACGTAGCCACGCGTACGTTGCGATATACCCACACGTCGCCCACGGGCTGGCCGAATAATTTTGCGCGAGTATCTTTGAAAAATCCACCCCGGCGCTTTACGACGCTTCTATTATTTAGCACTTAGTCGCCGAGTTATGCCCCTCTTCCACATTCAAGCCAACGTCCGTTTCAACGTCGGGTCGCGGAATTCTCGCGCTCGTTCCCGCGGTAGTAACGTCCAGAGCGGATACAGGAAAAAAGGAAGAGCACGCCGGAATCGTAACGACCAGAGAAACTTTTCGTGGCACGTGTCAAGACTGGAAATACTGCCAGCGATTACCAATAGAACGTCAAGACGAGCTGAAATAAGGAAACTGGGATATGGGTACACGATGAACGTCCAACTTCGTCCTCCTTAGTTTCTTCTCTACGGAGACCCAGTTACTGTTTACGTTATCCCAACTTTATTGCGCGAGAGAGTACCAGAAACCATTGTACAACAGCCGAGGAACGCAACGAATGTTTCTCGATGAAGAAGAAATTAATATGCACGTGTAGTATCACTGATAGACACCTACCTATCGATAACACGATCATTACCATCGTCTCGAGTCAGGACACGTCACACGACGGTGGCCGGATCTCAAAGAAACGTCCCCTAACGGGACCAGTAATGGAAACGTGGAATTTGAGAGCGACGCTGGCAAAGACGAACGAGCTCGATTTGAATAAAAAGAAGGAGGCAAAGTAGCGGAAAAAGCGGTGAAAACACTCCGCGCGCATCGATCGGTTCAATTAAATTATTCGCGCCCACCCTGTTACCTCTCTCTCTCTCTCTCTCTCTGGTCCTCTCGTCCTCCCGTCATCCCAGCATCACCCGCACCCGCGATCCCCTGCCGCCCGCCCCCGCCCCAACGCCGGTCGGGGTAACAAACCGAGGCAATTAACAATCAATCACAGGTGTCTCTCGCGTCATTGAAATGACGTCAAACATTGTATTTGTGTAATTGTCCATTTATTCCAGTCTCTCGGCTGTCACCTGACAAATTGCAAGCCCCCGGTCGCCCACCTCCCCCCCGCCCCCTCGACGGTGGTGAGCTCCCTCTACTCTCTGCGCCCAGCTCCGCTGGAAGCGAGCGGACGGAAGCGCGATGCCTACCTCCACGCATTTTCCTGTCAATCGCGAACGAATCGTCGCCGGTTATATTAATTAGCGACGGCCCTCCGGGAATCGTTATCTACTGGATAATTGCGATTGTCGGCTGCGATCGACGTAACCGGCTGCCACCCACCCACTCAACTATATGTATACTATATGTATACACACGGTTTCTATGCTAGCGCCCGGGGGAGGAGAGGCCAAGCGCGATGCTGGAAAGTTTGGTTTTTAAAAAGAGATGGTAGGTTCCAAGGGGAAATGGTTATTGAAAATCGGTGATCTACGAAATGGGGGTAATATAGTCGATGGGTAATATAGAGATGCAGTAGCCACGTGATCAGCAGAGATCTGGATCCCCGAATTTGGTTTATGGAGGGACAGTCTGGAAAGAAGGAATTGCGAGTCAAGTTTCGCCGCTGCTTCGAGGAGTGGACGGGTAAGCCACGATTAACTCGACCCGCCGCGCCGTCGGTTTAAGAACGCGGCATACCGATGGTTTTACTACTTCCGAGGGAAGCACACGCTCCCAAAGTACGCGCTTCAGTCGCGCCACGCTGGAATTTACTTTACGATCGGTATTATCATAAATTACCGAATGCCCGCCGCAATTTGCAGTCCGATAATTATCCATTTTCTGTTTGCATTGTTCCCCGCGGAGGCAACCGACAATTTAAGGAAATCTCCATAATAAGCTACGGTTAAGAGCAATATTACTCGAGACATAAATCCCTGGCGCCCCCCTTTTCTCCACCTTCGTCCCGCTGCATAGACAACTGGGAAGCGACTCCCTGACCACCCCGGTGACTCCACCGCGACACCATTACCACCCACGCGGATACAAACGATAGAGAATACTTTTCATTTACATACAATTGCAGCGGGGGCATTGGTTGGCGTGTTGGTTATGGAAAAGGGGTCTGTCATTTGTCGGACTGGATGGCTCGAAAGGTCTTGGGCAATTTTCAACTTGTTCCACCAACCCTCCTTCCATTTCGTATGTGCCTGTGCTGATTAAGGCAGGATACCACCTTTGACTGCGATTTTGGAGGCGTTTTTCATGAATTTTTTTTTGCATACAAAGAATGCGCAGAAACAAAATCGGTTTTAGTCATTTATTAATGTAAGTTTAATCTGTAATTACACATTTTTTGAAACTGAAAAAGTAAAAAATAATCTCTTGTAGGTGGCGTCAAAATACAGATGTTTTTCAAATAGGCGTGTCAGATTACTCTTACAAGTTTCATCGGATTGATTTGAAACTTTGCACAATTCTTCCCCGCGGTATAATCTAATGATGTACGTAGGACTTTTGCGCTAATGTTGTTATTTTTTTTTGGTGCACAATTTTATAAACATTTTGGACCTTTTTGTTAAAATGACCGCCATTTTCTTAAAAATCAAAATTTCGTCAAATCCCTATGTACAGCATTAAAAAATATTGTTGTTAATAGGAACATTCTTTGTTTTTTTTCTAGGAGCCACGTACAGAGCGAAATTTGACACGCCGTCTAACGGTGTTCCTCCAAAGGAATGTATTTTGGCGCCACCTACAAGAGATTATTTTTTACTTTTCCAGTTTCAAAAAATGTGTAATTACAGATTAAAGTTACATTAATAAATGACAAAAACCGATTTTGTTTCTGCGCATTCTTTGTACAAAATTCATACAAAAAAATCCTGCCTTAAGTGCCTATTTGGTTCTATTTATCAACGTTAAGTTAAAGAATTTGAAGTTGAAGGATTTATAGCAATAGTAGACTACGTTCTTGGATAGAAACTATATTTTAATTTGAAGTCGTGAAAGATAGTGAAACTGTGTTCTCAAGCTGAATTTTTAATTATTTAAGTTTGCGCGTGCTTTGGTGTTTACTGTAGCTGGATCAAAAGTGTGCACAATGAATTAGGGTGGATGTACCAGTAAGTGAACACGTACCAGTAAATGGACATTTTTTATTAAAATGAATAAAATAAATTTTTAAAATAAGCAACTAATTAATTAGAGACTGCTTCTAGTTTCTTGCTTCATATCCAAACAATTTTTGCAACACGTGGAATCAATCGCGCTGCAAACATAATTTTATAAAAGTGTTCATTCATTAGCCTTAAGTGTTCATTTATTGGCGCGTTTACCCTAACAGGACGTTGCAGAATTTCGTTCAATGGCGGAGGTACGTGGCATTCGATTTTATCTGTCTGAAGAGCAGCCAATATACCGCGATCGAGAAAGATACACATTTCAAACAGTCCTCTATCTTCGATCGCGTTAAAACGTTTTCGTTAATACATTATGGAAACAAAAGTTAGCTCTCTTGAGCGAAGTAAAAGTTAGAAAAGTCTTTCTGAGAGAGTGACGGGACTCCCTACATCCATTTGCGGCGACCAAATCCAACGCGAAAGTTGCCGAGCTGTTCCATAGAGTGAATTTCGTTTCATCAAGTAATCCGCCCACACTCTCGTAGTTAGTAAAATGTTACGAGTTTCACCTACTTTAATAGTTTAATGCAGAGCTCCATGTCGTGTCTATTTTAACACCGGAATACAAGAATAAATGGAACTTGGAATATTTTATGAAAATGTAAAAATCCTTTAAATATTTCAGTAACACGCTGGAACAAATAAGAGCGAGGAAATTGCCCGCGTTCCATTTATTCCAACACCTTACTTCAGTATTCCGTGTTCCATAAGCTTTTTAATTGGTCGATTTACAGTTATTTTGTACGGTAATACCAACATTCATCGAGCTTGTGTAAAATAAATACTGTTATATAAATCGAGATTCATTTTTTTGTCAAGTGTTAACATTCACGAAGACACTGAAATAGATTATCCGGTGAACGAAAGGAATGAATAATGCCCGAGCTTATTGATTCGTTTGAAAGTGGGAATAAATTCTTCCGCTAAACAAAGGGGGGATCTACGCGGAAAAATATCGTTTTCATATCACAGCTATATTACCCCGCAACCTACGATTCACGATCCCTATTTCGCTCTGATAGACGCTTGGGAGCCTTCATAAATCAATACCACTTTATCCCTTGAAATCTCTATTTTCGCTTTAGCTGGGATCACCAGTATACATATTCAATAGAAGTAGCCACACAACTGAACGACTCAACAGTGAACATTCGTGCTCCCTCTGGCTCTACCAGTTTATTTAAAAAACAGCCTCTGTCCTACAAATCTCACAATTCTCAAAAATGATGTGCTTTTAATTATGCTACAATAATTCTCCTCAGATCTAAGGTTCTTAACCCTAACAGCTACCCTGAGATTTGTGGTATATTGGGTAAACTGTGCAATGATTAGCATCCTAAGCGGAAATTCCAATTTGAATGTCTATATTTTTTTGTGAAGTTTTTATATGGTCTTAATTTTCAATTATATGCAAAACTTGTGAATTTCTCATTAAAATAAAACACCTCGAGTACCTACCTATTAAGTCTCTTATTTTAAAAATATTCAATGAAATACAAAACTAGGCATAAAAGTACAATCATTGGCACCGTAAAATTTGAAGTTAGCTTTATAGAAAAACATATGTAGTTAAAAACGAAGTTTGAAGTATTTAAACAGACTATTTCATCCACTATTAAATACCTACAACACTTAGTAAATTTGTGTTTCAATCCATTACTTAGTTACAAACCGACAAAATATCCTTGCCTACCCGTTATCAAAATTTTAAGAAAACGCCTAAAACCCAGCCTTTCTGCCACTTTGTAGTGTTGCCAGATGTAAAATATGTAGGTCCACTACTGGGCTTTGCAGTGTTGTAGAGAAAGAAAACTAAGAAATTATAAAAAAAATACTTTCTAAGCTTGTACTTCTTAATATTTTTTTTTTTTTAATCAAGAGTGCCAATGATTAGTGCAGTGCCAACATTAATACAGTTTACCCTATTTACATGTACTTCCCACATTCTTTAATACTTTCCCATTTTCTGCCTTCGCCACCCAGCATCCCGCGTTTCAAATTAAAAGCAAGAGTTGACCCTTCCATTCCCCCGGAATTCTAAAGGTGAGCCCCACCTGAGAAAGCAGCCCCGAGCCAAAATCGTTGATCGCCGTGACGTAAATGAAAGAGTCTCGATCACCATAAACGCGAAAGTCCCATGGTCCACTCGGTTCTTTCCCTCGCATTCCTTTTTACGATTAAATGGGCCGTCCCCGCGACACTCGGTGGATGTTAAACTCAAGCTTTAGACATGCAAATCAGGGCCGAGGGAAGTGTGTGTAACTAACCCCCACCCTCCCATCTTCCTCATTCTTCCTTCTTCCTCGGCTAAAGAGTGTCTTGGCGACGTATTTATAACCCCTTCCTTCCTTCCTACCCTCCAGCCGCGTTTCCCGGGCGCGTTCTGATGAATGCTCACCTTCGCTTTAAGTTTATTAAACTAACTTGCGCGAAAATTATGAATAATTCCGTGCCATTGTGTCATTTCGCGGCAGCACTCCTCCCCCTGCGGTACCTTCTTCGGCTTCGCCGCGATCCCCCGGCAAACCAACAGTCTATCCCTTGCCGCGATATAATCGTTGGAGTGTCGGGAGAATGAAGACGTCACCGTGGATTTCCCGTTTCATTACGGCGCATTCAGATACACCAAGGTATTCGCTAAATCATCATGGAGGCCAGCCCCGGCCCAACGAACTATTCCACGATCGATATACCTACCGCGGCGCGTTAAACGGCCGCGGAAAGAGATCAAAGTCGTGCGAGTTCGATGGACCCAAGATTAATTCCGCGGCGCTCTTGTACGGCTGGCCAGCGTCTCGCAGGGCTCGCGCGAGCTTCTCTACGACCGCTAATTCGCCGTGGTCGATTATTCCCCGACGCTGGGCCAATTTATAACTGCGTCGGTCAAGACGCAAGCCGGGCCAAAAGAAGCAGAAATGGACCGCGCGTAACGACCGTGCAAGCTCACCGTCCATCTCTCCCGTTCACCGTCCAGGGCCGTTTGAGGGGCAGGCGGACGTAATAGATTCGTGGGCAGTAGTAACGGACTTCATGAATCAGCCATAAGAAGGCCAATGTAAAAGTTCGGAATGGCAAGAATGAACCCTTTTCTGCCGTAATGGCTTCGAAATTCATGGCTGATTTATACGGCCAAGTATGGGCCGCGCTTTCATATTGCCCATGCTGATTGATAATGCCGCATGCGGTTATAAATCCGGCGCTTTCGAACATTCTCGAGGGGAATAATAAAAATTCATAACCGGCCAGAGAGATCTGTATTGACCTTACAGGTACCGGAGTCGGTAACGATCAAACGGCGACTTGCAAAAATTGAATGCGCACGGAGGTACATACGCGAAAATATTTGCCAAATATTCGAGATTGATCATCGACTTTTATCAATTTATAAGAATCGATGGACGCACGAGGAAGAGTGTTGCGTCCAGCGCGGAAACATAATCAAGAATTTCGAGTGCGTTGCTCGCGAGTATTTAACTGCGCAAACTGGTTTCCACGGATTAGGCCGAGCATGTAGGACCGTCTAAATACGCCGTGTTGCCTGTGCGTACTGAACTGCACAAACTGGTTTGCACGGGCTGCCTCTCCTGTACCCTTAACTCTGCAAACCAGTTTACGCAGTTATTCCTCGCGGAATAATTGAGCGTGTAGGCCTCGGCTTATACCAAATGAGATAAGGAAGTAAATTAGAGAACGGAATGCCCCTCATTTAACTACTATTCCGTTCGATCTCGCTCTGAATGATTTTCTGCACTCGTCGCGCGGAGTGAAAGAAATTTTTCATTTACACTCAACCACACGCTGTCACATAATGGATATCAATTTTTAGCTGGACTTTTGCGGTCACTCGAGGTCCTCGTTGAATTTCAATTAGGTTCAGTTGGTGCGTTTTTGTTCAGAATATCGTTACAATGTACGTTTTTCGTCGATTTCAAGGTGTACAGAGCCAAGATGGTCTCGTCGCCCACGCGGTATTATTTCACGGATAGGCAAACACGGTATTTTGCGCGCGTCTTACACGCGCCTGATACAAAGCCGAACCTTAATCCTGCCGTCGTGGATCCTACGTTACTGGCAGGAAGCGCGAGCACGGCGAGCGATGTAAATTTTGGAACAGAGCGGGAACGGTTTGCGTTGGTAGACGAGAGGGTATCCCAAATACCTGGAGGAAATCTGCGGAGGCCATGACACGCCATCCTGTTTGTCTTGCGTTTTAGGTGACTCGATTCCTGTGCTTACGTTTCCGCCAGGTTGGGACCTCCCAGCTTACGAATTTGATTTCCCGTATAAATATTAATGCACCGTGATCACCCGACCTCTGCGCGCTGAGACGCCCAGTCAGCGACGGCTGCATCCGGGCGATTGAAAGAATTCCACCTTACCACCTTACCCTCCTAACAGAAGAATCTATAAATTAGATAACAGTGCTACTAATACTTGACATGACTCGCGCAAACCGAGCCTAAAGCCGCCATGTCGGCGAGGGAGAAAGCACGTCTGAGCTCGACGTAATGGTTCCCAAGTGGAGTGAACACTGCTTTGACAAACGGGGTGAAGAGGAAGAAGCAAGACGCACAAGTACAATTCAATTCAATTCTGTGCAACAAGAATACCAGTAAACCTTGAATCGAGGAGGAAGCAAAGGGATTTCTGACGTCAAGGATGAAGCAGTTTTGCGTGAGACGCGAAAGGAGTTTCAATTATTAGATAATTATGGTAACGAGGTGGAAGAATTTGGAAACAATTGCCGTTTCATTTGTTTAGTAACGCGAGAGGGAGGCGAATTGCGCGATAGCTGGTCCCAGCAGCGAACCGTCGTAGTCTAGACTTGCGGGCGAACGACGTTGAAACGGAGAGCCGGTCGATAACGCGATGCAGCACCTCCAGCCGTGACGAGGCTGCGACATCGGGATTGTGATTAGGGGCCGGTCGGCAAACAATGCCTAATTACATAATTATTGTGCCGCGGGCCCGTAATTAAGACACATTACTCCTCCCGGCTGGTAATTCATTACGCTTAATGTCTTCCCTGCCTCCACCGTTTCATCGCGGATGACAGTCGCGACGGTTCCGCTAAATACCGTTACCGTGAAATATTACCGACCACGACCACGGCCACGGCCGCGGCTACGACCACCACGACCGTCTCCGAGCTACGCCCCCTCGTCGAGAATCATTGCTTTCTCTAACAAAGCAGCCCCTCGCATAGACGCTGTTTGATCCTCGGAATGTAGTTCCCTGGACGTTTATTTTATCGCGCTGGGCGAATAATTCTGAGATTAATTGGTGGCCATTGTTCCACGTATGGGGAGACGAGGGGAAGCGAGAGAGGGAGAGGGTGGGTGTGATGTGATTGCCAAGGAATAAGTGTTTCGTTAATCATTTGGCTATTAGAATATCCTACTGAATGTGTAAAATTTCTGGGAGATTCGACACTGTTTGGTATTAAAGAATTTTTTAAATTATAATTTCGACCGTAATATTTAGTATGATTATTTGATTTCGGCGCACAGGTTCGGTCAATTTTAATTAAAATATCAATTTTAATTAAAATTGACCGAACCTGTGCGCCGAAATCAAATAATCATACTGTTTGGTATTCTATTTCTTAATGCCCAATGATAGTACCTATCTTTGACCAACAGTAATATTTTATTTGTAGAAAACTTGGTAGACTATTCCAAGCTCGGTCCTGAGTTACATAAGCTTATCGTTACCAAAAATACAGCACTCTCCCAGAATTAATAGCGCTGAAATAAGAGCGTCTGGACTAATCGCGAAACTCATAGGACAAATCGGAATATCGCCGTCACCCACTCTATTGAAGGGCGTGAAAGAAACGGTGGCTGAAAGGCGCGCGACGCCGAGAATGAATCGACGACGCTGAATGTACGTACGCGCGAGGCTTTTACAGGAAGGGTGAGACGCGGGATGCCCCCGCGACAATCTGGATGCCTACGAAAAATATTCCGACCGTCATTACGTCGGACTCGAGGTCGTAACATCCCCAGTGGACCCTCATTGAAACTAACAGAGAGATTGGCAGATGCTCGATACGCGCCGCTTCCTCGTAATCTCGATATGACGCGGACTTCTATGCGCCCCGTCCCAGGTGATCTCCGCGCGGATTAAAAAATTACCGCGGGACCATCTTTCGCGCCGTGCCCCTTTCAGAACGCCCGCACTTCGCGGAGGGCTCGCTTTGCTAACGACGACAAGCACATTTGTTGCGCGGTGCATTAAGTAATTATAGCATTATTGTGATTAATTGCCTCCTCTACGATCTATCCTCGTATCGCCCGGCCCTGCGCGAGCTGGATACGTGGAAAGAGAAAGTGCGAGTCTCTGCTGGATATTTAGAATAACAATGTTTGCATGGGAGGAAAGGAGACGCGCGGAATGCGCTGCAATCTGGGCTGTGGCGATACGAAATAGTGTTGGCGTGGAATAAAAATTGTGATCGATATGGGTGCTTGATTCAGTATTCAATGTATAAGATTATAGAGACGGATAGGAGCTTTGAGGTATTTGTAAAACTCGTACTTGCTCTTACAAACGCATTTGGAGGGGTTCAAAATTTGTGTAGAAGAGAAGCTCAAATGAAGTTGCTAACTTTGGAGTTAAGGGGCTATAACTGTTTGAAAGTGTCAGAAATCAGATTTGTATTTTTACATATTTTCATAGATTGATGTTTTAGAAATATTATAAAATAAGTCTGATGTAAAAATTCGGAAAATTGACGAAGTGATAGGCATTTGAGTGAAACAACCCAGTAGCACGGGGCGGCGCGGCGATTCGACCGATCGCAACGGAACTACTTTTTGCATTACGGTGGCAAATAACTCGCTCTACGTTCAACCAATTCACTTCCAATGTTGCACGCAGAATCGTAATAAGATTCCACATCGACCTACGACACCTTTTTGTATTCCGAATCCCCATTTATTTCTTATAAAGAAAAAAGTGGACCTTTCTCTTAGCAAAATCTAACTTTATCCTTGATAGGTATCACAATTTTTTTATTTTTCAAACTTTTCTAAACCGGCGCCTTGAGTCGATTGCTATTAACACATTTTATAAAAAAAAAATGTTATTGATTTCAGACACGACATACAGTTTTTTCAGGACCACCGTGTAAAAGCCGTCTAAAATCGAGAGAGTTTGGGATATGTATCCATAACTTCCAAAAAACAATAATTTTTTAACTGAAACTTTTTTTTTTAATAGTTCATAATAATAAGTAAACATAGTACAAAAATATAAAATTTTCATCAAGCCGTTGACTTGTAAAAAATCCATAAAATGTATGCATTTTCCGAGCGTTCAAACAAGTATACATACTCCCTTAACGTAATAGAAAATTAATATTAACGAAAAAATACAATTTCAATCGTATGATCGTTATAAGTACCTATACGGACAGTTGTTTATAATGGACATTAGAAACCAAATTCATATCCTACCGCATTAATTTCGAAATTAATAACAATGGTTATGTACAAGATGAAATTGTTAAATTCGTCTAAAATCGACTGAATGTTAACAATCCAATGATAAAAAAGTGTGTTGACTCACCGTACTTGACGAAGTTAATAGATGTGTACACTCGGTCCCAAGAACCACGGTTGAATTTTCCATCGCCCGATATACAGTTCTGTCGAAACAATACTCAACCGCCATAGGTGCACAAGCTGTGTGTTGCATCTGTTCAAAAAAGAATATCTGCTCTAGCTTTTCGTCGGCCGACGTGTATTGCGTTTCAGAGCACGCTCGAGTGACGATGCGACGCAAAATAGAAACTAGATTAGCATATTAGACAAATATAGTCGTTGCTGCAATGTGAGAACGTCAGTGGCGACACGCGTGGAAAAAGTGGCAGAGTATGGTTAAAAGAGGAGTCAGTACCTTTCTAACGTAAAACATTTATTTCCCCATTTAAATTAAATAGAACGAATCGTTATTGGAATACGAAAATTCATACGTCGCGAACAAGTCACTGTGACATGGGTTTCAATCGTAATCTATCGTTCGAAATGTCGAAATATCGTACAAATGGCGCATCGTTAGGAAATCGAAAGATTTCTTACCCACAACGAGAAACTCGTGCCCATCATTGAACTGACTATCGCTGCAAACTCCAGATTCACTTGTCTCACTTCCTCGCACTTCGAACAATAGAATTTGACTAACTTTTAAAACTTTTACCCAACTTCTGCGAAAAGAACGAAAACAACGAAAACAACCGACCCCCCACAGACCGCGGCACGGAAGAACTAACGCAAGTTGGCGCCTTTTCGTCCTGTGACGTCACGTCATAGGGAATGAAAATGAAGACAAGTGGCGCCATTATCTTCACGCCTGTGGTCACTGGGTAAACTTGCGTGATTGACGACGGTTAATAGGTTAAGATACATTATTGACTTCACTTGTGATTAAATTATTTTATCATCTGAATCGAAATAGTATTTCCGTCTAGACATCATTCAATTTAATTGATTTATTTACGGGACATATACCATTATAGCAAAAGAAAGGTACAAGTGTAAATAGTTTCAAGTGTAAATAAGTACTGTCAGTGCTAATATGTTCAAGAAAATGATGTTATTCATTATTGAATATGTACTATGAATGAATAAACTCGTAATATCGACCATCGGTATAAAAATCAAGCGCAAGATGTGTGGTTCACAGGCTCGCAAATAAAACCCAGGTAAATATTGAAACTTACGTTTTAGTCGCACTAAAAGCGGTATACACTCGTGCATTGGGGAAAAACTCGAACGGTATTCGATCACTCGAAACAAATTAACCATGATGGCTGTTATAAATTTCATCTTGACAGACGATAAAACCAGCAGCACACCACACGGTGCGGTTTTTTTGCTACCCCTATTAATAATAGTCACGTCCAGGAGTGATCGCGTTTACGTGCTAAAAAATTCGAAATTGAACCGTGATATCGTTTTAAAATTCATACGAGGGACAAGCTGAAGTGTTCGTGCGTGCGCGTGTATTATAATTTTCAACGTGCTACAAACGTTTGCATAACTGCTGGACTGTATACGAAAAAATATAAAACAGTTAGTATTAACGTTTAAAAATACATTCTCAATCGCATATACAAAACACGAAAGACTTTGTTCACTTGCTTCGTAGTTTCACCATTATTATTCAAGGGCGCCATATTTGAAAATATCATCTACAATACAAAAGTATAAACGCGGTGAAAGGAAGAATATTATTCTAGTAAAAATTTACAAATAACAATAACGACTGTTAATACACGCCTTTAGTAATACCAGTTTTTTTTAATTACGTTTAAATGGTGGATAAATAAAGGCCGTTTAATTAAAAGCCTCTTGCCGCGTGTAATTTTCTTCGATTGGAAAAACGGTTTCCTTTAAACATGTCCCTATCGCGGATTTATTAGCCCATGCTCGTTAGAATTTATCGAACGGTCCATCGAGTAATTATACCCTTTTATGGGTTACACTCGCAGCTATTACGTCACGTTTGAGCGGGAAAATTTTTATCCTAACGATCCGATGTATCGCGAACAATATTTCTGAACGCGATCCGTTACAATCGTTGATGGTGCTACTCGATGTACGCTAATTGGCGTCATTACCGGGCTGTCCATTTTTCGGGATAAACCGCTTTCCCGTGTCTCGTTGCGCGTTACATCCTGCACGCTTGTTTTGCGGCATTCTCCATCCGAAAGGCGCTCTTTAAACCGTTTGCGCGCATTGAAAAACTTTTAATTCATGAAAGCGCGAAATAATAGTAGTTCGAAGTACATTTTTATATGATTGTACAATTAATAGAGTTCGCTTCCAGATTATCATTTTCACGCATTGTATTTTATTGAATTGTTATTTAATTCCCCTCAATGGCGTCCTTCTTAATGCAATCGTTAAAAATTACAGGATACAAACAATTGCGACGGAATAAACGCAAGGATACGCAATTTTACGGGTTGCAGTCAGAGCCCGAGCTTTCCGGAGATCTTCCGTAGCCAAATACAACGAGGACGGCTCGACAACATGCCCTGGGAGTTCGGAGGTCTGTTTGCACGAGTTCGCAAATATAGCCATAGGTATCGGAGCCAACCGAAGCGAAGAATTGATAAATTAGTTATTCCGTCAGTCGCCCGGTGCTGTTCCTGTAGGTACGTTTGATCTGAGGTTTCGAATAATCATGCCTATTTATATTGGGCTGTGTCGGAGGGTTCCCAACTACGTGGATGTACAGAAGGATTCGACACAGTCGACCGTTTGAAACAGTTGAAATACCGAAAGCAACATCTTACATTATTAGTAGGTGCGTAGCGTCGTTAAAGCGTTTCTTCCGAGGCATAATTTGTTGTGCAGCAAGAGTAAGAGATGTACTTTAAACGCAATCTGTTATTTATCGCCTGCCGGAGACGGTAGCGCGGCGTAGATTGCGCGCATTAATACGGAAAAGCTTTAATGGAAGGCGCACCAGGTCCGTTTATCATCGGATAACAGTTCCGGAGTACATCCTTTGAACGTAACTCTACCCTTGGGTAAACAGGACTAAGGGTTATGACCATTCCCGTTTGTCTTTGCATCCGGAATCTTCGCGCGAAATCCCTAGCCAGGAGCCAATTAACTCCCGAAGAATTCGATCCTGTCCCATGGCAATTCCAAGATAGCACGACTCCGCCGGCAGATTAGAAAAGACAATATTTGCCCCGGCGCTTCAGAGTCTAATCGCGTATTGCCTCGCAGATGTGCCTTCACTTAATATCGCTTACTGTTTGTCCTTCGTCGGGATCGGGCTGGGGTGTCTCAGAAATCCGGAGGCCTCTTCGGGCCCCTCTTGGTCGCCCCTAGCTTCCGCTTGATCCAAGTAGACCGGCAGCGTTTAAGCAAATCTATTCTTACAGATTTACATCCCTCCTGCGACTACGGTCTTTCTTCTCCAACGCTGAACGGGAAACGGAACGCGTCCAAGGATCCATCGTGACCGCAAGCCGGCACCCGCAGGGCAGACGGTTTGAATTGAAGATTTTTGCGGACGGTAACTCGTTGGCTCGCGCGCTAACGTATTTGCAAGATCCGCTGCGCTGATGGACATATAATGCGACGTGTGATTGTAGGCCCGCCAATCGCGGCCGATTGTGCCTCTGAAGGCCCGCTAACTATCTCAAACTAGCCCCATTCAAGCCGCCACGACCTCTCTCCATCCATCTCTATCCGCCACCATACCTCTGTATCTCGCTCGTTCCAACCCTCCGCGCCTCGTTCACCGTCACCCCCACAGGAGTCTGTATGTCTCGCTCGTCCCTAACCCTCCTCCTCCGTCTCGTTTGCACCCGGCTTCACCGCCGATTCTCCCTCCCGCTCCCTGGAACATCCTCGCCCTCCACGTCACATCCCCTCCGACACATGCCCGTATTTCTTGCCTGTGCACGTTTCTTCCGCACATCCTATCCTCTCTATCCTCCTCTAATTTTCAACCAGCTCTTCCGCCGCACACGTAATCTTCCATTTTATTCGCTTGGCCCTTCCTAAACGCGATACACCCGCCGTCCCACACGGCCCGCTTCTTTTTATCCGCGCGCCAGCGAGTGTTTTGCTTTCCATTTAACATCCTTTATCTCGCTCGTGTACTATTCACTTCCCTCCCACAGCCCGCCTTGCTTCTCCAGGCTTTCCACCGCTCCATCTAACCTTCCCGTCTTTCTCCTGATTCGCAGACTCTGTATCCCGTTTAACCCGGTTCTTCAGTTCGCAAATTCCCGCATTTCCCCGATGCACTGTTTTCTTTTCCACGACGCTCCCTTTTCACGTCGTTACCGCTCTTCACCCGTTTCATTCTCTCTTTCTTCCACCCTGGCTTCATTTTCACTCTTCTTGAATCTGCCTCCTCTCTCTCTCTTTCTCTCTCTCCTCGCCGCCCTGTGCTTCCCTCCCTCGCTTTTCCACCTCCGCGGCCGCTTCTCCCTCGTTCTCCAACCCTCTCGCCCTCTCCGTTCGACCGCCATGTCGACACAATCACGCGTGGTTACATAGGTACGTACATACGTGGCGGAGCAGCCGTCACCGGCGTTCGCCCCGATTCGAATTCTCGACCCTGTATAACCGGCGCACGTTCTACGTGGGAATTTCGAATCTATCACCGACCCAGACGAATGCAAATCGCGCATGAAGCGCGCTTAATAAAGCCCCGCACGCGGCCCGCAACTCGCAATTTTCTTTCCGACGCTACGTGTCGCGCGCTCCTCTTAATGAAACCTTCGCGCGATTCGCGGCTGCACCCCACATTCAACACACTTCGCCCTGTCGAATCAAGGGGAGGTGGAAAAAACGCCTGTCTTACAGTGGGGATCGTTAAGCTTCGACGCGAAGAGAGACGGACGATTTCAACCCCTCTAGCCTGCAGGGCGAACATATCCGCCGTGTGTTTAGGTACCTCGTAGGATAGAACCGGCATTATTCGATTTAATTGCCAGATGGGGCTGTTGACACAAGGGAACTATCGAATACGGAACGCTCATTACTCTGAAAGGAATAGTTTTCTTAAAAATTCATTTAAATGCCTACAAATCCTTTTTAAGTTACAATGGGACGTAGGTACTTTGTGAATAACAGATCTAATAGACAGTCTACTGTGAAACAAGGAATTCATCAAAAGAGCTTCATACGTAGAAGCGGGGAAACGTGTTCTCGGAAATTGCAAGGGAATGTACGCGAGTCCCATCTTTTTCCAGTCGAGCCGTTCCGAATCGCTTCGCAACACTTGGCCGTGGAATCCCGGATGCAGACCAATCGCGTCGTCCCGGTTGTGGCGTCAGCGCAAAAACTGTCGAAGCGTGTGGATCGATCTGACGATCGCCGGCGTGAACAATATCGAGGCTGAGGACGGCGCTTTTGACCGACCGCATTTCGGCCAGGCGAAAATTGAATTTCCAGGAAGCCAAGTGAGGAGGTAAGCGAGGAGAAGCGCACTAGCTATTTGCGTGGCCTTAATAAGGACGTTTGACGGCGTTGGCTTTCCCTTAACAAGCCGGCTAATATCCTCGGGCCTTGGCTCCTCGATGTGCTCTCTCCCTCTCCTCCTCTTTCTCCGTCCATTTCACCGTTCTTCTCTGTTTCTGCCGCCGAGCCGCTCACCTTCCGCACGGCGGACACCGTCGGGAATCACCAAAGCTTGAAAACCGAACAAACTCAGTTAGAGAACTCGGTGCGAGAAGCAACGAGGACCCAGCCATCTGATAGAAACGCCATAACCCGCCCTCGACGTCCACCGATTCCTCTATACGACCACGCACATCTAGCGCAGCCTTGATTCGTTGCGTAACAATTGCGAACGACCACACGTGGGGTAGGTGACGCAACGAAATCGAGGGTTTCGGTAGCGCACCGCGTGTCACGGGTCACTTTGATATTTACCTTTTCGTTTCTTGGAGGAGTCAGAGCTTAGTCAAATGTATTTAAGTAGTATTTGGGGAAAGAATGGAGTTTTTAAAAAGGGATATAAGGAAATAATTAGATCGTGCAACGTGGAATAATAAGATTTAACAGTTTCATAAAAAAGATTCATTTCTCCTACTTTCACAAATTAAAAAACTATGCAGAAACGTTCGTGGTAACATATAGGTATCATAACATACGAGAGTAGAAAAACAGAGTTGCTCTAGTTTGCCAGTGGTTCTACATAAAATCACGACGGTCCGTCGTTCTAGAATACTGCTGGTGAACGGAATTCGTACACTATTGTGTACATCGGTGGTTACTCTTACGTAAGCACCGCGAAAGTTGGCGAACAGAAGTGAAATTTCACGATCCTTCCATGGAAGTTGAAATCTCGGAAGTAAAAGTCGGAAGTAGAGCCGTCCAAGGCAATGTTTTCAACAACATGACCTAGCAGTGTTGTGAGAAACTTCGCTCAATACTCAAACCTCGACACGCCTGGCTACGTTTTAATGCCATTGGGGAAATTTTGGCATCTCTGTAACCGAGTAAACACATTTGCCACGGGACATTTAACGAATCACGTAGATGTTACAATTACGTCCGCGTTTTCGTCTTACTACTTACTCGCATTCTCTTCAAATCAGTCAACAAGAGACTGGAGCATGCCTGTGTATCGGCAGATCCGGCTACACTTTCCCTGTTAACGCTATTCTCATGCTTCGGTTTTGGTAACAGCCTAAAATACACAAGGGTGTAATATAATACCTGCTTCAACTATCCTGCAAGGAATAAGCCACCCCAACTTACGAGTGAATCACTGGAGAGAGCAATCTTTTGTCGATAGTAGAAGGATCCACGGGGCCAGTCCACCAACTAACGATATTGCCCACGATGATCACGATTATGGTGCCCAAGCCGGTGAACCAATGGTACGATAATCGGTAAAGAGGCAATACATCGCTTTCGCTGAAAGAAATTCGGCGTTGATATAAACTGGCATAGAAATTCATGAGAAAGCGTTTTCCGTTTTTCGTCTTCGCGTGAAGCAATAAATTAATTCCATCTTCGGTTCTGCGAGGGACCTTGATCCCTCAAGGCTCGGGCTAATGGCCACTTAAGATCTAATTGATTATGAAAGACTTAATAATTACAGTGAAGGCCAGAGTTGACTTACTTCGGACGATCAAACTGCTTGAGGAAACTTTCGGAGATATTGGCTGGGCAATGGGAAAGGGGCACCGGAAGTTTCTTAGGGACCAGCAGCCCTGCACCGAGAGACCAATTTGCGCCTAGACTCGCCCAGCCAGCGATCACGAATCCTACAATGGCGCCCGTGAATGCCCCCTATTCGACGAGAATAATTATACAATCTTCTTTCTAGTTACTTCACGCTACAAGCTTAAAACAAGAATGAACGGCGAATCATTTACCTTGGAGTTTGTCCAGGGGAAGAGGATGCCCAGGGTGAACACCCCGAAAGAAGTACCAGCAGCGATCGCAGCTAAACTTCCGGTTATCTGCGTCGGAACGGCAGAGATTAAACGCTGCTCGGTTTGCAAAAAGGTTAATCGAGAAAAGTACTCACGACCAACACCCCTCCCAGTTTTTCAACTAAGAATAACAACCCCAGAGCTATCGATCCAAGAAGAACGACTAGAACTTTAACGAAGATGAAGGAACAACGATCGCTTAGCTTCATGCCGAACAGGCCTTTCACGAAATCTTCCAGCACCACGACTGATGTTGAATTGAAGCCCACGGAGAGTGTACTGAAATAAAATCGACTATACAGTACAGACATATCACCACAGCGATGTTCCAGGAGCGATGGAAAAAGATGAGACACTTAATTCCATGGAAGTAGCTTTAATAGCTACCTAAGAGCGGCTCCAAAAATCCCAGCGATAAAAAGACCTGGCACCCCATGTAAATGGCCAGCGATTTCCATAACATAAGCAGGCAGTAACTGATCATCGGCAGTGATTAAACCGGAAGCCCTGGGGTCGCACTTTGGCGGGGACCACCAGGCTACAAGGACGAGACCGCACCAGCAGCACAGTGAAATGAATAACATAATACTGATGGTAAAGATTGCCAGGGATCTGGAATCAAAATGCGTGGTGCCATATCAGCTCCTTCTTTCAACACTCCCCTGTCATCTTATCCTATTGTTCCTCGCAATCCAGTTACTCTAGCGCTTTAAATGCGATTTCCCTGCTACGCTATTGTAGCCCGCGAGTCAACCCGATAAGGAACGAACAAGCACTATCATGCGTCGAATGTTACCGGCGTACTCACTTACAGTTTCGACGTTTTCAGATCTTTCAGAGACCTGTACCGCTGTACCATGGTTTGATTCACGGCTATGTAAGCGGTGCTGTAAAGCCACGAGCCAATCAACACCGTCCACACCGTGTGCCTCGTGTAGGGGGATGGATCGAAACTGCAATCAGAAATTTCTCAATTAGAATCACAGATTCCCTTGTTCCCAGTAACACGTCCCTTACTTTAAAAATTCGATTCTGTTGGTCTTCAAGGCTTCGCTCCATATCTCCGCGACGCCAAGCTGATAGGTGCCCAACACGCTGACGGTCAGAACCCCAGCCACCATCACCACGACCTGCAGCGCGTCCGTCCAAACTACCGCCCTGATGCCGCCCTGGGGAACAAAATCTGCCATCAAAAAGCACCTCACACAGGCGATGTTAACGGCACGGTTCAACTACGCCCTCCTCATCGCGGGAAGAAGAATCGCTGCCGACGCGTTTAAAGAAGAGCTAGCGAGATCGTTAAGCGTGCGAGATGAAGGTCCGCGGGCGTCGATAATAAACAAATTTCCAAAGAGTCACTCAGCCGCGATAAATTTTCATTAATTCGGGGGCACAACAAATTGCTTGGATAATTACAGGCGCGCGAGCATGCGATTAATCACTTCGCCCGGTGGCTTTGTGATCTGCTACTACGGGAACGAGCACTCGACGTGCTCCACGCCATTGTTTCCGGCGGGCCATTGTCGAGCTTTCAGTTTCCGTCCATAAACATTTCCAGTAGCCGGGTCCGCGTGAGAGATTCTTCGCGGCATTGTCCACCGAAAATTGTTTCCTACGGGCATGGCCCGGCAGCCGTAGGAACTCCAGCTATCCCCGGGAGAATTCGCTGAACGAGGGTCCTTGGAAAATTAGCTCGCATACACCTAACGCGCCGCTCGACTTAACCCTCTCACCCTCCCCTCACTTTCCATACATTTCATCGTTGATACGTCTTGTTAACTCCTTCGTCGCCCGACAATGAATCCGCCTCGTCACGATCGCTGAACGCGGCGACGATCCCGATGACACGCGCTTTAATATCGCCTTGATTGCCACGACGCGTTCAGCGCGAATGTCTGCCGAGCCGCGGCTGCAAACAAACAACCTAACGGGAAGCTGGAGTATCGTTGACATTTTTGCTAAGAAACTTTTTCTAACATACGTTGTTTTAATTCAGAGAGAATGTAATATTCGTCGACGCGCAAATAATTATAATTGGAAACAGAAGGGAAATTTGCGCTGATCTCTAGGTGATCTACCGAACGTTTTATTAAATGAGACGCGCGGAAAAGTTGAACGCGTCCAGGGGCAGTCGAAAACGACTACAAATTGAACGTCACGCTGAGCAAGTAACACGAGTGTTTGAGTTTCGAGTGGGCAATGCTCGTAATGGCATATGTAAACCTGATTATGCGGCGGAGGCAAACTAAAGGCGAGCGCGCCGTCACAAACGGCATGTCGCGGCGGGGAACGGGTTGCTGTTCGACAGCGAAGAAGCGAAATAATAATTCCCCTTTCGCTTGTTAGTTGATTGATTACGCCGTCGGGCGACAATTTTCCATCGTAAACTTACCAGAACGGTGTAGAACACGCACACGAAGCACACGGTGATCCCGATCAAATGCACGTCGATGCCACTCACTGTAATTAATCACAGAGATTTTCATAGTGCCCGCTCGGTGTTCTATCTACGAATAATATGGCCGCATAATACCTTGGTTTAGCGCTAACGCTGGAACGTAGACCACAATCGATTGGTAAAGCACCTGAAATTGGTTCATTACGGAATCATTAACTCAACGGCCGATCGGCCATTCCCACAGAAAATCCTCCAAGGAGGATGACCGTCGTCGGTACCATCGCTATCGATAATTTCTATCGCACGCGAGAGTTACAGAAATGGGTGCACTTTGAATTAAGCTTTTTCCAAGTGTTCCGATAAGCCGAGTAGATTATAGTTTCGTGTTTCTGTCGCGTAACGTAGCGTGACATAACGTCATTTTTAAATGGGCCCCCTTCGCGAATTAAAGTAAATGACGAATTACTTTCCCCCAAGTTTCTAATCTGTTTACCCCGCGTATCGCGAGCTTTGCGTTGTCCGAGATCTAGATAAATGTCGGGCTGTATTCAGAGTTCGTTGACGCGTGTCTCGCTTACCACGTCGATGACGAAGATCAACGATATGAGGGTCCTTACACTTCGATTGAATCTTATTTCTAAGTACTGAAACAGAGTCGTTAAAAGAGAAAAGTTGAGGGTGATACAGGTTCATATTGCGAGCAATTTATGCTTTTTATTTTCACGCGATTATCTGGCTAAAGAAATGGGTACCTCGTAAACGGAATTAAGTCCCATCTCGACGAAGACTGGAGCGTAAACAACGGCCACTACCACCCCCGAAAACAGGATGGAGATGATGGTGATCCAGTACTGCGTCCCAAAATTGTATATTTCCGATGGTGTCCCAAGAATCGTTACACCAGATATGAAACTACGATTAACATTTACCAAACATGTGAATTATTCATGTAACCATTCGGACTCATATTCAGAAGGGAGAAAGCGAGTTATTATACAATACATTCCGTGATTCGCAACACAATCTGGAATACACTGATTCCCCGGCTAAAAATACACCGGGGATATGAAATAGAATTTTTCTGCCACGAGCTTTCGTCTTTGAAAGAATCCGTTTCCGAGCGTGGCTATTTTAGTTTTTCTATATTAATGATCATGGATGCGGTCACGGAATACAAGTTCCCAGAATAGGTACATTTATTCGCGGTACATCATGTTTACATGTTAAAAGCTAGGAACCGAAGGGTTTGCCTCGACAATCACGAATTCTCAAACAACAAACACTAATGCGTGCTGATTATTCGTTTGTTGGAAAATTCTTACGATATTTTTTTTCATTTGAAAACGAAGAATAAAGTAATATTGTTTGAAGTGAATTCAATATTGAGACAACTATCGGCAATCAGCGAGAGGAGCACGCGTAACGATTTAATTCCCCGACAATTAGAAAGATCAGAGACGGGGATACCTTGCGATGAGGGAAGCAGATACGGGCAAGAGAGCCATACTCCTTCCCCCGAGGAGATAATCTTCCGTGCTCGACTTCTGTGCTTTTCTGTAATGCCATAATCCAGCGGCTGCAGACACGGCGAGCATCAGCCCGAACACCAGCCAATCTGCCCAATGAAAGTATCCTCTCCACGGTGTTTCCTCCATTCCCCAACTCCCGAGAAACTGGAAGCGAGCGGAAACCTGATTTATGAAGCCAGATCCGCTTGATAACACCGATAATAGCGGTAATGGAAGTCAAGTAACACGGATGAAAGCTTAATGGCCCCTCGCGATGATACGCATAATGGATCTTCAACGAGGATTTATTTTTCGCCGCCACCATTCGGCGTAACGCGAAAGTATAAATTTGTTTGCCAAAGTAAATGGGATGGTAGCCGGGGCGTTGTGAAGCGCGAGTGCGAGGAAAGGAAGATATCGTGTTCTGCCCGAGCAGTGTAAAATCGTTACGCTGCGTTACCACTCGAAAATTTACTACTCCAAGCGATGAGCTTAGGGAAATCTGATGAGTTAAGGGAAACGTTCAGATATCTCACCTAAATCGGTTCAATTGCAGTTCAACATAATCGTTGGAAACAGATGTTATATTAACAAACAGTTCGACAGTGTTTAAGTAAAAATTGCTAGTCTTTTGCTCGTTCGGTATGTTTTTGCAACACTTAATACATGCAGCCGCCTAATTGGTACTTGACAAATGACCCCAACGCGGTTCGCAGCTGTAAGTGTTCCAATAAAGCTTGTTAACTTGATAAGCGTTACACTTCGCGAGAATGTCGTAACGTAAACTATTGGTTTTTCTGTCGTTTTGTCGCGTAAGAAAGAGGATCGATGAAATGTTACATTGAACCCTTGTTTAAAAAAATTTGCCATTGTTCAACTGAGAGTACAGTGTTCGAATCATCAATTCCTTTCGCTATATTACGCGATGAAAATGTTTCTTAAAGGTTCCTCTCGATATGCAATATTGCATTGTTTCAATCGAACTATACCTATGGTCAATTACTGTATATTAAATAATATTAGACAATTAAAAGTAGCGGGGATGGTGTTAGTACTCACTGCTGTGCCGCAGATGTCAGCACGGTGCAGAAAATTGTAATTCGAGAAAGTCGAATAAGCACCGCACACCGAGCAATACGAATGATCGGGGAGCAGTAGAGTGTGAAACAAAGTGAAAGACGTAGAAGGATTTAATGACAGAGCATTCCAGGAACTCGGACAATAATTGCAATATGACTACCAGACAAGGAACTCGCGCAAACACGATGCATTGGAGACGTAAGCCTTTGTGTTCTCTTTTCCTGAAACTGGAATTCTGTCTCGCCACGGTATGACGTCATGCCGAGTTCACCGGTTTAAACAAACAATATTTTCTGCATATAAACTTGACAAAAACTTGGACAAGTTTATTTTACGATCAAGTATTTATAACTTTCGAATCAAATCAGGATTGAATTACACACAAATCACAGTTCGTTTGAATAGAGAAATTAAAAAGAGAATTTTTACGCGGAATAAAGTCCGTTTTCAGTCCCTTATTATTCCGCTACATTGAATTGTGAAAAGGAGCTTGATAAATTGCATGCTGCGCGAGTAACTTCCTAGAATAAGCGGCAACTATATTTTCTTTCATTGCCCCGTACACGGAGTGCCACGCGACGTGGGATTAAAGTAAAGGAGGTAAGTACAAACACGAAGGGCGATTAGCAGCAGTACCAACAGTTAAAGGGAGAGGGTAAGTACCGACCGTTGATAAACACCTACTCACTCTTCAGTTTTATAAATAGTATTCTTTATATTTAGCACGACGAGCAGGCCACTGCTAGTCTCTTTACACATCCAAAGTTCGTCTTCTCTACACGATCACCAAGCGAGAATGTCACGATCACAGTTGTCCCGCGATATCCACATATTCTAATTGTACTTCCGCCTGGAATCACCTGGATCTTGATCGACGATCGGTAAGGGAACAGAAACAGGTAACTTCCTTCAATTATATGTTATTACATTGCTGTTCCTTTTACTTTTCTTTATATCTTGCTCCCTACTGGCCAGTGCCTTTCCTCGCGGCTCGTGATTCCAACGGATACTGTCCGCGATCGGCTCGCATCTAGAAAGTAATTCGCCTATATTCTCATTTCGTTGTTCCTATAAAAACGTGCTACTTTCTCGTACATCGTAGCCCACACGCGGATAGTATCCTTTGAACCGTAATTAATTAAAGAATTGATTACCATTATTTGCATTTGCTTACTTCGCCAACCGTATCAACACGCGCGAAATCAAACAGCTGATCGGAATTTCAAATCGAATGAAAAAAAAGTGATACAAACATTCGCCCACGGACGCGAGCGAATCGTTAAAGTGCTTACGGCTGAATCAGCGGTCACAAAAATTCGATGCTACAGCACAGCGAAATATTGATCGACGGACACGCAAATCGCGATCGACGAATCCGTTACATATAATTACGCGGAAGAATGCAATGTTAACTGCCTCAACAGTAGGAAACCTTGTAGGTAACCGTTAAACACAAAGACTGTTCGAATCTCCTTAAAACTTGTCAACAGACATTTTATTTCGGCACGTGATGATTTACTAAAAATAATTCCTTCGGAACAGTTATCTAACCACAGTTGGTCATTTCTTTACTCACACCTCGGTTCACCAGACCATAAAATTTCGGAAATATCGATCGAACGATCGAGCGCGTTCCTAATTTATGCGAAGGATGTGAATAAGACCGACGCGGACACGAAAATCGTACGTTCGATGGGGCGATTCGTACCGGCGAATCTAACGTGAAAATCGCGCACGATTGGAATATCTCTGAAAAGTCCAGCGTAACGGCGCGAGGACGAATAAATATAGTCGAACGGAGGAGGACCACGTTACGATCGACTGTCTGCCGTGATCGACGACGGACTGTCGTGAAGTTGGAGACCCAGCAGTCAGCTAACCGGTTTCCTCGATCTAGGCCTAACTCCTCCAGTTCGACTCGAACAACCAGCAAAATTTGAACGGTAACCCATCCAATCAGCCGTCACGGAACAATGAATCCCGCTGTACGTTCGCGATCTGCGGGGATCTCCCTCAGAACACGATCGAATGGCGGATTACTCGTTGGAATATGGAACGGTGAAGTATACCCTGAATACACCACGTAGCTTGTTACAGCTTCGAACGTTAATAAAACGATGTTAAGCAAAGATGCAGTGGACGGGTATAAATTACCTCGACCATTTCCGATTGGAACGATAACCTCGCAAGTGCTCTACCATGGAGAACAAGCACGATCCCTCCCTCCCCCATGAATACGTGTCCGTACGCCATGCGTAACTCCTGATTTCTTTTCAACAATGGCCGCGAGCATATGGTGCTCCCAAGCGTATTCCACTGATATCGGACGATGTATTGCGATCGATTTAATGAATGTTAGAAATAGTAGGAGAATTGGGATAAACTTGGCTGTTCATACTGAAATTTTAGGGCATGTCGATGGAAAGACTGCACGTTATATTTACAACATATCGTTTTATCAATAATCATAGAGAATTACAAACGTTCGTAAGGCAACGATGTACAATTAGCTTCTGTTGGGAACACTTTGCCTAAAAGAATGACGCGGCAAAAATGTTTACCACCGTGACGATGGATGCAATATTTAAACGAGATTGTTTACAACACGTGCCATTCGATTTAGTCGCGAGATCGTACTATCAATTGAAGTACACAAGTCTGTTACACGCGCGTCGTGCGCGCAGTATGTTGTTTGTCTTTCGGATAAAAATAAAAATTAAAATTCCCGCCGAAATCAAAGAGACACTGTAGTGCGGTTGAAAGTAATTGCCTTATCAGTCAAATAGTGTGAAACTTGAAGATAATTGGAATGTGGTAATACGACACTACCTTGAACAGTAAAAAACGATGCATTATTTTGTTCTTCTTTAACTTAACAGTACAACCTATAGCACATTCGAAACTTAATCTTTTATAATTCAAGAAGCTTCTTCGCTAAAGTAAACATCGATCGCAAAAATTTGCCACAGCGGCACGTACAGAATTCATAACGTTCATATCAAAATCGCGAATTTTATTCATTGATCACACTTCAGTGGAATGACTAAATACATGAAAGTTTACAAATCCTACTATAATTACTTCGATCGTAATGTTAACGTTAACAGCATGTACTCAATGTAAATGTAATTACAATTTTTTTCCGCTTTTCATCAAACATTGTCCCATTATTACGTGTTCACTTTTATTTACTTCTTGAATTAATGATTAAATTAAATGTAAATAAATTATGTGCATTGTTCGTTGAGTTTGTGAGAAGTGTTACTCGCAAGGTGACGTTGCAAATTATCCAAATTGCACCAAGTTTAAGAATCATAAAGTCCTACTTGAATAGAATAACTTTCGAATGCAATAAACCTTGAGATTGCCAATAATTCTTCCATATCTAATTTCGCTTTTGTCTCTACAACGCATTGGAACTGATACATTTTGTGACCATTTATAAGCCGGGATCTTGACACACGAGAAAGTGAAATGACGTAATAATTATTTACTTCTATTTGTACATACTCGCATCACATACTCATTCCTCTATTTCACTTTGCGTAATAATACTTATACTCGTTAACACATACATACAACGTACTCATATACATATATATGTATATATAAATTTCTTTCTTAATCTTTCTCATTAACTTGTTCCACAAAGAATTGGTATTATTAGCTTTTACAGTAGATGGAAAATGTATCGCTAATACAATTAACACAACGAATACGTTTATTTAAGTAATGAACTTTCCATTGTATCAATCAGTCTTTGCAAAAGTAATGCTTCACACTATAACGATATAATTCGTAAAATATAGGAATAATAGTACGGACAATCAATGCATTCTTTGTGAAACAAAAAGGAAACGAATCTGCGTGTTCAATGTCGCGCGTGTTTTTCGATTTAAAAGTGAAATATAGAGAATGCGTTCTAATCACAGTTCTTGATGTCTTCCTCCCCCGAAAAGCCATAAACAGGCTCTATCGACTATATACGCAAGGACGAAGTCCGCTATTAGTACTTGAATTAAAAATGTACGAAACTGGAAGCAGAAAATATCACGAATTAGTATCCGTGCACTTGCATAAGCATTTTAAGTAATTCGAATTATATTTACAGCCACTTACATCGCTCGGGAACTCTACAATTTCAAATTGCGCTGCTAACTCGGGTAAAAATCCACACAATCCCAATATAACTGCAGCGATGCCTATAAGACTGTACAGTAAGGACTTATTTTGCAGTAGACTCTCCATGTACGGATGACCCTGTACAGTGACATTACCTCGAATTAAAACAAGATTCGCATAATCTTCATTAATACATATCATTTAGCTTGATGATTTACCCGATAATTGACTGCAAAAGTAGAGACTTGCAGCGACATGGCAATAATATAAACCGTGCTGTTTATCAAATTCGCTTCAAACGGTTCATCGTCGTCGCCGTCGCCATCGCCGAAACCCGTAGAAGTTGCATTGTGACTGACTGAATTATTTGTAGCCAATATAGCTGCTAACTTATCGCTCCTTATTAAATTCAACAAAGCTTAATATGGGATTCATTACGACGCCCGAGCTCGTTTAACTCGCATTCTTTTACACTTACCTTGGAGATAGTAAAGTCGCTTCCCTTACCGAGTAGACGAGTGAGAAAAAGTGCACGGCAAACTGAAGCAGCACGGTAGATATAGTATACAGATTAAAAATGTTGGGAAGCGGCCTCTGTTTGGACAATGTTTTTAATGGCTTCGAGCTTGATATGAATAAGAAGCACGAGGCCAGAAGAACGCCCTGCAGCGTGGCTTGCGCGTCGCTGAATTTTATCCCGTCTAAGTAGAGAACAGACTGGCTGTACGCGAGTCCCAATGCGTTAAGTGCCAGAATTTTAAACATTTGCAAAGTCGTGACCAAAGTGCACCGTCCTTGCTTGATAACGTGGCATACTGCAATGAAACAGAAGACAGAGTTATATACCGCAGGATTGCCCTAGCTTTTTATACGCGACCCTACTCACTGCATTGAATCGAAGACATTTTGCTAGTAAAAGGTGCCGCAATTGAAGCATCTCCGAGCTTCACAATAACAGATTGTTCCTGCTCTTTCAGTTCCTTCAGTATCTTTTGTAATTTCACTCTAGTATTACCGGAGCCTCTTGAATTCATTCTTGGGCCGTTAGCTACTGCCGAGTTCGCGAGCGCGCGCTCGCTCTTTACGTGGTCCTGCTTATCCACGTGTACCCTTTCGGGTGGACTAGAGAGGATCGCGACGCCTAACAGAATCAACCAATTAGCATGAGCACTATTGCTCGTTAGAAGAAAAGATGAATTTCAGTCATCAACTAACCCACTTGAGCATGCTTCAAAGCACCAACGTCATTAGTACCGTCGCCGCACATGAGCGTTGAGTAGCCTAAATCTTGCAGAGACACGATTATAAATTCTTTCTGCTTTGGTTCGCACCTTGCAAAAATCACAATGTGCGGTAATATTTTACGAAGAAGCTCTGGTTTGCATTCTTTTAAATATGTTAGACCCTGTAAGTTGTACGTTAAGTATAGCGAGTGAAATTAATGAAAGCATTTCGGATTCTAGTTGGCTTACCTCTCCCGTTAGACAAAGAGCGTATTCTCGCCAAATTTCACTGCCACGAGAAGCATTTTCCATTCCGAAGGGTACAGTTATGGCTCTGTCCACGCTTTCCCATATCCACTCTCCATCGACCTCGGTTAGTATAAGCGTAATTGGTTTCTTCGTAAAGTGTAAACCGCGGCTAACGTGACAAGCCGTTAGTGGATTATCGCCAGTGATCATGACAACCTGTAAAACCGACGTTATGTTGCTCTACCATTTATGACGAGAGTAACTAGAGCATTAAATACTCACCGAATGCGAGGCATCCACGATCTCTTTGATGACAGCCTCGGAGTCAGGTTTAAGAGGGCAACTTATGATCACAAATCCAGCAAAAGTGAGATTCTTCTCCAAATGTTCCCGCGTTAGTTCCCTTAAATCCTGAGACGATAATGGGCCGGGGATTTTTCGGTATCCTAGAGCTAGCACCCTTGCGCCACGACGAGAAAGTGATAAATAAGTAGAGTCGTAATTCTCTGGTACGGACGACAACTGAGAAAGAGAGAAATCATATTTACAACGTATAGTAACGATAAAGGAAATTCAGCTTTTCATTTTGCTACGCACCATGCTCTTAAGAATCTCGGGTGCTCCTTTTACGGTGGTCATGTAATTAATCTCCGACGACCCAAGCATCGTGTATCCGGCCACGACCGACATGCGCTTCAACGCAGACGAGAAATGATGTCTCTGCACTATTTTCAAAACGGGAGACTGACCTTTCCTGGGTATCATAGAGTCGTCTGATGGAAGATTAATATTAGAATTATTACAGTACCAGGGATTAAAGTCTGTAAATTGTAACGAAGCAGCAGCATACTTTTTGTGAGGCTCCAATTAATAGCCTTCAGCGTAGCTTTCTCAAGCGGATCTCCAACAATTCCATCGTCTAATTGTACAAGCGAATGACACGTCGCGAGAACCTGAATACTTTCCAAAGGCGCGTCAGAAAGCTGTATAACATCTGCTTTTCCCCTTGAATAGTGAAGGATTACTCGTGTATCGTACACGATTCGTATTATTTGAAAGAAGTGTTTGATTCTTACTCGATCCCCGCTATACCCTCGACGACCAGGTTGTCACTAGTTAAAGTACCAGTCTTGTCGAAGCAACAAATTTCAACTTTTCCAGCAAATGGAATCCTAAAGGGTTCGGTGCAAAAGACACCTGTGGAAAGGAGATTCTAAACGTTATTGTACAAGCACGTAACAAGTGCGCGAATGATTATTTCGATATATTTTATTCATACCTAATTTAGATAAAGCTAATAGAGACGTATTAACCGCCAGCGACAACTCGATAGGCAGTTCTGGTGGAACGACCGATGTTAAAATAAGTGTACATTCCAAAAATAGTTTATATCTGTTCCTAGTAGGATCCTCGCTTCCTGTAACCAATAACTTATTAGTAACTTGAACGCACCTTTTGAATTCTTACGCTATGTACCTTTAATCCACACGTAAGTCGCGGCAGCAATCGCGAAAACTAGTAGAAATAGGATAAAACCGAATGTCTCCAAATTATTGGCTGTAACTCGCTTCACCCCGAATAGTATTGTCCTCAGAAGTTTACCCTGTGATGTTGAGAATCCAGTACGTAATACGTAGGCCACGCAACCATTGTCGGTAGCTGAAATTTTCAATGTACAACAACCGAATAGCATGATCTCTCGGATAATAAAATTCAATAAATACCTTTAAGGCCAGGTACAGTTTTACTAGGTGGACTATGCTGCACGACTTTTGTGCCTCCAAAGAGTACGTGAAGTTTGCCATCGCCCTCTATGTCCAATTCTCTATTCCCATCGATATCCTCTATTGGCTCTTTCATCTGTGGAACCGACTCTCCTATGGGTTTGTAATCAAATCATGTGAAAGGAATTCATTGTACACCGTGTCGTCTTACTCTTAAATAATCACCTGTTAGCATGCTCTCGTCGACTACGCAAGGTCCTCTAAGAAGTAACATGTCGCAGGGCACTAAATTATCATTCTGCGATCTTGTTATCGACACGATGTCACCAGGAACCAATTGATCGGTGAACATGAACCGCCATTGTCTGTTCCTATAAACCTTTGATGAAAATAATTTTATGAAAGATACTATCAGCAAACTCTATTCATATGTAATGCATAATGTAACCCCACCATCATCATGTACGGTTTATTCCCCATCTTTCTAATTTCAGCCATATTCCGCAGTTGCTGCTGAACAAGCGTACACTCGAACATGATCAGCATGATGAGAGTGAAGATACTGTAGTACCAATATCTATCCAAACACCACAGTGCTACGTAAAACATTTGGAAAACAAAGAAGGGTGCGATCGCCCTTTCTTTGAACAATTCTCTGAACTCTGGTACCACCATGTCTAATCTGCGTAAAGGCAACATAAAATTATAAGTGATTACAGTAATAATTTCTATATCAACAGCGAAGTATCCACTTACTTATTCTTGCCATATTTGTCCTCCGCTGCTGTAACTTCTTTTTCATCTAAGTACCCTTTCCATTCGCAATAATGTTTAACAGAATGATTAATAGGAAACTGGAGGCCTTCGAAGCGTTTTTTATTAGGGTCCCAAAGATATTTGGTCTTCTGAAATATAAACCACGGCTCCTGCTGTTCCGAATGGTACAGTTTAACGAGTTCCGAGCTTCCATTGTTGGGAGTAGGAACTACCTTTACTATTTTTGCCTTATAAGGATCTTTTTCCTGAAAAAGAGGAATATTTAACGTTCCAGTGGAAATTACACGCGCATTTTCGCTGTAGGATTCAAACGTTCCCGCCAATTAGCAGTGGGACCTGAACTAGCAGAAGGCCGGTTCAAATGGATGCCACGTTAACGAAGCATATTGAACGAGAGGTTTAGCACGTGCGAGCCGTTGAATCGGTGTAATCGTTACTATATCGCAAGTGTTATCAACTCACCGAGCTACAATTTAGAAAAGTATGCACGTGCACCGACCACTGGCAGCACAAACATATGAAAATCTGTAACAAGCCGATAGCCGCGATGCCCACTAGGCCCGCGTCATAATACTCGTCGATCCCGTAAATGAAAATCCAACTGTAGATCCATAAAACGTGCAATATCACAGAGGGCAAGATGTAGCCTGTGAACAGTAGCTTCCGTGGATTATGTAGCGTAACGGTCTGCACGAGATCATCTACACGCGATGAAGTAATAGTCGCCATGCTTATGATTACAATACGCCGTAACAGGGGCGTATGGATTCCAGTCCGAGGGATTCAGGCTCCTTTCACATGAGATCCAGCACCACCAACTCGGCCAACTCACTCGGAGCAATGATTATATGTAACAGCTGCACCGTACGAAAGGTGCCCCGAATATGTTTACTTCTCGTTCGCACCTTTCCTCGGTGCTCTATGTGTATACTAATTTACAGTAATAGGACAAAAATGAATTTTATGCGGGACTCTGTTACGTCATCTTGTGGCAACCATTTGTACTGTCATCGTTGCTTTCACTGTATTCGCAGACGAGGCACAGGAGTAGGACGGATCTAACATCTTACGGAAGTTTCTCGCACTAGCTGGAGTACCGGCTTACTCCCCGATAATGAATCGATAACTTTGCACGCGAGACGAAAGCGATAAAGAAGCTCGCGTGCTAGAATCGTGAGGTAAAAACCAACTTTACCGACTTCCCTAGTTAACTTGAATGTGGTTCCCAAGCTCGACGTTATTTCGTGTAGAGTGCGCGACAGAACCACTGAATTCTGGAGTCGGTATTTCAGTTTGTATGACAGGAACTTCAGTAAAGCAGTAAGTCAGACGAGGTATAGAGTACACCCAACATTACTGGCGTTAGATCTATACCTCAACTGTGGTTCAACGTAGGAACCGTAGTCAAATAATGGTACCTTAATCGAAACTCTCACACGTACCAAGTCACGCGGGATACTCATTGTCCATCTAAGTTCCGAACGTCCCCCGTCAGAAAAAGAATATACGAAGAAAACTTGTCGGCCTTCTAGCCAACACAATTTCAGTGATCTCGTTCCGACGACGCCTTTCAGGAAAAGGACTACGCATGATCTTGTCAACGTATAAGGTCGGCCAGTCGGCGTACAGCACGGACGTCAGTGAAAGTATATCGCTCGTGCAACCCACCCTACCCCACGCTAGATCGGAACTCGTGCGCGCTTGCAAGGGGAAGGGGTACCGACGCGGGTATAGGTGTACGTACGGCTGGTTACCCGCGTTTCTATAGGCAAGATCGTCGCGCGTAAAATCGCGCGGGACAGGCCCCGAGCGAAGTCTGGACCCAACAATATACTTACACGAGTGACAGTGGACGGTGACTGAAGCATCGACGGTCGCGCGTCTCCTCTGCAGTACCATATAGCGGTGGCTGTAATCACTCTACCATGTGGACTCGACTGCTGCTTTAGCCACGGGTGTCACGCCTGAGATTTGCAAATTAGTTTCTCTTTGTCTGGACGGAAGGACAAGAACCGTTCCATTGACTCCCGTGGGCGTTAAAACGTCCGTCCCAGTGAATCACACCTGCCCGATTGTTTCTCAATTCGATCGTCGAGGAAAGATTAATTGTCCACCCGGCGAGGTCTATTATTATCTCCCGCGGCCGACGATACCTGTCTACGATCGTGCCGCGAACGACTCGATGATTACGCATCGTTGCGAGGTGCATCCTTTCGCGGATACCGGCACGTGCTTCCACGAACAGGTAATCGACAGCTTATCGTGTCCCGGGAAATTCGGTTCTCACGAGACTCACGCGATAGTAATTATGTGATTTAGCCGTTACGGTTTCCGTCGGGACACCTGTCTCTCGCGAAAGGTGTACGGGCTCCGTTCTGATTGAGAACGATAAGACAAGTGGTGACACGGTTGGTTGAGAGAAGTAGTGAGTTGTCTTTAAGTGGGATTCGCCACGGTGACCGGCTACTGACGCCTGCCATCTTTCGACCGAAAATGAGAGAGTTTCTGGGTGTACTGATGATGGTAAGTAGAAATGCGTGCTTTGATCATGTTGCATAGGAAAGATTGATTTTGAGATAATATCACGAACCTCTAAGATCTTTAATAACAGATCCAAACCGATAATTCGTATCAACGAGGTAATTGTGTGGATTAAAACCGCCCCCTATTAGCTGTCAATGGGAAAAAGGAAAAAGAATTCGCGGCGTACTGAAGCGGCTCGAACTATAGCCTGCAGCAATTGCCGCAGCGATTGCGTCACGTTTTGCTTGAATCGGTTCAGCGATCCTGGAGATTAGAACACGCAGTTTTCATGCCCGGCGCAACGGTGCAAGGCACCATCGTGTGTGCACATATAGGGCGTTCGAAATGGAACTTTTACTATGGGGCGATGTAAATGTAACGCGGCCGGGAACGATAACGAAAACGTGTAACCCGTCAGCTCGCCGGTGAATTAAACATTCTCGAAATCGAGGGCTGCCTGAAATCACGTTTCATCGATCGCGACGGAGCGATAGTCATGGCCCCGTGAAACGCGATCGCGTAAAATTTCGCGGAGACTTCGGGGCGTTTCTAATAGAAGTGCCGCGACATTGGGCGCGTTTCTAGCGATCGCTGTTGCGTGAGAGTGGAACTGTTTCGAGGCGACTATCTTTCGAGTGGTCACGCATTTTCTGGCGGACACACGTGACCGAGTTTGCGCAGGTACAACGTCGTATCGAGCAGCGTTCTATGAAATGTGATTCATTGCAGCGTGAAAGCCGAGTGAAATGTAGCGATTTTGTTTAGCGTAATTCTGGGCGCACGAATCTTCGCGTTTTGTAAGATTGTAATTTTATCGCAAGTGATCAAGGAACAATTTAGGGTTATAAAAGTAGTCGAAGGGTGTGACTACCTTTCTGTCAGTCATTTGAAAATTTTGGCGGGAAGACTACCCAGCGTGCATATGTTTAAGTTCCAATGCTTTGTGACGTTTTGTAACGTCCTATAGCGTAGTTCAGTAAAATATATAAATGAACTTTATTCTACTTTCCAATTTTGTAGGGTATCGCTTTGCTTTCCAAATTTTGAAACTCGGGGTCTTCTTAACGAATGATAGGTCGAAGTATCATTCACTTCATTAATACCAACGCGATTTCACAATTCAATCTCGCGATTTGATCGTTGATCGCCGACTTCGCGATATTCAAAGGACTGCTTAGGGATCGACAGACTGACTCTGGGATCGAGAAAAAGTGGTATCGGCTGTGTCATACTATGAGTCAATTGAAAGTGGCATAAGAAAGCTTGTAAACGCCGGTGTGCAAGGATGTTACATCAGACTTAAATCCGTTTAATGGCTGAATCAGATAGCACGGGTTATTTCAAAATTTCACCGCCGAAAATAGGCCAATGGGAGTAGATTTATGAATGGCGGGTCTTCATTTTCACCTGGCGATGATTTCGATAACACACGCTGGCGTTTCCTGCCTATTTCGCGATCGAGTACGCTACTCTACTCACACTCGGACATAGAATTTTAATAAACTCTGCTCGTGCTACAGAAATTTCAATTTTCAGTTGAATATCTGCAATTTTTAGGGGTGCGTTCTCTTCTATTTAGAATATATAACTAAACTAATAGACAGCAACCCCAATAATTGTATCCGGTTCATTGATACGACCCAACTGGGCATTACTTCGATAGTTATGAGAATAATGTTTCGAGTTGATCCGAGTATTCCTTCATACCTATAGGATGCTTCGAGTCAATGAAACCATTTCATAGAAACATGATTCACTGGGATTTCGCAACCGACTGCAGATTTCTCCTAATAACCCTTATAGAGTTTTATAGAACCAGCGCTCTGATTACGTCAGTCCCTGTAATCTCGTTTCATCAGCATTCTATGCAAACTTCGCTCGAAACAAATGCATACAAGCATCCATTTCCTACTGATTATCACATTCCCCTGCACATAACGTATCAAAATTAATTAAATTTGTGTGTAAAGTACCTACACCCAGTGGCGGATTTAATGAGCAACCGATGAGCAGGTGCCGCCTGGGCCCCTGCCGAGAGGGCCTCCTAGGGCCCCATCTTCAAAAAAAAATTTATCCAAACACTATATTATTTTTCTGTTCTACTACACTTAGCTTGTTTTTGAACCTCTTCATGTTCCCGAAAAATGGGCCCCTCAGGACGTTTGTCGCCTGGGCCTTTTTCCTTAAATCCGCCACTGCCCACAGTTCTGTTTAAATTGAACTCGAGGTCTCGCGAATCGTTAGCACAGATGCATTTTAATTTAATACATCAGATCATCCTTTCGCGTCATGTACGTTCTTTGAATTCCAGATATCCTTGGCGAACGGACACAGCGGGCCTTGCCTCGAGTACGGGTGTCCAGGACGACCTCACTACGAACCCTTTGTTCCTGCGCCTCCAGGGCACACGCCTAATTGCGCGAAGCCTGGGCAAACGTTCTGTGAAAGCCTCGATCATTATCCTCGGTAAGGAGTTGTATTCGTTTAAGCTAGTACTATGAAAGAAGTATTCCATAGCTTATAAGGTACTCGTACAATTTATATTCGAATGGAGCCATCATCTTTCCTTCGCTGATGTGATATCGCTATACAGGATTCAGAGCAATCTCGCTGACAAAGCTCTTTTATCAAACCCGAGTTACCGACTTGCTAAGTTGTAACGTTTAAGGAATTCATCCCTTTCGATTTAACTTTATTAAACTTTATTAAACTAGATTATTCATCGCGAAGGTCGACTCACGAGGGAAGATCCCAAACCTGAAAATTCAAAAAATTCTGAAACTTTGTGAATATGTCGGGGATTTCCTTCTGATTACAATACAATTTTTGTTTGCTGCCCAAATTCACTCAAAGGGGTGAAACTAACTCTTGAAAATTTGGATATTTCTCGATTTTGTGTTATAACTCGCAAACTGTAAGAGATTGAAAAAAAGTTTCAAGACAAAAATCACTTCTTTTAAGGAGACTAGGCAGTCGGATCGCTCGAAAATCAAGTATTTTTGCGAATTAATTACAAGGAGATGAACACAAATTGTGACTAGTAAATGGTGGCTGCAAAACGGAAAATTTTAAAGAAACGTCATTTTTCGCCAGGGAAAAGAGCCATTTTTTTTGTCAAAACAGAAGTTTTCACAGACCTCCGCGTAGATTCAGATCGTAACTAGACATTTTTTATATATGCTGAATTTTTTTCAAATCGATATATACCTCTGTTTTTTCGCAATCACTGCAAAACGAAGAGGAAATATAATTCTGAGAAAAAACGCGTTTAAAGTTTCGAAAGAGGTATCTAGTCTACCCGCGTGCGAGCAGAAACAGTTTATGGCGCGCTCGACCTTTTCAGCTGTAAAATCCTTATTTTCGCAAATTTTAACATAAACCAAACGACATGTTACTCGGGAAGAATGGTACTTTCGAAAAATGCAACAAAAAAAAACGAGTTTCTGACTGCCTAGTCCCCTTAATTAAATCTATCATTTGGTAAAAAGATTCTTTTATAGTTCACGAGTTATAACACAAAATCGAAAAATAACCATATTTTCAGTGGTCGATTTCACCCCCTTAGGGTGAATTTGGGCAGCGAACAGAAATTGCGTTATAATCGGGTGGAAATTCCGTACATGTTCACAAAGTTTCAGAATTTTTTGTATTTCCGGATTCAGAATATGTATTCTCTTATCAGTGATCTTCGTTACGTCCTTTCAGGATCCGCAGATGAATAATCTTCCCCGTCGAATATCGATGAATTAGGAAAACGGTGGCGATCACGTAACAACCACCGGACGCGTTTTCGCGAGATTCGCGAAAAAGATCGGTGGTTTCGGTGTGCCACTTACGCGTGAACAATGCCCGTGGGTACCGCATCGCAGGTCTATGATGTCAGAGCTATTATCGCATTTGCATGATAATACCTGGCTGTTAACAGCTACGCAAGAACGAGACGGGAATATCGTTTCAAGGTATCGGTCGCCTATAGCCCGTTGTCGGACCAGTCGATCAAGTGAGACAATCGAAAGAACGAGACCATTCAACACGCGCCAGATCGTGAATCAACGCCGAGCTAGACGGTTGTTAAGATTTTCCTACAAAAATCCTCAGATCGATAGATCACGTGGAAAGCTTGAAACGATTGAGTCATTCGTCGGAAATGAATTAGCCCGCAGAAAGGCCCACGTGGTCGATCGATCTCGCGAAACAATCGCACCATTCAACAAGCCCCAAGCTTGTTGGCGAGCTATTACTCAATGACAAGTTAAACTGCTTCCGCGAGTGTCCAAAAAATCTAGAGTTTACTGAAACGCGACTCACCGCCTCGCCATTCGTATTCCTCGCGACGCTCTCGGCACGGCTTCTGCATACGAATTTGCCGAACTGTGTGCCGAATTTCGGGAAGGGAAAGTCCTGGGACAGTGGGCGCGAAATTGTCCCGGCGATATCCTGCAAATCGTCGCGTTCTTGCGTCACGTGCGTTTCGTTTCGTTCGCTAGGTCTCCGTGCGCGACCGAAGAAAGTTTTTCGGTAACGGAAACGGTGAACGTGGCTGACGAATAATTATCACTGTTTATCGATTTTCTTTATTCGTTGGGCCTTTTTGCCTGCTCACAGAAGTTGGTAATATGCCATATATTTATATTTACAAATGGGCTAACGGCGCTGATCGGATAAGGCCGTTTGTCCATCGCCGCAATGCAACTGGAATTTGACAGAAAAAAAGATTGCACACAATGATATGTGGAAGTATAATTCAAGGAAATTTTTCAGATTTTTCCTCGAGAGTTTAAAAATTAGGCCACTTGTTCACAGTTGCACAGTGCGTTATACATGGATAAAAATTGAAAAATCAAATATTTTGCAAGGTGATATTTATCATCTAATATTTACATCAAGATGTTCAGGATTCGACGAGTTCCGTTATGCTTGCTAGGTTACCGTAGTTGTTTACGATGTTATTTACCATCTTTTTACCTGGAATGTAAGGACTTCAAGCGTCATTCGAAATTCATACGCGGTAGAGTTACTTTTTTTTTTTATTTAGACCTTAAGAATATTTATTATTCTTGGCTCACTTTATTAACTATGAATTCCACTATTATGGGCATGTGCGCTACAAAATTATTGTTTAGGCTTATGCCCTTACTGATCATTAGAAAACATCTTAGTCCCGAGAATGAAAATTTTATTTCCACCGACTTTTTAAAGAAAACGTAACAAAACGTGATTTTTTTACATTTGGTTCCCGTAACTCTATACTTTATGAAAATGACTCTCTTATCTGCTACTACCTGCAATTATTTGAGAAATAAATTTTTTTAGAAAGAATCTTTGGAAAGTGGATTTCTTTAGACCAAAGCAAAAAATTGATGGAATTTACGACCACATTTTGGTACTTTTAAATATAAAAGAGTGTTCGGAAATGATTGACAACGATTTGAGGAAAGATTATTATATATTTAAAATATATTTCAATGAAAAAATTCAAATGCACGTGATAAAAAACGAACAAAAGTTAGTCAATATTCAGTTGACAACAAATTGCAAAACTAAATACTGATAAAAGACTTTTTATTCGATAAAAAATCAAGATCACCTAAATGTTTTTAATGAAACTGTATATTTTATTATATGCCAATCGATGCATCTTTATATTCTCTTTAAAAAAGTACTAAAGTATTTAGGTCGAAAACTGATTATTTCAGATGTTACGAGTTTTGTCCCGAACGCCCATATACTTCGACGCAATGTGCGTCGCCACGGAATTGCAACTCGACTGATTAAAGAAACACAAAACCCTGCAGTTGCATTGCGGCGGTTTACGATCGGCCCAAGTCTAATACCTATTCAAAGTTACCGGTACACATACACGGAATCGGTGTTCAACTTTCTTTCTTCATAATGGAATCGCTTAATATTCAACAGCGTTGGTTTGAACTACTTTTAGACCGTTTCCACGTATTCCTTTCTTACCGCGAAGCCAGCTCGCGATCCGAAAGCGATCGACGGTTACGTAAAAAGGAGCGGCGACGTAAATAGGAATGGCACGCCGGTTCCGATACGTTTAATTCCTTGATCATCGTAGCGTGACCGTGGCCTTGCCGCGGTCATGCCCTGCTAGATAATTATCGAAACCGCTACGATCGAGCCCCGATCGCCATTCGGCGTCCTATCGTCGGGAGGCCAAGCGTGCAAACCTGATAGACCGTGTGTATGTATCGTCGCGAGCGATCATTCGCATAATACGTAATCCGCGCCGCTGGTTTCCCTGCGATACAGAATTCTATCTGCATTTCCGCATTACTCTTGTTCCTATTCACTTGCACGCGAAGTCAAAGCTCCGTTGACCCTGGGAAACTAAGCAGTCGTGCGTGGAAATCTTGCGTAAGAATCTTGGGGATGTTTATCTCGGGCGATTCAAGCCGAGTGCCACGAAACTTGCAAAATACAACATGGTGTTCCTGAGAAGTCTCAAAGTTTAAGAAATTAGAGCATTCATTCGCGTCCTTAGGACTAACTTGGGGGAGCCGAGTTGAAGAGGTGTATAATATTTTTAATGCAATTTCAATAAAATTAGTTCAATGATTATAAAAATTTATTTCAAGAATAAAATACAGTTTTCTCTTCTTTTTACAAAGCTCCCTTTGTGGGGGGTGTCTTGATACACTGGAGCAGTCTTTCGATCACATAGCGCCAACTCGCATTCATCGCCGATGAACGAGTTCCCCGCGATTCCTCCGCGGTGGAACTGCACGCGTGGTGACGCAAGATGCATAACAGGAAACATTAATACCCCGTATTGTCTGTCATTTTCCGGCGTTTCTGAGAGAGTTTACGTCGAGATCGTTTCCTCCTCGAGCCTCAAACTCCAGCACACCTCTGCTTCCTTGATCGTTATCGTTTTATCGATGCCAGGAATCAGCCAGTGTAACCGGAGAGTCCGCTGGGAAGCGAGCTCGAGTTGAGAATGAACCGAAGCGTCGTTTCGAGGTCAATAGTGTCCCCCGATCGGCGTCCATTGACAAGCGACGCCTATTCGAAAGTCGTTGACGGGAAGGGACGCGATCGAGATGCAGCCTGTGATCCAGCCCGACGGTCGAGCAGCGGCGAGAAACCAGCTTTTAGGCGCGGATTCCATGAATTAAACATCGAGACACATCTCTAGCGTGTCTTTCACCGCGGTGAAAGTTTCGGGGTCCGCGAACGGCACCCTGCTCGTCGTAATTCGTCGTGTTTGCGCGGACACTTTGCAAACAAATTTTATGTCGCGTACGCGGAACCTGCGAACGATAATAACTCGAGTATACGCGGACTTGGTAACTTTGAAATCGACGAACACGTAATTTAGGAATAGGAAGATGAATGCTTGTAGGAGGAGGAAATTGTTTTCTCTGTGGGAAAGCTAGCGGGAAGGTACACACCGGGCGAGCAATGATCGAAGAGAGCCGAGCTGTTACAGAGGATTGCGCAATCCACTTTTCACATCCTGAAGCAGCTTTCATCGAGGCGATTGTTAGTTGGACGATGGGAGTTCGAAAGGTGATCCTCCGGAGCTTAAGCTCCGCGCGCTGGTTAATGTAACTTTATCTATTCCAGTTATCCCTCTCTGTTCAATCTGTTTCCGTTCCGAAAATGGCTATATGGGCTTGAGTAAGAGAGGATAGGTCGTAGAACCTAGCTTCCGTGAAGCCATGAATAACGCATGGGGAGATAAGCAATTTTTTATTCGCCTTTAAAATGATTCTATGAAACTCCCCGCGAGAAATCTTGAGCAACGCCTGGGTCCGGTATCGTGACAAATGTCAGTGGTAATTTGCATCGTGCTGGGTCGAAGTTCGTCGCGAGAATGCGGCGAAGAAACTATGTTGTCCCATTTCTTTTTATCGACTCTGTCGCCTTGGATTTTTTATAATCTCCCATTGTGCATACGTGTTTCTTCTGTTCTCAGGCAGCTGATCAAGTTTCTTCTGGATAAGTGCAGCTTCGACTTTAGCTCTGTACTGAAAGACGAGTCCAAAGACGAGTTTAACGTGTACAGGTAGGTAATTCATTAACTGTTCGACGAGTAACTCCCAAAGTGGGATTTTAAAAAGAAATCAAATATAGAGGGACGATAGTAATCAAGCCTTCAAACAAGAATAATTTTGTAGATCATCTATATTGAGTTTGCTCTACTCCGCTTAAGTGGTGAATTAGTGAAGACCCACTAAAATCGATGAAGAGTAGGGTGGTCCTTATTTTTCAACTTTAAAATATATATTGTCTGACCCTTTTAAAATTTTCTATTTGACAAAAAAAATATCTCCGTGTTTTTTATTTGTATATTTTGATATATAAAGGTCGCTCAAGGACTTTATATTTCACATGTAGGGGAGACCGGGGCAAAATCGGGACGTTAAGAATAAAATCTCATAACTTCGAGATTATAAAGTAAAAAACAAATTGGGATTCATTAGAATAAACTCTTTTTTAAATAATAGTACATATCCAATTTGTTTAATAGAAGGAAAAATACAAAAAATAATGATTTAAAATATGATTCGTTTTTATCATTTTACACCTATAACAACGAAGCTCATTCAATTCTTCAGTTCCCCAACCAGTTAGAACAAGCTGTAAAAGTAAAATTTTTTTTTTAAATTTATACCAAAATATTAATATTTCATTGCCATTGAGCGACCTTTAATCCTTAATATATTTTAATAAAATTTTAGATGAAATTCTTTTAAACTATTTGGAAGCTTCTGGGATGGTCAGAAGAAATTTTTAAATAATTTAATTTTTACCATACATATAAGGACCACCCTAATGAAGAGCAAATGAATTTTGTTCAAGGTCAATCCCAGATTTCTCCGAGGGTTACGATTACACCCCGCGAGTTGAGCCGCAATTACACACGCAAGCGATACCATTCGTGCCGTCGCAGTATCCACTGAGAGAGCAGCCTGCCTTAATTTATGGATCCCCGTCGAACGACACCAACCAGAATGGGTAATTTGAATGCTAATCCCTCTGTTATCCGCGGCGGAACCACCCAGGTGTCCCTCGACGCCGTGCGTCTCTTTCTGAATCGCAGTTACAGATACACCACGCCCGCTCAGCCGCAGAGAAATCCGTTTCTAATCGATGGAACGCCGACCGCCAAGTATCCTGTACACCCTGGCAGCCAACGCGGGCCCATCGAACGTCCCTTCTACCCTCAGCCGGGATCCTTGAACTCGTTCGGGCAGGGTCAAGCATGGTGGGCAAACAGGTGATTACTCACGGACGCGTTGGACGACCGCTCTGATAATACTGTTTAACGTTGCCACGCTCTATTACCGCCTTTTTTCTCTCCTCCGCCTCCTCGACGAGCTTCGAGGATGATGGATGGCGTTGGTAGAGCCTCGCGCTGGCAAATCCTGCCGCGGTGAAACTTGCAGCGTAGAGCTTTCAGTGGTAACAGTCGAGTTGCCATAGTTGTCAATCTTGTGGTTTGAATTTTTGGAGCTGGTATTGGTGGAGGATTCTTTGATTGATTTCTGTTACTTCGAGGTATCAGTGATGAGCGACCCTTGACGCGTAGTGGGCCAAGAGTGGAAACCTAATATTCTACGTGAGCCGCAATATTAAATACTTAAATATGCTAATCAAAGAATTTTAATGTATGCGATGAAGTTATTATTTCTGACATCGATTTACAATAAAACGATTTTAATTGCGGGCAGCGGGTTTCTCATCACTGCTCTAAATGTAGACTCTCTAGAACAGATTCTTGGATCTAACGCGCAGTGCCCCGGTAGATCTTCGTCTAGTTCTTTCCTTTATTGGATTACGTTACAAACAATCACTACTACTACCTATATTGTTAACCTTCAAGCGAACCAGTTAATTAATGCGAAGGAGCGTTTATTTCTAGATACGCGAGGAGCAGCAGAATTGCACTTCGCACACCGTACGAAAACCCATTGTTGAGGTACACCAACCTGGACAAGACGCGGAAAAGGAGACAGTCCAATCTAGACGCCATTTCACTCTGTCCAACTGACGCGCAGTTCATCACACCCAGGGCTGCGCTGAACAATCAAGGGAACTGGATGTACGTGGTGAATCTTCAGGACCAGAACCAAAAGTACACGCAGCTCGTGAAGAGCGAGAGATGCACGTGAGTAGCCTCGCAACGTGTCTCCTCGTGCTATATGTATATTTCAAGCGAAGCTCGAAATCAACTGTCGCGTTTCTCGTATGTTCCAGAACAAGCGTGTGCAACGGTATCTGCTCAATTCCAGCTGGTTACAGCAGCAAGTGTCAGCAGCAATATGTCCAGAAGCGATTGGTCGCCCTGGAAGGAAGTGGGAATCAATTGTACACCGACGTATTCTGGATTCCCCACGGTTGCTCGTGTCAAATTACGCCTAATTATTCAAAGTGAACCGTAATGTGAGCCTGGAGTTCAGAGAAAGGTTTTTCTCGAGGATAATCTTCGGTTAACGCAGTATTATGGGGTTTTCGCGATCCGTTAGAGAACGAATCGAGAGATACTCAAGGATTGGGAATGGAGGAGATTTTCAAGTCGATAGGGAGAAGCGAAGAATATAGCCAATGGAAGGTGTGTAAACATGCATCATGATTCTTGTATATAGGAAATAGAAACTAGAACGCGAGGACTTTGAAAGAGACAATGGGGAGAACATACAACGAAAGTCAAAGTCGCGGGCTTTGAGTAATTAATCTAGTTTGGCATTTATCTGTTTCAGACTTAAATCGCTTTTACCTTCTTTATTTTTTTACTGTAGCGTAGTTTTTCTGTTCAGCGTAGCGTAGGCATCTACCATTTCAATGTACGATATTTAAGGTAGTTTGATTATTTATGAATTCAGTTTCTAGTAGCAATTTCGTAGTTACCATCAGAGAACTATTCTAAGCTAACATTTCTACGGTTGGTAATATAGACTAGCATGCGTAGATCGATCGATAACGCGTTGCAAGCGCTGTAACCTTAATGTAAATAGATTCTTAGGATACTTAAGGCCACGTTACAAAACATCGATAACAGACATTTACTTGTCAACAATAAACGTAAGAAACGGTACTGCCGCGTGCTCCGCCAGTAGATGTCGCTAGTTACCTCGAAATTATATAAGTCCCCGTACCTTCCTCGAAGGACATCGCAAACTTTACATTATCGAAACACCCATCTCTAGAAACAGTCCCAATGATTTCCCCCTAAAATTACATTCCTCCACTCACCGCACGAGTTACCACAACAAACACCGTGAAACGGTACGTCTGCCTCGGTAAAGCTGCGACGTGAACTGGCTCACGAGTTCACGGTCCATCGATCGTCTCCTAAACGGCTCGTGAAAACTGTTCTTCGTACACAAACGCAACCGCTCCAAGGTCGACATTTGCGCGTCGCGTTAAATCACTCCCTTTTAATTACCAGCTCGACGAAACTACCCAACAACCGAACGTTCCCCGCTCCCCGCCGTAACAGTACCGCCTGGCAGCGGCTTCAATCAACATTGACGAGTCTTGCTCCCGTCCCTGGAAACGAGAAAAGGAACAGCGAGGCCCGGCGCGGAGGGCCGGTTTGCCAGCGGTCCGCATACAACGCTCGAAGGATATCGCGCAAAACGGGAAGCGATTTACGGGAGAGCGTAACTGGTTATCAAGGACAGAGCGAGATATGGGTTAACCCGTATATCGGCGAGACGCGGGCACGGCCTCGCGCAGTTGGTGAAATAAAAGGATCCCGATTCGCCTCGCGACTGATATAAAAAGGATCAAAAGGAGAAGCACAAGGGGGAGAGTTTGGGACGGTTGGGGTGTGGCGAGGGGGGAGGACAGGGGGGGATAACTGCCAGGAGGTCAGACACGCGCAGGATGCGCGGAATTTTCTCACCGCGAGGCCACGCACACCCTTCGTTTTACGCGGTTTTTTACGATCGCTCGAGTTTCCAACCCCCCCACGGTATTCCGTTTCCTCGGTCCTCGGCCGCGATATCGATCGAATTTCGGAAAACTCATTAACGCCGCTCGGTTTCGAGGAACAGTCGGGGATGACGGAAGACGGGAGACGAGAGAAAGAATCCCTTTTCCCGGGAAAAGGCGGCAGGAAGCGAGGGATAGTAACGATCGGCGAATGTTTTTCGTTCGCTTGGCGCGTGGGGGGTCGGAGGGGGCCGATGATTACGTACGGACGGGTTTAAATCGGCCGGGCGTTAATTCGGCGAGATGCAAAATTTGTTCGCTATAGAAAATTACGTTAGATTGAGGAGCGCCAATGGGCGACGCACGCGTTCGGAATATTTTCGACGTCGCGCGGGCGTCACGTTTCCGGCGTTCCGCCCAATCGGTCCGCTTGCGACCATTTCGGGGTAGGTAATGCGTTTCTTCTTGCGATCGCAAATGGAGACTCTCATTATATGAAAAAAAAAAACAGAAGGAATGCAAAAACAATTTTTAAACAAAAAAACTGATTTTTACATTTTTTCTGTTTTTTTTTTTATTCTTATGTGACGCGCAGCCCAGGCTACGCCCATGGCAGCCGCGTATTCTTCCGCGAGAAGCTCAGCTTCCGGCTGGTCGCGAAGGCAGCAGGAAAAATTGAAAGCTCCCCGCTGGTGTCCTCGGGGGTGCGTCGGCCGCGTACGCGTACACGCATATACGGCCGCGTAAGTGCGTGCTATAGATTTCGTTCCACTCTGCGAAACGGTGTACTTGTGCGTGCCGCTCCGTGTGTCGTATTCACTCTCGAGGCCCTCCCTGTCGCCCCCTGGCCTGCCGCTCTGCCCCCCTCGCGCCTCCGCCGCCGCGACCACCCTCTTTCCATCCCGCCACCTGCCACAGAGAAAGAGAGAGACAGAGACGCGGAGCAGAAAAAAGGGGTGGATTTCTAGGCACGTAAGCGCCCGTGCAACGCACCTACATCGACTATCTGCGTGCACTTGTGCTCTACGCGCTTCCCACCCTCGTCCTGGGCTGCCGGTAGCGATGGCCTCAAGACACCTCGAATCCTTCGCCGACCAGAGCTCCCCGATTCAAAACATCTGAACTCAGTGTTTTCAAAGCATTTGAAATTTGAATAGAGATATCGTTAAGGGGGACTGAAAATTTCTCAAGGGTTGGTTACTATAAGAATCTTGAAACGTAAGACAGTGTCCCGGCAGGATAAAATTTATACTAATTTATCCAACTGCATCCAAAAACACCATGATACATTTCAATAACTCGGTGCTATCTTCCAGAAACGGTCAAAGCCTCGAATTCTCCTGCTTTCGTCAACCCTCCCCAAAAATTTCGAGACCCCGAAACCTTCCCAATATCGGACGTCACTCTTCACGGTGATATTCCGCGGCGAGTTGCTCGAGAGCCTGCAGAAAAAGGAGGCCGAACGCCCATCGCTAGCTGGCAACGTGCACTATCGTCTCCGAGGCACCCTCCAGCCCCGCCAACCTCTCTGTCCTGCTCCATGGTAATCCAAGAGTGCGTACAGAGGGGGGTACACGCACACCAGGCGGACGGGAACGCGGGTACCGAGGCTACTTGAAGGGTTTCCATTTATATGCGCGCACGCACCCCGCGTCGAAGGGCGCTCGCGCGCGCGCCCGCGCCCGCGCACGCATCCACGAGAAGGGCGAGCGAAAGGAGAGGTTCGAGGCCTCGGAGGAGGACAGAGCCAGGGGTGAAGTCGCCTCCTGAAGGTATATATTACGCTCCCTGGTGGTAATAGGCCAACCGTATATCAGCGTACGCAATTATCCTGCGCGCTGCAGAGGTTTTCGCCGCTGGAGGAACGGCCGCGAGCGGGAAACGACGAGCTTCCACCGCTCGTTTCTGCTACGCGATTCATCTTCAAGGATCGCGCGCGAGCCTACGCGCCACCAATTCAGTCGAGGGTGGTCCGCGAGGGTTGGGAATCGTTTGAATTTGTCGAATGAAGCCTGTCGCGCTCTGCCACGGAATAGATGCTTCTCTGTATCGCGTTTCAATAGCAAAACTTGACGGGGGATGTAGGAAAATTTATTTTCGAGGGTAAGTAGGTACTTGGGCAATTCAGTCTTCCATGATTGCGTCCCTGTTTTTTTTTAGAAACGTGGTATTTCTCTTTTCTTAGGTCCTGTCTTTTACTTATTTCTTTTCCTGTTCATTTGCTACCGCTTCTTCGCAGTCAGAAAAAGGAGAAGAAAGCTCGCAACTTAGTTCGTACCCGAAACAAGATTTTCACGTATTCTTTCTCTACGAAACTTTCCACCTCTCTCCTCCCTAGACTTGATTACTCCACCACGTCGCAACGAGAATAAAATACATAGTTATTCTCAGAAACGACCGCCGCTGCGGTGGAATAAAACTGCACCGTATTAAACTCTACACGCCGGAAATTCTATCGTAGCCGCGTTTATAGCCGAACTTCCGGGAAACTCGTAACGTCAGGCTCTTATTGAACGACCTCCGCGTCCTCTCCCTCTCGTTTCCTAAATTTCGCGACCCCAATCGCGAAGAACCTTAAACGTACGTAGGTACCTATTCGTCTTTGTATAACCAAACCCCATGTTTCACCATTTCGAGAACGATCTTACTCCTCGGCTTGCCACATTTTCACTTTCACGCGTAGCACAATTAAAGCCTCGAACTTGAATTTTCAAACTATTCGGTCCAGCAACATCGCAGAAGAATTCCCTGGTTTCAAAAGTTCATCGACTCGGCCGTTCGAAGAACCACCCTCCGCGCGATCGCTTGAAAATTCCTTCCCAATGGAAGAGAAGGCCGACGCGTGGCGTTTCCGGCATCTCGAGCGGATTAAAGTTTCTTCAGCGGGCTTTACTCGGGGCGGTTCCCGCGAACTTCTTTCTCTCCTCTCGTCGAAATTCTCGTCTCGCAGCCGCCCCCGCGGCTCTCCCCGTTCGCGCGGCGGTAATCTCCAGAAAGGCCGAAAGTCACTTTCCCCCGATACTTTCCCCGTTGGCGTTCGAGTCCAGCCGCCGCGGTGGTTCTCTTTTCGCTCTGCTCTTATCACCTATCCCCCCCGTTTATCGGCGGGTTTCGCTGGACAGGGGCCGTGCACGGCCCCTGTCCAGCAAACAGCAGCAACGTCGAGCGCCGCCGGGATAAAGTCACGAGCAGTAATTATGAACGATAGCAGGGGAGAGAGAGGATATAATTGTGATTGATGGAGAGCTGGGAAGGGGAGCGGGGAGGTGCCGAGGGGGGCTGACTTCCTTTTAATCTCGAGCCTAACCCTTTCGTTCATCCATTGCCGCTTCTGCCGGCGCGTCGACGCGCTGCTTTATTGCCTTCAACCAGATTTTTCCGGAAAAGCAATTCGAGCCACGAGCGGCTTTCCCGGGCCCCGAATAGGAAACAGACGGGGAAGGTGAGTGGAATAAGGTGTGAAAGTCGATTTCATAATAGAATTCTCGGGACGGAGGACCTGCAGCGGGATGTTTCTAAGATTCTCACGGTTCTTATCGCGTTTCGCGAGGACAGTGAGTTCACAGGTTGTCGGAGGCAGTCTCGGTGCGCGCAGGTTCCTAACGGAGTTTCGTTAATATTTAATTTGACCCACTTCCGCTTCCCTAACACCGCGCACAATGGCCTAAGCGCCTGGTCAGATAGGTCAAGTCTACGAGATACCCCAATACTCCATAAACCCTTTCCGCTTAGCCGAAACATCCCGCGGTCTTGTGTTTTGCTCTCGGTAGGGTCCTCTTCCTCTTGTTACTCGCCTCCACTCTTCGCCCCCTATCCGTGACCCTTCCGTTGCACACCATTTCGATCTCACCCTGCGAATACCGTCGTCTGCGCCGAATGTTTCGGCGACCACCGCGAGGATGCGGAGCCTGGTCCTTGACACTCCGTTTCCGATCGCAATGAGGCACGCACACTTCCGGAACGAAGCTTCGTAGATCTTCGTAGAGCGATGATATTTGGTAATCGATTCTTTCAAGAATGCGGTGTTCTAAAATTATAATAATAATAGAAGAAAATTGTAATAATCCTTTTGTTCCGCAAAAAGGAACATTTCTGTTTAATCCAAGTTCTATTATAAACTTTTAGAAACAGCTACCTGATGTAAAATATCCTTTCAGTTATTATGTATATAGGTTTATATAGCACTTGCTTTAAAAAAATTCCAATTCCCGCGACGCTATCCCAAAGTTAGGCGAGTTCTCGGCAAGTTGCGGGAAGAGAACGGTGATTTCGACGAGGTTAGGCATCGGGGAAAATTCAGTTTCGCGTATCCTGAGGCCGATAAACCAGCACCCCGGAAGCTGAGCGCCAACGCCTCTCTTCCTCTCCTCTCCGGTTTTTTCCTCGGCCCGCGTGGAAGTGTGTACGCGCGGGCAATATATATAGGTACGTACACAAGTGCCACGTGCTCGTTGCCGCGCTCGAAGTTTGCAGGGCATCGATCGTGTTCGCCCGCCTCTCGTACACGCGGTTCTATGCGACTTTCCTCGTGGCCCGCAGGATCATCTGTGTGCGTGTCCCGCACGCCTGTGCTCGCGAGCAGCCGTGCTTACGCACGTGCACGCCCACAGTCCTGCCTGGCCACCGTCGCTACGTGCACACGCGCGCGTCAAAACGAAGGATTTTCCTTTATTTTTAGTACGTTGCTACGCGGCGAGCAACAGTTTAAAGAATAAGACGCGGCAGGGGCTGGTAACAAGGGAGACAGTGTATCAAGGGTGGGTTGCATCTCTAGGGGGGTTTGATTTCGAAAAGGGATTGTTCCTAGGAATTATTACAAGCTACCCTTTGCACGCTTTAAGCACGAAAGAAGAGAAAGTCTTCCACGGTTCCTCCACACTCGTCAACCCCCACATTTCAGATTCCTTTCCCACGAAAAGTGCTCGTCCAGGTCGCAACCTACCCCTTGCGAGTACAAGTGTCCTACGTGCAGAATCGCTCGTATCCGCGTCTCGTCAACCCTGGCCTCCTCGATCGATGATGTACTCGAGCGAACACTAGAGAACTCGCAAATGTCTTTTCCTTACGATTCTTTCGCCGAATGAAATACCGGGTCCAAACTTCTGCTTCATCCCCCAATACTCAACTCAACACCGACCCTTTGAAGTCGTCGTTCTCAGGAGCTCGTATCTAATCAACTTCCCATTCGCGCGAGAGAAACATCGAATTTTGAGACTCACTACTTGAATTTTGAATTTTGAAACGCCTCCATGTTGGACCCATTATTCCTACCCTCCAGTGGATTGCCAAAAACTCAAAGCTGGATCCTCGCCAGGGCACGAGGATCCAGCGAGCAGCGAGCGTGTCGCGAGCCGCGGACCCCTACGCGGGGGCTCGCACGCGCGCTCACGCACACGCCTGTGCGGCGCGTGCACAGGCCGCGCTGACTCACACAGGGAAGCGTGACGGTAGCGGGGCTACGCGAGCACGCACTTACGCACGATCGAGGCGGATCGTTCGTACGCTGTGCGTGGCGCGCACCGTTACCATGACGACCGGTGCCAGTGCCACGCATTGATCGCAGACTCCCGCTCGACGGTGCGTCGAGTCGAGTGCGTAGAGACGAACCTCCTGACGGAGAAGAAGGGACGCGGCCGCGCGCACGCACAGCAAAGAGGCAGCCCGCTCGGGGATGATGTGTGCGCCACTCGCCGGGCCAGCCGTACCCCGCGACTTTTGCCTCTCACTTTCACCACCCCTTTCGTTTCAATCTCCTCCTGGTGTCAGGGGCGATGATTATTCTTGCACTTTAGGACTCGCGCTGTCATTTCCTCTCATTAGTTTCAGATGCTTCCGAGGACCTGAGTGGGCGGACTGGCGCGTCGACGCCGCGCTGCCTTTGGGTCATTGGGATTTCAGAGTTTCGTATTTTTACGGGGAACGCTTGCTGTGGAGATTCTGGCGGTTATTGGAACGATTCACTCTTTGGATTTTACAGGTTTTCACCGATGTCGGCGGTTGTTGGGAATTTAACCCGGAACGGTGTTCGAGGTCTTTTAGGGGATTAATTGGGGCCTATTTTGTGTACGGAATCACTTTGGGGTGTGGAGATCGAAGCTGGAAGTAGGTTGTACCTTGCTTCCTCCTCGGGATGATAATCGTTGGAGACGCGATGCGTATGAATTAATTGCAAGATACTTTTGTGGAAGGGTTTCCTTTTTGACTCGGACAAGCCCAGTTGGAGCTCACAGTTCAACCCCTTGCTCCCTTACCCTGTTTGTAAAGGAAGTCGTACAATGTTTCGAGGTTTTCGCAGGTTTTTAGGAACCCTCTCCTCGGCCGAGTGTTTCGCTTCGCTTCCCTTCGTTCAGAAACGTTTTACGTATCAGAAATTCACGGACTCGTGACATAGCGGGGCGTATCGGGGGCAAACATTTTTACCGTTTAATTTATTCCGATTTCCCGGAACGGGGGAACGTTCGTCGGACCGCAGAAGGTTAATATCTATATTTCACGGAAACGGGCAGGGGAGTGAACAGAGGTGGAAAGTCTTGTGTCGATTTCAACCCCCGTGTGGGATTTACTGGGCCACGGTGTACCGTTAAATTCAAGTGCACAGTTCGACGAGAAATCGTAATGGATTGAAAACGCGAACGACCAGCTTCCTACGTTTCAAATGCGCACCCTTCTTTCCTCGGTTCCTATAAAATTCTTTTGTATCGAAAGTGTATAAACATCCCCCTGTCGCTCTCAGTGGCCGTCAGTCATTGTAAGGCAAGCTTTCCTTTAAAAATCCATACCGACTGCCGCGTTCTCTCCCTCTGGATCGTCCCTATCGACCAATAATCCGCACGGCCGGAATCACTCGTCATATTTCACGCGGGTACGTGATCGAATGGCGCGTATCACGATCAGCGCCGCGAGCCAGCAGCCGAACGACATCCTTCTTCACGGCGGCAATAATTCACCGCCGTAACTTCCTCGCATCTGCGCTCTTTCCTATCGAAAGAGGACTCTGCGGCCCGTGAGCCTATGATCCTGCGATCCGATGGCCGATGTACCGTGTACAGGCTCCGCAGTCTCCAGATGTCACGTTTCACGAGTAGGAAACGCAGCTTTGATCCCCGTCGGACGCGAGACACCCTGAGACCCCGGAGGGAGAACGATCGTGGAAGAAGAAGGAAACGAAGGCTGCGGTCCCTGGGAAGGAAAGGGGATTACCGCCTTTCTACCGGTCAGTTTTTGCGGGACGGGGCACGCGCCCGATCGGGGGGAGGGCGGTGCGCTAGGCGGGAAAAATCAACGGCGGGCGAAAAGCCGAAGGGGGAGGGAAATTTGGAACAGCTGTTGACACACTCTGGGTCAGGGAACCGAGAAAAAATCATCGACCCTGGCTTGGTATCCAGCTAATTTTTGGGGGTACCTGCCCGCCGCAATGGCGCGTGAAATATGGAGGAAACTGGGGCGGGAAAACTTTTCCGGGGATTACGATACCGAAATGTTATTTTGGATGTAAATTCATTGTTTGTGCGATATTGAAATATTTTGTTGAAGTCTTCTTGGTTTAATTGTAAGTCTATTTAGACAGGTCGCAAGCGTAAGGTAATTTAACGTAATTTTTCTAAGAGCATGTATCTTTTGAAGGTGGTGTTTTGTGCAAAAATCCTGTTTTGTAATTTCTATGTAGGGGAAGAGGTGGAAAAAATGATAGGTATCCGAAAATCATACGGAATTTTCGACTACTTTCCCCGGGCCTAATTGCGAGTCCGATGATGTGGACATCTGCATGATGCCCCAAACGGATTATTAGCGATGACTTACTGCAGGTTTATGATTGGATGTTTTCTGAAGTAATTCATACTTTATGTGGATGGTTGACTGCAGGAAAGTTTTTAAACTTAGGGGGATTCTCGACTAACAGCCCCAAAAGTAACTGATATTTAAGCACTTTTTTTTAAATGAAATGTTGGTCATATTGGATTAAACTCTTTTGGTATATAAGGAGGTATCTTTAAACTTGCAGAAAATATTTTTTTTATGTCGATCTTATTTATTATTTAGGTATTAATTGTTGTGGAATTTTGTCGACCTCTTCGACGATGTAACTCTTGTTGGTGGGATGTGTAGCACCTATCACAGTTATCTGATTGCAAAATAAATAGAAGTTTCTTAAAGCTAGATAATTTACGCTGGTATTGGTCCACTTCAAAGAAAAATAAACAAAAAATTGAAAGAGTTGTAGTGTTTAAAAGAAAAAAAAACAGTATTGCCCTTGGACAAATTTTTCATATTATTCTTTATATCGACGAGAAATAAACTAAAATTAAAATTTTACGTCCAGCACCAGCGTAAATTATTCAACTTTAAGAAAATTTCCTTCTTTTCGCAATCAAGGTGGTACAACCAACGCCAACATCGCGCGAAAAGATTCCACAATAATTAATAAATAATAAGAATTGACATGCAAAAATATTTTCTGCAGGTTTAAAGATGCCTCCTTATATCTCAATAAAGTTTAATGCAATATTAAGAATAACTTTTTGAAAAAAAATTCATAAATTTCGGTGGCTGTTACACGAGAATCACCCCTTAAGACTTAAGTAGTAAAAATCAATTCTAAAGCCTCTGATTTGAATCTGATAAGGAGATACCAATGAACCGTAGACCATTCGTAGATCCTGAGCGGATGGAGGTACGGCACGACAGATGTTCCTGACTAATGCTCAGCTTGACAATTTGGAAACATCGATACTGAGAACCTCTAGCAATAATTATACCCCGAAATGCAACATTCCCAAGGTTCGAAACCTCCCTTGCAAGTCCCAAGATCAAAGTCCACGAGCCACCAATGCAATCCTCTACTATCTTGAACAAATTATTGAGGAAGAAATACTCGAGCGAACATCCACAGTTTTCCCCGTCCTTCTCAGACCACACTCTGCGCATCGTTGCCAGTGAAATCCCCTCGAAGCGTCGAAATCTACTTACGTACCAATTGACTATACAATTACGAGATTCCTGGCACAATGGTGGGAAGTAATCGGACGTCGGGACGTGTAGTGGAAGGCACCTTGCGCCAAGGGGTGAAAGAGGGTGTCGCAGCCGCTGAAAAGTCAGTGAATTCGTGGACGGAGTGCCCCCGATGCGAGGGTGCAGGGGTTGCTTTAGGTGTACGGCCGAATCGGGGTTCCTGTGGCTCCGGATAGCTAGCGCGTGCCCTCTTCACTGGAGTAGCCTGCCTCTGAATTACCGCGGTGCCCTATCGGAAAGGGGTTAAATGCTCTTTTCTTCCAGCGCCGAGGCGTTGACCGCCCTTTGCGGTGGAAAATCAACCGAGGGTTAGGTGAAACAAGCACGACCGCGTCGATCGCGTCGTCTTTTGTCATTACCGCGCGACGTCCACGCGAACTTGTCTATCAAGCTTCATCCCTTCGCCGTCCGTGGGAAACGAACTGTTCCTATCATCTGTCGCGTAACAACTTCCCGAATAGAGCAGAAACTTCAGAAGACACGGAACAGTCACGCAACCAACAACGTACAATTCGAAGACGAAAGCTTCACCGATTTTTTTTTCAGTTCCACCATTCGCGTTTTCCCCCCAAAAAGGAATCTCTAGTGGTCCAGGTGAAGGTCCCAGCCGTGGTGCCTCGTGAGCTAGACGAAAAAGGGCAAGGACACCGGCGGCCCAGGGGAGGGGGACGATTTTTCATTGCTCGACGCCACGGAACGTCGACAATAGACGCGTGTCACGATGTTGCAGCTGCTTCTGCCACTGTATTTGTCCCGTGCACATGGCACGCGGAACGACGCGGTGCGTGACCGTGCCTCGCAAGATCGAAACCAGCCAGCTTCCCTGCGCCGAATTAAAGACCGAGCAGACAGGCGGGATTTTCACAGAGGGGGCCTCGAAATTTCGTGTACTCCGGCCCGGGGATTTCGATGCCTCCGGGCGGAGATTTCGTTGTGTGGGACTCGCTGGGAAGGTGCAAGCTAGAACTGCACACGAGGCGTTCGATTGACGCAGGCTTGAAATCGGGGACGATCCTCGCGATCGATCGGCTGAAGCTCCGGTGCAGACTTCTCGATGAAATTAATATCGGTGGGCGAAGAGAACGTTCTTGAAGTTCGAAGGAAATGCGCGCGTCGCGGCGGTTATTGTGCTCCTTTAGAACTTATTAAATGATACTCGATCTTAATGAAGTTCACGACGAGCCCAGCAGCTGCTACTTCGCTACCCGTTGCCGATCGATATTGGAAAGAATCCAAGGGACAGATAATATCTCTCCGTCGGATTTTGTCCTACGGCAAATATCGGGCTAGTCGAAGCTAAACGTCAGGTAAACGAGCACGCTAGGGAGCGAGTCTCGCGTCAGGGTTTCTCTTTGAGCTTCAATCCTTGTTTCCAAGGGGAACCGATCTTTCTAATTAGCAGCTGGTTCTTTGTAAGCAATGTCGCGAAACGTTCTCGCAACTAACAAAATATCTATAGCCGTTCGTCGTTCCTCTTCATCTTTTTCATGCGATGCATCCACGAGGGAAACAGAAGCGTTCTAAAATAATACAAAATCGGATCTAGTTGAAATACAAGCTCGCGAGTGCCAGATACAAAGGGACACTTTCAAGATGCCCCCGCGTTTGTCACACGCCAAAGCTTCCTTTCCCTCGATTTCGTCGAGGTCCCGTGATGCGCCTCGGTGATTGAGAATCACTGATCGGGCGCAACACAATGCTCCGCGGAACACTGTAGGTACAGCCGAAGGTTCCCACCTACCTGGTCTCGATAAACTGATTTATTTCGACATCATTGTACGGCCGGGAGTCGCATCTGTTCCAGCGAATTTCGTACCGGAGAAGTCCGTGATTCCCGATTCGCCGTCGGCGAAACCTCGACACGCTATGAAATATACACCGCGCCCTAACTTTCTCGTCCCTCTTCTTCCTATCTTCTTCCTTTCCTTCTTTTTTCGCAATATCGGCATCGAGCGACCACACCCCTTCATCCTTTTCCGCGCCCCCTCCCTGGTTCGTAACATAAATAACAATAACAGGATCGCGATTGCGCGATCCACTGCTCCACTTCTTCGGCGACGATTCTTCCCGCCTGCGATCGTGGCCGGGGACAAAGGGAGAAAACGGGAGGAAAAACCGTCCGAGTGTCTCGCGCGGTGGTAGCGAAAGGCGAGTATCGTTCGCTGGGTTGTCGATGTGCACCCTGAGAAACGGGTGGTCCTCGCGGGGCCCGAGGAACCGTCCCGATGCGTCTCCTGTCAGCCGAGAGAAGCCACCGTGCTCGTCGACCCTTCTTAGAAGAATACGCATTAATTTATATCTGCATACGCCAGAGCATTATCATGGTAATCGCATGGGGCGCTTACCGCCATCCACCGTGTGCATTTCTCGCGCTCAATCGCCGTGGACGCGTCTTCCAAGTGTTCTCGATTAAACGAGTCCTCGAGGACGAGCCACATGGGAAAGTTACTCGCGAGGATCTTCCATAGAGAAGGGACTCCAATCGCTTCGACGCGATGCTTGCGGTAAATGCTGCTTCTTCTTCCCTCTCTGCGCCGCTTTTTTCCTGCTTTTTTTTAAAGAGACTCGTCAACCGGGGGAAGTTTACACGGAGCCGCAACTTCGCAACCCTTTGAGTTTCGAGCGACACGGAGTTTCGTGTTATCTACTCTCGAAGGGATGAGCCGGGTAATTAAGCGTGTGACTCGCGTTGTAATTCCTGTCACGCGACTGGTTTATCGGTCAGATGGAAGGGTTCAACGTTTAGTACGCGGAATTCTTGGCGGATTTATCATTACCTTGGACTCTTAGAAAAAAGGCGAAAGAATGGAGATAGGTAGGGGAGACGGGGGCAGGTTGTAACACGGGGTAAATTGTAACATAAGTAAAATCTTTTGAACGACAAATCTGGTAACCCACAGCATGCGAGAGCTGCTTCACGATATTAGCACCGTCGGTTTTAGTGACACAAACGAGTATTATGTATTCATTTTGTGACTATAGCCCAGAATTGTAGTATTTAGAGCACGTAAGTCAATGTTGTCTAAGCACTTTTATTTCAATTAACCATCATTAGAAACCGTTTGTATTTTTGCTTCTTTGTCGCAAACGTATCAGTACACATTTGTTTATTATAATGTGTATGCATTTTAGTAATTTGGTGTTTACTTTCTCGTTTGCTGAGTTAAAACCCAAAAATTCGACCTCGGGGTAAATTGTAACACATCACTATACTTACTCCGTTTGAAATGGTGATAGAGCAAGCTATTTGCTGACACACCAAAAAAAGATACTCTAGACGAACAACAGAACAATCGAGAATCCAAAAAATAGAAAAAAATATGAAGGCAAAAGTAAAGAAAGCACAAAAGAAGATTTTGATAGAATCAGATGAGTAAGCAATGATTGCTTAACTCATGTAATATCAAATGTTTAATAATGATCTGTGTTCTCATTTATATGTTATAGAAATGTTTATCTGTATTCATATTTGTATTTACATAAATAAAACAGATGTGTTACAATTTACCCCGGATTGGGGGCACATTGTAACAAAGGTTCAGATTTGTTTGAAATGAAGCTAGATGTCTAAGTGTCCAAGATTTTGTCACGTACTTTCACGCAATCAGTTCACCACATATGTAAGTAGTAAATCACGCAAATTATTTCCAGATTGAGGAAAACACTTTCGAGAAAAAACTGTGAAAACTTATTTTGTTACAATCTGCCCCGGTCTCCCCTACCTACGGAATAATAATTTTAATCGTGATACCCATTCGCGAAATATTTTGTGGGTGGTCAGCCTCGCAGGTCCATCGAGGTTCCACGATACACAAAGAATCGTGTTTAACCAGCCTAGGACCATACTGCCCAGTCAAACGACATCTGTCTTAACTGGCGAGTCTAAAAATCCCTGAATGTACCCGCACCCATCACGAGTTACGGGGGTATTTTTGTTTAAAAAAAGCCAGCCCGTATCCGCGGTCCGTTCCTCGTCGACACCTTGGATGTGCGTACATATAGCTGCAACCTAGCCACCAGAGGATACCCACATGAACCACTTAGCAGGAGCAATGTCTTACGATCCTGCGATGATTATTTCGTGCATGGGATTCTTTCTTCCCAGCGAACGATCAGTCTCTTCGTCCCTCGTTCGTCCTCTACGGACGTCTCGCGATTTCCAGAAGCGAAAGAAACGAATGTCTCGAATTCCCCAGATCGTCCTTGGTCCCCGCTTCCCCGAACCGTTTTGCGTAAACCCGATCGACGCACTTCCCGGCGGAATTAGACTTCAATTTGCGAGCTACCGTGTTTCTTTTCCGGGACTCGTAAAGAAAGGAGCTCGTAAAACGCGGCTCCGCTTCCCCGGTGCCTCGGGAACCCGTACCAACCAATCCGCGTCCCCGAGATACCACGGTTCTTCCTCCGTTTTCCCCCCTTCGTTGTCGCTAACGATTTATTTCCACGAGCCTCTCGGATTCGATATCAACGACTTTTCGGGCCCGGGGGCGACCTACAACCCTTCATCGCGGTTCCCCTGTCACTCCCGCCGAAAACACGGGACGGCAATGGAAGCGTTTACCGGGCGACACGAGGCAAACGGCCGTGTCCTTTTCGCCCGCTTTTGTGGCTGGGCGTTCATACCGAAATTTGGGTTACTGAACCTAATTAACCCTTCGCGCGGCGACTGCGAAGGTGACCCGCTCGAGCGTGAGGAATCAACGCAGTCGACGGAGCGCAATTTCTTCGCAGCGGAGTCTTTAAACGATTGCCACCTCGCGTAGTCGATTAACGAGGTGGTTTGTGTTATTGCGAGACAAATCGATAAGTGGATGAACAATATATATAATTGTGAAAATTTAGATAGGTAAGTGGCAGGAAATTAGTTATCGAATATAGAGTCTGTAGATGTTTTATTTTTGCTCATTTTGTAACTATAAAGTACATTAGGTTCTAGAGAATTCTTCCAAGTAATAACAGACTGTACGAGTAATTATTCTTTTCATCCGTAAGCTTGGGAAAAATTTATTCGAATAATAGGTTCAGTTGAATAAAAACTTGTTTGAAGAATTGCGAGGCATTGCGAGGAAAAAGGCGGAATGAAGGAGAAAAATCAGAAGAAGGCTAAAGCTCTGCGTTCGGTCGAAGCAGGTTCGCAGCATCCCCTTGTTGCTTAGGCATCGCGCGAGGGGTTGCAGCCTGCCGTGGTGCGCCTGCGCGCCCTCCTATCTCCCCGCCGTAGCGCGATCTACCCCCACCCTGGAAACGCATCGAAATCTTTCGTACTCCGTCTTGTGTTCGGTCAACTAACCCGCTTGCCTCTCCCTCCTTCGCTCTCTCGTTCCCTCTCTCCGTGTTCCCGACTCGCTCCCGCCCGTTGTACTACGGACCAGAGGGAGAGAACGCTCGAGCGGAAAGGAGAGGGAGACGTGCACGAGCGTACGCTCGAGTTCCCCCTTACCCTTCTCCCTTTACCGCTCCCTTTCCCTTTCCACCGATGGTCCTGGGTATATCCTGGGTTCCCGCCATGACGAACGGGATGACACCCGAGTATTGCCGAACGGGCCCGAATCGCGACCGACGGCCGAAACGCGGGCAGCTGCGACTCCGGACGGACAAAGAATACTCTTGGAGCATACAGTCACCGCGCGGCGAGCACACTCACCACGGGACAGTCCGTCGAACCAAAGGTACAGTGTTTTGATGCGACGTCGCCGAGCCGGCCGAGCCGTCTGCTCGCACCACCTTCCACGGTATCGCCAGGATACCGCGTAGTGTGCACGGAGTGAAGCTTGAACGGAGCGAGGGGAGCGCGGGGGAGCGAGAGGAAAGGAAAGAAAGAAAGCAAACGAGCGCGAGCGCGTGAGTGAATCAGAGAGAGAGAGAGAGAGAGAGAGAGAGAGAGAAAGAGTGGGGGAGTGAAAGAGAGAACGTGTGCGCGTGTGCGTGTGTTGTGCGTGCGTGAGTTAGGAACCTCGAATATTGAGAGACGACGCCGGTTCTAGGTGATTTTCTCGGATCGACAATTCGCGATACGACGACTAGAGGGAAAGGTTTCTGATGCACTGCCTGTACACACGTGTATGGTCCAGCGTGGTTCGTTCTGCTTCGGTGTCGGGGGCACATAGAGACAGACGGGGTGACCGGTGTATATGTATAGGCACGGTGATACGAAACGGCGAAACAGTGGGGAAACAGGGCGAAAGCTCGTGGTGAAAGGGAATCAAAGGGACGAGAGGAGACCGGCAGGGACAGTGTCAAACGGTGCCCGCGACGAGAGTTGTTGCGTTTCGTGTCGGCGATACCGGTGATCGTGGATGAACGCTCGTTTCCGCCGTCCCCTGTCGTCGACGTACCGGCGCGGCGGCCGCCGATCGACGAGAAATTTGGAATGTAACGCCGGCGGCAGGGCAGACGAACGGCAACGGTAGTGGCAGTGTGGCAACGACAGCGGCAACGACGGCGACAGGGCGACCGGACGGGTGGAGTGTGCAGCAAGAGGGAGAGAGCGCGGAGGATTACTCTCGCTTTCGTTCGGCTCTTCCTCCCTCTCACTCTCACGGATTCTCTGCTTTCTCCGTCGCACGCCAAGCAGCCGCCGCTCGCCGGCTACCAGCAGGACGGAGAGAGAAAGGGAAAAGAAGAAAGAGAGCGAGAGAGAGAGAGAGAGAGAGAGAGAGAGAGAGAAAGAGCGCCGGGAGGAAGAGCGGCGTTGCGCGGAGGACGGAGTTGGGGCGCACGAGCGACGAGGACGGAAACAGTTCGGCCAACCGAAGGAACCGAGAGGGAGAAGGGTAAGTGCGCGAGCCAGTAAACGTTTCCGTGGATGTACCGATGCGTGGACGATACGAAACCGTTGGTAAAACGATGCGTTCCAATTACTCCAACCGAGATGCCCCGTTATCGCCCGACATTGTCGTCCTCCGTCGTTGTTGTTGTTGTTGTCGGTGTCGTCTTGTTGTTGTTGACATCGCTGGGGAAACCTGAGTGAAAGGTACATATGCATACGTTAGTGCGTCGTTGTTCCAACGACCGAAAACCACACGGACGCGATCCGTAAAAACGAATACGCGGAAGTCGGCAGCAGCGGCACGTTTCCGTCGTCCTGGCCTTCTTGCTGCGTCCGCCGATCATCACCACCGCCATCACCATCGCCACCACCTCTACCACAATCTCACCACCTCTACCAACACCACCACCACCACCACTACTACCACCATCACCACCACCACCACCACCATCACCACCACCCCACCGTCGCGGCCGCCACCACCACCAGCGGCACCACTACCACCGCTGCCACCACTACCATTGCCGTCAACGCCTCCTGCTAGCCGGCGGCGATGCACGGTAGTGTCCTCGAGCACGGCGTGCACGCATCGTGCTGCGAATGCTTGACGAGTCTCGCGCGGTGCGTCAGACAAAAACGCGTTGTGTCGTCGTGAGAGACGAGGAGTGACGGGCCAAAGTGTGCATCCCTTCGAGGTTCCCGGTGTGTTTTCGAGGCTCGGCTCGGACGGACGCTTGCTTGCTTCGCCGATACCACGCGTAGTGTATGGGGAAACAGGTTCTTAACGCTCCATTCTCTCTTCTCTATATACATACACCGTATCGATATACCCACACAATAGGATTACACACGAGAACGTACAGGGAGATTCTTTTATTTTTCGTTTCGCATCTCGATCGCCGGTGAATCTAGCCTAGCCTCACCTGGCCCGGCTAGAGCAAACGACGCTTTGGTAAACACCATTATCGACTTGTACCATAGTGTGGCCCGTTCGACGGAGGTGTAGAGAGTTGTCGGTGACGGGGGTCGTCAGTGCCGTGAACCACGGAACGAAAAACCAAACTGATTTCCTGGGGACGCGTGTCGCCGCGTTTCCCACCCATGGTGCTCCGTGCCTGTGTTTTCGATCTCCGAGAGGTGCATCGATAGCCGCGTGGCGCGGCACGCTCCGCCGAAATTTCGATCGTTCCCCGTCGAAATTCAGCGACGACCGCGAGCACGCTACAGTGCCATCGGAAGTGGGATATATTGTGCGTCCACGGCTCGAGTGCACCGCGAGGATAAAGCACCACAGCAATTCGACCCTGATATGTATATGCAATATATATTCGTGTGTACGGCGCAGAAGGTGAAACTCGCGGCCCTCGTAGTATCGTGTAATTTCCAGTTTTCGCGGTAATAATCGGCGCGTAGACACGCGATCGTCTTTCGGGATTGCTAAGGGTCGCGATCAACGACTCGCCGATTTCATACTGAAAGGAAACAATGTGCAGGCTGCACCTCTCCTTCCTAACGCCAATCAAAATCTTCAATCTCGTGCTCGAACGTTCTCAAACGTTCCGAAACGAGTTGCCCTACGATCGTAACGACCGAACGCGCAAAGTCCTCCCGAAGCTCTGTGTTTCGCCGTCGCGAACGCGATCAATTCCCCTTTCTCTTTCGCTCTCTCTGTTCCTGTCTCCTTCCTTTTTTCCTCGGTTCCCTTTCCTGTGGGTGTTCCTTCTTTTTTTGTGCCGGCGAGCCGCGCTAGGGGGAGGTCGGGCGGCCGGGGGGAACGGGGGAGGTGGCGGGGAGGAGGCGAATTTCGGCCTACTCGCTCCACGGAACGGCGGAACGGATCGGAATGGACAAGGAACCGACGTCGTGGACCGCGAGAACAACGGGCGCCAAGAGATTTACGGGCACGCACAGTATCCCTTTTACCCGTTCTTCGGATTCGTTTCTTTTTCCCCGCTTCTCTTTCTCTACGATCTTTCTCTCTCTCTCTCTCTCTCTGCCCCTCTGTTTCTTCTTTTTCGCTTCTCCTTTTGGCTTCGTTCGGTCATAGCTGTCGAAAACGCGCACGGATACGTGCGTCGGCGAGTTTGAAAGGGTTTGCTACGAAGTTGGCCGCGACTCGCCCGCAGCGGACCGGCCGCCGAATTCTCGCGAGCCACGGGTAGTCCGCGGCAGAACGTTCGAGAAACGATCGGTTGTTTTGCTCGCGTACGAAACGAAGAGAATACTTTTTTATCGTGTATTTTTCAATGGCGCGGTTATTGATAAACTCGTATTATTAGCCGTTTCGCGGTACGGAATATTCATTAGACCGGCTAATCTATTTCGTATCTCCTACGTTTCTCGCTGATCCGAAGAAAACTGAGAACGGGTTCGTATAGGTTATGCGTAGCTTAGTTCGCGCTTAAATTCAGTACGTATCGTTATTGTTTCGCAACGAGTTCGCGAGATAATGTGCGTAACTATGTATCCGTGTGCCAATGGTGTTTTAAGATGCCAGTTGCCAGCAGTAACTCGCGCGAAGTCTCGAGAAACGTTTCTTGTTTACCGGAGAAAGACGGGAAAGAGGAGAGGAAGGAGGAGGTAAAGTTAGTACCTTCTGTTCGACCTGTCGAAAATTTTCGAGCTGTTCAGTTGTTGTGTCGGTTCGGATCGCTTTCGAATGTCATTTGAATCTCAAAAATGTTCGACCGTAACGAGTCTTTTGTTTTTTTGCGTGGTTACTACTTGGCTGGAAGTTACTGATTCTAACCTCATCTACTTGAAAGACTCGTTAGTACTTTGGAGATTTATTAAGACTTGATAATTTTCGAGATTCGAGTAACGCTTGAAGTGATTCGGGGCTTCTTGAGTTCCATCGCTAGCTAAAGTAGTTGCGTTATAATCGACGCCGATAAAGAAACAGAATACACGGTGCTCGACTGCTCGCAGGCGTCCAGCCCTCGCGAACACCTGTCCAACGTTCACGAACAGGTATCGATGCGAACGTTTCCAACGATCCACTCCGATCGGTCGGTTCCCCATACAGGGTGTTTAAAAGTATTGGGGTCAAACTGTAGAAACATGCTACTCATCGAAACAAATGAGAATCTTCGTAAGCAAATGTCCAAAAATTATTTCTTTCCGACATACTAATCATTTTCTATAGCGAAACTTTATTCTCCATTTACGCTGTGCTAAGATTGATGTAGCTTTTACATAGAGTCTCTTACACGTTCAAAGATTTTAGTCTATAGCAGCTCGAACATGAAATACCTAGTATAACAAAGATTTCAAAGAACCCTGACGTCTCATTTAAATCTATTTTTCTCATAAGTTTCTCGCAAGTTTGCTAATTTTCGAATATTCAGAGTCGCACTGAGGATTGTACTAGAGATATGAACCAACAAACATGGTGCTCATCTTCGTTCGCAGAAAGTCGTTATGTACTCGTGTTTCACGAGTTGCAAACAAATGGAACCCATCTTTGGACCCCGTGTTTATTCGCACGCGTGTCTTTCCCCCGAAAGTTTGGTCCCAGCATTTCTTCACGCCCTGTACATACTTTTTTTTCTCCCCTTTTCTGGTACGCCCTTTTTCGAAGCCCGCTGCGTGGGCTGTCGGACGTCGTTGCGCGCATTAATCCGTGGTTTAGCGAACCAATTTAAATATCAGCGGCGCGCTCGACGCAATTTTATATCATTTCCGATATCATGTGCTTGTGTGGGTGGGTTTAACAGTGCGCCCGCCCCCCTTACCCCCACCACCACGCCTCTCCACCTCGACGCCGGACCGTTACGCACCTCGACACGCGAGGATACTACCGGCGGCCCTTTTTCGATACGCGTTTTCTTCGCGGACATCGTCGCCGTCGTGGTCGCTGCGCATCCTCGTCCCCCCGTGATCGCCGACGCTCTTTCGCTCGCGGTCGTCGTCGCGTGTGATCGGCAGGGTGTACGCGGGCCCGCGTAACGTCGTCACGACGTTACTCTCTTGCGGTATATCGCGTGAAAGTGCACGCGCGCAGGCGCACCACAGCGCGCCTCCGTACTCGCGCACGTGCGTGCTTGTGCATATACTGTACCGGCCTTATACGGGGTGGGATGATAGTCGGGACGCAACAGCGAACAGGGTTAATGATTCTTAGCAGAATAGAATTAATCGCAATTGTGATAGGATATTTTTCCATACAGAGGGAGAAGTTAATTTGCATCACTTTCAGTGCAATTATTCGCGATGTTTACTTTACGTGGACACACGCAATTACTTTTCTACGCATTCCAGCCACGAAAGATTTATTTCCAACAGTCAAACAACTTTCATGCATTTTCATGAAAATCATGCACTTACTTTCAAACAGATTTGCTGTATACCCTGGTTTTTCTAATCCTCCATCTGAAACAACTGACAATCGGGCTCATAACTCGATGTTCCCCGCGACTTGATAAAATTTCTTCAAACCATCATATTTCTCGCAAACGAGATCCCAGCTTCTTCAACTTTCTTTCGATTCCATTATTCGAACACCCTGTACATGGCGAGCAACGTCGCGTAGCACACCAGCTGTGGTCCGTTTTACGACGCCCTGGCGAGCGTGTGTACACGCGTGCGCGCGCGCGAGTGCGCGAATCAGTGCGCACTCGAGCGCGTTCGTCTACTACGGCTGCCGCGCGTACACCGGTACGCAGTGCCGTAAAAGCGTCGCGTTGCTCGTCCGATATACAGGACGTATCCCGTCCAAGCGATTTCGACGCCGGTACGCAGCAACAAGTGAGGGAACACGGCCGCTGTTCCTGGGAACCAACGGCGAACTGGTCTAGGGCCGACGGACGGTTTTCGACGGGCTTTCGCCCGGTTGGATCGTGCGCGTGCAGGCGACAAGGGTGAAAACGGTGATTTAAGGGTGAATAGAACGGCGAACCGGTCGGCAGGCCGACTCGCAACGCGCCGCTCGGCGAATCGCGCTGGATCGATAATCGGCGGGACGGTGGCGGCTCGCGGTGCTCGTAACGGTGTTCCCCGACAGCGACAGGCACTCGCATCAAAGAGAGGTTATCAATGGCGTAGTATGCGAGGCCGTAGCTTTCAGCGGATGAATAAGTTATAGTCGTCGGCGATGCTAGTAATCTGCTGCTACAAAAACAGTATTGTTATGACTCGAGTAAGTGGATGACGTCAGTTATCACGGCCTCTTTCTTTGCTATTTATTGATACTCAACGAGGGAGTAAATACCATTTCACGATCTCCGGAGCTGCGGTTTTTCTCTCGCCGCGAACACTTCGAGGAATCAATTGGACATCGCTCGGCTTTTCTTCTCTCCTTCCCGCCACCTAAATGTTTCGCCCTACTGCCCGATTGTCCCGCGCCTCTTTCGGCTGACAGCGAGAGGCGAGCCTCAGACATCGGGCTAATATTTATCGCCGCATCGATCCAGATAAAACTTCCCCTCGCCTGCGATCCTGACGCGCGAATCTTATCGAAACGCGACATTAACTCCCGCCTTTGCGCTTTCGATCTCCGTTCCACCCTGTATTTCATATAAGTATTCAAAGCAGTAGATAAGTCTGCTTAAAAAATTTGCATCCCACCGGTCTTTGTGTATTTCATGGATCCTGGAATCTTTAGTTTATCAACCTTTTGTTTTTTCTTTCAAACCCTCTTTCTTCGTTATTTACCTTCCACTCTCAACACTCTTCGAGCTCAGGGCTTTCTTCGACATTCTAAACTTCAAACTCAGCCCTCGACCTTCGCAGGCGCAGGGCTCCGGTTCGTCGGGACACATCGGTGGCGGCATGCGCTCGGGCGATCGCGCGTATTCGTGCGCGCGCGCGAGGGCGAGCGGGCGAACACCCGCGTCTACGGATCCGCTGTTCTGCGCGCGCGTGTGTGTGTGTGCGTGGGACCTTGAATCAAGCAGCCTTTGTCGCCGCGAGAGAGTCGAAGCGGGCGCGGGTGCGCGCACTCGCCCGCCACCACGAGGTCGGCGAAAGTGTACCCGGAGCTTTTTTGCTCGGAGCCGCCTCGCGGGCACCGTTCTTTTTTCTTTCTTCGCGGTCCCTTTTTTTTCGAGGCAGGCGAACGGGGCGCGGGCATCGCCGCCATTTTTGCCAGGCGGTAATGCCGGAATTAGCGCGCGGCGCAGAACCGCCGCGAAAAACAGGCCTTATCGCGTATTTACGGCCGCGGAAACGACGATAAGCGGAACCGGGCCCCGAATAATAATTGGTCGTCCCTCGCCCCCTCCCCACACTGACTCGAGCCGATCTTTTTTCCGGTTCCACGACGGCCCCCTTCCTTTTTGGCCTGCGAGCGAAAACTGGCCGAGCTAGTATCTCACGGTTCCTTTTCTTCCATTTGCTAGGTTTCTATTGTCTAGGACTCTGTCTGAAGATCGTTTTCTGGATCGCTCGAGCTTCTCTGTTCCAATCCTATGCGTGCCTATAATTGCTGTGTGTCCTTTGTTTCTTTGCGGAGTAATCTGAGTTTTTTTAAAGATCGATAGGGGGTCTGTGATTCGTGGTACCGCGGAAATGGGGATGATCCTCGGCGCGCAAGCATATTGGAATTTCCTCTCGCGGCTACCGTACCTACACGTACGATCTCTCGGACACGTTTCACATATCTCCGCCGGATTCCCCGCGCATTCGAAGTAGTCTCGAATTCCCCGTTTAAGATTCGTCGATCGCGATGTCGAACAATGGCGCGGGCATTTTTCTACCACGGCTGCGTCGCGTGCACGGCGGGCCGCGGCGTTAAAAACGGAGCAAGGGACACTAACGAACGATCCTCCGTGCGGCGCTGTGCAAAACCGTCCGCACGAAATTCCCCCGCCCGACGATAATACGCCGCGACGCTGAACTTGAGTGAAACAAAGGAGTTCGAGCCAGCCGTGACTGCTCGATACAGGCAAGCGATAATAACGAATCGGGACGCGTAGAATTCCGCGGCGTCGCTCCTCATAAAAAAGCACACGCCGCCCGAGATACCGACTAACGTGTCGCCAGCAATTATCCTTCCCTCCTATATACAGGGTGTTTCGCAATTCCCGCTTCTACCAAAAGTAGCAACTAATACTCAACACCGAAACCGCGTAAAAACCACAGAGCAATCTCCCCCCCTCTCGCCCTTCATGACCAACAAGAATCGTTCACTGAAAGACGCTCTTAAATCCAGAAGTCCGAAAGTTAGACTCGTTTGAAAATCGATTATATCTCGGAAAGGAAGGCCTCCGCGAGAAAAATGCATTGCATCGTTTCGACCTATTCTCGGACGAGGAATCCACTGTTTGCGGTGCCACCGTGTATATCCCGTCCGTGGCTCGAGAATATTCCGCGCATAGAGGCTCAGAGGGGCGAGGGGCTGCGCAGGTTTCGTTAGCTGGGTTTTTTTCGATGGGCCCCGCGCTCTACTCGTCGCCGTCTAATATTAATTCCAAGCGCGCGGAATCTCCGATCTCTCTCTGTTGGCCAGCTGGGTTTGCGCGCCTGCTTCTGGGAACCGGCGTCCTGCGTTCCCGCCCGACGAAAGAATCCGACGTCGGGATGCATCCCGCACGGCGTCGCCCGTCTCCGCCTCGTGCGCGAGCCGCGTGTTCCACGCTGCGAATGCTGGCCGGCCCGCGAAACGCTAGCGCGGTATTGAATTTTTCTGCCCTCTCGTACAAAGCCGCGGGCGCACGGTCGATTCGACGAAAGTGCAACGACGAGGCGCCAGCTGTTCTCCTCTCCTGCGCCTCGCCGTCCACGCGCTCTCTTCCTCTCCTTTCTCTGCCCGCCGCCTCTCTCCCCGCGCTTCGGGAACTTCGGCTCGTCATCGTTCCGGCAACGCGTCTTCCGCTCGCTGGCCGGCTATCGATCTGCACCCGAGGGATTCGATGGAATTTTCGCCCTCTGCGGAACGGGGAAAAAATTTCTCCTCTTGCTGCGCTGCGTAGGCTGAAAAGAGCGGCGCGCGCGTGGGGAGGGGATTTTGGAGCCGTGGCAGGAGGTTGTTTCCGGTTACGAAACATTTCTGGCAAATGTTGTTTGGATTCGGTGAAATGGATATTTTATGTAGATTTATAGGAGCTTGTTGTTAAACCTAATTTTCCCAAAGTCGTAGTCACATTTTTGAGTTTGACATTTTAGTGTTCTGTCTTTAATAATTGAAGGGTCCTTATAGAAAACACTGCAAGTGCCAAAAGTAAAATTCTATGCTGTAGTACTACCATTGGTAGGTAGAACATTTTGCGATAATTTTTTTTTAATTTTGGCTCTTGCAGGATTTTCTACGAAGACTCTTCAATTGCTTCCTCAATTTCACTATCAAGTCACTTGCAATATTAACAAATATAATTCCACGGCTCTCTTACAAATTGGAAGCAGTTACACTTCAAAACAGAATTGAGATTACTGTAAACACCGTCCACTCAAGTTTGATATTTCAAGAAACGCGAACTAAGCATCGGTAAAATCGCAACGCCCCGTTTTTTAACACAGAAATCGCTGTCCGCTCGAAGGGAATCGTAGCCCGTCTAGCAGATAGCTTTAATTTATATCGCGCTGGGCCAAGAGTGGGCAGAACGATAAAACACCTCGAAGAAGTCGGAAAGTTTCGCGTCAGCCTGGCAAGACGGACGCCGATACGAGACCGATCGATTTCAGTGCCGCGTTTCCAGCTAGCTTCCTACAATTTATATTCCTCGCAACGTGTGCGCCGCGCTAACAGATTGCGAACTTCTCGGAATATCTTTTCCGCAGCCGTGGATGCTGGAAGCGATCCTTTTTATCGAAGGGAACCGCGATCGGGAACGGAGGAGCCCGCTCGCTCGCGCTATCAGCGCAGCGAGTTCCGCGACCTTTAAAGACTAAAGTTCGCGGTATTCAGTCTAGACTAGATTTATGAACCTCTAGGAAAGTTCAATCGCCCGTGGCCTGCGTGCTGATCTCTTGTGCAGGTGTTTCGCCACAGAGGCGCCTTCGTCTCGTGACTTCCATTTCTGAGGAGAACGTGCTTCGCTGGATTCTCGATTTTTCCCCGATTTCTCTGAGAACTAAATAGCATCCTTCGCATTCGAAGCTTTTAAAATCACCCATACCCAGCTACTTCAAAATTAAGACGTCAATATCTTCTTACTGTACCCAAAGAATGCATTCTTCAAGAAAATTAATGTCCACTTGGAAAAATCCAAACGACTTCTCAGCACTGGATGTCTAAAAGCACGCGAGTCCCATGGGTGTCAAGGTTGCAGCGGAGTGGCGTGGCGCGGCAATGTTCGCGGTTTAATTCGCGCGGCAAGCGAAAGTGCACGGGCAAACGACAGCGCAAGTTTCCAACGATAGCGAAAGCTCCGGCTGGCGGGCACAGCTGTAAAGCTATTAGTGAGAGTTTTGCGGCGCGGGACGCTGGAAAAGCGGCCGTGAGATAGCGATAGTTGCTCTCTCTATGTACCCCGGCCGTTATGTACATCCACGAGCCGTGCAAAAGCCGCCGGTAGTGCTCCCGCGTGTGGGTGCACCCGAGTGACGGGCACGCGTGCTGCAGATCTACGTGCGAGCGCGGCCCGAGTTCAGCTCGCGTACCATGTGCACCGGGCGAACGAATGAGCGAAAGAGATGTCCTAAATGGCGGTCGATATCGCGCCGAGGACCAGCATCGCCTCGAATTCCACGATGGCTTCGAACCACATTCGAGCACCGTTCAAAATACGATTTTCGGGGGGTGGCTGATCGCGGGGGTTTAGATGCAGTAGGGAAAGAATATTTTAATTTTGAACGGTAACAGAAATTGTGTAGGTTCACTAGAAAGGATTGTATTTTAATATTTATATCTCGTACATTGAGGGTAGCTCAGAATAGACTAGACATAAAACTTTAGAGTCTAAAACTTCCCTCTGACCACTGCCACAATTTTTTGTAGTACCTAATACTCTGACAGTACTTGCGCCCAAGTTTCTTTCCTTCAAATAGCGCCTATATGTGTCTCGAATGAATTTCATAATTGGTGTGAAAGTGGTAATGGGGGGTTGAAATTGAGTACAGCAGAATTGACGGTGGAAGAGAGTTAAACGAGAGAGCCGCGAAGTGCTCGTAGCCATCGTCAGCGCTCTAAGCAGCGTGAATGAACCGTCCAGGGACTAGGGCACAACATTCGCGAGTATCAAAGCGAGCGAGTAGGTGTGCAGACACGGCGAACGTAATAGTAACCTTGGCTTAGCGATGGTCACGTTATGGTAACGTCTATGACACGTTCCCACGTAGTCGCGTGTCACGTTCCCGCTTACGATCGCCTCACGTGACCACGAAGAAAGGGGAGGGCTCAATGAACAAGCCACGTCGTTGGACTCTTTATCTCGAAATGATTCTTTTTTTTCCCTGCTCCCCCATTGGATCGATTTGCTGTCACGCCGTGATTTCAGGGATCCAATCTACGGAGACCCGTCCATCGAAATTAGTGACGCGAAACGTTTTGTTCTCGTCCTCGGAGCGATTTAATCGAATGTGGGGGTATTTCATATCGTGGTAGTGAATTGCATGGGAATGTAGTTGGGAGAGAATGTTAAGAATGTATGATTTTGATGGTTGAGAAAGTGCCTGATTGTGCGGGAGAATGAACAATGCGTGATAATGTAGATTTTGGGTGAGTTTGCTGATGGCTAACACTCGCGTTGGTTTTCTCTGTTTCAGATCGTACAAATCAACCGCCTTCTAACAAGCCACATTAACCTCAAGTGATTTCTATTTTCTTACGAAGCGCGAAGAACAAAAAAGTAATTAGCGTGTTTATATCGACGTAAAGGAACAAAGGAAAAAAGGGAGAAGAAAAGAAAGATATTCCAAGAGCTTAGGTTCAGAAGACAAAGGATTATGAGCTATAGTATCTAATTAGTGTACAAAGTATATCTGAAGTAAAAAAAAGTCCGCCAGTGCCAAATTGAATGACGAACAAGGGAAACAAGTAAAAGAGGAGCGCAGTGTAAAAATCCATTGTTGTACGTTAAGCGATAAAGAAGAAGAGAGAGATACGAAACAAAAAAAAATAGTATAAAATACTGCGCGCTAAAAAAGGGGGTAAAACCGTAAACCAAAGAATCTACCATTTCTTTTTTCTACTAATCACTCAGCAAGTAACGATACTCACTGATCAGCGAGGAGCGACGAAGCGCCGCCGATCCTCTTCGCGAGCAGATTTAATTAAGGGCAGAACCGACCGACAAAGTTTTCTAAGCTAATAGGAGTTTTAACGTAATTAAGCAGTAAGTAAGAGCCACCGATCTTTTTTTTCTAAAAAAGAAAAGTAAAATAAACGAACGGACGCAACCCACTGGAGCGAGTGTCCACCGAGAAAACGGGAGTCCCATCCAAAGCAAACGAAGACAAGACGGAAGCAAGGTGGAACGCTGGCCGCCCTACGTAATCCGGAGAAAGGGGACTCGCGCACACAATTCACTCCCAGAGAAACCGATCTACTTCAGTTCGTAGCCTAAACCTGTTGAGTACAAACGACAGAAATAGAGTTATAGATAGAGGAAGTAGAGGAGCAGTGAGAACGCGAGCGTAATAGAGAGATTGAGAGAGCGAGAGAGAGAGAGATATAGAGCGAAAGTGACGAAGAGCGAGAGAGTGCACGAGAGAAACTGAGAAACTAAGAAGACACGCGCGTGAAGGATAGAGCAGTGACAATAGAAAGGACTCAGGAGGTAAACCGAAGGAAGCCAAGGACAAATCAGAGAGCAGCCAGGAGAGGACGCGCATCGTGGAGTTGCTGAGGAGCGACAGCCAAGTTGGAGGAACATTCGTCCCGTTCTCCCAGATGCCACGGTGCCAAGGTGGCGTGGAGTCCGTAGCACGCGTCGACGGCAGCGGATAATCCCGATAACCAGCAGCCCAGTCACGATCGGCCCGCGCGGAGGTGGAACTGGATCCGTAGAGAGGAAGAGAGCGAGGTGGTAGATCGGAAGGTCGCGTCCGTTTAGAGACGATCAAGGCGCAGCGCGGTAGACGAGGGATAAGGATCGAGTGCGAACTGTAACGCGACCTCCCGCGAGCAGGGAGCACGAGTCGCGATGACGTGGCGGGGAAGATGAGCGCCGAGGTAACGAAGGAGGTCGTAGCCACCGAGAGGGTAACAGGCAGCCCTCCGGCGGCGGTGGCGACCTCGCCGAACTCGGTGGGTCCGGGTGACCCGGCGCGTCACCTGCCGCCGTTCAGCAGCTTCGCCGGGGACAACGCGATGGACAGCTCGACGACACTCACCACCCTTCACCCCCACGACGTCGGCCTCGGGCTGACCTCCTCCTGGGACTACTACGAGGGACTGACCGGCCGGCTGATCGACTCGCGCGGCGAGGTGGTGCTCGCCAGCCAGTACAGGCCCTGGGAGTCGAAGAACGCCGGCGGCGTGGCGGTGACCGGCGAGGGCCTGCCGAGCTTCGCCAGCCAATTCACCGCTCCCAGCGAAGCGGAGCCTCAATTAACGGCCCTCACGCCATTGTCGCCAGCCTCGATATCGCACTCTCCACCTGTCACGTCGGCGGTCGGCCTGCCCAGCTTCCACACGCTGGGCACACCGCTGCCAGCGCCCCATCCGCACAGAGGCAGCGTCGGCTATCCGCTGGTACCGGCCCCCGTCCAGGCCAGAGAGGTGCCTGCCCTTCAGCAGCAGCTACTCGACGAAAGGCACATACAATTACTCGGCTCGAACCCGGTGCAGGCGTTCCCGCCACCGCCGCCCGGACATCCTCACCACACCGTGCTCACGGTGGTGAAGCCCGAGTACCCTCAGCTCCACCACGCCAACTTCCAGAACCCGATGTCCACGGTGCTCGACTCGTCGCCCACCTCCCGGCCGATCGGCATCGACGGCAGGAAGAAGGAGCGCAGAAAAATCCGCGCCGGCTCGATGGAGTCCGAGGACAGCGTCGGGGCGGGCAACGTAGAGAGCTCAGGCCAGGTGGCCGCGGTCTCCTCCACCGCGAACCGCGGGCCCCATCACATGGGCGGAGGCATGGTGGACCCGGACGGCGACGGGGGCCTCAGCGACAAGCCGGCCAAGAAGAAGCGCAAGAGATGCGGCGAGTGCATCGGCTGCCAGCGCAAGGACAACTGCGGGGACTGCGCGCCGTGCAGGAACGACAAGAGCCACCAGATCTGCAAGATGAGGCGGTGCGAGAAGCTCACCGAGAAAAAGGTCAGTGCCAATTTTGTTTGCTGCAAGAAACAGCGCTACTATTTGTCCGAGGAACGCGAGGTCCGTCGTTGAGTCGTACTACTTGTTGGATCAATGATCGTTTAGGGGGCGGCTGGCACGTACCCCTTTGCGGTTTAAGCGAGCCACGGGTGGGCCCGAAGTCGTGGTACAGTAGAAGCATGGATTATTTCGTTCAATTTAGTACTTTTCGAGTACCAAGAAAGAATTTAAACGCTCGGCATACACCGCGTGCGGGACTCCTCTAGTCCCATCTCTTACGCATTGACAATGAACGCCGATGGGCGTTCACCGCACATATTACATGCACTGAACAAACACATATGTACTACCATAGGAGTCAAAAAGTTAATTCGAAGCTATTGATTTTGGAAGAATTTCGGGCAAGAGATCTACTTAGCATCTTTTATTGACATTTCCCTGAAAATAACGAAGCTTGCTACACATTAACCCCTTAACCCTTAGTATCATCTTAGTATCATGATTTTTTATTTTATCTAGAAAAATTCTTATCGGTCCATTTTTGTCCACCCTTCATCGTAAAAATAAGCAAAAAATTCCTAGTGTAACTATTTTTTATATAAATGAAAAAATATGGATTTAACACCAGTGTTAAATCATGTATAAAGATACCTATATATTATAATATTAAGCCAATACTCGGTTTTGCAGAATGTTAGATTAGTATTGCATACATTATTATGTCCAACATTAAATTTATTCACAAAGGAAATCCGAAATAATTCAGAGAAAAATTAGCATTTACGTGGTATTTTCAGTGGTCCTGGCGAAATTAAGAGTTGTAATCAATAATATGAGACAGTGTATCACAGTAGAATTTCTACGGATGTATTTCTACCCTAAGGACACTTGTTACATATGATAATAGTAAATTAACGCTCTAAAGTTCATGAAAATGACCCCAAATGGTGTGCATAATTTTTTCAATTCATGTAACACGAGTGTTACACTATGATACCAAGGGTTAATGCACCAATTAACAAATCAAAATCGGTCGTTTTTCCACCAATTCTTTTATTGTCTATGTTATTCTCATAAGTTAACTCGGGCGTGCGGAAAAAATCGTTTTCTTAAACCCGACTTAACACGGGCGAGTGTGTTAAGAGGTTAACTAATTTTAAAATATCGATAAAAAAATTTCATTTTCTCTGAAAAAATAAGCCTGTCCTCTGTTGTGCCACGATCTTCTCAGCCCTCGCTCCCCATAGATGTAGCGAGCCGTTAAAAATCGTGTTGATAGGAGCGGCCGTAAAACGGGCGCGAAAATGAATTCACCCTGCGGGGGTAGGTAACAGGCGACATCGCGGTGGTTTGGTCCAAATTCGTGAAAATCCAGGTGCACCGGTTGCGTACTGGGCGCAGTAGGGAAAGGGTGCGGATCGTAGACTGATGGTAGGGTAGGATAAACACCGACACAGCCGCGTTACAGAACGGCCGCGTGTATATATAGAGTCTGAACTTGGCCCCGATGCCTGAATGTGCCGAGAATCCCAGAGGGAAATACAGAAATACAGATAACCGAGGTGGTTTATTATTGTAGCGACATTGAATAGGGGGTTGCTGGGTTGACTGGCTCGCTGGCTGGCTGGCTGTTCGGCTGCTCGCATGCCCCTAGCGATGTGTACGAACCGTACGCAAATGGGCGATCGAACAATTTGCATTTTGTGCGCTGATTGACAATATACACGCAATTTCAACATAAAATGTCACGTATCGAAGCAATGAATCAGTATTTCATCCGATATTTATTATTCTTATCTTGGAGTGATTACACGAGCCGCGGAGTACTCCCTGCTAATTTTAGTCGATTCGTGTAAATGTCATCTTTGACTCTAGATGGACTCAAAAGTCAGATATTCACAGTCGAAGCTATACTTTGATGATTCTATATACAAGTACACTTTCAGTTTCACATATTCCTATAATTTAATCTTCAATTCCCCTAGAACACTCTCTGGAGTTTCTTATCACTTTCTTCAGAAACTTTCCAGCGGAGACACTTTTGCGATTACGACACTTTGCATTCGTCAGAAACGGTGCTACTTGAAAAAAAGAACAGAGCGTCGCCTGTGAAAAGATCTTTACTTGTTACCCGCGATCGGAACGATCGAGAGCATAAAGAGAACGATACGCGCGGAGCTCGTTTCGGAAACTCGGAGCAACACGGGGTCATTGTACCCCGACGCGAGTCAATTTAATGGCAAAGTCGCGAGGCAGAAGGCGATGTGCGGCTGTGCGAGCGCGCGAGTGTGCGTGCGTGCGGCGTGTGCAGCACTGTTCAACAAACAGCCACGGCAGGCTCGTAAGCAGCTCCGCTTATCGTAGGGCAAGTTCAAGGCTCGTCGCGGGTCATAATAATCGCGTATCGAACTCCAGCACGTTCAGAAACAAACGTGTTGTTTGCCAGGCCGATACAGCCTAACACCTCGCCCCGTCCGCCGCGATAAACGCTCGCGCCTGACAATTAAGACGAATCGATTCGCTCTCGACGCGCAACTATTATATTTTCCTCTGTGCCGAGGAAATCTACAAACAACGCGACTGGATCGATCGCGCACCGAGCTCCGGTTATCTCGGACCCCGTTTCATACGCTTTCTTCTTCGTTTTCTCCTTCGATTGGAAATGAGGTTGAAGGAGTTACAGTAGGGGTCGTGAAAGAATGTACATCAATTTTTGTGGTTGAGTATTTGGAAGAATATATTGTGTGGTTAAGAAGCATTCTAAGAGTGAGGGTGGTTGAACACTAAATAACCAGTGCGCGTTAGAGGGTGGTATTTTGGTGCCATTTTCGGTCGGTCGACACCGTCTTGGTTCGCGGCTTTATCGCGCCGCTTTCCGAGCTGACCTTAAGTGAGTCACTGGCAGCTATTATCGTGACTTTCACGGACAGTCGTGCGTAGGCAGAGACCGCATCTCGTGATGAGCCGCGATTAAACGAGAAAATTGTTGTTCCGCCCGATGATAGCCTGTCCGCTGGAAATAATATGCGATTCCCTGCGAGCCGATCGCTCACTCTCGCGACCCTGCCACGGTACAGGCTCACCTTAACCGTTCTCGCTCCATTATGATCCTGACGGACGATTATGCTAAGTTCCTCTCGTTTTTACGCCCTATTAAAACCGGGGTTGCGACGTGCGGCCTCGGCTAGCCGTAATTGCGACGGAACTGGTGACGGTGTTCAGTTTTCGTCGGGCGGACAGTGCATGAATATTCATGCCGGTTCGTGGATTAATATTTCATCGTCGAGAGACTGTTGTAGGTACGCAGTTAGCGGTGGCTATGGGACACTGTTAAACACTGCTGGCGAGAAAATCATCGCTCAAAGTAACAGTTACCAACTGTTCATAGATTCGATTCAGCATCGAAAATGATCCGCCTCCGAGAAAAATGAGCAATCCGTTACGATTCGCGTTGGAATTGCGATCTGCCGATGGATCGCGATGTTGGGGGTAGTTAATCGTAGGCAGAAGGGACGAGGCGTCAGCGGGAAAGCGAGAAAAAGAGACGCGGATGATAGATGGGCAAGGAGTCGAAGACCCGTATAGAGGGCCGCCGTCACAACAACCCACACCCTTGCAGATCTTAACACCCTCTTTATCCCGAGGGAAAGCTCGCCCTCGCTGTCTTTCTGCTCGCGAAAGAGGCGGCCACCCTCCAGTTCATCGTACACCTGCCGTCGAGAGGCCGTCCGCCGCGCGATGCCCCAATTTTTATCGTCTTCCACGCTGTTTTGACCTGCTTCCCGTTCTACCAGGGGAGGAAAACATTCCACCCCCTGCTTGTCCCTCGACGCGTCGCTCCCTGCAACCGCTTCTGGGTCCCTCGATGTTCCTCGTGGCTAGAACTTTGGGTGTAGGTACTTTACGTCCCCGCATTGTTTGGTCGAACTTTACCATCATGCTCTACCACTCGTGTTGATAAAAGGTGTTATAGCAACGTGGAACTGGCATTCAGTTTTTTATATAATGAGTTGAGGATATTCAATGTGTAATCAGTATGGGTACTATACAAACAGTGTCAAACACTCACCCATTCCGTAGTCGCGAAGTCCCTAGTTCCCCTCATAGACTCCTTTTTCACACATCATGTTGCACTGATTTCATTTTCCAAAGTATAAGGGACACCACCTATCTCCACAACACATTTCTATTCTCGTGATCAGTAGAACATGCTGATTCACTTGGACCGAACGATTTGGGAACAGCCAGTGGAGTGTGGAGATGAAGTCGCGATCCGGGGCCCAGCAATTGGCATCGTTGCCTTCGCCCTCCGACATCGTTCGACCCTCGAAAACGTTCGCCACTTGGCGGGCTTCGCGAGCTCCGTCGCAATTGGATCGATACGCACCGGTCCCCGAAGGATCGTCCCTTCGCCGCGAACCGGTTAATCGTCTCAGACCGGGCGCCTCTTTGTGCCAAGGTTGCTACGATTCGCGAACTGTGTTATCGTCGCGGCTGCGCCGGTGCACCGGTTGCCGACGAAAGACGCGTCGACGCCCACGCGCGGCCGCTTACGCGCTGTTACGTATTATGTTGTTACGAGGGCCAGAGGCGATTCACACGTGGTCGTCGACAATTGCGCGGCGGAATTGAGGGAGAGACGAGATCGTCCAAGACGCATCGCTTCGAACGGGGGATATCTTGCCACCTAGCGGACGGCGAGTGACACGATGAACCGCGTTTCCATATCGCCCTCAATTATCTTCAGGCATTAACCTGTTAGCTTTGGGGAAGGGGGTTTGATACGATTTTAAGTTCGAGAATACCTTTCATCGTTGCACCACTGTAACAAGTTACCACATTCGTTGCCATTAAACAGAGTTAAAAGGAAAGGTTCGCTGGAAAAGGGCACTTTTCTGATACCATTATCATCACCGTCTGATTCGAAGCATCCAATTTGGAGCTATGTACCATGGCGGCCGACGAGGCACGCGGCGCAAGGCCTTCGTGACTCTGGAACGCATTTCCCGATTGATCGGGCAGAGGCCAAGGGCACGGGGAAAGCCAGCTCGTACCTACGTGACCTACGCGAACCTCTGACACAGACACGCGTTTGCATGTGGATCCAGAAATTGCTGCATAGCATGGGCGGAGTCGGGTTGATCGAGCGCGGTGGGGACCACCACCGAATCGGCCAAGTCCGATAGCGGGCAACGTGTGGCCCCACTGGAAACGCGCCCGGTCCACGCGCTCCGCCCATGACTAACGGCCAAATTTATAGCCGAAATATGAATCAGGATAATGGATCTCTTTCGAGACAGGGTATCGATCACCTTCGGGGGAAAGGTCCACGCGTGTCCCTGCGACTCTTGGCTCTGTTCGAGCGAGAGGGAGGCACGCCGCGTGCAGTGGACGTTCCAATCATTAGCCACGGCTATAGCGACGGGGACCTTTCTTTTACTGGGCGACTGTCACGCAGTATTCTTGTACTCGCATTGCTGTGTGATGCGGGAACAGAGGGGAGGCTGATGATGAAATGCAGAAGGGATTTGTGTATAGATACCTAAGGTCGAAGCCAAATATATTGGCCGGTGAATTCTTTTTCGGGAACAACGATCGAGGAGAAATCAGCCATCACCATCTGACGATCGTGGATTCGTCAGTTTAAGTTGCAAGGCCCTCGCAGGGTATGATGAGGCAACGGGAACGCTGCTCGGCTCCATCTGAACCTAGCTGTTTGACTGTTATTTATTCTTAGCGTAATAGTTGTGTGCGTTCCCAAGCTATGCCTAAACCAATACGAGATGACGCTATCGAGAAAGGATAGGGTAAACATACCAGTAAATGGACACTACCAGTGAATGGACATTTTTTACTAAAACGAGTAAAATAAGTTACTAAAATAAGCAACTAATTCATTATAGACTTCTTATAATTTCTCGCTTCATATCCAAACAATTTTCGTAACACGTGGAATCAATCGCGCTGCAAACATAATTTTATAAAAGTGTCCATTCACTAGCCTTAAGTGTTCATTTACTCCTCACGAAACTCACCGGCCAAAATATCTGGCTTCGACCTTACTGTACCTCATTAGGAGTTCTAAAGTTAATATTTCATAAGACACTTTGGTGTTTCTTCACTACTACGTTCTCAAGGATCCCATCACCCCCAAGATCATCACTAGAGTACGATACAATCCTCTGTCACTTACAATCAAATCTCACCTGCTACTTTGCGTTTCACAATCGCTCGCATTGATGTAGCAAAATATCCCCTTCCCCTCATTGTTATTTTCGCGAATCGTACCGCGATCCAAGGACGTGGAAGAGTGAATGAGCCCCTCTTAGCGACACAGTGTTTCCTCCGCGGGCGGAGTTGATTGGCCCGATGCCCGATAACCCTGAGCAGTCGTCAATTGTTGTACGGTCATCGCGCGGTTATCGGTTTCGCGTGCGTGCTCGCGAATATCTCGCGAATCGCTAGCTCGACGGACGGACGGTGCAACGTCGCCCCGAGCCTGCCGCCTCTGCGTAACCGAACACTCGTCGCCGCGGACGGATCCTCTTTCTCTCGTCTTCTACTTTGACGGGCTTCGTAGTTTCGATTTATCGAGAAACCGGAACCGAAAAGCCCGCCCGGTGCCGACTCTTCGTATCGCCGGGAGCCTGCGACCGACAGGGGGACAACCCTTTCGCGAATCGATCGCTCCACCTGCGAATTCCCTGCGAAACACCTCGTTCCCCAGCGATTAGACGAATGAGAATCGCCTGTGCAAGTTTAGCAGATATTTCTCGTTGAAATTCGAGGGATTAGGTCCGATTTGCAACGCTACCAATCTTAACAGATTTTCATGATGAATTATTAACATGATTTTCAACAGCAGTTTTATAGTTTCTAATTTTTCCCATCGTGCTTGTGATTAATCTTGAAAATTTCATTTGGGACACAAGCATGGTTTTCACTGGATTTCAAAGTAGAACAGAGGCGGGACAGAGATGAAACAGTGAACTCCATGCATCGCTTACTGTCCCATAATTGGATATCGCAACCGAGCTTTGTAATCATCGTTTCAAGGCCTCGTCAGAAATCGAACGAGTTAATGGAGCCGATAGCGAGAGTGGGATTATGTAAACGATCCCGCGGACCATGGCGCCCGGCGAAAAGTCGATTTCGGGAAAAGATTCAATTTTGCGGAGCAAGGGAAGGGGAGATTAAAACGGGTTTCGATTTTACGCGGTCGCGCTCGTTTTCGCCCTTTTTTCGGCGACGGAAGAGAGCACCGCGGTGCGCCCGCGCGTCTATTTCGTCGTAATAATGGATACTGAGAGTCTGCTGGGGAACGGGGGATCGATCGAGCTGAGGAAGTCGAAAAATTCGTCCCACTTCCTGGCCCCACCGGCGCTCAACCGTTTCGCAACCGTGAATTGTCTTCCCCTTCTTTCGCTACCTTTACCACCTTCTTTTTACTCTTCCTGCACGAGAAGCACCTTAACAACGTTCACTAATAAACTGCACGATCCTCGTACTACTGTCTCTAACACCAATAATACTTTCACCATATTTGAAGGGTAAAGAGAAAAAACGAGGAATGTCGATTTTTTGTGATTTTACGATTTACAGCATAAATTTCGTGGGTGGAAACTGGGACTACAGAACTGTCGAATGGCAAAGGGTTATAAAATTCAAATACCCACGTAAGATAACGTTAAAGTTTTGGTAATGGCCACTCTGAACTGGAACAAAGCACTTAACACTCGATAGCCATAAAACAGGCCTTTTCTCAAACGCAAATTGTAAAGTGCTAAATAACAATAGAGACAATGGCTTTTTCTACTTTTAGTTGTTATTCTATGAGCTTTAATACAAATGAAGAAAAATCTAAATATCTCTATGTACATAAAAGTTGTGAGTAAAAACGTAAAGTCGTGTGCGCGGTGCACCGTTTGATGGTGTACATAAAATCTCGAAAACCGCGCCAACGATTTGGATAAAAATTTAATGAGAAATGCAGAAAACCATTCCCTAAGATGTGTCGGGAACAGAATTTCGAGATATATTCTTAAAGAAAAGATCAAAAATATTTTTCATACAAGAAATCGATAAAATCGTATTTCTCAACATAAAAATTGTATTATTTTTTTATTTTCGTAAATCTGCTTCCGACACATCCTAGGGAATGGTTTTCGGCATCTCTCATTAAATTTTCATCCAAATCGTTGAAGCAGTTTTCGAGATTTTATGTACACCATCAAACGGTGCACCCCGTAAACGCCTTTACGTTTTTACTCACAACTTTTATGTATATAGAGATATTTAGACTTTCCTTCATTTGTGCTAAAGCTCATAGAATAACATCTAAAACTAGAAAAAATCTTGTTTCTATAGTTATTTATCACTTTAAAATTTGCGTTTGAAAAAATGCCTGTTAGGGCTATCAACGGTGACCTACCCCCTTAATTTTCTCGATAAAGCTGTTTTATGTAATTCCCTGTTTTTCCTCTTCCCCTTCATTTGTGCATCATTCCAAGGGACGTTCAAAGTTGAACACTTACACAGTTATACTAATTCAAATTAGCACAGATATCCCTGCTTTGGTTGAATGAAACAACGTGACGGATATCTGTATACCATCTTGCAGCACGTGAGAATAACGACGGAGTCGATTGCTTCGCTCCAGCTTAACTCGATTAAGACTTGAGATTTGGATAGATCCCCCTCCCTCAATTGCCGTCTCCCTCACGCCCACGTCCCTTTCTCTCGTCCCGGTCCGGTAAAAGGTTTCGCCCAGAGGGAAAGTGGAAAACTTGATTTTCCCGAGGATGGAGGCGCGCGCGCGAAGACGTCGTCGCGACACGGCGAAATCGCGCGAGTAACGATCGACCCCGGGCTACCTCGCGGAGGGAATCTCGTCCTTGTTGGTGCACGCTCCACGGAGATTCGAGGACGATCTTCATCAGCCGAGTGTGAAATCCACTTTTCGTGGTCGTTAGACCCCGCCAGGATCGAGATGTCGCGTCGAGATTTAAAGGATTCCACTCGAACGACCTCGCCCGCGCGCGGATGCCGTGCTTTGCTAAGCGTCCTCCTAATCGTCGACAGAGGGGGCCCACGCCACTATCAGCGGGGGTCCCTGGACAATCCTTGTGTAGTTCATTCAAGATACTGATCGATTATACTAAATTATCATCGTTCCTATTAATTTAAACCAGAGAATTTCAATCTGTTGACTACTCAAGCCAAAGCCTACCACCTAAAATTACAAAACCGCTGAATACCACCCCTAGAAATATAAATTCTAGTGGAATAGATAAGTTCCTTGCTCCTTTATCCTCAGCGCAAGGCTCCAGCCTTCTTTCGCATTTCTGCGTACTCAATTCTCCCCGATCGTCCGCATCCAAAGAAACGCGCACGACAGGCTCCATTCACGCAGCCTTCCCTCGATCATCCAACGGCACGAGACGCCGAACGGCTCGGTACATTTCATAATGACAGACGATCTTCCGGTCTGGGCTACAAAGAACCAGTTCGCCTGCGTCTGGGGCGGCGCGGAGCGTTAAAGCGTCGTTAAATTCGCGCCGAAGTCGGCTCCTTCTTCGACGCGGCGCATAAAGATTATCGGGAAACGCTCCATTTAAATGCGAGCAGATGTACTTAAAGCGACAGATGCTCTGAAAGCAATGCGAGAAATGGCGGTGCGTCGCCACGAATTCGTTCTGGTGTCGAGCACGCTACTACCGCCTGGGATTCAGACTTGCTTCGTCGAATCGAAAAACGGTCCCGGCGCTCGCTCGATCGATACGCCGCTTCTGCACACGTGTACATCTCTGTGTGCGCGCGGCTGTGTATATATTCCGTGTACACAACACAGATGTACATTTCAGGATTAACTAAAATTAAATCCTGTTGGACCGAGCGTGGACGAGATCTATTGACATTAACCAGTTTCACAAATAGGAGCAGCCTCTCGGCGGCGAACACGAGTCGGCAGATGGCGAATCAAAGACGGGCAGATCCCGTTGCCAGATTTTCGTCGTGCCCGGATTCTACGAGCCTCGCGAAATGCCCTTCGAAACCCGAACCGCCATCTGCTTTCGCCCGCTAATTAGATTCCTGTAACGCGAGATAGATTCGCCTGATATCCACCGTTCCGCGAGCTTCTTTCTCGCGTTCGGCAGCGCAGTCTTCGATTCGAAGGGGAACGGAGGGTTTTGGGGTGGGACCGAGCTTGGGCGCGGGTTTGTCGTGTAATTGTAATTCGAGTGGAGGGAATGAGGCTCGTCGAAAGTGCATCTTGGTGATTCCAATGGAATTCTGCACGTTAGAGGGTTTACTTTAGTGGAAGCTTCCTCTGTACTTTGTAGAAGCTTTAAATTTCGAACAGTTGAGACGAATGCAGGGTCATTTTGATCCATAACAGCATTTCTATGGTACACCAGTTTCGCAACAAAATTGAATATAAAATGAATTAAATAATTAAAATTTCCGATATTAACTAAAATTTATTAATAAAGAAATACATAAAAAATTATTTATGTACATTTGGCACATAAAATAGGTGTATCTCCTGTATGATTTTTACAAATAATGTTATTGCAATTTAGGCATCATATACTATATTTTGCCAACACAAATATAACATCGCGATAGACTTTGTCAGAGTTGCATCAAATATACCCCGCATTCGTTGTACGAGGGTTAAAATTCTAGATTAATAAATCGACTCAGAGGAAAGAGGAAGCCGCCAATCTCTCCGCGCTGTCTAAAACTAAAAGTCCAAGGCAAAAAGCAATATTCCCGGCAACTATCGCTCTCCACGACTCTCTTACTCAAATAAATCTCAATTACCATTATTCACAACGGCGATATCATTCTTCTCGGAACGAATCTTAATTACCCCCGTCAGTAACGATACATTCGTCTTCTCGTTTGGATAACGAGTTACACAATTACGTATTGACGCCCCGCGTCACAGATAAACCATGTCAGTGCCGACAGTAAAAAAGAGCAATTCTTCTCTACGCAGAAGAATCAAGATAACCCTTAGAATCGACGTAAAAACAACTTCCCCAAACACTGTCCCCGATGAACCAGAAACCGACGATTGAAAACCCCTGGCGCGCACAAGAGACTCCGTATTAAAAGAAAGTAATGTTCTCAATAGCTAGACGTTAGAATCGATTTTTCCCATGGGACAAAAGCGCGGAGTGAGCCAGGACCAGGTTTCATCCCGGAGGCAGGGTCGAAACGGTTGAGAGCCCCTGGCGGGCACAATAAGTCCCCGTCGTAATGCTATTCGGGAATCCAATTTTAAAGGACTGGCAGTCATTGCGCGGGACTGGGAGCGGGCTCGACTCGCGTCCGTTCTTCTCCCTCGAAAAACTCGCGCTAGTTCTACGGGCGAAAGGGCGCGATGCGTGCGCGAATCGATCGGGCCAGCTGAAAAACGGGAAAGAGAGTGTCCTCTCGTCGAACACTACCGGATGCCCTCGACGTCCTTGTCCCTTCCCCTGACGTCATCGCGCCATCTTACAGATCTGCGCGTGCCGCTCCAGTCGAACGTCTCGCGGAGCAGAAGTCCCTTCGAACAGCTTTGCGATCGCGAGTCCAACGAATCGCTATTTACCGACGAGCGAAACGGCCGTCTGGGAAGCAGCCGATCGATCGTTTCAGGGGAGGCTGACGGCTCTGTGCCGCTCTGTAGCGAGTCCTTGAGAGTCAGTTTTCACTGTTAAACGTACAGGGTGTTGGGGAAAGAAACGGTGGTAAGATTCTAGAGCGAGAAGTAATTTTTGTTTGAAATTCGAGAGAGAGTGTTTATGTAAAGGAGAACGAGAGTATTAGCGTCGTACCAGTAAAGTGCAATTCTATGTTCTGGCGTTGTAACAGAATTCTATTTTGTCTAGTCTTTGGTCGAGACTGAAAATTGGTCGCTTGTCGGGTCTCGAGTTACAGGACACCCTGTGTAACATCCAATCATTTCAGAGAGCATGAGATGCTCCAGAATTCTGTAGCCTCTTGCCCGACACCCTGTAAACTGGAAAAATCGAGGGACCCTTAGACGCTCGTGAATAACATGCCCGGAAATGCAGCGTCCCATGGATGCTGGCGAGGGGATGGTAGTTGGGAGCGGCGTATTGTTTCGAGAGACAATATTTCGCCTGTTATTATGTGTTTTAAGGGAGAGAGGAAGAGGTAATTGTAATTTTAAGACGCGACATAGTCCTCGATCCGCGGCGCCGCTTCCGTCTACGGTCGAAAGTTTCGGTCTGCTCTAAAACCGACCGAGATAGGGAGGAGAAGCGAAACGGAGAAAGGAAAGAAATAAAATGTCTCGCGACGAAATTCCAGGGTCGAGAGGAACGGAGCTGGAAGCGGGCGGAATTTACAGTTTTGCGCGCATTTGTTCCCCCGGCTACAGAAATACTGTGACCGTCGGAGAGAGGCAGAGAGACACCGAGAGAAGAGAGAGAGAGAGAGAGAGAGAGAGGGGGGGGCAGGGAAAAAGAGGACCTTGAATCTACGCAGTCCTGCCAGCGGTAGGAACGTTTCTCGAGTCGATATATCGATCCCCGCCCCCACTCGCTGCTTCCTGCCACGGGAACAGGACTCGCTCTCTCCCCCATCCTCTCCCCCGTCTCCTTCTCTTTCTCCCTCTCCCGCAGGATGAGTCACAGCCTCCCCGTAACACACACGCGTGCACACCATCGACCACCACGGGACGAGCGTGTGCCCGCCCGCGCGCGCGCAGGCACAATCGCGTCTACGATGGAGAAGGAGAGGAATAGACACTACTCTCTTTCTTCCACCTTTTTTGCCCTCCCTCTTTCCCTCCCTTTCTTTTTTCGTCTCTTTCCTAGTTCACCCTCTACCCCACTACCCCTCGCCCCTCCCTCTCTCTTTTTCTCCGTCGCTCGTTCTCCGCTTCTGGCTCTCACTCTGCGCGCACGTAACGAAACGTACGCGGAAAATTGTGCACGCATTCGATCGACCCGTCCAACGCGTCGAACTTCGCCGTCGTGCCGAAAGACTAAGGGTTACGTTCGATACAGCCACGCAACACCTCGCCACTATCGAATACCTTCCGCCCACGCTTCTTGCCGCCTCGTTTCGCGAGATCGCCCTCCTTCGTCCGAGCGCTACCGCTTTCTCACCTCGCCCCCGCCACCTGTCCCACGCCACTCACTTTCACCGTTTTCCTTTCCCCCGCCCAGTGCCACGATAAGTGGCGCGCTTATCGGGAAACCTGGACTTCCGGGACTGCACCGAATTACTACCCCCTTTTCAAGGTGATTCCGTAAGAACTGGGGAGGCGAGGCTCTCGAGTCTGCCCCGCTGCATAGGCCACCCCTTTGGCAGCGCTGGAGCGCCTGATCGTAGTTAGTGTCTGTCTTCCGTGGATCATCTGTGGAGAATCGCAATGTTTTAAGGCGGATTCACACGGATCAGTTCTGTGACGGTTCAGGACAGTCAGAGACAGTCAGTAACTGACACGAACGAGTGTGAACTTCCTGTGAACTTTCTAAAATAGGGAAACTATGGGGTAGATGCACCATTTGTGGCCACTTTAAAATATTGTACCAGTTTTGGCCACTTCTTAAAAAATATAATACTTTTCCGTGTAAGTAATAAATGTAACCTTATATTTCGGGAGGTATACTAAACAATATATTTATGATGTGAAACTCTCCACAGAATAATGATCTGCAAGTAATTTAAAAATAAGATAATTATGCACATGGCCAAAAACAGTGCAATGGCCACAAACGGTACATCCACCCTATGTATTCTCCCACGGACACTGATGGAACTGATACATGTGAATCCGCCTTTAGCCGTCGTCTTCTTTTGGCGATGCTTCCACCTTGTTCATTTGGTATATCGAGGTCCATTGAAAGCTTCCAGATCTCTAAAATAATAACGTAACTCTGGTGACATAGAATTCTTGCTTAGCTTCTTGCTAAGAAACTAGTAGATCCTTCGAAATTTATAGACACTACCATTGTCTCTTAAGAAGTCTGACACCCTCATCAAGCGACAACACACAATCCCAACCCAGAATCCTCCGCCGCGATTCCCACCCTCTCGCCCACGCGCGTTCGCTCGACCTCTTCAGATTTACGCATCCGTGATCGATCCCTGAATTCTCTGGATGCTCCAAGCCCTCGGTTACGCGAGGAAGTCGGCAATTTCGCGTAACGATCGTGGTTACCTATTTCGTGGAGCCGGCGACGAGTACCGCGAACGGTGATGTCGCTAACGACACCATTTAAGCGCCCAGGCGGAGGGATCTTCGACCAGTCACCAGGTTTGTTTCCGAGAATCGGGGGCGCAGAGGAAGAGGGTGCGAGTCGATAGTTCGCCAGGTCGGAACTGTTGTCGCGGGCAGGACACGCCAGCGATAGACGTGCACGTGCAACCGTTCACGTGCACCTAATGACAAGGTGGGTTCACCCCCAATGCGCCGCGCAATTACAGCTGAAAAATGCAAAATACGCCGACGTTGCTTGCGGCGTTGCGTTGCCAGCGTCGTTACGTTGCCACGATTCGGGGGGCAGCTCGAAACGGGGGAAGAATTTCTGCCCCGTTTTCCAGAACTGTTGACAGGTAGCCTAGACACCGTCGGCCTATTAATCCCCTGTTTTATCCCTAGCTTCTTTCATCGGGCTCGGGACACTGTATTTTCCTGGGTGGTCTTTGGCTTTGCACTTCGGTGCCGTCCCCGTGTAGCTCCATGATTTTTCGCGGCTTTACTTTCTGGCTTGCTTCGTCGAGTAGAATGAGAGAGACTGACAAGGAAGGCTATGGGACCGTCCGCTCCCGATTGTGATGAAACTTTGCATATGTGTAGAACAGTGAAAGGTAAGAACACACGTGTTTTTTTTATCGGAGGATATTCAACTTTAAGGGGTGAAATCACCCTCTGAAGATTGACACCCTCGAAACTATCTCGGAAATTATTGCAGATAAAAATATTCTTCAAATTACAAAGTTGTCTGGTTTTTTATGTACAATACATCAGTGGTAATGATTTTATGTAAATTGTGAAACTGTTGAAGATAGTTTCGAGGGTGTCGATCTTCAAAGGGTAAATTCACCCCTTAAAGTTGAATATTTGTCGATAAAAAAAACACGTGTCTCTTATTTTTCACTGTTCTACAGATATGCAAAGTTTCATCATAATCGGGAGCAGACGGTCCCATAGCCTTCCTTGTGAGTACCCCTTTCTATAATTTATTATTATTATTCGCGGTGGTAAAAACAGAGGAATTAGTGGGGATGATGCTCAGCTTAGATCGAGACAGAAACCCCTTCCTTAGTTTGAAACAATAGTTTAGAGTAGTGAGGTAAGAGTGCGCTTAAAGTTTAGACTTTCCTAAAATCCTTGGTATTATACTGATAGCACATAATCATTGTGTTAGAAATAACTACTATCCCTTATTATTCGGTAGACAGTGCTTCGTGTAAATTTACCTGTTACAACGTATATAAAGTAAATATTTCCAAAAAGAATGAAATGCGAACTTTTACCCGATATGTGCGGCAAAAGTTCGCATTTTATGGGGTAAAAAAAATGCAACGAGAAATTTCCACAGAAGTGTTTTATTGTTGTGGTAATATAGTAAAACGACTAATAGTTTATAATTAATTTTTTAATCAAGGTAACAGTAATAGCACATAACATTACCACCACCTTCGTAGTTTCGGCAGGCATTAGTATTCTGAAGGATCAGTGTATTCTTCTCCACACGCAAGAACAATTATTTTTCCATACACGTTGATGGTTGGGTTATTCTCTCTTAAAAACCGTTTTGTTTTGTTCCTTTCAAAATTTTTCAGAAGTAGATGCTATTTTGGGGATTTTTTTGCTTTTCTAATTATTTCTTTGCACGGTCGCATTCAGATATTCTTTTCGGTGCTTCATTTACTTGAAGTTGATTTTTAAATTGGGGTGTTTGCATTCGAACACTGGCCCCACTGCATTGTACGAACTCTTGCCTTCGCAGCTACTTTTCCATTGTTCAATCAATCCTCATGTGTGAGAAAAACTGAAAACTTCTATTAGTACTTTTGAATACAAGAATTTCAGCTCCTTCAGACGACATATTAATTAAAATATTTACTAACTAATTCATAGGAATAACATTGATTCCTAAAAATGAGAATATTACATCAGAACTAACGAATTCAATACTTGCCGCATTGTACGATAACAAAATGCAGCACAGCTACCCAATTCAACACTGGTGACTCTATTTTAATTGACAATTGACAGTCAATCACCATTGGCAATTGCCACAACTCAAACATAAAATTCTCATGTACCAAACTTTCACCTTCTACGAACTTTTACCTCACCCTACAAAACATAGAAATCGTAGCTCTCCGGAGCACCCTTACACCTATGACTCTATCTTAATTAACAATTGACTGTCAATCACCATTGACAACTGCCACAACTCAACCAATAAAATTCGCACGTTGCAAACTTTCACCTTTTACGAACTTTTACCTCACTCTACTCTACAGAACACCAGAAATCTCTCCCAAAAACCCTTACACATATCACCCTCCAACAACATTAGCTACAAGAATCCTACCTCCAGTCATTTAAAAGAACCCGCTATCATTCAACCACCGTTGACACCTTGCCCCCAGGATCGACGCCCAAATAGCCACCAGCGCGTCCGCAGCAGCCAGTAATTTCGGCGCGACCGTGTAGAGTCGGACCACGAATCCGTTGCTCCATTACGCGCGCTATCTCGACCGCTTGAATCGCTATCGGCTAATCCCGATCGGACGCGCGTCCCGAAGGCTGTGCCTCGCGCTAAATATCATCTCGCGGGCTAAACTGCGGTCGCGGTTTACCGGGGGATTACGAGCATTGCGCGAAGCCCCGTAAAGGATATAATCCGGCTGGATTCGCCATATCGATTTTGAGCCGTGCAGCTCTAATGCGTCAGGGCACGCGTCTCCTCAGGGTCTGGCTGGCTTTCAGCGTGCGTGCACGCACACGTAGCTACGCTCGCGGGCGCGCGCGCATTTCAAACGATCCCGTGACTCATGCCGCCTCGCGTACGTGTGTTTGCGCACACGCGTGCGCGCCTACGAATCCGCGAGGCTCACGCACACGGCCACGCGCGTGCATCGTGCGACCTTGCGCACGCATTATAAGCGTGCTCACGCGCTCCCACGCTCGCCTGGCTTCTCTACGACCAGGAGAACTTCTCGAATTGGCTATTTCGATGGTGGTTGACGGTCTTCTGGGGCTGTTCCCAAGATTCTTTCCAGTCCGAAGTCGCTCGCAACGTATGGGGTGGGAGGTTTCAGGTTTGAGCCCGGGGGATAGGGTCTTTTGTTAGTGGATGGCGTCAGGGCTCAGAAACTGCTGGAAGAAGAATGTATGATGATTGTAGAATATGGGTTTTCGGGGGTTCGTGAGATCGGGACTTTGGGAGTCCATTTTGGGGCGCTGATGTTATTAGTTAGGTAGGTTTCTAATACTTTATCCTTTAGCATCCAAGCCCACCGAGCATTAACCAAATTGGTCCACGCTGACTCCAATTATTTCACGCGTTGCTTGATAAAATTCTTTTCGATGGCACACAGAGAACATTGCCTGTTCTTCGAGGCAGCTGCGTTAGGGGTCGCCGGTTTTTAGCGCGAGAATTCAGGAGGAATTTCGACGGACGGGGTGTCTTGAGTTTCCCTTTCACGGGATTGACGCGCGAACTCAAGGTCTTGCCTTGGCTTCAGGGTCGGTGCCACGGCCTGGCGGCGAGAACGAGAGAGAGAATCAAGGGAGAGAGAGACTCTCCGTGCTCTCTCGCACGCTTGTATCGATCCGACTGGCTGCCGGATGTAGTATCTTCGACGCAAACGCAAAACCGAGCGAAAAGGTGAATGCAAACGCGGAATTAGAGACGCGGGCTGATGGAACGGTAGACGGCTGCGAAAATTCCAGAACCGAGAAAAATATTCTTTTCCCCTTCACCTCCTTTGTCATCCTATAACCTATTCCGAACTTGAGGCATGTACGATAACAGAAACACAGTAGGTAGTAATTTGCCAAGAAAATAATATACTTCTATCCACACAACATACAATCACAGAATTCCCTCGAATAGTCTGCAATCTTTTACCCTAATAAACTCTATGCCTAGAAACAATATCAACTAATACATTCAAACTTTCCCACAATAGTCCCAGAAAGTGGGAAACAGTAGTCACAACAGAGGATTAACTTTAAAGCCACCACCAAATTCAATACACCAAGATCTCCAGAAAGGGTCCTCATCCCGCGGTCCAAGGCTCGTTCAATTTCACGTCTATTAGCCTAATCGCCGTCAAGCTTCGCGAGCCAATCGAGCAACCATCGACTCGAAGGGCCTACGACGCAGCTCGACGGTCGTCGAAAGGGCGAGCTGATTATTCGCTGTTCGCCGCTGGTCCTGTTAGGGCTCAGCGCCCTGTCGCCGCGCTTCCTCTTCGTCCTCCTCGTCCTCGCCGCTGACCGCCGTGTTCGGGCCACTTCGGACTCCTTTTTTCTCCGGACGCACTCGGCTACCGGGCTCGTACACACGCTGGATGGAGCAGGTAAAAAGGCCCTTACAGCTGTCTGACAGCTGCCGCCTCTGTCCTATATACATACGTGATGAACCGCTTCGGCACGCTCGCGCGCGCGCAATCGGACGCCTCGAAATGCATTTTCTGTTCGGTGCACGTGCACCGCGCCGCGTGTGTGCGCGCACAATGCGTGACGTGGACCGAGGGGCCATAACGGAATTAGCGGCGCATCATTTCATCCCTTTTCTACGACTCCGCCATCCCCCCGCGAGTTCTCGTTACGCCGCGTCCCCCGTGGCCAGAAACGACGAGGCCCGGCTCCGTTCCGTCGATCGCGCCCGCTGTCCGTCTCCGTCGCCGATCGCTCCGCAGAAACTCGCGCGCATAAATATTCGATTGTCCGACGCTCGAGACGCGCCGGCCGAAACTGGTTTCTCCTCGGAGCCTGCCGAGACGCGCGATTCGAATTCGAATTGGAACACGAGGAACTCCGGGGAAGAGAGTTGGATTTCAGATCGGCCGGATCGCTGGCGTTGCTTGGAGATTTGGGGGGATCTTCGGGTCCTGTTGCTACTGGGATGATTCTAATGCGCCTGTGTTTTCAGGTTTAGCGCGACTATGGGGGGGTTTGTCAAGTTGGGATCGTGGAAATTAGCGCTAGGTTGATATCCCGCAGAGTTTTTGGTGCAAGTTGAGGGTTCAGGCTTGTATTTCGGTAGGAAGGGGGTGGTTTATAATTGATAGATTTGTGGGTGAAGGCGATGTCAGGGTCTAGAAAGGGAGGCTTGCAAAATGGAGACTTTGAAGATTAGCCAGCAGATTGATTGACATTATGCAAGAGGTTCCCTTGGAAACTTGATAAATACGCTACCCATTCAATTCTACGTTAAGGGGTTATACGTAGTCAGGAGGCCGAAAAGAGACGAATGTTTGTGATTTTTTTTTGGAAAAACTGCAGCATCTATTTTTACAGAACTTTTTGCGCTTAAAAGAGTAACATCTAAAGAAGATTTGGTAATTTTTTCGTAAACAAATATTTACGTTTATAATAAAATTATAATCGAAATGCAAGAAGCCTTTTATAAAAAGTTGTTTTGCGGTGAGCACTGCAATTCGGAATCAGATTATCTAAAATAAAAAACAAAAAAGATTTCGTTAGTATATTAAAGTATCTTTCGACTGACGGCGGGGGATTTTCGAAATATTAATTTAAAATAAAACGGCGGCTATTTAAAGTTTGAAGGACCTGATTTTCGCGCGAAAAACGGCCATTTTTCGTTGATAAAATCGAAAATATAAAAAATATAAAAAATAATCCCACGAAGTATGAGAAACATTGGTGCAGTAGTTTTTGAGATATCGTGCTCACCGTTTTTAAAAAGGCTTCTTGGATGTCGTTGTATTTTTCCTATAAAAGTTAAATATTTTTCTACAAAAAAATTACCAAATCTTCTTTAAATGTTACTCTTTAAAGTACAAAAAGTTCTGTGAAAATATATGCTTCCATTTTTTCAAAAAAAAAATCGCAAACATTCGTTTCTTTTCGGCCTCCTGACTAGGTATAACCCATTAAACAAAAATATATTCTTCTAGGTCTCCGAAAGTAGGTTCCATACAATTCCGAACAGTTTGATACGCAACAGTTGCGTGTTTGCCACCTGGTACTGATATCTTTATCTGTCTTCCATCGTTCGCTGTCCACATGTTCAATGTAGAAGGATACCAGTGCCGTTTGTTCGAGGCCGCTTCGTACAACTGGATACAAAACACTGCTAATAATACGCCCCGTGAGTCTTGTCCCTGTAACTATCCTTCCCCCCTTCGTGGACATCGATCTTTCAGCGAATAAAATACCCCGCGTAATCCTGGAGACAATATCGCGACGATACGTTGACGAAGTCAGAGAAAATCAGGTTCCCAAAGTCAGCTCCCCGGCTGTTGACATTCGAAGAGCCGAGTCGCCTATCGCGGGACAGTCATCCGCGCACAATCGGAGGATCCTTTCCCCGGCAGCTGTTCCTTTGTCACGGTCGAAGGAGCATCGGCTGGCCCTGCTAAAGGAGGCCGAAAAGTCGAAAGGAACACGGCTCGAACAATGGAGTCGGGCCGTGGCCGAGTGAGACAACGGCACCGGGAATTATGTCGACAATGCTGCTGATTGCTGGTTCATTATGACGTCATAAAAGCGAATCTAGCTGGTACGGTATGCGCGTACCGCTCGCGATAAAGGATAATCGCTCTCGAGGCGTACAGGCCTGCGCGAAACACGGATCGGCGAAGTTCAACCGCGACTGCGGCCCCTTCGCGTGAAAATCATCGCGGCGAAGAATCCTCCGAGCTCTGATCGTCCAAGTTCACCCAAGATTCCGCTTGGCTACCCTCCGCGAGTGGAAATCATTAGGCATAGACCTCCTGTGATCACTGTGCCTCCAGAGGAAAATTAATGCATTTAGATCTTCCCTAATTTCTCTTGACGAATTTCACGTAGAAGCTCGGCTTATCTCGTCTGCGTGGACACCGCATTTAAATATTCTTTAATCTATAATCGATGATTCGCAATGGTAGGCACTATTCCTCCCCGTGAAAATTAAGGCGTTCAGACCTCCTCTACTTAAGCAGTCTGTAGACGTTCAATATAATTGCGCAATATTCAATATTGCACATTATTATTGACCGTCTGTGGATCATATTGGAAGGTTGCACAATAAAATTGAAAAGTTGGGCAATAATATTGAAAGGAATATTCAATATTGCACAATATTATTGACCGTGTGGGGCACACAGCAAAATATTGTGCAATATATCGCACAATAATATTGAGCGTCTACAGACAACTTTACTTCAATCACTAAACTTCACCTACCAGCACCAGTTATGTCATCAGCGCGGAAAACTTCGCATCCAGAGGTTCTCGAAACTCCCGTGAATGATTCCACTCGCGATCACGCCTCCCCCGCGTGAAAATCGCCGCGTCAAGCGGTTTCCCGCGAGGACACGCGGCGCGGGGAGGGAAAAGGGCCGCGAGAGTGAATGGCGTGGCTCGAGGCTCGTAATCAACCGCGGCTAATAATCAACGGTTAACCCGTTTGCTGACGCTTCCTCCGATACACAATGTGCGTTCGAGTTAAATCGAGCCCTCCCCCCTCGTTGCGGTTTTGCGATAATGGGGCCCGTTCGTGCGGCTGGAACGGAGAACTCGTGTCGCGGGGGCTGCGTGCACGTGTTCCGCGGCGGAGCTTCTTTAGCCAGCGAGTCGGTTAAAAACGCCGCGCGATCGCGACCATCGAGCCGCAACCGCGTGTCGCGCGCTTCTGGCTGCTGTTCTTCTCGGGATTATTCGAGAATCCGTTGCGGGGATACGTTGTGGTTGCAACGAGATACTTCAGGACCTGGATAAACTTTTTTTTTTCGGTGGGAATAGGAATTTTTTAATTTAATAGAAAAATCTATTTTAATTAAGATGGTGAAAAGAAATTATTTATATTTATATTCTTTATAATAGGTGTCTTAATACTTTAAGAAACTATTGGATTAAATGTTTATCGAGGACTATCATCTTAGTTTGAGTAGTAATGTCTTTCTTAAAAAAGAAAGGGAGGTTTTAGTAGGTGGAGACAATTTTCTTAAAATTAGGTGACCTCGCCTTCGCGTTATTGGAAGGAGAAGGTCGAGAACCACCAAGGGTTGGGCCGAACTTTCGACCGAGCGAATGTCCGGTGGTCGCCTGCAGTCCAGATAAATCATAGATTTGCAAGCCATGCTGATAAAATGTGAAGGAAAAATATGAGTTCTAAAAACGGTTGGTGTTAAGTTGGAGGATGTTGACTGATGTTATATCTGTTACCTTTATGAGTTTATCGCTGCTACGTGCTTGAACAAGATTGAGACTTTAAATATTAATAATTCGACAAAGGATATTGCTTACATGTTACAGAAATATTCTTATAAAACTTTGACAAAAATTTTGTAATAATTTCTGTCAAATTCTATGACATTCAAACTCACTGCCAGATCCACGGGCTTTCCATTTTCATTTCGGTTTTCCCCGATCGCCCAGAACGCCGGGCCGTCTGCGCGTAACGCGTAAGCGTACTTACGTATGATTTATTTGCGCCATGGGACACCATGGCACCGAGCGTTCGCTCCGCAGGGAGAGAAGGGAGCTCCCGAGCGACTCACGCGCTCCACTTGGAATTGCTCGCGCGAAAATAGGGCTTTCGAATCGGCGCTCATAATTGGCCCAATCGGACACCGCCGCCTCGGTGATTAGAGACACAGGCCACTAATTATCCTTCGTTTTCGTCGCATTAATCAATTTCTGTTTCGCCAGCTCGAACATTCAGCATTCTGCAAACTTCCATTTTCTCTTCACCAGCAAACTTGGTATTCCGTACTTTCTACGAGCTCATATTCCTACTTTCATCAAGACTTTCAAATCTTCTGAAAAGGGCACATGGCGTGACCTGGCTCCACTCAGCGTTAAAGAATTCCATTTTCCCAGAAAACACACGAGTTTCATCCAGTCATTTATATTTCCAAGTTTCAAACACGCAGCAGTAAATTCGATCCATTGTATTTCCTTCTTACTCACAATCTTATAAACGATAAGTACTGCAACGTAGAGGTGCGTACGTGTAGCGAGTTCATCAGTGGGGTCGCCGGTGACTCAGCCAGGAAAATCGTTGCAGCCCAGCGTTTACAGAAAAATCATTGCGACTTATTTCGCCAAGAAACGAAAGCGACACTATCCTTTCCAGGAAACTTATTACGACGCTTAATTAGGTATAAAACATTTTAAACAATTACGAAATTATTCTCTAGGAAACCAGATAGTCCTTCGCTTCCTCCACGAGCACACCGAACGATGTCCCAGCAGCATCGTAGATCATAAATTACCCAATGCCCCTGTCTATGGATGCACTGTCTTCCATCAATCTAGCCATTGAATTTGACGGTCAAATCCCGTTTAATAGCTGGAGGCTCGTCAAAGGGATCTAATCACGAGTCCAGCGGTGATCTTGGAGCGACAGTCGCAGCCCCCTGTATCCGACAATGGCGGTTTTAATTTCGCCCAAGCCGTGGCGCGCACCCCATCGCAGCGCAGCGAAGTAAGCCGCGGCTAATTCCAATTACGAATGGCCATTAGTTTTATTCGGAAGGAAAATCGGGTCAGAGGCTGCTCGACCAGAGGTTCCCTTGCCCCTCGTTGCGAGCGATCCCCCTCGCGCTCTAATCGATCGTGCGCTGCCTCTGCCTTGATTTATGTCGCACGCTAATTACGCTCATTTACATGAGGATAGATCAAGCTCGCTCCAATTAGGCTTGCCTGTACCGATTGACGCTCTCGCGACCTACGATCGCCCCTGATAATCTGCTGGATCGCCTCCTGGGAGACTGTTATCAGCTTCTCTCTGATTAAGGAGCCCTTCGTATCATCCGCATTCTTCAAATAATATTCCAGTACTCAGAATCTGTACTCAGGAAGCACAAAGGCGTTAATGGTCCTCTTGGTTCGGTTACTTAGATGTCGATTTCAACCCCCGAGCCCAGTAACTCGATCGATCAATGCTTGCGCCCCCGAATTCGATCGCACTTCCTATTCCAACGCAACTATCAAGGAGCCAGGGTACAGTGACGAGCAAAACGCACGGTTTAAGGTTACCCTTTCACCCCGTCGGGGGATCGATCGGCCCCGGTCCGTTTCATCAAACCGGCCTCGCAATTCGATTTCGTGGCAAACATTAATCACAGCTCCGCGGCGCGAGTCGTTCTAGAAGGAAGGTAAACAAGCCCGCCAGAAAGGTTGGATCGTTGCCCCGGGGATCGATCCTCCTTTTTCCATCGGCGTCTTTCGCCGAGCCGGAGCCTCGGCCCCGTCGGCTGGTGCAGGCCTAGAGAAACTAGATCCCCGCAGCTGTCGCGGCGAAACCGGAAGCTCGTCAGCCATCGTGTTTGTACAGAGTTACTATGGTTACCATGGGAGATCCTTTCTGTGCAAGGATGCCACGGGGTGGTTTAGGTGCGCGACGCGTCCTCTGCGACGCCTCTCCACGGGGGTTTTCCCCGTGGCTAATGCGTCACATTGTGGAGAACCGAGGCCCGATTCTCCCGCCGTCCCAGTCGGTTTTAGATTTCTGGAATTTATGGGCCAGGTCCCCTACGCCTCGGAGCCGGGGCCACGGATCGCAGCCCTTTTCCACGCGGCCCTCCACCCCGCCCGATCGGATACGTTTAATCGGATCGCGGGTAATTCGAGACATATGTTATTGATAGCTCCTGGAAGCGGCTAAGAATTATGGAGAGCAGCGAGTTCCATGGGAGTCGATATTGAACAGGGGAAAAGAGGGTTGCAGTGATTTCTTGACGAATGTGGTTTATACAGAATCGACGATTATAGGGATCATAGATCTCCTTCGAGTCTATTTCAAAATTGCGATCGCGACTATTTTGTAGAGTTTTATTTAGAGCAGATAGTTCATCTCTCCGTGGCGAGGAGCCCGTCGCGAATTCTTCGAGCCAATTAACCGTGCGGAGGCACAGTTCGTGTAAAAAGGGAGGAAGAACTGGGAGGAAGGGATGCGTGCAGGATCGTTTAGGCTGTCGCTAGTCGTCCGCCATCTTTCCTAGAAGTGACTGGCACATCTGGTCCCAGGGGTTCCCTCGTTAATCCGCCTGTAAGTCCTCGATGATTTATCAGCGATCGCCCGAGCAATATTAATTCGCCCGTGGTCGCGAGAGCGCGTTCTAAACGAGCCAGGCTGCGCCACGAGCGGCTCGAGGCTCGTAGTCGCCGGCGATTAGAGCTCGCTTGGGCGAAATCGATTCGTTCACCGTTTCTGGAACACTGTGTATAATGGGCTGCGCATCGGCCGACAACTGTTCCGGAGCCAGCTCGGACAGATGTTCCCCGTTCGTGAGCTTTTGGAGGCTGCGCCGGGTCGAAACGAGGACCACGTGTGGAGGAAATCCATTTCCTTTTACGGCGCCCGTGGAAAAGCACGGGGCCAGGAATCAACGGAGGAAGCGCAGATGCGGCCGGATGTTTATTTCAATTACCAGAATTTCTCGTCGACGCTGCAACCGCGCTCGTCGCCGCGTGCGTAAACTGTTTTGGCGGTGGGCTGAGTTACTTCGAATATATATTTTAATCCTCTGCATCCAGAGAACTTGCAGATCATTTGGAGACTGAGTAATTTTTGGGTAGTGTTTGTTAATTGGCAATCATTGTTAAGGGGACTCTCCGGTCAAATCCTATCAAAAATAGATGAGCTTTATGAATTTTTTACGAGAAGAAATTACCACATATCGTAAAAAGTATTTTTCACATTTATTAATACACTCGTTAGGGTGCAAAAATATTTTTTGTTTCGTGTTTTCGGTCTTGATGCATTTTCCAGGTGGCGCTTTAAGCAGGCGCTGCCAAAAAGAAATGCCAAAACTGTAACTACGAAATTTATTCACAGGCTCGTTCAAAATAAAAAATTCAAACAATTCCTTGAAATTTATTTCAATGGCTATCGCAGCACTCCTTGTTGGGGCAAAAAGGACCAAAACTACGATGGTGGCGCACATTTGAACGAAGTAATGCAAAAAAGCGGGTAATTTTCCGCACAAATATGAAGATAAAAAAACGTGTTTCAAAAAATGATGTTATAGGATGCTACGGTAGCGAGTCCAATTACGAATCAAATGCCTCAAGGTTTTTTCGAATCGGTTCATTAGTTCTTGTGAAATCGTGGTTACCGTTTCGAAATATCGTGTGTCGAGAAAAACGTGTTCAAAGTATTCTCGGCTCATACCTGCGTTCGGAGTTTGAATTATAGAGTTATGTGACTCTAGAATCTATACCGTTACGAATTTTGGTGTGAAACTTTCACAAGGTATTCTCGAGATGTTATGCTATAAAAATATATATATAAAAAGAATCGATTTTCTGAAAAATTTTAACCGCAGGTTCCCCTTAAGATTTCATATTGCTGCCACTGTGGCCTCTAATTGCAAGTAGAATTTTGGAGTAAATTGTTAATAACAGCCCGATCGATAATCGGGTGCTGCCAAACTGGCGACAAGAGAAAGTCGATCGATAAGAGTATATAATGAAAATTGAAGATAAGTATATAATCGGAATCGATATAGAGCAACTCGTCGTTGAATTTGGCACGGGTGTCAGGAGCAACCGATCCTCTCCCAGCGAGAGCAGCTGTCTTCAATTATTATATTTCTGACCTGGGCTCCTTTTTTTCTCCTCTCTCTCTCACTCGTTAGCCCCTCCCTCCACGACGTACCGATTGCCCGAGATATACCTGGCCTTTTGTTGCGCCCGCGAGAGCATTTTGCCCCAGAATCGATGACGCGCGTCGAGCCTGGTCCTCTTTGTCATGTTAAACGGATTAGATGCATCCTGCGTTGCCTTGGATCGCTAAATCGTCACTAGCTGGGACGCGGGCACGCATCGCTGTCACTAGCCTCGGGGGTGGTTCGCTGGATGTCTAAGTACTTTACAATTTCCAGTTCCAGCCTAATTCTCACAGAATTCTGTAATATTACAGTATCACTTCCTTCTTCTACTATGAAATTAGATCATTATTATACAATTCTACGTAGAATTAACAAAATAGGGTGGATGTACCGTTTGTGGCCATTGCACTGTTTTTGGCCATGTGCATAATTATCTTATTTTTAAATTACCTGCAGATCATTATTCTGTGGAGAATTTCACATCATAAATATTTTGTTTAGTATACCGCTCGAAATATAAGGTCACATTTATTGCTTACACAGAAAAATATTATATTTTTTAAGAAGTGGCCAAAACTGGTACAATATCTTAAAGTGGCCACAAATGGTGCATCTACCCTACCAAAGTTACCTTATTAACAAAATTAACAAAAGCACCAAAACAATCCTCCATACAATTAATAAAAGTAGGTACAAAAATTACTTTATTAACAAAATTAAAAAAGTAACACGTTGATTAGAAATTCCTCTCGACATCACGAACGCCCCAAAATCTTAAAAACCATCCCCCCTCCAATGTTTGTATCCCCTCTCAACGTATCCCTTCCCAAAATTCATTCAACCGTGAAATTCCACGTCTCGTTCGTGAAATTTGCGACAAGAAGCGGGAGAAGATCGGGGCCCGGGAATCGCGCAACCTTTTCCCGCCCGGCAGAGGTTTTCCCCAGGGTGCATCTGCGACAAGCCGAGTTCACGGTGGAGGAAAACAAGGGAGAGGGGCGGGGAGGGGCACGACGGAGAAAGAAGTGGACGAGAAAAGAAGCGTTTCGGTGGCTGAACCGTAGACCGTTACGGGCTTTAGGCATCGCAGACAATGCCGGATATTTTTATAGCGATTCGCGACGGCAGCTACATCAACACGACCGGTTTTCCACTCCGCGTTTGAACATCTGCCGCCTCGGTTCACGCGCCTCCCTAAATGTGTGCGTCTGCGCCCGAGCACGGGCGCATGCGTGCCCGCGTGAATGCACGCGACGCCGCGTCGCGTCGCGTCACACGCGTCCTCGGCCGTCGGGCTTCGAAAAACCCCGGTCGAATATAATGAAATTGGGGAAAAGCTATTGTCCGCGCGCTGTCGCGAGGATCTTGCTAAGCCAATGCGTGCGACTTCGAGATTCCTATCTGTGCTTTATAACGGGGGCCTGGGAAGTTTCGTGGGAAGGGGGAGCAGGGTGATTGCTTGTTTCGAAGCAAGTTAAAACTGTGGAATGGGAATCATGCGATGTACTTACTTACCTGTGTATCGGTTTTGAGGAGAACGCATGAAAGGGTGGTTCGTTTTTTCAAAGAAGGGCCAAGGTTGTGGGGGAACTTTTCTATTATTTCACACTTCTGGGCTTGAGAGAAAGAGTGGAGCGTGGAATAGGGTGCTGACTTAAGGGTTAGGTTACTTTGGACGGAGCAAAATTGCAATCATTTTGGGCATTTTTTTTAGAAAGATACTGAATTAAGGGGGGACGCTAGAGCGGGCGAAACAATGCGCTTCTTTGGGATTTTTTTCTAGAAAAACCGTTACGCTTTTATTAATAACTATTAATCTATTGTTAAGAGTACATGTAAAGTACAGTTCAGTATTTTTTGAGTTAAAGAATATTAAAAAATTTGGGACTTATAGGCGATGACCGGGATGTTCTTCTTTTTTTTAAGCATTTTGCGGTGACCATCGTAGCTCGTAGTAGAATCAACTGAACTGAAAAACTCGAATAGTTTTAGATAGAGTACGAAATTATCTAGGCGCTATTGGGCCCGATTTTAGAAAAATTATTTTGAGACAAAATGGCGGCGCTGTAAAGTTGAACCATCGATTTTCAACAAAGAAGTCGTTCCTTTCTTGGCGTGTAAAAAGAAACTAAGAATCATAAAAAGAAATCCCTCTGATAGCGCCTAGACAATTTGGTACTCTATCTAAAACTATTCGAATTTTTAATTTGAGGTGATTCTGCAACGAGCTACGATGGTCACCGCAAAACGCTTAAAAAAAGGGACATCGCGGTCATCGCCTACAACTCTCAAATCTTTCAATATTCTTTAACGCAAAAAATACTGAACTGTCCTTTAGATGTACTCTTAACAATAGACGAATAGTTATTAATAAAAGTGTAACCGTTTTTCTAGAAAAAATCCCAAAGAAGCGCAATATTTCGACCGCTCTAGGTAGGCGTTCCCCTTAAACAGAAAATTCAATATGAAGCCTGTTATTGTGCAACTCTCGCCAGAAATAATATAATTTTTTTCCTACAAAATGGCGATGATAGAGTCGTGATACGCAAGATCTCGAGGAGCAACGTTTTCCACAGTGTTCAGTCTCACGGCTATACCGTTTGACTTAGAACAAATAACCAAAAAGATTTATTTTCTGCATGCCTAAAACTAGGGAAGTATGTAAGGAAATCCAGAAACATTAATTTGTCACGAAGTGGTGAACATGGGGGAAAAAGTGCATTTTTTTTATAAAAGTGTCAATTGCGAAGAATATGTTCAAAATATCGCAAAACCGCTACGTACTTCCCTAGTTTTAGGCATGCAGAAAATAAATCTTTTTGGTTTTTTGTTCTAAGTCAAACGGTATAGCCGTGAGATTGAACACCGTGGAAAACGTCGCTCCTCAAGATTTGTAAGAAAAAAATACCATTTTTTTTCTGGCGAAAGTTGTATAATAACAGGCTTCATATTAAACTTCCTGTTTATTTCATTATCTTCCTAAAAAAAATGCCGAAAATGACTGCAATTTTGCTCCGTTCAAGGTGGCCTAACCCCTTAACATGGTAAAAACAGTTTCTTTCCCACTGCACCTCCTTTTTGAGGAACATCTGCATCTCGTTGCGTGCACTTATTCCATTCCTGTTTACACGCTCGTTTACGCTTAAACATTGACTGTGGGATTATCCGTCTCCATCCACCACGCTATCTTGCTTGACTATAGGATTCTGTCGAGTTATCGCGATGGGAGGAGGATCGTAGGAACATCGCCAGAATTCTCCAACTATTTACAAAACAAATACAAAAAGTGACGGCACACAAGTTCCTACTTTTGACATTTCTGTATATTTTCATTCTTCTTCTTCAACATTTCCGTACTCAAATTTTGTGCAAAAGTGTACAGAATATTACTATGTAGGTTTGCCTTGCTAAACCAAAGACTTTATTAAAATCAAAAATATATCACACGCTTTCTTAATCAAAGTATATTCTCCGGCTTTCCATGACCTTTTGCCACTATTCTCGTAAAACTACAAGTATCTCTACCAAATAAATATATTTCCGCAACACCTAGCATCGCTAACAATAACCCAACAAATTCTCACTTTGATCTAATATTACTCAAGGCAAGTGAAGCAAAACTCTCAACACTAGAAGGGGCATTTTTCAGAGCCTCGCGCCGCTGAAACTGTCATGGAACGTTGTTAAGGGGAAGGAAAATGGGGAATGGGAGAAGAACAGGAAGATGGTGGCGATAGTCACGGTCACGGACGTGTCCGCGCTAGTCCTGGCGTATCAGGCGTCGTTTTCGCGACAGGCGAGCACGCTCGTCGCCGCGGCCTGTTCGGATAGTACGAGGCTGAAACGAAACAGCCAATCAATCAATTCTCCGCCGGTACAATTCACCCAATGAGATCTGAGTGAATTGCATTAACCTACAGACATACATTACGCGTCTGTGCGCGAGCACAGAGAGCGCGCCCGAAGGATTGATGATGATGATGATGATGACGGTAATGATGATGATGACGCCGTAACGGCGGTCAACCAGGTTCCACAGTCTCACGTTCATTTTTGCATTTTCCATGCGGCTGCTCGTGGCGTTCGCGATAAATTTCACGCCTCGGGGAAACGCTTCCCCTTCCGAGGAAATCAGCGGTGCATATTCTATCACGTTCTCTGTGATAGAGTAATCGTTCGGGTCCCTTTGTCGCCTCGGCTCGGCGACGAGCTTCGCCCCGCCACTTCAATGTGCCTTTTCCTTTCGTTCGTCGATGGGAATACCAAGAAACCCCACTGCTAGCTAGTGAACATCGAGGGTGTTGATTAATAGAACTACTGAAACGACTCTTTAAAATAGATCTAGAGTAATTACTGGGCGTTTTGAATCGCTTCTATCCAGAATATTTACCGCGGCACGTAATTTCTCTTCTCAGCTGATTTCTCAAAGCGCGCTGCAATTATAATTTCAAATCATTCTTTTCGCCTTACATCATTCGCCACTCCCGAGGCGCGAAATTGTGACTCACGTGATCTGGGAACTGATTTACTCGATGCGCAATTAAAACCCTGGAGTTAAGGGGAGCCTTAAGTGTCTAATAACCACGTACTCCGATGTTTTATTCATTCATTTGCCATTTATTTCGCGGCTCGTGGTTTGTCCAATGTAATTCGTCGGGATATTCAGAGGCAGATAAAGGGTCTGTAAACTTGAACTCTTAATTCCACTCTGTCAGTGCGGCTTCCCGTTTCTCTCGCTGCCTTCTGGCCAGCGATCCTCCCGAGCGTCGGCTACGCAATCCTCGTCGCTCAGCTGCTCGAATTCAAGGTAGAAACGCTCGTGAAAATGATGGACTCTTAGAAAATTGCCGCCACTTCCGCCTGCGCGCGTCGAATTACCCAATGACGAATCGCGATCGAAGAATACGCGGGCGCATTATGCGCGGCCACGTCTATCATATGCATACGGCCGCATACACTTTGCGGATCACGTGGAATCCAGTATCCCAGCGAACCTCTCCGCCCATTCCGTCCCCCAAACTGACCTCGGCCCATAGAACTTGACACCCTTCACAAACAGACTTGGAACCCATAGAAAACGGGGCGACGCGTTTCTCTTTTCTTCGTTCCTTACGTAAGCCCCGCGTCGAGCCCGTAGATTTTTTTACGCATTTCACGTCGAAATCGGAGCCGCCCCCATTGTACCACTTATTAAAATCGCAAAAGTGTGAAATTTCCATGGAATTCGACTGTGCTGGAGGCTCACAGAGTCTCTGGCTTTGCTCGGGAAAGAAAGCGCGTGAAATTTGATCCATAACTCTCTTATCTCGCGACGCGACCTTCGTGGAACTTATTAAAATTGTAAAAGCGTAAAATTCTTCGATGCGTCTTCCTTGGTTGCTCGTGTGTCTCCAGGTTTGTTTAACGATAAACGGGAAGAGAACGCGCGCGCGTTATCTGCTGTGCATAAATTTATCTACGAGTAGTTGGACGCGCGCGACCAGCATAGGTGATTCCCGATAATAGAGACGCGATCCTCGGTGTCAGGTAAGAAAGGTCGTACATAAATATTTGCCGCGATAAACCGCCGATATTTCGATAGCGGCCGGTGAAACACGACGCGGAGATACACGAGCCTCGTATCTTGGTTTGTAAAATCGTCTGACCTCCATCAAAACACTCAAAGTCAATATTTCAGCAGTATCGACGTAGAAGGAGAGCCTATATCCATGAAGAGCTGTCGTTGAACTTAATATTACGCTTGAACCTCAACATCGAAACTCTGAAACACTAATAAGTAGTTTCCTTCGCAAAAAGTTATTTTTTAAAATAAAGCAGCCAGCTTTCTAACGCCCCCGATTCATCGAGTCGCAAATATCACCAACTTTCCCGCCGAGAGTGCTCTGGGGTACCTATCAAAAAATCTCGTTGCACCGCCGGCTGAATTAATCCACCGATGATATTCCTCTTCTCGAGCGACGGGGAGGAAGTTCGTGGAAGGAGCCGGGAGAAGTTTAATCCGCTGCTGGTGGCCGAAAGCGAGAGCGGGGGAAAAAAGACGGCGAAAAAAGAAACGTCGAAGGGTAGAATTTACGGAACTTCCTTCAGAATTCTTGGAGCGAGGACGGCTCGATTCCGGTGTCGGTCTCGTTTCTCCCGTCCCATTGTTCGGCTGTACCCCGGTGGATTTAATTAAAATCGCCGGGATTCCCGTGAATGATGCGCGCCGCCTCAAGAATTTCTTCATAACCCCATGCAAATGTCGCGGCGAGCCGTGCAACGGATTCCGAACCGTGTCCGTTCCGTGTAATTGGGCCCTCGTCGGGGCCGATTCGCCTCGCGTGTCGATCGTTTGTGTGCACAGCGAATATTTCCTTGGAGGGGATGGTTAGTTAGTTCTGCACCCCTTCCTTGGACACGCTACTTCTTCTGCGCGCGGGGACAGTGGCCTGTTTAGAGTTAATCGAGGGGCGTTCGAAGCTGAAACATTCTTTCGCCCCTGGCTCGATTCAATTTCGGGATGCAATTTTTGGGCAAGGTGCTTGAAGTACGGTGAATGAAGTGTAAAGGGTGAGGGAGGATAGTGATATGCAGGTGTGTAGGGTCAAGTTCATCGCGATCCTTGGTTTCTATATGCTCCGGAGTGTTGAGGATATTTAAAAAAGGCTATCCTTTACCAATCACGTGCCATAATTATGATTTGGTGTTATCAAGGCTGGGTCTTTTGTCACTCGAGAAACGTCGTGAGATGTACGATGCAATGTTTCTATACGCGATTTTGTGTGGATGTGTGACGGCATCTGATATTCTGGAACAGTTCAAATTTTATGTACCTACTAGGGAATTAAGACAGCATACATTATTCTATCTCGAACCTCGTAGTACACTGTATGGGAAATTTGGTTGTGTTGATCGTATTTGCAAACATGCCAATAACATATCGTCGGTGATAGTGCAAAACCGCGTATGAGCAGTTTGTATATACCGCGGATTTGCATTTTACCGATTTTACAGGAGGAAGAAGAAACTTGATATTTTAGCCATCTTAAGGGATTTCTTTGATTGAAATTTTTTGGGACAGTTTTAGCACTCCTTGTAATAAATACTAACATCAATACCGTTAAGGAACTAGTTTTTGATCAGTTTAGAGAGTTTCCCGCTTTAATATTTATTTTTAACCTAATAAAACTTTCAACCATATACTTTTTTTATACTAAAAGATGAATTAATGTTTACACTTTAAGGAAAAATTTTAAAAAGTTGAAAATAAGTATAATTTAATTATTTATAAGGTTGGGGAATAATAAGGTGACTAGGAACTAGTTTTTGATCATCTGAAAATACATGGGAACTAATTTTTTATCAGGTCAGGAACAAGTTTGAATTATCCTTTTTTATGTTAGTAATTATTTCAAACAATTATTTAAGGACATAAACTGAAAAGAACGATTTATTTCATGAACTGATCAAAAATTAGTGCCTGATCAAGAACTAGTTCCTTAACGGTAGTATGACTTTTAAAAAAACAGCGAAACAGCGCTTGGCAACCGTGAGCGCGAAATCTCAATTTTGCTACTTTTGCAGACCCACGGTATTTACAAACTGCTCATACACGGTTTTGCACTATCACCGACGATATGTAACTCTGTGGATTTCTTTTGCGACATACCGGCTGAATTTAAGAGATCGGTTATGGAAACTCTGCATTCTCACTCTCTTAATGCGCTTTATTTACTTACTGTCCTGTTATTTTGTGTCTTACATGCGTATACTTGTGCTTTGCTAAACGGCTTTTCTTACCCGTGAATAGATAATAATAATAATAAAATTATTCTGAATAGCTTGTTGATATTTTGTACGAGTACGATGATTTATAAATGTATTCGTGGACGGTAGATATAGGTATTTATAATAGAACGTTTAGTGCCTTCAATTCTTTCGCCTTCTCAACATCGTCTGCGTTTCCACTGCAGCTTGGAATGGCTTCCGAGTTTTCTTCCCTACTTGAGAGCGATTCAAACACGGTTTCCTGCACTTTGAAACGAGTTTGCTGTTTTCTTCTCCACTTGAGAATATCTTTACCAGTCTCTTTCCGACTTCACATCAGCCTACGTTGGAACGACTGTTGCCTTTCCAACTTCGGAAAAACAATATCACATACACTTCAGACTACCCCCAGCTACTTGGCATAATAATTTACATATGCAACCTATAGCCTCGAAAGACAGTCACGTTCCTTCGAACATATCATGCCTGTAATCTTATAGATACTTCGCATTAAAATTCTGGGTGATTTAATGTCCGCGCCATCAAGAAGCAGAAGCAAGTGGTTGTAAAGTAGGCAGAGGCTTCCATAATAAATTATTCCATAAGAGCCTGAGAGTCGCTGTAAGTGACACAAGCAAGAGCAGGCAAATTCTGTTTTCCTTTACTCGCATCGCCACGTAGGAGCTCCTTTCAACCACCACTCTGCATACGTCCCAGCCTGAAATTACGAAGCACCCCTTAGCGCCTGGAAATTACGAGTGTCGTAATCGCGGGACGAATTAGGAGACGGATCGAGCGCGGGCCGAGGCGCGCGATCCTCGGTTCCTTGATCGCGCTTGCATTTTATTTCGATGCTCGTTAAACGTCACGCGTGTGCGTGACATGTGCTCTCAGCGTTTATCAGATGTATAACGCACGTACACGCGCGTCTCTCCGGCATAAAATTGCGTAGCGAGGCCCGTAATTACTTTGTCAGTTAAATTTATCTGCCTTTCCCGACGATCTTCTCCTCTTGCCTTCGCCGGGCTCCTAGCGACGCGGTATTACGGCCCCGGTACTCATTAATACATTAATTACCACTTTATACTTTCGATGCGTATTAACGTATTAATTAACATAATTACGTCTCGTCCCTGGCGCTGCTCTCTGTGTACGGCGCACGCACAGCGGCACACAAGGGCTTGCAAAAAGCGGGATAATTAGTGGCCGGGACAATGCACTTAAAACATACCGTTTAGCGTCAAGCAAATAATTAAACTAACAGTCGAAACGGCTGTGGCCCGTTCCCGATGACACGATAAACCGACGGCGTGGATGGCGGAGCAGAAAAGTCCTTGCAAGTTTACGCGAATCGCGATAAAGTTTAGGCGAGGCGCAGAGATATTTAATATAACGATGGAGCGATCGCGGCTGGCAATTATCGTCTCTAGAACCGTAAAGTCTCGCGGCTGAGGCGAGGCGAGCACTTGCGGCGTGGCGCGAAGGGGAGAGACTGCCTTAGGCTGGGTTCCCACGTGTGCATCGCGCCCGAGGCACTTGGAGCGGTTGCGGAGGATCAGGAATCGTGTATGATTCGTTTAACGCGTACTCCAATGCGAGGCTTCAAAGTCCTCCGCGTTTCGGTCGAGTGAAACAGAAATGGGGAATAAAAACGCAGGTCCAGCAGCGCGGAAAGAGAATCGCCAACCCCTTGGGTCATTGGACGCAGCGTGAAAAGGGTAGGCCTATCGGAGCGTGCGTCAAAGTGTTAATCGCGTGCTGCTCCGCACGCGTGAGAATAGGGTAGGCTTTGCGAGAGCCGCCATCCTGCAGGCTGCCTCGTTGCAGACAAATTGGCACGAGTAGCGGCGCGCAGGTTCTCGACCATTGAGAAACAGGCCGGGCAGGTGAGCCCTTATCTGCCCGTCCACTCGGCGATAAATTAACGGATGAAGACCGTCTCGCGACGGCGTGAACGCGACGAACGGGCCACGAAAAGCAGAACCAGATCCTCCCAAGGACCCAGCCCACGCCCCACCGTCGCCTGTTAAGGATCAAAGGCGGCCACTCCGCTCCTCCCCGCCCCAGAATGATAAGAACGCGACGACGTGGCCACCGCTCGGCATCAAACAGGGCGCTGCTTCTGATTTCCCTTCACACTCGACGCGAGTGAACGCTTCAACACCGAAGATGATGTAGCGATAACTTTGCAACGAGCACCTACGCCGCAACGGAGCATTTCAAGCTGAACTTTTCGAGGGATCACGCTCTCTTGCTAGTTCTCCCTCGAATACCGACTCCTGTATGATTATGGGTTATTATTAATCGTCTTTATTACTCAAAAAAGAAGAAACCTGTAGGTACAGTTCTGTCTCTCTATAGCCGCGTGTGTCGGGACCGGGCGCACGCAATTTGAGAGACGAGTAGTCTATTCGGCTTCTTTTGATTTCACGCGGTCAGAGTGTAAGGTGTGTCACTATCGAGAATGTTTATGTACCTTTCTTCGGCTTTCTCTTTGACATCCGATACCCGATGCCGCGGCGCGGCGACTACAAACGACGTAGTGGGGATAGCTTCGCGCGTATAGAGAATCCGAAAACGCGTGCCATTTGAGAGACAGCACTGTAAGGTGGTGGACCCAGTTGCCGATCGGTTTAGACGTAGTCGTCGATCACTTAAATATTGAGATTTTATAAGGTTTTTAAACAATATTGTGATGATATATGTAGGTAAAGACTCTTAAATATTAATTTGCAATTTTGTCCTATAAGGTAGTTGACCCAGTCGTGGATCGGTACCTAGTCGTCGATCATTTGAATTAATATTGAGATTTTATAAGGTTTTGAACAATATTGTGTATAGGACAAAATTGCAAATTAATATTTAAGAGTCTTTACCTACATATATCATCACAATATTGTTCAAAAACCTTATAAAATCTCAATATTTAAGTGATCGACGACTACGTCTAAACCGATCGACAACTGGGTCAACCACCTTACACAATATTGTTCAAAAACCTTATAAAATCTCAATATTAATTCAAATGGGTCAACTACCTTATATCTGTTTCGTGAAAGTAAAGCCTCAGTGATGAGTCCAGTAGCAGAGGCCCAGGACGAAGAGCACGCTTCCTTCCTTTTTCCTTTTCCCTGTTCAGCCCTACATCGACTCACTTTAAGCTCCCACTCTCCCCAAGTGCAACTCCCGCGAAACACGCACTCAACGACCACAGACCGGAAGCAGCCTCCCCTTAGGACTTAGGACATCCCGAAACGGTGCGACGAGCTCTCTGGATGCATGGCAAGTACCCAACGAGCGATCGAAGTGTTCCCCAATGGTTGCCGCTCGAACCCGAGCGATCGAGCACAATGGCGGATCCTCGCGCGTAATGATCGTTACTTTTATGAATCTATAACGCGGAGAACGGAAGTGTGGCGGTACCGACGGCATTCCAGCGTCTCTATGTCGGTCTCCGTCGCTCCGCAGCTCCTGGCCAATTTATCGGGGCGACTCTGCGTCCCTCTCTGTACACCCGCTGGTTCGCGATCAAAACCGGGGGAGGGACGGAGACGGCGGAGGGAGGACTGGCGAGTGGCGGGAGGGGGAGGCAGAGGGAGAGAGGAGCGCGCGTATGTAACGCCAACGATATAAATTGATTAGGTCGGAGCCGAGGATGGACGGTGGTTCGGTTCGAGCCAGCTCGGCTCGGCGATCGTGGATAGAAAAATCCTGGGAACGAGACCCTCGCACAAGAGGCCCGAGAGCGAGCCAATGAAAATAAAAAGGATGTCAGATTGCCGCGGCGTCGGAAGTTACGGATTAAGTTAGGAAGTAGACAGTTAATGTCGCTTCGGAGAGAGACAGACGGACGGGCCGACCGAACGAAGCACGCTGGCCGAGAGAAGCAGAGAGAGGATCGCTGCTGACGGTAGAGGAGGAGAGAGAGGAGACGAGAGGCGACAGATCGTTCAGCGTGTGGTAGGATACTGTGGACCAACTCCTGTGTGCCCGTTCATTGGTTCGATCGCTGGCAACGCCATTGAAAAATTGCGCCTCGGCGCGGATGCTTCTGCGCCTCGCCACCGGAGATGCGGTTTTTGGTACCTCGACGATGGGTGGGAAGCGAGTAGGTACCTACGTGGATCGAGTATTTTGGGAAAGAGACTTTTAGGAGATTCTTGGTAGGGGCATTACTCCAAATGAAAAGAACTACAGTGCTGTCTCTCAAATGACACGCGTTTTCGGATTCTCTAGAAGCGCGAAACTATCCCCACTACTTCATTTGTTGTCGCCGCGCCGCGGCATCGGGTATCGGATGTCAAAGAGAAAGCCGAAGAAAGGTTCATAACCATTCTCAATAGTGACACATCTTACACTCTGACCGCGTGAAATCAAAGGAAGCCGAATAGACCACTCGTCTCTCAAATTGCGTGCGCCCGGTCCCAACACACGCGGCTATAGAGAGACAGAACTGTATTCCATCTAACTTCCTCATACATCAGCAATCGAAGGCACTCCAAGGAGTGCCTACTTCACCTCCGAAGGTGTAGGTACTCCTTATCACTTTTGGTATTTAATCCGCAGCGTTGTGGAAACTATTCTCATCATTGTCTCTGTATTTTCTACTGTACCCTTGCTCTGTCTATTTTCTATTTTCATCTCACATCGGTTTAGAGACTGTTGCCCGATCCTCTCTACCAATGTCCCTCGAACTTCTAAAGCTCAGCGCGCTGTTATCAGGTTCACGTGGAAGATGAACGTTCGACGAGGCTACGCGCTATCGGTGTTGAAGGTCGTGCTCGACGCGCCAAAGATTTCCACGGGCCACGGTAGTCCCCGTCACGGACAATGGCCGTGTATTGACCCTTGGGGGTGGGTGAGACGGCGATATTACGTCTGAGAGATGGAACCTTGACCGTAGAGCGAAGGCTGTTTGGGTGGACTGGTCCCGCATTGCAGACACTTCCGCGTTCCGCTTTATGATATCATGTCCGTCGATTAAAATTCATTAAGGACCATCGTCGAGAGGCATTCCCCCGGGAGCCGTCTTCCCTTGGCTTTATGAACGCTGCTCCGCGGAGAATTTCCTGCGCCATGTTTCGCTTAAATTGAAATCTAACGACATCAGTGAAATAGGAGCCCGGAGTTGGAGGATATTTACAGAGCACACTCGGGCCCGTTTTCCTCCGTTTTCTTGCGCGGAGCTTCCCCCTTCCGATGTCAAAGGGCCCCCATTAGTCGTTGAAGAACAAAAAGGAAGGTCGGGAAAGTGCATCGGACGGTGCGCGCTGACTCGAATTTCAAGGCTTCGGCAGTTTTTTACGCTGCTTCTTGCGGTACCGTTAGTTTGACCTGGACGGGGGTGATTTACGAGGAGCTGAGGGATCCTTTTAAACGTGCGCAGAGTCCTGACGTTGACTGACACTGGGATTGAATATTGGCCAAAGACGGACACTTACTTTGGAGCAGAAATAACATCCCTTCAAATTGTTATTCACGCTGTTTAGTCTATTAATTATTCACGAACGATATATCGCAAAGTATAGTCCCTCGATAATCAAAACGATAATCAAAACATTTGTACGAAAGCAAGGAAATCTCGAAGGGAAGGTCTCCAGCCAACTCCCGTGTCAAATGGCGAACGATCGAAGGCACTCCAAGTACCATTATTCGTCCTCCCTCGCGTGGACCTACGGATCTCTCAGGGTGCACCTTCGGCGAGGAAAAAAATGAGGGTGGAAGAAGAGTGGATACCACTGTGGAGAGAGCGAGCGCGGTTGGAACGGGGTGTGGGTGAACGAAAGCGTGATAAAGTGGAGAGCAATGGAACCCCCGATTGTGGAAAGGCCCTCTCCGAATGGGAGCGGGCGTTGCAAGGGTGGTGTTACGATTGTTGGCAGGGTCGGGGACACGCCGACTGTCTGCGTCAGAGAAATCCATTCCGATCCCGATATCAAGGTCATAAGACCAAAGCAGATCGACCGACCAGGACCTCCTCGCGTGCCATTTAAAGGCGCTCCATAGCTACATTCCTCGGAACCGCATCTTTTGGTAAATCTACACGGTATTTTTTACTTAAACGTACCCTTGGGACGACTGTACCGAGTCACAGGACTATTTAATACTGGAAAATAAATTTTTAAAGCGATGATATTCAAGCTCTCACATTGCAGTTTCATAAAGTTCTAAAGATATAAAAGAAGTTAACAAAGGAAGAGAAAGAAGACTGTTCCAAATTCCTAAGGTCCAAGTGTCTCGTATTAAGTAGCTACTGATTTTAAGGAGGAGCTGCTACGTCCTTTTACATCTTGATGGATACGAAAAGATAGCGAAGAGGTCATCAACCACCCACGCCATTCGTTTTAAAAATACACATTTACGTAAGAGAGTGAGAAGAACAAATGAAAGCTTTCTCTTCTCCGAAATCCGTGTCCAGATCTCCTCGCCCCGAAACGCCCCGCTTCACACCTCACCGAGGAAGGCCAGGGCGCGTCGGAGGGCGAGAACACGAGGAAACGAAGCGGACGGGGAGGAGGAGCGAAAGGGATACCCTGGAATCGAAAGGGACGGTAACTGACCTAGCCCGTGTCTGTTTCGTGGCTCCGGCAACGGCCGCGTTAAGTAGAATGCAACGTGAGGGCGTCCTTGATGCCTCCGCCCCTCCTTCTGACGGAGCCGTCTGAGCGCGGAGAGCATCCCTCTGTATTAAGATATCAAATGGCCGAATCCCGAAGTCCCCTTTCCAGATGTCATGTGCCCGGGCACGAGCCACGAGACGGAGTCACCGCTACCCTTTTCTCCTGCTCGGTAATGTATCGCTTGCCCTCACCGCCCTTGGAGAAACTCGGGACACGGGGGTGGGTTTCGGGATCATGAATGAAATCCCTCCTGGAGGGTCGGCTCTGGGGTGGCTGACCCTCCGTACCCATACCCCGAGCCTTACTCCTGGCCCAGGAGAACACCCTTGCGCTCCGAAACAATAACATGACCACGTGGACTGTCCACGTGCTTCCTGCCACCCGCTTCCGCCATTTTCCATCGTCCTCGATCGCTTCGGTCGTTCCCCAGCTTCCGGATACCTATCGTACTTCGAATTTTATTCCAGTCCTGGAAATTTGGGGAGCGTTACGAAACCTCTGACGTGTCTTTGATGCTTTGGAATAATTAGAGCTAGGAGCAAAGGACTCACCAAGTCCTCCAGGACCCATCAAGACTCATCATCCCACTGTTTCGAAGTGCACAAAGAAAACGGAAAGGAAGAGGATTTCCTGGGGATTACGATCTAGCAATCGCTATCGCTCGATCTTTCAAACGGGGGATAGTTTTCTAGAAATCACATAAAGACGTGGGTATTGTTTAGAATGAATCTTAAAGCAGGTGTGTGGGCGAATGAAGTATTCCGATCGCTAAGATTACGCGGACTTAGGTATAATCATTATGGGATTAGGTAAATGTGGAATTAATATGGGAACGTTGGGATCAAGCAAAGCTTCAATGTAAACCGTGATTAATTAATGAATCAATCCCCCATTCTGAAGTTTCTTTACGCGCATTCGCCGTTAGAAGCGATGATGAAGGAACGGCGGATAGAGAGCAGGGAAATATATCGCGATTCTCAAGCCGGCCAAGCGTCCCGGGAGCGTGCACCGGTCGAATAAAGAAATTACGCAGACGGTGCGTGCACTAGGTATAATACCTGGTGCAGAAAAACACGTATTAAGTATTCCCCTGCTGTTTTAAAAGCACGTACATCCATTAGTTACACCTGCTCGCGGCGTCGCGCGTTTCTCCGCCGGTTTCCACGGGACTCGATGCCGTGGAAACGGCGGCCGTCGCTCCAAGTGTCGATGAAGGAGGGACGCTCGCGTGAATTCGCGGGAAACCCGAAAGATCGCGCCGTTACGCAATATCCACTGTTACTATTAATCGCCTTCGTTACTCAATAGGAACAGGCACGCGCGAGGACTCTGAAATAGATACCTACTTTACAGACAATTAGGTAACGTACAGGGGGCAGAGTAAATGGCGAGAGGCTGCATATCGACGAAAATGGACAACGCGGAAGAAGAGTGACGTGTGAATCGCGGCTCCACGTTACGGGGGTTGTTCTGATACTGAAATAGAACGAGCAGCCGTCGCCAAGAAACTCGATCGAGGGTGAATTCCGTGCAAGGTCGATGGGAAAGCTCGTGAATATTTGCTTGCTTCGTGGTTTCTGTGGTGGCCGTAATCTGTAAAGAGGAAGATTTAGAATACACTCCTGTGAAGTGCAAATAATTGAACGTGGAAATTGCGAGGACTTGATATAACCTAGTTGCTCTTGTAAACTCTATCAGGATTCAGTTTGCTAGATTGAATTAACGATTCCTTGGTAATCGATGCCGGTAGTATTTGTAGCGCTACGAAGCAACCTCAAGTTGTCGAAAGCTGTGAGAGTCTCTGAATTTTCGAGACCACCCCGGTTCTATTTCCAGATTTTTCGCTACACCTATGTCGTCAAGGGGAGCCCCGATTCGATGGGCGGAAGTGGAACGAGAGTTCGGTAAGGAGTGATGGTACTCGGAGCGTAGTCTATTTTCGGTAAACACTCCGGGAGTAGGCGGTAGCGATTTGTAGAAAATCCAGGGCCCTGGGCGCGGTAAACGCTCGCCCCCGGGGGGTTGCATAAATTTCCATCCGTCACGGGCAGCCCTCCCTTCCGCCTACGTTAAGGGAAGATCGACCGACGATCGCCAGCAGTACACGCGGCGTATCGCTTCTTTATCGTGCCCATCGGCCTGAGTTTCAACGATTCCGCTCGGCGGTTCTGCGAGAATATACGTGTCTCGCGGCAGGGGAGGGTCGAGTTGAAGAGGACGTCTGTTTAAGGAGTAGATTAATAAGCAGTCGGGTATGTAACAAGCCCTCCTCGACCTTCCAACCTTGTTCATGGGAAAAACAAGCGGCCCAGATAGCTGCCCATTGTGGGCCTCCTGAGAAACTCGAGCCAACTCACCCGACGCTGCTGGCCGTCATAGAAACGCGATCAACGCGGCTGACAAGAAAATAGCCACCCCCGGAGAAATAATCGGGGTCACCCGTAGTGTCGCGAGGAAATTCATTATACATATAACTTTAGAAGATGTAGGTATCTACTGTGTTTTTTGAATTGTCTTTTTTGCAACTCTGAAGACTCTTCAGGAACTTGCTTCCTGGTCTATCCAAAAAGTAAAGTGTTCAACTTGCAATCCTTTAATTTGTTAAGAATATAACGCATCGAATTCAATATAATAATTATTTCACAGCGCCTAGAATTATTAATTACAGTGTTTACGAGGTAGCTACCACTATCGAAAGAAAATTTTAACTAAATGGAAAGGCTATTGATTTTGATTCTAGAAGGCTCTACTAGCTGGTAGGCTAGCCAGAAGTTTGTTTGAAAACGTAATATCGTGGCTGTCTCGCGAGGCTGGCCGCAATTTCAGGCCCTTACGTGCGTGAATCGGCCGCCGGTTCGTGTATGGGGCACCCTTGTACACGGTGTCACGGGGTTGTATGGAAGCCAGCTGCAAGCCGGCCAACCGAGACGGACTAAGGTCGCGTATACTCGGAAACGTTGTAAAAATAATTATTAAAGCCGTTACCATGCCGTGCCGCGTCTACACGATCCGCGCATGCGAAATGTCGGGGAGCATTTCTGATGGAAAAACAAACTCTGGGGACGTTGCATTCTTTACCGTCGATGAGTTTTTACGCCGCCAGTTTAATAGGGAATTACGTTTAAATATTACACGCTCCGCTAACGTTAATAGTGTGTTAAATATTAGACGGTTACGCCTTCATCCTGTATTTATAATTCCCTATCAAGTTCAGGCGAACGGAATTCTCAGAGGCTAATTACCTACAAATAATAATAAAACAGTTGATGCGATCTGGGAATTATTTGAAATGGGGAATTCTTCAGTATTTCGAAGAATTTTATGCTGCTCGCACAGTTTCATAAACCTTCTACGCACAGTTCAGTGGTACAGCTGTAGCTCCGTTGAAAGAAACCTTGATCGTATCCAAATTGCAGCTACGCCATCGCAGCTGCAAACTCTCCGAAATAGACGTTATCGCGCTCTAGCTGCAACTGCTGCACCGCGATGCATTTACAACTCGTTCACACGGGTTGGACGCGTCGTGGCAGCAATTGCCCTTCTACAGCGTAGTTGCAACTTGTTAGTGCGGCCAAACGCAACGCGGCTGTAACAGTGATACTCCGAAGCATTTGTAATTTGTAATTCATCGGAAGCAAGTATTCGAAATGAATCTTGGGGGCGTCTGGCGAAGTCGGTAGCATGCTTCGCTGCGATCGTGTTTCTGCAACCCAGCTGCCGCACAATGAACAATCGTGATGCATTTTTTATGCAAATGCGACTGCAACTGCACTTCTCATATTCCAGAGGGATTTCAATTAAAAACCACATTCCTGTGACGCAGTTGCGACCAGCTTGCCGCGCCGCCGATACAATTGCAGTAATCAGAATGCATTTCACTTCTGCACTGGCAAAATTAATTGAAGTTCGTCAAAGAAGCCCCACCCTTTCAATTCTCCCGCGCAATCGCGATATGTGTCGACATTCTTCGAACCTCGCGCAATTTCACACCTGTCCTCGCGGAAAGCATCATTGAATATTCTCTGTCCCGTTTAAATTGGCAGCGATGGACGGGACGCTTTCTCGCCGTGTTTCGTTTAATTCCGCGGTCACACGCGCTCGGCACCGTGCACGCAATTTTTCTCCCCGCGCACACGCGACTCGTGGCCGAGAGTCATCGATTTCGGCCAGCCGCGCGGAAATAATTCGGGATTATTGTTATTCCTTTCCTCTGACGCGGCTCGTTTCGCCCGATCGGGAATGCCTGGCTGGCTTAATTCCCCCCGTTCCTGGAAATGGGATTCTCCGTTCGGCCGCGGTTCCCTCGGATTATTACGGTTGCGCCTCGGACCAGCTACCCTCCGCGCGCCGGGCAATTCGATGATCCAACCGTACCGGCGCGACGGGCCGCGCTCCTTCTTCCACTTACGCAACAGACCCGCTTGAAATTTCCAGCGTTTCACGGTCAAACGGAGCCTCCTTTTACGACGTATTTCTCCCCGCGCAGGATTAAGGCGGATTCACACGTGCCTGTCCAGCGACGGTTTCGCCGCTGTCAGCGGCAACGGCCTCTGTGTGTCAGTGGCAGTAGCTGACACGGACAAGTGTGAACTGCTACAGAATAGGGGAGACGATGTGTTTTACCGCTGACACTGACAACGCGGAAATCTCACGGAACTGATATATCTGAATCCGATGTTGTCTATTCTATGCGGAAGAGTCGATGAATTTCGTGGCTGGGTATTTCGGTGGTGGTCTCTTGTCGAGGGTGTGTGCTTCTGGGGAAATTGAAATATTCGTGGAGATGGAAGTTTTTGAAAGGTATTAAGGATGTATCGGACCTATCTTTAAAATGGTACCAAGTTGATGAGAATTTGGGGGATTGTTCTTTTTAATCTTCCTGATGTGCTTCAGAAATTTTAAACGAATTCACTAAATGGTTGCTGAGTTATAACAATTTTAATTTTCTCTGATTTTACACGTACTCTTATGGAAAGAGACGATCTTGACAGATAAAACAGCTGGAAAATTGTTGAAGAAATGGTAGCAATGTTTTCAACCTTTTTGTACATGTAGTATATGGCTAGATGAAAATATCTAGTGATCCTCTAGGGAGTGATCGGTATAGCCATTTCAGGCAAAACCGGAAATAACATAACTTAAACAATCATTAAATCGTCTGCTCTCTAAATTGATTGTTTATCTATCTCTTTCTATTTGTATTTCTGTCTCTTTCTTTTTTAGAGTTTCTTTCTCTGTCTACTTCCGCTTTTGACCGAAATGGCGGCAACCAATCAGCGACGATACACGTTGTTCCGATCACTATCTAGAGGATCACTAAAAATATCTACCGAGTTTCAATTGTTTTCACTACACCGTTTTAAAGAAATAAATTATAACTTGAGAAAATTGTGAATTCAGGGCATTTTCAGTGCCAAAAGTTTAACAAACAGTGCTTGAAGAAGCATTTGTAAAGTGAAAAATACCTTCCTAGAAGAAAAATAACACTCCAACTGTCGTTCAAGTTCCTTACATCTATATTTACCATGCGTAAGCCTTAAATATTCAAGTATTTTAAATTTCATATACTTTTGTCTAATATTGTACGTCCGATGCATCCTTAAGGTGGAGTCACACGATTCCCTGTTTCGCAATGGAGCAGTTCAGTTACTCACACTGACGGCATTGAACCGTCGCGGAGCTGACACGTGCGGGTCTGCCTTTAGTGGAGTATAAAGTCGTAGCACAGTGAAATGTGAATTTATCGTCGTGTTTTAGTAAGACACCCTGTGCGCGTGGGGAGTGATCGAGTAGTATCGAGTCGATAAAGGGAAATTCGTTTTATACACGACACTGTTTCGTATGTCGCGGCGTAACGCGAAAGCGGCGAATGCACGCGGTTGCGAGCGGAGAGTGCACATGGTACGCTCGATAACCTGTCCTTCGGACGTACCTACCATTTTTAACCGTCGCACTTCTAATGGGTGCAACGGCTCTTTCGAACGGCGCGCCGACCATCTGTCGCCCGCTGGATACGCTTTGACGAAATTATAAAGTCAGCTGACCGAGAAAGCGGACGTTTTTAACTATCGCGGGAATTTCGAGAGCGCTCTTAATCTCCCGTCGCTGCTTCCTCCACTTTTGAATCAATGAAACCGAGATACAATTTTCAGGTCCACGAATCTGTCAAAGAATTTACTAGCGATAAATTTTGAGTTAGAGAAATTGGAAAAGGTTTAAACCCAGAGGCTTGAGACAGCCTTAAAAACAATTCCTTTTTGTTTTCATGTAGCGAATTAGTAATGACTCATATGTGAGTTGCCATATTGAATTAATTTTGAAATTATTGTCTCGATTCTATTGAATTAAAAGAGTTGATGAAATGTTTTTAAATCTGCCCCTAAATATTTCCATATTAAAGATAGTGAAATTCTGAAATAAATATTTTTAAATTTCTGGTGGAATTGTAGAGATTCCCCTTCTATTACGTGCAAATAAAATTTGTACATCATTCAATTATAATCTGAATAATTCACATGCAGTGTTGATAATTTTGATAACTTAGACACGTAAAGTAGCGTTTACTATTGTACATCCTGGGAATTTATGATTTCCATGGCACAGGCTCGAGGATCCACGTTCCTCGGGTGCGTAAAACGTCGCGGCCCATTGAAATGGTCGTTTTGGGGAACGCGTCGCGACGCATTCAACATTTTTATCGTGAATACCCCCGAATGGGCGCGACACTTTCACAGAATCGCGCGGCGCGTTGCGAAGAGAATGAAAAGAGCAGACAAAGGGAGCCGGGGGTGGATCTCGATCTCGAATTCTTTCATTAGCCGAAGGACCAGTCACGGAAATCCGGGATTTCGGTGCAGCATTATATATCTCGCTTCGTCTACCGTCCTTCCCATCTAACACTTCCCCCTTCCAACCTCCTTTTGTACACAAAAGTTTACAAATCACTGTCGAGGGTGGTTACGACTCTTCGTGATTGTACTCTGAAGGTTGTAAGTGGGCGTCTAAAAAAGTTGACTGCGCTAGCATAGGTATTGGCTAATTGAAGACCTTGCAGCAAGAGGGTTGCAGCTCCATCTTTACCAACTTCAAATAAATTAGATAAAATGTTTAATAAAATTATTGCATTGACTTGACATTAAAATTCTCATTAATAATTCTCAGAATAAGTAGTAGTTATCGAGTTTATAAGGTTTTATTCCTATTTTTGGCGAATTTTTCAAATCTGAAATAATGCGCCAAACGGTGTAGAATTTTTTTTATATATAACTATTACACGTCATAACTCAAAAACTATAAAAAATAGAGCTGTACCCCTATCGCTGCAAGGTCCTCAGTAATTATAAGTTGATATCCTAATAGTACCCGGATGTGACCAAACAAGGAGGTATACAGTTTGAGTTTGAATAATGGAAGACTCCCGACTCCTAAGCAGTTGCGAGTAATCAATTTTCCTATTTTAATAGCTTCAAAAGAAGGACCAACTCCGACACTTTCCTCCTGTCTTCTAATCTATCCATCCCTAATAACCTCATAATAGCCTCTCCACCTAAAGCACTTGCTGTCATATTTTCTCAAGCAAGGTTTCATATTTGCCGAAGCAGGGCGACCGGATTAAAGCCCCGAATTCCAAATGAGGGAGAGCAAGGAGAAGAAATAATTCCAATAAATCCTCCATCTTCGTGGAATTCCCTCCGAAACTTCCAACAACTGATCAAGCACGGATCGATCGAATCGTAGCCGTACAAAGTTACCGAACATTCCCAGTAACCAATTTTCCATCCAACTAAGTTCCAGTGACTAATCAGTTCACAATAAATCATCCCCCATTGCCGTGGAATCTAATAAAAGCTATCGTGTCGCCGATCGAAATCGACGAGCAATTCGACCCTAAATTCCCAAACGGAGGGGGAGGGCGGTGGGAAAATGGAGGAGCCGGACTGTAATTTATGCCCGAGATGGTTATCGAATTTGATCGCCATCGGCCAGTGAGAAATCAGAATCCACCATTTCCTCGGCGACGTAACGCTGTCAACAGAAGCAGATGTCCCTCCACTAATCATTTCATCTGAACGGGCCCCGTGTTTGGTTATAATGCCGTCTTCCCGGGCAAATGTTCGGCGTCGACGAGGACTTTTAGACAAATACAAGGGCCGGCTGCTACCGTGCCGTGTTTCCTTTCCCTCGTTGTTTGGAAACTGAAACGTGTATACGCGTTTTCTGCTGCAACTGGGCGCCTCTACTTAAACACGGAGTCAACCCTCCAGGCGCTCGGATCTTGGGTCCAGCTCCGAGAATCCTCGAAAGCCTTTGTCCGGCTGGATTCGGAAGGTATTAGCGTTAAAGCAGTGACGTTTCTTTCGATTCTTCCGTTAAAGTACGGTCGACTGTTGTTGTTAGAAGGGAAATTAGGTATGTAATCCGAAAATTCTGAAAATTATGCGACTTTGTGTGTCGTAGAGTAGCTCATGCGCAAGACGAACATATTATTTGTTGGTGCTATAGTGCAGTTTTAGGGGGTGAAATTACCTCCTGAAAAAAGTACAATTTACTTTTTATTGGAATATCTCGAAAACGGTGAGAGATATTGAATAGAAGTTTCTACAAAAGTCGCATCTTTTTGTATATCTACAAAACTGCGTAAAATTAATTAAGGCTTGGTGGTGGGGGTTACTTGAAAAATATGGATTTGTCGATAATTATTTATCTAATAATTTTCTGAAATTCTGGGTTGCTTAACTTCCCTTTATAGTAATTTCTGCCGCGAAATAAGTTTCGTTCAGAGAGTTATGTACACCTGCTCCGGTCTTTATAATACGAATGGAGCTCGATGAGAGTGAATAATTGAAATTGAAATGAAACGAGATGGATAATTGAAATGAGTTAGTAAACAGAGGAAAATGGAGTGTTCTTAAAATGGATCGCAATTATTCGAGGTTCCTCTGAAGGTGCCACGTTCGATCATTATTTCCCCGATGTAAGAAGCAGGATTTCTGCGATCGATATCGTGGTAATTCGGGGAAACAATGGGTGCGTGCCAAAGTGACGCGTAAATCTTTCTTTTGTCGAATGCTCCGAGGCGAGTAACGCGCCCGTTATCAGCGGCCGTGCATCTGTCGACCTCGAGTTATAAGGAAACGTATTTACGAAATATTTTAATTAGCTTATCGGATCATCGGATCGGTGACAGCTGCCGGCGAAGCGCGTGCTTCTAATTGCTGATCTAGACTCCTGATGGAGGATCGGAGCCACTTGCTCCTCTCTCGTCTGTTCCTCGCGTTTAATCACGAAACCTTCGTGCATTCTTCCTTGGCGGGAACGCGACGTGTTACTCGGCCGCGAGCGTTTCATAAGGAGCGCGTGCACGCGATAACAGGCACCAAGAACGTGACTTCGAGCACGTGACAGAAGATCCGTATCATTTGGGATATTAACCCAGCCTGGAAACAATGAAGGTGCGAATCCACCGATTCGATTTTCCATGAGACTTTCCTATCGCGAGACAAAAATCCCGGCAATAACTAAATATAAATAACGGAAATATTCCCGAGAGATGAGATTTTTGAAAATATATCACGAAACTTACCTCGAGAGATTCTAATTTCATGAATTAAACAATTTAATTAAAAAATAATAAAATAAGATAATAATTGTCTCGTGAGATTAAAGTCTCACAGGGTACACGATATTTTTGTCTCTTCATGGATTTGCACCTCTAGAACTTCCCTCTTCCTCCTGACATTCGCGGCGCTCGCAAGACTAGACCGAAGCGCGCGATTAAAATTAAAACTCTCCGTGACGATATCACAGTGGGACGCGTTGCACATTCCTCTCCTCTAATAAGCTAATTATAACGCTGTCGAACACGCGCTTTCCCGTGCATCCGTCCCGTTGGCTGCCAAGGAAAGCATCGAACCGGCGCTTGGAACGCGACAGAGGATCGAGCGGGGTGGTACATAGATCTTGGGGGATATCTTCGATAATGTCGCTCGACAAAGTCCGGCTCTTTCCTGGCGATGCTCAATAGGACGGGAGACGTCAGAGAAAGGGGTTGACAAGTAACATCGCCTCTCACCTCGATTATATTCACATATAATAAGAACGTCGAAGGGAAAAGGGGATGCCCCTAGCAGGGGGAAGAAAAAAAAATTCTTATCCAACGTGCGCATAAATTGGGGGTGAGAAAATATCCAGCATCGATACGAAACACTCTTATCCTTGTTGCGCATTCGGACTTCATCTTATTCCAGTGTTAAAACCTCCCCAAAACTACGCACCCTAAATTCAAACGCGCGTGAGATTTCTCAAGAAGGCTAAGACGGTGGAAGCACTGATATAGGAAGAGAGCGGGATGGAAGGTAGCAGGGCGATAGAAGGCGCAGATGATCGGCCGTGTAAGGCGGACGAGGAGGAGGCGGATCGACGCGCGAGTGAACATCGAGGTCCGAGGCGGTCGGAAAACGTCCCCTACGCGCGGCACACGCGTGGACGATTATGGTCTAATTCCCTTGTACGCGCATTCCCACCAACCTACCCGGCTTACCTACCAACCTACCTGGCTGCCTCGCATGACAGGGCCGTCTTGGCGAGCGAACGAGGAAAAGCGTAGTCGTCGGTGCATTCGATAAGCGTACGCTCGAAAGACAGGGGTGTGTCCCCTTAATTCCGTCTCTCTCCCTCTCTCTCGCTCTCCCTCCCGCCGTCAGCTTTTCACCCCGATTCCTTCTCTCCCCTTGCTCGACCCTCGCGTCTCTTTCCCTCCTTTCTCCCTTTTCTCCCTTCTCCCTACACCCCTTCGATTCGTCGTCGCTGCTTTCTTCCCTTCCTCCGCGTTTCCTCATCCAGCCCCCCCCCCCCCACCGGCCACCTCGTTGCACCTTCAGCGCCATTCCAACCCCCCTCGGCCCCGTTCGCCGCTGCTCTCGCGTAAATATCGCGGTTTCTCGGTAAACAGGAGAACGCAGCGGCCAAAGAGGGGCAGGTAAGGGGCGGAGGAGATTGCGTGCACGCACACCGCTGAATTTGCGCGGTACGGGGACGCGCGTAAGTGCGTATGCAACGGGGGAGGGGTGGATGAGGGAGAGAGAGACGGGGCGAGGAAGAAGGGTGAAAGCGAGAGAGCAAGGGAAGCAAGGCAAATGTCAATATCGACGATGCATCGACGATAGAGCCGCACTTGGGGCGGGAATGAGGGCGTAATTAATCGTCGGAGCAAAGAAATTCTCTCTTTGTCCTTTCCCCGGGACCGAAGCCGAACGCTCTTCTCCTCTGTTCCTTCCCCGGCGATTTCCACCCTCGCGGCGTCGTAAGGGGAAACGAATTCCGGGTACCGATTTCAGCGTGTTTCGCTTGGTCAATAGGCAACTAGATTTCGTAGGATATTTTAAATAATCGGACAGGTGGCTTGTGACGGTGCTGATTTAAAAAAATATTTTGTTTAGAATTATATTTTTAGTCAGCAACGCGCAGGGACGCAAAATTGAATTAGTATATATTCTCCATGTTTGGTTCTACCAGTCTTGTGCTCTCTAAGGCTAACGAATGTGTAATTACTTCAGCGTTTCCTCGCGGAAGTAATTTTTTAAAAAGAATTTTGAGTGGTGGGGTTCCCCGGGGTTTCCCGCGAAGCGTCGGTAAAGAAAAATGTGTACAACCGTCGTAACTGCCAGCGCCATCTCCGGACGTAGCTGGAAGGTAGGTACCATTCCTTGGCTCCAGTTGGTAACACAGGTATCTGCAGTGAACGACTGCCGAGAAGAGACAGTTCACTTTGTTTAATTCCCAAAAACAAAAAGGAAAGACATATATTCGTCTGGTTCCTCTTGTATTGCAATGCAACAGCCCTTAGTGACATTTTAAAATTACATAATTACCAATACAGCATAGACAGTGCCCTACAATTAATCTTACCGATGGTGGAAAACTGCTCGCTTTCCACTCGGTATAAAACTGAATTTCCACCCCGGTGTCTACTGACATTACTGCTCCAAGACACTCTTCTCCATTTATCGACATTTTTATAAATACACAAAAGGAAGAGCCAAAATAAAAAAGTGGAGTACAACGAGACACTTGAAGATAACTAAAAGCTTCCAAGTTTCTAATAATCAATTTTAATCAAATTTACCCCTTGGTTTCTTATCGCGATAAAAAATACCCATAAATTCGAATTTCATAAATCAACGATATCCCAGCTGAAAATTCAATTTGCCCCGCGTTAAGGGTGGATCTTCAGCTCGGCGGTGTAATTTCCCCGTCCTAATTAGCCGAGGCGGCAGCCCAGCTAATCTCCATCGAGGACGATCGAAGTGTATCGCCCGCGGCGAGCCATCTTTCGCCCCGGAATAATCTAAAACGTTTTGTCGTCGGGAATCTAATCTAATACCGCTGGCCCTGGAAGGTTATACTTTTATTAGCGCGTCCATTGGGCTTAACGAGGTCAATTGAGGTGATACGGTCGCCTTGATTTCACAGTAGTCCACCGTCGCTGCGATAACGATCCGAAACCGGCGATCAACGATCTCCACGGCGTCTAACCGGCTCGTCCCTTTTCTGTTCCAGCACCTGTACCATCTGCAAACCGGCGAGGGTGCGTTCAGAGAGCGGGGGAGGGGTCGAGGCAAAGGTGCAACAAGGGTGAGTAACCTGTGCCACTTTCATCCGCCTATTCCGTCGTCCTACTTTCGAATCGATTCGAAACGGGACGAGAGTTCCTTTATTTCGGCGAAAGGATAAACGTATCAAGGGATCTGAAATCAGTTTTCTAACCCAAACTCCAAGTCGAATTTGCTGCTTCCTATTTCCTCCCCTATAGACGTGCCATCCAGCAAACATGAAACTTGATTCGCGCATCAAATAATATTCACATTTTAAAAACTTGAAAATGCGACAGATCCTCCCGTTGAAATAATAATAATAATAATAATAATAATCACCGTTCCTCCGCGAAAACCCTTGTTTCGCAAAGAATCCCCTGCGCGATTTATCGAACGACTCACGACGTCCCGAGCGAAGCTCGTATCGCTCGCTGCGCGGATGTTGGTTCATAAATTGACATTCAATGCCCGCGTTGTCGCGGGACATGGTACCAGAAGCGGATCCTGCGACTTAAAGTGCCTTTTGTCCTTGCTCCTACATCTCGTCTCGACTACGCTGCGAATGTTTAAGCGGGTCCCTCTGATTGCTGCGCGAAAAGGCGACGATTTAAAAAGGCATCGAGGGTCCGCGAACGCGCGGAAATAAGACGAAACGACGAGGCCTGCAAACGGGAGGCTCATTCTTTTGAGAAGCCTCGTGAACCGCCTTCCTCTTTCGCGCGAGATTTCAAAGGCGGCCCGATGTGCATTTCAGTCGCGATGTCGTATTTGCGCTCTTCGCCGCGGATCTCGTTTCCGGTTGCCGCGCGAATTCCCTTTTTACTCGCCACCCCACCCTTTCCTCCGGTTTCGACGACCGCTCCTCGTTTTTTTTTCGAGCGCACTCCGGCACGCCACTTATCCGTCACGTTTCTAATTCTAGAAACGTGGTAACGCGCGAGCGAACGGCCCTCCGCGCGCTGACACTCGGGCCACCTCGTCCGTCCAGCTCGCGCGTCGCGTGACAAATCCTCGAGAACCCCTCGCGCTCGTTGGGATTGTTTTTAAACGAAGGAGGATTGAATGTGGCGCGTGGGGCAGATCGGAATGGTGCAAACTGTGCTCGAAAGTGACTCGCGGCTTTGGAGTGACGTTGCTTTTACAATTGCCTCGGTGAAAGCTTCTTCCCAACCGGGAATCTGACTTCTTCCCCAGCTGAATCTAGAATCGACTACGGAAGCGCAGAAGAAAGAGCCGTTTCAAAGTAAACGGCAACAGTATGCTTCCAGTGTAACGAGATTGGACTTCCCCTTCGGAAGGAAGAAATTTCCTAAGAAACTCTCGCAAGCGAGATCTGCTCGACGCGAACAATACCCCGCTTCGATGCCCTCTGTTAAAGCAACTTCTACAGGGGCCATTTTCCGTGGATGGAAAAAAGATTCTCGGGTAGGCGTCCCTGTGCGGAAGTTCGAAGGTACCTCCTCGGGGTCTCGTTTCTGCGTCTTTCCTTTCGAGGCACTGTTTGCTCTCCCGAAATGAAAAGGGAGAGGAACGTGAATGGTAAAAGCGGACGAAGCGCGACGCGCGAGCGAGTCGCGTGGGCCAAGGAGTCTCTGCTTTTGGAGACGTGCTCTGGAGTCTCAGCAAGAAGGCTACCAACCCCTGGTTCCTCTTCTCCGTCTCGAGTAATGGCAGCCCTCGGACCCTCGAAAATTCGAACGAGTCCGTTGGAAGTTACACCAGCCACGGAGTTGGCGAACTGACATTAAGCGAGGCGCGGTATTGATCGAGACGCGGTGCGCCTGTGCGCGCTGCACCGCCATGTTTAAAATGTTCCAGCTGCAACTGTAATCTGGCCGCGGCTGTTGCGTTCCTCGGTCGAGCGCGATATCTCACCAGCTCGTGCCTCTTCCTCCGTCTCCTCTTTCTTCCGATTCATCCGCCACCATCTATCCCGGCGATACGAAACTCCAAGCCCCGCGCCGCCTTCTTCTCAAGTCGCAACTTCTCGCGCGATCCACTCTCCAGCGGCTTCGCGGGATGCCCGACCACTTCCGGTAGTAGATTCTCCGGCCTCGCGCAGGGATCTCCTAACGCTTTTTTTTTTCAAGTGGATTGTGTAACTCAATTTGGGGGGATAGGGTGGCTCGCAAGGGTGTATATAACTCAGAGGATTTATACTGTTTCTGTGGGATAGAACCATGAGTATTACATAAGTTAGTTTTAATCGCTTTCGTGGACTTGAATGCTACTTTTGGTAGCTGCGTTTACCTTCCAGTCTGGGGTAAATGGAAAAAAAGTTGGGAAAGGAATGAGGGTGGGATAGAGAGGAGAAAGAGAAGGATGGAGGTGTAGGGTGGCTGAAGGGGTTGAGATCTTCATTAAGAATTCCAATCAACCAGGACCACGAAATTAAAAATAGAACTGTACTCCGAAAATGTTCTTCCATGGCTCTTCAATTTTATTCTCTTCAGGAGGTTAGAAATTCTTCTTCGATCTTGTAATCTCATTATGCAGTACCGATCTTTCTTCCAGGTTATTCGAGCAATCCACCCTGCTTCCTCCTGCCATTTCTTTCCTCTCGCCCCGGAGAATTTATTCTCAGGAAGAGGAGGTGCAACTTCCTCGCGACCGAAGTTGCGTTGCACTCCCATCGATCGACCTCGCAGCCGATGCCGCGTTTTCCAGCGTTCGTCGCGGAATAAATAATAAAGCGGGGGACGCGGTTTTCCTATTCGAACGGGCGGCCGCCATAGCGCTGATTCATATCGCGGCCGCGTTCGACGAGCTTTCCATATCTTCCTAGCCGCGCGGCGCTATCGATCCCTCGGAACAACGCGGTGCACACGTGTACCGGCACCTGTGCCAGGGCAGCGTCTTCGTGACAGAATGCAATTCCGCTTTTTCGCCGCGTTTCAATTTAGCACGCGTCGCCCCGCGATCAATGGATGCACCCCCGTTCCCAACCACTCTGTCCCCGGCGAAACGTCCGCTTCCAGCTGGCAGATTCAACTTACCAGTCCTCGTTTCCTAAAAAGGACCCGAGGGGGATCGCGGAATCGCGGTAGAATTCGTGAGGGAGCTTGGGTCGAGCGGGAGGACAATAGACGTCCCTGCAATCGTTGAGAAGTAATGAGAAAGAAAATTTGCGTAGCTTTAAGGGTTGCTTTACGCAGGTATCTCCGGAGGTAGGAAAATTCTACCAAAGCTTTCTGTTTAAGAATGTTTGAGTTATTTAGAAGTAGACCGAGCAGATCGACTCTAATTCCCTCCGCTTTCCCACGATCGCCGTGCATTCGGCGCCTCAATTTTCACGCGATTACGCCGAAACCACGGCCCAATCGAGCCGCGTGCCTGCATTCCCCGCTTCCGAACAATTTAATCCGAGATCGGCGAGAATCCGCGATCCGTGGATTTCGGGGTTCGCGGGTGGAGGATCGGACCACAGAGTATCCCTTGGCGAAATAATTAGCGGTCCTCCTCCTTGCAACCCCCGTTTTTCCCTGTACCCTTGCCGTACTCTCCCCTCTGTCTTCCTCTCCCTCGCCTCTCGTTTCCTCCTCCCTCCCGTCGACGGCAGCTAAATTGCATTAGGCGGGCGCACAGGGGTGGCGGGGGTGTCGTTGGTGGTCGGTGGTGTCGGGCCGCGCCATCTTGAATCCGCGAACAATGTGTCGGGCTCCGAAGGTCCCGGAAAACGAAGACGAACCTGCCCGCGAATATCGACCGCCCACGTTGCAAATAAAATGCTAATTCGTTCTTTCCACCCCGCTGGAACCACGTGCTTCGTTCCTTTTTTCCTCGGCGTTTGTGTGCGTTTGTGTGCGTGTGTGCCTTTCCCCTCTCCTACGGTGATTCGTGGGAAAATCGAGGGGATCGAAGAGGTCGAAGGGGGATGAAACGACGGCAGCGTCACTGGCATCGACGTGAACGGGTTTCGGACACGGAAACGGGGGTTGCCGGCGGATCGCTGCCACGGCCAGCTTCCTGCCGCGCGTCGTTGACGCGCGCACAAAGGAATCGAATCGTTGAGTGGCGGGGCTGGACGAAGACCCTCAAAAGAGCCGCGATTACGGGGGTGGGGGATGCTGGAGCGCTGGCGGAGGCAGCAGTTTTTCTTTGGCGGGCCGCAAGGTGTTTTTGGTAGCTTGAATGTTAATTGGAGCTGGGCCAGGGTGGGGGGTGCTTCGGCTGAATGTTAGCTTTTGAAATTTTGGGGGTGGGAGGGGAGGGGAGGCGACTTTGTTGTTCTTATTAATTGAACGTTGATTCGCTGGGACTTATTGGGAGATGTTTGCGGAGGAATTGGAGTTAGCTGGAGTCTGTGTTACCAGTTGAAAATTTTATGCTGTTGGTACTGTAAATTGACGAACATTTGCATGTTTTTGGAATATTTTTTTATCTTAATATATAGGTATAGTAGAAAGCTTCTATGCTTGTGTGTTTGTCTGTCGGCTAAAAACTTTTGAACGGTACATTCGGGGATCACGAAATGTGCCTAAGCTCGTTGTCTTAATTAATTCAGAGAAATATGACTATTTTTACAAAAAAAAAGTGAAAAAAAAATATAAAATCGGAATCTAAAATTCGGACCAAGCTGAACTGTAAAGCTACTTATTTAGTAGTGTATAAAAATGTTTAATACACATTAAGGGATCATTCCGGTTAGACGGGTTGACATAATCGATTTTTTAAATTTAATTATTTTAGCTTCTACTTGAACGCGTTTTTTCTCGGAACGTCATTTCTTCACTTTGTGAAGATAAAATCTCAAAATCTATCGAACCAATTGCTTTATAAATTTTACTGCTTTTTTGCACACCTATGACTCTCGCAGGGACTACAATCAAATATTTTCATTCAGTCTAACCTACTTTTAAAATCGAAAATAGTAAAAGAAAAAGCCGAAAAACATTTTTCTTGCATTTTGCCCGCGATTTTGCTAATTTTGAAGATAAATCACTAATTATTATCTGACCGATAGTGACAGTCATACTGATGGAGAATCTATTTGAATTTTTGGCTTCAGATAAGTCTAACAGCTGAAATCGCCTTCACGAGCGAGGCATGAATTTTTAAACATATCATCAAGACCACTTTCAAAAGCACTTTAAAAACAATAATTTTTTTACTTTCATATTTTTTTATTTACTATAGAAATATAATTTAATAAATAGAAAAAAGTATTATTCCATTACTATAATTATTTTCGTCGCATTAAATTCCTAAAAATCGCTGAATTCATCGGCGCGCAACCCGCAATGACCTCTTAAATAATTACCAATATTACCCTGCACTGTCAATGTTCTCCCAGTTTACGGTATTATTCGAATTTAAACAACTACTACTAGTAGATTTATAGAACTCGCTATTCAACTCAACCTTAAACTGCACTTATAAATATAGTCTTCAGGTACCACGAGCCTATCTTTCATAAGGTAAGACAGATACTACCCTAAGCTTTAACTCTATCACACAAGATCCACACCTACGCGAGAATCTGAAATGGTACTCGCCACAGTATGCTCGCAATTGGAAACCGAGCTGGCAAATAGTAAAGAATCCTAACAATCAGTGGCCAAGATAAGAATAAGAAAGAGATCCCGGAAATTGAGGGATAGGGTGAATAGGAAGAGGCCGGTTGGCAGAGTGCCTGAAGAGAACTGGATCATTAGCGTGAAACTGAAGAATAGTAGGGACTAAATCGCGATGGCGCGTAAGTGTGCCAGCCGAGAGGACTTTCTAAACTATATACACAGACGAAGAATCCAGCTCCGTGTGTACACAGAGCGTTGAAAGGAATCGAGGACACTCTTCAGGGTCGATTCGCGGCGAATTCGCGTGCCTCCGAACCGTTCGCGTTTCCATAAACGACGCTCCTCTTAAACATCGCTCGCCATTCTGGCCAGAGGGAGCGTTCCCGATCATCGGCATTTACCTCGCGCATTATCGGGACGCGCCATTACGTTGCTCCAACGTCCCCTTCTCTCCCCAGCAAGAATGGCCATTAAACGTTACGCGAGCGAAGTAATAGAACCGTCGCGAACTCCTGCCTATAATTTTCGTTATTAGGATAATTAAGTTCCACGGCAGCGCAAAATAATCGAGTTAGAACGGACCCGCGACATTATTTATGGGGCCGCTCGCGCAAACTTTCCGCCCATCCCCGCGAGTCATTTTCTTCCACCCCTTCGTCCCCCAACACCCCGCAGCGATTTTTTTCACTTCGACGGGCAAGTTGCGCGATTAACGAGATTTTAATTACCTTCGAATGGGACGGTAAATCGTCCGACTGCGATAACTTACTTTGCTCATCGTTGAAAACTGTTGCTCGGTGGCTTCAACCCTTATATTCTGGGGTTGATGAAACTTCCTTTTTGGATCTTTAGTAGTTGTACAATTTCTACGTGATTCTCTGTCTTGTGTTTACTTCAAGTTGGCAAACAATTGTATTTCCCTGAGTATTGGTTACTTCTGTGTTTATTTTCGTCGTTAAATCCACGGTTTTATTGTGTTGAATGAGTGCAGCTTTGAATATCAGACGGTCAATTAATGGAGCACTGTGGAACGTGGAATTGGGGCACGATTTCCGTCCTGGGTCTCGTCTGGGCCTTTCCTTGTCTTATCTAGACTCGTGGATAAGATAATATTGCTCTCTTATTTTCCACAGTATGAGTTCAAATAAAGATTGTCATTATTCATGCGGGCTGTAAAGTCTTCGATTTCTAACAGCTTCACTCCACATCATTATTCAATAGTGATTTACATTTAAATGAAGAGATTTCTATTTACATTCGTATAAAGTGTGATTGTTAAATTAGAATAATACAGACGTTACAAAAATATGTAGAAAATGGGGAATAATTTTCTTATTCCATGACTTTGTTTCCTAGAAAATGGAATATGTAAATTTTATTTTTAAATAAATGGTCCTTGGAGGGGACATTATTATTCCGCCTGAAATATGATGCACGATGATCGATGCAGTTCGCAGTAACATGACGTTACGATTTCTCCCCGGTTATCAGTGGGCTCCACAAACGACACGAATAAATATTTGCCCCGCGATATAACGGGAAACATGCCACGTTATGTTTAGATTATTACATAAACCCCGCTCTCCCCCTTCGCGACAGGTAACTTGTATAAAAACACGCCTAGTGGAGCACGTGATTCAGTCCCTCGATTGCATAAGCTGCACTCGAGAGTTTTACAAACTATTACATTGCATGTTTAACGGAAACAAAAGCGGCTGTTCTTAAATTCGATTCCATTATCTCGCTCTGATAAAACAGAATGATATCCCTCGCTTGAAAGAACCGTTGGAGGCAGCTTCGTCGAGTCACATTAGCTCGATACTCTCCAAAGTCGCTTATCTAAAAAACGAAGACTTGGGAGAAGAAATTTGGCTTTATACTTTTTATTCATTTTAAGACGAAGAATTTTCTTCATCTGCGTCGAATCTTGTAGATTCTCAGAAAACTAAATGACCCTTAATATCCTTCACGGTTTTTATCCTTAATCTTTTCCTCTTTGCCAATATTTCTGTAAATTTTTCGACCTTCATATTAAAATTTAAAAATTTAGTAAATTTTAACTAAAAAAATCGTTTTGTTTTCTACAACTATTTTTTCATCTACAAATCTCATCGTACCAAAATTTACATTTCTAGAAAAGGATTATTAAAGCATTACGAATTCTCACTCAAAAGTTAAAAGCTTACAAAATACGTAAATGGTAACCGTGAAGTGTTAAAAGTATCTAAGATTTCGAGTATCTTTACCCGAGAAGCAATATCATTCAAATTCTCACCTCCAAACTGAAACAAATCCCAAAATGTCTCGATTTTAATTTCGAGTCGCTTCCCGGAGAATTTCACCTCTATCCTACTCCTCGCAATCTTTAAGCACGAGCCGAAAGCTGCGTGCCCAGATGCCTCGTCAATGGCACGGAGCAAACAAAAGTCGATACCTGAAAGCTCGCGAGCACGCTCGATTAGGTTGCTGGAGCGTCGAGCAAACACCGCGTGGGGATTCGCGAAGGATATCGAGCCGTTCCGTGGCTCCGCGGGCGAATCGTGCAGGAACGCACGTGTGCTGGGCGTCGCAGAGGCTTGATAAACCATCGATCGAGAGAACTCGCGATTTCGAGCCGCGATGCCGCAATGAATCATGGGGACGGGGAAACACGAGCACCTGCGAGCCAGGCGCGTATGCAATCGGATCGAAAGTGAAATCTTTATTTCCCGAGGGAGCAGGAACTTCCGCCGTGAGTCACGTCTGCGTCACCCAGGAGGAATAGCCGAGGACAAAGTGCACGGAACGCGAAGCTCGCAATTAGTCAGAACGAAGGATTTTGACCACTGATGGTTACTCTTTCGAGAAGGAGTCACGCGTGACAGTTCTGTGCCTTTAATTAGTGTGTTGTTTAGTTAGACGATATACGGCCGATTTCTTCACCTTCAGTAATCTTCCGGTCAGTAAACGACCCATTGGCTTAGAGCATTTAAATGCTCTAAGCCAATAGGATCCTATCATTTGGCAGTTATGTGGAACATAACTCTAACTGGAAGATTACCGAAGGTGAAGAAATCGGCCGATAGACGTCAATGTACCATGATAACAATTTGAGGTGTCCGCGTCTGGCACCCCGCGCACGCTGCCAGGCAACCAGTTATCGCGAGCGTCGCGCTAAGCGCCCGAGGAAGCCAGCAATTGAGCGAATCTCGAAGGGCAACCGCGATTACCCCGAGTGGCAGGAGCGATTTGGCAAACGCGGAAGCACGGCCGCAGGGACGGGCTTGCGCCAGGGGTTCCTTGAAAGGAACGGTGGCGGCGTGGACAGGGGGAAGCTTCCGGGGGAGGTCAGAAGGGCGTATATATTCCGGGTGGGTAACGGGGCCAGCAACAAGTTGCTGCGACGTTAATAAACGAACCCTCGAGGAACCATCTCGCCCTCCTGTTAGACAACCGCCCGCGACCTCCGGACCCCGTTCCGGCCGTGCCCTGTTTCCTCGATTCAAAGACGATCCGTCCCGGGAAGCGGGCCAAGCTCCCCGTGAAGCTCACCCCGCCTGCCGCGGCGGGGGAAGCCTCCTCCGGGAAAAATTGCTGGGGCGAGCCAGCGGAGCGTCAGGGAATCGCAACGTAACTCGGTGAGCCGTGGAAGGGGAACGAAGGAAAGTTACACGACTAATTGACCGTTATAGCGCGATCGCTGATGCAATCGAGCTGCCTTGATGAGCTGGAACAATTAAAATATCGATGTCGTGATAGGGTAGGTAGTTCTTTTTTGCTCCCGGCTGTTTTGTTTGCGGATCGCGCGCTGCAGCCGGCGCTGGGTTGTCTGACCGGTTGACGTTCGCAGGGGCGATGCAGGCTTATGTTGCTTTCATCAACATGAGCGTTTATCTTTTTGGGAATGGAGCTTAATGAATGCGGTGGGTGGATAAGTATGGGTGTATCTTTCGGGCACTGATGAGGGTTATGATTCTTCCAAAAGATGAAGAGGTTCTACTTAATATGCTACCATCTTCGTCCCTCCATTGCTAGAATTTACATTTCAGGCATCGAGACTGAAAACGGAGCACCGCGAATTTTTTGCGAAATTGAATTAGCAGCAATAATGTATTCCAACAGACTGTTTCTACTAATTATATAAAATAAGAGAAATTAATTTTTTTTATATGAGTTAGTCTGTTTTTGTTCTCAATGCCTCATTTATTCTAATATGCAGCTGGAGGCCTCAGGCAATAGCAACTAGGGTCACGTTCAACACCTTATTTCGTCATCTCCCTCGTGATCGCCGTCGCTCGAATGCTACAATCTCGATAGCTACGCTGAACAGCGAGGAATCGTGCCTCGTTCGATCGCGACCGTCGAAAAGAATTTAAATCGAACGTGGACCCTTTGTCGCGGCCACGGGCGTCGCTATAGCTACCTGCCGGTGGTGGCCGCCGTCGTCGGCGGCGACGACAATGCCGTGGAACAGAGACAGAGGGCTGTGGCGGCGACGAAGGTGGAGGAGAGAGTTTCGAGCGCGTCATGCTAACTGGAGGTGGCTGCACCATTGCTAGCGGGGGAATCGTTCGGGGCGCAGGGGCCGGGGGGTCTACCTGACTCGACAGGGGAACGTTCCGTGTATCGGAAGAAACGAAAAGCAGGGACGACGGGCGGGCGTGGAACGGTAGCGTTGCAGAGGCAGCTAGCGATGGGACTGATTCAGTGACCGCTCAGGAATTTCTTATCTCCGCTGACTCTGATAAGTGGCGGTTCGGTTGAAGCTGGACTTATGAGTCAGAGGCGAACGAGTGCGTTATGGGAACTTTTGGAATGGGGAATTGTAGAGGATTCTCGAGAAACGTGGGTAGGAATGGAGTAGATATTATTCGAGGAATGTTTTTCACCTCTACGAAGTATATTCCTAAAAGTGGAAATTCACGATGAGACGAAAAGATCGTGTCTCGCATGAGACTTTAATCTCGCGAGACAATTATTACCTTATTTTGATTTATTTTGTCATTAGTTTCGTGAAATTAGATTCTCGCGAGACTATTTAGTTTTATGATTTATTTTCAAAAATCTCTCGCGAGTATTTCCATTAGGTATTTACATTTAGTTGGGACCGAGATGTTTCTCTCATAATAGAAAACACTCATCGTAGATTCACAACTTTACGTCTACAATGTTGTTATGATACTCTCGAGGGTTTAACATGACTTAAACTCCTCTTCAATCTCAATAATCAAGATGCCAACTGCCCACTGCCTGCATCCCCGAAATCCCATTAGTGTGTAGCACCTATACATAGAGTTACTAACAGCTACCAGAATCCTGGAGACGCATTTCTACATGCACCTACAAGCACTCGAATCGTGGGTGAGCAATGAAGCCCGTCCAGTACCAGCTCATTCGTACAACCTGGTGGAAAACGAGTAGGTACTTTCTACGGGGAGCATCGATACAGTTGGCGAGAGGGCATCGTTTCCATCGCTAGGGCTCCACGTTGGTGTGCCTGGTGGGGGTCTCGCGGCGAGGGGGAGAGCACGCGAAGGGGAAGAGAGAAAGGAAGGAGAGCGGGAGGGAGAGAGAGGGCCACCGCGACGCGTAGGAGTACGGGCGAAGGGCGGGAGGGCGGCAGTGGCGAACGAAGGGAAGACAAAAAGGGACGGAGACGAAGGAAAGGAGGAGGGGAGGGGAGAGTGGGAGAAATGGGAATACTGAGAACGAGATGGAACGAGAGATCGAAACCGGAGGGAGGAAAAGCGGAGGAATGAATCAGGGACGGACGGAGACGGAGGCGCACGACGAAAGAGGGACGAAGGGAGGGGGAGTGACAGGAGGGAGAACAGAAGGGGAAAGCGGATCAGCACGAAAAGGCACGAGCGTTTCCGAGCGACGCGTGACGAGGAGCCGCGACGAAGAAACAGCGGGGGCTTGACGTTGTTGGCTGACTTTGGAGCGACAGTATGGGCGAACGAACGCTGCCAGACCGAGTTTCTGGCCATTAACCCTTCCGATGCCAGAGATTCGAGCGTGCCGCGCTGCGTGTGCGGGAATCCTCGTATCGTGCTCCTCAAGCATGCCTGTTAAACGCGCATAGGCGTTCGCAGCACGAGTCATTGGTCATATAAATCTACAAACACCGAAAGAAACTTGTAACTCGTTGGCATACTGGGAGCAGAGAACTCCCAGAGAATTCCGCGGAGCGCAGAAGAAGAAACTCTGAAGAAAGACAGCCTATAAGAAGAGCAAGAAATTCCCATTTCTCCCAACCTCCTTTACATCCTCCATTCCTCGCTGACCGTTCCCGCGGGACTACTCCTCGAGGTGATCGTCCCCGTGAGCGACGGATCTCTTCTTCGTCCATCCCCCGCTCGTTGCGGGGTGTGGCGGTTTTCAAGACTCGCGACCACGATCACTCCGCGCGGGCCGGTTTTAATGGCTCGCGACAGGCTGTTACGGGGTGTTATGACACCGCGGGACCAGTGTCGTCGGAATTCGTGATAGCGCGCCGCGATAAGCGTGACAGAGGTACGTGCATACCCGTATACCCGGGCTGGAAGAGGACGGCTGGAAGCTACAGTAGAGCCGAGGTTGGCGACGGAGGGGGTGGGAAGGGAAAGTGCACGCGGGGTACCAGCGCGCGCGCGGACGTCGCGTAGCAGAGGCTTGCGGGAGAGCGTGGCGTATACCCGCGCGGGTATCACACAGAAGCGAGAAGCGGCCGAGAGACAGTGGGGGGGAGAAGGAGTGGGGGTGGGACGCGTAGCGGCAGCCATAGGTCGCGGGGGGGGAGTGTAGAGCGTGGTAGAAGGAGAGACGGCGCGCAGGGTGGGAGGACTGGCGAGGAGGGCCGCAGAGGGCGGAGAAGCGTCCCACGGGAGTTTTTCGGCGGATCGCTGCGCGACTAGTGTGATCTCTCGCGAGTAGTGGACTCGATCGATCTTATTGACGCGGCAGAGCGAGCAGAACGAACGAACGAACGAACGGACACGTCGACCAAGCCACAGAGTCAGTGCACGGTGAGCTCCGCTCGGAGGTTCTTCTTTGGTGTTCGAACCGTGTCCCTCTCAAGGATTTCTGTAAACGGCGCGGCATCGACGGTTAAACGAGTTACGCGAACGCCGAGGACTCTCCAGAACTGTGGTGCGATCGTAGAACGAAACGAATGCTCGTGCTTCTTTAGTGCTTGTGTGCTCAGAGTTGGAGTGCCGAGAGTTTCTCACCTTGGTGGATACCGGAGTGAGACGGAGCGGCACGTCGGTACAGAGTGAGTCTTTTTTAACGATATCCCTCGGTGCTCGCGGTCCTCCCGGTACACGGGGCTAGACGCGACGCCCTCGATACCGATTCTAATCGCCAGGCCGCCGCGCCGCAACGCTCACGCGGAACGGAGCCGCGGGGGAACGCGAAGCAGCGGCGTTCCGTGGCGTTCGAAACGGCGGGAGGCCTTGGGGATCCTCAAGGCAACCTAGAGAGATGGTAGACGCGCGATAAACCTTCGCGGTGGCTACGTCCATGCCTTTTCCATCGATTCGTACCGGCGAACGTAGGCGATCAACGCGAATTCGAGCCGATCCTTTTGTACTCCGATTGCTCGCCCCTCGCCGTTGATTGAGCGATCGTTTTAGCTTCTCAACTCCTGCTGAGTCGGTTATTCCAGCGCTCCACTGTCGCGAGCAGTCGGCAAATATTCCAGCGAACCTTTCTCGCTTTGAACTCGCTGCCTCTGTGTCTCGATCGAGCTGATCGTTTTCACACTTCCATCCTCGTTCACTCTGTTTTTTCTTTCTTTTTTTAAGTAGAATGATAGTTTACTTTCCTGACTCGCGAGTCAGGTAGTCGAACGCTCCAATGCCACGAGCAATCGACGAGAAGCGACCTATTAAATTTTTCTATTTTAATCCATCGCCTCTATTTCTGCTCGGAGTGATCGATCGCCGCATAGATTCCCGCTAATTCTCTCGTAACGTTCGCGCGCTTTCAACTAAAACAAATATCCCGTCCCTCGCTGTGCCCGTTAAAAATGCCTGTCTAAACACGATTAAAAGCGCATCGACTCGTTCCGCCCACGCTGAATCCTGCATACGACGTAATACAATGGGCACTGTAATCGGTCAACTTTCTCGTCCCAACTCTTCCCGCTCGGTACAAAGGCACTTCTACCAAACGAATTAACACGTCCTCCCGCGGTTAACAAATGGAGCTTTAAACGCGCCATTGAATCTGGCTCTATACAAACCCTGAATAGAAACACCTCCCCTGAAACTGAGCCTGTTTCAAAACACTTTCCATTTAAAATGAATTTCAAGTCACCGCCAGTCGTCCGCTTAACGGATTAAAAGCTGCGTAGTGGCCGATCCAGCAGGCTCATTAACTGGCCCACGCCAGCGTTAGTCGTGTTTACGAGCGGTCTGCATCGCAAAACAAGCGACTCGGTTTCTATAAGAAAATTACATAACCAAGTCCTTGACGACTGCGTCTGGTGGGCCCTTTTTTCCCCACCAAGGACCAACGCCGAGCGCGGAACAACGCCGGAGTTCACCAGCCACGCTGGTTACGCAATCGTTCTACGTGTCTATCGTGCTCGATGGAATTCAGGTCAAGCGTCGTGTCCTATGCCGCAGCTAGCTCGTCCCGCGAGCGAGATTCACCGTCGTTAGAGCCTCGATGGTTTCTCCATTTCTCGTCGGCAGTCGCTGGATAGAATTGAAACGGATCCTGGATGGTGGCAACGACCAAAGGCGCGCGGTGTCTTCTTGCCTGCCGTTTGCAGTCGTCAGCCGCGATCGATTTAGATGACTGTCTCCCGTGGGATGGAGCTATTAATATAGCCCCCTTCTGGTAAAGAGATTTTGAAGAAGCATGTAAGGGTGGATACGGCGGTGTTTGAGGAACGCGAGATTTTGCCAGGCGGCGAAAGAGGAATTGGACGTTTTCGCGCGGGTAAGAGCCAGGCCCGCGAGTCCCGCGCGGACGTCAGCTCCGCTCGGCTTCGAGTCATCGAGAGTGGAACGGCCAGCGGTCATTGCCCACGCGTACCACCACGTGGGTTGACAGATTTTCATTCAAGGTCCCCTTGTCTAGAAATAACCGGTCAACGAGGTGACCCGAGTGAATGCACCGCTGGTCCCAAGTCCGAATTTTTAATTCCGTGGTTTTTGTTGGGGAAGGGGTGGTGGTGGCGGGAAAATTGATAAGTTTAGGTTTGGGGGGTAACATTTTAATTCGCGTTTTCTTTGGGCACTCCGAGTTGGACCATTTTAAATCGAAACGGAAGCTTTGCGTTCTGACCAGTTGCAATTTTCTAGAAGAAGCTAGAAAGATTTGTCGATTTTACTTTGGGGGGAGCTTGAATGGTTACTAGGGAAGAGTACTTAAATAAGTAGTTGCAGGCGAGGGGGGAATGATTTCAATTAGGTAGAGATTAATAAGGATATAAATTGATCATAAGGGGGTGTTCTCGTCTAGAGGGACGAGATCCTCTATTCTCTTTAGGGACGACTCACAAAAACTACACAAGTTTTATCGATAAACATTATCCACACGTATTTACTAACATTTCAGTAATTTGTAAAAAAATTCAGTTATATATAATAATAATTAACGGAGATATGGGGTTTTCTCAAAACGGTGTTTTTCATGACGGTGCACAAGATATCTCAACTTCTAGTGGGCTAATCTGGTCCATCTTTTCGTACACCTTCAGAAAACATATAATTTTTTTTAGTTTATATTATTATTATTATTATTATTATTATTATTATTAAAGTTTATATTATGGTTAGGCTTACTAACAGTTTATACTGCGGCCTCGCCTTTAATCGCCTCGCCTTTTTCTTTTTTTTGTCTGCACGTTTAAAGGGTAATAAAGTTGAAATAATAATTCTAGCCGGTAGCAGAATCAAAGCGAAATAGTTTTTTTTTCACCACTTTAAAGACGAAAAAACACGGAAAAGATGAGTATAAATTCAAAGTCCCACCATTCTGTGAATTTTTAATTTTCTTTTCATAAATCTGCTACTAGTTATAGCCGTACTCTTACTGATTAAGAATCCTTTTGCTTTTTTAGCTTTTAATTAATTATTATTATTATATTGCTCAAATTTTTTTTATAACTAAGTGAGGATAATGCTCGTCAACGAAAACCGTGTAGTTTTTTTGTGCATCGCCCCTAAAGAACGGGAAAAAATTGGCCTTCTAGACGAGAATACCCCCTTAATACGAATATAGAAACGAGCGAGAAAGTTCAGCGTTGGCCAATACTGACCAGCATGGCGTCGAAGGTGTTAATCGCGTCACGTGTTCCCAACAGCACACGTAATCCTCGCGCACAACTGATAATTCCAAACCAAACAGAATTTACCTGCCGCGAAAACGCTTTCATTTCATACCCTCGCATTCTTCACCGAAATATTCCCACAAAACCAAAACACGGAAAACAAAACTACGCTCCTCTGAATGTCGCGTGAAAGCCAGATAGGCGCCCGCAGGTATCGACGCGGCGCGATAATCGAAACGAAACGGAGCGCGAGGTAAATCCACGAGCAAACTGTGCCGCCAATATAGCGCGCGAAAGAGGAGAGCGCCAAGGACGCGTGTCCCGTCATCGAAAAAACGGGTCGCGGGTGGCGGCCGATCGAAAGTAGAATTCCACGTTCCAATAAACGGCCACGTGTCCGCGCCACGTGGCCGCGCGGAGCGCGTTCTACGCCCTCGGTCCGAGGGGCGAGCCGCGGCCCTAACGTCAGCCCGGATAAGTAGACGGCGCAACAGCCCAGGTGGTCTCCACCCCGGGGCCATTTCGAGAGGCCAGCCAGCATCGCAAGATCCAGGCTCGCCGGTCGGCGCGCTCGCGTTCCCCTAATCGATGATTGACGTTTAAAAGGACCCATCATCTTTCCGCAAAGGATCCATCATTTTTTACTCTCCACCTTCCTCCGATTTCTTTTTTCCCTTCCTTCTCCCCCCGTGTTCCCGTGCATTTCTCCGAAATAATCTAGCCGTACCCCCGGGTATAATCATCCTCGAGTGCACTCAATTTTCTCCGCTCCCCGAGCAGGGGATAAAGGGAGAAACGGGCTCGGAGTGGTTCGCCCGCTCGCGTTCCGATCGACGGTACCTGGAGCGATGGCCAAACTTCCGGCGGAATTGGTAATAAAAGAGGCGGGATCGCTGGGAGTAACGATATATACCTACGCGTGTATATAGTGTATAAAGCTACGTCGCTGGAATAAGTCTCGACCGAACATTCTCCGGCGGCCCGGGGTGGGATGGATACACGGACACGTGCACGAAGGCGAGCTCGAGGGCCCCGGACGAATTACGGTGACGTTTGCAACGAGTTCGGCTTGGTAGTGCGTCGTCCGTTCATCGAGCGATTCCTTACCTTGGGCTCTGGAAAGAATTTCATTTCCATGGTTTACGTTTCTAATGGGGCGATTCGTAATTATTGTACCTATATTGATGCTTGGGAATGTGAAGTACGGGATGGGGGAACAGTATTGCAAAGGTGGTGGGGAATTAAGAAGAATTGCAACTGAATACCGTCAGTCTGTTGCTTCCATTCTGAAGCAATAAAATGGCGAAATGGTTAGCTGTGTTGTAATGAATGGTTAGCTATACTTATAGTCCTTGACGCCAGTTAACGGAATATACCGTTCGTATCGCGATCGGAGCGACTCCGAGCTGCGGGCCAGTATGACTGGGCGCTTTGTTAAGTTTTCGACGTGACTGGAGCGTGATTCTGAAGTCTATTGAGACAGGATTCTATTTAAATAGGATTCTGTATTACCTATCGCTTCTATGGATTCTCTAATTCATTATAACTTGGAAGATAGACAGTGACGGATTTGAGGAAAAAGGCCCAGGTGGCAAACGTTCTGAGGGAAATTTTTTGGGAATTGAAAAAAATTGACTCAGTGTAGTAGTACAGAAAAAATAGGTATAGTGTTTTAATAAAAAAGGGGACTTTCTGGGCAAGGGGCCCAGACGACAACTGCTCATCTGCCGCCCGTTAAATCCGCCACTGAACACAGATACTTTATATTCCAGAATTACCATTACAGCACTACTTAATTCACTTACAAACCACCCTGCTCATTAAGGAGTCATACTGGTTAGACGGGTTGAAAAATCTTTTTTTTTAAACATTTTTCGAAAGTTCATATTCTCAAGAATGTACCTACTGTTAAATTTACATGAAAAATTCCGATTATTTATTTTGTAGGCACCGCAAAGGCTCGGCCGCAAAAAGATAAAAACTTTGAACGCGTTTTTCTCGAAACGTCATTTGTCCACATCGTGAAGATAAAATCTCCAAATCTATATATTTTACTACTTATTCTGCACAGCTGTGACTCTCGCAAGGATTGCAACCAAGTATTTTTATTCAGGTAAACCTACTTTTAAAATCGAAAATAGCAAACGCAAAACCCTAAAAACATATTTCTTGCACTTCACCCCGCCATTTTGCTTATTCTGAAGAATTGTTTAGATTTTTGGGCTCATATATGTCTAACAGCTGAAATCGCCTTCACGAGCGAAGCATGAATTTTTAAACATGTCATCAAGACCGCATTCAAAAGCATTTGAAAGGCAATAATTGTATTACTTTTACATTTTTTATTTACTATAGAAATATAGTTTAATAAATAGAAAAAAATTTCATTCCATTACTATAATTATTTTCGTTGCAATAAATTCCTGAAAATCGCTGAATTTATCGCTGACTTAAGCAAGTCTTCTAAACCATCCAGAAATCTATCACAGACACAGAAACTCCGAATATCCATCGTATCAACAAATCCACGGTCAAGAACGACCAAGGTCCCGCCAGTGTTCTCGATCTTTAAGATCCACGAACGCACTCGGATCATTGAAATTCGCCCCCTTAATGAATTTCCGTGGTCGGTTTCAGTCGTTAAGGGCAGGATGCGCTTTTACTTATGCCCGTCATTAAAAAGCTTCGCTACGCGGCGCAGATAAAGAGGGAGCGTCGTTCTTTTTCCTCTTTTTCGCCGTACGTTTTTTCCCCTTTCTTTTTTTATTACCGTCCGCGCGGCCTGTTCCGTGGCTCAAGGCAGATTTATTTCCGACGAGATAGTCGGAAAAATGAGCTCGCGAACAGAGAGATGCAAATGCGTTCCCCGTTCCGTCTCCGTCAGAAAAATGAAACCCGCCGGGCTCTTCTCCGCGCGGAAGACTCGGCGCTGACCCCTGCAAACAGTCCCCTCTCTCCTCCGTTTTCGTTCGATCGGGACCAATAGAAATTGTCCATGGAATGCGTGGGCTATCCTGAGAGGAAATGCTAATATCCCCGGCGCTGGGTCTCCTATACAGGTAATCTGAATAAAAGATACCAGATCGGTGCACATCTGATGCACAACACGCGTTTGTCATTTTCGAATGCTCCCTTTCCAACGCACCGGGTGTTGCGAAAAAGTCGATAATTTTCGGTGTATGTGTGTGGAAAAGGAGCTACGCTCGATTGATTTTGTCTCTTATTTTCGTTGAGTCAACATCTATTTACGACTCGTTGCGCGAAAACAGGGGAGCGTGTATTGGTGGCACGCGAAGTCGCCTTATCGTGTTTCGTGTTTTTATATTTGTAGGACGCTTTATCATGCGATCGCGCGACAGCTCTAGCCGTAAATATGTAGGCACTGATCCCCGTTATTTGCAAGCTATGTGTCACAAATAGATGCGTGTTAATCACTCGCGATAGTGGGACAAACGATCGCAGTTACTTCTTCAGGGTTACTCTGCGAAGCGGCATTGATAAACGTGATAAACACATTCGTTACTCGCTTTTCGCGCGGCGCGCTCAATTTTTACCGAACACGAATGAAAATTCCCTCGATTCCATTGGAATTTGCTTCTAATCTCCATATTGGGTCATCACTGCTGCAGATAACTCCCTGAATTTGAATACACAGCGAGGAAAATCGTGGGCAAATATGCAGCAAGTATATTGAATTGAATTATCAATCGGAGCACAGAATACGAAACGCAGTATTTCGTGAAAATATCTGCCTTGCCTCGACCCTGCATCCACGGAATATTATCAATAGCTGCACTCTCCAAGTGCAGCGTTGCGAAATTATAATATTATCAGCGAAAAACAGATTTCATTAAACGGTAGAAAATTACTCGCTTTCGAGTCCCTTGCATTTTCACTTACATTTAAAAAAATATATATATTAAGATATTAAGTTAAAGGATTTTATTTAAAATTCACTAAAAACTAAAAAAATTCTTCTCTTGCACTACAATTTCGATGGTGTTTTTTCCTTTTAAATAAAATCGTGAAGCAGGATATGTCGCAATAAATTCATTTCGACGCTTGGTTCTACATATATTAAATTGATTCATATTCTGTTATGACATATCCTGCTCCACGATTTTATTTAAAGTGAAGCAACACCATCGAAATTGTGGTACAAGGAAAGAATTATTTTTTAGTTTTTAGTACATTTTAAATAAAATCGTTTAACTTAAACTTTTTTAAATATATATATTTCTTATTATTTACTTTTTAGTGTCTAAGTTTTATTTGTAGTTATATACCGATTTCATGTCGTTTGGATTTGTGGTGTTACAGGTTATATTTATTGACGACTGGCTAATTTTCTCACCCCCTCATTTTTTTTCCTAATTTTGTACTGTCATAATTTCGCACGGCTGCAAAGTTCCAAGACATTTGGATTGGTGGAAATGGGATAAAATTGAGTTTTCAAATTTGAACCAAACAGAGGCTCGCAGCTGAATAAAATCGTTTAAAAAATTCTGCGCCCCACTGCGAGCGTTATAATCCACCGCGCGGAGCAGTAAAATTATTTCAACATACGCTTCTCCGACTATATCCCGAGCACGGTGACATTTCTCGCGCAGAATTGCCCATAGACTCGCCGCATCCTTTTGAAACGCCTGGCCCATTATAACACGTCGCGGCCGCCTTCCATTCGCGAGACGTCACAATTAGAAACTTTTAATTGGACCGAGAATTTACGGGTCGCGAGCGTCCGCCGACGAGTCGCGAGCTTTTCATCGCGCGCCGATCGCAGCGATAATTACGAGCGTACGGGCGATCAAAACAAATCGCGGGACGGGGGACTGGCCGTTTCGAGTTAACGACGCGCTCTCTGTGACATACGCTCGGCCGGGAACAATAAAACCGTGGCGGGGGATGCGCGTCGACGTTGGACAGAGGTTTACGAGCGTTACCGCGGCCGGCGATCGTTAGTGGCATCGCGGGGACTCATCTTCCGCGGCGATCGATGAGCACTTAAGACCCGTGCTCCACGAAAGGGACACTCGTGTGCAGCGATGGGCTCGAGGCTCGACGAGCCGCTTGGAGCGTATCGCGCCAGCCTCCAATCGCTTTCAGTTTTATTCGAAACCTAATGTCCCTTCGGGCTCCGATACCTTGAAATTATTGACAGAGTTATTGGCACTTTGAGGGCCCCTTTGAATCGAGAAAGTTTTGTACAAAGCGAACTTTCTTCTTTTTTGCCGGCTTTATTGCTCGGAGAAAATAAACTGTTTTGCAATCTGACTCGGGCGAACTTTCACGGAATATTGTGGACCTTTTTTGTTTCTTGCTTGTAGAAACTTTAGTGTCGAGTGGTAAGTAGTTACTTGAGTTTCTGTAGTGGTAGTTTGTTTGAAAATGTTCAAACTAAAGACGCGAATGCCCATCGCTACGCGCGACTGCTGGCAAAATACGATATCGTCTCCAGCACCAGTGGCCATTGTGCCCATTCGTTTCCCTTTTACGCCGTCCCCGCGGATCGCGAATTGCAAATAAGGCCGACAATGGGCCCTGTGGCTTGATAAAAAGCACGAGAGACAGTGGCGAGAAATACGGCTCCCTTTGACGTGCAGCCCTTCGCATTTTGATGCCCCGGCCGGACGAAATCGTGGGATCCGCTCGTAAAATAGTAGGGAATAGTTGGCTGACTGTCGCCGGCCCTGACTCGGATATCGCGTGACGCATTTCTCAGGAATTAATGACGGTAATTCATTTGAATGAGGGATTTATGTGACGTCTGTTTTGAACTACTAAATCGTCTGAAAAAGATGAAGAAGAAAGTAAAAGAGTCACAATTCCACCCATTCATAAGAACTATAAAAGACTTAAAATATTCAAAAATACGAAAATGGGAACTGAAAAATGACCATGGGGAGTATAATGAACCCACGTGACCAATTGTTAACTACAATAAATCTGACCACGGGGGGTTAATCAAACATCCCCGCATCTATCAAGCCATAAAATCACAGATCCACCTTCCACCCCACAGAAGATTCCCAATTCCCCCAGCTTAAAACAGAAAAAGCATCTTCCGTGAAATATGCACCTCTGCGTAGACATCTACTTAAGCCAGCGCATAGCAGAAACTCGATCCTCAAACGATCAACACGCTCCATAATTGATAGTTGCAGCTAATGTCTGTTGACTCGCGGCGCTCGTTCCTCGGGCTGCGAGTGGCATTTCCGTTGCGCGACCGTTAGGACAGCTCCGGGCGGGCTCCGGATCGTTCTCGGCCAGAAGCTCCGGTAGCACGTGTTGCTGTCGAGTGAGATCCGTAATCCCCCGTGAGAGTACGTTGCGCCCACGACGCTGTACGTGCGCGCCAAGCGCTCGTGTGTTCGTGTCGTAAGTAAAATATCTCAGCGGGTGACGAGACGCGTTCTCGCCCCGTGGGGCTTAGCGTGGGCCCGAGACCTTGTCTATTTATAAATCATGCAGCGCGTATGTTGCACGCACGTGTTACATGGCCGGCGCGGCGGTAACGCGCGCGCGCGCCTCGTGATGCAGGTACAGGCGGAAAATCGAGCCGTCGTAAATCGACGCTGCTCGATCATGCCACCGAGTAACTTCAGACCGCTACGCAAGGCTGTCTCGGGTCGATTCCCGGGTTATCTGATGGGGAACGATGACGCTCGAGCTGCGCGTCCAGAAGCCGATATATACGGGCTTCTTTAATTAGTCATGGTGGGCCGAGTCATCGTCGAGCTGAATTGCTGGGTCTCGGGAAATGGTCGAAGGCCGCGGTAAAGGTCCGTACACACGTGTAGATAGGGATAAGAAATTAAGTATTCCAAGACGACTGGAAAGGGCTTAAGGTCTACTCACACATGTCAGTTCCGTGATGGTTCAGTTGAGTTTAGATCAGTCCAGACGTGTCAGTTGCGTGACAAGTCTGAAGTGGCCTATTCCAAAAAAGGGAAATGATATTTTAAATTTTTTACTGCTCATAGAGGCGGCATTGAATCGACGCGGAAGTTATATGCGTGGGTGGACTTTAACTTTTTACTAGTCGACTTGGGATTCTTATTATGTAGGTACCATATTGTTCTGAGATTTGGATATCTTAATTAGATCCTGCGTTCCACGAGGAATTTCTTTTTGAAGGGACTGACTCATGGCTCAGGGAGAAGCAAATTTGGAGTTGTTTGGGTTAGAATGCAGTGAGCTTTGGAGTAGGTTCGCCACTATTCAGTGATTCTTGGGGGATTCGCAATTGGGACATTTGATGGAAAAGCCTAGGTGCCCTTTTTCCTTAAATCGTTTAAATCGATTCAGGTTTATGTTTAGATTAGCTAGATGCCGTTTTGTTATGTAGCGTCATCGACACGCAGCTACATAGTCGTTGAGCGGTCGCGCAATAAGTACTTTTGTTTCATAGACGATTTTATGTAAGCGAGGAAATATAAAAAGTGGGGCCAGTATCGAATTCGCAAGGAAAGAAATAATTGATTTGTAAGACAGCTTTCAGTAAAAAATCGAAGCAACTAATACTTAAAACATTACATTTTTTTTGTACTTCATTTGGTATTTTTTATTTAAACAATGTATGCAAAATATGTGTAAGGGTACGTTTATGTTGGAGCTGCGATAAACGATTAGAGCGACGATAAGAGCGAGATGACTATATAGATGACCAACGATAAAAGCGTCGAGAAAGAAATATTTCTCTTTCTTCGCTATTATCGCAGCTCCAACATAAACGTACCCTAACTAACTAAGTAAACAAAATTATATTTAAATAACTAAACAAAGAAGCAATTTTTTACGAATTTTTCACATTTAAGTTAAAAGAGCACATACCTAAACCATTTGCTTGAAATTTATAAATAAAGACGCATATCATTTTCAAATCATGATTTTTGTCTTCAGAACGTTTGAAGGACACGGTACTACATCCTTAAAAAAATTGGATTTAATTGCATTACATTTTATTAAGTTATACTAGAATGAAAACTTTGAAATCGATTTTCTTGAAATTACATTTTGCCACATATGCCCTTTTTCCATCAAATCCGTAAATAAGATTGAGATCTTTAGAATGTGCATCTTCAGCGGTGATAAATATGAAGTGAGATCGAATTCGCAGGACCGCGCGCGATAATAAATCAGAACCGTGAACTCATACGTAAGAGCGACTGATAATCCGTTAAACCGATTGTTGCGGCGTCCAAATTCAGCTGCGATTCATGAAAACAGCGAGTTTCTGCTTCTAGCCTTCATCGTCGCTCTTGAACGTTCCTGAATCTCTGTCTCTGAAAATTATCGCCCGATAGATTCCTATCGGGGAATTGAAAAGTAACGTGAAATCTCGTAAGAGGAGGTCGATGGCCTGGACTCAACACGTGGAAACCGATAACTGTAATCGCTACTATATCACCCACTCAATGCTGCCCTATTATCATAACAAATCACGCGAACACTTATACCGTCGTTACTTCTACAAATCGCTGAGCTACTATTTTACATGTAATATCCACAAAATGGAGTTTCCCGTCACAAATGATAAACGTACTTCCTTAACCCTTTTCCTTGGGTCTTTTTTACCCAACCGTGTTTTCATTTTTTTAATATCTACCAATACTGTCACCAAGTTTCTTTTTATTCCACTCGTGGTTTCACTACTTCCAAAACCTTTCTAATTCTAAAAAAGATGTTCCTCGCCCCTTGCAGGATTAAATGCCTCCGAGGGTCAAAAACGCGAGCCGAAGAACAGGGTTGGTTTTTGTTCGACGCGAATGAGAAATTAATTCTGCCGACTCGATGGGCGCGAATCATTTCCACGGGCGCATCGATGTGTACCGTTCCTCGTTGACGAGTAATGATCCCCGTGATTATAAAGTGGTGCCTGTTTATTCCCAGCCGGCGGCAGGTTGCAGCAACCGCGACGCGACCCGGGCGTCATAAATGTAAATTGAATTCCGTTGCATAAATTTCCAGCACGGCGTGCCCAATAAATTCACCGGCCGATACAATCAGTAATATTCTGTAACATCGTCGTCGGCAGGATTACGAAACTCTTTTTGCCTGGACACGCTCCAACAGTTGTATTCTTCGAAACCACGAACGTATATAGCAACATATCCCACATTCTTCCCTTAATCCGTAAAATAATTTCTAATATTACAAATGTGAACCTTTACATCAGCGTCTCCCAATTGAATCTTACCACTTCGCCCCTCCAAACTCACTAAAATTTCGGGGAATCCCCAATCTCAACCGTGTTATTTATTTATATATATATATATATATATATATATATATATATATATATATATATATATATAGTGCGTTGAAGACTCCGCTTTTTAAATTTTGCAGTCACGCGCTTTCAATACCTATTTAAATTCTCTTATTACATAACTTCGGAACACCAATTGGGAGACCAATTCAGCTGAACGCAATTTCTATTATCCCAGGAAGAACGAAATTCCGTTTTCTATGAATTCATCTAAATGCCCCGAATTATACAAGCGCCTCACACCAAGCTGTACCCATCACGGGGCACCCAGATTCTCCCACCAAGATCACCGTTAGCGTGCCCTATAATCCGCGCACCGGAACGTTGGACGGTGTCACCGTGATAGCGTAGCTCGAGGGACGTCGTAATAATTGATCAAGTTTGCCGCGGGGAAGGGCCCGGCTTATAGCAGTCGGCCGGCGACGCTTGTTGAACTATGGAAACCGTTTCAGCCGCCTCGGCCTACTTAGGCCACCTCGTTATTTTTAGCATTAGGGTCACACCGGCGTACAGCCGGCTACCGCGCCGTGCACCATCCTTGCCGTCTTCCTTCCTTCCTTCCTCCGTCTCAAAGGCGACGCCGAGCCTCTTTGTCGCGGCTCGCGCGTGGGTGATTCCAGCGAGGAGAACGCACGCTTTTCCTGCTTAGCGAAACAAGCAACGTTTCTACCGGCGCGTGTCGTTCAACCTACTTGATTAAAAATTGAAATCAAACTTAGTCGCGCACCATTATTCCTGTTTAAAAGTCCGGAGTTTGTTCTTCGCGAGTTTATTGTTTGCTGGAAAGGGGGAGGGTCTAGTTTTAAAACTATAATTCAAATTGCAATGCATACGTCCAGTTTGAGAATGACGCAACTACTCCCACGTTCGTGGCGGGGAAGCACCGTGCACCGTCAGCTTGAACTCGCCATGCAAATTGTCCCCCCGGCTTCGGTAACGTGCGCTCGCTCTTTCTGATGGGAGATTAACCGTTGCTGTTGCAGAGTTATCGAAAGATCGCGCGGCAAGTCAGCACACCGGACAGCGCACCTGCAGGCCTGGGCAGTCCACAGGCCGGCATAGGCGGGCTACAGCAGCATCAGCAACAACCGCAACAGCAAACGCAACAAACGCTCCATCAGCCGGATCCCATGCAGCAATCCAAGGACAATCTGAATCCCGCGGCGAACCAGCAAACCGGGGCCCTCAGGAACGGAAATCCTCCGCCCCCTGTCGTTTCTATGGTGAGCACCAAACGATCTTCTGTTACTTCGCTCGCGGTGCCAGGGTCAATGAACCCCTGTCACTGCAGTCAGAAATTCACCTCTGTTTCGTTTAATTGTACGTATAATGTTAGAGACGCGAAGTCGTAAAATTAGATAAAATTAAGAGTGGCATGTACTGTGTCTTCCAGAGATACGGTGATTAAACTGGGATGTAGGTATTCGAGAGAAGGTAGAAATTGTTAAATGTGTTCTTTGTTACTTATTAGAAGGCTGCAATTATTCGGTGATATTTTTGAATATTTATTTTTGAGCTTTATGGTATTAATGACTCAAGCTACTTTCTGCTTTATCCCCCTCTATTTTTACATTACTATATCTCTGCAGAGCACTATATATTTGTTCCTTAATTGGGGCCAATTTGATGGAACGAAGAAATCTTCCAAGACCTGTGGTATTTTACAACACGCTACAAGTAACTTCTGTTTAGGGTTTCTTTGATAATTAATTGAGCTACTAATCCGCCTGCAGATTTGTAGAGTTACTCAAGGACCATATGTTTTGCAATTTTTAATAAGTTTGACGTACCTACTTGATATTAGAAACACAGTGAATTTGTAAATTGGGCGATTAGTGCAGGACAGATTGAGAACCGTTTATTCTGTCGCATTTCGTGCATTCTTCAGTGAGAATTGTGAAAAGTGAATGAAAGGTGACGTAAATACACCTTACGACCCTAAGTGCTGCTGGCTTCCTTATATCCCACGTTTTTTCCAACGTCCTTGCCTCGCCGCTCCAAGTATGTTTACTTTAACGCCTGAATGCTCCGACCCACTCCCCTATTTCGCTTCCACCGGCCCTACATGCATGGTCAGCGAAATAGAGTTGTAGGTCAGCTCAGCCAGGCGTTAAAGTAAACACGTTTCGGGCGTTGAGACAATGGGCTCGCAAAAACGCGTGGGAAAACGAAGACACTTAGGGTCGTGAGCAATTTAAATCTCACCTCTCGTTCATGTCCCGTTAATCCCATTGATGGATTCACGTAACCCCAAAATGGAGCACCGAAGACGTCCAAGTCGAAGTCTTCCCGTCTCGATCTAACTTCGAGTCACTCACCTCGACGCCTCGAGTATCTACTTTTAAACCCAGATTTCATTATTCCTCTACCACCAAATGTACACAGATATACCTCCTAGAAATAGGATTTTCCTTCAGCTTCGTGGATCGACCAAGTAGTTCCTGAGAAATTAATTCCAATTTCCTTGAGTTAAAATTCTAAATTGATAAAAGATAAAAAATTCGACGAGCATTGATTCCCTCCTAATTTAAAATCCCCGAAAACTTCTCTTCTCTCAAGACTCCTTTACAGAATAAACAACAAGGCGAACTCTTTCCCGCGCGTTAGAGTAAGCTACTCGGCTCAGAGTTGAAAATCCTTCCCGGGGATTACATGCGCCTTGGTCCCCAAGGATCGCATCGATCCCTTCCCGAGTAATCTGGCCGGGTATATCGGCATGTAACGCGAAGCACACTCGAGGGAATAAACGGCTCCCTGTCTCAGTGACCCCTTCGTGTATTTCGTGTACGGCGTTGCTAAACCCTGACCAAGGACCTTGACCTAGACCATCGCGGCTCATTACTTCAATCCGTCTTCACCCTCCAAGGGAAGCTCGGCTTCTGCTCGCCGCACACTAGATTGCACTCGGCAGACACTACAATCCCACTAGACTCCGCAAGCAATCTGAACCAAGGAATTAAACCGAGTCGACGGTCCAGAGACTCTAAAGTATGTCCAATTAAACATTAATTAAACCATAATTTAAGAAGCGATTGTGTAAAAACGCGAGCTGAAAATCGTGCGCCCAGCGACAAGAAAGAGGCCCTCCAGCCTCGACTTTTGTGACGTCCCTCTCGCTTTCTGCGAGCCCCGAGAAAAAGAGAAAATTCGAGCGAAGAGGAGCAGGGAGCCAAGCGTCCGGAGGAAGGAAGGAATGCGGTTCTTCGCATTCGTCTCGAACCGTATACCTCGATCCCCCTGGCCGGGACCGAGGTTACTGGGCAAACCAGTCTGCAAGTACGGCATATGTTTTCCGCGGCAGCGTACACGTGGACACGTGTGAGGATAATCCGTGTGGTAAAACTGGCGGCCGCTGGAGCCAGGCCCCAGCATCGCCCGCGACTCGCTCGGTTATCGGCTGCCGTCAAGGTCGCACCTGGTTGAACCCTTGAATTCAATCTGTGGAACGCGGCCCCCCTTGCCGGGGGGAGCCGGGCGGAATTTACTACTCCATTAGTGTCGTGGTCAGAGTTTGTAGTGGGCTTAGAGGTATTTCGTTAACGCAGCATCTTGGAAGTTCATCTGCAGCTCCCCCTCGGGAACTGGAATTGAATTTTCGTCGGTTCGAACGCCGGTGCAACACGTTAAAGTGTCTGGCGAGCTTCTATGGGCTTCTGAGATTGACTGTACTCGATTTTTTGTCGCCTCGAATGTCAGGGCTAGCGAAGAGGCGTCTACAAATAGCTCGTTGATAATGGAACTGGTTAGAGCAGTCATCTCGTAAATGAAGGATTCCTGTTCACCAAAGAGTCGCTGCGACCAGTTCTTTCTGTCTGTGTATCTAGCTATTAGCTACGGTGCTGATTTTCTTCGGGGTAGCTGGAAGAGACTCCTCTAGTGTTTATACTTGACACTAAGGAGAGATGAATTAGAACAGAATTCGATGTCAGAATAGGGCTGATCGTTCAGCCAACGATTCCCTTTGAAAGGAGCATTGGGAGACCTCTAACCTTTGCATACATCCAATCCCAGCCTCGTATTTCCGCCGGAATCCCAGAACCAGGTGAACCTCAAGCAAGCAATTCGCTCTGGCCACCCTTTTGTATCCGACGTCTGAGCGTCGTGAAAGGTCCGCCTTCTTTGATGTTACACTCAATCGGCGAGGTTTTTAAGCGAGCGGAAAGGAGAGAACCCGGGGAACGGCGAGCGCTGGCGGGGGTGGGAAGGAATCGCGGGGCGCAGACAGGTATCGGCACTTACACCGCGGCGTCCCCAACCCTCCGGTCGGCGGGTGCCACCCCTTGTTCCTCTCCGCCCGTCATTCTCCGCCTCCGCCCGCCACCTCTTGCTCCTCTTGATACTGCTCGCTTTTCCTTCCTCCCTCTATCCCAACCACCCAGCGTCCTTTTCACTCCACCGTGTCCCTCAGCCTCCCTCGCCCCCCCCCCCCCTGCGTGTTCTCCGTCCCTACGGAACGTACCCTCTCCCTTTCGCACCGGTAGGTCGGCGGTTCCTGTTCCTGCGGGTATTGATTCGCGTAGGCGGGCGGTCACCGCCCCCATGAGTCGCTGTCTGCTGGTTGTCTACCCTTGCCCCCGACGTTATGCCGTTATTTCGGCGGCCGATCTCCTCGCAGCCCCTGTCACCAGGGAAAAACCCGCGAAAACGGTAGTAGAGAGCGGTGCCACGGTCGGCAAGGATCGCCAGGCAACCAGGGTAAGAGCATCCCCCCCGGCGTCTTCTATTCGAGTTTGCTTTCACCACTGTGCCGCGATTCCTCGTTTTCTCTTCCGTTCGCTGTCCGATACTACTGCTTCTCTACGTCTCCCGGGCGAAACGGGAGAGCCCTGGGCTCGGGGAATATGTATGCAATTTTCACGCGTGCAAATGTTATATTATATTAGACGTAGCGAATAGGGCTGGGATTATTCGATTAATTTAATATTCTAATATTTTACAAGTATTCGAATGCTACGAATAAACTTCGAATATTTGAGTATTCGAATGTTATTATGCGAATACTATTCGAATATTAGAGTATTCGAATACTATTCGTATACCGATATATTCGAATACTGATGTATTGGAATAGTATGGTGTGAAGTGGGTCAAAATTAGCTTACAAGATTTCACCCTGACAAATGAACCTAAAGAACTTGATTTATAATTCACACCATACTATTCGAATACAGTAGTATTCGAATACTCAAATATTTGAATAGTATTCGAATACTTGGTTTTTCGAATTATATTCGACAAATAATTGAGCAACCAAAGTATTCGAATACCGAAAAATTCGACGAATAGTCCCAGCCCTAGTAGCGAGATAGTTTTGCAAAGCTAAAGGTTTTATTTATTGCAAGCGTTTTGGAGAAAAATTGCATGTTCCGGGCGGTGCTTGAGTGTTTGATAACGTAAAGGAGGATTGTACGTAAATTATTTAAGATACACGTTCCCAGAGACCGAAACTTCCTGTAGCTACCTACGCACGTTACATTTTCACCCTTGCTATTAGATTTTTATACCTAATGCTCGCCCTCCCCTCTGATCCCTCCGGATCCCCCCCCTCGCGGTCGCTGCCCACGATTTTTCAACCGTCGGTTTTCCCATATTCCACAAGTGCCACGCGAGCTTCCTCGTTCAAACGTTATCGCGGACGGAGCAGGTAGTACCTGAAATAGTTGCGGCGAACCTACGTGTCCTCGACGTGTCACGGTCAACAAAGTAGCCCCGCGCAGCTCGCGGGCGCTCGTTACACCCGCGCCAGCTGGAAAACCGTGATACTCGAAACCAGAAGGGGAGTTTCGTGTACTCGTGCCGTTCATACATTCGCCAGGCGCATTCTGCACGGCCGTTTATTCACGCCAACCGCGTTAGAAAGCTCGCTGAATTGTTCGTAGGTAAACCAGCCAGTAACTAAGTAGGTTTGTAAAGAGAGAGAGAGAGAGAGAGAGAGAGAGAGAGAGAGAGAGAGTAAAGAAGAAGGGATGGGAAACCAAGAACCCTCAATGGTCTTTGCTCCACCACCTCCTAATAGCAGTGCTTCGATACTAGATCACCTGTCGATCCTCAAATCTTGTTCATCTCCATCCCCACAAAATTTTCTCAGAGGATTCAATAGAGATCGTCGCTCACCACCCACTAGTAGCAATGCTTCGATATTAAATCATCTGTGAAACCCCGAAACTAGTTCGTTTTCATCCCCACGAAACTTTCTCAGAGAATTCAATAGAAGTCGTCGCTCACCACCCATTGATAGCAGTGCTTCGATATTAGATCATCTGTGAAACCCCGAAACTAGTTCGTTTCCATCCCCACAAAACTTTCTCAGAGAATTCATTAGAAGTCGTCGCTCACCATCCATTAATAGCAGTGCTTCGATATTAGATCATCTGTAAAACCCCGAAACTAGTTTATTTCCATCCCCACAAAACTTTCTTAGAGAAATCAATAGAGGTCGTCGCTCACCACCCACTAATAGCAATGCTTCGATATTAGATCATCCGTGAAACCCCGAAACTAGTTCACTTTCATCCCCAAAGAACTATCCCATATATTTCCTCAATATTCCTCAGTCCCTACACATATCTCTTCCATAATTAAACACACCAATTTCCTTACAAATGCATGTAATCCCCAACTAATTGTAAGTACAGCAACATAAACGGCGAATGTGCTGAAACACGTGTCCCATACGATCGCGTTTGAACGAGCGGCCGGGCAGATTTTCGTTCGAAGTGCTGGCAACGTTAATCGCGCGCGTTAAACGGAGCTATCTGGGCGCGTAAACGCGGTCAGCCTCGCGATACGGTAATTGGCAATATCGTCGGCGATAAAGGAATCAACGTTACAGCGGGTGGCGCGCGCGCGTTTGGTCGCCGCGGGGCGCAGCATTATGCAGTAACCCGAAACCGCGAAACGTGGAGCAGCTCGTCGCCCCTGCACACGAATTGCATTCGACCGCGAAACATGCGCGATTTTCCGTCGTGATCCTACACGCCCGCGACAACCACCGTGTCCTGGTCGAATAGGGGACGATCCTGAGACTCGTCCGCGTTTGTAAGCTTGTAACATAGGCTTTAGCGTGGAGCGAAGCTGATTGCTGCTGCGTAGCTCTGTCTTCCTTCAGCCTCAGCATCAATTGCACTTCTCAAACTAACCATACGTAGGGGAGAGTTGCCAATATTGTACTGGTCACCTAAATTGTACCTCATCAATTTCTCAGTAATTAATGAATGTAAACGACATCTGACAATTAAAATATCAAGTAAATGCGAAATAAAAAATAGAAACAAAACCTTTTGAGCTTACACCGTATTTTGTGCGTGCTATAAACATTTAAAAAAATCGGGTATGATTGATGTAACTTTATACCAGTTTATTTTAGCTGATAATAATCAAACAATGCAATTTTGTCCTGTATTTTTGTATTTTTCTAAAAGCGGGTTTAATGTAAAATATTTTACATTCATTTTAAGTAGATATTACATTCATTATAAAGTTTGAATTGATATTTATATATAAATCGATCATGTTTCCTAAATCGTACCACTACAATCGTACCAGTAGAATTTGACAACTCGTATGTTATATACGTTATGTAGATATATCATATAAATATGTTATTGCGGTCTGTGCGTGATCCATATATGTATATATATGTAACTATATAATAATCATTACTTTATGTTGAATATTTTCTTCTCTATTTGTTATTTATACTATTTTTAGTGGAGGTACGATTTAGGAGACCGGTTGACTAAATCGTACCTTTTACAGTATGTGACAAAAAGATTAATAACAAATTAATTTTTTCTGATCAAAAGATTAAGCATATAATAGTAGATACCTAAAAGATCAAGCTACAATATCCAATAGTCATTTGCGTTCAAATTAGTACCAAATATGAAATACAGCGTAAAATGTCTTAAGTGGTACGATTATAGACAACCCTCCCCTATTTTTATCAGGCATACTCTACGATGTATTCCAAGTCCTTTGATCATGCATGTTAATCGAACGGTATATTTGCTCGTAGTTGCCCACTGTTTTAGAAGTGTTTATTCCAATTCCAACTAGACTGCGTTTTCCCTCGCAGCAGAATGCTTCTTTTCCGTTGCAACGAAACGATTCTCGCCTAAATTGACTCGAATTCCGCGGCGCACGTTAAATCTCGATCCCAGAGGCTGCGCCGCGGACAGAGCTCGCGCGCTCCCCCGAGAAAAAGCGTGAAAGGTGTAGCTCGGCTTTGTTCCACAGTATTCTTTTTTCTCCCCTTTCCTTTTTCGCGGGAATCGTTTGAGGCGCATTGTTTTCGCCGAAAGCGACCGTCCGCGTCGCGAATAAAACCGCCGTGAAGATGTAGATAGCGGGGCGGGCTGCTCCTGCACCCTCTCCTCCCCCTGTTTGCCGATTCTTTCACGTACCCCTCGATTTAAGCCTGCGCGGGTATAAATCCTCTGTATCTCCGATGCGACGTCGCCCTGGAAGGGAGGAAACGCGACAAGATCGTTGGGAAATCGTTATTACGAATCGGGGAGCAGGGAAGGGATTGCTGAGGTCCGAAGCATCGGTGAGTCAGCAGCTAAGGGTACCATATTATAAATATTTTAACGAGCATAATCTACATAGGTACGTTACTTCTTTGGGGGCAGATTTGAAAGGGGTAAGGAACATAGAGAGAGAGAAGAAATTGTGCGATAAAATACCATTAATGTATCTCTTCCATCCACTATCCCTGTGTTTCATGAATTTCAAATTACAGTAAACAATTTACAATGCGTACAGTACCTACTGGAAATACTTATTGCATCACGCGAACCATCTATGTCCATAGCGAGAACCATCTAACCCGATATGTGCCGTGATTTTTCAGTTTCCAACCCGATTTTAAGAAAATATTGTCGTAAAGCAAATATCGACCAGTTTCTCTGAATCTTTATTCCAATAAAATAAATGATATCAGTATTAGTTTTAATAGCCATTTTATGTTAGGTCAAAACCGACTGTGCCGAGCTTGCTCTATAATACCTCTGTCATTATTAGTGCTAGGAAAATATTATCGCAGAAATACGTGGCTCGCTATCTGGGTCGAAGTAAGCTCCATGAGAAACGTTTTATCAATCATATCGTTATGAAAATTCTGCGTAGGTACTACAGCCGAATTTCGATAACTAGAATCTCAAGAGAAGGGAAAAAACCTTGGAATTATAGAGGTTTCGGTTTATCGAGTTTTCAAGTAAGAGAGGTTCAACAAACGAAAATTCGACTTGTAGAGGCTTTGTACGACTCTCAATTTTTCGAATTGTAAAGCTGTAAAACGACACAAATTCAAGTTTTAAAGGTCAATTGTTTATTGTATACCTATAATCAAATATACCTACAATTTATTACTACGTATATACCTACATATATGAAAACAATTATAAGACACGTTTTATATTAGAAATATTACTCTTTATTACATATTAAAAACATTTGTGATTTTGCTTTCTGCTTGTCTTTTCGTGTAATTCAATAGCATTTTCAATCGTGAATAATGCAGAGAAAACATTTTCCTCAATATTTTGAGATCTTTCTACGAAATTTCGTAATACATATGTAGAAGTAAATTTCGAGTTGTAGAGATCAAAGTTCTTTTAAATTCGAGTTGTAGAGGTGAAATACATAATTTTACATGCAAAATATAGTCCGAGTTGAGGAAGTTTTATTTCGAGTTGTAGAGATGTGTACAGCGGAGTGGAATGAAATGAAGACAATTTTCGACTTATAGATGTTTTCGAGTTATCGAGATTCGAGGTATCGAGGTTCGAGTTATCGAGGTTCGAGTTATCAAGGTTCGAGTTATCGAGGTTCCACTGTATGTACATTTGAGATGGAATTAACGTTTGCGGTACTCTGCTCTCCTCAGTTAAAATGTCCTATCAACCATTTCGAAAAATCCGATAGCACTGAAATTTCATCATTTTCTTTCTACCGTTCTAGTAAAAAGTATAAATAAATTAAACGGTTTCTAGATCTCTGCGAAGCACGTGGAGAAAAAAGAAAAATAGAAAAAAAAAAATAGAAAAATCCTAGCACATTTTAACTAGATAAGATGGACAATTAACTGTATGCAAATTCAACCACAGTTGGTCCCAAGAGCGCAGAAATTCCTATCCCTTCTCCCTTCTTCCCTATCTCTTCCTAACACCGAAAAGCACGGCTCGCGGATCAGAAACCACGGTTGTCGTTCTCTAGGCTTGTACCGGGCACATAAATAGCGCGATAAAGACTGTTTTACCGCGCGAACGATCCCGTTTTATCGGTTTTCACGGGCGTGCCACGATCGAACGACCCGAAAAAGTGTCGATCGAACAGCGTGTAGGTACACGGTGTCCCGCTGCTATCGGGCCGATGGTTTGGCGCGGAGGAGGACGCGGGGAGGGTGCGTTGCATTGATAAATGAATTTTCGCTGCGCCGGTTACGTACTCGTAACCATCTGCGCTACCGGAGCCGCGCGATCGGCCGCGCTCGCGGAACGCTTAATGAAATAAACGTATCGATGCGGGACTGATTGCTGTGGCTAATTGTCGATAAATTTCCAGCCCCTATGTTTGAACCAACGGAGGGAGAAACAGCGCGCGGCGGCGGCGGGGAACGTCGCAATTAATTTCTGGCTCGACTTTCAAAACGGTTTAAACTACGCGTTTTCGGCACTGCCTCTGTGTAATCGAATATCAGTCGAGTGGTCCTCGTTAAGGGATCGGCACTGACAAGCAGGTAGTAATTGATGGGTTCGAAGGCGGGTGGTGTTTTGATTTGCGGAAGGTGCATTTAAAAAGTGTTTGAGCGGATTCAGAATGGTCCGGGGAAAGTTTACGACGACAGTTTTATATTCCTGCGGAAGATATTGATATGTAGGGGAGAGCGGGGACAATAGTAACATTTTTTACATTTGGCCTGGCTGAGAATTTAGTTTTATAGATATAAAAAAGAAAAAAAAATACGTGGGTATTATTCTGGCTATCCCCATTCAGTGAGATATAAATTTCAAGATACAATTCTTTCTAATAAATCTATCTTACTCCTTCAAGAGTTCTCTTACCCACCGCGTATCGCGTCGATAGTCCAGAAAACTAGGAATTGCACGGAACGTGTTGCTCCGTCATATCCATCCCGAAAATCCCGCGAGCCACTCGAGCAACCAACCAGCTCGAAGCCACTCACCCCGTTGCGCACACCCCTGCGAACGGCCGTTCCGCCACGCTGCGACGTCCATCGTTCCGTGAATCATCGAGAGAAGCCCCAGGAACCAGTCGCCGCGGGCCGGACACCGGCAAGGTGGGAAACGAAGGAAAGAAAGGAGCCGGAACGGGAAGGGGTCGAGGTCAACGAACGGCTCGTCGGAGTTCCTTTCGTGCTGGCAGGGTTGGGGAGAAGGAGGAGGAAGAGAGCGAAAGACAGAGAGAGAAGGTGGCTTGGTTCCTGAGGGTTATGTTTGGGTGCTGTCGCGGCACATCCCGTTTTATCACGCCTCGGGTTTACGTTGCCCTAGGTCACGATGTCAAGAGAACGGAAGGATTTTCCCCCTGAGAGCCCGCCACCGAGGCTCGCACGGCAGAGACAGAGGGGAGAGGGAGAGAGAGAGAGAGAGAGTGAGATGCGGCGATGGAGACGGTGGAAGAGGAAAGGAGGAAAACACGAAGGAGAAGCCGAGGGAGGTGGGCTCTGAGGGATCGCTGACTCGGTTGGCGAGACGCCCGGGTCTTCGATGCTATCAACCTCGACCACAAACACCGATTCACGGCCACTTTGGGGGTTCCCCCGAGAGAGTTTCTCGGCCTGCAGCCACCTTCCCTGCTCTCCTGGAGCCACTCCACCGACGACCCACTTTTCCCAAGGCTCGCGCGACATTTCGGTACCCCTCTGGCTCGACGCTCTGCTCCGCGAGGTCCGCGAGCAGTTTTCAAGTCTATGATCCTTTCGTTCGATCCTTTCACTATTCTACTTTCCTTTATGCGGGGTTAGACGCGTAGACGTTGGAGCAATGCTGGATTAACCAATAAACAAAATAAGCACGTTCTTAGGGCGTCAGAAGAAAGGACACTGTAGAAATCTTCTGAATTTTAAAATCGAACTTTCGTTAGGAACACTTTTTAGTGCAATTATCGGAAATGCCTAAGAAATCGTACATTGCGTTGAAGTGAACACCTTATATAAGGGGGCTTCAAAATCTTTCTAAAGCTTCAGGCCTCTAACGGTTTTAATTCGGCTCTGCATTGAAGAGAAGAAATTGGGAAACACCTTGGTCATTGAGAAGGGAGGCATAAAATAACTCGTCTTTTTTTTCCTTTTCCTAAAAAAGATAAATAATAACGCAATGTTTAATTTGTACCCAGCCCGGGGAAACGAATCGAAACGTTGCACACCTTCGTGACTCTAGAGGAGTTTGAAGTACGCAGTAGCCGATGTTCCGCGAGGAAATTTCACTTCCTTGGTCACCGTCAATGGGATTACCATCGTAACTCAGTTAATTGAACCGTACCGCGTAACAAGGGTAATAACCCGCAAAACGGTTCGTAGCTGCGCGGAGCGCAACACCGGATAAACACACCCGGAAAATACACGAGGGTACCGTGATATCCTGGTGTACACGCGCGCGCGCCAAATTTTATTCGATCGACCGTCTATTTCCCCTCGCCGTTCGCTGGCTGGAAAATCCTCGAATTTCCGTGGAAATTTCCGCGCGGCCGCAACCACGAATACAATTACCCGAAATTTTTACTACCTTGCCCCGCTAATTACGGGCTCCGGACTTTGATGACGCAATGAACACTTTAATTTGATAGATAAAACGTACCAAGGGTGTTTCGCAATTGGGAAAATATTTGAGAACGATCCATTTAAATAGCTACGAACTATACAAAGCACTCACCATCGTTTAACCACCCCCAGCTAGAAAATCACCAATTTCCAAACCCCCTCTTTTGGAGCACCCTGTACGACAGGGTTACACAGTTCTGAAACCCCGCGAGGCAGACCTCTCGGGCATGCCTCGCGTATGGGTATTGATAACAGGCAGGGCAGAGGACTCGACAGTAAAATATCGGCGGAGAAAAAAGTGTCCAGCGAGTAGAGAGAAAGAATTCGCGAACTGTACAAAGGGACATCTTTTATTTAAACGCGCGTTCAGAGGGACTTTGAAAAATCGATGGCGAGAGTGAGACGGCGCGAGGAGAAGAGACGTGGCCAGGCTACGATGGAAAGTGAAATAGAACGAGAAAGCCTGTCGGTGGTGTACACGACGGGCGAACTTGATCGCGCGCGCGCGCGCTGCCTTCGTTTTGTGCGAAGTTTTATAGTCTGGTTGCGAGTTGCCAGTTCTTTCCTTCATTCCCCCCGTCGCTTCTCTTTTTTAACCCCTCTCCCGCCCTCCCTACCCCCCTTTTTCTCAATCTATTTGTGGCGTTCCCTTGCTCCGTTCCTCCCTCGCCTCCTCCCCCCTCTCCTTTTCTCCCTGTTTCCCTCCCCAATGCTTTCCTTCCAACCAACGCACTCCGTCTCTGCTCCACCGTCCCACTCGAGCCACACATGGAGACACGATACACAACGCGCCCGCGGATCGAAGCTTGTGTCTCTCGCTCTCTCCCAGCTAGTGGAGTAGCGATGGCCTCAAGACGCTCTGACTGTTCGACGAGACCTCTGGATCGCTCGAGAATGGAAAATTGGACAACTCGTTTTTCTTGGGGGACGAGGGGGATTGGATTGCTTTGGAGAAAGAGGGGGAAGATGTGGATCTCAATGAGGTCAAGTTTTACGATTGGAATGGGAGGAAATGGGAAGCAAGGAATTTTCAAATTAGGCACGAGATATGGTGGAGTTACAATTATTATACTAAAGCAATTTTCGTATAAAAAACTACTGTAAATTTAAGCTTGCCATAAGGTAGTTGACCCAGTCGTCGATCGGTACCCAGTCGTCGATCATTTGAAGTAATATTGAGATTTTATAAGGTTTTTGAACAATATTGTGTATAGGACAAAATTGCAAGTTAATATGTAAGAGTCTTTACCTACATATATCATCACAATATTGTTCAAAAACCTTATAAAATCTCAATATTTAAGTGATCGACGACTAGGCCTAAACCGATCGGCGACTGGGTCAACTACCTTATTGAAGCCCCGAAATCCCCCGAAGATTCGTCAATAGAGACCTACGTCAAGTTCTCCACAGTCACAGATTCTTATACAGTAACAAGAAGCCCTTCTCCGTAAACAGGATTCTACCAGAAGCATCTCGAGGCCATCGCTAACCAGCATACAAACGAAAATAAACGAAACAGCATCGCGCAGGTATAGTTCCTCGTGCTTGGCGATTTCATTGTGCTCGCTCGCTACTCGCGCAAAACCTCCGCGCGCGAAAAACTGTAAACCCATCCAGCGTTTACGCGTTTCCTTTAAAGCTCCGCATTTTCCGCGATTCCCCGGAGATTCTCCCGAGAATTCTCGAGATTTCGGAGTCACCGGGGGTGGCTCCACCCTGTAGCCGCGGTGCTCGAATCGTCGATCAATTCTCGGGGAATTGTTTACTCCCCGAGAGGAAGTAACGCTCGGCCATGAGAGCTCGAGGAGTCGGTACTTGTAGCCCTTTCGTTATGATTAATGGCTCTATCAGGGCCTCGGTCGGGGCTCTTTATTTAATTGGGGTCTGAACGTGCGCACTCGGGAAACGAGATAAGTTCCCCTGAAGCTCGGCTCTGGATTCGGCGGTCGCGGCTGAGAACCGCTGCGCCCTGCATAGTTAAAAGAACCATTGCTGACGAATGGCTACTCCCCCACTACGCCGCCTGCAGTGGATGTCAACTCTCTTTAGCCAAGAATTATTGGATTCTCCTGCGGTGCGTCTGTCGACCCGAAGAGAATTAACGATTGGTAGAAAAGTGTAAAAGAACGTACACGCCGAGCCTGTAAAATTTTTCTTCTATCGCTGTGTCTCACATATTTTCACAATTTACGGGGCATTTTACATTTTTAACTTTCCTATTGTACTTTACGTAAATCGAGGGTGGAAGGTAATTTTGAAGCTGCAGGAGGTTTTAGAACTAAAATGCTAGAAATTATTTATCGGAGAAGTTCAAGAAGTTCTGCTTCAAAGGCCAACATGAATTTTATTCTTTCTGCTTACAGTCGCCCGGAGTGATGCCGTTTTACGGCGACACCAGTGCCGGCTTCCGGCCAGCAGCTGGTTTTGGGAACACTGTTTGGCACCAGGGAGTCACCCCCGTGGGGGCAGTCTCGGTTGAAACGTCAGCAGCGCCATGGCCACCTCAGCAGTTCATTCAACAAATCCCAGCACCGAATCAGCTCGAGGAGCTGAGGTATCATACCCAATACACCACCGCTACGCCGTACCACCCGCAGCCAGGTAATTGAACAACGAATCGATTTCAGGCAATTGATGAACGGCCCCCGCCCTCGTTCTATATTGACACTTTAAATGGTGACTTTCAATTTTGGCAAATCTGAAATATTAACCCGTTGGGAGGCTTATTTTGTTGTTTTATGAAAAAGTGAATCAAGATAGGTGCGAATGGTCCCGAAGGACAATATGGAATTGACAGAGGGATTTACTACCTCTTCCAATTGCTCGATATCTCCCCGGAGATATTGAAAATGGTTTTAGACAATAGCTTCGACACTAGCCGAAAGTCTCCTGCCTTTGAATGGGCCGATATTGAAAAGATCTGGGGGAGCGCAGAAGCCCGCGGGTCCCCGGGCGGCTATTTGCCGCGCGGATTCCCTCGGTTCCGTGGAATCAGCACGCGAACTTTCTGATTACAGTCGCGTATCAGCAGCAGACTTTCATTACGACGGATCAGTCGGCGTTTCAGCGGGCCGGGGCGACAGGACAATACACAATCACGGGGCAACCCTCGCCGTTGCCGCCGGTAGCCCCGCAAACGGTACCATCGACAGCTCAGAGGCCACTAAACGGTCAATTCATGGATCCAGCCGCCACTGCGACCCAATCAGTCGGTTATGAAAGGCAGGATTACGTCAATGGTTACCAACAACAGGTACAATTACGCGTGAATCGTTTCTAATTAAAAGTGTGTTCGCGAGGCGCGCCAACGAACCCTCCCCCCTGGACGTCGCGTGCGAAACGGGATTTGCATACTGGTTACGGAAAACGATACACCCGGAGAAAAAGAGACACGGAGGGCTTTTAAAAAGAAAACACATTTGGACGTGAACGGGAACGATACCATAACAGCGGGCCGAGGAGAGAGAGATAGAGAGAGAGAGAGCGAGAGATAGAGAGAGAGAGAGATAGAGAGAGAGAGGCTTACCCGGCGTTGTCGAATAATTTCCAATTATAGACGGAATGACGGCATTTTCAGGACGTGACGATGGCGCCGCCGCCTTCTACCACCCCCACGAGTCGCAGTAGCTCGGTGCACATGGACAATCAGCAACAACAGCAGCAGCAGGCCGCGCAGCAGCCGCCGTCGCAGCCACAGCCGCCGCCGACGGACACCCAAGTGAAGGGATTCGCCACGATCGCAGCCAGCAACGTGTCGGGAAACGAGATGCCTGGGTATCCACTTCAACCGGGCCCACAGAGTTTACACAACTCTAACGGATATCCAGGCTACGTGGAAATGGGTCAGCAACAAGTACAGAACCAGTGGCAGCAGCCCCAGTTGGCACAGCAGCAGCAGCAACAGCAACAGCAACACCAACAGCACCAGCAGCAGCAGCAACAGATGCAGCGGCAGCACTCTGTAGGCGACGGTAGCCAACGGCACATATGGTCCGACACCAGCACCGGCGCGAAGATGAACAACGTGAACAACACTATGAGCTGGCCGGACGGGGCGCTGCAGCAGCAGCAACAGCAGCACCAACAGCAGAAGCCCCCTCAGTCTCAGCAGCAAACAGCTATGCAGAGCAATAGTATGAAGTCGCAGGAGCAACAGCAGCAGAGCATGCAGATGCAGGGGCAGCAGGAACTACCCAGGCCGGCCAGTCACATGAGCTGGGAGAATGGCGGCGTGAAGGAGCCGCGCACGCCACAGTCGTGGACCGACAATACCGATAATCAGCAGCAACAAACTCAGGGAAACTGGTCGCGGCAGAGCCCGAAGCTGAGGGACACGCAGAACCCAAGATTGACGCCGTCTAGTCAGCAACAGCCTCAGCACCAAGGCTGGCTGCAGCACTCGCCCAAGCTGTCCGACCACCAACAGAATCCGTCGCACCAGAACGCCAGAATGACGCCCTCCGGTCAGCACAGCTGGCAGCAAAGCAGCCCGGAGATGCAGCAGAACACGAGTCAGCAGAATCCAAGATTAACGCCGTCTGGCCAGCAGATCCAGCAACAGCAACAGCAGCAGCAGACGCAACAACAGTCGCAGCAACAATGGGCGCAACAGACGAAGATCGAGAAGAGTCCGAGGCTGACGCCGTCTAATCAGATGTCCTGGCCGGACACGCCAACTAGTCAACCAAACTGGTCGCCGAATAGTATAAAGAGCGACAGTAGTCAGCAGCCTCAGCAACAGTGGCCAGACTCGCAGCCTAGTCCGAGGAGAACGCCTGGCCATCAGCCTGCCTCGTGGCAGCAACAGCCGCCCGCGCAGGACACCAAGATGGACAACCAGATGTCGTGGTCGCCCAGCTCGGTGGCCGAGAACCAGCCTACCTGGGGCCAGCAGGCTAGTAAGCAGGACATGCAGAACTCAGGGGAAAGAGTGCTTTGGCAGCAGCAGACGACGGACACCACGAAGCCGAATGGCTATTCCGATAACCAAGATGCTCAGGAGAGTAACGTATTTGCTCAATCTAATCGTGTGAATCTGAACAGCCGACTGAAATCGATGATTCTGAACAAGCAACAACAACAGCAACAGCAGCAGCAACTGCAGCATCAGCAGCTACAACAACAACAGCAGCAACAGCAGCAGCAACAACAACAACAGCAACAACAACAGTCCCAGCATCAAATGAGCCATCAAGAGCAGCAGCACCACAGTATGCACCATCAGATGCAATCCCAGCACGTGAATAGTAACAGTGGGGCGAACGGGGAGTACCATACTGAGGAACGCGTACGAGAGTCGCACGAGAACACGGAGAAACTGCAAGAGAAGCAAGCGGACCAGTACCTCAGCCAGTCGAACATCATCACGATGGCGCAATCCAACGAATCTTTGACCGGTAATTTTTTATTGCATAGCCACCACCCTCGGGTCGATAGTTTGCCCGACGGTGGTGGCTTATGGGAATGGTCAGGAGGAGGTAACGCGTTGAACAACAACACCGTGCTGTCAGAGAATGGCATCACGGCCATCGAGAGTTTCATCAAGTTCGGCTCTGAAGAGAAGCCCGCCGTGCTCGAGAAATCCTGTGAGAAACAGCAGCAGCAACAGGCGACGCGACAGCACGAGCAGCAAGAATTATGGAAAGAAGGAGGCAAGGCCCACGACAATCAGGCCATCGACGACAAGTCCTTTCAGAGGGAGCTGTGCATGGATCAGACCGAGGAGGGAACCATGGCGAAGTGTCAGAAGACCGCGGACAACGAGAAGAAAGAGACAGAGATCGGCGTTGGTTTCCCAAAGACGCCGCAGATGCCTTTGATGAACGAGGACGAGCGACCGTACGAGGAGAGCAGCGTCAAAACACCGGCCGCGGATGGCAACACCTCGAACTGCGACATCTCGCCGACCATCAAGCAGGAGAACGTCGTGGATTACGGCTGTTCCAGCAACGAGTGCGCACCGTCGCCCGCGACCTCGTCCAAGGGAGAGACCTGCCTGTCAAAGGAGATCAAAATCGAGCCAGACCAACGGTCCGAGGACGCCAGCGATTACAAGTTCCGCGGTGATGGCGGACCCGCGAAAGTATCGCCGGGAACAGGCTCGTGGTGTTGTCGCAGAGGCGGCACCGAGCAGCCGACCCCCGAGCACCTGCGGGACGGCTGCTGCCAAGGCCTTCAGACCAGGGACGAGATACTGGCCGACGCGGCCGAGAAAACAGACGTAAAGAGCGAGGGCCCGCAGAGCCCTAGAGCTGGCAGCAGCGTACCATCCACGACTAAATTGCAAGATCACTTGGAAAAGCTGAAGAACAATGTGAGGACCGAAGTGCCGGACTGCAACTGCTTCCCCGCCGACAAATGTGAGTTGCTATTGCATATTCAGCACGACACTAACATTGAGAGAACACACTAACCACGAACCATCCGTATATCACACGAGTAAAAAAAAGAATAGCGAAACAAAAAAAAACGTAATAAGACAGACGAATATTCTCTTAAAGAACAACCAACTACTACCACTACCGCCACTACTCTACTACTAATAATTAAACCGGCCGATGTACACCGATCATATAATGTATGCGCCTCGATACAGTGACCCAAAGGAGAATGCACGTAACCTAACTTACACCCCCTTTCTCAGGGGGCATACCTACATACGTGGCATAAATGTTTCCGCTTCTGTTGCTTCCTTTCGTTGAAACGCCCGGTTTCGTAAGTAAAATGAGGTTCAACCACAAGGTCCGCCGGAGCCCGGCTCGTACTACACTCACCTCGGGGCGGCTGCAAGCCTGCCAGACCTACGGAACGATCTTGAACGAAGAACCGGCCTTAAGGGAAACGCCATTAGATTCGAAAAGGTCATCTACACCGGAAAGGAGGGGAAAACCACTCAGGGATGCCCGATGTCCAAGTGGGTAAGCTGATCGTTCTGTACTACACTTTTAGAGCTGATCCTTTGACCGTTCAACGCCGCGTGGAGCAATATGCGTATATATAGATGAACAATGCGCACTGGAGTGTCCAAGTAGCCTTCAATATACAGAGTTCATTCGGCTGTGTTTGCGTTGAACGGTTAAACGATTAATGCTCCTGCAAGTATATCCTTCAATGTCTCCCGAAAGAAATGCAGTCGAACGCTCGTCCTCTATGATCCGTCTGTTCTACCTTGCGCGATGGGATTGTAATGTCAGTGATTCGTTAGATCATTCGCCGCTCTGGCCTGGAAGAGAAGATCCTGACCATAGTGAAACACCGTCAAGGGCACAAGTGCCCGACAGCCTGGATCGTCGTTGCCATGGTCGCGTGGGAGGGTGTACCGACCCACGAGGCCGATCGGATCTACTCCCTCCTCAGCCACAAGCTCAATCGGTTCGGTCTACCCACTACTAGGAGATGCGGGACGAACGAGCCGAGAACTTGTGCCTGCCAGGGCCTCGATCCCGACACTTGCGGCGCGAGCTTCTCCTTTGGATGCTCCTGGTCCATGTATTACAACGGCTGCAAGTACGCCAGAAGCAAAACCGTCCGCAAATTTCGACTGTCTGTACGATCAGAGGTGAGTGGTGATCTCTTTTTTCTCTTTTATTCGGGCAATAACAATTGCGCAGGCTTGAATAGGCGATGGAGAGTTATGAAGATAACGATGAAGTAGTTTCGAGGTTTGGCAGGTGAACTGCTATCGAGGCACTACCTGTTTCTTCTCCCCCTTCTCTCAACTCCTTATTCAAGCCTCTCTATTGCATTGTACCTATCTGATACCACTGCTCGTTGCTATGATGATAAAATGTTATATTCTCGGCTTCCAGGAGCAAGAAGTCGAAGAAAGAATGCACGTCCTAGCAACGCTTCTATCACCCCTTTACCTCAGCCTCGCGCCAGAGGCTTTCAACAATCAGACACAGTTCGAACGAGAAGCGAGTGAATGCCGTTTAGGATTCAAACCCGGCCGACCATTCTCCGGGGTCACGGCCTGCATCGACTTTTGCGCCCACTCTCATCGAGACCTTCATAACATGAACAACGGATGCACTGTGGTTAGTACACGTGTAAACTTTAGCGAACTCGAGCCTCAGGGCCACGGAATTCGACTTTGATGGTGCCCTTACACTCGCTACATGTGATGCTTGTTCATCTTTCAGGTGGTAACTGTGACAAAACATCGGTCTATATCAAAACCAGAAGACGAACAGTTGCATGTGCTTCCGCTTTACATAATGGACGCTACGGACGAGTATGGATCGAAGGAGGGACAGGACGAGAAAGTTCGCGCTGGGGCTGTTGAAGCGTTAACAAAGTAAGAGCTTCTCCTATTACAATGCTTTGATAATTATTTAAGATAACTGCTTGAGACTCAAGGGATCTGTCGTGTTCTTTTGGAAGAGTGATCTAAGTAGTTTCTAAGAGTGTCTTCAGGCTCCTGGTGCAGAACTCTTTGAGAGGGACACCAGGAATCTCGAGCAATAGTAATTGGAATCAAGCAACTGACCTTGTTATGCTTTAATCTAATCCCTTTGTAAATCGTTTCTAATTATATTCACTCTGATGTAGGTACCCTTGCGAGGTGAGAGTCCGATCGGTTCCGCTTCAACCCTGCAGGCGGCATGGCAAGAAGAGGAAGGAGGACGAGCCGGACACGGTGAGCAACAAGAAGGACGGTTCGAAGAACAGCAGCGAGAAAACGGTAGAGCAGGGTCGCATGGCAGGACACCAAGAGCCAGCGAGGCCGCAGATGAGGGACCCACAGCTGTCCCTGGAAATGGCGTCCATGTTTGAAGGGATGGACGCACAGCTGCAGAGCTCTCAGGTATCCTCCACCGTTCTAGACAGTCCGGTGTCCATGTATCAAGGTTGGGGTTATCAGAACGAGCAGCAATGGGGTAGAAACGGTTGGCTCGACCAACGAAAGAACAACTGGTTGAACCCATGGGGCGAGTATTCCTTCGGTGGCTTGGAGAGAGACGTGAAAGTCGACCCCGACAGTACCAGCCTGGACGACATAAGGCCTAGAAGCGCCGTTTCTCAGGAAGAGCACCGTCCAGGCTCTCGAAATTTGCCAAACTCCACGATGGATTCGCCGAGAAACTGCTATCCTCATTCTCCACGAGCTCATCCCATCTCGCCCAGGAGCTCTCATGCAGGGACACCCGTGGACGCATCCTACTCTATGTCCCCCAGGGGCTGCGCCCCTGCGCCGCAAGATCAGAAGATGGCCTCGCCGAGAAGCTCCGGTTATCAAGAGACAGGTTACCCTCATCCTCCCACTGCTAGAAACTATCCGAACGTGTACGATAACAGACAGAGTAGCGTGTCCCCGAAGACGGCCTGCTCAAATTTCCCAACCCATTTGGATCAAAGGAGCCCGTACGCCCGGACGAATCAGCCGCACGGCGTTAATAATCTACGCCAAGTGGGGCCCAATTGCGATCAGTCGAAATTGTTCACAAAACCAGCGCAGGATTCTAGTCAACAGAAGTACCCCATGACGCAGAACTACTTGGAGGCTCAGAAATCGCAGACAGAGTTCGCGAACCGGCTACAGGGCCACTACCCACCTCAGCCCGGTCAGCCGTCGAGGAACATACCGTATCAGGGGGGTCAGCACAACGACTCGAACGCGGACAACATGTTCTCGGGGCTCTCGGTGTCTTCCTGCATGGACAACGCTAGTCATAAACCGTTCGGTGCTACGAACCCGGAGCACATGCTTCACAGCTCCTCGCATCTGCCCCCGAGCAACCCTCAGAACGACCCCCAGAATTTGGGATCGGTGGATCAGAGAAAGTATCGGGCGCAGAAGCCGGAGCAGAGAGCTCCCGGACTAAATCAGATGTCCCCAGCGCCGTCTGATCAAGTGGGAGGTTGGAACATGCTTGGTTCCTGGTACCCCGAGCAAACCAGACAGTTCGAGCAGCAGCAAGCCTTCAGCGATCAACTGAACGCGGAGAGGAATCACCAGCAGGCCGCGGATCACCACAGGGCCTTGAACTGGAACGACAGAATGCCACATGCGGAACAATCGAAGCCACCTTGCTGGGAAACACCCACAGACCCCTCGCCTTTCCGAGTGCCAAAGGGCAGGCCGCCATCTAGGACAGCGTCCAGCCAGAATCCCACCGCGGACAATACATATCAAACTTCTTCCAACAGAACGTTCCTCAAGCCCCAGGATCCAACACGGAGCGGCGTTTACGCGGACAGCCCGAGCAATCAGATTCAGGGTGGCGTGGCAGTGAACCAGGGCAACCAACGTCGGCCGGAGTGGCCCGAGGAGAAGTCAAAGGAGGCGTTCCACGAAACCAGGCAAAACGCTGCCAATCCGAACTCCAACTGCTTCCCGTGGCCGGAGGAGATGAAGCAGGTGCAAGACTTTCACGCTATGCCCAGTTTGGGACATCCTCACGCTTCCTTCCCTCAATACGGATACCCAACTTATCCGGTGTTCGACAAACCCTATTCCAACACCTGGGAGGGCTACAACTACCACCAGCCGTATCACCCGCAGACCTCAGAGTACTCGCCGCAATTCTACCAGCAGCCGAAGCGAGAAGCCTGCTTCCCCTCGCCGCAGTACCCTTATCAAGGAGTGCCCCCATATCAGGGCTTGAACCCCGGCTGGGCTAGATGGGACACTCCCCGATGGGACATTTACGGGCCGCCACCTTACTTCCCAGTGTTACCGGAACCACCGCCGAAGGCGGAGCCCCTCGGCGAGGTGGCGGATTACTCCGACAACGAGGAGTGCTTCAAGGACTCGCAGATGGGTGGGGTGGCGATCGCGCTGGGTCATGGCAGCGTGCTCTTCGAGTGCGCCAAGCACGAGATGCACGCTACCACGGCCTTGAAGAAGCCCAATCGCCTGAACCCGACCAGGATCAGCCTGGTCTTCTACCAGCATCGCAATCTCAACAGGCCCAGGCACGGCTGGGACGAGTGGGAAGAGAAGATGCGACTGAGGAAGCTGGGCGTCTCGGCCGCGAGCACCACGACTACCACGTCGTCCACCACCACGCAACCGTTATCCACGCCGTCGACGCCGACCAGCCCCGCCAGCGCCACCGCCACCGGGAAATCCACACCCCTTCCCCGCGTGCCCAACGTCCCCAGCTCGCAGTACATGATGAGATCGCCCACGTACACCACCATGACCTGGACCACGCTGTTCCCCATGCACCCGTGCATGATAACCGGCCCGTACCAGGAGGGAGGAGCCATTGGATGAGTGACCGTCGGGGGGCACTGTTCCAGCCATCGATGACCAAGAACCGTGCCCGGGGTTCGATCAATCCCGTCGCTGAACAGGCAGGATCGACGCGCATCGTGAACCAGCGACACCAGCGACACCGCGTTCAATCGATGAACGTTCGAACGTTCGAGGAAGCGCGCGCCCAAGAGTGCTCGACCTAGGCACGACGGGGCGAACGAGAGGGGAACTCCATGAGGGGATCAACGGAGGAGAAACACCGAGGAGCCGTGGCCGCGGATAGGCTCTCCACGAAACCATTTCGTCGCCGTTCCGGACGCGTGCAGCCGTTCGCTGGACGAGAACAAAAGCAAAAGGAACACACACACGTTTGCACTGCCATTTTTCTATTTCACGTTTTATCGGGGACTATAATCGTTGAACTCGTTTGGAACGAGGACAGAGGGACGAGCGAGACGAGCACGGATCAAGCACGGATGATAGACGTCGCCGGACACACAATTTTTAATCGGGGCTTCCCTTTTTATATCGATCTTTTACACGAATCACGGTACGATGTCGAGTGCGTACGGACCGGGGATGACAGGAGCTGACGCGGACGAGGAGAGGGCGAAACGGTCTCCGAGGTTTGGAATCCGATGGTTTCGGTGCACGAGAGACGAGGGGAAATCGAGAACCGAGGCCGAACGAGAGACAGCCGCGTTCCGCGTGGAACCACTGATCGCAATCGAGGCTAACCCATGGTGACCGGAAACACAGGAGCGCGACAGCGATTGGCCACCGTCTTTTCCCGCGCGGACGGACTTTCGGCAGAGTGGAGCGGAGCGAAAGGAGACATGGGGGATAGGACAGGAAAGGGGCGACGGAAAAAGTAAACAGACGAAAGGAAAGGGAGTATGAATGGAGCGTATCCGATTGTACATTTTTTAAATGGTTTCGTGTTTGGTAGAGTCGTAATCGTATTTAGCTAGTCCACGCCTAGACGACGGAACTTCTCGCGATGTTTAAGCGCGGGGAGGCAAACGTGTTGACGATACGTACACGATTTTTGTACAAAGCAAATCTACCTTGTATAGTCACGCGGGCGGGCCGACCGCCCGCCTGCCATTCTCTTCGCACGTTTCTGTATTGTTTTCGGGGATTTTTTTTACATCATCGACGCACCAGGCCCGGAATTGTCCGTTCAATTAATCGACACAGAGAGGTCCGTATCTCCCCCCCACCACCCACAAAGAATGCTAGGTTTTCGAATCAATCCATTGTAAGAGTCATTTGCACAATCTAGACCAGACTCAGCGGCCAATGTTGCCGCAAATCGCCACACACATACACACACATATACACATATACATACGTACACGTACCCATGAAAATGATCTCAAGTTTTTAAGGTAATTAATTAACACGGTAAATATCAACGTTTAATTTTTTTGTTTCTCTCTCTCTCTCACTCATCCAATCTCTCTCTTTTTGTTTTTCTTTCGTTCGCCTATTGTACATTGCGCTTGTTAATCCATCGTCATATTTATTTGTAATTTTCGCACGTGTTTGCACCCCCTCCCCCGTAGATCTATTTACTCTGTACCCACGTACCGATTAAGAATGATATATTATATATTAAATATATATATAAATATATATATATATTTCCGACGAACGGATTTAGACACGACGCGATTTATTAAATTCTACTAACAATCCTCGTCCTTCGGGTCGGCTGAGTACAAAGCATCTTTCTAACTAATAAATATCGCCTGAGAGACGAAAACGAGCGAGCGAGCGAGCAAGCTAAAGCAGGGACGCGTGCAGAGCGCATCTCGGTAGCCGTCTTCTTCGTCAGCTACGTTCTTCCGGCTGTTTTTCCCAAGCCTTCTAGAGTCTAGCTCGATCCCCCACCCCCGGCGGATCCACGCGGCCCCGCGAGCGTCCACGGATCCGGGGATCCCATATTTATCCTTCGAGCCTTCCGAGAGGCGTCCGCCGACCCCTCTGACAGGGTGCGGGGGCGCCGCGAAACAGATCACGAAAGGGACGGCCAGCCGCGCCTGGACGGTTCCGACGAAGTGCCAGTCCGAGGAAGTCACAGAGCCAAAACGATCCACGCGTCAACGCGTCGTTCGAACCTTGTATCCCCGTGGTCTTTCTGTACATAACATTGCCGCGGCAGCGCGCAGCCACGTACCCCTCACGCACCACCCATCCACCCACCACCCTCAATCAAACAATCTTAGATCTACGTATACGTGTATACATATATACTTTTCTTCTATTGCGTTCTGTCATTAGTAATCGCGTTCCGATCTTTTCTTCATTGTAATCATTTGTCGTAGCGATTCGATAGGGATTTAAGGATGAATAATAGCCGCGCCGGCGGTAGACCGCCGCGAGAACGGTAGTTGGAGGGGGAAAGAGGAAGCTGATCGAGAGGACACGCAAGGGGACGAGATCTTCTGGGGCACGGCGGAACGCCGTGGCCTTTCTCCGCCCGATCGTCGCGATCATGATTTATTTATTCGTTCGCGGGATTAATCGTTCTAGCATTCGACCTCGCGCCGACGCGGATCGGACGCAACCCCCCTCGCGCCCGTCAACTTTCAGGCTGACGGCCCCGAGAGGCGCGCGCGCCGAATCGGCAGGCGCGAGACGGTAGAAGGGAATTAAACGACGCGTCCAGACCCTCGCCCAATCGGAGTATTAATAAGAATCATTAATATATTATCATTCATTATTATCATAACGTAGTAGTAATAATAATTATTAGCGGCAAACAGTAATAATTAGTAATATAATCTAATTTAATCGATTATTTATTAAGTTCTGATGAGACGCGTTGTTCTATTTGCTATTCTACTCCCCTCTTATTTCGTTCATCTTTCTTTTCCCTTCTCGTTCTCCCCTCGGGCGACGGCCTGCCCGGAGCCCAGTGGAAAGTCCACCGACGAGCCTTCTCTGCCGAAGTTTCCACCGATTGATTGGCTAGGAATCTTTTCTATTTTAACCGCTTCGGTATTTTAACCCCCTCGAGTTTCATTTCTCAGATACGCTAGTCCCTTCCACGTTTTTCTCTCTTGTTTGCTTTCGATACTCTTCCTTTTACCGTGCGACGAGCCTCGCTCGCCAGAGCGTCCAGCGTCCTTGGGTCGTAGGAGGGGACAAAAACACATGAAAATGAAAAATCGACCGGCGATCTGGTTTCGACGAGCAACGGTCTTCAATTAGTTTCCTCGAGGACGAGAATCGATCTCAGTCAGTCAATTAAGAATCCCCCCCAGGCAAAAAAGTAATAATAAAAATCGTGCCGAAACCGCAGAAGCAACTATCGATTTTTCCGATCGAAGGATCGCTGTAAGATAAGTTCGACATCCGTTTCTTTCTTCTCGGAGGCAAACGTTTTAAGAGCGACTCCTCTCGTCTTTTAGTTACGATCCGATAAAAACGATTTCGTCTCCCGAGCGATCGGACATCGCCTTGAAACCTTTCGTAGATATTTTAGAATTGTGAGATGGAAAGTGACACGAGCGAGGGGAAAAGGGCGGAGGTGGATGATTTTAAAAGATTACGAACTCAGCGACCTTGAAGTGCCCTTCGACTTTTTTCAGAGCAATTTTTAGAGCAATCCTCCCTGAGAACTTCCGTCTTCAATATCTCTGCCGCTTTATCGATGTAGATCACCCGGTACAGACTCGACCCCCTTTTCTTCTCGCACGTTCAAATTTCACTCGCGACTTTGGTGGATTGATTTTTAATACAAGACTTAATTTCAAGCTTCGTTCGTTTTTTAAACTCCGCCGCGTATCTTCCCTCGGTCTCTGATCCGCTGACGACAGTCCGCGTGCAGGTCAAGGCTTTTCTCTCGTCTACTTCCGAATTACACTTATCTCCGCGTGCGTGGTTAGAACACGAGGAGGATTCACCGCGCGGCTCGCGAACCTCGCGGGATTCCCGGGGTCCGCGAGCAACGGGGCGAATCGAATCGAACGCTTCCAGGCGGTAGTGGTGAAGCGGAGGAAATAGAAACGAAGTGGAAGGAAAGAAAATTTAGAATGAAAGCTCGTTGCTATTTCCTTTCCCCATATTCTCTTTTCTATTTCCTACGTGCCCTTGGACGAGACGCGTAAACTTGGGATTCTAACTCGCGACGATGCCAAAATAGTATTAAAGGTAATAATTAGAGCGTAACGATGGGGGATTTTACTCGCGCGGAACGACAGTCGGGGCCGCGAGCGAGGGCGACGGATCATTTTTTAAAAAAAAAAACGCGAAAGATGAGGGAAAACAGAGGGAACCTGCTGGTAATTCACGTGGACAGGAGCGAGTGGGGAACTAGGGTTGCGATTGTTAAGCGAGCGCAACGGGGAGGGGGGTGAGAGAAATGGAAAAGGAAGGAAGGGGTTGAAAACTGTATTTTTTCTTCCAATGCCAAAAAGATGCCATTTTGTTTTGTACGAAAAAACCTTGCGAGAAAACTTAGAAAAAAAAGGGAGAAACGAAAGGAAGAGGGAACTAGGAGGGTGTGACGGCGAGGCAGGGAAACGCGAGGAGGAGCAAAAGATTTTTAAATAGTTCGTAGCGAGCGTAAATCGTACGATTACAATCGGGGGGGTAAACGGAGCAAGCGATATGAAGAGTATATAAAACGGCGCAGCAAATATACGCGCGGTGTATCTGTCACGTGGAAACAAATAAAACAATTGTCCGCCTTATGAAACGATTACGCGCGACGAGGGCGCGAGGTTACAATAGGGGAGATTGATTGGTGGGAATCGACAAAGGAGGTAATGATAATGAAATAATAATTATAGTTAACGGTAATTATTTTGTAGTGTTGCGGCGACGGCGCGCGGGGTTCTTGAGAATGGAGAAGGGATGGCGAACAAAATAAAGTGAAACAAGGGTAGCTGTAACCGATCATTACCGGCGGGGTGCGAAAATCGTGAGACGCGCGCGTATTTATACGCCTATTGCCTACATATACATATAAATTGAAAGATTGAGAAATTTATATATATACGTATGTATATATTACATGTACCGAACGCGTGTATGCAATGTACGAGCCCGTATATACATATAAAGGGTGTCCGTTAACGAGGTGGTCGTGTGGACTCGACGAATAGGTTCGCAAAGAAAAGGCTCGCTCACAATTTTTGCACTTTGGTACCAAAATATATCCCTCGCCCACCCCCCAAACCCAACCAACCCACCCCCTCCCCCCACCTCCCGTAAAGAAAAAGGAAAGAATAGGGCATACGAATATAGCGCTGCGTATACACCGATTACATATATATGTGTACATATATTTTTGGATAAATGAACCACGAAGAAATTTTAAATCGAAATTCGGGCCGCGACACGGCCCAGAGGTTGTCTCGATGGATCCGTTAATTGGTGTCGTTGATCGTTGACGATAATGAAAGGACGAGGGATGAGAATAATAATGAAATGGACGGAGATGAATTTTTGTTGCGGGTTCGAAGTGAAATCGAATCCCAATGCAGGTTGATTATATCTGTTTAAAATCACTGCGAGCTTCTCGATCGAGAGACGCGTCCCCATCCCCCTCTCTCCCTCGATCGCGGGTTATTTCGATGAAAATTAATATGATAAATGGGACGAGAGGGCTAGGCGAGATCCACCGAGAGAGCTCTCCGCGCAGTGTCGAGCCCAAATGTATTTATGAATATTTATTTACGCGAGATTAAACGATGAAATGAAAAAAAAATGGAAATGACGAATGGAAGAAAAATCTAATATATTTGACGATTTAAAATAGATGATCGTAAGCTAAGATGTAAGTTTTATAATGAATATATTATAAATATATATATATATGTAAAGCGTTTTGCCGCCTTTCGCCGTTCGATAGCGCGCCAAAAAGAGCGACGGGGAAGGCCCCGAACCAGCGAAAGGGATAGCGAGGCAACGGCGGACAGGTGAAAGAAAAAGGAGCGAAAGGACTCGGTTTTCGATTCGAGAATGATTTTTACAATTCTTTTTCGCCGCGAACGTTTGCGACGCGCGTGAACATATTCGTTTTCCTTTCTCTTGTTTGCCTTCGTTTCATCTATTTCTCTCTCTCGAGTTTTAGCGACGCGCGGCCAGGCGACAAAGGAGCGGGGAGAATGACGGGATCGATGGAAGCCAAGCGTCATCGATCGACGCGCGCTTCGAACGGCCGGCGGTTGATGCGCGGGAAACTCGAAGCGCGCGTGGACGGCCGATGGGCAGCGCGGGTGTGCTTGAGCGATGAATCACAGTATGCTTAGAGTTTAGTAGCGATTCGATAGGGGATAAGTAATAGGATATAAACAAAAAAACACTGATCATTGCTATCGATGACTATTATCGACGTAAGAGTACATTTAGATGAAAAAGGAAAATATGTTAATTTAAGTAAGATGTAATTGTCCTTTGTGAATATACATAAGAGAGAAATGAGAAATACAAGAAACTTTTATGAGTAAAGGGGACTTAATCTTTTTTCGCAAAACCGTTGAACCGATTGTGGACGAGACGAGATGGGGGCAAGGGGAAAACAAATGGAGCGGGACGAAATAGTTCTCGATGTTCGTCGCCCGTGGTAAACGAACCATCCGCGTGTATACATATTTTTGGACGACTATTGATCATTCATGTACATGGTTTATGAGATATTATGAAGCGTTGAGAAGAAATTCCCTCCTAAATACAGATATGTACTTTCGTTTGTACGCATATATGCTTATAATTTTAATTAATAAACAATCATTTCGAACGATGTACGACGACACCGTAGCTGATCACGCGGCAAAACGCGTCCGTCGACCGTTGTCGGATCACAGTTCACGATCGATATTCCTCGGTGATAAATGTCCGCAGGTGGTTGAGAATTCAGATCGATATTATCGATTAAGTTGCTTGGATGTATCAACAGTCCACAGGCATATATATATATAGATAATACATACATCCTGTATCCACTTGGACGCACGCGTGTCGATTATAATATATTTTTCTTATTTAACGTAATAGAATCGCTTTTTATATTGCGTAGCAAGAGGGTATGCAGAGTTTCGAACCATTCGCGATGCAAATTCTGACAAATTCAAGCGATAATCTTGCATATCATGGTACAATAAAGATGTTACGTATTTAACAAGCTGTTGAGTGTATAGTACTCGCCGAACGATCCTATCTAATATACAGACTTTTAATTCCGACACATTCTTCGTCAGCCAAGTATCAAAGAACGTGAACACAGTAGATTCGATGGAAGTTTCTTTATTGTAATAAATTTGTTATATTCATAGTATCACTAGTTCCTTCGCTGCACAGCTTTCTTTACATGGAATCCCATTCGATTACTGCGTATTTGAAATTAATAACGCTAATGAAACTGTTGAGAAGATCACAATAATCGGAGAGAATATACATATTGAATTAGAGATTTATATATACATTCCCTACTTAATTTCATTTATTCCTTCTCTCCAACTGGTAGCAGCTGCGAGTCTGAACTCTCGGATTGCATTGCACTCGAGTCTTGCAGCTTGGTCTTCAACCCCAAAATAATATGCCTAATGCCGGGTATCCACGAGCTGCATAAGGCGGCGTGTTGCATCATGAGCGCGAGGTGTATTTGGTCCGCTTTGTCCACGTTTCCTTCTTGTAAAGCTAGAAAATTCTTTTCTATTACCTTCTCCCATTAGCGATGTATTATATACTCTATTTACAAGAACATCGTGTAAGACAAACCTGTAGACAAGTCTAAAATGCTTCTATGTATCAGATCGTTTAATTTGTCTTCCAGCCACGCAGCTTTCATTGCCTCTAATCTTCTCCTCACCTCCTCCGCTTTATCATCCTCCATGTGCTCCTTGATCACAGCCTCGAAGTTAAATAAGGCAGAGTTTAATGCCTCCTTCTTATCGATTTCTACCTCGCTTGGATCTACCTCAGTATTCCTTCTCGAAGGAGATATCAATGGAGGATGCGACGCCGTTGTTGAGGTAACAGGGGATTGTAACGGTGGTGGGATATTCATTGGCTTAGTTTGCGACGGAGACTCTTTATTCGCAACTTGTGTAGATGCCATAGGAAACGCCACCCTTTTATTTAATACTCGTTTGGTAGGAGTGGCTATGGAACTCTGGGTACCACTGTACGCCCATTTCGGAGGATCATTCCAGCCTGGATCGTGACCGGGTAATAAAACCTTCTGGGTAGAAAGGTTCTTATCTGCGAAAGCAAATTTCATGACAGTCAATTTTGAATCGTGACGAGGCATTGTAAAATTATTCAAGAACACTGGATTCAGATTGTTGTGGTGACATTCGGTGTCAGTCATATTGCTGCGTTATCAAGCTTTCTTGAAATTAAATATGAAAATATTCATATTACTTGTATCGTCCTCTTCCATCTTCAATTACAGTTCGCTACAATTCTACGGAAACGATAAGTGGAGGCTTTAAATCAATCTATCACTGTATTTATTTACATGGTGTAATTTTGTATACAGCAGACAGTAGCATCGCAGTAGTATACGTCCGCAGTCAGACTTTCTGTAAACATACATATGGGGTCCAGGCCTGACAACCTTTATAACAGAAAATCTAAAGAATGATAACTTGTTACCGATATTGTTACCATTATTGAAATATGTACAATTATTCAGTGCATTAAAATATCCATGCACAATTTCTCTTGCTCGCAAATAATTTTATTTAAAAAAGGATCTTAACACTTTTTAGCAATTTGGGTCGCACAAACTGAAGTACCGACTGATTCCCACAAATTAAAGCAACGGTAGTTCCATAAGCGAGGTATAGAATACACTGAACGTCCAATGAATTCTTCTGTCTGGATTTGCGGGGTCCTAGGACTCAGGGATGGGCAAAAATTTATTTGAAATAGAAATTTCGTACACAAATTTTTATTACAAATAATTTATTGCCCATCTCTGCTAGGATCCCTTACGCTTTTAGCGTCACATGCAACGTTACCGGGAAAGTCTCGAAACAGATTGTAACGCTCCGCGTGATCGGAATTAGAATTCAACACGGGTGAAATTAGATAGTTGGAAACCCGTAAGTTACGCATGTTTCTACTTATGAACGTTCTCCGCACAATAGGAGAGAAAGAAGGAGGGCAACAAACCGAAAACACATTCGCCCTTTCACCTTGCTGTTCCGTTCGTGTTTATTTAACAGAGAAGATATTTATTTCATTCGTTCGCAAAAATGTTGTTTGTGAAAGGAATAAAATAGTGAAAGGACATGAATGATGTAACTTGGAATACTTCAGCGAGGAATTGAGGTACACCCCCTACGCCCGAAACTTTTCCCTTTTAACAAGAAGACCGGGGGACGAAAATGATCCTAGCATACCGATTCCATGCCCAGTCACTTGCTTCCGGAAACGGAAGCAGCGGTGACGTCTTCATCAGAGATGAGCGACCGAGCAAACAAAGCTATTTAATAATTCAGTGATTACTTGGCAATTCTACATGGGGACTTAAATACTTCATAGTATAATAACTTAACCTAGGATTCCTTTGATGTCTTCTTTCACTATCACTTTTCATTATTTTTTTTTAAATATATTGTTTTATTATCTCCCTTCCCTGCAAAAGGTTGAACCTGAAAAGCTGAAACAATCAATTGCATTATGTTAAATGACTTATTAATTTTAAAAAAAAACCAAGTCATTTTGATCTCTCCGGTAGAAGTTGGTGTACATAAATCGGTTGGTGTTAATAATGGTGGCATGGGCTTGGGAGGGAACAAAAAAGACTTATCTACTCGGTTAGTGCCGTTCGAGACAATCTGGACTCTGGAACCATAATAAAGCATACACGAGAATGCAAAACTATCATAGAGATATATGAAGGAGGGCAGGAAACAGAGATGGCAAAAAATGTAAAGACATCGGTGAGATGCATGAGGAGGAACATATTATGCAAAACCATCGAAGAAATGTATGAAATAGAATCATGCAAATCCATAAATAGAAATAGAAATAATAATAAATAGAAATTGAATAAATCGTAAATACCATCGAAGAAATACATGAAATAGAATAAATCGTGTAAAGATCATCGAAGAAATACACGAAATAGAATAAATCGTAAAAACCATCGAAGAAATACATAAAATAGAATAAATCATGTAAAGATCATCGAAGACATACACGAAATAGAATAAATCATGTAAGACCATCGAATAAATGCACGAACCAGAACAAATCATGCAAAAATCATCGAAGAAATCAGTTCGAAAAGAACGAAACTGGATATTGACCACTACAAAAAAAATAAAATTTTCAATAACTTTTAAGGAACCCAAAAATTAGATCGGCACCAATCGAATAAGTTACTCCCCCCCCACACACACACACACCAGGGGACTGAGGTGGTCCGGGAGCTTCCGAGTTTACGGACGTCCTTCCGCCCCGGAGGATCAATTTTATTGTGAGAGGCAGCTAATTATTCGACTAAAATTGATAATAATGCTAAAATATTCATTCCAGTGCCTATTAGTATGAAAAATGATGTTAACAACATTTACACTAAACGCCCAGTATAAATAATGGTTAACTATCGGCGATAAAACTAGAGATATAAAGCAATTAGTAATATTCGGACGTAGACTTTGAAATGATTTTCTACCCCGAATGAATTTTATTTTATTCTCAAGGCTTAAACGGTCGATTAATGTCAATGCTTATACGTATCCACGTATTGCAAAGTATTATGTAATTATAACGTTTAATTAGTTTGTAGTTGGACTTCGTGTAAAGTGTAAATAAATGCAGGAATATTTTATATTTTATATTCATATTTACATTAAATAGTAGATCTATTCTACACCTTATCCGTAGTTCTATACAATACAATTATTCCCTATATAAAAAACTACATAACATAACGCAGGAACTTAATACTTCCAATCAGTCAGTGATCCAGATTTAAACTCTACCGTAACAGATCGCGAATCTCCCACAAAACAGAATTCCTAATTAATAATGTAAGACCGTCTAACATGCGATAGAAATTATTGACAAACACGAACATAATATAATACGACGCATTTTATGAGCCTGTTCAGTCGCGATTCCACTGTAGCAAAAATCAGTTCACCATGACACTGCTCCACCCCTCTAATGTCTACGACGAGTCTTGGTTCTTACTGAGCATAACGAAACTTTTAGGTAAGAAACTGCTTGCAGAATTCCTTGCCCAAAAATTGGTCGACTAAAAAGGTGCTGCTGCATATACAGAGCGTCTACTCTAAAAAGTGCATTATAAACTCTTCTTAAACTCTTTTTCTTTCCAGGAATATATCCCCTGAAATTTCGCAGGAATGATTTCGTTAGTTACGGTTACGCAACGACGCTCCTAATTGTATACTACGCCCTCTTCGTAAATGCAAACGTTTACGCATTGAACGTGCTGGACACCCTCTACAGCATAAACAGCACCACCAAAGTCCGAAAACTTCGATATTTCATAAACCTCATTTTGTTGCCGCTGATAACGATATCAAGCATGCGCCGCAGCTCTAAAGTGAGAGAGGTGTTTGAGAATATAGACAGCTTCGACAAAGAAGTCAAGTACTTGAACACAGAGATCGATCACGTGGCATGTATGAAAAACGATGTCGTTCAAATTGCGACTGTATCGTTCATCGTCATACTGCTCAATCTCATGGATTACTATGCACTACTAGATAGCGAAAGAACCTATATGTACGTGATTATGTGGATACTGGATCGAGTCCCCGATTTCGTAAATACAGTAACAATATGCTCCTTCGCTTCGCTGATAAATAAAATCAGATTTAGATTCGAGGCGATAAACTCGATCGAAACCATCATTACGAATGGGAAGACCTTGGATTCCGAATCCTCTGACGTTAACAATGGTAGGCTCGTAGTCATTTCTACGAATTTTTCAGACGGAAACAAACTACTTAGACTGCCGTTTAGTTTACAGATTGAAATTAATTAAACTGCTGCAACTAAGGTTGTGCAAAACGGTGTCGCTAGTAAACGAGGCGTATGGATTTCAGTTCACGATCTTATCGACACTGTATATCGTTTACGTTTGTCTGCATATGTGTATCGTCTATGTCGAGAAGCTAGAATACACAGTCGATATCGTACTAAGCTTTCTATGGGGCATCACGGATGCAATAAAGTTCGTCTATATAATTCATGTATACCGCGAGCAAGCGATGCAGGTAATTCTTTCAATATAATCAAATAATTCCAATCTTCTTCCTACCCCAATTCATTTTTACAGTAGACTTGAACAAATACACAGCGTGTTCCAACCTCAATGGAGGGTTAAGTGGCTTCGAGTGTCTTCGTAATTAAGACAGAGAAAGCACGAACGCAATCCTTTTAAATCATGCGCTGGCTGATGGTACCAACCGATTAATTACAAAATTACAAGGCTTCTTTCAATTCGCTTGTAAAAGCTGAATATTTCGCGGGCCACGGGCCGTTTATCCACAGCCTCGTATTGTCCCCTCAATTCTCTTTGGAAATAAATGCATGCTGGAGGAAAATACGCCCGCGTGTCTATTTAAATTTCCCTTTTACCAGCGTTCTAATTTTTATCATGACGTGTCCGTCAGCGTGCGCCAGGCGCATGCGCAATGCCGCCTTACGTGGCATCGGCAGCAATCACTATTGCAGCGAATTACATTTTCTTCATTTTAGTGTAAACATTTGCGGAAATATTAACTTTTGTTATGGTTCAAATACGTTTAACGACACAACGTGAGTATCCAACGTTTCGCAAGTGGCCCGGGTGCTCGTTCCTCGAGCGTGCCGTGCGTTAGCATTATATCGTGCGCAAAATGGGTTGTTCACTTTTTAACGCTATAAAGCGACAACATTTAACGATAGCTGACCGTTAGCGGGTTTGGACGGCTGACAAGCAAATGCCACGCGCAATCACTATCTGATAGGGCTCGCGTTAATCGCAAAGTTCACTTTGTATAGGTTATCTTAGGGCTGTCACTGTGCAGCATATTTTGAACTTCACGGTCCGATTTACAGACTTTTAGCGCACCAGCGAGCATGTCGCCCGTGCTTTTCTGTGAATAGAGTTCGAGCGCTGGGTGAATGTCACTTGATCGATGAGCGTATCGCTTTTGGTAAATGTAACTCTTCTGTGCAATTTTTCTTGCAATCTGTTAACACACTGTGCAACGTTACTTATTCGATATTGTGTTTTTAATTCTATGTATGTGAGGTTTGTTAAAGCTGCATAGCGCTCGTAAATTTGAATATAAATTCATGATAAATGTTTGGTGGAAGGGTATATATGTAAATTATGGAAACAAAGAAATTGTGGTCCTTTGTGTAATTTTGTATTTGTTCCAAGACGCTTATTCTTCTTTTCTATTTAGGATAAAAAATGAATCCTCAGTATATACAGCAACAACAGCAGCAGGCACAACAGCAGCCTGGCTACTTTCCCCCGCCTCCGACTTCATCTCCGTTCGGAGAACTAAATTCTAACGTTCCGCCAAATGCATTGAAGGGATCCCCGATGAATTCTCAAAGTTACCCGCCACAGAAACCTATGCAAGGACCTCCTCTTTCCAATCTACATCAATCTCAAGCTCCGTATTATATGAACAATATACAACCACAAGGTAAAAAGCACGACCTGTTCTTAATTTTCTTCAAGTATGTTCGCGTTTTTGTAAAAACAGTACTTCGTTTTTAGGGAATACTCAATATGAATCAACAAATAGTCCACACATGATGCCGCCGCCAACGAGTCAGAATAATATGATTAATCAAATGTCGAATATGTCTCTGGGGGATCAACAGAGGCCACCATCGGCGGTAATTGAAATTTAAATTAAGTGATGGTACCAGAACCATCATTTGTTTAGTATATCAGCCTTCATTGTAAATTGTTTGTTGCGCAGCAAAATTTCCCTCCACCGCCATTGCCTGAAAGAAGTAGTCCGACAGTATCTACGCCTTCGAATGTTAATGGGTTTAATAATGCGCTAGATGCAGCGTCACCAGGTGCTGGTTAGTGTTGAAGGACAAAGTAATTAGGTTGCGTAATTGATAACACGTTGACTGTATATACCTTACTGTAACAGGTTCTATCGGACAAACTGATCCTGGTGGACAATCCGGACCGCCTATTTCTAATCAGGACATGCAACAGCAAAAAGCACCTTCGAAAAGCATCTCTGCGCCTCAACCTGGTCTTCCGTTCTCGGGACACGCCGCAGGAGTTGGCCAGTTTTATCCTGAACAAGGATTCAATCCAGGAATGCCAACGCACGGTCAACACCAGCCCGGTCATGGGAACGTGGCAGATGCATCTGTTGAACAACTAAGCTTTCCGAAACCGCCAGCAATGGGACAGAGACCCCCGGCTCCACCGTTACAGGGGCAAAAGAATTTGTCTAATGTGCCGTTACCAGGACAACAGAATCCTGGCTCGTTCATGGCAGGACAGCCGAATTTGCCTGGACCTCCGTTGCAAAGTCATAATAATACACTTGCGCAAGGAATGCTCGGACAACAGATTCTAGCTGGACCTCCCCTGTCTAAGCAGAATTTATCGGGGCCCCCTATGCAAGGACAGCCAAATTTGTCTGGTCCTCCGCATCCAGGGCAACCTATACCTGGACAGCAGTATCCACCGTTACAGGGACAGCAGAAACAGCCTGGTCATCCCTACTCGGAGCCATCAAACATGCCCATGCCTAATTTACATGGTCAACCACCCTCGATGGGTCAGCAGAATATACCTCCACCTCCATTGCCCGGTCAACAGAGCACAGCCCCGCCTCCATTAACGAATCAACAGAACTTCAACAGGCCGCCGTTATTGGGGCAACAAAACTTATCTGGCCCGCAAGCACAACCTCCGTTACCCGGTCAACCTATCAGAGATACAATGAATCCTAGTGCACACTTACCTCAGCAAGGTCAAAGACAATACGCGACTGGACCGCCTATGCAGGGACAAAGCATGGGGAGTCCTGTGGGGCTGAATCGTAGTCCTCCCGGTGCAATGCCAAATTATCAACATGCTGGATATCAAGGCTACAATAATGTACGTTTACTTTTAGCACGATGTAAAGAGGTTTGAGGTGTGCCAGGAATTTTCCATTACGTTGGATGCTTTTTGTCCCCAGGACATGTACAGCGCTCCGAGAGGTTCGTATCAGGGTGGCGCACCAGCTCCAGCAGGCGGATATCAACCTGGTATCCAGCCGCAGCAAGCTAGGCGACTGGATCCTGACCAGATGCCAAGTCCCGTAAGATATTAGATTAGAGGTCATTGTAATCTGAAACTGCTTTGACGCTTGTAATTAAATAATTGCAGATCCAAGTAATGCAGGATGATCAACGCACGAGAAGCGGTGTGTTCGTGACAAATCAAAAGGGATTGGTTCCACCCTTGGTAACTACCAAATTCGTGACACACGATCAAGGAAATGCGTCCCCTAGATATATCAGGTCTACTATGTACACTGTTCCTACCACAGCAGATATTATAAAGCAGGTAAATCGAATATCTGGTACACGAAATTGTTGATTCGCTTTCGTTTCCTCTGTACAATAATCTTTCTTCGCAGACGAATGTTCCGTTTGGGCTAATAGTGAGCCCGATGTCTCGCGTAGCAGAAGGCGAGTACGAGCCACCTATTGTAGATATGGGAGAGATTGGACCCGTTCGTTGCATACGATGCAAAGCGTACATGAGTCCTTTTATGCAATTTATCGACGCTGGCAGAAGATTCCAGTGCATGTTTTGTAAAGCTACGACGGAAGGTGAGTATTCATTTCTTTCCTTTCCCCAGGTATTTTTCAAACACGATCTTCACTCCTCTTTCTCGTTTCAGTTCCAGCCGACTACTTCCAACATTTGGATCACACTGGCCAGCGCATGGATCGCTACGAAAGACCAGAGTTAATGCTGGGAACGTACGAGTACATCGCTACGAAAGATTACTGCAGAGTAAGAGAAGTAGATTTAGATCTAGACAGACGAATAGTCGCGTAGCTGAGTGATCTCATTATCGAAATCTTCTTCAGGACAACAATTTCCCCAAACCACCAGCTATCGTGTTCGTGATCGACGTGTCGTACAACACAGTCAAATCTGGTTTAGTTAATCTACTCTGTATGGAAATGAAATCGATTCTGCGGCACCTGCCCGTCGACGTCGGCCAATCGAAAACTAAGATGAAAGTAGGATTTATAACGTACAATAACACGGTGCACTTTTACAACATCAACCCTTGCCTCGCCCAACCGCAAATGATGGTCGTCGGGGATATACAAGATGTGTTTATGCCGCTTCTCGATGGATTCCTGTGCGACGTTGAGGAAAGCGAGTCGGTCATCGACGGTTTAATGACACAGATACCAGCCATGTTCGCGGATACTCGCGAGACAGAGACAATCCTTGCGCCTGCGATACAAGCTGGACTAGAAGCTTTAATGGTACTTTTCGCACACACAAAACAGTCCTAATATAAGGAAAAGTAAAACTCTGTGGGTTGAACTATAATAACTTGTATTTAAGGCTTCGGACTGCGCTGGGAAATTGATGGTGTTCCACTCCTCTTTGCCCATCGCCGAAGCTCCTGGTAAATTAAAGAATCGGGACGATCGCAAAGTACTTGGAACGGAAAAAGAGAAAACCGTGTTAGGTAAGTTGCTTATGTAATACAACCTACTTTAATTAAATCCTCTGTACAACATTAATTTCTCTTTTCAGCTCCGCAAAATACCGTTTACAATAACTTGGGAAAAGAGTGCGTAAACGCAGGTTGCTCCGTAGATCTGTTTATTTTTAATAATTCCTACGTAGATATCGCAACAATAAGTCAGGTCTCCAGACTGACCGGCGGAGAAGTTTACAAGTACACTTATTTCCAGGTAATAGACTTTGACGCGAAGTATATTCCGGCGTACAAGATTAAAATACATATTCTGTATATTCTGCTCCTTAGGCCGACGTGGATGGCGATCGTTTAATCGCAGATGTTATTAATAACATTAGCAGACCGATCGCGTTCGACGCTATTATGCGTGTACGCACGTCCACCGGTGTTCGAGCGACCGATTTCTTTGGACATTTCTTCATGTCGAACACGACGGATATGGAGTTAGCTAGTATAGATTGCAATAAGGTAAGGCTATCGTAAGATATCGTATGATATCGTTGCGCAGTTGCATGGAAATGAAACATTGAATCATTCCAGGCCATTGCTATAGAAGTGAAGCACGACGACAAGCTGACGGACGATGAAGGTGTATATATTCAAGCAGCTTTGTTGTACACTTCTTGCAGCGGAATTAGAAGATTGCGTATCATTAACCTTAGTTTAAAAACCTCGTCGCAAATGGCCGAGTTGTACCGCGTCTGCGACCTGGATGCTATTATGAATTACTTCTCCAAGCAGAGTAAGATGACTCGTTTAATGAAAAATCTTTCGGAAATATTATACGTCGAATTGACACTGACTTTCATTTAGGCGTATTCAAACTAATCGACTCGACACCGAAAACTGTAAAGGACAATTTAGTCGCGCGATGCGCGAACATGCTGGCTGCCTATCGGAAACATTGCGCTTCACCATCCAGCGCTGGTCAATTAATATTACCAGAGTGCATGAAGTTACTTCCACTTTACATCAACTCGTTGCTAAAGAGCGACGCGCTGACTGGAGGTACGACTACGGTTTATTTGCTCCAGATGAGTCAATATTATCTCCACAAACACAGCTAGAAATAACATCGTTAATTAATTTCTCCAGGTGCTGACATGACCATCGACGATAGATCATTTGTTATGCAAGCTGTTACGACGATGCCTATCTCGATATCAGTTGTGTACACTTATCCGAGATTACTTCCACTGCACGACGTCGACCCGCAAGACACGGAGTTACCACAGATCTTGCGGTGTTCTATCGATAAATTCGCGGACGACGGGGCATATTTACTTGGTAGATATATCATTCAACGCTCCTCTGTATTCCTTTCAGCCCTGCACTCACCGTTGTCTTGCGTTCTTTCTAGAAAACAGTATCCACATGTTCCTGTGGCTAGGCCTGTCAATTTCTCCGCAGTGGGTACAGGCGGTGTTCGGTGTTCCGTCGGTGGTTCAAGTCGACACGGACCGCACCGCGCTGCCAGTATTAGACACTCCAATGAACAAACGTGTGACGGATATCATTAATCGCGTGCGCATGGAAAGGCATCGTTGCATGAGGGTAAGTAAACGGCCGGTGTAAAAGTACTGTGCCCCGATGAAAAGAAGTCGGTCGGGGTTCTTCGCTCGCATTGGCTCCCGCCACTCGTGTCCCGTTTGCTTATTTTGTATTCGTCGGCGTTGTCGCGCCAACCAGTAAGGATATACTATTCGGACCCTAGAGTTCCTCAACCGACTTCTTTTAATCGAAGCACAGCAAGTATAAAAGTTTCATTATGCTCATGATCCATGGGATGTTTCCAGTTAACCATAGTGCGACAGCGGGAGAAGCTAGAAATGGTGTTGCGTCATTTCTTGATCGAGGATAGAGGGAACGACGGAAGTCCCAGTTACGTCGACTTCCTTTGCCATATGCACAAAGAGATCAGAACACTTCTTAACCAATAAACAGATTGTTAAAGCGATCCAGTTTACCTTGTGTTGGAAATCCTAGCTTGCTACACGCCCGCGGGCATGTCGCCACGTTATGTCGAGGATCAGTTTAGATTATCAGGCGGGGATTCGTTCGAAGAAGCTCAAGCGGGATCGTGGGATCGTGCGCGCTCGAGCGCGCGCATTTTCCGGAAAGCAGAAAGCATGTGAAGTAAAAAAAACTAACGATATACATTTATATAATACAATATCCGGGCGGCCGGTAGGGGAGGGGGGAGGCAGTGAACTGTATGAATTAAACCAATCATTCCGCGGGAAAGAACGGCGCATACGAGATGAAAGATCAGGATCCACTCACTCACACAGTGATTTATACACGAAATAATTGTAAACGTAAAATTGTATTATTACATTTTATTTTAACTAGCGCATTAATGTTATTATACTAAATTAAATGATAAAAGAAATGTATTAAATCATTATAAATTTATATATTAAAAGGATATCTTGTGTTAATTGAATAGTACTTCCGCAATGATATAGTTATGTGTTAATGGTTAATTATTACTATGGTATATTTTGTAAACGCGAAACTCACATGCGTAACGGACATAATAAGTAAACGGCTGCAATATGATTTTTATTATACTCTGGTTTCTGCTATTGAGTATAAGCGCTGTTGTGATTGGTGACTAATAAATTTCATATATGCATCAACGGTGTACTCGATTTATTTGCACTCATTAGCTGCTTTCACTAACTTGTGTAAATAACGGAGCGATATGTTATCGGCGATCAAAACGCAAATTACACTGAAATATACGAACATTACAGTAGAATGATAAGCTGCTTTCTTATTCGAATTTAATTTACCGGGGACGTGATTGCCAGGGGCGTCCGGAGACTTTTTTCCAGGAGGGAGGGCAACTTTGGGATGGTGGTAAAGAAAAATATGCCCTTCTTACTTTTTTAACCCATTTTATAGTGCCAATTTAATTAAAAATTTAAAAATATTCCCTTTTTTAATATAAACTTAATAAAGATCAGTTTTGAAAAATAAGCGATCTTTTCTCAAAAGCCAGGGGGGCAACTGCCCCTTTTGCCTGACCTTTAGAGTGTGCTCATATGTATTAGATTAGTTGTTACCGATGACTAGCGATAACGATGTTTCGCATTAAAATTCTATACTCATTACCTGGCATTGACCTACTTTTACGACTACGTCACGGTGACAGTGAAAGTATTGACTCGCGGGTTTGATCTAGGGACATTTCGTATCATTGTTAATTCAAACTTTGCAGCTTGTAGTCTATAGTAGGGCTCTCACTATCCGGATATCCGGATCTGAGTATCCGGATTTCGATTCGGATTTCTAGTCATAACGAGGAATCCGGATACTCCAGATAATCCGGATACCTACCCTGATAACCAGAACTGGCAGCAGAATCTGACGTCAGATCCGTAGTCGTCTGTGTCCGCATTTGGCTGCGTTCTGAGGTACAGAATCTGATGTCAGATTCTGATGTCAGATCGGCAGCAGATGGACAGCAGATTCTGCCGTCTGCTAGGCACAGCCAACAGCGCCATCTGTGGGCCAGAATTTTCAAACAATTCCCTACCCGTGACGTCACATGCCCGTCCCTACCCTTACATAACCATCAAGCGGATTCTACAGTATATTAAATAATTCATTCTAGTTATTTAAAAAAGTATTTATTTGTTAATAATATACAGGATCGGAGATTACAATTGTTACAAAATAAGTTGCACATATAAATAGGAAGAGCGACTTTCCACATTTAAATTTACAAATCCACGTCCCGTAACCACTGGTACCTAGTAGGGGCGATATCAGAAAATTTCATTCCATATTTTGGACTCCTTTTTTGTGGAAAAGCATCATATTTCCTGTTGTGTTAGCGCTGAAAACAAACACAAAATTAGTATAAAATTAAACGTAACGTATGAATAAACAGGATACATGCGATACTTACATCAGCTCCATCTCCGCACAGTACACATCCTAGGCGATCATGCATGCTCCTGCGAACATTAACATTTAAAAGAAAACATGTGTTAAATTATTATCTACTAAACAAGTCGCTAAACATTCGCACTTCGCGCATAACCATACTTTTCTGTCTTGCAGATGATGTGAATGTCGATTTCCGCGACGTAGATAATTGGAAATTATTCAATTTCATGATTACCTTTGCCTTCTGGATAAGTCGAGATGATTTGTCTGGATATTGATGTTTGAAATTACTTGGAATATTCTTCGAACGTACGTCTTCAAGCAGAACGGATACCAGTTTGAACAAAGGGTATGTAAGTAGGTAGATGTACCACGGTAGAGGATAACTAAATGTGGTATAATGGGCTACGCTCGGATTGGCTGCGCCATAGTGCCGAAACTCGTGATTGGTCAAGACTCTACGACCAGTTTGCGTTCCTTTTCGACGTCTGAGATGGCAGTCACTGGTAGTGGCAATCAGTGACAGCAAAATCAAATAATATTCCACGCGATTCTATGCATCAATATCCAGACAAATCATCTCGACTTATCCAGAAGGAAAAGGTAATCATGAAATTGAATAATTTCCAATTATCTACGTCGCGGAAATCGATATTCACATCATCTGCAAGATAGAAAAGTATGGTTATGCACGAAGTGCGAATGTTTAGCGACTTGTTTAGTAGATAATAATTTAACACATATTTTCTTATAAATGTTAATGTTCGCAGGAGCATGCATGATCGCCTAGAATGTGTACTGTGCGGAGATGGAGCTGATGTAAGTATCGCATGAATCCTGTTTATTCATACGTTACGTTTAATTTTATACTAATTTTGTGTTTGTTTTCAGCGCTAACACAACAGGAAATATGATGCTTTTCCACAAAAAAGAAGTCCAAAATATGGAATGAAATTTTCTGATATCGCCCCTACTAGGTACCAGTGGTTACGGGACGTGGATTTGTAAATTTAAATGTGGAAAGTCGCTCTTCCTATTTATATGTGCAACTTATTTTGTAACAATTGTAATCTCCGATCCTGTATATTATTAACAAATAAATACTTTTTTAAATAACTAGAATGAATTATTTAATATACTGTAGAATCCGCTTGATGGTTATGTAAGGGTAGGGACGGGCATGTGACGTCACGGGTAGGGAATTGTTTGAAAATTCTGGCCCACAGATGGCGCTGTTGGCTGTGCCTAGCAGACGGCAGAATCTGCTGTCCATCTGCTGCCGATCTGACATCAGAATCTGACATCAGATTCTGTACCTCAGAACGCAGCCAAATGCGGACACAGACGACTACGGATCTGACGTCAGATTCTGCGCTCTCATGCCAGACTCTGCTACCAATCTGATGTCAGATTGGCGTCAGATGGTTATCAGGGTAGTACCTACCTAGTAGGTAGTAGGGCTCTTACTATTCGGATATCCGAGTATCCAGATTGCTCGTTATAACTCGAAATCCGAATCGAAATTCGGATACTCAGATCCGGATATCCGGATAGTGAGAGCCCTAGTCTATAGCGCCTACAGGCCCCAAATCACAATTTATACGTCACAAGTTCATATATCGCAATTTACACTATTCATGCATCACTCATCTGGAAATTGCGTTTACCGACTTTTGTAATTAAGTCAACTATAGTTCTCAGAGTCACTACTATTTATCACAAAGGGCGGCAAACATTGAATTCCCAGAAAGTCGATATTTCAGTTCGTGAACCACAAACACGCACAAGGTGTCGGAACATGTTCGTTCTACCATTTACCTTTACTCTATCGGTACTACAGTATTGGACTTTTCTCGACTCCTTCTTTTATTGACTCAAGCTAAAATAAGATTCCAATGCTGGCGGGAAAATCAGTACACGTCACGCATGCGCCCGATGACTAACCAATCAACACGAAGATAGGTGTTTGCTCCAAACCAATCGACGCCAAGCTTGGTTCCCCCTCCACTACGAATAGACTACGGTAACAGATTTCCCGGCGACCCTGAATACGGTCGTATAATACGTAATACGAATCCTCGACTGCTACCAGTCCAACATCCTCCAAATGCAAATCTGCATCGCTGACAAACTGGGACAAATCAACCAGTCCATCCTACCACGCGGAGTATTCCGTTAGCCGCAATACTAAATATTTCTTTATGTATAGAGACAAAATTCCCCATAACAATCGCACAGGGTCCTTCATTATTCACAACAGTTCTTCGTCGAATAGGAAATGAAATGAACTTTCACATGAAACCGCATGGGGCTCGTTATTCTCCACAACGCTTTTTTATCAAAAAGCAAATGCAAAGAATTCGCGAAAAAAGTTACACAGACCTCGGTATTTTTAGCAACGCTAATAAAATTCTTGTGCATCCATGTTTCAAAATACGCAACACTGTTTAATTCCACGTGTATCGAATGCAGTCATTCAAGGCTGCTGGGAGAATCAGCTTTACAATTAATTAGGATGCTTTTTGAGGGTCGCGGAAATGATGAAGAAGGTGATGCAGGCTTTACCATTGGTTGCATACTGGCACTTTATTTAAAGTAAATAAAATATATTATTTCGCAATATTAAAATAAACACATTTCAGAATTAACATAAACTATATCTGTCCTCGCTGAAGTACTAATTATCTATCGCTTTACTTATTGTCAGTATTCGAACTGCAGACACTAGCCTTGCAAGCATCCATTATGCTTCTTAAATCTTCATCACTTAGATAATTAAATAGTTTTTCAGTACAATCATGTGGTATACCAAGGAAGTTGATAAAGAAAGAATGGAAAATTTGATTACCTTGTTCCATCAAGTTTTTCCTTCTTTCCCCCTTTCTAAAATTCATATTTACCAAAGTAGCGTATATCGGAAATTTTATTTTATAATCATCTGATCTGAAGAGCTGTACTATACTTTCATTTCCAGCATATATTGCTAATTCGCTTATACCTTTTGTCAAGATATCATAAAGCGAAACATTACCAATCTTCGTACTCTTCATGCTTGCTACTTCTTTCTCACATTCATTCCGAAAATCACTTAGTTCTTCGTCATCGCTACTAATTAATAAATTTCTGTTCTTTACATATAAATTTGCAGTTTTCACCTTAACCGCCTGACGTTTAAAGATTTGAATATGGTTCTTAGGATAATTCCTTTCACTCATGATAGTCATATCAGAACCGTGATCTAGGAGAGCTATAACAACTTTTATAGCCTTCATAGTACAAGCAATGTGAAGCGCAGTCCTCCCACGTTCATCTTTAGCATCAACGCTGGCACCGAATTGTAAAAGGCTCTTGACCATTTCCGAATTACCCTCACCAGAAGCAATGTGAAGTACTGTTTTACCTTGTTTATCTTGAGAGTCGATTTCGGCACCGAATTTTAAGAGAGCCTCGATAATCTCTAGATTACAGTTGTAAGAAGCAATGTGAAGTGCTGTGCAACCATCTTCATCTTTCGAATGGACGTTCGCACCAAATTTTAAGAGAGTCTCAACAACATCTAGCGTACTGGCTTTAGTAGCAATGTGAAGTGCAGTCCTCCCACGTTTATCTTTAGTATCGACGCTGGCACCAAATTGTAAAAGAATGTTGACAATTTCCAGATTAATGTCATTCGAAGCAACGTGAAGCGCTGTCCTACCATCTGCATCTTGAGAGTCGACTTCAGCACCGAATTTTAAGAGAACCTTGACTATCTCTGGATCACAGTTGTAACAAGCACAGTGAAGTGCTGTGCAACCATCTTCATCTTTCGAATGGACGTTCGCACCGAATTTTAAGAGAACCTCGACAACTTCTAGAGTACTCTCTTCAAAAGCAACGTGAAGTGGTGTTCTCCCATATTCATCTTTAGAATTAACGCTGGCACCGAATTGTAAAAGGCTCTTGACCATTTCCGAATTACCCTCACCAGCAGCAATGTGAAGTACTGTTTTACCTTGTTTATCTTGAGAGTCGATTTCGGCACCGAATTTTAAGAGAGCCTCGACAATCTCTAGATTACAGAGGTAAGAAGCAATGTGAAGTGCTGTTTTGCCATCTTCATCTTTAGAATCGATGTCAGCACTGAATTCTAAGAGAACCTTAACAATTTCTGGTTTAGCCCATTGGCAAGCAATGTGAAGTGCTGTTCTACCCCATTCAGCTTTAGAATTGATGTTGACACCACATTTTATGAGTTGTTCAACAATTTTCCAATATCCTTTCTCAACAGCAACATGCAGCAGTTTACAATTATTTCCGTATTTGAGGTTGACAGTAAAACCATACTGAAACAGGTTTTCAGTGATCTTGCTATATTCTTCTCCACAGCCAAACACTGCGACATTAAAGGCGTTCCTGTTGCTTATGTTATTCACATCAGGAGAATGATTTAAAAGATGCTCAACGATTAATGAATGTCCTTTTTCAACAGCAAAGTATAGTATAGTTTTACCATTCTGATCTTGAGCATCAACGTTTGCTCCATATTCTAAAAGTAGCTTCACAACTTTTTCACGTCCAAATCTAACAGCAAAGTGCAGTGGTGTACACTGTTTGTTACCAGCAAAGGTACACTCAGAATTAACATCAGCTTTATGTTTTAAAAGCTGCTCAACAATTGGTATATACCCTGCAGCAGTTGCAATGTGAAGGTAAGTTTTACCATGTTTTCCTTTAACATTGACACGAGCACCTCTATTTAAAAGCAACTCGACAATTTCCGTTTTCTCAAATTGAACTGCACCATGAAGTGGAGTTATGCAATCCTTATATTCAACATCAGGTTTAGCTCCTCTATCTAGAAGCATCTCAACAATCTCTATAGCACCTTTTTTAATAGCGATATAAAGTGGAGAAGTTTTGGGCTTTTTGGTTTTGCTGTTAACTTTGGAACCATATGTTAAAAGGAGTTTTGCAACCTCTGTATGGTTTTTCTTAAGAGCATTGCAAAGCAAAACATATCCATCTGACCAATCTGGTGAGTAAGATAGCCCGAAAGAACTAATTATCTCCTTTACTTTTTCTAGTCTTCCTTCGCGAACTGCCGAAATTAAACTGTATTTTATATCCTGATTATCTTCCATTTTCCACTATTAAATTATTCGTGATTCCATGAAATAAACTGCCAAACTCGTATCGGGAGACGTACTGTAGTCTATCGTAGAAAATTCTATGTTCTTTCCTACAGAAATAAATTGGAACTCTTAAATAACTTTCGTTAAACAATGCATGTACAGTGTGTTTTAACAAACCTCTCTATAATGCCGAGTAACCATCAAATGCGCAATTCTGGGAAAACGTTCAACTCACGTTCGTGAATGTTCAGCGAATGTTCCCGAAAATTTTGCCTGGCTGATGGATTTGGATATTTACTCGGTTTAAGGCGGGAAAATAAGGACACACCACGCATGCGCCTGATGACTAACCAATCAACACGAAGATAGGTTTGCTCCAAACCAATGGACGCCAAGGTTGGTTCCCCCTCCGCTACGAATAGACTACGGTAACCAGCATGGCGTGGAAATCTACTACCGCGGTGTCGAACGAGAGTGGGGCCGACTACGAACGTCTGATTGGTTCAACGCTAAGGCCGGTATTCATAGTCGCTACTTATACTTAAGCATGCGGCATCCTCTACTAACGTAGTAGCTAGTAAAGGATGCCGAATGCTTAAGCATTTGCTTAAGAATAAGTAGCGACTATGAATACCGGCCCAAGAGAAAAATTCACCGATGCCAGCGCCAAGGCAAACCAAGTGGAGCGTGGCCAAGTGAGGGTGCAGCCAATCAGCGTCGCCGGGGACTCGTTGTCGACGCTGGTTGGCTACGCTCCACTTGGCTTGCCTTGGCGCTGGCATCGGTGAATTTTCCTCTTGGCGTTGATCCAATCAGACGTTCGTAGTCGGCCCCACTCTCGTCCGACACCGCGGTAGTAGATTTCCACGCCACACTGACCGTAACCAATTTCCCTGCGATCCTGAGCAGTGTCCATCAGTGGTGGGTCCGTATTTTACCTAACGTAGAAAAGTGAATTTTCTACGCGTAGAATAAGACGTACTAAATAGCTTAATTTTACTACGTTATGTATTTTATGTATAAAATCATATTGTTTGAAAAAAACCATCTGTGGAACGCCATAACCTGCATGGACACATCGTAGATCATTAAATACAGAACTGCAACAACACACTTATCGTTGGATGATGAATTTTTCCAACTATCTAAGAGTAGAACTGTATCTTTGGATTTCATACTGATTATTGATTCTTTGTAATCTTGAAATTTTGTTGCACGCCAAAGATATGAAATTTACTAAAAAATTTCAAATTATTTATAATTTTTACAATTACAATCCAATCTTTCTTTTTAAAGGAATTTAAAATATTGTGCAGGAAAATTCAATGTAATAGGTAGAGGTTAATAGTTTGTATTTGAATTTTTTACATCGAATACATTTTCTACATTTTATACAATTGTTTACATTGTTTACGCGTGTCACGTAGTAAATTCGATGTAACGTAGTAAACCCACCACTGCATGGGGATTACCCCCTCTCTTTCTAGCGCCAGCGTTTTTTATGTTAGAAAGAGAGAGGGTATTTTTTCTCTTTCTACCGCCGTCTACATTTTCGCACATTACACTAAGTTAGGAATAGAATCAATTAACTGTGAGATAAAATGAATTTTTATTGAATCATTTTTTGTAGAACTTTTCATTTTCATTTGTAGAAACTGAAAAATAAATAATCGTAATTCAAAATGTTAATTTATTGATAAATAAAAATTAAATTATTAATAAATAATACTGACCTAGTAAATATTATTATTAAACACCGAAAGGCAAACGAGCCACGAGGGAAGCAGTTAGGACAATGTGGACAATGCTCAACAATGCTATGGGGAGTGTCGACAAGCTGCGCGGAGGAGGTCCGTTCCCTCGTGGAAAAATGTTGATTTTTTCGCGATTCTTAGTTAGAAAATAATCGAGTTACCGAGAATCGATTCCTAGAATAATCGGTAAAATAATCGATTCTTCAGAAAGTGAATCGATCGATTCTAGAAGAATCGAGTAGGATCGCCCTTCCCTAGTTTGTAGAGTGGGGATCGTGGGGATTTCAAATGTTGAAGTTTACGTATACCAAATAAACCCTCAAATTTTTATAGATTCGTTACGTTTCTGTATCTAGATTAAAAAGATTTAAATATTTTAGACTCGTAACTAATATATTTAACTAATCGCCGCGGCCAGAGTAACGAATCATCTCCAAACCATTGTTCAGTGCATACAACGATTCACGTGAGTGGATCGTGCGTGTAAGGTATGTGCACGTGTGAAAGCCGATATTGTTATTAACATTTAATTAAAAGGATCCATTTACATTTAAACTTCTGTTTACGCATCAGAGTGATATGATATATTTATATAAATCCTTACGAATTGAAAACACTTGATTACCGAGGTAATCTATAGGTTAGTTTCAAGCTTTTGTTGGTTATGTTGATCGTTGACATAAATCTTGAAACAAATTATATTATATTATACATAATATTATAAAGTAATGCTAACACGCAATTACACGTTCCCTTTCCTTTACTTTATTCTGCATTTCTGTTTTCTAATTTAGAGCGTTATAAAATGGCGAAACGGAAAGTGAAATCTGATTCCGAACAGAGTGCGAAGAAGCACAAGAAGTCAAAGAAGGACGATGGCAATGAAATGAATAATGAGACTGAAAATCCGACGGAGGATACACCTAAGATTAAGAAGGTAAAGAAGGTAAAATACGAGAAAGCTTTGACAAAAGTTGGCAAGGAGAACCATAGTGATAGTAAAGATACAAAGAAGAGTCTTAAAGCAGAGAATTCTACGGAGAAACCAGATTGGGCTCAAGTGAGGAAGGAGAGGAAGGAGTTGAAGGAAAAGTATAAAGCTAAGAAACAGAGCGACCTGTATAATTCCTTGGTCATAGCGAAACAAATGGGGGAGAAGTTACGTAGATCTGATTGCACGCCACTGAAGCGTAATAAATTAATTCAACAAGTTCATGACTTACTGCAGTCCCATTACAGTAAAATAATATTGACGCACGACATGTCTCGCATCGTTCAATGGATGATCAAATATGCTGGCCCCGAGATCCGACAGACTATCTTTAACGAATTGAAGCCCTCGTTCTTACCTATGATCCAATCAAAGTACGCAAAGAACTGCTTGAAGAGTATCTTGAAATGCGGTTCCCAAGAAATGAACCAGCAAATCATATCCACTTGTTACGGGAACGTTGTGAAATTAATGAGCAATTCTGTAAGCGCCTCATTCTTGGAACTGATCTATTCCACATACGCAACAGAGACGGAGAAGATATACTATAAACAAGAATTCTACGGCGATATGTATAAACAGGCCAAGGAGAAAGAAATTAAAACTCTATCCGATGTATATAAAACTGCGGAAAATATGAAAACAGCGACATTGTCCGCTGTGAAAGGAAATCTAACAAGAATATTGACCAAGAAGCTTTTAACTTCCACGCTCGTGCATTGCGTTCTCTTAGAGTTTTTAAACGAATGCTCGACAGAGGATAGAGCGGAAATGATAGTTACATTGAGAAGCTCGGTAGTGGAATTGTCTTCGACCAAACCTGGCACAAAGGTCGCCGTACAGTGTATATGGTACGGCACGAACAAAGACAGAAAACTTGTGATGAAAGCTCTAAAGGAAAATGTTAAAACCGTCTCGATGTCTGAACATGGGTATTTGATATTACTGGCTCTGTTCGACTCGGTAGACGACACTGTTCTGATGAAGAAAATTATACTCGTGGAAATTGAGAAAGATCTGACGGAGATAGCACTGAACGAGCATGGGAAGCACGTAATTTTGTATCTAGTAGCTAGGAGAAGTTCTCTTTACTTCCCTCCTAGCATTATTCAATATCTGCAACAAGGAGATAACAATGAAGTCAGTAAGAAGCCTGCTGACATCAGGGAGAAAGAGCTTCGTGACACAATCTTCGATTCGCTGCACAAGGCTGTAACGCAAGATACTGCGACTTGGGTATCTACTAGCTCCATTGCGATGGTAACTCTGGCGATAGTGAAGGCAGCCACTGGAGAGAAGTTCAAACAAGCTTCCGAGTCCATTGCAAGGTTCATTACAGACTCGGAAAGAAAAATTAAGAAGGGAGACGTTGAGTACGATCTGGTCGACCATGCTGGTTTACATATGATGCTGAAGAAACTTATACAGAATGATAAAGAAATGCTTGGTAAAGGAGAACCCACCTTTGGGGAAGTATTAGCTGATCATTTAAACACGAATGTTATGGAGAAATGGATAGAATATAACAGAGGATGCTTTTTGTTAGTATTACTACTAGAAAATGAATCAAAGTCGGTTGTAAATACTTTGCGCGATAGATTGTCGACAGTTAAGGCGAATCTAAAATCCAAATCGTATCCAGGAGCTGCAATTTTACTGAAAAAATTGAGTTAAATAAAACATTGAGTTGGATAAACTTTTTACGGTAGAAGCTGTATTAATTTATCAACTTTCCAAGTGATGGATAATTGAAAATGGTCGTTTTAAAGCTACACGAAGTGTAATATCAGAGCTGAATATAAAGTTCATTCACTGTACTTTTATTTGTAATATAAATACTTACAATTTAATCAGTCAAATTTCAAGTCCAAGATTAATGCTGTTTCATTTTATAATTGATTCCGGCATGTATAAATAACTACTTATGTAAAAACGATACACAATATGTAATTATATTCGTTACTTATGTATTGCACGTTATTTTACTTACCTACAAATATGTTAAAAACGTGTAAAAATCATTTTCTAAACAAATTCAACAGTTCTAACGTTATTAAAAGCGAAAATATTCGCGAAGTTCGCGAGCTGCGTAATATATTAATCGCGTAAAATTCGCGAGGAAACGAACGCGTGTATAATAAACATAATACTCCCATCTTTTTACAGCATAATGTGAAAAACAAATAGGAAATTACCAAAAAATATCAATACTAAAGTGAGATTTAAATTATATATTATTAGACAGTTATCGTTCTTACTAATCACGTTTATAATGAAGTATCATTAAATGAACAGAGACATTCGTAGATGTTACATATTTGCATAATCGTTATTCTGAAGTGACTAAAAATGAAATCGTTAACTTAAAGATACATAACATTGATGGGATAGCATTGTTTTTATAGTTTAAATATTTCTTTGATATCCATAAGCCTGATTCGAATCTCTGGTTCATTATCCTTCGTTAATTGCGGCATGTAATCTTGGAGCATTACAGCCAATCGATCGAACTGCTCGGTGTTTTTGGTGTCCCGGAACCTCTTAGCAAGAGACAGGGCTATGTTTAAGGCTTCCTTCCTTATTCTAGTGTACTTGACACCTACGAGAAAGATTATATATCAGATTTCCCTCGTGTCATCGATTGCATTTATGAATCCGTATTCGAGCACGTACCCATACTGTGGTTCAGTATTTTGTTAAGTGTAACGCAGACCAAATCCAGCATCTCCTTCTCTTTGATCGTCAATTCTGAATTGCTTACTTTGAGCAAGGCGAGTTTGTCTACGAATAAGTTGAGCGTGGCCAACATCGATATTTGTATAGGTGTAGATTGAGTGGGGAGCATCGTACCGCAACGAGTAACAAACTCTACGCAGTACTTGTCTAAACAGATTACGGAATGATTCAAGTATTTCAGCGATACTTTCGAGCATAGTTCGATTACCTTGAGTCTCTCTACAAGACGGCCATGCTTTCCCAAGTACACCATAGACAGTTTCGTTTAATTTCAGAATGTCGTTGTCCCTTTTCATCCTTTCCTCGGATATCAAGGATTCATTCAGATCTTTCTTTTGCAACTATGGCATACAACGCTTGTGTAACAATATTGCGAAAGAACCAAGGATATTAAGCATCGAATTGATCGTACATACCGTTGTCCAAATCTCTTGCGCGATGTCGTATACTTCTTTGAATCTGTCGATGTCTAATTCGTGCAAGACCATGGCGAACGCTTGCAAAGCGTGACGGCGATATTCAACGGCCTCCTTCTTACTTTCTTTGTACAACGCTTGCACTATTACCATGGTCGTTTCAGGGTCCTCCTTGAGTGCTTGCCTGCAATTAAAGTACACTCGTCAGTGGGAGAGAACGAAGGAAATGTCCATTCTAGTAGGATATATCTCGCTCAAAGTCGAGTGTATTTTTGCACGCGTACTTGCTATTGCATGCTAACGTAGCAAGTGCATTCAATAAACGTTCCTTTCCATCCCAAGTTCTTCCACGTATGCTGTCTGTCAACACCTTCAACAAAGTACTCCTTACGGTTGGATCGATGTCGTTGCCTAACTTTTGAGCCAGAGTGTGCACCGCATTAGCTGCTTGCACTTTCGTATTCCAGGATGACGACTCCAAAGACAAGCGTAGAATTTCTGTTATCGGCTCCAAGTTCTGCTTAATTCCAGCCTCGGTTCCCGGAGTTATCTCGTTCCACACATCGGTCCATAGATCAACCAGGTGCTCGTTTTCTATAAGATCGCGAATAAATTAGCAGACGATTCGTAGATTTAAACTTCAATGAGGGGCACGGACCTTGTGTCTTCTGCACGTGCATCGCAAAAAAGGTAAGCGGCATAACGATGTTGGAGTAATTCCTTAATACTTCTTGATTGTAATTGTTTATAGCCTGTAACGTGTGTCCGATTGCCAACCTCATGGAATCGTCTGAAATTTAAGGTCGGAGGAGATTAAACTTTTTACGCGGATAGTGCTCGCGAATTGCTGTTACACACCTTTCTCCATGTACCAAGTGTTGAGCGTTTCGAATAATTTAGCGAGACTCGATTCTTTCGCTGACCCAACTATGTGTCCAATTGCGCTCGCATTGTTCTTCCTGACAATGGAATTGCGGTCCGACAGGCCGTGCACTAGGGGGGGCAACAGTTTACCTGCGTGCCAACGATTAATTAGGATCATTTGTAGTCACAGGTTTCTCCACACTAGGGCTGTGACTATTCGAATAATTTAATATTCGAATGTTTTACAAGTATTCGAATGCTACGAATAAACTTCGAATATTTGAGTATTCGAATAGTATGGTGTGAATTATAAATCATGTTATTAGCTTACAAGATTTCACCCTGACAAACTAACGAACTCACAACTGAAACTAATAGCTTGTAAAAAATGAACCTAAAAAACATATAATTTATAATTCACACCATACTATTCGAATACTTAAATATTCGAATAGTATTCGAATACTTTGATATTCGAATAGTATTCGAATACTTTGATATTCGAATAGTATTCGAATACTTTGATATTCGAATTCTATTCGCCAAAAAATTGAATAACTGAAGTATTCAAATACCGAAAAAGTCAACAAATAGTCCCAGCCCTTCTCCACATCGCACTTTTCCGTTTACTTACCTGTGTAAGGTTGCAATTCTTGTTTCAAGTAAGTGCTCAGTAGAATAATAAAGTGCGAACAAGTAATCTTCGTCCCAAATCCCACACTAGATTTGATTAATTCTATAACTTTTGGCATCAGGTCCTTTAAAATCTCCGCGTCGATATGCTGTATGCACTGTGTTGAAATAAACGCGAAGAATTAGTCTACAACATATCCTTTGCGTAACTCGCTTGTGTTAAACAAACTCACTTTCGTTATTGTTTCGGTAGAGTAATGCCCCTTGGCAGCATTGGCCCTGATAGTATCGATAGCGTCCCTCGCTTCCACCGCTGTTCCGCACACGTTGCTCAAATACGACAAATTAGGATTCTCAGATTCCCCGATGGTGGTCAGAAGAGCGGGGATTAGAGTGACTAGAGATGGCTTGAGCAAACTACCTGCTCTGGAAACTAATTGCGACACAGTTTGCAGAGACACCGTCCTCACGGTACTCACGACATGAATGATACCAATGTCCAGTAACACAGGTAGCACTGCTTGTATAACTTCTTCTCCCTCTTTGCCGTAAGACGCGTCGCAGTATCGAACGCAAACCTGTATTAATAAACGAACATCAGCTCGTCCCCACACCATCGAATAACGAGAAACCGTCGAACGTTCTCCACGCGAGACTCACTTTACTCAGCACTTTAGTTGTATTCGTCGCAGCTATTCGCGTACCCTCGTGGATATCGTCCATTACTCGGAACAGCTTCTTCCACAACTCGGGCGCGGATTCCGCCAGATTGAAGCGAACGTTCGCTTTCAACAGATCCGCGAGCGCGTTGCAACAACTGATGCGCACCCTCCATTCGCGGTTCGTTAAATTCTCAGTTATATCGTTCAATATTTCTTTATGATACTGCTCGATCTATCGGGGTGATAATTACATTATTCTAAATAACAATCGTATTAAATAGGCAGTCGGCGCTGCCCCTCGCATACTCACGGCTTTACTGGTTGACGGGACAATCCCGCGCCAAATGCTAGACATGCTCAGCTGAATTTTAGGCGTCGGATCAAACTGATACCTGTACAAACGTGGAATTATACTCGGCAGATATTTGTTCAATTCATCGTTCGCTACTTTTGCGATCGCCGCGAACCCGAACGCCGCGCCTTTCTTCGACGTCCATACCGCATTATGATTCGCCAAGTGCATGAAATAATACACCAAGTCCGGCTTCTGTAGTTCCGTAGCCAGGGAACAAATTTCTCTGTATGTCGTGATGTTGCTACTGCAAATAAAATACTGTTTACACAATTCGAACGGAACATACCAGGTCCGAGGCGCAATGAAATATAAGTTTACGAGTATTCATCTTACTTGGAGGGAGTTTTTCCCAATTGATTCTCCTCAAATAGCTTCGTGTCGGGCGTGACTTGCTGCACAGTTTTACGACCTTGCGTGAATTGGTCTAATATGCTAGAAACCAAAGCTTCTTTCTCCTCTTTCGTGCTATTCATGTGTATCACGCCGAGTCCTTTCGCTGCTATATCCTGTACTATGTCTATAATGAAAGCGATACTCATCATTCGAAATGACCTCGCAATGTATCACAAAGGCTAGGCAACGGCGGATTAGCTTACCACTGTCGTCCGAAAGGAAATCCATGAACGCATGGTGCAACGATGAAAACCGTTCTTTAATACATTCCCTTTGGATATTATACTTTAAAAGTGCTAATAACCACACACAGACCGCCTTATAAAAAATATTTGCAATAAAGAAAATGAAGGAACCGTAACTTCACAAGTAATACCAAATCAATACCTGTCGTAAATTAGGATGCGGCTCTTTATATATCCTAAGTAATTCGTCTAACGTATGTATTAAAAGTTCTGTGCTGGTGTTACTATAAGGTACTTTATGTTCATTTGGTAAAGTTGTCCAAGCATCCCGCGCCTCTGGCGATGCCTGGCCCTGAACACAATAAACTAATGCTTCTCCCATGCTCAAATGAATCTCGATATCTTTTGTCTGAAAGATGTATAAACAAGAGTTAAGAATTCTCTCGTTCGTAAAATTATCGGCCACGAAATTCGCTTCGTAATTACCTCTTTGACTGTCGTAATTATTTTGCTCATAATCTCCGAGGTGTGCGGGAAGCTTTCTCCTATGCACAAATACCCTAGCGACAGCGCAGCTTTTTCTTTCATCTGTGAATTAATAAAATTGGTTATCATATTCACACAACTCGGCAAGAGTAACATTAGTTGTCGTGGAACGAACCTTGGTATTTAATTTTACATTGTTCAATACGGAGAATAATATTTCTACAATTGCTTTCTTATTTGGCTCGACTTCGCCATCCTCGGGTAGCGGTAAGCTACTTGTTTTTCCCAAAATGCCGATGCTTTGGATCGCAGCGTCCATTAACAAAATTGTGTTATTGCGAAGGAAAGAGCCTGGAAGAATATATCAATACTCAAATATCTGAAGAAACGTTGCGTCTGTAAATAAACGATATATACGTACATATGATGTTCACAACATTAATATAAATATCTAAATTAAACGTATCGTCATTTGCATCTTTCTTATTAGCAATTAATCTCCTCTCCATCATGTACGTTAAGGTCAATATCGTCCCATGCTGCGCTTCCAAGTTCTTCTTATTCAACATATTCATGGTCTCGGAAATCTGTGCTTCGAAGTCGTTCGCGGAGAGCTGAGCCGTTATCATGCCGTATATTTTAGCAGCCAATTGCCTTACGTCCGGCTTGGCGGACATAAGTAAAGTACAAAGCCACGACGACTCTTTCTCGTAAACTTTTGCTATATACGGCGGGATGGAACCGATCACTTCCAACAAGGCTTGCAAAGATGTTTCATCTGTATCATATAAAATGTTATCGCGTGACTTTCATTACTATGTAATCAGTGGCGGATTTAAGAAAAAACTTCCAGGTGACAAACGTTCTGAAGGGCCCATTTTTCGGGAAAATTAACAGGTAGTTTACTAAAAGGGGGTAAGTGTACAGAAACGTATAGAAAAAAAATATAATGCTTGGATAAAATCATAAGTTTTTTTTAAGACAGGGCCCTAGGGGGGCCTTCTGAGCAGGAGCCTATTTTTAGGGAGAATAAAGCGGTAGTTTACTAAAACCGGGATCAGTGTAATAATACAGAAAACAAATATACTTTGGATATAATCATAATTTCTTTTTTAATTATTGGGCCCTGGGGGGCCTTCAATGTAGGGGCCCAGGTGGCAACTGCTCATCGGCCACCCTGTTAAATCCACCACTGTATGTAATTCTACTTGATATCTTTCATTATACATCACCTGCAGAAGCATGGCCAAGAATTAAAATCATATCGAGATAATTATTCAATGTTTCCGGTTGACTTTTGTACAGATTCTCTAAATAACGCGCAATTAGTGGCGTGCTTTCACAAGGGTGCTGCAATGCCTCCTTATATACAGTAACATTAGCGCTCTTTGCTAAACAAACACGCAGATAAGTAATTATCTGTAATGAAAAAAGTCCAATTACTACTTTCTTCGATAGAAACGAACGAGCGATTCAAATTGAACGCGGATGATCTAGTCAATTACCTTTGAGAATACTGGGACGCTGTAAGGAAGCACTTTACTACCAACATTGACCTTCCCATTGCTGGAAGTTGGCATTCTCGTCTGCATCTTTGAGTAAATGTAAATAACGAGCTTTTGAAAATCTGGTAAGAAACTTTGATTACTATTCTGTTTGTCGCCCTCGCTTTTGTGCACAGCGTCGTACAAAACCTTTGTAGCCTCTGTACTTATTTCGTGTTTGTCATCTCCACACGCTAGTAACAACAAGTAGCGGGAGGGTGCATCGTCGGGGGGGAATATATTCGCAGCATAATGCATGGCGACAAATCTGTTTGTAAATAAACATGACTTATAGATACAAACATACTGATTCTGGATTTATGAACAATTCACTTCGATATACGTACCTAACATTAAATTCAGGCGACTCCATATAGGCGGACAATAAATCGTTCATCAGCGCAATGTTGGTATCGTCGTCTCTGCCAAGTACAAATGCAGATGTTACGGAAATCAGCGCGTCTCGCACTGCTCTTCGCAACTCACCCTCCGTCTTGAACATTTTAAGAGATTGGCTCAAAATAGGGACTCACCACGTGAATATTTCTACTTACTGCTCTTTTAATTTTACTTACTTACCGATATAAGTGTATCAAATAAATTACGTAGCAAATTCGAGTCTTTATTGATCAGCGATGGAATTCTTTGACCTAGTTGCCCGATAACAGTGTACGCCATTACTTTGTGGCTGTCGTCGCCTTCGGAAATTAGTTTTATCATGCCATTTAAAATGACCCCAGCCACACGAGCTAGTGGAGCAAGGCTGCACCTTGAAGCATTCAACACATCGTTACGTGTATGCGTAAAGTTTGTTTCTATTAATTGTACCACGTGAAACTTACTGCTGGACAATGTTCGACGTAAACTGCAACGCCATCGACTTCAACTTGGAGTTTGTGTTTTTTCCATAAAGCGAATCGAAAACTACCTGGATATTAATGAAAAGTAAGTATTCTTAGATATAACACATTACCATAAAACATACCTGAATGCACGGCGGTATAATGAAACCAGCTTTAGTCACGCGACAGAGGTGATGCAACAATTTCAGACGAATTCGAGTACTTGCGGGCAATCGTTTCATCTCTGACTTGACTTCCTTTTGCGTGGCCAAAGCATCGGTACCCAAGAACAATGTATAAAGCGGAGCAGCTAATTGCATCGAAGACCAATCTAAAGTACTGAACATTTCCAAAGCGTGAGTATACAAAAATTCTAACGGAACGTTTGTTGTAAACGCGATGAATTCTAAAACATACTTGACGATCTTTTTCAATTCTAAATCTGCCAGATTAGCGACACTGAATCTGGTGTCTGCGGCTGCTACTATCAAGTGTATGAGAATGTCTGAATCAGGAAAGAATCCTCCGCTAAGGAATTTAACGATGCCCAACTTTGTTTGTTCAAGCTGTTCCGCAGTCGGTGGATTTTCACCTATTACTCGTTTAAATGCATATTCGCTTAATCCTGGCGGCACGGGGAACTGTGACCAATCGATGGCTTGACCTGGTTGCTGATTCTCCGTCTGCCCTACAGACCTGGAATAACAATGTTCTGTAATATCTTCTCTCACGCGAGTTGAGTAATAAATAATCTTACCCGTATGGTAACAGCAAAACGTCGAGCATGAAATTGATCAACTGCTTCGCTACGTAAGGTTTATCTTGCAAGCCAAGAAGCGACGCCCGCTTGTCTGAATCCAGTGGGACCTTAATGTGACCCAAGGCAGGCATAATTATAAGCAGTAAACTGAAACATTATTCGCAGACTCAAAAATATCTCGGACACTTTTACGAATTTCTAAATTAATGTTTAAAACTGGTCGACGAACCTATCTTGATGCGATAATGGCTTTCCTTCTATAGCGTTTAAGACACTCGGAACTAACTCAGCCTGTTTATGCATCTCCATTCTAGGGTACCCTAGTTTTATGTATATAATTGTAAAATTCTGAAAACACATAATGTAACAATAAATTCCCAATGTATAAAAAATTATTCACATCGATACTTATTAACAGGAACATACAATCACAAACGAACTGGCAGCAGGGTCTTGGTATTGTAATAAAAGTGCCTCGACTGGTAGCTGGACCTGGGGTCTACTTTTTATTCGTTTATTTATGTGGATCAGCAGCTGCATCACTTTCTTTCTGACGCCTTCTTGTGCACTAGACAACTTAAGTAAAACCGGAGGCAAGAATTTGCAGACTGCCGCCTGTAGTTGCTCATCGGATTGCGCGAACCCCAGACGAAGGAATACTCGCTCTAATAAAACTATGGTAAAAAAAATAAATTACAGGCATAATGCTTGATAAACGCACATGTACAAATTTATTTATAAACATTGCGATTATTCTTTCATAGCATTAACGTACTTTCATCTAATTGCTGTAACATGCAGCATATATATATATTGATAATAATGATTCATCATACTTTCAACAAAGTATCGTTTATTCAAAAACAAAAATACATGTTTCCTTAAGAAATCTTGCATCGCTGACACGTTGGGTAGCCCTCCAACTGCCCGCAACAGAAACATTATTGCTCGCACGATACAATAACTGTTGAGACATCGCAAAGGCTTAAATGACGAAAAGAAAACAAGCGCGCTATTCGCTGTAGCTTACTTGTCAGATCTAAATATATGCCCACCAAAGAACGAAAGGTATAAAGGGATAGAAGGGAGATTAGAAAACAAAGATTTGAACATGAATTCGAAGAAAAAAGGAACCGATATATTTGAAGTTGCCTTCTCCAAGAAGGCATGACAATTGACTTTTTTTTCAAAGCCACGATATCTTTAATACGCTGTTATCGTTGGCAATAATGCTCCCATTGGACGGACGAACGTGTAATTTACGAAGCAGCTTCTGTCATCGCCGAAGGGAACGTTTCTCCGCGAAATAAATTGATTTCTTTTCAAGATTACTTACTCAGCTCGTCCGTAGCGGCTGCCATTTTGAAATAATGTGCGAAAGAGAAAGCGAATGACAGCAGATGACAAGGAATATCACCGGTTTCCAGTTTCTCTTATCATGTACACAAACGTGATCCCGCTTGAAGAATTATTAATCCTTCATATTCTTGCCGAGAATTTTACGAATCTAATACCATCTGCGGCGATGCCCCATCTTCAACCGTGTCTTCGTAATATTCAGATCAGTCGCAGCACTGAAAAAACGATATCATTATTCATTTATGAATTGCTCGTGTTTCCTTCTCTGTAGATTCGTGAGAAAAGTATTGTTACAAGTGCCGGCGATATTATACAGCTACTTGGTATTCTATTACAGGGTTAACCCACTTGACACGAAGACGCGTACGATTATTGTACGTTTCCTGTGTAGTTCAAAATTTTACATCCACTTTCGCGCCTATTTAAAGTAGCATTTTAAATATCCACTGTGAAATGATTCTATTAGCATACTGTATTGAGAATACAGTGTTGAATATTGTTTTAACAATTCGATGCAAATAAACAGACGAATATGGCTAGACAGCAAGCCAGATTTGGGAATAAATTAACCTATCGCTATTCGAAAAGCGTCTTCCGATATTTTAGTGAAATATCGTTTGTTAATGATGCTTGTGTTATTGTTTATATAAATTTGTGATCGGAGATGCAAGAGTAATAAAATGATTCTGAGAAATGAATTTTTCGGGGGAAGAAGCATTCAAAAGACGTGCACGAAGTTGCCGTGAACGATCATCCAATCAATGGTCTCGAATTCTGTTCATCAACTGCAACCTGTCGTCTGCTTCTTTCGTCCCTTTAACTAGAACCATGCCTCTATTTTTCGTGACCTTCAAAGTTTGCCTTTGTTATGATAGAGGTCAACTTCCGACGCGACCGAGAAGAGGAATCACTTAATTATATTAGAAAATAGTACATCGCACAGTGATTGAAATTATATTTTTACTTGTATAGAAGCACGTTAGATTCTGCTTAGCAATTTGTCGATCTGCTCGATGACACTTTGTTTACAGTTTTCTATTGTTATTTTCGAACGAGAACATAAGACTTTCATTTTGAAAAGTTTGCGGTAACAGACTAGTCAGGTAGGAGAAATAAATACGAGAGGAAGATTTTTTAACGCTTGTTTGCTAAGGAGCTGCCGTAACTTTCTTTCACATTGCATGAGGCGAAATATTAATTACGACTTTGTTTGCATTTATTAACCCATTATGTGCATATATATACGATATATTGTTATCAGGATAATTTCTTATTGACACATATTCGAGCTCTCAACAAGTATGTTTGTGTCACGCTAGCGTTTGATAAAGTTATTTTTAATTCTTATTTACATTAATCTTTATGAATCTTTAATCTCTGCCCGGACAGTTTTATTGAATTAATCAGTGATTCGGTTTGAGTGTTTTTTGCCAGTACGCATATAGACCCTGTGCATAAGTGTCCTCTTTTAGAATCGCATAGAGAATGGAAGCAACAATTACCGCATTGTAAATGTGAATACTTTATATCTTTATATATATATATATATATTTATATATTCTGTATATTTAAGTAATCGAATAAAACAGTTTTCTGAAATATCATCTTGGTTTAATGAAACAGCTGGAATAATAAATATTAGCGACTAGTCCAACTGGCTTATTATATTCGCACTGTTAATTAACTAGAAGAGGTACATAATTTTTGCTTTTAAGAGTGACTTAACGGCATATTTTTTTTCAAATTATTCAAGCAGCTCTCCTTTACATTTGTTGTAGGTAGAAGAGACATGGCCTTTGCTTAAGTAAAAAAAGTAACGTGATAAGAACTGTGATAATATAGAACTAATTTAAAGAACTCGTTGCACTTGGTAACAAGTGGTTTCTGCCGTATGACTTATATTTAGTTTGAGAATGGGCTCTGTGCTTGTGATAAGTAAATTCTTTCAAAATGCGACAAGGACACTAATACGGAAGCTTAGATGTGTTCTTCAGCAATTTTACAAATGCCACTACTTAAAATGTCTTTGGTATTATGTAAGTTCAAATAGACACAATCTTATTAACCCCTTATGTATCTTTTGTTTCGAGCGATAAGAATACCATAACTCGCTTAATTACTATTGATCGTTGCAACATTCGCATAGCATAACAATGATAATCTAATTAAAGATCATCCTCGTCTAAAGCTATCGCAAATACGTTACGCTCGCGATATTCGATGCAACGAAGGATTAGCGGAGTGAAGTCCTAGTTGCAGGAACTTGAAGCTCTTTGTATTTGCAGACTAATATTTTAACATTGGGATAGTCGTGGCGTCGGAATTAGTTGTTTGTTGTTAGAACTGAATTGTGTGGTAGGTGAGAAGAAAATAATAGTAATAAATGCACAATTAATATTACGGTAGGAAGCCTGCTTCTGTCTATACTGTTACAAAGAGGTAATCCAAGCATGTAGAAGGAGAATAGCTCCCAGCTTTATGCATGCTCATGCCAGCGTAACTCTGTAATGTAATACCATGCTTTTTGCACGCTCGCTGGCTGCTTTGTGCTGCTAACTTATATTAAGGGACTTGTGGGCTAAGAATTTATCCATTTACCACGTTCCCCGTGTAAGTACTAATCTCCCAACAGGGAATTTGCCTTCCAAGAGTATCATTTCTTCTACGTCATAATGCATGTCTAATTTGAGAAGATTTATCATCTTACTGGTTTTATAATTGGATTTGCTATTCAGTAAATTTTCTTGCTTCGGTGTATTTGTCAAGTAATTATTATAGACACTTGTCTACATTGTTTCTAACAATGGTAGTGGTATAATATACTGTGATGTGCAAATGTTGTAAAAGTATGGAAATATCAATAACTTTTTTATTAATATACGATGATCATATTTCATATTTACATGGAGTATCTTAATTTCTGCAAGTTAAAACTCTTGTATTTGTCTAAAAAAATTAACAGAGTAGTGTTTGTAATAATATTAAATTCGTGTCGATATGTATTTGTAAAATAACGAGAATTCTGAATGTTGTAAACGACCATGGAATGCTTTGAGATTCTGCGACAGTATTTATAAAATTTGTTGTTTTAGGCAGCAGTAGTCGATAATATGACAGAACACATGTCATCGACGCAAAGTCGCGACTCTGAACAAATAAGAGTCTTAACTATTAATAATGGAGAACATCTTGATGGTATACTGTATAGACTGAAGAAAGGTATGTGAGAGATTTGATTTGCTTATCGTGCTTGTGTAACTAACGTGTAACTGTTAACAGGATGGAGAGTGGAATTTCGATTGGGTGCCTCTCTGCTTGGGAAGACACTCGATCTTTTCATAAATCATCCTTTAGGCGAAAATCAGAAATTCGAGAGGCATACATATTATCCATTAGAATGGATGCATGAAACAGCTAGCATACGTCTCTCTTTGGCTGGTTCATTCCATTATTATCTGACGGATCCCAAGTGGGTATAGCTTCTACGAGTAATACGAACAAATATTGAACAACGATGGACTTGAACACGTTTAATTTTTTAGTTCCGAAGGCGTGAAACCCATCGCGTCTGGATACCTATTGGTGGATCCAGAACTTAAAGTAGGAGAGTATGGAGAAATTCTACCATTGGACTGTATACAATGTCAGACTGTTCTGGCGAAATGTTTGGGACCGTTTTCCACCTGGGAAGACAAGCTACTCGTGGCTCGAAATTCTGGATACAACGTAATTCATTTTACACCGATTCAGGTAATATATTCGCTGCACAAAACTTTACACACAGAACAGAATATACATTATTTATTTGTACTATATTTTAGGAATTGGGATATTCCAAATCGTCTTACAGTCTTAGCGATCAACTGAAATTAAATCCTTCCTTTAACGACGATGAGAAATCAGTTACATACGATGATGTCGAAGGACTTACTAATAAAATGCGTAACGAGTGGAATGTAAGTAATATACCTAATCAACTTTTTCTGTAGCGCCTTTATAAAGCCTTTAATGTTGAACATTGCAGATGCTGAGTATATGTGATATTGTTCTAAATCATACTGCAAACGAAAGTTCCTTCTTAGTGTCTCATCCAGAGTGTACATATAATTGTTCGAATAGTCCTCATCTACGGCCTGCATATATTTTGGATGCTGCGTTATTTGAATTAACGGTTCAAGTTGCAGCTGGAGACTGGGAGTTTAAAGGCATTCCTTCGGTAGTTGAAACCGAGGAACATTTAAATGTGAGACAAATATATCAGTATTTATGTGCACTAATAATGAACTTACAAGTACAATCATTATTCTTTATAATTTCAGTCAATTCGTCATGGACTTCACACTTATTTTCTGCCGCTTGTAAAGATACACGAATTATACATATTAGATGTGAACGAAACTATCGCCGAGTTCTTGAATACAGCACGAAATCAGATGCCTCAGGATATTACTGAACCGATACTGGAGGATATTAAAGTGATTCAAGACCCACAATTTCGTAGATTAAAGGCAACTATAAATATGCAATTTGCATTGAAAAAGTACAATGTATATAGGTAAATCGTACTTTAATGTTTAATCGTATTTGTTTCCTCAGCATTGTTCGTTCAATACATCGTTAATTATATTGATATTACAGAGCTGACTGCTTTGATGAAGAAACTCGTCTAAAGCGTTGCGCCGAGGACCTGAGGAAAAAGTTACAAGACCTCAATGACGCGATTGTTAACGAGGTACAGAATCATTTGAACGCTGCGATTGAGAATACGATTGCTGGTATAAGATATTTTAGAGTACAACCCGACGGACCAAGGCTCAAAGAAATAAGTGAGAGGAATCCACTGGTTCCTAGGTATATTTTACCTACAAAAATTTATTATCTAGGTATCCTAAAGAATGCTACATTATTGTAACTCTGTTTTCAGATATTTTACTGATTATGGGGCGCCTCAAACATTAACCGAAAGAGAAGCAACAATGTACTCAGATGCTGGATGCTATCTAATGGCTCATAACGGCTGGGTGATGAATGGCGATCCTTTGAAAAACTTTGCGGATCCCGATTGTAACGTTTACATAAGAAGAGAACTTATTGCTTGGGGCGACAGCGTGAAGTTGAGGTAACGCAACTGCTCTTGGAAAGTTAGTATTATGTTATTAAGGGGGGAGCCTTATTTAGGACGGCTAGAAATAAGATGATTCTTGAAAGAAAAATTAATTTGTATTGTTTGAATGTGAACCAAAATACCCTGAAAGTTTGGAAAAGATCCGCTTAACAGTTTCTTAGAAAAAAATTCCTAAGAATCCCCTTATTCCTAGCGTCCTAAATAGGGCTCCCTCTTAAGTACCTAAAGTTAACGCGGTACACCGTATTTATTACAGATTCGGTGATAAGCCAGAAGATTGCCCTTTCCTATGGCAACACATGACTACTTACGTTGAACAGACAGCCAAAATATTCGACGGTATTCGTTTAGACAATTGCCATTCAACGCCTATTCCAGTTGCAGAGGTATAAAGTTTATAATACACATAAATTTAGACTCTCATTAACGCGTCTTGAAAATTTCCAGTATATGCTCGACGTTGCTCGTCGGGTCCGCCCAGATTTGTACGTGGTTGCAGAATTATTTACAAATTCTGACCAAAAGGACAATATATTTGTTAATCGACTTGGCATCACCTCTTTAATTCGAGGTCTGTAGATTTCTATCAAGGCTTTACAAGAGAATTGTACATTGTTATTGAATGCTTGGCTCTCTATTTTCGAAAACAGAAGCTATGTCTGCGTGGGATAGCCACGAAGAAGGTCGGCTGGTGTACCGGTACGGAGGCGAACCAGTTGGAGCCTTTCTGCAGTCACGGAAACGTCCGTTGGTACCGAGTATAGCGCACGCACTTTTCTTGGACCTAACTCACGACAATCCTAGCCCGGTGGAGAAACGCAGCGTGTTCGACTTACTTCCAAGCGCTGCGCTTGTGTCAATGGCAGCTTGCGGCAGTGGCAGCAATCGTGGATACGATGAATTAGTTCCTCATCACGTAAGCTTTACTACTTGCATTATGCTTTTTTCACACACGTAGCAATTGATGTAACACAGAGGGAGTTTCTTTGATTTCTACAGATACACGTGGTAGATGAAGGAAGACAATATTCTGCTTGGACAGACGATGAATGTTTGGTGGACGGTATTAGGCTCGTAAGTTCCAAAACTGGCATAATTGCAGCGAAGAAAGTGCTGAACGATCTGCACTATACTCTGGGGCAACAAAAATTCTCACAAGTATGTTTTACAAAACAAAAGAATATCCATTGGGTGCAAGTTATTTAATTGCTGAAATCGTAGGTTTTTGTGGACCAAATGGACCCCGACGTGGTAGCCGTAACAAGACATTCTTCGACAACTCACGACAGCGTAGTCTTGGTTGCTTTCACAGCTTTTAAGCATCCAGATCCTAACGCCAACGACTTGAGAAGATACGTGAAACCGTTACGGGTGGAAGGTGTGGTGGAAGAAATCATTCTGGAAGCGTCATTGTCCCATGAGGGAGTAAAGTAAGATTTTGAACATTTCTTAATAATTATTACATATAGCAAAGCCCATTCAATAAACGTACTTTTTTTCAGGAATGGAACTTCACCTTTCCATTACCCCGAAAAATGTGTGCGAGATGAAAATTACATAAATGGTTTGTCCGAGTACGTTTTAAATCTCAAAGAACATATACAGATTTGTGACTCGGAAATTTTGGAGAAAGTTGATTCCGGGGATCCCAAGATAACTCAACTGAATTTCGTAAACTTCCAGCCTGGCTCCGTCATTGCTATTCGGTAATGCTTCTTAGATTAAAGCTACTTTATCAAATGCGGATGTTGACACATTTTAATTTCAGAGTATCGCTTCACGCCAACATAAAACCTGCTCTCTCAAAGCTTCATAATACTATCTCAGTGATCACATCGCAGAAAAGCTCAGATTTGCGCGTTATCGCGTCCCGCATGGACCTGATCGATTTAAACAAAGCCTTGTACAGATGCGATCAGGAGGAACGCGACGAAACATCGAATAGATTTGGTGTTTACGATATTCCTGGGTATGGCCCTCTCGTCTATGCAGGCCTCCAAGGTATATTTAGAGCTGTTCGGGTACTCGAATAAAGGGAGTCGAGTACCCGTAAAATATGAGCAGTTCGAAAAATTCGGGTAGCTCGAATTTGTTTCGGGCGGCTTGAAAAATCCGGGTAATCCGAATCGTTTCGGGCCGCTCGGAAAAACTGGGTAGTTCGAATTGTTTCGGTTGGCCCGGAAAATCCGAGCGCCTCGACAGTCGGATCGCTCGAACCACATTCGATTTTTCAAGCCGCCCGAAACAGATTCAAGCTACCCGGATAGCTTGAATATATTTTCGGGCCGCCCGGATTTTACGGGTACCCGGCTCGGTTCGAAAACCGAGTTCCGGCTCGAACGGAATTTCAAGCAGCTCGAATATTCGAGTACCCGGACACCACTTATATTATACACTATACATATCAACTAGAGAATCTTTTTTGCAGGTATCATTTCCTTGTTAGCTGATATTCGTCCAAATAACGATCTTGGTCACCCACTATGCATTAATCTCAGGCAGGGTAATTGGCTAATAGGTAAGTATATTAGACTCGACTTTAAATTTCTTATCAAACGGCATACGATTTTGAAGCACGTTTGTTTAAAAATTCCACGCAGACTACACATGGCAACGATTGAAAGAAGACGATGGGACCAAAGCCCTTGGAATGTGGCTCGAAGAAGCTGCCGAGCCGTTTAAACTAATACCTCGTTACTTGGTACCCAGCTACTTTGACGTCATAGTCGTAAACGTTTATATGACTCTTCTCGAACAATGTTACAGTTTGATGTCGAAGTACGTAGTCTTACATGGACTCGTTAATTTTCCATCTTAACGCTTGTTACAATTTTCTGGTGGGTGTTTCAGTTTCGTCAAGGATGGCTCTACCTTCATCAAGACTCTGTCTTTGGTTTCGATACAAGTGGGAGGCATAGTGAGATCAGCTCCGTTGCCAGATTTATCTCTAAATCTGGACCCTCCCAAGCCAACAATTAAACAATATAACGGCGAAAGCGAGCAAATATGCATGACCCTTTCCGCTGGTTTGCCACACTTTACGACCGGCTACATGAGAAACTGGGGCAGAGACACGTTTATCGCTCTGAGAGGTTTACTCATACTAACTGGCAGATACACGGAAGCCAGATTCATTATTCTTGGTTACGCGGGAACCTTACGACATGGTCTTATTCCCAATCTACTCGATAAAGGAAAAAATGCTAGGTAAAGGATAAATCTTTGATTATTCACCGTCGTTTCTTTTCATCTCCAAACAATCGTTTCAATATAATTTAAGATACAATTGCCGAGATGCTTTGTGGTGGTGGTTGTACACGATCCAATGTTACATACAAGAAATGCCGAATGGTTTGAAAATTCTGACGGATAAAGTATCCAGGCTCTTCCCAACTGACGATTCTCCTCCGCTCCCTGCAGGAGAAGTGGTATGTACAAGTAATTTAGCGCGGACAAACTGATTCCTAGACCCCGCGATGCACTTTCAGGAGCAACCCCTGCACGATGTCATCCAAGAGGCTCTTTCGACACACTTCCAAGGGCTTTGCTTCAGAGAAAGGAACGCTGGCCGACAGATCGACGAGCACATGACTGACCGCGGCTTTAATAATCAAATCGGCGTACATCCAGAGACTGGATTTATATTCGGAGGGAATGATGCGAATTGCGGCACATGGATGGACAAAATGGGATCCTCTGAAAAGGCTGGCAACAAAGGAAAGCCCGCTACACCAAGAGATGGCTCGGCTGTAGAAATAGTAGGACTCAGCAAGAGTATCCTCAGTTTCTTGGCTGAATTGTACAAGCAGAATCTTTTCCCCCACGGCAGCGTGCAAAGAAAGAACCGCGATGGTACGATACAGTTCTTCTTTATCTATCTGCTTTCATAATTTTTCTCTTTATTACAATTTCGGATTATTGCAGGGTCTGTCGTAACATGGAGTTACAAACAGTGGGCAGAGAAGATTTCCCTGAACTTTGAAAAGTACTTCTACGTGAATGAAACGCCAACAGAGGGAGAATTGAATCCAGAACTTATTCATCGTCGTGGGATATTCAAAGACAGCCACGGAGCAACACAAGCATGGGCGGATTATCAACTACGACCCAACTTTCCGATTGCAATGGTGGCCGTGAGTATTTCACATTCGTTTCTCGAATAATTTATAACGCGAGCTTCGAAACATTCATATATTGTTATTTGTAAAGGCGCCAGAATTGTTTAATCCACAACACGCGTGGGCAGCATTGAAGAAAGCAGAAGAGATTTTACAAGGACCGCTTGGAATGAAGACATTAGATCCCGCCGATTGGGCGTACGACGGATATTATGATAATTCCAACGACAGCGGGGACACTAAATTAGCTCATGGTTGGAATTATCATCAGGGCCCTGTAAGTAATAATCTTTCTCGAAAGTATATATTTAATCCTGAAACGTTCCAAGACGAAGATAATCTATTTATTATGAACCCAACAGGAGTGGGTTTGGCCCATGGGATACTTCCTTCGAGCTCAACTATACTTCGCCCCGTTAGTCGGCGGAAAAGAAGAGCTGCGCCGTACGGTCGATTCCGTCGAGGCTATCATCTCACGACACTTTATAGAAGCATCAACGAACCACTGGAGAGGCCTCCCCGAGCTTACCAACAAAGACGGGGAATACTGCAAGGACAGCTGCAGAACTCAGGCTTGGAGCGGTTCCTCCATACTAGAGGTTTGCATCCAGCCTGCTAATATCTACTAGACACCCGTAGAACTAAGCCTCACGCCCTTACGTTTCGTGTTTCAGGTCCTCTACGATCTAGACAAAATAAAACGGGAGTTACGCTCCGAGGAGATCGAGAGAACGAACTGATACAATTTTGCGTGTGTTCACCACCGCCAGTTACACTTAGAACATTTGCGATTAGAGAAAGAACGTAGGGTTAGAAGCAAAGGACACGACGACAAGATGCACCTCTCCGACGCAGTTGTAGGGACACGATGCACGGAAACACACGCATATGGTATTTCGCACATAGACAGAACAGCTATGCCACCGTGCAGATTTGTGACGGCCGATGGGATTCCTGCGAAGGCCGGCTCCTCCCCGATCCGAGAGCCCGAGGTGAACGAGCCGGACGAAAAGCACGAATCCGTATCGCCTACTTTTACCAGCGATTTAGAAGCGACCTTGCCGAACGCCTCAGAATTTTCAACGACATCGGAAAGGGAGCCTCGCAAGTTGGCGCAGCTCAAGTATTGCAACGAGCTCTTGAAATACTCGAACAAACCTTCACAAAAATTCATAGAAGAACCAATCGATCAAAGCAGCTTAGTCACGAAAGTGGATCACGTTTACGAAGAGGTCAACGCTCTCGAGTGCGACATCATGGATTATTACGAGAAATATAGCCCAACGACGGCGAAGACTTTGATTAACACACTGTTCCTTCCGCGGCAAAAGATCTGCAAGCAGTGCGCCAGCTTGCACGACAGTCCTGTATACTCTGATCATTTGATATACGGGAAGAAAGCATTGCGTGCCAGGGAAATTCGTCTGATACAGCAAGACGATGCTCTGTGCTTTAAATATTGCCCGGAGGATGGGGAAGGTGGCACTACGTTATTCTCGCAGTACGATAACATTCAGCATTGCTTGGTAGTTTATAATTATACGAAAACCGATGCTTCCGGTATATTTTCTTTCCACGGGCCACCGCGGGACGTGTTTGACTTGAAGACAGCACTGAAACCAAATATTCTTCTGGTAAGCTGCGGCGCCAAGGACACGGCCAACACTGAATTGTACCACCGTTGCGCGAGCAACCTTTACGCAAGAATATCTAAGACTGGTGTAGCGCCTACCACGTTTCGCATGGATCACGATAAAATTTTAAGCTCTATAAAACACGTTGGATACGATACCGATTTGCAGAATTGGATGAAATACCGTAACGACGTCTTCCAGTCGCAGGGTCTTAAGCAAGACGATGCGATCGATTATCGAGCAAATAGATCCAGTTTGTTGCTGTTGGAGCCTCTCCTACTAATGCCAGAGTTAACAAGCCCTAGGTACAGACAGGGGAAGAACCGTATCCCGCGATCGGAGCACATGAAATTGGTGAAGATAGTGGCCGCCTATACTCTCTCGTTCTTCATTTTAGCATCGGTTACATTTTACATAGTTTATTTCACTTGATCAATGTAGAATGATCGGGCGGAATTGATGAGCTTCCATATACAAACGTCGTTTAATATACAAAGGACACTTGTTGGCGTTAATTAAAAGAATTGTTGGAACAACACTGAATGTATAAATCTTTACATGTTTGATAATTATTGAACGTTGACCTAATGATTTATTTTAAAAAGTTGTTATCCGTGCGAACGAATGTCTCGATTATTAAATACTCTCGAACTGTTTCTTTTGTATTACATGTTAAGTTCAGTGTTGAATGTTTACAGAGCATAATCGTTCAAATGTTTCTCGCATAAAGTTCTCAGAAATTTAATACGAGCTTAGTCAACTAGTGCTTGCCACTAATTATTGTACTGCCTATTATACTTGATCTAGTAACTCATTATGGTTTATTAATATAATTTAAAATGTACTCATTTGTTCTTGCTTCAGCATAATTATGTAGGGTATATATACATTTTAAAAGAAACTGTGTTCCTGCGATTTTACTAAAAGCATAACAGTACAAAAAACTATAAAAAAATTAACGTATACTGGTTAAACATGCATCTATTTATTTTTATATCTTTTGAAAGTTGTAAAAAAAAGAGAGAAGGGGAATGTGATCGAGCGAAATCAAATTTAAAAGGATACCTTAGAACGTAACTGAAAACAGACGGTTGTTGAAATTTGTTACTCTATTTGTTAATACATGAAATATTTATTAGGTGAAGCCATTTATATTGCACGTATATTTTAGACACATTTCTTAATTGTTTTCGTATCTGTATGAAATATTTGCAATAAAATTGATATACATAAATGTCGTTTTGCATAATACAGGAGGTACCAATGATTTCTTCCCTCATTAAGATGCACACGTTCGTATGCCTATCGTACTACACAAAATAATATATAGCATGCACTTACTACAATAAATAAATTTCAGTGTACCTAATATAAATATTCCTTTACTGTTTACTAAAAAAATCTTAGAACTTTTGTTTAGATCTAAAACAGTATCGAGGGTGTGTAACATTAAATAAATATAAATATACACATAAATTTCAACTCACTGAAATTCCCTTGAAACAATAACACTGAACGCTTAACGTTCATAACGAAGATAAATATTTGTTTGCTACTATAAATATTTAAATAGTTTCATTCATACGCAATGTAATCATGCAATGGACTGTTCTTTATCTATCAAGGCATATCTGAATATTTCGATAAGAGTTACAAGTGCCAGCTTATATAAGGCTATGCAGTGACATCAGTTAATTATCCTACGTATGATGAATCAATAAATTACTTCTACTTTTTACGATGCGCAATACAAGAGCACGCATAAATGTTTAAAATCATCTTCCTTCTATTTTCATTTTATTACCACTTCAACCGTGCGCATTTCCGTGTGCCTGCGTGAGATTTATAAATGAATGTTACGCGTCGAGCTCCGAATGTTTAAGACCGAGAAAGGAGACCGATTAAACAGCATTCGGAACTTACTTAAATCCTTTAATCTGTATTATTACTTGTATCCCTATCACTCGTCCCCCACTATTTTACGTTCGCTTAGATACGCTATGCATATATTGTTAAAAATATATCAAATACTGTACGAAATTTAATAACACTTTACAATAGATGAATAAAACTATTCCTACCATTTCTCAATTCGCACACAATTCATGTGTTTATTAGCTTATCGATAGTAAAAATTTGTCAAAAATATATAAAAGTATGTGAAATATACAAATATGCGTAAAGTAAATCAAACTCGTGGAAATATTTTAGTGACAACTTATGCGCACATATGCATGCCATTCCTATGTTTCTCCAGAAGCTGTATGATAAGTGATCGAGGTACGTGAAATCGAGGCTCCTTTACGTTTTAACTTCTCCTTCAATTGATACTGTACTAACGATAGCACGATCCTTCTTACGTTCTACCGTGGGATTCCAATTATATTCACAACCTCTGAACCTTATAAAAAACTCTATTACGCGCCAAGAACGCGTAGTTAAAACGTGAGTATTCTTAAATACAAGTGTACTCGTTTAGTGATCTATTGCCGAGGCAGAAACTAAACACAGCATCGTAGACTACGATTAAATATCGTCGAACAATCCTCTTGGCGGAGGTCCTACACGATTTGTGTTTGTGTTAAATGCTCTTGCATTGTCTATACGTTCTTCGTAGAAATCGTCCGCTGGATAGTCTCTGTCGAAGCTATTATTTGCACCGTAACCATCGACGCCGGAAGTCATGCCGATATAATAATCTGCGGGGTCGAAATCGCGCAGCAGACCGGCCCTAGCAGATTCTACCGACTCGTCCCGCTTTAAAGGGCGCACTGGAACACGCGAGGTTTGTTTAATCACAAATTCACGAGTCGGACACCCTTGCCATCCTTATAAAATTACTATATACCTGTGTCGGTGCTTTGCCGAGACGCTCTGTAACGGGACACGGTCGTGGAGCTGAATCTTTCTTGGAGCTCGCGCTTCCTGCATATCGAATCCTCCGCTCTCTGCCGTTTGCGTCTCTCTGTAAAAATACCGCACGTAAGCACGAGTAATGGAGAGATAATAACACATACAAGTAAAGAAACGTTAGTTCACCTCGTTTTATTAACTCTCGACCATCTTCGACGAGATCCGTCGTGAACTCATCGTCGCCGAGGAATTGTTGGAAACCCAACATCGAGAGTAATCGGCTTCCTATGCTAAAATACGTTGCTAGACAAAATGCCAAAATAGCCATTGGAAAGTACACGTTAAATCCATCGGATATAATAGAAATAACATCCATGTGCCCCATTACCTAAGTGAATAAATTACAGGATAGATTACAATCGATCGCAGAGGGCTATAAATCCGTTGCCGACATATTTACCTGGGTGTAGTGAGTCTCTAGTATGTGAGTCTTTATTATATGCGAATCCATGTGAATGAGACCCAGGAAGTTTAAACACATGGGCGGCGTAAGGCGGCATAGCATCATGCCGCTGAATATTAAGCTATATTCGTTGGTTTGATGATGCGGAGCCAGGTAGTACAAGTTCAAGACACGAATTTTTAAAACTGTTGAGTAAGCGCAGTAACACAGGTACGCGATTACCAGCGTGGATATTAACTGAAAAAAAGTATTTCAATTCTAAAATGACGAGGGAAAGAAATTGAGCTAACAGTGTTACATTTCATTGCGTGTTCTCACCTCGATTGTAAAATAATCATAGCTCCCCTTGGCCAGGTTCAAGAACCGAGCAAATAACGACAGCACCGGAGATTTATTAAAAAATGTTACTTCCGACCAAACGACAGCTATCGAGAGGCAGCCGGCAAGAATGGCTGCTATCTTTTGAACGTAGCTCTTTATGACACACTTCCAGTACCACTCTAAAATTTGTAGAAAAGTCAGAAAAGAATATTAAGCCGGGAATCCACCGGGAAGCTGAGCTATGCTATGCGATGCTACGTTTTCAAAAAATCAGCTTCAATACATTCTTACGGATAGTGCTGGATTTATCCTTATTAGGCTAACAAGGCTGAAGCCTAGGGCCCCGTTTAGCTGGGGGCCCCTCATTCTAAATATTTTCTTCGAAAAATTAGCATTTTTCTATGTTATCTTTATTAACTTGTATCTTTAATGTTTATTTATGTTAATGTTATGTTTAGTTTTGATATTCAATGTTAATCTTGAAATTAAATTCTTAGATTATACAATAATTATACGATTATATTATAATAAAAAAAATCAAAACAGCATCAATTTAATTTTTTACATTTAACCGAGGGCCCACCAAATATTCAGCCTGGGGCCCCCGAAAGGTAAATCCGGCTCTGCTAATGGAACCATTGCCACCAAAAGCTAAGCTAAAACATAGCATCGCATTAGCTTAGCTTCCCGGTGGATTTCCGGGTTTAAAGCTCGTCTCGGTCCGTTGACATTTATTACTTACCAATAACTGGGTTATAAATAATACGCAGCGGGAACGAACGATGCGCAGGGAAAGTTGGCTTGAATCTCTTATCATGACTAACTTGATTCTTCGCTACATCTTCTAGATTAATTATTTTATCAACCAAAATCCCCCATTGAGTTTCTATACGTTGTAGAGTCTGCAATGCTTTTATAATCTGAAAATAAATGGAATAAAAGTGATTTATGTGTGCGTGTACATGAAATATACGTAGCATTTCTAGGTAATAACAAACTTGTCTGTGCAGACGAATCAAGGACTTTTCGGAAGGTGTGTCCGTGGGTGTATCATCTGGTAACTGCCTTCTGTTCATTCTGTCCTTCAACTCTGCAGGAATCTTTTGAAAAATCGTTTCCAAGTTACAATGGAAGGGATGCCCTGGTCCGATAGATACCGTAGCAGCTTGCAAAGACTAGAAAACAAAATAAATAATGACGTAAAAGGAAAAGCTTGTGATATATAACTCGTGCAGAACATTTACCTCAAGTATATCATCTACAGTTTCCTCTGCTTCATATTTGTCTAAACTTAACTTGGCAACTTTAAAATAACTATAATTTAAGGTATATCCTGGCTTGCTGGCGTTCCATAATCCTCGAGGAACTTCTACGAGTGCATATCCGAGCAGTAATACCAGCAAAAACAGACCCCACGTATTTGACGCCGAAGACGCTATGGCCTTTATCTTCTGACTGTAACAGAACACATACGTGTAACTTACGTTCGCAACGTTCAACTTCCTGATATCTACTCACCCATCGAGGTCTAAGCCAGGCTTCAGCGCTATATATATCAAAAGGACACCGCATATGAACAAGTAACTCCCATAATATATAGCGTTATCGATCAAAGCGGACTTCAATTTCCCTTGAACAGTGAAATCTCCTGCTTTTATGTACGACTGCATAAGTGGTAATATTAACCACGTTAAACACTGCGAAGTCCAATATACGATTCTCCACAAATTTGGAAATACGCTGTCTGGAACGTTGGGCCATGGTTCTTTGCACGTATGCACGGGTATTGCTGTTGTACTATCAGGATTCGCTTTAGTGGTATTATGAATATTCTGCTCGATGCATTGTCTGAAAACAGTCTGTAAGAAAGCATCGACTCTTGATTAATTTATATCACACATGCTCGCAGTGGCGCACCCCTAAACAAAAAGAGAAATAAGGGAAAATGAACGGAGTTGTATCAAGGGCCTGAAAGACGGAACAAGACGAAATATCAACGAGTCCCACGTCGTCTGTCTCGCCCCCAAAAATAAAATTCTGGGTGCACCACTACATGCTTAATCAATTCAATTATGTATCCTCCATTCCCTTTTACTTTTACCTACCGATGAAACATCCAGAGGAAGTATGAATATTATTAGCAGCGAGAAGTACCACGCTATGAGCACGGAGATCGTAACAATGATATGATGTCGAAAAATATTCCCATATTTGTATAACAAAGTCGCGGCGAGACAAAAGGCTACCACAATCTCCGTCAAGAATGCTCCGAGAATCATTTTGGTTGCTTTCAATACTCTATCACACGGTATCTTTGCGACGGTTACATTTCTCCCCTATAAATTTTAACATCCTATTCGTTGTCGTCCGCTTTCTCTCCTTCCGCGGCTTCTCTGATCTTCATCTCAGCATCTCGTTGCATTCTTTCCAACTTTTCTAGCGTAACTGATTTCAACGGGATTAACTTCGGTTTGCAAAGTATGTAATCCAGACTCTCCTCCTGATACAGCAAGCCTTGCCTGGGAAGGACAACGTCAATCTTTTCAGCAGAACTATCTGCCGATTCTGACATTTTTGCTAAAACCATGGGAAATCTGTAAACCGATTAAGCATTTCAGATACTACGCTTTGCTTTTTACATCGATCGCAATTGAAATTACAAAATCACTAGATACGTGACGTTCATTGCCAATATCTATGTTTTGTATTTTCTGTATGTTCGTTTACATAATTCTCAGCGAAGAATGCATTTCAACGTCAGTGTACAGGAGGCTTCGTCGGCTTCCAAGTAGATGACGGTTTGGCTCTCTCGGAGCAAAGAAGATGTTTGAAGGTAACAGGTGCAGATAAAGGTATGTACCAAGTAGGAGTTGGCAGAGGACTATTTACAATCGAATTTCGCGTATCTACTTCTGCAGACTATGAAATTGTTCGCATTCAACGCTGTAGATGTACGTGTCGATATATTTTTATCATTATCAAGTGCAATATTACCATTTTCTCACGGTTAAATCGTTGAGCATACTTTGTACGATACAGTACGAAGTATCGACGTCACATGCACACCGTCAAATCACGTCAAATTGTCACTCGGGAACACTCGGACGGGAACGCAAATGCACCAAAATGCACGCGAATGCATTATGAGGCACTCTGTGCATAATTTCTGTGGATAACTCTCTGTAAATGGCTACCAGGGGGCTACGAAAAACAATTCGTTAATTCTTGCATCGCCGAATCTTTTTTAATCAGAATTTCTTAGAATTGCTTCACAGAATTTATTTTCAATAATAAAATTCTATATTTAAACATTTGCGCAATTGAGGCAGATTGTATTGGGTTATCCTGAAAATTTCTACGGTTCTTGATTTTGGCGCCATATATTCTCTGGGACTTTAAAATGCTCTCCCGGATTCAGGAAATCAGAATTTCTCAGAATTTCTTCACAGAATTTCTCTTCAATAACAAAATTCTATATTTAAACATTTACGCAATTGAGGCAGATTATATTGGGTTATCCTGAAAATTTCTACGGTTTTTTATTTTGGCGCCATATATTCCCTGGGGCTTTAAAATGCTCTCCCGGATTCGCGATTTTCTTTTATTTACAACGACGATTACCTGATTTTGTTTCGTCCAGTATACTTCGAATGCTTCGCACAGATTCACGTAGATCAAGCGTAAACATGGAAAGACGCGATTTTAAATATCTGGTTCTTTACGATTTTAAATTAAGGCACCGAGTCACATCGGGCGACGGAAACAGCTTTTGGTGACGACCGTGACGACGCACCAAAAGATAGAATAATTAAGAATGGCTTGCGAAGTTCAAGCCAGGGAATCTAAACCTCAAACCTCAAAGATGCCTCAGTTTCTCAATCCCCGAGACCCGGACTTTTATACACGTGGAATAAATGACACTTGCGTGGCAAAAGTGTGTGAAAATAATAAAGCTTATTTTAAATAAAAATGTTAATTTTAGTGGAGTTCTATTCTTTACGTCAAACGAGCGTTAAACCGCGGGAACTTTCAGGATGACCCAATATGTTCTATATATAGCAATAATAGTATATAATTATCCTGCAAAACCTTTTGTTTCATATTTACGTTACTTTACGAAAACGAAGACTTTTGGGACACCGTGAATTAAAAGCACCAACAACAACGTTTAACGAGAACGATTACAGTTTTTGTTTCTTGTTTATATTATGCTTCATTACCTTTAACATCATGTGTAAACATTACCTGACCTCGATGCATACATTTCTTACAACGTGTTGATGTTTTTTCTTTCAATGGTTTTTACCACTGGTTGAGATCAGTTGGGTTTGGGATGGCCAAACTGTCAGTTTTGTTTACAAAAAAACCCAGGAAAACCCATTGAGTGACTTGAATTCAATCAGCAGTAATTCCAGAGAAAACTGAGTTGTGCATTGGATCATAGTTTTCGCGCTGCTATTTTAATGGAAACCGCATAAATGTGAAAGCTGCAAGTTTATGTAAGTAATGACTATGATGACTAATGATGTCAGGCACACCTATTATCTTATTGAGAATAATAAAAATGGATAATCTTTGCGTGACTCAGATCTTAAAGAAATTAATGACAGTTCCTAGTACATTTTATTTTTATGTTTAAGATAAACATAATTAGTGCCGTTGGTATACAATTTTTCGAACATGGCAAGCAATATCGAAACCAAAACCAGAGCAATTGTTGGGAAAAGCACGTAAGTAGAATAGTTTTGTGATTTTTAAATACAATTAAAAAGATTCATCAGCGACCGTGATGGAAAAAACTGGTCCTTGTTTAATTCACCAAAGTTTTAAGCATCATGGAGCGGGTACTGGGAAAAGATGGGAGACCACCTTTCTCTCAGTACGCCGCTGCTGTTGGGACCTCAAGGAGAGAGAGGAGGGAAAATATATGACTATAGTTTGTTAGGCAATATAAGCGATAAGCTGCAAAACCATCCTGTTTAAACACAGGAAAAAGAATATACAATACAAATTAAAATGATTCTGTGGTTCGCTCTGTCGTAGGCATTGCACCAGCTACGGTACATGCAAGGCATTGGCATTCAATAACTTTAAGCCACCTCCCGCTTTACGCCAGGCACTGAAAAATGGTTCGAAAGAGGGTCTCGTGGAAAGTATATTATGCAAAAATTATAAACGTTTTATTAACAATCTTCAAAATATAAAGACGATACCGCTAGAATATTACGAGATAATGTATAAGATTTTATTGTACATGGAGGACCATGAGCTTCAATTAATCGCTGCAAAGCATAATCTAATGAACCAACGGCTCAAGGAATTGGGTGAGAGATTTATTATCACGGTACCCACTTTAGACGAAGACGATCCGTTTACTGGTGTGGGCGATATGGTACAACTTCAGCCAGTAGGTACAGGCTGCACATATTACAGTAAAATAGTAGATATCAAGGGAAAGGAGATATCGGTATGTTTGTCGAGCCTGTAAGTATACGAATTAATTTTCTGATATTAGAAGATTAAGTACAGAGTATGTTGATACGTAATTAGTAATGATTGTTTGTGAAATCATTTTAGAATACATTGGAAGAAGATCTCTGGTTGCGACATCAATGTTAATTTTTGTACCTCCAGATGGCAAATAAAGTGCTTCCATTACGTTCTGAATGTTATATATACACAGAATTTGGTTCATTTCATGTATCCCAAAGTGGATACAAGTTATTACGTTTTACCAAAAGAGTAAGTTTAATTAGATACACATTACCCCTGGCTATTTATGCTTTTATATTTATTCTATGCTCTTCTCTGTTTATTTTATGACAGCGATTTGAATTGGATTCATGAAAGTATAGCGGGAAATCCGGAACAGAAACAGGCAGTAATTAATATCTTAAATAAGTCGGCATATCCTGCACCGTACATATTATTTGGCCCGCCTGGCACCGGAAAGACGACGACGCTGGTTGAAGCCATTTGCCAGGTATAATCTAATATAATTGCTATTGAAAAAAATTCAAATTCACTGTTGGTACATAGAGCCTGAAGAGGATCGTTATTTTACAGATCAGGAAGCAACAGAGGACCCAGTATATTTTAGTATGTACCTCTTCCAATGTAGCAGCGGATGTAATTGCAAAAAGATTATTAGCGATACTTCCGAGTAAAGATGTGTTCCGGATGTATGCGCAATCTAAACAAAGGTGAGGCATTCCTTTTTATAAATAATTACCAGTTTATTACCTTTGCTTGTTTTGCACAGGAAGGATATGGATAAAGATATTACTCCTAGTTCAAATTTCATCGACGACGTGTGGCTTGCCTTGCCGAAGCAGCTTTTCATTCTGAAAAAGATTGTTATCACCACGCTGGTAACGTGCACAAGGTATTTCTTGAATTTTCTTTAAGGGGACTAGGGAGTCGAAAAATCAATTTTTATATTGCACTTTCCGAATCTGAATAAAATGCCGCTTGGTTTATAGTAAAATTCGCAAAATTGTAGATTTGGCAGCTAAAAACGTCAAGCGGCAACCTATAGCGTCGCCTTTGCCCAGAAACTATACACGCGTTTTTCTGGAATATTTTTTTCTCGTCGTTTTTTTCTGATTGCGAACGAATGGAGGTTCAAATCGACTTGGAAAAAATTGCAGGATGTGTAAAACATGTGCCATTTCGGCGCAAACCTCTAATATGGTCCCTAAAAATTCGAAATTTTTATGAAAAAATTAAGAAGTCACCGGATTTTAGAGGCACACCATCATTGTTTGTGCTCGACAAAATCCGGTGACTCTTAATTTTTTTATGAAAATCTCGAATTTTTACGGACCATATCAGAAGTTTGCGCCGAAATGACACATGTTTTACACATCCTGTAATTTTTTCCAAGTCGATCTGAGCCTCCATTCGTCCACAATCAGGAAAAAATGAAGAGAAAAAAATAATCGAGAAAAATACGTTTACAGTTTCTGGGCAAAGGCGACCCTATAGGTTTGCCGCTTGACGATTTTAGCTGCCAAATCTACAATTTTGGGAATATTACTAGAAACCAAGTAGCATTTTATTCGGAAAGGATTGAAAAATTCAATAAAAAATCAATTTTTCGACTGCCTAGTCCGCTTAATTGACGCTGCTTGTTTATGCGGTAATGTTCGTAACCTGTTTCCCATAGATTGGTAAAGCTCAATTTACAATATGACCATTTCTCATACATATTCATCGACGAAGCAAGCCAAGGCACCGAATTGGAATCACTGATTCCATTTACAGTAGTAAGTCCGCAAAGTAAAGCAACAGAAGGTACATTGCACGCCCAAGTTATCATCGCTGGTGATCACCATCAACTCGGACCTGTAGTTCGATGTAAAAAAATTCAGCATTTGCTTGGTGAATATAAATTTCATTCCTTGGTCAAACTTGTATAAACTTTCATTTGGGTCCTGTAAGGTCTGATTATATTTTTAGGGAGGTCACTTATGGAACGATTAATGGAATGCGAACCGTATGAGAAAGTGAAAAATAAATATAATTCACGTTATATAACGAAATTGGTTCGCAATTACCGAAGTCAAAAGCCCATTTTAGATATACCAAATAAATTATTTTACGATAATGAATTATTATGCTGCACCAAATCGGAAATGAAGTTATCTTTAAAGTCGTCAGTATTACCAAATAAAACGTTCCCTATAACATTTTTCGCTATTCAGGGCGAAGAGAAAAGATGTCCATCTGGGAGGTAAATACGATACAATGTTTCGACATTATTTACAAGTTCCCATTGAAATTGACTAAACCGCTCGTTTAATTTTCAGCGTTTATAATACAGAAGAAATTTCGGCTGTGATGTATTATACAAAGAAACTAATGGCTGGTAAACTTGGTACGCGTCAGATTCAAGAGGAAGATATCGGCATTATAACTCCATTTAAACGACAAAAGATTATGATAGATAAGATTCTAAACAAGGTTGGACTGCATAATATAACTGTCGGAACGGTAGAAACATTCCAAGGGCAAGAGAAAGAAATTATAATCTTAACTACCGTGAGAACCAAATCCTTCGAACACGACGATATAGAACACATTGGCTTTTTGTCTAATCGAAAGGTATAAACTTGCGTATTTTATTAATTTGAATGATCCATCCACTCGTATAATAATTTCGAGGAATAAAAGTCTAAATTCTCTTGGTTTCAGAGATTTAATGTGGCCGTAACAAGAGCCAAGAACGCATTGATCGTAATAGGAGACCCGTCGGTTCTCCGTAAAGACAGGTGTTGGAAAGCTTTGTGGGAGTATTGTTACAAAAACAATGCATGTATGGACATTAATAGCGTCCAAAGGAATGCAAAGTCTGGAATAGGAAAATCGAAAGTTCACCATTTCTAGGAAATTACGATTAAATACTTAAGCAATATCAAGCCAAAGTAATGGAGTGTGTGCAGTGAAGAAATGGAGTAACGTTAATTTAGATATAAAAGAGAAACGAAGAAGCTAATCATGAAAACAATATAGTTGAATTTATTTTTTATAGAATATAACATACTATCTTTTTACGACAAGATGGTACAAAGTATTCGGGAAATTTAATAATCAATAATTTCCCAAACATCGTTAAATCAAAAGCGATTATAATAAAAAGTTTGTTTCATATTTATAGAAAACATTTTATCTATTCACTTTTTTATACAATTATGGTAATACAATTTGGTAATAATGGAATAAACAGTTATATATCAAGCGTGTTAAAAATAAAAGATCTAAAATAAAGATGTTACGAACAAATATCCCCCCCCCTCTACTTTATGTTCAAAGCAATGAATTTATGGATATTTAAATGCAGCTTCTCTCGATTTTGGAACATTGGTAAACAGTTTTAATGCTAAACTTTGTAAGATACAACTTTATTCTAAAAGTAGCTTCGCCTTACTGTCGCTAACATCCTTATTGTTACCATGGCGTATAGCAAATTCGTGTTTCACACTCGCGAAGAGAATATCTGTTAATAGAAAAATTTGTGCTATAGCGAATGCCAACGTCACCCCGAAGTAGAAGTTCGCATTCGCCGATCTAGAGTAAATCCACTGGTACCAGACAGTGGGTGCGAAAACTGTACAAAATAGCATGAAACAGCCTACGATGAATCCTTGCTGGGTATCTAGAAAAAGAATAGAAATTTTAAGTGACCTCGTGCCTTACATCCGACCAGTAATTAAATAGTGGCTTGTAGAAACTTACATTGAAACAAATGCTTCCAAAGTGGCAGTAGAGACATGTAAAATCCAACATCTCCTATGCAAGGATACGACTTAAATATGGCAGCGATTGCTAAATAGGAGAATGCCAACAGCATCGGATCGTGTCTTATCCTCAATGCCAACGGCACTATGTACAATAAACTGACATTGATTTGAAAAGAGGCGATAAACAGCCACCTAAAATGCTCGAACATTTCCGTGAAAAAGTACCAATACAGTCCTATATTCGGTCGCAAGTCGGGCACCGTTAAGATAAACCCAATCGTACTCCAAACGAACGACCAGCTCCCCATGATATAATAGGAAATGCAAAGTAGAGCCGTCAACATGCTCGCGAATACTGTGACGATAAGAATTACAACATTCCTCCTCTGCTTTGTACTTTTCGAACGAGCAATGTAAATAACCGCCGGTACCATGAGCGAAACGGGATAGAGCCCTTGTAACGTTAACAATGATATCGATAAACAACTCCAGAATATAGACGAATTTGTCAACGAAATCAATGCAACGGAGTATAATAAATTCGTGAATACCGTCGTCGTGTGACCGACGCAGTTTAATATTATGTACGGATTAAATAAATATCCTGCCGAGACGTACATCATGGACGTGGATATCGCAGAACTATCGTCGTCGTTCTGTGCATTTTCGTTGCACAGCTTCTCTTCTTTTCTAGACGCCTGCAATTAACGTTAAGTGAAATTATTGCAGGGCGCATTCTTATTGGAAGCTTTAATACCACAAGCAATAATAAACTAACCAATTCAGTCGCATAATGTTTCGCTGTGAGTGCAAGAAGTAAAGCGGTCAACAAATCAGTGAAGATAAACAAGATGAATAATATCCAATGAGGTAAATACCACTGTATAAGATTGAAAATGTATAAACCGATGGGAGTTTCGTGAAATAAATCTCCCGTGTAAGGGTCAATGCCAAAGTTGTATAAATGCACGCCTTCGGTCACTAAAATAAAAAGAGCATTCTAATATTTAACATTTTCAAACAGAACTGTATTGTTAAGACATTATTACGATCACCACTAATTGGTGTGTATATATAAACATATCAGTATCATTGTTCGTGCCATAATCGTGCTGTACTTGTAATACATTCATGTCACTGCTACAAAGATTTTACACAGTAAATTAAGATGTACATCCTAACCTCTCTTCCAAGAGTTCAGAGCGGTAGAAACTTCCACGCGATCGCTAATTACTTTCTGATATTCAGAGTTCATCAACAGAAATCTAATGGTACCGGCTAGAGCGAAATTCGACAACCATTGCTTCCACATTTTTCTAAAGAATTTAGTGTCATTCGTGTGCGACACAACCTATCCGTGGAATGTAGATATTTGAGCGATCATACTGCGTTTGTGCCTCACTAATCGCATATCTTTGCACCACCGTTGCGGAATACGGATTTTGACAGCAACATCACTTCTCCTCGTGTTTGTTGTTAAACCGAAATTGAATTAATTACGCGCTCCATTGTTAAAAATCCGAGGGGCAGCGCGCGCGACCGGAAATGCAGGATTTTGCATGTTGATGTTCGATAGATTGGCGTTATTTATGCACCGTGGATTGTTAACTATTAGTTCGCTGTCAAGAGATTTCAACTAATGTTACCTTCTCCCAATAACTAACTCTGTCCTTTTATGTTTTTATTTCGAAGTAGAATTGTATTTGATAAAATATAATTGTTTATGATTAAGATTTAGTATATTTACGCTTTATAAAAAATAGAAAGTAAAAAGTATTTTCAAACATTTTAATTTAAACTAACGTGTTACGGTATAAATATCAATATCAAAGTCACAAAAAAATGTGGAACGCTTCACGATTTTGCGTGTCATCCTTGCGCAGGGGCCATGCTAATCTTCTCTGTATCGTTCCAATTTTAGTATATGTACTGCCGAAGCAAGTACGAAAGACTACTTCTTATTTTCCGTATATATACTAACCAACGTCTAACCGGCCACTAGCGAGAAAGTGTATACCTCATTGGCCCTCTAGCGGAGTATTTATCTAACATAACCTACGGTACAGTTTCATAGGTAAAGACAATCATATTTCTTTGTAAAAATCCTAAGTTCTTCAAATGGAATAATATATTTTTACTGAGATACTAATAAAAAATGATAATGCTTAATCTTATTTAATATTTTATTTCGCGTGCCTTTGCTTTGTAATATAAAGCAAAGGTAAGTTCTTGTTCTGTAAATGTAGATTCACAGATCTTAAAGTCCTCTTTATTTAGCTTATTTCTTTATGTTTCAGGAGCAATGAGACGCGGGTTAACAGGCTGGCGATACTGTGCATTTATAGGATGTTTCGTAGGATTTGTGGGACTACATACTTATTTCACAATATTAAGCCCTTTGATGGATCCGGAACCATACAGTACGTATTAGTCCATTAAGGCTGGTTCAGACACGGTCAGTAGTTTAGTCGAGTAGCAAATAATTTGGTAATTTTTCATGTGTGGACATAAAAATTTAGTCGAGTAGCTTAATAAAATAATGGTAAATTACTCGCTACTCGACTAAATTACTGGACGTGTCTGTTCCAGCCTTTATGGTCATCAATTTTCTTTCAATTAATATCTCAACAAGTACAGCTTTTTGGTAAGTATGCAAACTATTTTAGGGCAGGTACGAGAGCAGTTGGAGAGCAAATATCCAGACAGGAAAGTCTAAGTATAAGCAAAGGCGAATGTCGATAACGATCCTAATAGAAGGTGGGTGAGAAGAGATATTTATTGTACAAACTAAATCTTTATTACTATATTCTATAATTGGACCGCTGGTTTTGGAAAGGGCAGAAGTCACTAAAGATTCGTGCATATAAAATGGACTAATAGAACATTCAGTATATTATGTTAAACAGACAATAGATGTAGTGACTTGCACTCTTTTTACACTTATCAATGTAATTACATCGCTGTACAGACATTTGCTGTAAGAAGTTTCTTATTTAACGTGACTAGAAACTCTCCTACAGGCATAGAATCTTATAAACATAATGTACAGTCTATGTTAAAAATCGTCGTGATCACAAACATCTAGGAAGACATCGAATGCCTCACGATTGCAATTCCCATCAGCAGTGAAAACATATTTATGAAACGTCCCATCCATGCAAATAGCTGTAAAATAATGTATATAAATATAGATAGCTAATTCGTAAATATTCTACGTCGACACAACACCGATGCGTTTGTCGTCATCAATATACCTATAACAGAGTTCCTGGTACCGAACGCGCACACACAAGCGCATTCCGGCGGTACAGTGAAAGTGGCCAGAGCCCACTGGCTCTCGACGTAATTCCCCAGGAATCCTATTTTCGCGAAACTACAAAGAAACAAGATCGTTAATTTCGTCAGTCCATTTCCTGCAATGACTAACAACTCAAGCTCCATTTACATACGTGGATCTGCGATTCAATTGCGTGTCTTTCAATGCAAATATATGCACTGTTCCTTTGTCACTGGAAGCGCATAGAAATTCCGAGTCTCTGCTAAATGTAATGCTGAAGCATACGTTACACGAAACTTTTATATATTAAAAATGTAGTTCACAGGTTGTTTTTAATTATATCTTTTATTCCTTAACAACTAGATGTTATATTCACCAGTAAAGCGTGGCGGAATCTGCGCCTCTCCTCAATTCCACCAACAAGTGTCTGCGTATACTGTCCCACACTCTGATTAAAGTACCCTGCGCAGAAGCAGTCGCGATCATGGTTCCGCTGCTGTTTACCGCGAGACAAGCCAATGCGCCCTAGGAATATTGTATGCGAACATAAAATACAAAGGGAACACGACGATATTACCATTATTTGACTCTTTCTAAATAAGATGCGCATACCTGGTGGGCAGCGAGAGTCGCGGGGGCGCTAGAAATTCCAGCTTCTGTAGCACCGAGATCAATTAGTTGCACGCTGCCCAGCTTGTGACCAGGGAAAGCAAGAAGCTGCTTCTGCGCCGTGGATAAAGTAGCGACTTCTATCAATCCTTTCGGATTATCTCTGGTTTCTAACGTTAATAATCTTCGCGTTGGCATTGGGAACGAGAAGACGTGTATCTCGTGTTGAAGCGCTACTACCATTCTGTTTTGCAAAATTTATCCTAGGTAAGTAAATGCGTCATTGATGCATATTAAAGATACAAGTTTGCTTCTATCAATGAACTTACTTATCCCTGCGCAATCTAACGGCTTTGATAGGGCTGGTAAACGTAACTTCCATCACAAACTTTTTAGATAAATCATCGTAAATAAGTACTGTATTCTCTGCAAACTTTGGCCTCGTACCGCCGCCTACTATGGCAATAATGTTTGTCCTCCATAGCATTTCTGCGATGGCTATACTCCCCATCACGTCATTCTCCAAATGTGCTTTCTCGACCAATGGTTCTACATTGTATACCCTCAAACCGGACTCCATGCAACATGTGAAACATCCTGAAAAATAAAAGAAATATGAGATGATAAGATTGATGAGAAAATTGAGAAGACATTGTTGTTGATAATAGTTGCTTTAAAATTTTGATAATTAATTTAGTGGGAGGAGTTAATAATAGTATTCTTATAAACGGAAAAATTTAGTCTGAATTCTTTTCGACCTCTTTACAATTTTGCTATTACTTTTTCCGAAACAAAGTATATCGAATGTGATTCACTGTTTGTCCTTCTTTATTTTTAACCTGGTCAAAGTTTCGAAACAATGCAGAAATACTACTACAATGCAGAGTAATAAAAACAAAGTTCGTCGTAGTTTTTGACAGCTAAAATAATTAATAGTCACCTTCATCTTGATTAAATTGTAAACTAAGAATGTTTCGTTCTCCAGCCATTTGGTTTTACATCAAGTCGAACTAATAAATGTTTCTCTGGCCAGTTATAATCCTTTTTTTTGTTAATAACTATAGTGCGTGTTTTTGTTTACATTCTCATTTCACAATCATCTGTGACTAGAGGCTGCGCACTCCGGGGGCTGACGGGCTGGGCACTCCCACCAAAATCCGTGGTCAGAGGTGTGATTCGGAGTAAAGCCACGAGTGGCGTTGATGTCGCGTTTGTTGAACACACTTCTATGCGTAGTCTTTGGCGTAACGTGATATTTAATTAAAATTACTCTATTTGTAACTTAAATGATACTCTGTATGAATTAATTGATGTATGTATGTATCCGGAGAAACGGAATAAACTTAACCTCATCTCTCTTTGAATTACGAAAGAAGAGAAATACGAAATTTGAAACGAATTCGTCAAGTTTCTGGATATTCCGCGTTTAGTAGTACCAACTGTCGTACATATTACACATTAAATGCTTACCAAGTTATAACAGAAGTTCTAAATATCTAATTTTATATGAAAACTATGATTATCATTAACGATAACAAGTAGAAGCTATATAAAAAATATTAAAAGTTAAAATGAGGGTTTTCTACGGTTTTCCACCGAATACGAACAAAGTCTCTAGCGCCACAACGTTTACCTTCAAGTTTCTACAATTGGTTGTGCTGACAGTACCGACTAATATCCTGCATTGCAGGTTCCATACTGTGTAGGGGCCTGTGTCTACAAGATTCTGTCAAAAAAGATGTCAGCAATGGTAAGTCTGAATAAAAAGTGACTATTCTCTCGATTTATCTGTCGTCTCGTGCATCGGTCGCAATAAATACAAGAGGAATTTAATTTAAAACACATTCGAATAAAACTATTTCTGTCTACCCCCTCCTCGTTCCAAGCCTCATCAATACTTTTCCCTATGAAAGTTCACACGCACTCGATAAGTGTTATTCAATGTTTAAGCGATGAAATTCGTACATTCACAGCGGATGAAAGCAGTGAGGTGCCCCACAGATGAACTCAGTATCTCTAACTGTGCTATAATCAATCCAGATGACTTTCAGGATGATGTCAGGTACACCCAAGTTACTTTGTCATTCATTGATTTAATAGCTATAATAGGATTCGAGAATTAAATGATTCAACGTGATACGTAGGGTTTAGAGAAACTTTTCACTAATCCTAGCAGAATGTTATTTAATCTTCAATGTTTTAATAATAATCATATTAAAATGGACACGTGTAATATTAAATTTATACGAGTTATATTGTTCGACAGTCTGCATTTAAATTATGGTACATCATTTCCACTTTTACGAGTGCGATGTTAGAGCTTCGAAGCAGTTAGTTTTTAATGGTATTTCAAATTAAAGTTCGAAATAAAAATTGCTACAGCTTGCATAATAATGCTTTTCAGGCATATCGAGGTCACGACTACGCCGAATCATCATTTCGTATTCACCGTGAAAAGGCACCATGAGGTACCTAGGGGAACCGTGGGATTTAGCTTGCCCCAAAGAAAATGGGGCACGCTTTCCCTCAATCAGGATATCGAAGTACGACCTTATCACTTCAACCCGACTTCAAATACAGAATGCTTATGCAATATTGTATTGGAAGCTGACTTTTTACAAAAGAAGTCGTATGTATACAATGTCAATTTACCTGTTCAGTTACCAATTCCAGTTTAAAGGAATATTCTGAAAAAATCAATACGAAACTTGTAACACGATCTGTTTTAGAACCACTTTGGAACCATACAATACCGATGAAATGGCCAAGGACTTCTTATTACAATTCTCCGGGCAGGCATTCACTGTCGGCCAGCAGTTGGTGTTTCAGTTCAAGGATAAGAAGATGCTTGGTCTCGTGGTGAAGAGCTTGGAAGCCGCTGATCTCTCTGCCATAAGCTCTGGACAGAACACGGTGCCCAAGAAGACTCAAATGGGTCGCTGCTTGGGCGACAGCGTTATTCAATTCGAGAAAGCCGAGAACTCGAGCTTGAATCTTGTCGGCAAAGCTAAAGGGAAGGTCGTGCGACAGTCGATTATCAACCCAGACTGGGACTTCCAGAAAATGGGAATCGGAGGGCTGGACACAGAGTTCAGCGCGATCTTCCGAAGAGCATTCGCGTCCCGCGTCTTTCCGCCAGAGATCGTTACTCAATTGGGCTGCAAGCACGTGAAAGGCATCTTACTTTACGGCCCGCCCGGTACCGGTAAAACGTTAATGGCACGGCAGATAGGGACCATGTTAAACGCCAGGGAGCCTAAAATCGTCAATGGGCCTCAGATTTTGGACAAGTACGTCGGAGAGAGCGAAGCTAATATTAGGAGATTGTTCGCCGATGCTGAAGAGGAAGAAAAGAGGGTACAAAGATAACAGCCCTTAACAGACGCTGCAACAGTGTTCTTATTGATAAATAAAACTTGCTTTTCAGCTTGGACCCAACAGCGGATTGCATATAATTATCTTCGACGAGATCGATGCTATTTGTAAATCTCGTGGCAGCGTAGCTGGGAATACAGGGGTGCACGACACTGTTGTCAATCAACTGCTTGCAAAGATCGACGGTGTCGAACAATTAAACAATATCCTTGTTATTGGTATGACTAACAGGAGAGATATGATTGACGAAGCGTTGCTACGACCCGGTCGATTAGAGGTGCTTTTTAATTATAAACGAAAGATATATCCGATTTAAATGAAATATTTTGAAATCTTCATTAGTTAATCATGATTCTTATATTTCGAAAGGTGCAAATGGAAATCAGTCTACCGGATGAGCACGGAAGAACCCAGATCCTCAACATTCATACGTCTAGAATGAGAGATTACAAGAAGATTGCTCCCGATGTCGATTTAAACGAACTAGCTGCGCGAACAAAGAATTTCAGCGGTGCAGAATTGGAAGGTTTAGTCAGAGCTGCGCAAAGTACCGCTATGAACAGATTGATCAAAGCTTCCAGCAAGGTGGAAGTGGATCCTGCCGCAATGGAGAAACTTATGGTTTCGAGAACTGATTTCTTTCATGCTCTAGAAAACGATATTAAACCTGTGAGTGATTTAGTCAAAATAATGTTTGTAAAGTATCGATGGGACCAAAGTCTCTTACATTATGTTGCGCGCTCTAGGCATTCGGTACGAGCGCAGAAACCTTGGAGCATCTCCTCATACGTGGAATTATCAACTGGGGTAAGCCAGTGGCAGAAATTTTGTCCGACGGCAATCTCTACATTCAAGAGGCTCGCTCCACCGAGGGCTCTGGTCTTGTGTCGGTTCTACTGGAAGGGCCGCCAAACAGTGGAAAGACAGCTCTGGCTGCTCAGATAGCCAAGAACTCCGACTTCCCGCTCGTCAAAGTGTGCACACCAGAGGACATGGTCGGTTTCACCGAATCTGCCAAATGCCTCTCAATCCGAAAGGTAACGTATATCACTTCGAGGATATTTTCTACTATTCAATAGTTGAAACGGAGAATTTAACTCGATACCAAATGAATCTTTTCCATAGATATTCGACGATGCGTATCGCTCGCAGCTTAGTTGCATTCTGGTGGACAATATCGAGCGTTTGTTAGATTACGGCTCTATCGGGCCACGATATTCCAACTTGACTCTACAAGCGCTTTTAGTTCTATTGAAGAAGCAACCGCCACGTGGTCGCAAATTATTGATCCTTTGTACTACTAGCCGCAGGTAAGACTTAGTAAAATTTGTTGCGAGCAATCACAGTAATTAAAAGAACAATAATCATGATTAATGTAATTCCCATAGGCAAGTATTGGACGATATGGAAATGTTATCAGCCTTTAGCACAAATCTTCATGTACCAAACTTGTCGACACCTGACCATCTCTTACGCGTTCTCGAAGAAGTGGATCTCTTCACCAAAGACGAAATGTCATACTTGCACGCGAAACTTCAAGGGAAACGGTATAGCTCTCTTAATAAATTAGAGAATAATGTCCTTTACGTAAACGGATGAACATTAATGTATAATCTTTGTATGGCCTGTTGCAGAATATTTATCGGTATAAAGAAGTTGCTGGGTCTGATAGATATGACGCGCCAAGTGGAATCAAACTACAGAGTTCCGAAATTCCTGTCGAAATTAGAAGAAGAAGGTGGGCTAGAGTAATGAGTACTTAATTCAATATTGTAATTATTTATGTAGAAATGAATTAGATGTTGTTCATTGAAGAATAGTGCACAGTGCATACGTAACCGACCGAATTGCATTTAAATGCAGCTTAAGCATAAATGAGTTGCAGATCAGGTGAAATTGTTATTGCAGAGTACATACGTGTCGTAGACGAAAATAAGCAAAAGCATTTGAATTATTTATGAATATTACGCAAATGCTTTTCGTAATGTTTCAGTAAAAATAAGTTGCATTTCTCCCCTTGAGTGATTTAAGAAAATGATTTAAGGGGGGATTCTTATTGGCGAGCGGGGAAAAGAGACGATTTTTAGGAAATTTTTGCAGGAATAATATCGAGGTGAAGAATTTGAGATTTTAATACAAGCTTGTACTATTTGTTTACTATATTTTGATATTTTTTTCTTTCGAAAATATAGAGTCGGCTCTTCAAAATCTTCAGTCGATCGCGGACATTGTTCCTCACCTCCACTTTACCTGAAATAAAAATATCGTTTAAAGTTTTGTTCTATAAGAATATGGCGAGGTCTGGCACTAGAATAAAAAATGTGAATCATTTTTCTTTTAATTAACGAAAATCGTGTGCATCTTTCCCGATACTTTGGCATTCTATCTTTCAATGGCCGCACATTTTTGAAGTTTGTGTTTTGTGATGCTCATTCTAATACCAGACCGCACCATATTTTTCTTGAAAATTTAAACGAAATTTTTATTTCAGGTAGAATGGAAGTGGGGGGACACAATGTCCCCAAGCGACAAAAGATTTTCACGCGACCCATACTTTGGGGACACGTGCGAGCCGACTGTGTTTATAATTACAGAAAAAGAAAATGTGAAAATAGAGCAAAACAATAGTACAAACTTGTATTAATATCTCAAATTGTTTGTCAGCATACTTTTTCTGCAAAAAAATCCTAAAAAAACGTCTCTTTTCCTCGCTCGCCAATCAGAATACCTCCTTAAGGGGAGGTTCCGGCCTAGAGCCCCAAAATAATAGGTGATCTTTAGGAATTAATTAAAGGAAAACTACTATATATAATTTAATGGGACTTTTTGTGGTGTATTAAGAATGTCTTAAATTATAGAAATATATTTTTTGTTTCATAATTAATCATTGTAGACGGCACTGGTGAGTCGTTAACGTAAATGCGTCAAAAAATTGATCCAAAACGGTGGGATCTGTATCTCCAAAAGTTATTATCTGATTTGACTGAAACTTTTTTATTTTGAAGAATATACTTCTGGCTTGGGGGGAAACCAGAAAAAATACAAAAATTAAATTTTTTGAGAAAATAACGACACTTGAAGTTTAAAATCACTTTTTCCTATAATTTTCGTCCTTTCAACGCCTTTAAAAATGATAAATTTTCATTTTTTTTTTTTAAATTTTTCTAGTTCCTTCCTATCCAGAAGTATATTCTTCAAAACAAAAAAAGTTTCAGTCGAATGGGACAACTTTTGGAGATATAAGGTAAATGTCCCCATTAGCGACCGTTTAAGAGTGTGACTGGTTCGAAATAGTATATTTTTTACTAATATACGACAATATTTGAGTAAAGTATGCATCATTGTATTTTTTGAAGTCTCTAGTTTCTTAATCAAATTAGTTTTACAGTGATATTTGACTATTTACACAAAAATTATGGCGAAAATTATATTGGACCTGTTGTCCCCTTTAGTGACCATCTATTTTATACCACGATTTTCTGCTACAATAATGAAAGAAAATATCCATTTTCTTTTTCTTTTATAATTCTGTATATATTTCTCGTTAATTTGAGTAAGTTACTGCATGGATCCATGTATTTTTATTGTAAAATTTGCGAGTTTAATGATATCTGGAGTATAACCTCGCGGTATTAGAATCTGTCAACTTTCATGTCAATGACCAAGTCTTAATTTACATGTGAATTTACTTAAAGATGAATGTACGGCTACATAAATAACGTATGAAACAATAACTGAAATATTTCTTTTATATTTCGCTTTCTGTGTTGCAATAAACAATAAGAAAATGAAGTGGTCACTAATGGGGACGTGGTCAGTAATGGGGCCATTTACCTTAGATCCCACCGATTTGAGAACACTGTTTCGAAAAAACGCGTTTAAAGTTATTATCCATGCATTTACCTCTATTCAAATGCCTATAACTTCGGGAATTTTACAAATTTCAACAAATCCTTTTAAACACGTGTTCCTAAAAGATCGAACACTCGAAAAATGAAATAAAAAAAATTGACTTTCAGCGGAATCTCCCCTTAATAAGTCAAGGTGTTTGCCAAACATACAGTATTCATAATTCCTTTGGTCGCGCGATACTCTGACATGTATCTGCACTTGTAGTTTCAAAATTTTCAAGCAAATCTTATAATTTAGAAACAAAAGTCGTATGACAGATGTACAGTTGAAATGTAAAAAAAAAACGGAAGAGAAGATATAATAGTCGAGAAAGAAACGTTTTCGTCGAACGAAACTGAAATGGAATATTTACAGTACACTTTCTCGTAAATTACAAATTATTTATTTTATTACAGAAGCTTTAGCGAAAGCTTCGTTATATTTAATTCAATGGCGATCCATGTACTATAATAATACTATAGTTGCGCATTTGTTGTTCCTGTAGAAAAGAAATTAATTTCTGCGACTTGCAGAGGACTGCTTCCTTTGAATTAAATTTATTGCTATGTTTTACAGTGTGATAGATTTGTTTCGTATTAGTAATAAAGGGTTTTTAACGAATGTTACAATGGTAAACCAAATTATTTATTTACGTGGAGAACCCGTTATATATATATAATGTAAACATGTATTTTTATGCCTCCATTTGTATCTAATGTATATCCGTATAGCTATCTGTGTGTCTATTACTACTAGAAAAGTTTATCAAGATACTCGTTGTAAATGTATGTATGTATTTGGTTGTCTGTTGTTTGTTAGTAACTGCATAATAATTTAATATACCTTGCGTTATCGCGAAGACATTCCAAATGTACGATGTACACAGATATTTATTTCGTGATTACTATCTCGACGAGAATTAGAAAGAAACACGAACACTTTGATTTCAAGCGAATCAGCATTCGATTCCGGAATTAGGCAACGTATCGTGTACAAGTATATTCTTCCAAGTAATGTTTCATTTATAATTTATTTTATGCTGCGGTTTATCTATGTACTATATATACATACTGTCAGATAGTTGAAAAGTTCGTCTGGTTTGTTTAATGTATATAAAATTAAATTGTCTATAAAAACAAGTTGTACATCATATTAGGCACTGTTGCGCTTGAAAAAACGCTTGCGACATGGATCATATCTCTGTATTTATGAATTGTAATCTATGTATTAATATCCAGTAATAAAAAGCTCGTAATCTAACGAATATGTGTTATATGTATGGAAATCGAATCGATCGAAGAAAGTAGTCATCTGGTACTATCTGGATTTAAAATATATTTTCTTGCCGAGACTCATAACGTACAGAAGATATTTACAATTTTCAACTGCGAACTGCGTAATTTTCGTTCTCATTGTTTATGTATAAATAGGATTATATTACAGCTCAAAGTCACAATCAACGTCTATTCGCGCCTATTGCCAGCAAAACAATGTCGGGAAGTAATTTTGACGAATATATTTCGAACGCGTCCCTACCAGGAAGGGCAGTGATCGAATGGGAAAACAACATTCACACATAATGTACATCTCAATATTATATGTTCTATAACAAACATTGGTAATTATAATCCTATGTGATAATATATACTTTTTATACAGGTAATCTCTTGAATATATAGTGCCTTGCAACGACATATCTCGGTAAATTCTTTAAACAACATTCCTTCCTTGTGTGCGCTTGTAACTTTTTCTATTCATTAAACATACCGATTCGAATTACTCAAGCTAATCGAAGCTACAACTGTATCAAACAATTGCTCGCCGCAAATTCGTCGTTTTCATAGTAATACTACTTATTATGCGTACAAGTGTATTTAATGCCGAGCACATTATTGGCGGTATACTTCGAAATTTGTTGGAATTCATAGCACAACGTGCGGGAACGATGGAGGCTTGTTTAAATAATTCAATGGCTGACCAAACTCGAGGAACTAATCTGTTAACTCGAATATTTTCGTTAATTCTCAAACGAAGGCTCCATGTCTCCGCGATATTTGCATAAATTTACAATTATAATGGCAAAGAGTAATTGAACGTAAGCTCTGTGATTAAATCGACGAGGTAACTTTTAAATTAAATTGAGCCCGTTAACACATTATTACGCGCGTGTATATGTCGCGATATATTTCAATATGAAATAGACAATTTTAAATATGTATATGAAAAAGATATTTCAGGGAATATACAAACACAATGCGCATATATTTCTGTGTGTATAAATCCGCCGTCCCTTCGAGTCTGATATCGGTTTTGATAATTTTTATTCTGTAGATTTCTAAATTTGAAATAGTACGTGAGGTAAAAAAAATTAACAGAGAAATATACAAATTTCATTATCGCGTCTCATCATCAATGTACACACTTCAATTTGTCATAAAGTCATTATCATACAGTTCTTATTCAACGCTCCATATGTTATTGCAATATATCGTACGTAATCAATCTTACAGTAAAAAGATTTCACAAGAAGAAAAGATTCAGATTAGCACATAAATCTGATACAAACTAGTACTATCATTTCCATTCCGTCCTTACTCGCGTAACCGAACGTAACTATAAATCTTGTGTAGTTGCAATTTATACGAAGATAAGGACAATATATAATTGTAATATGTACAATCAGAAAAAAGTATTTTAACACTATTTTCCATGTGCTTCGAGTACTTGGCAGTATTTAGGCACCTTAACTTCTTTAAAGAAAGAATGATCTCAACTTCGTACTCATTATAATTCGAATATTAATACGACGCGTAATTTTACAACACTTCCGTTATGCCTTTGTTCCTTTCTACATAAATTACGCAGACGAAATGAGAGTGCTTAAAATAATATCGTTAACGATATCATTTCACCTTGCCTTATCCTAAAAAGAATATTACTTATTCCTGCCATAATAAAACTTCCATTAGACTTTAGCAATTTGTAATATTTCCTTTATAAAATAAATAATTCTGTTGTGGAAGCGTGTCAGGTATGCAATACATCTTTGCCCCAAATAAATTGGTCGAACGCATATTCTTTTTGAAATCTTAAAGTTACAATTCGTACTTGAAATACCTCTCTCTCTCACTCTCTCTCTCTCTTTGTGTGTGTGTGTGTGTGTAACGTGTTCGCATACAAAGATCTAGTAACGTATGCCAGGTTCATCACTCCACATAGACAATATTTGATATACTTTTAAAGCACGAATTTTGAACACTTGGTACAAAGTTCAAACAATCAACAATACCGTATTTATCCTTAATAATACTCAAGTACGCTTTGTTAATATCTATTGTAAGTATGCACGTGAAACAATCCTTATATTTTTTGTATCATAGGAGAATCGATATCTGTTATGTATATTAAGTCATGTTACAAGCATTGTGTCAAGTGTTCACAAGTCATCTGACGATGATAATACTATAATATATGCAGAATCTACCAACACAGATCATGTTTTCTAAACAATTATATATAAAATACTCAACATGTACATATGTTTGAGGAAACTTCTCAGTGTCCATTAAAAACGATGTTTGTAACACGCGTTTGACATCAACCAGCACCAAGCAACTTATCTCCTCGAACAGCGGGTCCCTTTCGACCACACAACGCAAAACTACAAGTGATAAGTGATCCCGCGTTGTTCTCCCCTCCTTGTATGCGTGCCGACCATTCCCCGCCACACATGTTTCGCTAAGCTGCGCGAGAGCACGTGCAGTTGCGCGTCAACCAAGCGTCAACGCTCCAGTTATAACTAGCTAGCACGTGGGATGCGTCATCCAGCAATGAAAATTCAAGTATCTATATTTTCTATTAGATCTTCGTGAAAATAGATAAGTGAGATTTTTCTAGCAAATATTATTACAAGCACAATTTTCTAATCTGGCGGTGTATTTAGACAACTCGTCAATCTAAAATACAGTAGAGCGACAATTATCCGAATCTCGATTAACTAAACCGTCGATTATCTGCACCAGTGTAGCGGTATTGATTGATTGATTAACTTTTGCGTAATATAATTTAACGTGGTAGTACTATTGTATTTAATAAGTAAATTTTAGGTGTAATTAATATAGTTATAAACTGTGTAAAGGACGTACATGCTTTAGTATCCGAACTGTTCGATTATCCGAACAATTCGAATTTCCGAACCACCTCGGTCCCAAGCAGAGTTGGGCATTAGTCGAATAAATTTTTATTCGAACGAACTCGAATAAAAATTTCGAATAAAGTGTAGTTATTCGAGAATAACGAATAAATTTTTAGTCGTTATTCATTATTTGAAGGACCCCTGTGGCGATTAAACGACACGAATAAGCGTGGGTCAGAATCCGAGCCGCACCGTCTAGGGTCCCGAGGCCCTCAGCCTCCGGTTGGGCCAAGGGCTACGGGATTTAAGCCGAAGCGGCTTATTCGTGACGCTCAGTCGTCACGGAGGTCCTTCGAATAACGAATAACAACTAAAAATTTAGTCGACTAAAAATTTATTCGTTATTCTCGAATAACTTCATTTTACCCGAAATTTTTATTCGGGATCATTCGAATAAAAATTTAGTAGACTAAAATTCATTCGTTAGTCACAAATAGCTTCATTTTATTCGAACTTGTTATTCCAAGGTTAGTCGAATAATGCCCAACGCAGGTCCCAATCAGTTCGGCTAATTGGCGCTCTACTCTACGAGTTTAAATTTTCATTGAAGCACGACTTATTCCATATGCAGACATTGCCACTCTTTATTACCCGCGCACTAGTGCAAAGTAGACTCAGGGTCCCACGCCGCTATTCTACCTCACTCACCCCTCGGCGTATCCCATTCCGTCCTTGCTCTCTCTCTTTGTACGCGAGTGGTCAGACCTGACCAGCACGCATACATCCGGGACTGACCATACAGAGTTTCTATGTCACAAGTAACGTATCGAGAATCGTGAAGACTTTCCTGTAATAAACAGAAGCTGAGGCTTTCGAATTTAGGAATAAAATGAACACAATGTTATTCGCTTAACAACGTCGAGCCTAATAAAAATACTACGCACGTTACTTTTAGTGGTGACACATCTTGAATTTACTAGTAGCGTGAGTTTCTATCCCAACAAGCGAAGATAATAAGAATCGTTGTTACAAGTAATTTCACAAATTCCTGAGCCGCTTTCTTCGCGTAGATTTTTCTATCACTATCCAAGTGAACGAAAAAGCGACGGCAAGAAAGAGTTTTGAAAATAAATTTTCTACAACAGATACCATTAATAATTGTAACTTCATTATGGCACGTGAAAGAAAATCACTTTATTTGGATGTAGAGTAATTAACCTCATAATTAATAGAGCATGATGAATTATCTACTATGACTATTTAATATTAATATCACAAATGTTTACATTTAATGTTCTTTCTTTTTTTTTTGTATGAATTAGTTGAAATTTTATACTCAATTCGAGCTGCGGCTAGGCGACCGTCTAGCGTTTTAGCACTTAAACTCTCAGTCATCTCCACTGCAGAGAAACTTTGTGTCTGACGTGGTCAGAAAAGTATATAATAAAAAATAAGCGTGACAATGAGTGAAATCACGATGGCTTGCAAGATGGGAACTTTTTAACGCTAATGCATGATATCGGTTTGCGCCATCTCCGTTTGCTTTGATGCGAATTTGGTTTGCTATTATGACTATTCCACGTGACTTTTTGGTCTTCACTGGTTCTGTCCATCTCTTGAAGCCTTTTCTCTTCTAGATAAAGGGGAAAACTCAATTAACACTTGTTACACACTTCTGCCGCAAGGGTTAATATTCCTCTCAAATCTCTCAGTAACTCTATATCAGTAAATCAAACCGACAGTTATGCTTAACCATGCAATATACGAAATAAAACAAAAAAAATTGCTTCTCCTATAATTGTCACGTTGCCGCTCGATTTAGTACATGCGTGGCACATTGCAGAAGCTTATGCGTAGGGCTAAACTCAAAGCGGACATTGTCCAGTTAAAGATCTCGTTAAAATATTCGCGTTATATAACATTTTATAAAATAAATAGGGGGTAAAAACAGGGTGTACACTATATAGAGAGTACCCGTTTCTGTCAGCTCGCAACATCATAGGCAGATATAAGTGTGTCATTGTTACAGAATGGTGCATGTCTTTGATAAGAATACTAGTAGTCGATTTGAAAAAGATTGTTCAGTATTCCGTTTAGAATCTGAAAAAGCAAAAGCTATATTTTATTGAATTGTCTATCTACTTTGTTCTTTTGTTTTTATGATTAAAATTTGCCTAGATGAAGTTCTTTCTCCGATCATATACCTATTTTACGATGCTTAATGAGAAATTATCTTTAGCCGGGGAATTCATTTTGTTACTCGCTTCGACAATTATTCTTATAAGAGAAAGAAAAATTAAGATATCATAGATATTTCAATTCGCAAACGAATGCATGCAGATACTGCGCACACTTTCTTTAAAACATAGTTAGAAATGAAACCGATCGCACATGTACACTAGGCAATGTTATCGTCCTACTTGTAATAATTCTTTAGCGATACTCTATCATACGAATGCTGGTTCAATATTTTAAGCAGCAAATGTATCGATATCAAAAGTATTTTAAATAATCCCATGCATGCGTCTTACCTTCGTATTAGTTACATACATACAGTATCAAAATACTATGATAACACGGAAATATAAGCTTCGATACAAAACTGTAATACCATACTGCACGATGCAAGGTAAGAGCGCAGAAGGTACATACCGTTCAACTGATGTTCAGTGTAATACGTAGGATTGTCGTCACCCCCGTAATGATATTCCATCAGGTACGGTAATACAGTCATACTGTGCCACTTATGTCCTTTAAGAGGAGGTATAGGCACTTCTTCTTGATTTCTAGGATGCCTGCATATAGTCCATGGATGCTTTTTAACTTCCTTTAATGTAAATCTTTTATCCGCATCTTTTTGTAACATTCCCTGTATAAGGGATTTCAAAGGCTCTTCTACTTCTTCAGGTATTGTATATTCACCTTTTCCTATATTCTCATATAATTTATAAATATTATCGCCTTGAAAAGGATATTGACCTGTTATTATATTGTACCTACAAAAAAAAAGGATATAATTCTATTAGAAGAACGAGCAACGAGTTCCAATTAAAACAGATCAACAGCGTATTTCTGCGATTAGGTTTCTACTATAAAATCCACTTACAGCGTAACTCCACTGCTCCATATATCTACCTTAAAACCAGAAAACGTTTCACAGCCATTTGCAATCTCGGGAGGCTGAAATGCTGGCGAACCTTGTCCCATTTTACACGTGTCGTCTTCGGAGAACATATCTAATGCCTGATGGAAAGATACAGAATTGTAAAGGTCTTAAAATAGTCTACAGTGGAATGCTTCGAAGAATAAAGATCGAAAGGCTACGTCGACATATATATATATATATACCTCTGCAACTCCGAAATCACTAATCTTTAAGGTACCGTTTAAAGCTAGCAACAAATTTCCTGGTTTTATATCTTTGTGTACGATTCCTTTACTATAGAGATACTCTAAACCATCCAACAACTGACAAAAATAGTCATGTGCTTGCCAAAGCGGAAGCTTCTTGAGCGGCGTGCTTCCCAACATATCCTGTAAAAGGTCTAATAAATAAAAATCTAATTGTCGTTAATTTCATGCAAGCTGCTGTGTTATGTAACGTTTTCATAAAGTAACAGATTCTTTCCGACTATACAAAACTGCTGTGTTATTCATTGTTTTATATTTCTCAGAAATATGTAACGGCAAAAGCGAATCTTAATAAAACTATGACGATTATTTATAGACGCTACTGTAGTTTTCACACGGACTATATCTGAAACTACAAATATAATCGACTATCGATCGTTACCGATGTATATATGCAACGCATTCTGAAATAGACCGTAAAATGCTTTTAAACTTTACCTGTAATCCACATATACAAAATTCCATAACTAGGTACATCTTCTCCTTTTCATCATTATATAAAACATCTACAAGGTTAATTACATTCTTATGTTTTAATATCCTTAATAGTTTTATCTCCCTGTTAACGAATGTGAACAAATAGTATTTAGAATCGCAGAAAGTAATTGTAGAAAAGACTTAAACAGAAAGGCTATATATTATCTTTACACATCGATGCGATCTTTATAGAAGAAAATGTTATGTGAACTACGAAAGGACATGACGATTCGTATTAAATTCTATCGTTAAGTCCCTGACGCTGTATACATACAGACAAGTATTATTACAAATGGTACGCTATACGAATGACGCGATTCCAAGTATTTACATCGCATTTACTGCTTGAAAAATCATCAAAGTACACTTCCGCCTTCTATTTTCTTTTCAAGTAAAGGACAAATAGCACTACTTAATGTAGTACACATAAATCGCCCAGTTCTGATTACCATCGCAATCTATGTACATATTAAGCTGATGCATACAAATTGTTGTCTTCATCATCTTTGAACGTTAATACACGATAATACCTACAGACTTTTAAAGCGAAGAAAACAAAGTAAGAAATAAATCGAGTATCTAAAAAAAGTATAGCGATACGAGAAATGCATCAGCGAATAAGGCAAACTCGATTCTCCTATGCGATAACATAAAACTCGTGTACAAAGATTCCCGAGAGGACATTTAATACCGCAATGAATGGGGTATCGTCGCGCTAGGTATTCTCAAGAGTTTTCGTTGACAAATTTCCTACTCCCCATTCGAAAGAAATGTACGAGAATTTCGAAATGTTCCAAGTACATGCTTTTAAAGTTTAATTGGAGAAACAACATTTCATGTGCACCAACCTAACATTGAACACTAACGATGAATAGTTCAATCCTTCCAACAAGGGTAGGAAGAATCGCAAATGAATATATTTTGTTTATCGTACCGTTGAACGTTAAGCTCTCCGTTCGGGATTCTACGAAGTTTCTTCTTTTTTAAAATTTTCACGGCTCTACGACAAAGTGTCTCTGAGTCCAGCACTTCTTTCACCTTCCCGTAACTACCTTCACCAAGAACATCACCCATAACATATTTACCGATAAATTTACATTTTTTCTTTTTCTCCTCGTATATAATCTGATCAGAGTCCACCCTATGGAAGAACATGTTGATTTCGTCCAAGTCATAGTTCGGATCGTCGTTGATCCACGTGACCGGCTCAATATCTCCAAATATCTCATTGTCGATTTCTTCTTCGTCCGGGTCACATATTGTGATCCTATTGTCCATTTTTCACAACGCTAATTGGACTAAAGTTTACTCGAAGCCACGCAACGGTTAACCTAAAACACGACCGGCACCACCATTGTTGTGAATTACAGCTGTATGCCCACCACGGGCTTGTGATAACAAAGGATACGATCGTCACCCCAAGTTCCGGAACACACGCGCCGGCTCTGCTAGCGCTCGAATTTCAAAGCACTCCGCTCCGCTCTTATCTGAAAATAATCGTTCGGATCGTTCGCCAAACGCACGATCGCCTTTACAAATTGCTTTCTATATATACACATCTCGATTCCCGTAATTCTTCGTTTTGATAATTCCACAACACCGCGGGGATATTAAATACTTTCGCGTCGCTGAAAAATGCGCGCGGAAGAATCAATTCCACGGACGTTCGATTGTCAACAGAATGATTAAAGAACGATCAAGTCAAAGTACAGAGATAATAAAACTTCTTTTTCTGCGTATTGTACAAGTAAAAATTTAGTAGATTTTTACATATTTTAGCGTCAAACAGGAACTGTTAAATAAGAATATGGAATATATAGTTCTTAAGATATATTTTGCTTTTTACATATACTTTGGGAAGTATATTGTAACAGTAACAACATGAAGTAATATGTAAAGAGAGAAATTTACTGTTTTCTGTATAAAAAACTTCGTTTGCTAATAAATATTGTTTACGAGGCATGATTGAAACGTGGAAACTTATTCGAAGTGTTTCTTTTCTGTTACTTTACATGTGTAGTTCAGTATCCTATACCTCTGTCTTTAGATTTATACAAATGCATAATGATTATGACCCTTTCTACAGTTATATACATTACATGAAAGTGTGTCACTCATCGCCGAAGGGGATAAATCGAGAAATCCCCCGTACATCACTTCGTGATCTCAGATAAAAATCATAGAGCTTGTTAGAAAATTATACCCTTTAATGAGGGGGATATTTTATAGTATACATAGTGAACACGTTGTATACTATAATTATAGGTACACGTACAGAGCATATACGTTCTTTTGTACGACGTTCGATCAATGATGGTGGCCAGTTGTAATTAACGCGGGTAGAAACGAGCCCATCACTAAAACTAATATTTCTTTAACTTTAAGACCAGGAGAAGACACTGTCACACTTTCGGCAGTCGGTAGATGCGTATAGTTGCTATTTCTCGTCATTAGTTCTGGCAGTACGTGTACCGTCGCCACATATAGGAATGTACCTGCGCTAAATAACATCGCTACGCCAGTTGCGTTGACGTTACTAAGCGTTTCTTTTCCTTCCTGAAACAGATAACGTTACGTTAATATTTAAACTTTTTCAAGCACATAAATGGTATCGATCTTGTCGCTAAAATACAAAACAGTTTACCTTCCCGATACCAAAGTATGTTACAAGAGCAAGACATGGCGCAGCGAGAGAGAATACTAAAAGGTGTCTACTTATCCTTTTTCTATCTACGCCCTCGTGAAGTAAAAATGACACGAGGCCGAACGCAGCGGGTGCCTAAAAGAGATTTTTAAAAGAACATTATTCAACGAACATTAGAAACTCTTCTACATTTTCCATCCGCCTCCGTTCGATCTATTTCTCTTTACCTTATGCAGCATTATTGCTAAAAATACAATTAATTCTACGTCGGCCTGCGATGTAGTCGCAGCAGCTCCTAGCGCTACTCCGTCAGCTGCTGCATGAACTACAAGGCCCAAAGTGGCGGTAACACTCCTTTCTCTTCCTCCGCTCCTTCTAGCTGAACACTGATCAACCAGAAGCATAAATACAAAACCAAGTATTAAACTAATGCCTATTAAGGAGTGAGGATCATCTAAAAACATAAAGATCAAGAACACATTAAGAATAAAAAATTAACACATCGGAACTTCTCGTCGGTAAATCGCTTCAGTCGAAGATATCAACTCGTAGCTTAATATTCATCGTAGAAAAAAGGAACGTAGAGTTTGCGTGATTCGATTGATATAAAGTACTAACTGTGAAATCCTGCGTCGCCACTACTTTCGCCAGTAAACAATGCCCTTATACCCTCGGGTATAATAACGGCTAACGCGGTGCCTACTAGAAGCCCAGCGCCGAGTACCGAAACCAGTTGCAATTTGTCCTAGAAAGATTAAAGGTTCATGATGTTCATGGAGTTGTTTGTAGGATCTGTAACCAGTAGTTCAAGTGCATGACAATTACAGGAAACGATAGATAAAGAACAAGAGTCTGTTATCAATCCGTCTGTCATGCGAAGAAGAGCAGAATTACCTCGGACAGATTCATAACTAGGGGCAAGGATCCCGCTATACAGGAGCCGATCAACATTACCAGGGATAGCATCCACAATACTGAACTTTCTTCCATTTTTCTCGAGTTATCCTTTCGTTTTTTTTTTTAAATAAATAAAAAGTATTTACTCCATTCGATCGATATTCTCACATCGCCAGCACGCGGCTAAATAAATCGCGTTATATTCGTCGAAGCAACGCAATCCTTGTCCACGGCATTTTTATTAGAGCACAGATCTTGACAACTCCTCTGCAATCTGTTTTCGTCTACGTAGCAGTTTTCGCGGTGGAATGCCGTGAGTATGGAGATGACACGAAAGCAACCCACTTTGCATAACCATAGAGGAGGCGTTTCGAATACAACGAAATGTAAACTTATGGAGGAGTGCTTTTTCGTGCGTTTAAATGCATTCCTGTCGTCTTTGAGGAAATAAAGAAATAAACTGAATCGTTTAAGTTGAAATATAAACGCTGTACTTTGCACATATATGGGTGTATTTAAAATATTTTTATTAGACTCCGAAGTAAATAAGTTTACAGACGCGGTGCCCGCAATGTCCACAAACCAAAGTAAACAAGATCAATGAACTGAAATCTGTAGAAATATTTATACGGGAATTATTTACTCGAGTAGGTATTATATAGAATAGCGTAGCTACGTTCGTAGCGTTTACTCGAGTAAATATTTACTTAAGCATCGATATTATTTGAGATTAAAACCGAATAGAACGAAAAGGAATTATATATCTTCTACGCATTGGATATTCGTAAATAACCCAACCCGAATTCCCGCCTTCCAAAAAAGAAGACGCTCGAAACTGGACAAGCTCCTATTGTTTGAATGAACTTCTAATAAAGAAATTATAATAATTAACTGCCATCAGCTGCCCTCTGCTGGCGACATTGGGAAACGACATTCGAGAATCTCGTGACCATGTAAAAAGTAAACAAACGGTGGTTGATTAAGAAATAAACGGACGTAACACATTCTATTAGGAAATCTCATTTATTTAACAATTACGCGCCTTTCGCGTGAAATGCCATCGCAGCGATTTCCCGGAAAACCACGGCAACCTTCGATTTATCTTTGTGTGCGCAAACATTTTTTTTTAATTCCGACCGCTTGCCTAGATGGCGGCGGCGTCGCTGACCAGTGGCACCTCTGCCGGAAATGTCGGTGTACTAAGCAGTAAGTGATTGGTAACGAGTCGAGTGAGACGAGTGATGAAAAAATGGCATCCGCGACGACGTCGCACAATGATGTTTCGCAGGAATTTTCTGTCAATAAACTTATCCGTGTCGGTTATTACGAGCTGGAGAAAACTATCGGCAAGGGAAATTTCGCCGTCGTTAAAATGGCTACGCACGTTGTAACGAAATCGAAGGTGAGCCCGCTGTTCAGGCATTTTTCACGCAGACAGGGAATCCGTCATTTTGTCGTTATATCCTCGCTTTACTGCGTGGACAAGCGAATCCCGTCTCGTTCTACGGCCTCGGACGGCTCTCTGCGCGACGATGGAATGTCACAACACGATGGGGACCGACAAGCCCGAGGAACGTCCAGCGAGCCGATATTACCAACAGACACTGCTACATCGATTGAAATATGTTTCTTTCATGTTTTTCAAATTATTACCAATTATTGCGCTTCGAATGTTGTTGTCCGAATGTAAACGAACACACCGCGCGTTAGTCTGCATAAAAATTCGTCCGTGAGATACGAATCTATGTATGCAACATTTTCATTTTTTTTTTATATATTGTTAACTGCCTTGTTCGTTCTGCGTGGTTTTCGTCGTTTTTGATGTTTTGTCTTGCGCAGGGATTAATTTGAAATTCACAGTACCTGGCACTATGGTTTACTTTGTTGACGGCATGGTTTGATTGACGAGGATATGAAAAGAAATGTAGCGTTGATTCATTTAACAATAATTTCCTTTATAAGCACAGAACAATGTTGAAAGATTAACGTATAGAGTACATTTTGTTATTTTATAGTCTTTTTAATATTTGTTGTTTTACGAATATATGGAAGTCGCTCGTGACGATTCAGAGATTTGGAAGCTTTTAATGCGCGTTAGGTATTTGGGAAAATGTTCCGTTGGTTGTAACGGATAAAAAGAGGTGCCTGTTTTATTTAATTACATGTTAATCGATCTTTGATTCTTTATACAAATAACGATGTATCTGTCGTTGGTTAATCATTTAAGCGAATACGTTTGGTTCGTCGCCGGTTATTAACGATTGGGCTTTGATTGCAGGTGGCTATTAAGATAATAGATAAAACGAAATTAAACGAGGAAAATTTGGCCAAGATTTTCCGCGAGGTACACATAATGAAACGACTAAGGCATCCACATATTATAAGGCTATATCAAGTAATGGAGACAGAAAAGATGATATATTTAGTCACCGAATATGCTCCCGGGGGAGAGATATTCGATCACCTTGTGCGGAATGGAAGAATGCCAGAACCAGAAGCGAGGAGGATTTTTCGTCAGATTGTTCTCGCCGTTCGTTATCTCCATCAGCAAAGAGTTGTTCATCGAGATCTTAAGGTATCAAGGGTTTGAGGAGACGGAGCCGGCGTTACACGATTATATGCATTTTCATATCTTACTATTTTAGGCTGAGAATTTACTCCTTGATGCAGACAATAATATAAAACTTGCAGACTTTGGATTTAGTAACGAATACACTCCAGGTGTTCCGCTTAGCACTTGGTGCGGATCTCCGCCGTATGCTGCCCCTGAAATATTCGAAGGGAAACAGTACGATGGCCCGCGAGCTGACGTATGGGTATGTTGCGATACGTACCATCGTTGTCCAGTCGGATGAATTTAACCAAGTAATTGATTTTAGAGTCTCGGTGTTGTTTTGTACGTATTGGTTTGTGGTGCATTGCCATTCGATGGACCCACAATGCAACAATTACGCTCTGTAGTAATCTCAGGGAAATTCAGAATACCATTTTTCATGTCCGCAGGTATACAATTTTACGCTGTAGATAGTCTACTCTAAATAATCTCGATCCGTTGTGTACATTATTGTGTCATTACTTCATACGCGTTTTGATGACATATTTATGTTCGTAGAATGCGAAAAGCTGATTAGACATATGCTGGTAGTAGAACCAGAACGACGTTTGAGTATCTCGCAGATTTTAGCGCACTCCTGGATGGATGGAGACGGCGTAACAGAACCCGAACCTGGAGGGTACGTAGGGATATATTACAACGATCGTACGTTATGGAAATTAAAATTGTCATTGTGGAAATGTTCGATTGTGTGTTTATAGGTGTAATTCTGAAAGCGTGCCACTACAGCTAAATCAATTAGTAATAGAAAACATGTTAAGATTGCCTGGGCTTAGTGCAGAAACATTGTTAAAGGCGGTTCAAGGAAATGCTTTCGATCATGTATCGGCGATATATAATCTTCTTGTTGATCAATTAGAGCCAACGATGCCTAGTTTACCCAGTATTCAAAGTATAACAGGGGATTATGCTCCTGACGGAGCGCATCAATTGGAAAAGGTAATTTCATTCAACTTTAAAGGTATTAAATTGTATCCTACATTACGTTTTCTTTGTTTTAAAGTTTGGCGATACAGAAGCGGAAACGGAAGAGAGGAGTGGAATGCAACTTAGCCCCGGCACACCTTATCACACGACAAGAAGACACACAGTCGGACCTGGCGATACAGCGCATCAGCCATCCACTCAGTATCCATATAATTATAATCACACAGCGGGCGATCCAGCGTTGCGACTTCTTCCTATACTACAGTGTAACAACACTGACCCGCAAGTGTTACCTCATACAAATCTGCCATTGAACCTTCCTCTAGTTCAACATCAACCCCCCCAGAACTTTCAAATCAAGGATCAGCATTTGTTGAAACCACCTCCGGTTATGGGAGCGAGTGAGTAACACAACAGACATTACCTCCGCGCCTCTGATAATCGAATTCTTTTCAATTGGCAATGAATGTTTCAATCAATTGCAGCGGGATGTTTCGGAAGAAGAGCTTCGGACGGTGGAGCTAATCTTCATGTTTTTTACCAGCAACATGGTAGTAGTTCTAGCGGCGGAGAAGATGGAGGCTGGAGTCAACCTGGCAGCAGGGAACATTTGCAACCTGTAAGAGAGATACCGGCGGAGAATAATGTAAATTGCTTAGAGGTGATACTAAGCCGTGCTCTGTGTCACGTATAGATGCAGGCTGGAAGTCCAACGCTCGTGCCATGCACTCAGTCCTTAAACGTAGGAGTAAATAGCGGAAGTGGAGATGCGAATGGCAATAACAGTGGAAGTGGCACTGGGGGCAGCGACAGGAGAAGACGGAGTGGTCTTACTGCCGTCATGCAAAGACCAGGTATTGTGGGTTATATCTTCAAGGTATTCGTGTGCACATTATCCGTGCACTTTATTACATTGTATTTAATATCACCTCAGTGAGATTTGATTATTATGATTTGCTATATCGTCGGTGATAGTGCAAAACCGCGTATCAGCAGTTTGCAAATACCGCGGATCTGCAAAAGTAGCAGAATTGAGATTTCGCGCCCACGGTTGCTAAACGCTGTTTCGCTTTTTATAAAAGTCACATTAACGTTAGTATTTATTACAAGAAGTGCTAAAACTGTCCCAAACAAATTCAAAGAAATTTCTTAAAATGGCTAAAATATTAAGTTTTTCTTCCTCCTGTAAAATTGCTAAAATGCAGATCCGCGGTATTTACAAACTGCTCGTACGCGGTTTTGCACTATCACCGACGATATCGGTTAGTCTTGAAAGCTTGCTATATTTCTTCGTTTTTGAAGCTGTAAGTATGGTCACTGCCTTGTTCATACCCCTTTGCTATTGCCGTATTTGTAAATTGGTATGTTTCCTTTGGTACGATTACGTTGCATGATAGATGTCCCCTTCGCCAGAAGTAAGATTAATCCGATGGAAAAGTAATATAGACGAAGAAAAGACAATACTCGTAAAATATCCAGTATATTATTCTTTTTTACATATACACGCAATTACACGCTTTCGAGGAGCACTGTAATTATCGTATTATTTTGATTTCTCACATACTACGGTGTAAATATGTCGTTACGACTATTTAAATGCCTTCACGCATCGTTTTCTGGAAGCAGCACACATGTGCACTCAATTCGCCACATTCTTTTTAATATATTCTGTTTTTAGCGTTCATATGGTGTTTCATTTGATTTTATTTTTGATTTTGCATGGTTTTTTGTGTCCACTGCACTGCCGTGCCTCGTTGGTTGGTAATATGCATGTAGTTATAAATCCGGAAATGGTTATGGAGGTGGAAGCTAGGATGAATAGAGCTTACCTTCCATCACGGCTCTTACCAACACACCTTAGAGGATCGACGCTTCCACATCACAGGAAGACTTCTTTATATCATACTAGCACTGGTAATTTTCGTGTGGTTTTTCTTTGCATTTTGTTTTCATTAGAAGAAATTCGTTTTGAGTACTATATATTCACTGTAATCCACGCTTAAATGTTTACGTATATTGTACAATAGAAAGCTGTGTTCCGTGGAGAGCTTAATAATCGAATAGTTGAATGTTCTCTTCTGTTGCTTGCAGTAGGCAACAGAGACTCGTACAAGGAGCCAAGCACACATGTTGCCACAGAAAGGTACTCACCTGTTCGGAGAGCATCAGAAGGTTCAGGTCCCCCTGGACCTGGAATTCAGGCGCTTCAGCAAGAATATCAACAATTACAAAGGTTAGCATCTCCATCGCATAGTCCTGCAAGTATTCCTGGATCTCCTGTACATGAGAGAGGGGTGGCAGCAATCACGCAAGGTATTGCTTATTACAAATGTTCACAAATATTCCTTCTTTCTATTAAAATCTAGAAAAGATTCTAAAGAATATTAAGATTGGATTTTACTCGTCAAGTGCTCATTAATGTCGAATATAATGGGAGTACAACATCTATCACATGATCTGTTTGGTTGATAGGTTTAAGTGGGCTGACCACAGCAGCAGTGCAGGGCAGCATTGTTCATGGCACTCCAACGCAACCACCGGCAACACCATTAGATTTGAGTCCATTAAGGCATCATAGATCACCAGCTACGACACCGGTTAGTTATTCACCTAGTAATAGTCCAGCTTTGGACATGATTCAGGAAGAACATCCTGTGGAATTACCAAGAGTAAGTAGTCACTTACTTTCGTAGACCAGATACGAGTACATATTACAGAATATCTTTCGTTTGCTTTTCTAGGACACGCATGCGTTCTAAATATATTATAATTTAATTATTATACGTGGCTGTGCGATAATCAGGAGCTTACACTGTCGTAGAGAATACTATAAACAATACCACACTTAGGTTGTGCCTTGAGTTCCTTCCTTTCTATTTAACTATGCTCCAAGTACTTCCGTAAAGCTGTTTGGTAATACGATAATTTGTTACAGGTGCCACCTCAAATATCTGTAACGGATCTTGGAGGACAAGTAACGCTCATCAGTTGTTCACCCTCGCCATCTCCGTCGCCCGATTCGCTGGAAGACGCGTTACCTCACTATAACCCTCTTCCCAGCTTCATCATCTCCGAGCCGTGCGACCCCTCGAGGCCCAGTATCACGCGCGGCATAGGCAGGCCTTTGAACACGTCGATACCCACCGAGGTCGAGGTCACATTGTCGGACGAATCGAGCAGATTGAACTCCGAGGCCATACTGGGCCGTGTGAAACAAATCATAGACGCGAGAGCCCCGCCAAAGGGATTTATCTTCTCCAGAGAAGAAGTGAAAGGCAGTGGGCTTAGTTTAGAGTACCCGGGTGGTGTTCAGATCGAACTCAGGGTATGTGAGTCGGAGGAGAAGGAGGTAAAAGGCATTAAGATGCGAAGAATTAGTGGGGACCAATTGCAGTACAGTCAACTTTGTCAGCAGCTGATCTCGTGCATTACCGTTTGACGACAACCAGCATATAATATAATGTTTTCTTATACGTTACGTTACATTCCTGGTGCCACACACACCACTCATTATTACAGTATTGCACATGCATGCTGCATACACACGAACGGTACTTTAAGCATACCATTCTTTATATCGATACATTCATACGTGTAACATTCAGTGTGCTTCACTTTTCGGTTCTTCTCCTTTTCTTTTCCACGATCATTTTTAACGTATAAATCGAAAGAGAAGAGAGGAAAGGACACTCGCGTTGACTCGCGCATTCACTTGCGCGTTACGTGAAGCTGCTACGGGAAAAGTCATGATGGAAATCTCTTTTAATGTCTCGACGCCGAGGCCTTGAAAGGTGTATAAATACTATACATATATTATAAACCCATGCAAAGCAGAACGACGCGTTTTGCTATTTTTGAACGATTTAAGTATTAACGAAACAGGACGATTTTCATGAAAGTTTAACCGTTAACGTACATCACACATACACATACACACACATACACCATTCCTTTTTGTAGAATGTTTGTCTTCATGTTAGAAGTTAATAGGTAGTAAATTCATAATTTACTGTTTAAAATCATCAGGTGCCCTTTTTAGCTTAGGTAAATGAGAAGCGTCTTTTTGTACCGGATTAGATGGCAAGCATTTTCACGATACATATATATATTGTATATGTATATCTTTCTAACGTAACGGGGGACGTTTTATATGGGATTTACTATGTATTTATTCGATTGCCATTACCAACAATTGATTTCGTAATCTATAAACTTATATAGAATTCCGTGTCTGTAAATATTCCTTTAACAGAAATTCTAATTCGCGTTTATCCTTTCGCGCAATCGGGACTGAAAGAATTGCCTTCTTCTTTCTGGTACAAATAACCACGTGGTTGGATAATTTAATTCTACTAGTTAGAAATGTATACATAATCTTTTATATAGTGCAAACACATTATCGTGCGTTTGTAGTTGAAAGACTACACAGACTGAGTTACGATTGTATATCTTTCTTTTTTAAAAAATAATCCTTTACTACGTTCGTTGGAAGCCGCGAGAGCGAATGGGTGATTTTGCTCGGTGACTTTCGTTGTCAACGATCTTACTGATTTCTCCGAAGGTGTTGAGCATCGGCGTAAAGGGAAGCGTGCTTTCCATCCTGCTGTGCCCCGCGAAGCATTTAATTGTCGTTTAAAAAAGGAAAGTATGCAACCTAGCTCTACTCGTGTAACCAAAGAGTTGAGTTGCTTTTATATCGTCGAATACGGAAGGTACTTTTAACTATTCGTATTCCAGGAACAAAAATGAAAATACGACGAGCATTCGTAGTAATCGCTAGTTAATGCAAGATAAAATTGTAACTAGGCTGGCACATATTATTATGTTATAATGATTAGATAAAAGACATTATATTAGTGTCGCGTACGAATGAAATAGAAGATTTAATTCACATAATCTAAACAGAATATTTTTCTAAATTCACTTATTTATGATATAAGCGAGAGACGGATGCGTAAGTAATACGTTCTCTCTCTCTCTCTCTCTTTCTCTCTCTCTCTCTCTGCGGTGCAAGCTGCTACGTGTACTTTGCAGAATACACCTTATACATGTATCTTTTCGCTTGCAATTTAATCGCATCGGTGTTTACCTTCTTTCTTTGTAAGAAAGCGATACTTGGATAATTTTATTCTTTTTACTTCTTTGACAGGCTCATTGATCCCATTCAAGTATGATATTTTTTAAGCTGATTTTTATACCTTACGAGACATGCAAAGGCAAACGGCGGAAAGTGATATACGTATTAGATATAAGCTGTATTCTGCAAACAGAATCGAAATCTTGTACTAGCAAACTTTCTCTGTTCGAGTATTCCAATTTAAATCCTCGGTTAATTCGATGAATTCGCTAGAAGTAGTGGTACTTCTATACTTGTGTAAATAACGAAATTCAATGTAAATACACAATACGTACTATTTAGAGATCTCTAAAATGTTCATTTATGCAGGCTATTCTATTTGGGCTAACTACTTTTAATACTCTGATTCATCGGGTCTCTGTCCTTGTAATATATTTTATTACATAAATTCTCCTACGAAAATCTGTAAATATTCACTATCTAAATAACGCTATAATGATTATCGGACGAAGCTCGAAAATGCATTTCATGTTATTTAAATCGAAACGTAAATTGAGTTGCATACTATTTTATCACACGATCAATTTATTTCATTAGTTAGCCAATCGGGAGTAGCCTTTTTAAATTATGTAATGCCCAGTTTCCATCATTTATACGGCAAACAATTGTTCATTGATTAATCTATTAAGTTTTATTTCGAAAGTTTTAAAATATATGGAAATTCCAGTATATACACACTTATTGTACTAGAATCATAATGAACTTATACCATTGAATATTGTAATATATCGTAGCAATTCATCAATCACTCAATTCAATTTTCAATGTAAAATTGTTTTTCATCAACGTAAATGGTATATTTCATTATAGATCGTTGTAGAAAGAATGTTGCTTTCGGATATTTCGGACTACACGGAGAGTACATCTGATGGTACAGATATCTAAACAAATATCTATCTACTAGTGTATAAATCAAGTATACCACTAGTGCATAGAATAAGAGTGATTCCACACTCGATGTCTACTCGCAAGAAAATCCCAAAGCAACAAGATATTTTTACAAAACAGCCTGATCCTCTGTATTACACTCGAATTTCTTTTATACTAAATAGTAACACCATAATCGAAGCTTTTCAACAGCAGTAGACTTACCGCGGAATCGCTTCGGTCTGCGAGAAAAAGTTTCAATAAACTCTTACCTACTTTTTAACATATATTAAAACGTCTGCTTGATAAAAGCATTCTCTGTTGGTGGAAAATGGGCAAACGCTATTAATTACGCACAACAGTGCATACCAATGAGAAGTGTAGGTCAGCGTAATCCAAGAAGTTACTGTACATAAACACGCTATACATAATTATTCATTTAGGGTACATACGGTGTGTATGTATGCAGAAACAAACTATGTACATTGTAAACATCTACTATATGGATAGTATACAGATAGTATTTTCTGCTGTCAATTCTTCAACTAAGACTGTGATTTTTAAATATACTAATGGCTAGGTAGATACAATACATATTGATTGAATATGATAAAATAAAAATAAAAGAAATATTCAAGACCAAATGCGTTTTTACTTTATCCTAAAAGTAACGATAAAGTATTCTTGCTAATTCGTAACGATACAAAATACTTCTAATATAAAAGTCTCCACGAAATCATTGAATCTTCTCGCAATTATAGTAAACAATTTTCAAACTCGACGCCAATTTATTTTTTTGAAACTCGCGCCACAGATTTCTTCCCCCACTATTTATAATCGCTCCGATTGGAAGTATGTATCGATTTAACCGGCTGATTCGTATTGCTTTAAAATAAACAGAGTACATATATAGATAGAACAGTGTTATTTAAAGTTTTTGAATACAATTATCCACTGTAAATAATCGTAGTGACAAAAAGTGCACCGAGTTGATCGCAATATGGAGGGTTGAAGCATTTTTACATGGAATAAAATCAAACTAATTGCAAAACAGCTGTTATTAGGTAAGTAAACATATTTCTCTGGAAAAATTTATTGAACAATTCATCGAAAAAGAGTAACGTGTCGTTAATGGATAAGTTTTCGATTTAATAACATCGCTTTAAATATATAACCTTACTTTTACTGTGCATACATAACCTCTATCGACAAATCGTCATTCTTTCGTGTTTATTTTGTAAAGAAACAAGGCCTTGTTTTCGTTTCTTCTTTAGTTGATAGTAAAATTATTATACTATTGTTGTTACTGCTACCTAGGATGGAGGTTATCGAGCTTGTGTCCGACGATGAAGTGTCGGAGGATAACATGAAAGAGAACAAGAGTCCTAAAATTTTGAACAGCAATTGTATAAACTTTCAATGCTCCTCCGGCGTGGACATGAGATCTGCGCCTTCGTTTGCATGCGGTTTTTACGGAGTGAATACCGAGAAGAAGAAGAAACGTATGATATGCAGGAAGTGTTTCAACGCAGCGTTAGACCACCAAAAGGTATAACTTTCTGGAGACACTTGCTGCTACTTTATATTTAGTGTAATACTTCAAAGGCATTGAATTGTATTTTACGTTAATGTTTACAGCAATTAGTCACAGCTTTCGTGGATCGTAAGCCGCTGTTGAATTGCGAGTTTCCCGATCACACGATGGAAGTAGAAATTTCCGATAGCGATGAATCGGAAGATGAGAAAAAGAAAGATTTGTACGAAGAGGGTGAGATTAAACTTTTACCATAATGTTTATCGATAAATGTTACAGCAAATTCTATTGCAGACAAGTATTTGCCAGAGGAAATGCTTGAGAGCGTTGAGGAAATGTTTGAGAGTACGTTAAAAGGTGTGATTATTAAGTACGACGTTGATTATCAAATTAAGGAGGCACACGATGTGTTGAAAGATCAGTGGGACAAGATAGATGGTACGCTATTGTTTCGCAGTGCGTGTATTTGTTACCCCGTTGCTTGATATAATTTTTGCAATAGGAAGGAACGAAGTTTTGGACAAAACGGTTAGAGACTTGATGCAAACTATGGATACACTACGGAATAGTTTATATAACGAATTTAAACCGCAAATTGAGATGCTTCAAGAGCTTCATCTGGACGATGGAATTGTGGATAACATTCTCTATCCGTTGGTGGCAACGAAGAAGGTTACCCAAGTGCGAGTTTCACCTTCGGCAATGCAAGACAATCAACCTGAGATTCTACCTATCGAACAAGAGAATAGACATATCGCGGTTCTGGACTTGCCTCCGACTGGTCCGCTTGTGAAGCCGCCGATCGAAGTGGAGAGCCATGTATACGTTATGAAACATCCACTTATGCCGTGGATTAAGGGAAAGGTTGATGCTTTCGTTTTTATTTTCTCAACTAATCACATATGTCGATCGTATTTAACGTATCTTGATCATTATTTATTAGGTGCAAACTGTAGTTTCGAGAAATCCGGTACACTGTCGTGTGAAGCTGTTACAAAAGAAGTATAACAATGCAGTTGTCAAGTCTGCTTTCGGCAAGCAGCTTGCGGTCGCTGCTATTAGTCGAGTGATAATTCCAGTCGGTACACGAGTGGTCGCAATCTTCAGAGACGTTTCGTCGAGTAATTTCTACAGCGGAGTTATAGCCGAGCCACCAAAAGCGACAAATAAATACAGGTATATCTTTTGCGTAACCCTGTGATTCTAGTAAACAGTGCTAAGGCAATTTCTCTTTACTACACTAGGTACTTGGTGTTCTTTGACGACGGCTATGCTCAATACGTCGAGCACAGATACATTTATTTAGTTGCCGAATCTTCTGCCAAGGTCTGGGAAGATATTCCCAACGAGTCCAAAGATTTCGTGAAAAAGTACATCGACACGTACCCTGAGAGACCAATGGTGAAGCTGCAGACAGGGCAAATAGTGAAAACAGAATGGAATGGTAAATGGTGGATTGCCAGGGTGGTGCAAGTTGATGCGAGCTTAGTGCAAATGCATTTTGATGCTGATGGTAGAACAGAATGGATCTATAGGGGTTCCGCTAGACTGGGGCCTTTGTATCTCGAGCTCTTAAAAGCCAACGCTAGACAGCAAGGGCATCATGCTTCCGTTAACACGCCAAGCCGGCATAGGCTTCCTGCTATCTCTAATGTATGCAAACTATTTGTTTTCTATTGTACCTCCTGCGGAGTATAATTCCAATCAACCGTGTATATTTCATATATTCCAGAAAAGCAATTTACCCTACGTGGAATACACGTCTAATATAGAGCCAGAAGAAGATAGAGTTCCCGGGGTAGAGAAAGTTCAAACTCCTACGGCGACTGAGACCACAACTGTATCTACTTCGACCGCACCGCAGTCGCGCGCTGTTGCTAGGAAGAGTACCAGTAAGAAGCCAACTGTCGTAGACGCGAGTGCGTATAACCACACCTCGGAAACCAAGCCTTCGCATAGCATAGTTGTGAGTACGTCAAATAAAGTAAGTCTTTTACGAAGAAGTGCAAGAATTTATCTGCATTTTATTTCAGTACTATCAAACGCAGAACAAGATCCAGACAAAGGAATTCGCCCCACACAAATGTGGCCCTCAGTGCGTTCAAGGTATATCGTTTACACCAGATGATTTAAGAGGATATTCGCCACTCTCTATACCATTACTCTGCGGCTGGAACCGGCAGCTTTGCAAGTACCCCAAGGGCAAGAAGATCACGTTGTATCAAGCACCGTGTGGCGTTAGGCTACGAAATATGGAGGAGTTACACCTGTACCTCCGCAAAACAGGCAGCCCGATGTCGGTCGATCTATTCGATTTCGATTATTGGGTACACTGTCTGGCAGAGTTCGTCCTGGACAAGTGTTTCATTAATATAAAGGTAAACGAAGCTCGATAATTCTGACTTCGCCTCGTCATTGAATTACCTTCTTTTTGTCTCAAGGATCTCAGCTACGGCGTGGAGAATGTACCGATACCGTGCGTCAATGAGTTGGACCACACTCAGCCGGATACAATTAGGTACAGCACTCAAAGAGAGCCGACAGAAGGCGTCGACCTTAATTTAGATCCCAAGTTCCTGTGCAGTTGTGATTGCGAAGACGACTGTCAAGTAGGTTTAGAGTTTCGTTAGGTACCCCCGAGACGCTAAATAAATTCATCCGCTGATATCGCTCTATTATTTCATAGGACAAGACGAAGTGCCAGTGCTGGCAATTAACGATACAGGGCGCGACTCTTGGAGGAAGAGTACCCAACACGTCTGTGGGTTACGTGTACAAACGGTTACCGGAGCCAGTGACCACCGGGATCTACGAATGCAATTCGGGATGCAAATGCGCTGTGAAGACTTGTCTAAACAGAGTGGTGCAGCATCCGTTGACACTGAAGTTACAAGTGTTCAAAACAGCTCCTCGGGGCTGGGGCATAAGATGCTTAAACGACATTCCCCTTGGATCTTTTATTTGTATATACGCTGGTAGATTACTTACAGAGCAGGTAACTGTAAAACAGTGGCAGTAAAGTTTATTAGTGATAATATGAGTTGCGCGAAGTAGTAGTAGAATATTAAGGTGGTAATATCTCTCTTGGATCCTAGGGAGCCAATGAAGGTGGCAAGAACTATGGAGACGAATACCTGGCCGAATTGGATTACGTTGAGGTGGTGGAAGGGATCAAGGAGGGCTACGAAAGTGACGTTCTTGAGCCAGAAATGCCAATATCCACTCCCGAGGACAAAAAGAAATGCCTGACGAGCGACGACGAAGATAACGCGAAGACGAATGGAAACGATTCAGACGAGGACTTCGATATCACTAAATATGCGAATTTCGACGTTCATTCTACAGTGGAACCTTCGTCCATTAGGTGAGTAATAAAATATGAATCATTGTGTGCTACGATTTATCTGCTCGTCGATCGTACAGAAGGATCACAATGTCTGTTTAGGAAGCGACTAAGGAAACGAAAACGAGGGGAGGCCAACAACCACGACGGTTCCGAAGAGAACAGCGAAGACGGGAGTGGTGCTAAGAATTCCGAGAGCCTCGCGAAAACTTCCAATCCCGACAGTCGATCCACGGATCAAGATACAATCACTGTGAGCGACGAAGAAGAGACCAGAAGTGGTAGACGCGAGCCGAGTAGATTCGATCCAACAGTGGAGCCAGCGCAGTTAGAAAGACCGAAGTTCAAGTCGGTGAGGGATTTCTTTGGGGAGGACGAGGCGGTTTATATAATGGACGCTAAAACGACTGGAAATATCGGGCGTTATTTAAACGTAAGTCGCGCTCCAATTCTTTGCTACCACTGCCGATTAACGGCACTAAATTTAACTCGAAGCACGAAGCCTTGGGTTGTGATAATTCAATTCTTCTTTTTCCAGCATTCGTGCGATCCAAACGTATTTGTGCAAAACGTCTTCGTCGACACCCACGACTTGAGATTCCCCTGGGTGGCATTTTTCGCTTTGAACTACATAAGAGCGGGCCAAGAATTAACGTGGAATTACAGCTACGATGTCGGCAGCATACCTGGGAAAGTCATCATATGCAAGTGCGGCGCGTCCAATTGCAGAGGACGACTTTTATAATGAACGAAATACTTCACATAGGAATAACAAATTTAGGATTCAAGTTCCCCCGTCCCCCTTTTTAAACCACCCACTCCACAGTATTACTCTACAGTTTACTGTTACGAGGTATTTTTATTTTCACCCGAGAGCAGAAAATTTTCAGAGGAATACGACTGTGGTGATTTTTTGTTGCATTTATTATTCATTAAAATATCAGCTAGTTTACAAAATAAAGTAGACCTGTGATTTGGAATAAACTGTATTACATTTTGCAAAGCGCAATGCTGTTTCCTGAGGCCATTTCAGTTCGCTATTACACGTGGAACATAAGATATCTGCGAAGGTATATATTCGATAGCTAACGAAGGTAATACAGTCTTTGCGTTCTCTGTAATTGACATCGGATAAACAAATTTTGGCATCGTTAAGATGGTTCGACGATGCTTGATAGTCCTATACTAACATATTACAATTGCTATTGGATAACGAATGAATGATAAATATGGGTTTAATAAAATACAACGATATACATAACAATGATGCATTGGCTTATTATTTTTGATTATTGTACACCTTTAAAACCTCTTAAGAGACATGCCAGGTAATTAGTACCATAAAGATAGTAGCTCTTTAATCTCCTATAATTTATACATGTCTTTCTCGAAACTCAGTTAAATCATGTATGTATATCTCGAACCGAGCATTTACTGTTCCATATATCTATAGCTCTTCCCCGCAAAACTATCAAACTAAAGCAGAGCTACCGTTTCGATGGTGGTTTGTAAAGAAAAGTGTGTATAAAAAAAAGACATTCGCAACATTCATAAATTAATAACAAATATTTAAAACACGACGCTGCTTCTTACGAATGTATCAAAATATCTTTCGCTATATGTGGTTATACGCTTTAAAAATAAATTTGCTCCTGTCAGTTTTGCGAACCAAACTGTACGATATACGATCTTAAAGCTGAAAATCATACATACATTCGAATCCCTAAGAATAACCGTGTAAGAATATGAGTTCATGATTATACGCTCCAGACGTGCAATATATTATTATAAAATTACATTCGTGTACCTATATTCTTTTAATTTAAAGTGCATAAATATGATAGTCTAGTCATATGCAAGAAATTAAGAGAAAGCAATGGTGATACTCCTACGAGGAACATTAAAATACTAAAGTAACAAAAATTATCGCTCTGTGTTCTGTTTGGCTTTGTGCTAGTGAAGTTTAAGCAGCTGTTTGATCTCCTCTTTTTCAGCAGCGTCCAAGTAACTGGTGCCGTCCGGCGTTAATCCGTCCGGTTTCGCTCCTTTCTCTAATAATAATTTCACGCAATTCGTATGACCCTCCCAGATCGCCGCCAGTAACGTTGTTATACCGTGTTTATCTGTGGCCTACAAATCAATACATTTATAATTCACATATTGCAAACTTCCTAATTAAACATAGGCGATAGATATCGCAAATAAAAATTGATAAATCGCAATTATAAACAACTATTTACATTTGCGTTTGCGCCCTTTTCTAAAAGGTATCTGACCACTTCATTCTGGCCGTAATCAGCTGCATAATGCAGTGGTGTCCTTCCGTCGATTATTTGATTCACATCGATGTTCTGTTAACAGAAAAATATTTTTAAGACTCGGAGTTCGTTCGATCGCAGAATAAACGTGTGTGTGTGTATGATGAGTTTGGAAAGGAAGTAGCAATAAATTTTTATACTGTTATAGCAACCAGTTAATAATATTCTTTCTTGCATAATAATTTTATTTACTATAGTAAGGCACAGGTGGGAAATTCTAAGGCGTATCGTTATGACGTTTCTGATTAGCCGCCGATCAAAGAGCAACAAAAGTGAGAGATGATAAAACGTCTTATATATTTGCCTTGTTCTCAACGATATCCCGCACTTGCTCCAAATCACCGTTTTTTATTCCCCAAACCAGTTCACTCATCTTCGTTGCGGTTTATCGACAGATTCCTCCAACAGAGCACACGGCCTCTCCAATGTCCACGTTTATTCTAATCAGTTCACGCTCGTACTCACGTCCATTAAATTTGGTTAAATTGCGAATTTTCCAGGAGCAATTTTTCCGCGCTGCCAACATATATAACAGTAAAACGAAACCTCTCCGTTTGGCTATGTTACCAACATCAAGGACCACGCGACGAGGCTGAACAGCTCCTTGCAGATTTTGTCAGTGAAACGGTGAGCAATTACGAGTTGAATTATAAACATCGACAGTGGAAAATTACTTTACTTTAAGTTCAATAATCTGTGCAAGATATTCTCCAGCCTTGTGACGGAACGACAGCGGCGCCATTAAAGGAACTTTCGAATGTTTTTGACGATTCAAAAATTGGATTAATTTAATTTAATGTGAGATTGAAATTTGATTCGTTGCAACTTTGAGTCAATTTTCCAAGTTACTCCGTCTGTTGCGGAATTAATTGTAAGCTTCCTTTCGCCTATAATTTGTGTTTTTAATCGAGAAATCTTTCTTTTATGTTTGAAAGTAAGAGGCAGAGTTTTCGAGTGATAAATAAGTCATAAGTTTGCCGATCAGTGTTATTATATTTTACGACTTCTGTCTACTTATTCTATTCTTTTTCCAACGACCAGTGCGTGGGTTAGGTGGGGGATGTGGAACGGAGAGTTTCGACTCTTGGTGGTTGAATTAAATAGGTTTTAATTTAATCACATTAAAATTACAATCACACATGTTTCTTTACATTACATACGCAGAACTTTCTACTCTTCCAGAAAAGATAGAAATTGACATTAGCTTTCTACGGGGCAATCGTTACGAGCGGAGTTATGAAAACTGGCGGGAACATCTAAATCTCATTTCCGGGACTAGGAGACTGAAGAGGCTTGACATCGTCGATATTATATTAATGTTTCTTTCTCTTTCCACCTTTGCCTCGCAAATTTCATATCGGCCCAAGAATGGAAGTACAGAGATGATACACGATGGAATTTTAGTCTCTCGGGAAATCGAATTGCGTCGAGGGGTAACGAAGTTGCGACGTGGCCTCGCAATGGAATACAGAAGAATATTTTTCTCTACCCTGATATTACAATCTCCTACATTTACTCACAAATTCTCTTCAACCGAATTACTCTCGAATAATATCCAAGAACTACTGTCTCTTTGAATTTAAACTTCCAGGAATTGTCCTTTTATAGATGTAGAAGTCACCATTAGCTTCCTTTTTTTATGTTTCCTTAAGAATCAGATAAGGAGAATTCAGGTTGCCTGATCATTAAATGTGAACTCGCCGGTACAGCGATCGATGAAGAAAATGAACAAAGAGGAAACGGTTGGTGAACGGTTTCGTTATCGAGCTGATGGTTCAATTTGCTTTGCAGAGGCCACATCGCGCGTCTGGAATTAAGCTTTGGCTGGAGCCGGTTCCGGTGCTTTCTCCGCCTCCAGGATCTCCGTTGGCGGCGGTAGGGTCGGGATTTCTGGGTACTCCAGCTTGGCGCCCTCCTCGCACTCGAAGATCGGGCAGCAGTCGGGGAAAGAGGCGGTCTTGTTGGTCTTCTCCGAGAGTTTGCATTTCGGGTTGGCCTTCGGCAGGGGTCCGCAGTCCTCGACCAGCTCGAACAGGCGGCCGGAATTATCATCGGCCGGCACGCAAGTGGATCGCCCGCAGAACGGAGACAGCTCCCAGGATTTCGTTGGCTCGATGGTGGCGCATCTGGTCGAGGCGAAGCACATGCCAGGGAAATCTGGAAATACAGAATTATTAACAAATGTTCCTTTATATCCAGGCTCATTGGATTTGCTCATTGATTCTCGAATGATAGGAAGAGTTAGTTAAACGAGATTGACGAGGATACAGCTAGTAAAAAAGGTTTCTAACGCTTTTACGAGATTGGGTAATAATCAGATTTTAGATTCGTTAGAATTTAGTAGAATATTAAATTTAGATAATCATAATATATCATGTATCGGGTTTGACACGTTTTATTATTATAAGAGCTTGGACCGATTTCTACAGAATGCGTCGCTAACACTTCTCTCGCGATTGTTCAGAGCAGAAATGGGCAAAGAATTATTTGAAATAAGAATTTAGTACACAAATTTTTGTACAAATGTGTACTAAATTTTTATTTCAAATAATTCTTTGCCCATCTCTGGTTCAGAGTTACCGAGAACGTTCGTGAACATTATAAAACCATTAAGCCAGGAATCCACGGGGAAGCTAAGCCATGCTATGCGATAGTATGCTATGCCATGTTACGTTTTAAAAAAAATAGCTTCAATCCATTCTTATGGAACCGTTTCCACCAAAAGCTAAGCTAAAACACAATTCTCGGTGGATTCCCGGCTTTATGCTAAGATCGCGACGCTCTCCGCAGCTTCGTCTGTTACAAGCAAACCCGTTCGCGCAGCGCGTGTTCCCGAATTACATAAAATGTATTACATAAAGGTGTCGGATTGATATGTTGCCTTATCTGGAACACTAGCTTTTATTGCGTAACATGGTGTTTTATGCAACAAAACAGGCCGCGGCGCCTTTCTTTCTGGGGAAAGGTATCGCTGTCACTACTACCCGGAAGATCCCGCGGATTCAACGACGGATTTTTAAGCAACAGGGAACTGGAGACGAACGAGGCACGCGCCAGTTGGGTACGTGAAATACGTGCACGATTATGAAGATAGGATCTTGTAAATACTCCCCTTGGAGCATACCAGGATATCGCAATACCCTTTCGACGGTACTACAAGTTACTCGATGCATCCTGTCCAATTAAATCCAATTAAAATTCCTCGCATTTCGGGCGAATCACCGCCAGATTTTCATCGCGATGATGTAAAACTAAAATCTCATCCTACATGACCAATGGCTCGCGCGGATCGCGTTTCATCGGCGATCCCGTCACTGTTGTGCACGGTGCGTGAACGAGTGCATTATCCGAATAGCTTGCCGCGACGCCCTAACGCGAAAGGTGTCGTCGCTTTCCAGCGCGCTTGTGCCGTCGTGGGCACACCGCGAGAAGTTTCAAGGAGAAGCACTTTCACTGTCACATAGACCTGCCTCTTGCGCAATTATCGCGAACTCTGGCTAGGTCAATCCGTCACACTTTGTCCGAGTTCCCTTTTTACTATGGAATTATGCGACGATTGATGGTGAGAACTCGCTGGAAATTTAATACTGTTTGAAGTAAGTGAAGGATAATTTACTGAAATTCATATTCCATCTTTTCAGTGCTCTAGAATCCTGTGTAAGTTGTTTAAAGCTAGTTATGTCCAAGGGCGACCGTAGACTTTTTTCCGGGAGGGGGCAGTTTTGGGATGACGGTGATGAAAATATAATAATGAAGAAAACAGTAGTCCGCTTGCTTTTTTGAACTCATTTTGTAGTGCCAATTTAATTAAAAATTTAATTAAAAATTTAAATAAGAAATTTAGAAATATTCACTTTTTAACCGACTTCAAAAAGGAGGAGGTTATAGATTTGACTTCTTTTTTATATAAACTTAACACGTTGAATGTCATGGGGGTCACCGGTGACCGGCGACGCCAATATTTGTTACAACACGTTATTAGAGTAAATGTCAATACTTATGAATTTTTCAATACTTTCACCATTGCGGGAGTCACCGGTGACTCTCAGTAAGATAAATTCATTAAGCATGATTACTTATACACCTCAACTTATCTGTTGTAGAGAATATTTCAAAATAATATGTATCACAGAATAAGAAATTCACGTGGTACTAAAAGTAGCGTGGCCTTCAACGTGTTAATAAAGATCAGTTTTGAAAATTAAGCGATTTTTTTCTCAAAAGTCAGGAGGGGGAGGGGGGGGGCAATTGCCCCTTTTTCACACCCCTCCGAACGCCCATGCATATGTCATTTTATTCTCGGCCTACCAATGCTCGTCTATGAAACAAATATCAAGGATGAAAGGAAACGAAGAAGATGCCGAAGAGGTGGCGCAAGAGGGAGAGCAAAGGACGCAAAAGGGAGTGGAGAACGTCCACCGTTTGGCCACACACAGCTCACTACCTTCTAAGAAGCTAGATTTATTCAGACAATGACGTGTCTGTTACCGTTCCCTCAATGCCGGCTTAACATAATGGGCGTTCACGCGAACGCTAAAAGGCGCCGAAGCTCGCGGGACACCTGGATCTTAAGAAAGTGGCTCGAGGAGCTCGATCTCTGCATTCAGTATCCAAGGATTACCCACACCGAAGTTCTTTCTTCGGAGATTGCGCCAAATCGAACATATATCTGATGGAGCGTCGGCTCTAAGATGGATGCGCGTTACAAAATCTAACCCAGCCATTGCGAAAACGAAATACAAGCAATTTACTTTCCCGTTCTCTTCCCTGGAAAGGCTCGCATTATCAGATGCAATCGATATCAATTAATTAGCAAAACCATGGGCCTCGAGGAGAGAGCATCACACTTTGCTCGCGTTAACTGAGAAATCGGGCTTCTGAGAGGAGAAAGGGATAGCCTCACGGTTCGCCGTGTAATTTCATTAATAACATTGTAAAACTACGGCAGCAAGAACACTTGAGCCGATCGCTATTAGCGCGGTAAGAGGCGGCTGGGCGAAATCGCCGCGATAATCTGTTAAATTCGCTGAGTGTTCACGCTCCATTGCGCGCAGCGTGGTGCTCTTGAAAGGGTGCCGCCAATCAGCGGCGATTCTCGCGGTAGAAACGGCCCGCTGTATACTTATCGTGATGCGCGCCGGGAAGAGCACTATTCGTGGAAGCGAGGAAGCATGATTTATAGTGGACGTTACTGGAACTTTCACCGACATTAAGATTCGCCTGCTTGCAGGGGCCAGCTTTCGGTAGGCGGTAGGTGTAACGTTACAATCGTTCGCTACACTTTAATCGCTAAACAAACAACGTACCCTCACGGAATGTGAGATCAAAGTCGAATCTGCTTTGTGCGAAGAAAATTTATAGACGCAGGAAAGAAGTAGCTGCAAAGGAAAGTTCGATTTCGAGAAGTAGAAGAAATCTTAACTCGCTCCTAATGCACCCGCCAATGCAACCTGATCGTTAATGAGGGAGGACTGCCAATGACAACCGGCAATTACGCCACTCGTCGTTTATCTATCCGATTAACAAATCCGCGGGCTGTTTCGACGAATGCATGATATTTCCCTGTAATAACGTGCAATTTCTCGCGCGGTTGGCCAGTCGCGCGTGTCCTGTTTGGAAAGATAAAGTGGCCGCGTGCGCGGAACGTGTAATCACGCGAATTACGCGACACAGAAGAGAGGGGGGATCGTGATCGAAGGGTGGAACGATTCGCTGGAAAGTTTACCGACCGGAGGACGGGTGCAGTCTCCACCACGAATTCTCATTCGGGGCCAACTTTCGTTGTTGCCAGTGACCCAACCCAGTTGGTCCTACTTTCTGCGGTCGCCCTGTTTCGAAACGGGTACACCCGGACAACGGAGTTGTTGCTCGTGACCGAGAAACTTGACTTTTAATTCCCACAACGATATTGCATCCTTGCTTGTCACTTTGAGTAATAAAATAGAATAACTGTGCAAAGATCGCGATTGTCGATCGAAGACTGTGGATCACTGGAAGCTTGATATGTGGGAAGATAAGAAAAGCTAGATTCTCGAATTATTACAGGACTTGGGTAAGTAATTTTCAAGGTTTAAAACATCCACGTTTGGTATATACCCGAGATTTCAGTGCTACATAATATCTATTTATTAATTAACCTTAACGTAGCAAAAGAAGACGTAGCCAGGCGTAATTGAACGAAGAAGAAAGAAAAGGGTCGAATTGGGGAAAGAAATACTGATTGCCAGTATTATTCCCGAGGACGCGAGTTAATTCCAAGACAAAGAGAAGCAGCCACCGTGTCCCCATCTGTCGGAATTTCGTAACGCGATCTAATCTCGTTATCCTTATTCCGAGCGCGTATAAACAGCTTGTGTCCTTAGCGTCCGAGGAACGCCCGGCACGCGACACAACACGTCTATACATAAATGTAAACGTAGCACCGTGTTCGGACCCAAGGCAGCTGAGGCATGTCTCCCGCGATTATTCATCGGAATCTAGGTCTGGTGCGAAAAATACGGTGTATCTGGGCCATGGTGCTCCGCGTGGTATGGACCAGAATCAACAAGGATCCGACTGCTGTCCAATTAATTAATCACAGCGACCATTATCTAGAAATAATGACGCGAGTGTTGCCGCTATGTTAAACAGGCACTCCACGACGCCGCTGGTAATTTCCGCGAGGTAAGCTGCACCGGTTCGCTTCCTGCTCTTTACCTGAGTCGATCGCCAATGACTATCCCCTCGCGCTCAGTCCCACTAACTAACTCAATTCTTCTCTCGCGGAATATTAATACACGATTCTTGGATCCTGAGGAAACAGATTAGCGTCAATTTGCGCGGCACGATCGGCGAGAAGGACGCTGTTTAGTGCCTCGCAATGCGATTCCAGGGCTGCGGACTTGGATTTCGCAAAAGGTGATTTACCTTGGACGCGTGGCTCCGTTTGCCGCGATGCGCGAGCCGTATAAAGAGGAGCCGCTCGAGAAAACCAAGTGGACCGGGTCTCGCGGGATATGGTCAAGAAGAACGGGAGTCGCGCGAGACTTTCACGCGTTCGATCGGCGCTGATCTTGACGCGACTACCGTTTCCTATTTTCCCTATCGCGTGTCCGGCTAAATCGTGCGGCGTGACGGCATGCCGAGATCTACGGAGCTGGCGGACCCGCCTGTGTGGACAATGATTGTCGTCCCCGTCAGTCGGGTAAAGAAGGAAAGGAGGTGGGTGGCGTCTGACTGCTACGCGCGGTCACGGCCCGATGGGCGCAGCGACGAGGGGACGGGTGAACACAATGGGCAGGGTGAAAAGAAGCCTCGCTTCCAAGGACCTTCTTTAATTGCAAATGGAAAGTCGAAGAAGCAGGAATTCCTGCTGGAGGTAATGAAAAAGGGCTTGTCTGAATGGCTACTCATGCTTCATCCCTGTAAGATGTTTGTGGAGGATAAAGAAGAATCGGCTCCTTGGGTAATAATATAATGAAGTCTATGGACAAACATTACAGCTTTGAATTGTATACGAACGAACGTATGGCGTCCCCGAGCAATTTCACTCGTCGATGAGTCGTTCGTTCTAAGAAAGCGGGATACCTTTGTGCGAGAAGTTTGACCAAAATCGTCCCACTATCTTGAGCATGCGTCGTGTCAGTCACCCCTATGCTAAGTTACAAGGATAGATAATACTGTCGGATGCAAATTGTGGAAAAAACGTAGGTGGAAGAAGAAAGTGGGAAGCGGAAAGCTAGAGATCGTGTTAATCTTGAAGCGTGCCTTTAAGGCTACGCGCCTAACCGGTTCGCTAATTCCGGTCTTTTTCAAGACCGAAATGCAATGGTGTATGTACTTGTTACATGAAAAACGTGGGTTTTACGATTTTCTTGTGTTAATATAAAGCAAAAGGAAGTGTCAATAATATTTTAATAATGTTAATTGTAATTCCACCCTGCGAGGAAGCAACACTGTGTACCTTAGACTCAAGAAATGAAAAGTTATTAGCTTCTACAAATTAAGGTAATTCAAAAGCATGTACTACTAGTGTCAATGAGAGCAGAGATAGGAGACAAGCAGATTCACCACCTCTTTGAGTAACCCCCGAGTGTCGTTTCACTCTCTCCTTTTAACCAAACGAGTCCTCTCGTCTCCCTTCATTTCCACTCCCAATAAAAAAGAACTCTAACGGTACCACTGTCACTTCCCGACAGATTACGATGCTTCGGACATTTTAGAATGTTTCTGGGAAGAAATAGATACTCACCGCGAAGAACGTCAGCGGGAATGAGCCTTCTGTATGTTTTCGGACGCTCCTCCTTCTCTTCGGCGGCGAAGGCGACCGCGACGACAAGCAACAAGATCGGGACCAGCTTCATGGTCTTGGGGGATGAGAGAGAGAGGAAGGAGAGCAAAGAGCCGAGCCTGTCGACGTAGGAAGGAGAAAAAAAAATGGTCCTTCGTGTACCGATTAAGACTGGTTGGGCCTGATTCCCGTGCTGGCATTTTATAGCTCTCCACGGGGCGGGGTCCCCGTTGCCCCCCACCAGACATTATGGTCTCTCACCTCTTGAACCACCAGTCACCAAAGAATCGTTCGCGTCCTGAGGCATGGATCCGTTCGGCGAGCTGCCTCCACAGACGGCCACGCGCGCGTGTATCCACGTAGTAGGTACACAGCGTCGCAGATGGTCTTTACACGCGCGCACACCATCGAGGCATGTAAATCGGATCGAATCCACGACGAATGCATTCCTCTTGTCCGCGATACGTATGACAAAGTGGGTTACGATTCGGTTTCATGGGTATTTTTCCGTTCAGGTTTTAGTCACCTCCCGAGGCCTGCCCCGTGGGGCTCCTCTTTCATCTACTTAATTAAATTTAATCTGTTCTTAATGGGAGAAATATGGAGAAGCAGGCGGAGGGAGAAGGTGAGCGGGCAGGTGTAACTGATCGAATGTCAGAGATCGCGGAGTACGTATACCTACTGCGAGGACAGATTTTACGATATGGAAACAGGAATTCACAGATTGGCGGGTGATTTTTATTCGAGTCATTCGGTAATCGGTAGTAGACCGTAGTAAATTTGAAAGAATTGTTTGCAAGGGCGTTGGTCAGTGGCGGGTTTAAGGAAAAAGGCCCAGGTGGTGAATATTCTGAGGGACTCATTTTATCAAAAACGAGACAAATGTAGTAGTACAGAAAAAAATATAGTGTTTGGATAAAATAATAATTTTGTTAAGGTGGGGCCCTAGGGGCCTTTAGGCAGGGGCCCAATTTTTCGGAAAAATGAAGAGGTAGTTTACTAAAAAACGGACCAAGTGTAGTAGTACAGAAAAAAATACTGTTTGAATAAAATAATAATTTTCTTTTTTTGAAAATAGGGTCCTACGGGTCTTTTGGGCAGGGCCCAATTTTTCGAGAAAATGAAGAGGTACTTCACTAAAAACGGGCCAAGTGTAGTAGTACAGAAAAAAAGTGTTTGGATAAAATAATAACCTTTTTTAAAGATTGGGCGCTAGGGGGCCTTTTGCAACTGCTCATCGGCCGCCTGTTAAATGCGCCACCGGCGTTAGTGGATAGAGAGTAAGGGTAGTAAGGATGCCCGTATATACCAAGCATGATGCGTTTAGTATTGTTAAGCTTCTTGCGACTGTCAAGGCTACTATCAAAAGAATTGAACCTAATAAAATTCAGTCCCAATAGAACGCAATTTCAAGGCTCTTCCACTGTCGCGTGTTCCACCCTGCCCACTGTAATTCGTCCACGTGCACTCACTCTACGAACAAAGGCGGCTAACGACATTCGTGATCCTGTCGCATGACACGAAATCGTTGCACAAGGAAAGAGAGCATGGGCGAACTCGTTTCCCCCAATCATTCCCCGCGTTATCATTTTTACACCGCTTGTCACACTCCTCTGACAGGGAGCGACCGAATCTCTCCACGCTCCCGAGCACTTGTAAAAGCGTATCGCGGGCAACCAGCCTAATTACCGTCAATTAGGATCAACGAGCACCCCCGAGGTCGACACTAAAAGCCTAGCTCAACCGCAGCTTGCAACTTTCGCTGTTTCGTTAAAGTAGGTACCTCGTAGTAGTCGCTAATTAACAGGATTCCGTTTTGCATGGCCCCTGTTCTCGAGTGTGTCGCGCAAGAAAACGATCGTTAGGCTATAATAAGAGGGGTAGGGAGCCTCTTCCGGGTTATTTGAGGCAGCAAGTAGGAAGAAGTTAAGACGAGCTACCTTACAGTTAATAACGCTTGCGTAATAAGCTAGTTTCACGCTCTTCTGATCGAATTTGAGGGGAATTACTCTGGGGTATTACTCGTTGAAGGAGCAGTTGCTTCAAAACAGTAGCATTTGTGGATAGATTAGGAACGATCGTATATTTATTAGCTTTGACTAGTAATTGGCGAGTGTGATCGTAAAATCATGCAGTAAGAAAGTGAAGAAGAAAGGGAAAGTTGCCCACTGGCACTGTTGCTGCGAGTGAAGACTGAAGAGACTGTAACCTTCTGAATCATCCACTCAGACCAAGTTCGTGGTATTTCAAGCGTTATGGTATTAGAATATTAGAGCCTGTCGTCCTCTCGCGAGGAGGATCGTACGTAGGCAATCAAGTTTTCTCGGAAAGAAGCTTTTTAACAGGCATGATGGCGAGTGTTTATGTTTCTATAACGTGCTTCCACGAATTGTTGCGCGCCTGATGTGTTTGCGGAGCGTTGAGACGTTTAAGTTGGAGGTGGAAATACCCAGGGAGACGAGTGGGCGCTTTGGTAGGGCAAAGAGAAAGGTACGAGGAAGAAAAGGTAAACGAGCGTTCATCTTCTGCAACAGTTTAATGTCATCCTTGCGATTTCGGTTCGTATGTAATCGCTTCTCTTATTTTCTACTAGCTAGAGTAAACGTCTTTTTTATTATAGCATAAGTATCACCTAGCATCTGCTTCAACTGGATTCGAAAGCATCGCTCCTGTGGTTAGATCCGTTAATGCTTGGAACCATTCAAGTTCCAGCAGGATTGCCACTAACAATAAGTGGTTCGTTACTTATTTAATTGCTTTGATCTAATAAGAGTAACGCCACATTTGCAATCAATTTCCTTGCTTCTAGGGGTGCATTGGATGAGCTGCGTGGGAAATGGACGTTGCCGCTATTCAATGCCGAGTATTTTACTCTCGCTTGGTATATGGAAGCTGGTCATTAACATTCCAAAGAGTTAGAATCTCTGGGCACGCGACTCCATCTCCACCTTCGCCTTCACTGCAGCCAGAGCAGCTTCTTCCGCTTTGCCCTTGGCCTCCGCTCGGCAGGCAGGCGAGGCTTGAGATTCTGACTCTCCTAAAACCTCAGCTTCCACTCGAGCATGCAACTACGCGGAGCTTGAAAACCGGGGAATTCTGCTTCTCCACTTCAACCTTCTCTTGAACCTCTACCTCTACTTGGACTGCAACTGTCAGCTGACTCTTCGCCCTCTTTAAAGCTTGAACTTTCTTACTCGAGAAGCCTTTGGAATTTCTCCTCCACTAGAGTTGTCCATTTAAATCCTTCAGAGTTCAAGCGATTTCCTACTGATTCCTACAGAATTCCCGACTTCAGAAGACACCTCAACCATCTCTAATTATCTTCCCTTCGTCCGCAGCTCCGGCTATTTCCGCGGAAAGAAACCACTTCAGCTGCCGTCCAGCGCGACTTCTACCTCTTCATCTTCGCGCCTCCCGACGATTTTCCACGAACATCGCCCCTTTCGCCGGCCAAGTTCAATTCGCCGGCCGTTTCCGTTCCGTTCCCCACTTCAGATTTCACCGCGCGAGAACGCCTTTACCTCCGCCACCGTCGGGGAGCTTCCTCCAAAGCTGTTCCTCCCGCTTGCATCGAAGCGCTCGCTTTCTCTTCCGGCGGCTCTCCCCCGGTGTCGAGTTTCTCGCCGACGACCGACGAAAACGCCGCCGATGACGACGCGCGGTCAGACCTTGCCCGCGTGGAGGAGGAGGAGGAGAAACTGCGGAGGAACGGCGGCGGAGAAGCTGAGTGGAAGAGTAAAGACTGAAGTGATCTGGAGCAGATCCCTTCGGATGTGTCATCGTACGCTGGCTCGAAACGAAGCTCCGCGCGATGATAACGTAAAAACAATTATGCATCGTGTTTGCGCTCCCCTTTTCAATACTTTCAATAAGGTCGGGAGCTAAGTAAGGAAGTGATCGTAGCTGAAGGGGCCGAGGAAGGAGGAAGAGTTTACGGCGTCCACAGTTTTGCGAGTGAGAACTAGAGCTACATGTTTGTTTTTAGTACTAACTCTACTCGTGCCATTTCAGGAGCACGCGACGGGACATTAATCGTTCCTCTCTCCTCTGAAAAAGGAAAACGCACGGGTGCTCTGAGTCACCCATGTGACTCCACACGGCGTGGAACATTGTTGTGGACCTGGGAATGTCAGGTTCGACGTAAATTGCAGCCGGTTGTCGCGTGCCGCAGGTTTTAGCAACATAATAGGTATACAGAGCTGTGCAGATATTTCAGAGAAGTTAGTGGAGAGGGGAGGATCGATAATGGTCAAAGGATTGGACCAGGCTGTGTTGTGAAATAGGATTTATTAGCGTGCTGTGGTCACACTATTCTAAAATTAATTGCTGGGTCAAAGAAAGGATTCGTGACAGGCTTTGAAAGTTTATTGGCGTATATATTCTCCATACAAAGCGGGCTGCGTGATTATAGAGGCATATAAAGCATGGAGAACGATTCTAGAAGATTGGAGGGACAGAAGTAGGATGCAATGGTAAATTTGACTAATTCTACTTTCTCCTCCTTAGTACCATCCCATGGTAGAAGTTTCTTTAAATTATACACTGTATAATGCACGGTTCTAAAGAACTGAAGTGGTGATATAGAGGATGGCGAAGATGTGGGGATATAAAATATGAAGATTTTAGAAGATTGAAAAGGTGAGGGGGAACAGGCTGCTGTAATCCCATTTTCTCCTTTTTAATGGCACTTAATGCTTTCATCTTCCTTCAAATTAGATATCGCAGGTATATACGTTCGCCTAATGCAAATTAGAGATATGGTGAGAGTAGAGGATCATAAAGCACAGCGAGTAAGCGTAGAAGATTAGTCGACAAGGAAGAGTACACGTTGTCATAGGCGTCCGCAGGGAGGGGGGGGGGGGCAAAAGGGGTAATTGCCCCCCTGGCTTTTGAGAAAAAATCGCTTATTTTTCAACACTGATCTGTATTAAAATTAACAATACTAAAAAAGGGAATATTTTTAAATTTCGGTTTTAAAATTTTAATTAAATTGCCGCTATAAAATGAGTTTAGAAAACACAACAGAGGTATATTTTTTACCATCATCCCAAAGTTACCCCCGTCCCCTCTGGAAAAAGTCTGCAGACACCTCTGAACGCTGTCTTTCTCTGTAAGAGTATTTTATACTTCGCTCTTCAGTTTCACTGAACTTACTACCATGCGGTACATCTCTAAATAATTTATCAACGCTATTCCACACAGCGAGGCTGTACAAAGCCAAAAACCCAGGGTATTCTACAAAACACTGACAATGGGATGGAAATCCAATCACAGACAAATCCAGTTCCATCCTTTCTTCTCCTCGGCAGGACCCCTCGCTTTACTTTTCCCCTACTTTATTCATGGCCCAAGCGGAGCAGATTTCAGAAGCAATTTAGAAACGAGGTAACAACCAAACCACCATCGCCCTGCTTTTTCTAGTCAACCTCTTATCACGCTCCACATGTTCAATGCCTACAAGAAGACCATTGCGAAACGTGTCGGTGCCCCGAACCACGTTACAATTGCTACGAATATGTACAAACAAAACAAGTGTGAATTTGTGCCGGATACAGGGATGATGTAATATTTTTACAGCGCCGACTAACCGGATATAATCGCGTCGCGTCGCGTTACGATCTACTTGAATTATCGCCCGGCATACCCATTCCCACACGCGCCAAGGACCATTTCTCGTTACGCTAAAACGTTACGTTTGTCTGTGCGGCGTACACATCTGAAACACAGCCGTCGGTTCAGTGAAAGGGGACACCAGGCAATATTTATGCCGCCCAAGTTCTCGAGTTAATGCAAATTTTACGTGTCAACGTCGCCAAGCTCGCCCAGTTAAATATTATTTCTCACACGCTCTGACGAACTTGTTTTCGTGACGATATTTTTAACAATCGAAACCAAGGGGGTGCCTTTGTACTTATATTCCAGGAAAAGACAAGAATATTTTAACACCCTCGTCATCCAAATTTCCTGTTATTTTTGTTTGAACGGGGAATTGGAATTGCAGGGAAGAAGAGTAATTAAAATAGAAGCGAAGAGGATTGAGGAATGTAGAATAAGATTCACTGTGGATCATGCAAGTGGAGTCGAGGATACCCAGCACTGCAATCGATCCAGGGAGAGGAAACTCGTCAGTGTGAGGCGTTTGAAAGTCAACGCGATCGCGGTGCAATTGATTTAAAGCTGGGTTTACATTAGTCGAGTCCAGTGATTCACTACAGTACTGGATTAGAACTGGGATAATGTAAACAGTGTGCCCATTCCAGTACAGTGCTGTAATTCCAGTAGATTTCGGCTGGATCGAAAGTCAACTTGTCGATCCAGTGTTTACCCCCTCCACCGAGAACACAATATTCCAGCGTCCCTGGACTGGTCTAGACGGGTCAGTCTAGTGCCCGATGAAGCGTAGTACAGCGTACACGTGTTTGCGTCTTTAAGAACAATAACTTCTTCACAAATTAACATGAAAGCAAGTTTCATATGTTGTTTTATCCGTATTTTGCATGAATCAATTGTCATTACAGTCTACCACTTTCAACAGTTCAGAAACGACTGGAATAATCAAAATATCGACTGATTTCCAGTCGAACCAGTTGCTGGATCCAGCGACTGGAACACTGTAGACATCGACGCGATTTCCAGTCAAACCACTCACTGGACCCAGTGACTGGACTAATGTAAACCCAGCTTAATCGCCGCGGAGATCCAGCGGATCGTAGGTATAACGTTAAAGGGAATGAGGATCGCGTTACCGAACACGACGATCTTTATCGTCCCCTGTTGACTTGGAAACTGGGACAGCCGCTACGCGTTATCTACCAAAGTCCTAACCGGACGAGCAACCCAGCCGAGCCTTCGAAACCTTTTATCTCACGCCACGGAATTCTACGCGTCCGCGTCATAAGCACACTCGCTCCCGGCTCCTCGTCGTCGCCCTGCTCCGCTTCGGTCCGTCGACGATCGTGAAAAGGTGAAAGCAGATCGCGTGGAATAATCCTTGAATAGTCACGACGATACTTTTTTTTCTGCATTCCCGTCTCTCCACCTCGCTCGACGACAGCAAAGGCGCCGCGTGAAATCACCCAGACAACGATTTTGCAAGGGGCCCCTCGGTGTCCCCTAATACCAGTTATTCAACTCTGACTCGCGTTATAAATATGAATAATGGAAATAGTATACTAATTCTGTTAAGAGAAAAGATTTGATCGATGAATTATTTAAACAGCAATAATGCAAACTGTTTTCAATTCGCGACTGTTGAGAGAAGGGGGTGCCTATATTTTCACAAGTGGCTTCAGTATTTGTTTATTAAAAATTTGCGTTATATCGCGGACCCTCTTCTCAGAGAATATAAATTGAAGACGGTTCAAAGGGAAGGGAAGAATCGGCAAATTCTTTCCAACACTGAATTCATTAATCTGTTGTGTCAGTTTCATTGACGATCATTAGCCAACGTCAGTAAAAGTGGCTCCGCCACTGCTCGCAATTACTAGTAATTAGGATAATGCAGTTGCAAGGTGTGCAATTAGCATGGTCGCTCGCAGGACATAATTTCACGTTGCTGCGTTTGAACAATTCATGGTTCTCGCGTAGACGGCGGCCTGTCGATTTGTCAACGGCACTATGACGCACGTTGCAGCAACGCCAGTCAGAATTGTTTCTATTGCGCCAGCCGTCCAGTTAAAATCGTGCCCATCCTCTTCCGGTTCGACTTCTCCTGCTCTTTTTCTCTGTAACTTTCTGTGTGTTTCCTGGACAATGGTGCAAACGTCGGTGAAATTTGAACGATTCCATCGCGTGGGCTGGTGTAGCGGAGCGGTTTCACCGAGGCTTCGCGAAATTTGAAATCGTTGAGCACGAGATCTCGACAGCGCCCACCATTTCGCAGGGATATAATCACAGAGGGAATAATGGGCGGAGTAATTAAGCGTAATGCGATATCTTTGGAGCGTACACTTCGATCTTGATTGTGAATAAAGTATATGCAAACGCGGCCGAGCGATTTTCCGTGCCACGGAATGAATGACGGCGGGGCTTTCCCACGAGATGTTTTTCCGCGCTTCAATGTCAGAGACGCGCGATAATTGGACGCTGGAACTGTTCCATTCTAGTTTTTCTTCGTGCCAAGGGCGAGTGGTATAATAAGTCAGTTACTTATAATAAAGCAGATCTCCCTTTATATGCGTAGTATTTAAAATTGTTATGTCAAAGTGGAATATAATTGCCGTATACAGAGGAACCTCTTTCGTTTATTCATCTATTGCGTTGGAAAAGTAATTGCGAGTACCATTTCCTTTGGTAGAAGTGTTTGGATATTGGGGAGGAAGCTTGGATTATTAAATGTACTGACTAATGGAAGACGCTGTTGAATGTTGCGAAATATACCTACGTTTGGATATAAAGGAAGGTTTAATGTACCATCTCGATTACCCTATAAAATCATCGCGGGGTTATTAGAAAAATAGAAACCGCCGTGCTCAGTCTCCTGCAACCGGGAGACAGGGTTGTGTCGAAAGAACATTGTTCTTCAAAATGAATCCGCAGGTGCACAATTAAGAAGCAGCATCCGTAACTGCAACGTTAGCTTTCTGACCACCAATCGAGCACTTTACAATCATGTAACCTGCCCTTGGCACAGTTCGAATTGTATTATTACTTCATTGTTAGGATCTGAGAAACTTCTCAAGTTACTCATGACAGGCAAATTAATACCGCCAGGCTCGTCAGTGTGGGTCTGTCTCTTCTTTCACAGAAGCGTTTAATTAACAAGAAATAATTTATGTACTTTTGTAGCTCCGTCTGATAACAGAGTAGTACTGTCACAGCTATCGGCAACAACTTATTGCCAATTTTTCTGCGATAAGTATTCCGAATTATGCATTTGGTGGAAATAATTTTGCAATTGCAACTGAACATATGGATCCCTGAGTACCTTCAACGATAGATTTTGTAAATGTTTTGATGTAGTTAAATTAATAATTCAATAAAATGAAGTTGTCGAAATAGAGTAGTGTTTTAAACAGTTGTCTCGTTTACCGACCGCGAAGCTTACAAGTAAACATTCACTTATAGGGAATAGAGTTTCCCGATTTAGAATATACATATTTTTAAAGTACTCATAGTAACTAAGAAATCCTGAAAATTATATCTGCAATCAAGGGCGTCCATAGACTTTTCTCCAGGAGGGGCAACTTTAGGATAACGATGAAGAGAAATATGGAAATGAAAAACGAGTAGCTCACTTGCTTTTTTAAACTCATTTTGTGGTGCCAATTTAATTAAAAAATTTAAATTCGAAATTTAGAAATATGCAGTTTTTTTAGTAGGTATAAACTTAATAAAGATCAATTTTTGGAAATAAGCGATTTTTCACAAAAGTCAGGGAGGGGCAACTGCCCCTTTTGCACCCCCTTCCGAACGCCCATGTCTGCAATGGACCTATTTTACTTATGTTATCAATAACATTCAATATAGCCTCAAGGCATACCTATGCGAAAAACGGCAAAATCCTCTTATTTAAGAATAACTGACTAAAATCTGGCATATGTATGTTTTTTGTGGTACTGAATCCGAATATGACGTTATTGTTTGTGTAAAAAAAAATCCTAAGGTAGTTCTCTTAATCAAAAATCGGTTTTTTGGAGATAACTCAAAAAAGAAAGGCCGAAGAATTTTTTAAATATTTTTTTCGGATTCCTCGCACCAATTTGCTTCAAAATCCATGTTAAACTCACATTAACTGCTCTACCGTGTTCGAATAAATTGTTAACCCTCTAGTGCAAAAATTTTTAATTCAGTTGGAAAAATTAGACTACTGACTTACTGCTCTAAGTCGTCTATTTAAAAAATTCTCCGGTCTTTCCTTTTTGAGTTATCCTCAAAAACCCGATTTTTTATTAAGAGAACTACCTTAAGAATTTTTTTTACACAAAAAAGAACATATTCAGATTCAGCACCTCAAAAAACAAACAGATGCCAGTTTTTAGCCAGTTATGCTTAAATAAAAGGATTTTGCCATTCTTCGCGGACGCCTCAATAACCTGAGTAAAATAGATCCATTGCAGATATAATTTTCAGGATTTTTTAGTTACTATGAGTACTTTAAAAATATATATATTCCAAATCGGGAAACTCCATTCCCTATAAGTGAATGTTTACTTGCAAGAATATAGAAAGAAGAATTAGAGAATAATTAAAAAAAAAAACGTAATATCTCCACACCGGGATTTGAACCCTGAATTTTCTGTTTGCGAAATTGTGACCCAAGCGCTTGGGTTTCGATCAGAGTATGTAATCTAATTACTTGAGCAAAATGTAATCTAATTATAAATTACGATTAAAATGTAAGCGTGTAGTTGATTGCACATTATTTTCTGTAATCGTTAATTTAAGTAGCTGACTAGTGGCCAACCCTATCATCTCCCAATTGGGCCTACCATGGACTGTGAGCAGAATGTTATATCTAAGATCTAACACCTCCTGCCTATTTGTCATTACAAACGTTGGAGAGAAGGTAAGCCCGTGTGCGAAACGATGAAGCAGGCCTGGCAAGCCATTGGTTGCATATTGGCACTTTATTTAAAGAAAATACAATATTTAATTTCAGAATATAAAAATAAACACGTTACAAAATTGACATGAACTATAACAGTTACTGTTTAACTTATTTAATCTTATAATATTTTAGATATATTTGCAGTACCTACTAATTATCACGTTACTTATCATCAGTATTAGGACTGCTAACACTAATAGGCTTGCAAGCGTCCATTATATTTTTTAAATCCTCATCACTTAGATAATTAAATATATTTTCAGTACATTCATACGGTATACCAAGGTAATTGCAAAAGAAAGAATGGAAAATTTGACTACCTTGTTCCATCAAGTTTTTCCTTCTTTCCCCATTTCTAAATTTACTATTTATCAAAGTAGCGTATACTGGAAATTTTTTTTTATAATCATCTAATTCGAATATCTGTCTTATACTTTCATTTCCAGCATATATTGCTAATTCACTTATACCTTTTGTCAAGATATCATAAAAGGAGATATTACCAATCTTCTCAGTCTTCATATATGCTACTTCTTTCTCACACTCATTCCGAAGATCACTTAATTCTTTATTATCGCTACTAATTAATAAATTTCTGTTCTTCATATATAAATTTGCAGATTTCACCTTAACTGCGTGACGTTTCAAGATCTCACCACAGCTTTCAAGAAAATTCCATTCATCTTCGTCATACGTCTTGGTACAAGCAATGTGAAACGCTGTTCTACCATGTTTATCTTCTGAATCGATGTCGGCACCGTATCCTAAGAGAACTTCGACAATTTCTGGATCACTGTGTTGAGAAACCACATGAAGAGCTGTTCTACCATCTTTATCCTTAGAATTGATGTTGGCACCGAATTCTAAGAGAACCTTGGCAACTTCTAGATAACCCTCTTGAGAAGCAATGTGAAGTGCTGTGCTACCATCTTTATCTTTAGAATCGATGTTGGCACCAAATTTTAAGAGTACTTTAACCATTTCTATCTCCCTCCTTGCAGAAGCAATATGAAGTGCTGTTCTCCCAACTTCATTTTTAGAATTGACACTGGCACCAAATTGTAAGAGAACCTCGACAGCTTCTCGATTGTATTGAGAAGCAGCGTGAAGTGCTGTGTTACCATTTTTACTTTTAGAATGGACGTCGGCACCAAATTTTAAAAGTGCTTTGACCATTTCTATATTACTACAGTGTTCATATTCAGAGTCGAAGCAACCAAACAATTCAAAGCGTTTCTTTATCACTGAATTAATGTTGAAACAAGCATTGTAAAGTGCTGTGTGACCATATATATCTTTCGAATGGATGTCGGCACCGAATTTTAAGAGAACCTCGAAAGTCTCTACATCATTGTGTTCAGAAGCAATCAGAAGTGCTGTTGTACCTTGTTCATCCTTAGAATTGACGCTGGCACCGAATTTTAAGAGAATCTTGATAACTTCTCGTTTACGCTTTTGAGAAGCCAGATGAAGTGCTGTCTTACCATCTTTATCTTTAGAATCAATGTCGGCATGGAATTCTAAGAGAACCCCGACAATTTCTGGATTACTGTAGTCAGAAGCAAGGTGAAGTGCTGTTCTGCCAATTTTATTTTTAGAATTGACGCTGGCACCAAATTTTAACAGAACCTCAACAACTTCCCGATTACTCTTTTGAGAAGCAATGTGAAGTGCTGTTTCACCATCAGTGTTATCATAATTTCCTTTAGCATTGACATTAGCACCTTTATTTAAAAGTAACCCAATAATGTCCATTTTGTCCCATTCAACTGCATCATGAAGTGGAGTTGTGCCCTTCTGACATTCAGCATCAATATTAGCTCCTTTATCCAGAAGCATCTCAATAATCTCTATGGCATTATTTCTAACAGCAAAATGAAGTGGAGTCAAGCAGAGATTTCCGTTTATGCTGTTAACGTTTGAACAATTTGCTAAAAGTAGTTTAGCAACCTCTGTATGATTTTTCTTAACAGCAATACAAAGGAAAACTAGCCAATCTGGTGAGTAAGATGGCCCGAAAGAACTAATTAACTCCTTTACTTTTTCTAGGCTTCCTTCACGAACTGCTGAAATTAAACTGTGCCTTTTATTCCAATCACCTTGCATTTTCCACTAATAAATTATTCCTGATTCCATGAAATAAATTGCCAAACCCGTCTCAGGAGAGGCACTGTAGTCTATTGTAGGAAATTCTAGGTTTTTTCCTACAAATATAAATGAGAACTCTGAAATAACTTTCGTTAAACAATGCACGTATAATGTGTTTTAACAAACCTCTCTATAATGCCGAGAAACCACTAAGTACGTATTTCTGGCAACTAACAAACGTTCAACCGCATTCAACTCACGTTCACCAACAATGCTTTCCTTACCGGCAGTTACCGGGAAATACCTTCGCACACCCTCGCAGGCGGGCATCCGCCTCATGGCCCCCAGGTTCTTGACAGAGTTGACAACTTGAAATCTTATGTTTAAGACTAAAAAAGCCAGAAAAAAGTCAAATATGTTTGAAAATTATTCGTAGGGTACGTGTCCCTGGCTGTGTTCCAATTCACGCATACTGCGCATGAAATTGGTGGTATCGTATTGGTGGCATCGTACGATTCCTTAGAATTTCTCTCACTTGCCACCAATACGATGCCACTTCCGGTGCAGCGAGCGGTGCAGTGACTGCGGGCGGTATTCTCAGTCGTTGCTTATTTTTAAGCAAATACTTAAGCATTCGGCATCCTTTACTAGCTAGTAGGTTAGTAGAGGATGCTGCATGCTTAAGCATTTGCTTAAGAATAAGCAACGACTGAGAATACCGCCCGCAGTCACTGCACCGCTCGCTGCACCGGAAGTGGCATCGTATTGGTGGCAAGTGAGAGAAATTCTAAGGAATCGTACGATGCCACCAATACGATACCACCAATTTCATGCGCAGTATGCGTGAATTGGAACCAATTGAAACACAACCTATATTACGGTGCTTTGACGCCGACTTGCTCACGAAGTAATTAATTACTGACTTCTCTTACTTTAATTTTGTTTGATGAAGATTTATATTGGTTTTTTGAAACTTTCTCTTTATTAAGGCATTTTTTCGGGTTAAAAATGTTAATTTTTATATTGTTTTAATTTAAATAAAAATACATGTGTTTGTCCCAATTACGGTGCCCTGAAAAGTGCGTTGTCCGTATTACGGTGTCCCCAATTATGGTCCCTTTTTGGGGAATTCTTTTCCCGGTGGGAAAATAGGTTGTCGAAGACATGCATACGCATGAAACGCCGTAACGTCAAACTTATATACCACCCTGCGTCAAACCAATCTACGCCAAGATAGGTATTGGCTTCAAACTGTTACGCTATCGCTTGAATATGGCCGCGGAAATGTATATAATCGATATGTAGAGTACGTAGGAGCGAGATTTGAAACGGAGGATGAGAAAGAGTTTATTGTAGAGCGCGTTGTGCTTCATGGGGGGGTTTTCCTTGCTAGTTTTCAATGTTTCAAGTTACCGTTAGACCAGGCGAGGGTAGTAAATAGCTTAACTTTTTCCTTTGCACATCTGCGTGCCAAATTTCGTCGAGCGGGCAACGGTACGTCTCGTAAAAGCACTTAAAATTCAGTCCTCCCTTTCAATAACTGTCGATGTCCTGTTAGGGTAAAAACTCCGGTCGACGAAGGCTGAAAGTCATAAAGCCATAAACTTTCTCCGAGTGACGTCGTCTTGACCCCGAGGGTTGCGCTTACTTACCTGCGAGATATGTATGTACTCTACGTAGCCTATGTACCACTATATGTAAAACGGGGAGCGTGCCTCGATCACCAGACGAGAGTGGGAGGAAGCGTGAAGGAAGGGCGAAGGACAACCCACTGTCGAAGCTTGAGGGATGCAATCGCGCTGATTGGACAACAAGGATCTAGGGGAGGATCAACAGGATCTTGGCAGCGACTTCGCCGATGAGCTCGGCGCGGTTTCTTGTACACTGATTCATTCTATCGCCAACCAGCTTCTTGAGTAGTCAAAATACAGTTTGAAGTTTAACTTAAAATAGTTCCGTGTACTTTGTTTTATTTCAAATACCCGCGCACTCCAACGAGCAGAGCGGTTCAGCGCTCCACGGGCACCAACCTGCGTCCTCATCCCAATTTCCCCGCTAAAATACGTAACAAAACCAATCGACACGAATATTGGTTCCCCCTTCACCCGGAGACTCATCGCAACTATTTTCTGCCGACGCTGGTTGCAGAAGGAGACAGTGGGCACTGGGGATCAGGGGCAAATGGGACTAAGGGGCAAATGGGAGTTCGGCGATGCCAAAAACGAGATCGTGGTTACAAAATTTCAAAAGTGGAAAATGGGGGAACGGAAGGGCTCCCGGGTAGGGAGGCCTGCACCAACGTCCAAAAAAAATTTCCAAAAAAATTAACAATTTTTTATTAATATTTCGGAAACTAATAAATACCCGAAGCTACAATTTTAAATTTAGTGTTCCTACCCCCTCCCCCCAAACTTCATCTCGATCGGCCATCGGTGCCTTTCGGAAGTATGTACGTCCACCCTATCATGCGCACAAAGTTATGTATCCAATAGGAACAGAAATTCAGCAGAGTTAATAGGAACACATGATGTTGGTGGAGGTTGATCCAGGACCGGCGCAGAGGGGAGAGGGAAAGAGAAAAGTAGGGTATGCGACGAGGATAGTGATAGGTGGTGTGCCACTAACTTTGGTTATATGTGATCCTGTCACTCATGATGTAAGGATGTCCTTACATCATGCTTGATCATGCTGCCACTGATGCCAGAATCGTGGGACGTGGGACAAATACTCTACCATTTTTACAAACTTTTATTTTAGCTTCACTCAAAGTTTGTTCGTTAGTTTGTGAGGATTGTAAGATAATTTTATCCACTTCTACATATCCGATCGACTTGATATTTTCCATACATACATAGTTCCGATGACACTACAAAAGCTTACTTTAAATTTTTTTTTATTACTTACCAATTACCTAACTACTCCCATCGCACTGCGTATAAGCGTATCCCTACTCCTGCCCATTTGCGTTGCCTGTATATACGGTTCTTTTCTCCCCCAATCCACATTGCTGAAAACCCGAGCATACTTATGAGTCACAATCAGGAAGTCGGGTGTTCAAATCCTAGTGCGGCGGTTTTACTTTATTTTCAATTATCTTTTTTCGTTGGAAAACAATAATTCCACCGGTAGAAATGCACTGGAAGGCGGAAGATATAATATGTAAGCCGCCACTATTATTTGTATCAAAACGTATACATATATGCACATGTGGATAGATTTAGAATGTGCGTACATCCTATTCAAACTCGCAAAAAAACACGTTAAACTTACATTGGTCAGTTTGAATTTGTAGCGCGTGCGATTAGTTATTGTGCACGGCCTAAACAATTTATCTACTTGATAAGAATTCATTGAAGGGTTTCGAAGGATTTCATTGAAATAGAGAAAGCTATTGATAAATTTAAACTTTATTTGAACTCGCACTTTTTTCTACGTTGTACAATGTTAATCGATTACATTTGTTTTAAAAAAGATTACAAAATTTTTTAAACACGATGTGTAAAGTAATATTAACTTCGAGTGTATTATGGAGTATAGAATTGCAATGTGCTGTTAATACAATCATTAGTAACATTTTCATTAGAAAGTTATTGAAGTTAGCAAGACTCGACCAGAGAAAAATTACACATATTTGCACTCCAGAGCCAGAGCGTATTAAGCCCGCTTTCTTTAAAAAACAGTTTACATGTTTCCAAAAGAGTGAGAAATTTGATACGGGAAACACGTGAAACGTGATTTTTTAAAAAAAGCGGACTTAATACGCTCTGGCTCTGGGGTCCAGATACATCAATTACATGAATCCTAGTTAAGTTTTATTCGTTGAAATAGAAAGTTAACAAGTGTTTAAATGCAATTCTCATTTCAACAACTTTTTACAATTATTACATTTCGAAAGCGAATACACATTAAATATAACTAAAGTGGTAAATAGTTCATAATGTTTCACGAAGCGGAAAAGAGACAAACGTTCGTTTCTACGGTTACTCCTTCTCAATACCTACATTGATACCCATGTTAGGATCGTTTGAGCAACCCCCATGCGTGAACATTTTTGGTATATCTTGACCGTAATAAATTTTCGCATTTTGCGCCAGCGATTCATACTTCTTCAGTTCCAAGAATTCTTTAGTAAGAAGAAGACCGTTAGCCTCCGCTTGCATTTTCATTTGATAAAACTCAGCATCGGAGCGGCTCCTTTCCCTAGCCAGATGCATTTCATCTTCGATAAATGCTATTCGTTGCAGTGATTCTTTCTCCATGATTTTCTGACTATACTGAATTTTCGCCACAAGGGCCTCCTTCTCTGCTTCAATCACGGCCTTCTTCCTGTCAGTTTCGGCATCTTTCTCTACCACTTTCTGATGCTGCGTAGATATCAATAGTTTCGTTTTCTCCGCTTCCCTGCGAGAAAACACATCCATATATATTATCGTTTACCGCATCGTCCTTAATTGATTTAAATTTCTACTCACATTAGCTCGTAGTTCTTTCTAATAGTCTCTGGGATTTTTGGCTTCGTAACTCTGACGGCATGAACGCTTAAGCCAGGTGCTAAGTCATTTAAGTCCTTTTGCAGTTGAGTTTTCAAGTTCTCATCTATTTGATCGAATAAGTCTATATACACTTCGTGCAACGTGTGTACCGAACAAAACTGGTTCAACTCGTGATGGATCTTATTAAATATTAACGTTTGATCGTAATCTGCGGTGAAGTTCCGCACCATATTATAAACTGCATAGTAAAGAAAAAGCCGATTAGTACATAATATTGCGACACTTTGTCCTTCGGTTTCCTTAATCACAGGTACATATGCGTGAAATTATTACCGCTATTTGCATCCAGTATATTTACAACTTCTATTCGATCAAAGTAGATCATCACGCCGCCGCTGGTTCCACATGGTACGTTCTTTACTTCGTCCGTTTGCATCGTGACTTGAACCGAGCGATAGGTCGTTAACAACGGTATCATCATGTGAAATCCTGGATTACTTACTTGAGGCAATAACGCACCTCCCTGTATCGTATAACAATCAAGGATACATCGTTAGATTATATCGTTTTGTGTGGATAGATTATTATATTACTTACCCTAAAGTAAACGCCAACATGACCTTCTTCTATACGATGCAAAGAAAAGTTAAAAACTACCACCAAACAGATGGAGAAGCAAATGCCAATGATGCTTTGATCGAACATGTTAGATATAATTCTGAAATGAATGAAACACTTTTCAAATTTGTTACTAAAAGCGATGTTATTCGCTACATCTAAATATATATTTTCGTTTATTCGAAATCGGTATATTCTTTCGGTATCATGCTGTAGGTGTTAATAATACGTTGCATAATATATAATTGATAGTAGGTCAACAATTTATTTACTTATTTACTTCGTATCTATACCATAGAGGTTATGTTACAAGATTCTGCGAAATATTTGAAATATTACCTGTGTACTATGAAATAGTATGTTGAACAGCGATAAATTTGCGAATTTAGATCCTCGAAGAATAAAATTTCTGTAACTTCATACTTCTACAGCGCAGTATTTATGTTTTAACCGGCCGCCATAGTGTGCAATTGCACGCAATCACACGCAATGGTGCGACACGGTGCGATAAGTGACAAGTGAAGTGACGTAGTGGTTTTTGCTGTAAGTTGAACACAGAGACTCGGCACTTCCGGAGAAATTTGTGGTTAGAGATAAGCTCTTTAGGCAAGTCGCGAGCGGCGCTGATGTCGCACTTGTCAACAAAAGATTATTTAAATAATATAGGCTGAGTAGTGGCTAAATTTAGGCTTTTGTTAGAGGCGATAGAAAATGCGTGATCGTGTCGTTGATACGGGGCCGTTAGAGCCGATTTCTTCACCTCCAAATATCTTTTAGTTAGAGTTATCTGGCGGGCCACATGATAGCATCCAATTGGTCGTTCACTGATCGGGATTTTAGTTGGAGGTGAAGAAATTGGGCATAAATTGGGTAACTCAGTGGTTATGTATACCGAATACATCCGAAGCTAACCGACGTGTCCGTATCCGTACCTCTGCTTTTTCCCTCCAATCCTAAGTTTCCCTCGCCAATAGTCTCAGCTTTCGCTCTGTCTATGTAGCTATGTCTATAATAATAGTTTCGATCACTAGGTACCTAGTACGTACTGGCCAACCATTGAGTGCTCGTCAAGGTAGTCAATAAATTTAAATGGAACAGAGATTTCCCGCTCTCGTTTTAGTTTCAAAGTCCCCCACGGCGCTATATATATCATGTCCCGCTAATGTTTTAAGAAATACGAGAAATCCGTGTTATGTTTGTAGAAAAAACAGCTGAAGAAATATACCAAAGGTAGTACTTTTGCATGTACATACGATGAAACGCGTGATATTATTGTTCGGAATTACCAAAAAGTTATAACGTTATAATTAAAAATTATTGTAAGAAAGAAAACAGTAATACTAACTACAGTAAATCCCCATTATGAGCCCGACGAACGGGGCTGGCGGCGGGCTCATAGTGGGTTGCCGACATGATTCTCTCTTTCGTACCCGACGGCAACTTCGTGTCTGACACTTTCGTTTCCACTCGCTCGTTATCCGGTTCTCTCACTCTCGTTCGAAGGCATCCAAGAAATGGCGGGGATAGTCATCAGGCTGTCAACAGGAGGAAAAACGGGCTCATAACGGGGATTTACTGTACAACCTTCAGAGTGTTTCAAGAACCGGAAGTAGGATCAGGAAATATTCATAATTCATTTATTACAGTAACATCCATTATTATATTTAATATTATACAAACATTTACAGCGGTATAAAATAATAATGCTTATTTAACAATGAAATTGAAGCTAACAAAATCGAAGCCCAGCTTCCTGGCATGCCTAACTGTTTGAACGTTCATTTGTTCGTACTGGACTTTTTCTTCGGCGACTTCCTTTTATTGTGGGCCCGCGTCTCTTCAATTGTACTGATCGTTTTAACGTCGGCTATATTCCGATTTAGCGCTTTTAATTCTTGCAAAGCTCGCTTAGCCAGCTTACCCTCCGGCGTGTCCGTCGGTTCCAAAAGGAGCATCGTTAAGGACCTCTTCAATATACTTCCGGCTTCCTCGAGGCGCGAGGCCAGTTCCGCTGAGGGGATTTCCCGCGCTGCGTACGCGCGATTCGCCAGCAGCACGAACGGTAAGTGCATCTCGTACAACATTATCCCTTTAACATAAATGCTATTCATTAGCAAACAATCGAATATGAATATTCCTTACTTTCACAACAGCGGTCGAAAGAAAGTTTAAACTACAAACGGTGCCAAAATTAATATAATTCCACCGAACAGAATTATATCTAAAAATTTATGCTCCAGAATAGGCCAGCGATAACGACACTTACAGTCTATCGTTAAGTTAATTATGCAGGCATATACGATGCAAATATGAATTTTAAATATTGTTTTCACCACCGCTCTACGTACACGCCTACAACACCGATAAGATTTCAACTGCAAACTTACCTTTTAGTCGCGAGATACCTGGCTCAACGATCTCTAGCACACTGCACATTTCTTTACACGTGTCCAGCATCCTCTGCATAATTTTCTTCTGCGGATTCGGCGACGCCACCTCTTTCCTATAAGCAGCCAGCAACTTCTGCTTCAAAGACAGCATTAAAAAGTGATTTGGGTGCAGGGATCGCGACAGCTTCGTCACCAACGTTTCCAGGCCCTTGATAACGGAACAGAAGAATAGAAAGTCGGAAAACAATTTCGTCAAATTTTAACAATAGGACACAAACTTTAATGTCGTAGTCGTCCGTGCTGTCGATCAGGGTTCTAGTTATGTTCAAGGTAGTCCTTACGAGCCGGCCACCGATGCATTTACTGCACTTCTCGCATTCCCAGTTCATTTTCTTCTCGTACGGATCGATCGTCAAAGGATTCTTCAGCCCCATGTAACCTTCCCTGCACCGGGGGCACAAGATGCTGCTCATGTACGATCCCATTTCGTAAGGGTCCCTGCACAACGAGCACTCGCAATCGAAGTACTTCCCTACGCGCAAATACTCCCTCCTACCGGACGTTCCCTAACAACCACGTAATTAGATAATTACCATACTAATTTCACGAGCTTCGACATCGTTCCTTATCGATTATAAAACGGACAAACCAAAAGCGACGACGTGTAGTTGAAAAGAATTGGTTCCCCCGCCGCGATCGGCAGGCTGGCGTACACGGTGAGCTGAAAGTTGTCGTCTACGGTGAGATGGGTGTTCCCCGTGCAATCGTGAGCCATGAGGGAGGCTTCCCCGTATAAGCCTCGCAACAGAAGCCCGTCCAGGCCTCCTGGAGATCTCAGCTCGAATGTGTTCACGTCTAAAATCCCGCACAGCTGCTGCAGAAGCTCCGATGTCTCTGCGCCGCTGTAGGGAATCAGGTGAAGAGTTCTCATCACCTGAAGTTTCATAGAAGCGGCTGTTAAAAGCCGGTAGACAACTCTTATCGCGCGCTGATGGGAAATTATTAAGCATTCTGCAATCCTACGTACATTTATAACGTTCACCTCCCCTTCCCTCCAAACGGGGGTGTTCCTCCTTTCATCCAAGTGAGCTTCCATGGATTCAACTTGTCGCCATAGTTCCGAGTCATTCTCCTTCAGAAGCCATAATCTTAGAGGCGACAGCACTCCGATGATGTCTGGTATATCGTTTGTCGATAGATTCTCGTTATGTTTGAGCAGGTCGCATTCATTTTTTGTATGATACTTCGGCTGTTCCTGGAAGGATAGTATTCACTGGGGTTGTGCGAGTACTCGAGCCGACTTTGAATTTTCCGAGCTGCTTGAAATCGACGAACTGTTTGGCAAAAATGCGAGCTACTTGAAAAACTCAAACGACTCAAGTATTCGAGGCCTCGTAAGTCTTCGTCCTTCCAAGTTACTTGGAGATAAATTTTCAGCTCGAAAATTTTGGAACTAGGGTAAATATACCAGTAAATGGACACTATCAGTGAATGGCCATTTTTTACTAAAACGAGTGAAATAAGTTACTAAAATAAGCAACTAATTAATTATAAACTTCTTCTAGTTTCTCGCTTCATATCCAAACAATTTTTATTGTTGACGCAAAAATTATTAATAAAATATAAAAAATACGAAGATTTAATTTATTAAATGGGGGTGGTCAAATCTGTAGATTTTAATTTATCCTGTGGTGGCGGTAAATTTTAAAATATAGTTAAATTTGAAGTTAAAATGGTTAAATTTATGTAGATTTTAATTTATCATGTGGTGGTGGTAAATTTTTAAATATATAGGTAAATCTAGAGTGAAAATGGTCAAATTATGTAGATTTTAATTTATCTTGTGGTGGCGGTAAATTCTAAAATACGTAGGTAGGTCTAAAATGGGGGTGTTCAAATCTGCAGATTTTAATTTATCCTGTGGTGGCGGTAAATTTTAAAATATAGTTAAATTTGAAGTTAAAATGGTTCAACGCAACACGTGGAATCAATCGCGCTGCAAACATAATTTTATAAAAGTGTCTATTCACTAGCCTTAAGTGTTCATTTACTGGTGCGTCTACCCTACTCGAATATAATCAAACAATTCTCCGACTTTCGAGTTACTTATATATATTCGAGTAGTGTCGAGATTGTGTTTCAATTTTCTCAATTTGAAGCTGGATAGAAATCTCGATTTCTTCGCGCACTTATTACCTGGCAAGCGGCGCCGCACAGAGTCGCAACATTGCACTTGGAGCAGACGTGTTGCGTTCCCTTCTTGATCTTCGGTAACAAGCGCAGACACGCGAAGCAGATGTAATCTTTGCTGCAAGTCGTTGGTCCAACAACAATCGGTTTTTCGCGAAGTATCACTTCACCGGCCGCCAGATTCTTCGCTGCTCGTAGGTACCTTGTAAAATTAAGTTCAACGCGTTGACTGTTAATATAAAATCATTCGTTGGAAAGAAGAGAGCAGAGCTGTGCTTCTGCGAGGTAACGGCTCATTAACGCGGCGCTGCTAATGCGCGTGGCAATCATTTGAAGGCGGTACTGTTATAGATAGAAGACGCTCTATAATTATCGAGTGGTGCGGGATATTGTGTTTATACCTGCCGAGTTTCTCGGAGCGTTCAACTTTGTACTTTAACGCGGGTGCTCCGCTGCTCTTCGGTCTCCTTTCCGTCGCCATGCTTGGGATCGGGTACACTTTTGAAATTCTTCTCCAAATATCCCTCGCTAACGTGCACCGTGTTTCGCACGATACTCAGACTCGTGGGAGTCGCGTCGTCTTGTCCATTTCCTGCGGGTTTGTAACTGACACCGAGATACAGGAAGCTGTGCAGCGGGAGAGGCAGCTCTCTTTCTCTCCTTGGTACGCTCTCGTTGCGCTTGTATTATTAGATGTTAGTACAAAGCTTGCTTGCCAGGCGCTCGCGACAGAACGATTGGGGGTCATTGGTTCAGAAAATTAGATGACACGCGTCTATTAATTACTTATATTCTCAATCGGGCTTTCCCTTTTTCATTAACCCTCGCCTGGCGGATACTGGGTCGATCTTGATCCGTCCTAAATATCAAATTGTATGTGTTAGGATTGGCATTACTTTTCGAAAACCACGAGGATTTTAGATCGTAGAAGATTTAAATCTAAAGTGAAAGGTTTTTTGAAATGTGTATGAATAGAGTTGTGGATTAAAATGGGCCTTGTATGCGATATAAGATTGGTCAGGGTGTCAGTCTGCATGGTGGCAAGTGGGCCCTGTGGGACTTTGACGAAGTGGACACCCTGAAACATTGTAATTATTACAAAATTGTAATTATTACTGCCGCATATGCAGTGTAGCTAACTCATATTGTACTAGCTTAGACTTATTTGGTGTAAATATTAGTATCTTTAGAAACTCGGTGCACAGAAATTTGCAAAACTTGTGATTTGTCCGTCTAAACTGTAATACCACTATGTACACTAATGGGGACCTATCCCCGTTTATTATTAATAAATAATAATTATTCAAGAAAAAATATACAATTTTGCCACTTATGTATTTTTTGATAATTTTATTTATTTCTTATAAAAATTAAATGATAGCCTTATAGCTGTGGGTGGGCCCCCTTTGTCTCCAATATTTTTAGACCCAGTTTGCCACTAGATCGAACCATTCAAGAATTAAGTCGCGCGTGTAATTTCGACTTGAACGAATTTTAATAAACACAGGATGGATCATTTAAAATTGCACTAGGTATCGAGTGTTTACCGTTGCTTTTGGTCTTACGGGACAAAGATACGAATGGAAGGTTGCAAAGTTTGTAGAAGGAGGTATAAGTAAAGGGAGGTTCCTCAAGATTATCGTTTCTGGGTTCTTAAGGGGGAAGGCCTACCTAGAACGGCCAAAACAACGTGTTTTTGGGGAATTTTTTCTAGAAAAACCAATAAACTTTTATTATTAAACATTAATATATTGGAAAGAGTACATCTTACGGATATTTCCGTATTTTTTGTGGTACAAAGTATTGAAAGGTTTGTGAGTTATAGGCGATTCTCTAGATGTCCTCTTTTTTTAGGCGCTTTGCGATGACAACCGTAGCTCGGTGCAGGACATTCAAAATTGAAAATTCGATTTTTTTTAGATAATATATGAAATTATCTAGGCACTATCGGACCCGATTTTGGAAAAATTATTTTAGGAGAAAATGGGGGCTGTGCAAAGTTGAAGCATCGATATTTGGCAAAGACTCGTTTTTCGAGTGTAGAAAAATGTAAAAATAGGAAAAGCTCCCGATAGCGCTTAAAGTTTTAGTTTTAGTTTGGGTCTCGTTTAAAGTTTTGGGTCTGAGCGCTACACCGAGGAACACCTACCTACTTACAAGCGCATAACTTTGTCAATTTTGGTCGGATTAACTTGACACTTTCCGGAAAGATTTTCAAGATGTTGCACCTATTTCAAGAAAATATAAAACTCGAAAAATCGATTTTTCGCAAATTTCTAGGTAGGCCTCCCACCCTAACATTATCGACGCCTCTGTTTTCGCCTTATTAACATTTTTCGCAAGCTCTAGCGCAATATAAATATTCAATTCCTTCTTTAGGGTTCAGTACCCCGTTTAGCTTAATTTTTTAATTCAGATTCAACTGAAAATTAAACCTTTCTTTATGAATTCCATTAAATATCTTTTATTAAGTAAAACTAAAAATAATGACGATAGTTCTCCAAACAGTGTACAGTATCCTTTTATATACACGTTTATTAGCAAAGAAATACGTTTGTACAAACTTATTAGTATTTACAAATGGGTACTCCTTATAAGTCATTGATCGATTGCTCGAGTTCCGCCAAGGATCCTTTCGCGACCAGGCCTATCTGCCCCTCGGGCGTCTCCAGCGGTTCGAAGCACAAGATCTTCGTGGCTTCTTTCAAAATCTCGGCGGCCTCTATCATCTTGGATTTCAGCGCGGCTTCGTCGATCACTCCAGCTTGCCACTGTGTCTTGGCGACGAAAAGCAACGGCGCGTGGAGCTCGTACAACGTCATCCCTTGGACCACAGAAAAGAGATATGAAAATACTTGATAAAATTAGAATCGTTCACTTGTAAGTGACTTCTAATTTGTGATATTCGTACTTCCGTTAGAAATATACATAGAAATTAGCTTGGCAAATGTCACGAAGACAGAAGATAACACTGTGACTGGCGTGGCCGTGTTTTCGCGTCGAGGGGCCAGGACGTCTGCTTTTATTTTCATATTTTTTGATAAGCATTGCAAAAGATGGCAAACGTTCTGGGACACCCAGAGTGGGTAACAGAATTACAGACAAATTTACACGCGTGTGGTATGAAAATTATGGAAAACGGAGAAAAGTATAGTGTTTGGATAAATCCATAATTATTTTTGGAAGATGGGTCCCTGAAGCAGTGCTGAATTTACTCTTAGGCTAACAAGGCTGAAGCCTAGAGCCTCCTTTACCTGGGGCCCCTCATTCTAAATATTTTCTTAGAAAAATTAGCATTTTTTATATTATCTTTATTAACTTGTATCTTTAATGTTTATTTATGTTAATGTTATGTTTAGTTTTGATATTCAATGTTAATTTTGAAATTAAATTCTTATTTAGATTATACGAGTATTATTTTAAAAAATCAAATCAGCGTCATTTTATTTTTTACATTTAACCGAGGGCCCACCAAATATTCAGCCTGGGGCCCCCTGGAAGGTAAATCCGGCTCTGCCCTGAGGTGGCCTTTTGGGAATGGGCAGAGATGGGCAAAAAATGATTTGATATAAAAATTTTGCACACAAATTTTGATTTCAAATAATTTCTTGCTCATCTCTGGGCTCTTCAGATCATCTTTCAAAACCTAGCCCCAGTGTAAGTGTTAACGTTGAATAGCTACGTGATCGCATGAACCACCGAAGCACTCTTTACCTCTAATACGAGAGTAACCCGGCTCTATAACGTCCAATACTTGAAGCAGCAACCTGCACATATCGATCTTATGCTCCAGCACGACGTCTGGCAAGTCGTCTAGGAGATATTCATCGACGCGGCCATACATCTGCGTTAACGAGTGCCTGGAAAAGGAATAGAACCGATAATTTCAACTGTGCCCCAAAAAATTTCACTCACGGTCAAGAATTATATTTTAAATGATTCTTTATGATTAAATGTAAAGGGCGGGAAAAATCATTTTTGCCCAGAACAGCCACAGAGCTAACTATGAAGATTAATACAATCACTTTGGAATATTCAAAGCGTCTAAATGAATTAAGTACTCTCGCTCGCAACCAACATTCACCTCAGCATCGTCTGGAAAGCGTGTCGGGGATGCAGAACGGAGTGATACTTTTTCAAAACAGTTTCCCTTGCTTGAATAGCGTCTGCTCCATCAGCTCCACTAATGGTCTCCACCGCGTCCACATCCGCCTGTATGATTTGCAGCACTCTTCGCACGGCTTGGCCGCTGGTCGAAAATTCGCAGTGCGTGCATTTCCACGCGCTGTCGGGGTCTGCGAAATTTGTATAGCTACAGTGTTTAGCGGCAAGGTGGTTTTTACTTTGGAGTAGACATTCATCGCTGCTGTATAAAGATTACCTAAAGAGTCCAAAGACAAGACGATCCCGTTATCGCATTTGTTACACTTTAAGGATGACATATGGGTTCCCAGCTCGGTGGGGTCCGAGCACCTCGGGCAAGCGCACGCAAAGTGCTTCCCTTCGAGGAGGTGCTCCCTCCTCAGCATCGTCGGAAGCAACGAGTGCGTGTAGCTTCCGTAAAGTTCGCCGGCCGCAGGGATTTTCACCGCCGTCCGCAATCTTACTCTGTGAACAGAATGGGAAGATGCGTTTAATTACCTTCTCACGCGATGGAAGCTATGGAACGAATGATTTCTGAGCGCAAGTGGTGGGTTTGACGCGGTTCACCTGGGAAATATAAGTTTGATGAGTCTTGAAAAATTTATCCTTGAAATTCGTGGCTTTGTGAGATTATATTCGTAAATTTTTTTCTCATTTAGGGAAGATCATTGTCCGGATAATTCGATGAAGTGCGTAGTGATGCTGGTGCATAGTGGTGAGAATCTTTTACCTGTAGTCGGTCGGCGAAATGCTGTGACACGTATTCGAGACGCAAGAATGATTCATTAGAGCCACTATTGGGTAAAGAGCCCTCGCGCTGTATCCGGTCGCCGTTCGAATCTCGAAAGAGTTTATGTCCAAAATTCCACAAGCTGTTTGTATCTGTTCCTCCGAGAATCTGCAATCAGTATTATTATTTAGATATAAGGGAGAGTGGGGTAATTACGAACACCTAAGCAAAAAAGCAAACAAAACGGAAACTATATGAGAAATGAATATGTTTATTATTTACAAACATACTTAAACTATTCATCTATAAAGTAGTGTGACGATTTTTGAAAATTATAATAAAAATCAACTTTATAGTGAAAACGTAAAACCCTTGGTGTTCGTGATTACTCGACTGCCGTGGGGTAATCGTGAACAGAGCCTTAAATATCGCAGAAGTCGCGCAGAAAGCGCGGCTGCAACGGTCAACTCATAAAAAAATGTTGTTACTATTGTTGGTATTTTTCAAATTCCTCTTCTTGTGCTTTAAAAAAAAATTGCAATTGGTCATAATATCCCCAAAAAATAGTAAAGGTAGTTTATTAAACTTTTTTGTTCGAGCCTGTAAAGAAAATTCAAAAATCCCTTTTGTAGATTTAAATAAGTTTTATACATGCTGAAAATTTCATGAAAATCGGTTATCGTTGCTAATCTCGAAGGTTCGTCATTGCCCCACGACATCAAAAAATTAAAAGGATTTCAGAGGTTAGAATCATAATTCAAGCAACGTCGTGGTCACAAAATGTTGGTAAAAAAGTGCTTTATTGCAACTTAAAAAAAACAATTGTATCATTAATTCAACAATAATTACATGCAATTGAAATGGACAAAATTTACTTGAAACATGATGAAAATAATAAATTGTGTTTATCTTGAATAGCATAAGCATTCTGTATTTATTACATTCTGCCCGGCGTTGGATACGACCTAAACTATTAGCTAGTGGAGAGGGAACATCGATTTTATTCATTAAAACGCCGTAACATCGCATTCGCGATTACCCCGTGTTCGTGTTTACCCCACGCTCCCTTACTTTCGCTTGGCACTTTTTTGCGAACGATCTCCCAACTGATCCACAAAAGATCGTGGATTAAGTTAGTGATTAAATCAGTATACTCAAGCAGCAGAAATATGTACAAAGATGAGAATATTTTACGTTTTAGATTATAAGCTAGAACAGCGCTGCACAAGGAGCAGTTTTCGGCGCCTAGCGGCGAGCAACCCACCTTTCCTGTTGCTAAGGTTAAAATCGGTGAGGAGAACTGCAGTAGTGTATGTGCGTGTTCGTAGGCTCGTAGCATAGGGATATATGACTGGGTTCCTTGTAGGGGCACCAGTGCAGAACAGGTCCCGTAATAAAATTCGGGGGGGGGTCATGAAATTTCCAAAATATTTGCTACTGCCGGCATTTGGTATGACTTGAAGGTTCAATTTTACTGATAATGACACATTTATTGCTAATATTACTTATTTTTTTCATCCGACACGTAATATATTTATAAAGTTAATACTATACAAATAAATAGCTCGGACTCGAAGAAAACCAAATTTTAATGAAGGATATATTATATATATAATATATATAATAAATAGCTCGGACTCGAAGAAAACCAAATTTTAATGAAGGATATATTATATATATAATATATATAATATATATCCTTCATTAAAATTTGGTTTTCTTCGAGTTATATATTATATATCCTTCATTAAAATTTGGTTTTCTTCGAGTCCGAGCTATTTATTTGTATAGTATTAACTTTATAAATATATTACGTGTCGGATGAAAAAATAAGTAATATTAGCAATAAATGTGTCATTATCAGTAAAATTGAACCTTCAAGTCATACCAAATGCCGGCAGTAGCAAATATTTTGGAAATTTCATGACCCCCCCCCGAATTTTATTACGGGACCTGTTCTGCACTGGTGCCCCTACAAGGAACCCAGTCATATATCCCTATGCTACGAGCCTACGAACACGCACATACACTACTGCAGTTCTCCTCACCGATTTTAACCTTAGCAACAGGAAAGGTGGGTTGCTCGCCGCTAGGCGCCGAAAACTGCTCCTTGTGCAGCGCTGAGCTAGAATATAGCTAAGGTCGTGTTCAGATTTATTGGCCGGTGGGTTTCGTGAGGGGTATTCTCCCACCACCCGCTGCTTGCCTCGGTGCTCCTTTTCTCTAGCTTCTCACCAAGAACCTAAGCAACTTCAACTGCCAATCCACGATCGGCAAGTAGTGGTGGCTGATTTTTCCTCGCGCGCTACTTGCGAAACCAAACCCACCGGCCAATATATCTGAACACGACCTTAGTCGAGCAAGCACTCCTTACCTATCCAGTTTAAGCTGCTTCCTCAAATATTCCACAACGTTCACCTGGTCCGATTTCCAATGCCCCTTCTGGCATCTTATTTTATTGTGATCCTCCATGCCCTTCACTTCGTTGTTCCATCTCTCAGGATTTTTCTCCGACTCCAAGAGCAGCCTCAGCGGCGTTACACACTCCAATTGCGGTATTCCGTTCTCGTTGGTCTCTTCCAACGCTGCTGCCACGTTGAACTTTTCGTTGGCTTGTGCAAATATCTGCAAGTGAAACGTTTGCTCATCGATGCTTCTAATTCGAACTATATAAAATAGATGGGTTACTAAAGTTTCAATAGTAATCGTTATGGTCGATCTTTAGAGTTCCAGCTCTTTTAGTAAAGCCGGGAATCCACCGGGAAGCTAAGCTATGATATGCGATACTATGCTATGTCAAGCTACGTTTTAAAAAAATTAGCTTCAATACATTCTTATGGAACCGTTTCGATCAAAAGCTAAACTAAAACATAGTATCGCATAGCATAGCTTACAATTAGCTTAGCTTCCCGGTGGATTCCCGGCTTAACACTTTGAGTGGCGCAGGGGTTTGAGAAATACCCCAGCTAGGTTTTGTTTTTATCGAGAAACTTTTGCTCAAAGATATTTTCGATGCTCTCCAAAACCGTGCATCGGGTGCGACTCCCTGTGCGCGAAAGCACCCCGATTCCCATCAAAGTGTTGACAAGTCTATTACCTAGCGCTGTTCTGTATTTCTCTAAAATCTACAGATCTGTAAATACATCGTCCACGATTTATTAAAAGGAGACGCGTTTGATCGATCTTCATTTTTGCGCCCCCACCTGGCATTCGTAATCTCTGTGCTGGGGTTGGTTCTCGCACTCTACGGAGCAGACGGGCCACCCGCATTTAGAACAAAGCGGTTTATCCTCTAGCGTCGGCGGCCAATGGGTGTAACACGAGAGACACAAGGGGTAAGTGAATGACTTTGGTCCGACCACGAAAGGCATCTCCGTCACGATCTCCTCGCCTGCTTCCAGCTCTTTATTCGCCACCATGTATCTGGAAAAAGAGGATTATGGAGGGAATGGAAGTTTTTTTGGTGGATTATTTAAAACACCTATGTTTAAGAATAGCAAAATATCTCTACACTTCGCTTCGGGCGTAAGAGATATTAAGGAATCTGTGAAAACACATTTTACCTCGTTTCACCCCGTTAGGGGTGGATTAGGGCAAAATCCTGAAAATGGTTTTTAGGCATTTGTGTGGGTAACCTTTGTAAGTGGAAGCCAAGTTAATATCTAATCGGGTCTAAGAGATATTGAGAAGTCCGTGAAAGCACATCGCACTCCGTTTCACCCCGTTAGGGGTTGATTAGGGTAAAATACTGAATCTGATTTTTAGGCATTCATGTGGGTAACCTTTCGAAGTAAAAACCAAGTTGATGTCCAATCGGGCTTAAGAAATAATTAGGAGTCCGTGAAAACACAGTTTATCCCTTTTCACCCCCTTACGGGTTGATTAAGGCAAAATCCTGAAAATGGTTTTTAGGAATTTGTGTGGGTAAAATTTGTAAGTGGAAGCCAAGTTGATATCTCATCGAGTCTAAAAGATATTGAGAAGTCCATAAAAACACAGTTTGCCCCTTTTCACCTCCTTACGAGTTGAGTATGGCAAAATCCAGAAAATGGTTTTTAGGCATTTGTGTGGGTAACCTTTGTAAGTGGAAGCCAAGTTCATATCTAATCAGGCCTAAAAGATATTAAGGAATCCGAGAAAATACATTTTACCCATTTTAACCCTCTTGAGGAAGGAATTTCCAAAAATCGTTCCTTAGTGGGTGCCTACGTCATGAAAACAATGTATTTTCCAAATTTCACCTCCCTAGATTAAAGGGGGAATCCTATTCTTTGAACTGTGAACCATGTTTTTATGCATCGTTGAAGAAGTTGTAGTTTTTTTATTAATGTTTAATAATAAATTCGGGAATTTTTATTAAAAATTAATAAAAAAACTATTGCTTCCTCAAAGTTGCATCAAAATATAGTCCACATTTCAAATGAATCAAATTGCTAGTTTTTTAAAAAAATCCCAAATTTTGCTATGTTTTTAGTTCAAAGAATAGAATTCCCTCCTTAAACAATTTGAGCTGGGCGTTGATGCGTCAGTCAGTCATTCATTCAGGCAGGACTTCTTCTTTTATATGTATAAATTAATTCATTTCAATTACCTTCCGACTTTATCATTCAGAAGAATTTTGAACTTTGCCGCGCCTTTGCTTTCCAGCTCCGACGCAGCTCCCTGAAAGCAAAATTGTCGCATGTAAATAATCAATTGCATGTTGATACTGAATTTCTACGACTACCCACTCAACATATAGGTACCTACTATGATTCAACTGTACAGACGCGATTGTCCAATCTCGTGAAATGCGCGTTAAGACGCATAATAACATAGTTGTGATACGGACAGTGGACACGCGATAAGAATTATAAAAGACGAAGTGTAACTGTGAAGTCGTGAAAAATTATCATTTTTTAAGATTTATTTTTTAGTAAACGGAATGTCCAACGTAAATAATGTTTTGTCTACTTATTAATACACTCATTGACAGCATAAAAAAATCTATCTTAAATTTTTAACAGTTTGTTTTTAAATATATATCGCACTGATGTGAGCGTCTTGAGAATGCGATGTAATGCTGGTGCAGGTGATTTCGGGAGAACGACGCATTTGAAACAAAAAATTCAAAGTGTGTTGTATTCATTATGAATGTGGTTATCGCCGGAACTAGGATTATTTTTACTGATAAAAAATTAACCAAATGGCAGAGGTTTGAAGTTTAAGTATCTAAATACGGCGAATTTTTCAATCATTTTTCCTTGTAAAAAGTATGAAATGGTTAATCGAAAAAGGTTTCCGTAGTCCCGGCCATAGCCACTGATGTGCTGAATAACGTGTAAAAATTTCAGACTGATTGGTCAAATAGTTTATTTGCAATCACCTGCACCACTTAAAGAAATGTTGTTTTCAGATAATCGCGTTTAAAGTTTTAAAACAAATTAAAAAAATCCTTTAAATTTGTTGTGTATAATATAAGAGTAGCTTAATAAATACCAAAAAGATTTATTGCATTATATGTTGTATTTACGAAGAAAGAAATTTTTAAAAATAGCTTTATTTTTCAAACCGTCACAAGTGACTGACCCCTTAAATTCTCTACATGTTCAAGCCCAACGTAAATTTCTCCACCCTGAATTAAACAATTTTTTTACCAGCATGGGACACCATTGTGTATATTTATTTATTTATTTACAATCACCAGGTAAGGCCCATTTCGTGAATTAGGTACACAAAAAGCTCACAGTACAGAAACAAGCATTACTTACCAATAAAACAAAAACAGAAAGTAAAAATAGAAATATAAAAGAGTGTTAATAATAATAATATCTTAAGTCGTATTTACAGTTAATATCGCTCGTTAATATACACGCTGGCATCAGATACGGAAAGAGATCCATGAACGAAATCAATTTCGTCCGGATGCAAATACCGTCTTTACGCAATAAACGCAATGCGGAAAACGCTGCCTTCCTAAGCATCTTGTATCTACACGTAGGTACTCTACGCGAATCGATTTAGAAATTCGTAAGAACTAGATACATATCCCGCGTTATAGATCGATCCTTCCCTTTCTGACACGAAGCCATCGTTAAGCATTGCTCCATTACATTAAGAAAGCAATTGGAAATGTCAAGAAAACTAAAACTTCATCAGGAAACCATTATCCCTCCGCAGTTCGCGATGCCGATGGATCGCTATCATATCGGTTTGGTAATTTTCAAGAAATATTTACAGTAGATCTGTGCGATTGATTTTACTGCACAACGCCTGAAACATACCGAACTTTGTTGCGACATGGTCGATCAACGATCGATAAACGTCGACAATAGCGCAGTTATAATCGTGTTCCTCTCGGTGCGTGAGTTTCGCGTTCCAAATCGATCTTCTCGGTGCACGGATGCGGAAGGGTTCGAACGGACTGAAAATTGAATCTGCGCGATCTTTATTTATATATTCGCCTTATTAAAAATATACCGCGCCCGGGACTGCCAGAAGGTACGATCTAGACCGTACTGTCGTCGTCTTTCGCGAAGCGTCTCGGTTCGCGTGGAAAGCGTAGCACCGCGCTGCGTGCCCGGTGTATTTTTGGATCCCAAAGCGTGCGGAGAGACCCAAGCGCTTCGACAATATCGCGGGATGGTCTCACGTGCGTGGATCACGCTGCTTTTTTGCAGACAGTTCGCTGTAGGCCAAGCTGGGGGTCCCCAGCTGCTTCGATGCGGTAGCATCTCGCTCAGACTCCGATTTGGAATACGAAGACTATAAGAAAGCGATCTGGAATAATAATAAACGTTCTTGCTACCCGAGAGTAGATACATAAACGCGAAACGGAACATTTCCTTTCGTTCTGCTGATCGCAAGATTCCTTGGTCGATCCTTTGACTCTTTCATTTGTAAGAATAAAATTTGTAAATAAATACAAATTGTTCTCTAGGTAATAGGATATATTTCACAATCAATAAGCTCTGAATTTTTGTACTTTGTTTAATTGTCACATAAAACAGTGAAATGTACATTAAACTATATCTGCATGTGTAATACACCTGAACAAGTGTATCCTTCGCGTCATCATCCTTATCGGCCCCTCGAAAGTTCAATAAACGGCGCTAGGTGAACCGGATACGTGCGAAACCCACGCCTATGAGGGTGGTCGGCGAGGTTACGTAACATCCAGAAAGTAGTTCAACACATCGATTGAACGGTTAAACGGGCATTGCTCGATACGATATGGATATTCCCATAGGCGTCTATCATAATTTCTTCTAATACGCATCATCGATACTTTCATGCAAAAATAGGCGTCAATTTTTTAGAATCCACTGCCGGGCGCATGCGCGAGCCCGATTGCGCGCAGGTCATATCTTTCTCCGTTAGTTGGTGTGCCCGTCTCACGTACGCGATTCTGAGCCGAAGTCACGCAGTTTTCCGCATTCGTGTCTTATAACATAAAATTGTAAGTACCAGCCAGCCGCATTATCCACCAGCCTTCTATTCATGTTTGAATGTTTGTTAACGCACCGGGATCGCGTAGTTCTCGTAGAATATTAAACATTTTCGCTATGCCGGCATGGGCCAACGATGATAATGTCGGCTGTCGCCTAGCGGTATTATTCGCGTTCGTTTCCGTTAATTCCGCCCGTGCGAACCTGTCCGCCTATTTTCTACAGAGCGCCCTAGCCCCGGGAACGATGGCCCTCGTTAAAACAGAACGATCTCGCGCCCAACGTTTCGCAATTCAAATAATTTATGGGGCTTTGAAGTCGCTGATTTACGTCTTATGTAATACCTAGGACAGGTCAATACCACTCCATTTTTGCTCTACATCACTAAAAATTTATTGATGCATCATTGTTTGACCTGCATTTCGTTGTTTCCGATTAACAATGGCGTTAACAGGCCCTCGTAATTCCGATATTTTTCTTCCGCAAGAATCTTTAGAAATGCGCATTGTTAACTGGATAATCTGACAATCATTTTCCTGTTAATCGCATCAGACCTTGCCAATTGTCTCGTTTCTAGCTTTTCTTATTTCACGAACGTGTTTCGCGAAGAATTAATTTCCTCGCGAGCTTAGTCTATGTACATATTATCAAGGTCCCTTGTGTTATATATGTATCTATGCAGTTTGAAAATAATACATGATAACAGATAGAATTTCGTTATATTGCAGTTTATAACATTGACTATATGTTTTAATAATTATGCAATGTAATGTTGGCAATTTAACTTATAGGTATGTGGTCTCGTCCTTTTACTTATCTTATCGTCAGGAAATCTAGCGATTCTGAATTAACTGTGATTAAATCTTTCTTTATTGATTATAACACATTATTGCTGTTGGGATCTGTAAGACTATTTAGGTATCACTTCTAGGTTAAGGATTACTATTATTAGAATTCTTTAGAGCTACATCTACTTAAATATGTAATTACAGAGTGATATGTGTATATATATATATATATATAGATTCAACAATGTTAAAATATTAAGTAGAAACAATCGTAAGCTGTAATATCTTTGCGAACTTATGTCTTATAATTTAATAGCATTTATGCTCGCAAGTTTATATAAAGAAAACGTATTTGATAGTTTCTTCACTTTCATCGTTAAATTCTCAATCGCGACACCACTTACAGAACTTCCTGCGTAATGTAATTTCTGGTAATCGTGTGATATGTTCTCATAGACCATGGCCCCACCAACTTACGGTGATTTAGGGAAAAGTGCACGAGATGTATTCGGCCAAGGATATCACTTCGGTCTAATTAAATTAGATGTGAAAACAAAGACTAGCTCTGGCGTAGAGTTCTCTAGTGGTGGGGTATCGAATCAAGATACTGGAAAGGTATTTGGTACCTTGGAGACCAAATACAAAATTAAAGATTATGGGCTAACGTTTAGCGAGAAGTGGAATACCGATAACACGCTTGCTACCGACGTTACTCTTGCCGATAAATTGCTCAACGGTCTTACCCTTGGTTATAGCTGCACCTTCTCCCCGCAAACAGGGTAAAATATTGCATCGCTAATCTTATCAGTACCGAGTCTCTCGTTTTACTGCAGACTTTGAATAAAAATTACTAATTACGTTGAGAATTTGTGAAATGAAGATTGTAGTTATCTTTCTGTTATTATTACCATTATAGGACCAAGACTGGAAAGTTAAAGACAAGTTACAAGCATGAGAATGTATCTGCGAATGCCGATTTCGATCTTAGCCTTTCTACCGGTCCTCTTATCAATGCAACAGCTGTCGTAGGATATCAAGGTAAGATAAAAATATGTGTTATTGATCCGTGATAATCTATGTTACTACTCTTGACTGTTGTACATATCGGCTTAATGCTGTAACACATAATCAATAATAAGCTCCAGCGATAACTCTAAACTTCGAATTGAGAAGTATTAAATATGTTTATTGTTTAGATATTTAATATTTTGTTTATCCCTGTGCGACTCCTAGTAACTCCAATTCAGCCTATCCTTCCTTTCCTCTGTGCCACAGACATTCCAGAAGAACATCGGCGTAAGATGGTAGCGCACGTATTAATTCCAAACGGAGAAAGCTTCCTTCGATAATACAGTGTTATAATTATATTATAGGATGGTTGGCTGGTTATCAAGCCTGTTTCGACACCCAGAGAAATAAGCTTACGAAAAATAATTTCGCCCTTGGATTTACTGCTTCTGATTTCGCTCTTCACACAGCAGTGTATGTAGGATTGTTATGTGTGCTTGTAAGGCAAGCGATAAAAGTTATTACGTTTCATTTAACATTTTGAAATTCTATGTTGGACTCCATTAGAGATAACGGGCGTGAATTCAGCGGCTCCATTTATCATATGGTCAAACCAGACTTGCAGGGAGCAATCAATTTGGCTTGGAATTCTAGTAATAACGTTACACAATTTGGAATTGGTACAAAATACAATCTTGACAACGATGCAAGTATCAGAGCCAAAGTAAATTCGCATCTTCAAGTTGGTTTGGGATATCAACAGAAGTTACGCGATGGTAAGACGGATTTAATTTTATCTGAAAGTTACTTTTTTCCCATTAATTACAAAGTTATATATCCTGTTTATTCAATAGTTCTTGCGTGTATAAATTAATCGAGTATTAAAGCACCTAACGATTTAGAGATCCTTTGCTTTCAGGCTACTATACATCTGATTTATATTTTTAGGTGTAACTTTAACACTTTCCACAAACATTGACGGAAAGAACTTCGGTTCCGGTGGGCACAAAATTGGTGTTGCATTAAATCTTGAAGCTTAAATATGAATCATTACAGACACAAAAGGACTTGACCCACTGAATTGTTTCATGACCTTCGTGTCATAAAGACAGCATCACCAGTACATGCTTCAGATAAAGTATTGCCTATAACGAGTAGATAGGTCCTATCCCGAAACGGATGCCACGAAATATCATGCATCGTTTAAGATTAGTTAAAGGGATATTAGTTTAAAACATACACGATTACGAGTGTAAAAATGCTACGATAACAGTATCTTATTATGAACAACTGCGATTCAGGATTTTCAGGTGAAATAGAAATGTATTCTTTCTTCTGTAATTCTTTTACACTTGATATGTTACCAGTTCCTGTTGAAAACACTTGGTCTCGTAATAAAGTCAAAGATTAATTACTCTGAAGGTATATGAAACGAAAGTACGCAAGCACAGAGGCGATGTCGATCGCGAACACCGATGAAATTAAACTAGAATGAAACATGTTCAAATACTTTGATCAATAATAAATGTTATCGTGTTATAAAGTAATTTCAAACTTCGTGATTACTTTTAAAAAAAGCTATAAAACAAAAAGAGCACCAGTACGCTGCACGTAAGTTCTTGTAATTATACGAGTAATGTCAACGATCGGGTTTATTGTAAAAATCCTTGCACTGAATATTATACATACAAAATAAATACATAGTTACATACAGGGACTTGGGATTAAACAATATTAGCGTCAAGTATATCGGTCAGTTTTAATTTTCAAAATATATAATCAACAATTCATTCCTGCCTATATTAACACGTACGAAACGATACTGCCAGTGTGGCTATTTTAGGATTGAAAGCTATTGTGGAATCTCTATATTCAGTTGCAAAGACAATATTCCAATAATTTCAAGTCTGGCATCTTGTACGAACATTTCACAGTTTCGAGCCGCTACGATGCGAATTAAATAAACACACTTGGTTACAAATAATTCCACGATCCTGTTTTATGTAGCCCATTATAATCGATAAGAGGTTTGTACTCATAAAACTTTATTCTCTTATGCATCAACAATTGTTAAACATTGAGAAAAATCTGAACAAAGCTTTGACTAGTTCTTAGAATAAAGGGAAATTTATTCTATGTAGAGTGTGAATGCTTTATTTACAAGAAACTTATTTTCTTAGCTAGAATATTCTTTGTGTAAACTTTATAATGATATTTTAGGTATACCTCATTAATAAACTTATGTTCACGTACTTTCGTACTTACTTTATTTTTTCTGCTTTTATAAATAATAGACTAATAACGGCGGCGAGGCCGAAAATTGTCAGGCAATGCTCTGTAAGTTCCGCTCGATATACTCGGTGTCGTGAAAACTCAAAATTTATTTATTGACCATATAAAAACTGACTTAATGCATATTAACGTAAAAAAAAAAGAAGAAAATAAGGAACATGTTAAATGTTACTTCGCGTATAATACACCAACATCACTGGAGAAGTGTAATAATGATCTGTCATCGCCTCCAAATTCTTTAATAGTATATTTAACAAACGAACGTCCAATGCTTTATGTTCTATGTGAGTGTTTATTTAATATTTAAAAAAGTTATGTTAATGCACCATTTGATCTTCCATTGCTTTCGCTATCCATTCCGGTTCGGTTTGAGCGATTTTCTCTATTATTTGGTTCACTTGATAACAAAGGGACTGTATTTGTTTGTCCCACGTTGGTAAAGTTTCCCGTGCTATGTGAAAAACGAATGTTAATGAGAGGACATTCTTTCTAAAAAAGAAAATTAGATACACGCCTGCTTGCAACTTACTTTCAAAATGTACGATGGAGTCGATTTGATCGATGTATCCGTTCATTCGGCCTTCCGTAATCATTTGGCTAGCGATTTTCTCTGCTTTCGTCGGGGGGATCTCCAGCAATGCGCCCAACTCCTCGAACGTTATATTATTGTATAATTTACTAGCAGATAATAAGTTATGTTCTATAACGGCGCGGTCGAGAATAGTTGATCCCAGTCCATCAATTGTACACGCTTTTTGGTGGGGTTGTAGTAGAGCTTCGAACTCTTGCAATTCGGAGCGTCGAATGATCCGATCCAAATACATTTTCTCAAGGATCGAGTAGGCAGGTAGTTGCTGACAGCGTTCATCTTTGAACAGGGTGGCTAACATACGACTTCTTTGCTGTCCTAATTTCGAAATTTCCATTTACAGATCACTTCGACTTTGTAGAGAAAGAAAGAAATTCAGATACTCGCCTGCCGAAGCTAGTACTGTACAGATTAATGCATTTCTAAGGGCAGTCATACGTTCGTCTTCGTGTATTATAGATCTATACGATAATTCATTATATCTTTGAGCCGCTTCGATAAACTTTCTTCTGTAATCCAACACTCTGGCGTAACAGACCTTGTAGTAAATTTGTAACTGTTCATTTTTGGATTCGGCCTGGGGAAAATAAGGAATAGAATTATTACACTGTATCGATGAGAATTGAGAAGCAAGTCTATGTAGTATATACTTGGAGAAGGGATGCTCTGTTGATAAATGCTTCGGCTTGTACTGGGTCATCATCTTCCAAGTACAAACGTGCTATTTTAAGATAAGTTTCAAGCTTATAGTCGACCGTGTATTGCCTGCGGACAATCATACAAAATCATTGCGTGATCCAAGAATTTAGTTCCTTTAACAACATGCAATAATACTATAATATTTACTTCTGTCCTGTTTCTAACGGTATTCCAACTAAAACATTAGCCGCCTCTCTCCAATTTTGATTACGTTCATAAATATCGGCTAAATGTTGCCTTATACTAGCGACTTGCTCTTCAAAAGATATGACTCTCGGTTGTATCTAGAAAATCGAAGGGTTCCATCAGATTATATACATTCCCGACTCGCACCGATGTCAGAGAGAAACGTCTTACTTTGTCCAATGTGTAATGCGAGACAGCCTTCGATATCTCATCCGGCAGAAATAACAAACGGTTACTGACATCTGTTAAAACTTGCCTGGATATTACCAAGCTTACATATTCATTTACAACTGAAAAATAAAATTATTCACATTCGCGACAATATCTTTTCAGAACGAGTCGCAGAAACGTCCAAAGAAATTGGTAGCTACGCTTGGCATTTCAAAATATATATAAACACAGCAGCGTTATACCGAAAATAACGCAGGGCATAAAAATAACACTCTAAATATGTATTTCGAACGTTAACGTATAGTTCATACATTACCATGCGTTCGCACAGCAATGTATACGTATAAGAGGGTATCGTAGATGTAAAATATAAAATGCTTCTCACACGCTGTACGTGCAATGGCTCTTCACGAATTATTATTGCCGTACAAGTGTGTTTAAAGAAAGTATTTGTACGCACGCTGCGAGTAAGCAAATAATCAGAGAAAAGCGACGTACTTGCTTCGATAAATATCTTCAAAGCATCGACCAATTCTTCGCCGGATGATAACAGTATTGAGTCCAAAATCGCTCGGTACCTGTAAGCGTCACCGTTTATGCCGGACGATTAAAAAAATACGTAATCAAGCTTGTTGCAGACTTACTTTTCCGCTTGATCTTTGTGGGAGCCACCAGAATACGCTAAATTCGTGAGTTGTTGACGTACAGCGGCTGCCGTAACCACCATCTTTTCTACATGAATAACCAGAAATACTTTTGCGTGTATTACGATCATGAACTACGGAAATTGATTGGCGAAAATTGCATTGTTGTCGCAGCGCGACTTTCGACCGTTTTCGACGAATTACGAATGCCACCTTATGGTTCTAAAACAATGAAAGTGAATTTTTCGAATCGATTTATTTTTAAATAAAATCAAACGTATTCTTCTCGGACTTATTATTTTTCAAGACTTATATTTGAAAGTGGTATAGCGTATCGAATAGTATTATATTTGTCGATGTTGATATTATTTGAAAGAACACCAAAAATTCAGTAATATACTTCAATTCTACAGAAATGTGCGATTAAAGATGGCGCTTTGCGAAATAGCATTTAAGGTTCGTTGTCGACGAACTTTATACGGAATAATCCTTGATTCAGTGACAAACAATCAGTGTGGACTCGCACGAAAGCTGTGTGATTGAATACAGAGGTTATTGCTCTTCAATTCAAAGTGTTAACGAAGTGTTTGAAAACAATTCAAATGAAAGCACAACGATATGTTGTTGTTTCGCACGCCACGGAGGTAAATATAGCGTAACGTATTTTTGATCGCGCGAACGCGACGTTCGGGTTCGAGTTGTGCTCCAATTTTGAAAACTGACAATCAAAACACTCGCCCGTGCGAGAGATTTGCAGAAATGGAAAATAATGCGCGTTTGTGACGGAATATTTGTCAGGCACAATATTTTACTTTATACTCGAATATTTTTACGGTTTTTAATATTACATCGAAAAGTATCATTTTAATTATTACGATCGCAATATAATTTTATTGCACTATAATTGTACATACGCGGTTATTGGCGACATCGCACAACAGCCGCCAAAATTGACCAATTCGAGAATGGGTTTCGTTATATTTGAATTTCAAATTTCCGAATCGAAGATTCTCCTTCCAATGGAAATCGTGTGAATTCGAAAAATAAACGTACCATAAACTTGAAACAATTTTTATGTAATAGTTTGCTCTATTAACAGTACAAGAATGACAATTTAATATCTACAATTATAATTACTTGGATGCTTCTTTAAAGACAGTAATGCCTCTAATACAATCACGCGACTGCAACGCCATTAATCATATATTTCTATACCGATGCAATGACGCATTTCATATCTACATAATTTATTTACGTGCCGTTGGTATTAATTTCTTCGTGATATAAATAAAAAAACCGGGGTACTAATTTGTTCATCGGGCAAACGATTCCTGCGGAATAATTACCGACGAGATTCGTAAAGTTCATTTATGACAATGCAAAATTATTAGCCGATTATGCTGTTGCATTCAAAACGTTCGAGTTTTCGGAACACTTGCATTTTTATTGGCCCAAGAGGGCGCTTAAGGGCTGACGTGTTTTTAGCCGCGGAACAGTGAAAATGGCGAAATCGAAAATTCGCAAAGTGCGCGAAAATATTGGTCAGTGTTGGCCGGTGTTGGCGTAGACGTTGATCGTCGATGCTCGTGCCAGAGCGAGCTGCACACGCGGGAAAGTTGATCTTACAATTGCAACGCACCTATCGTCCCCGCTACAATTCGAGATTTTAATGCTAGACGACCTTTGGGTCTGTTTGTACACAGCGGTGCGTAGTGCAGTGTGGGACAGCAATGGTGGGCGCGTGATTTTGAACAAATTCGAGCCATCGGGAGAACCCTCAGGTACGTGTTAGAAAACTGGCTAAATAACCCCCCGGGCAGTGTCTAATGAAACCCAAATACGCGATAACCACGGTAACATCATTATCGAATATTACATCGTAATTTAAATAAGCTTCGTGGCACGCCCCCACCCAGCACTGTACGTACCTGATATGAACTGATAACTTATAGGTTAAGTTGTGTTTTGCGTGATTATAATACGAACATTGGAGTGAAGTAAATTTTCTACTATCGTTCGACGTATTAAGCATCCCATTTTTCGTCGTGCGTCAATGTCGGATCGATATAAACCCATTAAGAACGCGAAAACACGGGCAGAAATTCAGTCTGTGGAAAATGGCGCGTTCGAGTAATAAATGGCGCTAATGTTCCAAAGTAGACTATCCTTCGAATTTTTCTTCATTTATTCAAATTTTGTCGTTCGAATTTTCGAAAGTTCGAATTTTACTCGAGCTTTGCATTGTTGCGTGCACGCGCAGGCAATCCTATAGGCTCCCGGGTTGCTTGTTCGCTGGCTAAAGATTTGAATTTTTGAATTTTTAAATTCACACAGATTCACTCCGTTTTCACATCATTTCGTAAAACGTTCTGCATTTCTCCGTTGATTTGCGGTGTCCTTTTCATTCGTGGACTCCCGACGCCCGAAGCTTTGTCTGAAGTCGATTTATATTCTATGAATTTCTAACCTGCTTATGCATGTAGTACATGTTTATGATGGAAGATACAGACATCTGGAAAACTTTTTTTAACGCGGATACGCTCGTTTTACGTGCGAACGAGCGTACGCGATGATAGGTCGTTGAATATCGTTGGAATGATTTAAAATTTGCAATTTGATATTTCATTGTAGCACACAGTATTATACTTGTGAGTCTCTGTCTCGCGTGTTGGTTGCGTACTCCGTTATGTAATTGACTTGTGGATTCTAGTTGTATATTAATAATTTCTGTGGCAATATTGGTTTTGAGAAGATGCTTTATTTAAGAATATATATATTAGATATTCAGATATTTGGTTTTACTTGTAACAGTCTCGCGACGGGAAAAGGTTGTCTTGGCGGGAACTGAACGCGCAGATGAAATATCAAATTATTGTAGATAAAGAGTAATTGTTTAAAGATCCGTTTACAAAATATTAAGCGCCTACTCTTGCAATTATATGTTTTTGTAACAAGTAACGTTTTCAATAGGGACGCAATCATGTCTGTAAATAAAGGGCAAAACGTGAGAGCGTTGGTCGAACCATTAGCTCTCGACTCGCGCACGCTTGGCGATGGAGATTTGAGCGCGTTGACCCTGGCGCACACTACCGAACAATATTCGTCCAATGACTTTGAAGCATTTGCAAACATCCAAGCTGAACTGGAATGTATGAACGCCGAAGAAGTTATGACGACGGACGAGGAGCATATAATAATCGAACGTAATATCGAGGGTGACACGCTTGTACCTGATGTAGAAATGGCTGAGATTTCGGAGCACGCTCAAGAGGAACATATTATCTATACTACGGCGAATCAGAATAATCAAAATATCGTATTCCAAACGAAGCCGACCTTGCAAAGGCTTCCCACGTCGGCTGTACAGGTATGAGATACATCATTGCAATCTGCAAAATTTATACAAGTGATGCAAGTTATAGCATTATTTTTAAATCTGATAATAGGTGAAGTCGAACGTTGGTCAAGCAACGCAGAGTCAATCTATCATGATAGTATCTCCCGCTGGTGGTCAAGGTGCTAGCCAAATATTAAAAATTTCTCATCCGTCGACGGCGTCAGCTGGTCAATTACAGTCTCTAGCTCAGACTCTCATAGCGAAGTCTGCCGATGGTAACATTGTTCAGTTAAGAACGACACAAGCCAATAAGCCAGTAATGGCAACCAGCCATTCGGGCAATATCACTTTAGGAACTGTCCAGAGTACAAAAACAGTTCAATCGGCGATGAAACGATCTGCGCAGAGTGGTTCGCAAAATCGAAATGTAAGATTCTTGGGTTTGACTCGTAAAGTGTTTTAAATGAACCCTTAAACATTCTATGCATTATTTTAGGTGTATACAAAGATGATATTAGCTGGAAATCAAGGACAGTCGGGGCAGCAAGTTCTAATAACTAGTTCGCAGAATGAAAATCAGCAGGCGATAAAGTTTTTAAATAATAGTGTGTCGAGCCAAGACATTACGAGTCCAACGAAAACTATAACGCTAGCACAAGCGCAGCAAATGGGATTACTTTCTACCAACAAAGTTCAACATATTCTCCCCTCTTCGCCGCAAAAGCAAGTGAGTATTGATGTAAATGCATGAAACCTCTTCTTACCACCAGTTGCTCTCCAAAAATAATGAATGTATACATTAAATAAAACGTAACAGTCTGTTGAGAATAATAAATCTATGTTTCTTCTTCCCCAAGGGAATAATTGTAAATAAACTGGTGCAATCGTCGAGTGCTCAGTCTTCTAAAATGACTATAGTCCCAAGCAGTTCTATCAAATCGCCTACAAAAATATTACCAGCCCCGGCGTTGAACACGCAAGTTAAAACCACGGCGATTTCAAATCAGCAATCCACATTTTCTTCCAATAAATCATCTATACAACAGAGTCCGCAAAAAGTGATCATACGCCAGGTTGGTTGGTTCATATTTCTATGGAAATTTATATTTTTCGTAAAATGCGAAGCATTGTTAGTATCTTCTTCCCAAGTACTTTTAATCTTAATACATAAAGCAGAAAGCTTCTATATGTTTGTGTGTTTGTTTGTCGCCTAAAACTGTGCCTCAGTTTATTATGCCCGACTAATCCGGGTAAATGTGACCATTTTCGCAAAAAGAAACTAAAAAAATATTCGTTTTTTATAAAATCAGTATCTAAATATCGGGGGAAGCCGAGTAGTAAAGCTAGTATCGTTATATTAAACACACAATTTCTTTTCAGAGTTCTTTAAAACCTGGAACTGTGCTTGGAAGTGGACAAGTTATTAGAATACCAGCTAATCAGAATATTGTTACTGGCTCTAATCAAGTACATCAAATACAAATGCCTGGAAGACAAGTATGAAATAGAATCTTCAGGATGAACTTAATCAATGCTCTATACAATGACTTGTTATTAAAATTATACATGTATTCTCTTTGAAGGTGCAATATGTAAGATTAGTCAGCACTCCGTCATCCGGAACTACGAACGTTGTTACAGTGGGTAAAACAAAGTCACAAACAACATTGCAGACCGTTGGGGTCAGTCAAAAAATAGGAGGTCAACAACAGATTGTTAAGGTTGGTGAGAATTACATAAAACGTAGTTCTTCGTAAACGCTGTTAGAGTCACGTGCAATGCTTTCTTTTGGAATGTGATACAGGTAGTTCCATTAAATACCGGTAATCAGTCATTAAGGACAGTCGCACCCAAGGCGTTGACAAGCAGCGGCCAGAGGTTATTAATTCCCGCGACCGCGACAGTTGGCAGCCAGTCGAAGAATGCAGTGGCCATTCCAGCGTCGGCTTTGAGTCAATTAGCATCCGGGCAGGCGGTCCTTTCGACCAATTCAAATATGGGAAATATCGTAGTTCTGCCAGCTCAATATATTCAGCAACAGGTTCACTATATTATACGATCGATTCAAGTGCAATTCACTTATTTTAATAAACACACTTTTGCTACAGTAATATCATTACTTTTTTACAGACAGCAGACGAAGTGAAACTAAAATCCCAGCAAGCTGCGCCTAGTTTATTGGGTAACGCGCAAACCTTACAGACCTCGGGAACATTTTCTGTGGCGTCTGTTATAGAGAGCAAGAGCTCGCAGAGATCCTACGCCAACGTCGAGCCCAATGGTATTAGGCCGAGAAAACCGTGTAACTGTACGAAATCTCAATGCCTGAAATTGTAAGTATGGCGTAAACTGGTGTCATTAAATCTTATTGTTAATGCGATCCGTGCGTGAAAAATTGAGCATCAGGCATCGCCGTCTGCTTTTTTTCTCTCTCTGTCATATCAGTTGAAAAAATGACGATCCACGATGAATAATTAAAACGTATCTCTGACCGAAAGATTATATTTCGCGATGTAAGTTAACGTTCAATCGCGTCGCTAATAAGAAAACATTTGGCATATGTTTTATATTGAGTGAAATCGGTGAGCCATGAGTATATTTTCTCGCAGATATTGCGACTGTTTCGCGAACGGAGAGTTCTGTCACATGTGCAACTGTAATAATTGCTCCAACAATCTTGGGAATGAAGAAGAGAGGCAACGGGCCATCAAATCCTGCCTGGAGCGTAATCCAAATGCTTTTCGCCCGAAAATCGGTAAAGGCCGCGACACTGGCGACGATATACGCAGACACAACAAGGGATGCAATTGTAAACGCAGCGGATGTTTAAAAAATTACTGCGAATGTTACGAGGTACCGCAGACGGAAATTTTAACGCTAATACGTCTCTAAGATAACGAGATCGTTTTCTAACGCATTGGAACATTTTTTAGGCTAAGATTTCCTGCTCGGCTAATTGTAAATGTGTAGGGTGTCGCAACGTAGAGGAGCCGAATCTAGAAAAGAAATCTCTGAAGGATCTAGCAGAAGCAGCCGAAGTTCGAACGGCGCAACTTACGTTGAACAAAGCGAAATTACAATTGTCGGAAATGGCTTTTAGACCACCGGCTGCATCAAATACTGGCGCAAGGTAACTTTCAAAGGCACCGCGAAGTAGAAAGGAAAGGATCAACGAATCCCTTCACATCGAAATATGCAATTTTACATTTCTCTTTCAGGCAACCGTTCAACTTTTTGACCGATAAAGTGGTCGAAATAACGTGCCAGTGCTTGATGGCGCAAGCGGACGACGCGGAGCGCAACATGTTCGACGATGAAACGTCACAGAGACTGATAATTGAGGAGTTCGGTCGCTGTCTGAAGGAAATCATAGAGTCGGCGCATAAAGCTGAGACTACCTAGCAGGTACACGCAGAGAGAACGTATGGTATTGGCGGTTTTCGATTTTCACGGGCGTGTCCCGAAGTCAGAAAATTGAAGACGTTGATCATCGGCACCTCTTAATTTAACGATCGGCCGTAAAAGCTGCAACATGAAGTGTTACATACCAAAGACGATGGTAAAAATCATAGAACATAATACATTCAACCGGTTATTATCGTTGCTAGCTGGGAGAGCTGTCCCCTCGTGTTTTTCCCAAAAGCAAGCGTTACGTTTACGTGTTATTTTTTAATTAGAAACATTATTTTTTATAATGTACGATTAAGGAAAGTTGGCAGAGGTTATTACTTATTTTCGTTATCGCTGAAAGTTTAATAATTTCGACACAAAAAGAAGGGAATAAGTTATCGTCTTGCTGTAGATGAATTTGTACAAAAGGAAATTGCAAATGACACGGTTGAATGAAATATGATATTAACATTTGTAACACGATTATGCAACGTAATTAACAGGATGCGAAAGACGTTTATAAGTTCGTCATTTGTACTTGAGAAATTACGATTTTGTTCGAAATCAAATTGAGAGGCTGAAATTGTATAGAGGTATAACTTCGGTGCATCTAGGAAATGGTATTGGTACGATAGATATGTTTCTTTGATTGAGTTTCGTATTAATTATCTGTATTAGCGTCACTATCGAGAGTTCTTTTGTTATAGAGAAAAATGCATGCATCTATAACGGACAATAGGTAAAGAGAGTTGTATAGAATGTCAAGAATTATTCTTTCACTGATTAGCAATATGGAAATGGCGCGCGTAAAATTCGATAGATTTAATTTTACGAGTCAAGTAGGATTATGTTATTGCAGATTATTTCATATTGCATGTCAGTTTCGCGTATGTATCTTAAATTATAAAAACGATGTTTCTTCTTTTTACGAACTAGATATTTCACCATGCAAAAATACTAGACAACAATGTTGAGATTTCCTGAAACGATACATTCATCGATAACGACGAATGGTGGAGTCCGAATTGAAAAGTTCGAATTATCGATTATAAGAGAAACAAGTTATTTAAACCATTGATGAATGACGTTGCTTTTTCACATCTCGCGCACTATTGTTTAAAGTTCGGTTTTCCGCCTATAATTAAACAATCGTTCTTTTCGTCAATGTTTATTCCTCTACGACGTGATCAATTTTTGGAGGAGAAATTTGTGTATATTGGAAATGAAGTATCTAGAAATTTTTCATTTCGTACGTGTCCCCGCTTATTCCACGAAGATATATATCGTCACAAGGATTCTGTCGTCATAATGAATAGTCGAATCTTTTTATTACGCATTGCAATAAGCTACATTCACATTAACGTTAGATTCAATTTAATTATTCTGTTGTATATGTACTTTGAATGATACATACACAATTGTCAATACAAAGCATTAGTTAACGAATTAGCCCTACAGCGAATGGCATCACGGTAAGGATTCAATTTATTAACGAGGTAATGATTCTTTAATATATACTGGTTTAACATTTGTTGGGCACAGATGCACAACTACTTTCCCATGTGTATTGAATTAATCGTCACACCGCAGTAGTAACACTATCTGTCTGCCATTAGGGGTGATATATAACTTATACGTAGGAAATTAATATAAAGAGTTTATATATTATACATAGGACTGTATAAGGACAAATGTAAAATAGAGGTACAAATATAAATATATATTATATATTCATAGAATTCGTACTTCGGAGATAATGTTTATTTTAAGTATGCAAATTGTACAGATCAATGACTCGCAAGAAAAATTGTGCGAATCGAGCACTTAGCATCGAGGCATTGCGTCGACTTCGAGTGTTCAAATTGAAAACGGCGGGATGTTAGTCGCAGGTTTTTACTTGTTACTCGTCATTTAAATAGATAAGGAGTCGATTACAAAAGAAAAGTATAGATTTTAAATTAATGCTAAAAGGTTTTGCAAGACATGTTGATGTATATGTATAACAAACTACAACTATGTACAGATAATATTCGTATATCTAAATATATCTTTGTGATTTGTCTTCTGTACATAGAGCAACAACAAAAAATCTGATATCACAGACTTAAATAAATAATTTATCACTCTACTTTAGGAAAGTTTATTTAAATAACTAGATAATTTCACAATCTTTATTGTACAACTAATATGTAAAAAGTTTTAATTGATTTATGAATTCGAATATAATGTAAATAGACAGTAAATAAATTATGAACAATATTCATAGTGTCTTGCTTGATATCAGATTTTTCGAGATGGTGGTTTAAGTAGCATTAAAGTGTATATGTATATACATGTTAAACACATGTATCATTCAATAAAACTTATGTTTACATTGCAGACGTTTGGTTTATTGAGATATGTACAAGGGGATTCAGTATCGAACGGTATTTACCTTCGTCAGGGTTCTTTTACTAAAACTTTACTACTTTCTTAGATTTTTTATCATCTTTCTCAGTGGAAGTCTTCCTGCTTTCTTCCAGGGATTCTATATTATCGTCTGTAATCGTATTTAACGTTATAGTACTCTCTTCCTTTTCTGCAATCAAGTCTGGACAGTCCTTCTTTAAATGTGTGATGTCGCCGCACACTTTACAAGAACCTCCTTGAGGGTAGACTCCCCTAGGATTATCAGGGCATTGCTTGGCAATGTGCCCCTGTTCGCGACAAATGAAGCAGGTCGCGTATCTGAATTCTGTTGGTCTGGCCACTTTGCACTCGAAGTGAGTGTGCTCCGTCGAGCCACATTTGAAGCAGATCCCAGTAGCCGCTTGTTCAGATCCAAGCTCAGGACAATCCGATAAATTGTGCCCTGCTTTACGACAGTGGAAACAAACGCATCTCCTGATTCGTGCCAGCGCTTTTTCAGCTTTCCTCCTTTCCAGTTTCAGCGCTGCGTCTATCTCCTTCTTTGGAATGCCTGTGGAAATATGTAAAATAAAATGGTAGACGAGGTAATGGAAACGTTTACAATGTATTTTTGTATTATTCACCTTTCATAACCATTTTGTGTCTTAATTCAGTTAATCTTGTGGCATCTTCTTTTTTAATCGGAAACCCATCAAACTTGACGATGTCTATTTCGACGCCATTGATCATTATTCTCACAGGACCTAAGTCTTCTTTTCTTCTTTTGTGCTGTTCGTTATCCCGAATTTTGGGTGGTTTTCTTTTATTATTCTGGTCACTTTCAAACTTCTGCGGACCAAATTTGTTGGGAAAACTTCTAAAATTGTTTGATGTATTTGCAAATTTTTTGTTAAATGTGTTGTGAGTGTTCTCTTTTCTTCCATTTGCTCTATTAGTTTGATTATCCTGTACGTTATTATCATTACAATTAGCGTCGGTATTCCTTCTCTTTCCAAATGTTTTATGATTACCGCTTTCTGTTGTATCCTCCATAGTTCCATTAGTATTCTTCCTCTTTTTCATGTTACGTTTCTGACGTTTAGACACCGCGCTCTCCCCTTGTTTCGTTGCTGACGAATTGCTTTCTGCCTTGTCGCTTTGCAAACCATCACTATTTTTTATCGAGGTTTCTACAAACTCTCCATTCTTACGTTTATCCTTTTTTCTTTTTTTCTTCAATTTAACACATTCTGCATCTGTGCCGTCACCTTGTTTTACCTTGACTTCGTCAACAGAATGATCGCTTTTCTCGTTCTGACTGCTAGTTACATTATTGGACTGATTCTTATCTTTTTTAAACTTTTTAACTTTTACTTCTGCCGTAGAATTATCAACTTCATCGATATTCCTCTTTGAAGGAAAATTCTTTTCAGCTTTAACATTACCCACGTATTTCTCATTTCGATCAATGTCCTCTGCATTTAAAGACACTTTCTCGGATTTTAAAGATGCTTTTAGCTTCTTCTTGTTTGGCTTAGCTACAGAAACCTTGGCTTTCTTCGTAGAAGTTTCCTCAAACTCTGCCCAGTCAGTAGTATGTCGTGTATCATAGGTACCGCTATCTTGCAAGAGCTCTTTCACGGATTTATTTTTTCCGGGAGGTTCCTGTTGCTTGGATGAATTCTGTGCCAACTGTTGCTTCATTACATGCCATGGAGTGGCATCGTTGGGCATCCTTTCGTTCGAAGCTTTCGAACCTGTGGCTCTTGCGAATCGAGTCATGATCTAAACAGATTTATAATATAGGAGGTACATATTTATTGAAAATATGATATTGCTAGATATAGGCTGTATGACAAATATGAAATTATTAATAATTTTAGTGAGTTTGATATATTCTTGCGTTAAATACTATTTATAATACAAAATAAAGGTGAATGAAATGTTATTTCGATCAATGGAATTTTAGTTTCTTCGCATTGAGTAGATCGAGTTATATAATTTACCTTTTATCGTAGCCGTGAAAAATTAGAAGTTATAATAATGTTGATTTAACTACGTTCGTAAACGATAATTACAATTCTTAGGTACACGTGAAATAACCTCACTTTATAGCACGTGAAAACAGTGAATATGGCTGAATGTGGCTGTAGTTTTATGACCTGAAGTCACTGTTGTTTGCTAAAGAAATCGTTCGAGAGATCGAACACAGTTTTTAAATATTTACGTTCTGGAGAGCGCGAAAATAATTTAACTACAATTTATAAAAAATGTTGTTATATTGAATATATTTGAGTGACGACGTTCATTCTTCCTAGATTTCATTTCATTACAGAGAAATTTATCTTTACTTCATAAAGCGAGGTGTAGTGAGAGCTTACCTCAATATCTATATTTTCGTCCCTAATTTTCAGGAAATATTCATGACATATGAAACGCTGAAAATGTGGAAATTTGTTTTTCTTTTTGGCATATCCTGATATATGCCCCACTTTAAGGGCGGTATTCATAAACGTGTCTTAAGATTAAGCAAATGCTTAAGCATGCGGCATCCTCTACTAACCTAGTAGCATAGTAAAGGATACCGAATGCTTAAGCATTTGCTTAATCTTAAGACACGTTTATGAATACCGCCCTAAATGTTTAAAAAGTAGTCGTCGGAAGTACAAATTACAATTGTTTTCTTCGCCTTCATAAATAAAAAGTATTCGAGAAGGATTTAAACTTTTAAAATTGGAAAAATAATTTTTTTTACTTTTCCAGATATTTTTTTGAAAACCGTTTGTCGCACGAGAAAAGTAACACGACATAAAAGATACTCTTTATCTCGATCTACAACTTTCGTTTGACATATTTCTTGATGTATTCAATAACTTGGAGGATCTTATATAAAATCGACTTTCTGAGTTGTTAAATAATTATTTAAATATTCAAGGGCCCCTAGGCCCCATTTCCCGTTATTCGATCAGGCTCAAACTTTACACAGAATTTTCTTTTATTATTTAAAACTATTCTGTTGCGCGAGAAAAATCTTGAAAAAAATTTCACCAAGAGTAAATAAGAGCCACCCTAATATATTTACATAGATCGCTGAGCGCTTTTACAAGGCAACCCATCGAACGGCACCGAACCAAGTACCCAGCGCCTGGCAGCAGGCAACCCACCGAGCACCGCTGTATCGAGGTCCCACCACAAGTAGAACAAAATCTCAAATTCCCACGATTGTTTGCTTAGGTACTTTTTATTCACTTTGAAAGTTCCACATATACACGTTAATCGTTAACGACATAATAAACAATGACATATAGACATTAGAATCTGAGTAGATGCCCGTGTATCGCGGGCCACTTGCGAGAAAGAGATGTACCGCAATACATATCACGCGATAATTATCATTATAATGGCCATACATATATGTAACAATATTTATAGACATATACAGACGAACTTTACGTGTACCTGTGTGTTTACATAATATTCATTATTTATATATATTCATATGTATACGTTGTAACACCGATATGTCGTTTTAGGCATGGAGTTTCTGTGTGTATATACGTGTGTGTACACTCTCTGCGGCCATCAAAATACCCACAAAACTGCAGCAGCGTATGTGTCTATGCACGCGCGCCGGTGAACCGATATCCTTTACTTCCCTTCGTATCTATATTCCACATGGACTTCGTGCGCTTTACGCGATTAATTATTAATCCTTAACCAAACAGACGATAACATACGCAGGTACATAGGCGGTAAAATGTAGACTCATTACTCTATCGTATGCGTGCCTATGCCCCTCGTATGCATCTATCTTGTACGTGCGTGTGTGTGCATGTGTGTGTGTGAGATACACCAGCGTGTACGTTAAAGTGGGAAAGTTTGGACCGAGGTCTCAGACGCGTGTACAAGCGGATAGCAGAAGATAGAGAGCACCGAGATATACACCAGCGAAAATGTTCGTCGAGGTTCAATAGAAAAACAGAGAGAGACGGTGACCATCTTTACTTGTCCCGCACTACTCTTCCTACCTTTTTCTAGCTACAGACACGTTTACTTAAACAGTTACACGCACATCCGAAGAAAAACGTTCTCAGAGTATTACGCGCTATAATCGAAATAAATATATATACGTATATTATTATTATTATATGTGTGTATATATATGTATATATATATAATATGTATGGCTATGCCGTGAACGGCTCGTCGGCTGCGCCTGCAACGACCCGACCACTGTAAGACACTGTACAAAAATACCGCTTATAATAATTAGTAATAATAACAACGCAGCCGGCGAGACTACAACTACGGCCATCAGAGATATGTCTCGACATGGTTCTTTGGGAGCCCCCGACGCAGATGCGCGTTAGCGACTATCCCATTACATCGTTCTACGATCACCTAAAGGATATGTTCCACTACGTGAGCCAGGAGTCCCGCGTTCCCTGTCAGCGAATACAATGGATAATCCATCGGAATTAAAAGAACCGCGCGCTAATCGTAAAAGATTAATCTTAGCTTCTTCAACTTTGCACGCGTAAATAAATTTTGCACCGTCAGGAGGAAGAATGGTACGCGGCGAGATAATATCAATAGAACAGTAAAGTGGCTATTGCGATGGAATGTAATTAATTCCGTTTCCTTCGATTCGATTCTGCGACGTTCCCCTGACTCACTGGATAAGTGCATCTACGCTAACGTGACTATTCCTTTATTCTTGCATCTATCGATATCGTTTTTTTTTTCAACTTGGTGTCGTTTGCGCCCTGCCGCCCGAGCGAGTGTACTCATGGTCGAGTGATCGTCTCGTGGAAACTGTACTTTAGCGGAAAGGATATGCCTCCCGCGGATCCTCAGCTAAATGTAGGGCCTGCTGAGAATCGCGCTCGGCGTATCGTGCGAATCTGAGTGGATATTTTGTCATCAAACGCGGGGAACTGAACGTGAGAATGAAAGAAACAGCACGCCTCGAAGGAACCGCGGTAGAATAGCGAGTGTCTCTCGCTTGCGAAACGACAGCGCGCAAACAGCAACTTCGTGTGTTCTTATCGACGAAACTTTTTAGAAAAAACATCCAATGCGTATATGTATATATATAATATATAGGTATATAATATATCTTTGACGATCGTAATAATGTGTATATATATTATATGTAACGTACATATATTATATATATATTAACAAATAAATTCTCTTAAATCTCATACGGAGTTGACGATATGTATCCGATTTTTTTTGTTCAGAGATTACATCGGTGAAGCCTTAGATCGATATAATTAACCGTTAATTCTTACATGTAAAATTTGGGCGTATAAATGATATGTGTATGTTGTGTGATGTCGACACGCACCTTTGCCCCTCGACCGAAGGAGAGAACTTTTTGCTTTCATCGTGTTACTTTTTCATCATTTCGAAGAAACGTAAAGTATCGTGCGGCTAATTAGGTTAGACTCTAATAAAAATCGCGTGGTAATATTCATTGGAATGTAATTATAGCTTGCAGAATTTATTACACATCTCGTCGACGTAAGATAAGATCCTCGTTGAAGATTAAACGAGAATGTAGCTGCTGTATATACAGAACAATTAGTAAACTGTGAATCGTTAAATGTCTCCAGTACCTTTCCTTCGATTTTCATGGGAACGACGGTTCGCGTCACGGCGTGCCGTTACGTCGCCGATCGACTTTCCTCCGATATGCAATTATTACTCGTAATATTAATACTTAAACGCTATCGTACTCTTATCCGTCTATCGAATTGTAAAACACAATTTACTTTCCACGTGAATGCTCTTACAGTGCTACGTTCCGTGAACGTGTCTTCAATAATAATAATAATGCTGCGCGCGGCGTATGTAGCCAGCGAAAGGTGCTCGACGATATACCCTAACCTCTTAAACATCAATGTGTATACTTTTTATATCGTAACTGCCTAACGACGATACAATAATATCTCGCGTTGGATTTGTCTTTAATACTTTCCTCGATTCACGAGAGCTCTAATTCCTCTCGTATAATATAGCTTCGAACGCCAGGCGTCCTCGGCTCTACTGTCGAACACGTTTCGCGACTAGTAATACACAAGCGGGCGCGTTCGTACGTCACAATCTGCGCACCGCTGGAGGGGAGGGGAACCGAAGCACGTAGCCGTTGAAATTAACGTTAGTGGGTGCAGAAAAGCGTCAACTGCGACGTACACACCATCCGTTCGCCGACTCATCGCGGCGTTGCTGAAAGACGGCGTAATTTTATGACCCGCGCTTAAGCGTCGGGTGTCTAGGGCGTAGTAGAGAGCCACGGAGCTGTTTGAATGATCGTGCTCTATCGGAATCGACAAGTGTCGGTTTCCTGTTGAGTACATTACGCTCCATCAGCAGTCGTTATTCCATTTCGACCGGTCCGCTGCTTTGTAGATCGAGTTAACCGTCTCAACGATCTCGAGACGTCGCACCAGTCAAGAGGCTGCGCGATCTACACAGCTGGGCTCGAAGATCGATCGCTGAAGAATTTTCGTTTAACACAAGACGCGATTAAACGGAGCAGATTAGCTACAATTATTGTATTGTTACAATTCGAGTTAAGATTCGAGTTAGGATCTTCAATTTTTAAAATTGAACGTAATGATACCGTTCGTTTTTAATTATCAAAATAGATTTCGTTGGAATTCTGTAAACACGATCGATTTATCTGGTTAATGAATTTCCCCGAAACTTTCAGCAACAGCGAAAATGAAAGTACGACTAAATACTTGTACACCTGTACTCTGGTGTTATGAAAGATTGTGGCGTACGAAGTGCAACATCAATAATGTCGACGGCGTTCCAACGTTTCCGGAACGCGTTGATATGTATGATACGAATGTCCGCGGATCGTAGAATGACAGCTAAAACTACGGACATTCGAGTTCTCTATCGAGTATACTACGAGTATATACTCGCCTCGCCGCGAGTTTCTTTTTTTTCTTTTCTTTTTTAACAGACATCCAGAAAACACTTGGCAACGATCTTGATATGTAACGTTCGGTGAAAAAGGCTCGTGCGACGAGCGTGGAGCCTTCGCTTCACCCTGTTCTGTCGTACGTCACGATAGAAGATCCTTTCTTCTTTCTTTTTTTTCGTGCTCGGGTATTCTTCGAACGCGACCTTCGTTTCGTCCTCGGTCATTATCTTAGCTGCAGTGAAATCGAACGTCGCGATCGAAGCTTCGACCGATCAGACGTGACGATCGAGATGCTTTATAGGCGTCGTATTTAACCGTGCTCGTGATTCGATTCGTCATCGAGTAGAACAGATTTTTTCAATCGAGTCTGGGGAATGGTACTCGACACGTGATCGGTATCTCGGGACACTTGTCGATTGTTGGTCCTTTGGACTTTTAAGTTTTCTTGTGTTATTTCCGAGGAACTTAAATAATTCATGGTGAAATTATTACTTCAAATTTAAGTAGCTGATTGAAGGTGGCGGCAAAGCAACGCATCTAGCCTCTTTTGTTTTGATATTATTATAGAGCATATTCGCTTTATTAAGTATATAGCTTTTGAGGTTAGGTTTGACATCAGCATTACGATTACACCTCACCCTTTACCCATTTCTGTATATCTTTTTGCACTGTATTCTTTTTATATCTGTTGCATAATGAGACATTAATATTATTCTTATTATACTTGTGCCTGCTCCACCAAACTACCCAATAGTCATTAAACTATATTTTGCTCCAGTTACTGATCCCTCAATATTTACGAAAAAACTGTCGAAAGTTAAATACTTTCTCGAGTGCCTCCTAACCTCAAATCTTCACATATTACTAATTCATATTACTAAAATTATAATATAATCCTCGTTTTACCTTGAAAAGTAATTAAAAATCAATCAACACCAATCCCCCAATAACGAATCGTGTATCTTTGAATCGATACCAATCAACGAGTCCTCGATATCGCCGCGTATTCTTGCCAGCGATTAATCTGTCCATCGATAACCATCGATAATCAACGGGTAATCATAGAGACCGCGGGATTTGATGTTAAAAATGCAGGGGCAACGCGAACGTCGGCAGAGTTGCAATTCCGCGATAGAAACGGATCGTCGATTGAATCGTGCCGCGTCTCCGCGATCGTGGCACGATCGATCGACGATGCAGTAGCGATAAATTCGTCGAGGGGGCAGTTCGAGCGATGAAAGGAACGGGTAACGCCGTTGGTAACGTCCTCGCTTTCCAGGGGCGAGTCGATGGTAGTATGTGACGCGTTTGGTCGCAGTTAGAGCACAGCGACGGCGACAGCCAGCAGCTGAACCATCGTGTCCACGTAGACGCGTTGCTTGCTAGCCGAGTTCGAGGTTCGCCCAGCGTTCTTCCCAACGCAGCCCATTCGCTGCAGCGGCAGATTCTTCACGACGTACTCTTGATGCTCTAGGACCATCGTGCACACGGTGCTCTTCTTCGACATCCTCTCGTCGTCCTTGTCGCGCAGGTTGCCTAGCCACGCGGAGTACCATCGCAGCTCGCAGTCACAGATTAGAGGGTTGTCTGCGGGGAAAAATGGGAGAGAAAAATGATTCTCTATGAGGAATAAAAAATCTTTAGAGGTCCTAAGTCCTTAAAATATTTTGAGGCACCCTTATACTAGGCAGAGATGGGTAAAAAATTATTTGAAATAAAAATTGCGTACACAAATTTGTATTTCAAATAATTTTTTACCCATCTCTGATACTAGGACTATGTGATTACTTCAACGCAATGATTCCTTAGGCATTTCTGACAATTTGACTGAAAAGAGTTTCCAACTAAACTTGGATTTTAAAATTCAGAAAATTTCCATAGTGCCTTCTTTCTCCTGGTGCCCCAATCACGTGCTTATTATCCTTATCCGAATAAACTAGTAGTAGCCAACAGCATTCCTCCTTCGCCGCGCAACGATTACTTCTAGTATCGAAAGTAGAATTGATCAAGTCAAGGCGACCCAAATAAGAATTCAATATTCACCCGTGATGTCGATGTGCCGGAGGGTGTCGACGATGTTCTCGGTCACCTCCTCCGGTATGTGCGCCAGCTTGTTGTTCTGCAGGTTCAACGTTTCCAGGGAGTTGAGGTTCTCAAAGACCAACGGAGGCAACACTTTGATCCTGAACAGAATGGAAGAATGCGTTCGGCGAGTGTGTATGAGTTGGAGAGTTTGTGGCGCGGGCAAACGAAATGAAGGAAATTACAAGTTCTTTTGGAGGTTCAGAAACGTAATGGAATCCCCGTATCCGGTGAACGCGTCCTCCGGGAGCATGGTGATGTTGTTGGCTTTTAAATCGAGGTGACGTAGTCGATGTAGACGGCGCAGTGCGTCGCTGGGCACCGAGTGTAGATTGTTATCACCGAGCCGCAGGTATTGAAGATTCTCTGTAATGGGATTGAAAGTACACGATAACAACACTTTCAGCGCAGCAAGCTTTCTAAAGACGCCCCTCCAAGTGCTTTTAACACGCCCTGAGCAAACATTCGGGGACACTAACGGTTCCTCCAAGGCTTTTCAAAAACTACCCGCGTTAATCCACGAGGATGTTGATGCTTCCCGCCAACTAACACAGTAATGATTCGATTCTTTTTCATCAGTAGAACATAGGGTGTTGGAGATAATTCCATAAGAATAAAACAACAATTATGGGAGTCTAATTCCGACAGCCTGTTATCATCCTTCAAGGCTAGCTAGGTCCAAGGGAGGCGGGGATAAGAAATCACGACCATCGAACAGAAATTTCGTCACTTCCATAGAATCGTTACTGTACGCTCACTTCGCTCGAGCTTAGCGCACGTATCGTTGCGCGTACGCGATAATAAAGCGGGTCAGTAATAGACGGTTCAAAGGAACCTGTATGAAATCGTAATTACACTTACCCTCGAGACCGATGAACGCGTCCGGATCTACGTGGGTAATCTGATTTCCGTCTAGCTCCAAAGAGTTTAATTGCGTCAACTGGGAGAACACGCGGGCCGGGACCGCGCGGATCTGATTGTGCGCCAATCCTAACGAATCCAGGCTCTTCAATCCTGCGGGGGTACGGTCATTTATTCATTTATCGAGATCCAATCCAGATACTGGCAATTAGCTGGAAAGAGGAAGAGCTCGTCGCTCTCTACGTTTGTAATGCTGTCTCTTTTCGTAGCGAATAAAGGGTGAGTGAACTGTCCCCCTTTCTGTCTAATCTCGTCCGTGTCTGCGCGTATAAGGTGGAGGCGATGTAGTAGGATCGACGAAATGAAAGTGAAAATAATTCGAATAGTGTGGATGATTGTACTCTGTATTAGGTACTTCTACTTTTGTTATTAAATGAGTCTTGTCCGTGCAAGAGAAATAAATAAATAGATTCAACTGGATTTGTAAGATGTAGTTCTTTTTTCGAGGACAAGTGTGGAAATGACGTGCAAGGGGAGTCTTGATTAAAAATGCTAGAATTAGATGAGATACCGTCAATTGGGGTGACTTTGCCCGCCGGGGTGACGTTGCTCACTTTTTTACTGTGTCTCAAAAATTACCATATGATTGACGTTGGACCTTGGAAAAATTATTGCTGTCGATTACAAAACACCAAGTGATCTAATTACCTCACAATAAAATAAAATAAAATTCTTTCGAAAAGTGGGCAATGTCACCCCGGGCGGGCAAAGTCACCTCAGTTTATGGTATTTGATAATGTTACACGGTACTTTACGCTTGTTTTTTCTTATAACTATGTGAAATCTTGGAAAAGAGGTAATATACGAAGGACATAAGAACGTACCCTGGAAATTGTCTTCCTGAATGGCGGCGATCTTGTTCTCCTGCATCTCCAGTTTCCTCAGCATGTCCAAGGTCTGCAACGCTTTGGTCGGCACCTTGGTCAGCTCGTTCCCGCCCAGATTCAGTCTCCGCAGCTTTCTACTATAATTGACACAGGTATTTACAGTCTACTGGCGCCAGAGAAGTGGTGGCTTGGAAAAATTCAAGTTCCATCTGGCAGCTCTGCGCTTGTTACCGTCGGCTGATCGCGATTACGTCGCGACGTTGGAAGGGTAGGGGCAACTTACTTGTGCAGACCTTTGAAGGCGTCCTCCTCTATGGTGGAAATCTTGTTCTCGTACAGGGAAAGGATTTCGAGGGTGTCGAGCCCTTCGAAAGCCTTCCCGTGGATGCCGTTGATCAGGTTGCGGTTCAGGTTCAGAATAAGCAGATGCTGCAGATCTCGTAACGCGGCCGACGGTACCGAGTGCAAGCCATTTTGCGACAGGTCCAGCTGCGTCAGGCCACTTCCTGGGGACCAACAGAAATTCCCCGTGAAATTAGGATATTTTAAACCAGGGTTGACCAACTGGCGACTCATGAGCCGCCGGGAGCCCCTCCGCCATGCTGCCTCGCTGAACGTCCCCCCTCCATATCGCCCAAATTCTGACGATCGCAGTCGATTCCTGCTTCTTTCCTTCTCTTTTCGACTGCGATCGTCAGAGTTTGGTCGGTTCAGAGGGGGGTTCAGCGAAGCAGCAAGGTGGAAGGGCTCCCAGCGGCTCATGAGTCGCCAGCAGAGATGGGCAAAAAATTATTTGAAATAAAAATTTGTGTACGTAACTTTTATTCCAAATAATTTTTTGCCTATCTCTGGTCGCCAGTTAGTCAACCCTGTTTTAAACAGTAATTATTGCCAGCGAAAATAATTTCTCTTGCTAAAATTTTGCTCAAATAATATTTCCCAAGTATGTACATACTTATAAAGGAACCCACAAAGGCGATCACTAAAGATACCAAATGTGGTATCTTTGCAATTAGAAGCAACTGAAACTGTTTTTTAGCAAGTGACTTACCGATAGAGCTCAGGGAGGATTCCTCGAGCACCGCGAGGCTGCTGTTGTGGATGGTAAGGTGGCGAATGTCGAGGCCGAGGAACACGTAGGGCTGCAGCTTCGCCATGCTGTTGTGCCTTAGCCTCAGGTAGAAGATGACGGTGTTCGGTTTCCCTTTGAGCGTGCTCATTACCTTGGAGATGTGCGAGAGGTCCGTGAACTCGCACACGATGTCCAAGCCGGACTTTTTCACGCTGCAGGAACAGGGCGTGATTTCGGCGTGCGACGGGCAGAGCTGCGATGTTTGCGCGCTGCTCAGGCCCATCACCAGGCACACCGTCCAGACCAACGTCCATAACCCGTTCTTCCTCATCATTCTGCCCAGCCTTTCGCTCGACCTACGCTTCTCCGCGGCTTCTCCCACGGAGGACGATCCTTCCTAACCCTCGACCTCGCCTGATTCCCTTCGCCCTCGTTGCCTCTGTCTCTCAGTCTCGGCCACCCTTCGATCCGCACTTTCGCCCTCCTCTTTCGCCCTTTCTGTTCCTGTACCTGCAGCCTGCTACTTAGCCTCTGCTCTTCTCATATCCATTGTTCGCTCTTCCGCGGTGCACCGGTACACCGAGTCTGAAAACAGTCGATGACGCTGTCGTTAGTTGGGGATAATGAATCTTTTTCTGTATCATCCCTTGCAGAAATTTACCGAGGGAAAGATTGCGTTGAGGGGGTGGTGTAGAGTGTCTTGCACGCGAGTCAAGAACTCGTCGAAAGATTGAGTGGAGGAGCGTAACGACGTAAGCGTAATTTTGTAATGAGTGGTCAAGGACACATTTGGCAGCTGAAGATTTTGTTTTATAGTCGCTATATTTTATCTGGTAGCTACCCACCCCAACTGCCGAGGACATTGCACGTGTAAAGTTTGTTCATTTCAATACGAGATCTACCAAGGAGGTAAAAACCACTTGTGTTGTCATTTGTTATAATTAATACTCATTTTCAGAATATCCTATTTTCTCAATTTTTTTGTGACATTTATTGAAATATATAAATGTTTTCTCCTTTGCTCGATTTTTCTATAAAATTTATATGTAGCATATCGACAACATATACCGAGAAGGCCAAGTTTTGATTTCAAAAGTTTCTCATAATATTTCCCTACAGTTGAAATACTTTTTTAGAAAACTAAATACATTTCGGTGCATATGTATACAAACAAAGCCAAGGAATATTTACATATGTTTGCTTAATTGTTGCATTCTTCTTTTATTTTTTCATGCCTTTCGCTTGTTCATAAAAAAAGATCGAAAAAATTGAGATTGGGAATTCTATTTTATATTGCGATCTTTAATAAATGCTTACATAAAATCACCTACGAATTATGAAAGTATAAAATTACTGTGTAAGATAAATAATTTAGACGGAAAATGTTCTGGCACTGACCGTGATGGAAGTGATTCATTAGACCTTGAAATAGAATATTCACAAGCAGGCAACGAAAGCAACAATGAGTCGTCAGATACTGAGAGTGAAGATAAAGATTTCCTCTTTCGCATAAAAAAAAGGAAAATAATGCAAGTTGAGTAGAGCAGAAGAATATATAAAAATGCATGTCTTTCGTTAAGTGACTTGTTATTTATGGAAATATATGAATATCTTAACTTAAATGAATGTTAAATAAAATAATTAGAATTTCGACCGTAAAAAATTTTGAAAACTTCAAAGTAAATGTTATCGGCGCACTGGTTCGATTTACTATCTATCTTGCACTGGCAAGATAGATTCTTAAAAATATACCGAATCAAAGTAAATGTTATCGGCAAAGTAATATTATAAAATAGATTCTTAAAAATAGATCGAAACAGTGCGCCGATAACATTTACTTTGAAGTTTTAAAATTCTTTACGGTCGAAATTCTAATTATTTTATTTAACTTCGGTCTATTTTTAAGATAGATTCTTAAAAATAGACCGAACCAGTGCGCCGATAACATTTACTTTTCAAAAGCAAGTCAGTTTGATCCTACTTCTAGTGTTTTACTCGTTCACTACTAACAGCAGGGAAATTGTGAAATTGTAAACTGAGGGGGTTGACAAACAGAAGGGGGTCTTAAACATTCGGCTGTAAGGGGTTGAAAGAATCCAGCGCCGTATACAGCATTTTCAACTGTTGCGTTAGTGATGAAGGACAGCAAAATTTAAATGGGGTAGTTCCTCACTTCCTTTGTCTCTTGTCCAAGTATTCGAGAAGAGAGGTTTCAAAGCCTCGCGCCACTCAAAGTGTTAATAACCATTCGCTAAAATAGATTATGCAAAGTGTAGCTTCAGAATCGTCCTTTGCTATCGACAAGTTTCACTTCATCGTTCCCCTGCATTTTGTGGGACATATTCGGCCCCGTTCCTTGATGATTTCAAGTTCATAAGGTCTCTCGCGTTAGAAGCTCGATAAAAGATCAATGCGACGAGTGTGTCCCAAGTCCAACTAGTCATTTTACAGAAAGTAACGTTGTTTTTTATATAGTAACGATTTCTGTGAAACGTTGTTCCAAGAAACATAAGCCACTCGCGTTTCTTGTCATCAGAATGTTTGCAGTTCAAATTGCGTCTCGGGAAATTCGTTTTGTCGCTACTTGCTGCGCGCGGTGGTGATCACGAAATTGTTTCGGTAAACACACTCGTAATTCACTTTATTATCGTTCACTCTGCCGAGGGAGAGTTGAAAGAAGCGAGCAAAATTTATCAGAAGCGTGGATGTATCTAAAGCCTTCGAGTAGGTACCTGAGTTTTGAGTGCCTGACTTTCGAGTACTGTATTTCACGAAGTGAGTGATTGGGACCGTGTTGCACCTTGAAAGCTTTTTATTAAATTGGATTTTTCAGGCACTTGAGATTTTTGGCTGTTTGGAGGCAATTCGGAATGAATGTTAGAATCGAGAATCTCGCTGGAAAAATGGCACATGCCACCGTTTTATGATGTTTTTATAGGTACTACATTGCAAGAACGAATTGATGGTACGATGCAAATTTGTGCATACGTGGCACGTGCCTGTTGCACTGTAAATTTATGCAAATCCTGAGTGATCACAGCTCCATGTAGTGTTAAAAAATTTATGGTACTAATTGGGTGTACTAAGTAATCATATTTCAGCTGTAAAATACAGGGACTGACAGTTCTGGCCCTATATCGGTCAGAGAATGTCGAACGTGACTAGGCCATCGCAAGGAGTCGTCCTTAAATTACGTAAGTCTTTTTGGAGGGGAAGGGGCAGCGAATTTCTTGCGTTTTTTTCTTTTCTTATTTTTAACCTAATTTTCAATAAATACAAATTCTATTATTAATAGTCCAGGAAAGTAATTTTAATTTCAATTTTCCGAAATCGAGTTAAATGAATTATATGAATATTTAAAAGAATGATAACTGAAAAAATGCAATGTATGAAATATTACGTAAGGGTGGGGGAGGGGTTATAATCTAAAATCTTATTAATTCTTATACTGGTGGAGGGAGGCGGTAAGAAATCGACAAAATTACCATTACGTAATTTAAGGATGGCCCTTAAATTCAAGGACATCACACTCGTCTTTAACAGAAATATTAATAAAAATAATGGCTATTAAAAGTTGAGCTGTTCAAATCACATTTACACTTTTCTATGCACTAAATAACACCCGATTGATCGGTACCAAAAGAAGCTACACAAACGGTTCAATTTTTCACAAATATTCAATTCCAAATCCAATCGTATTAGGTATTCAGATTCAGTTCAATTTTCACAAATATATAATACTAGCTTTACTACTCAGCTTCGCCCGAAATTTAGATTCTGATTTTATAAAAAAATTCCATTTTTTTTGTGAAAATAATCACATTCATCTGCATTAGTCAGGCATAATAAGCCGAGGCACATTTCGTGATCCCAGAGTTTATCGTTCGAAAGTTTTTCGGTGACAGACAAACACACAAACATATACAAACTTTCTGCTTTATATATTAAGATCTAACCTCTCCAAATTTACACGGGAAGTAAAATGTTCCTCTACAGGATCCCACAAAAGTTTCTTAAACACAATCTCCTTTAGTGTCCATCCCACGAGATTATAAAAAAAAAACGAACCGCCGCGATTCACAAAGAAATGAAGGGAATCAATTGAAAATAAACATACCGGTCCATGTAAGGCACGTGGTTGTTTCCTCTGCCGCTCGCGAAATACTTCCTGCAAATGTGCGACGCAAGACAACGAAGCGGGTTCACGTAATCACTAGTCATCGCTTTATTATGCCACTGCGCATTAAGAAACTTATCCGTTCGGTTGGATTAATTGGCCAATCGAGGCGGGTGGCGGACGCTAAACGCAAGTGGTCACAAAGATACACTTTTTTCCTTAATACCGCGCGATCAACCGAGCACCACGCTTCGGGCGAGCGCTCGTTTCGCTTCCACCGAACGAAAACTCGGCTCGGATCAGGGAAACGTTCACCGCGCTCCTCCCGCACTCACTGCACTTTATTTCTGCACGCGTTCACTTCGGTTCCATCGAGTCACTCGTCGGCTAGAGAATAGAGCCGCCGACCACTATCCAGAGCACATTCCTCCCATCGCCGCTCCTCCGGGAAAAAAGCGATCGCGCTCGGTTAGCCGAAAGGTTGCACGTCGATCATCGACAAACACCAACGGGAGCGATCAACGGTCGATGCGTCACTGGGTAAGCACAGGCAATACTTGCATGCACCGCTACAGCGGCCTTCCACTTTTCCAATCGCAACGGCGGTTTCCGCACGGTACGCGTTGATCGGCGACGCTGCGGCCCGTTCGGTTGAAAGTGGGAGAAACTTCGGTGCTGGGCACGGTGACGAAAACGAGCGAAATGAAACGGTTCGATTCGCTCCGTGCTGGAGATTAAGCGGACGGTCCGGGGGATCGAACGGCGGGGGACCGTTTCAGCGGATGGCCCAGGAAGTGGCAGAAAGTCCAGAGCACCGTCGAATGACGCGTCGCCGTTTGCACTGTGGACGGCAGGAGGAGGTGGAATGGCCCGTTCGCGGTGGATCTCGGAAGCGGAGGTTGGCGGTGGTTCGGGCGACGAAGGAATCGACTTGGCTCGACGATGGGCGTCGAGATGGTGCGGCGGGACCAATGGAGAGAAATGAAAGCTGTCGTCAGTGCCGGCCTCTGCTCGGCACCGCTAGGCTGAGTTGTCGGTGACCTGGGTGTCCGTTGGCATCATCATTGCCCGACTAATGGGCAGCTTCCGTCAAGGTAATCACGGGATACACGACGACGGCCGCGGTAACGCGGTGGACCACGTCATCGGAGATCTTACGATGGAGATGTTGCACGGCCGCCGGGCTTCAGAGCCGTCACCCAGCCACCGTTTATTGCTGCTCCTCTTTCAATCCGCGCCCGCTTCCCCCTTGGTACGGTCAAGGAACGGCGGCGGCTGCGCTATTAGCAATCTCCTTGCCGCCTGCTGGCTCGCAACATCCTCCAGACTGTAGGTATTTGGCTCCGAGGCTCGCAATTCGAGCTTCTCAGGTGGCAATGAATTTCAGGGATGACTCGGAGGCTTTGCATAGAGTGGCGCGGGTGTGTTTGAATAACGTTCGAGAGATTGAAGGGGCCTCGAGGAAAGTTTCAGGAACTTGATCGGGGTTTGAAACAAGTCGTGAAAGACGGGGTGCTACGGTATTGGCGGTAAGAGGCCATTTTTAAATTATGTTAGGGTAATTTTGGCGATTTTTTACCTTCTCTTCTGGTATAAGAATTTGTAGGATTTTATATTCCACCCCCATCCTCGTCCTACTATCGTTATATTTTTTACATTGCATTCTTTTAGTTATTAAAATTGTTTTAATGGTTTATGTACGTAATTCTTTTAAACATCATATTTGCTATTCATATTGGAAATTTGGATAAAAAAAAAATTATGTAAGACGCTACCCAACTCTTTTCCTTTCTTTCTAAGAAAACGTAAGCAATTCGCGACTACCTGCCCCCCCCCCCCCAAAAAAAAAAACCTCACGTAATTTAAGGACGACCCCTAAACCGAGGAGGTCTACATGAAAAAATAAGTCGAGAATATGGAATAATTTTTTGTCATTTGGGGCTTCGTTTTAGAAATAATGTGCACCTAACATGTGCATTTAACGTGTCTTCACAAATCCGCCCAGTTATGCAGAAAGATACCAACCCTTGAAATGACAAAAAAATAGTTAAACACAGTACGGATCCCATAATTTTGGGATCTTTATTTTGCAACAAATTACCAACCGATAGAAGAATTCTTACGTTATACAATTATTAAAACTACCAAGCCATAGTTCCATTTTAGGCTTAAACACAAAAACAAACAGAAAATTTGGAACACTCAATATTAAATAACCCATTAAAAAACATTGTACAACAATAACAAGAAATAGGATATACCCAACAGAAATAAAGGTTCTTTTCACTAACAATTAAAATTTTAAACTAAATTTACACAGTTTCAGATAATTGAGGGTTAGTAGCTTTCTGCGTAACTTGGCCCAAATAGCATTAATATCACGTGTAATATCGATTTCTTATCTACCAGTCTCAGTTTAAAGTGGCTTCATAAATGAAAAAAAAATTATTTTACATCCCGATTTATTATTTTATTTAGAATCACCCCTCCTCGGTTGTGCCTAGGACACCCTGAATTTGAATATTTCATACGAGTCTGAACAGATTTAGCGTGGCTCAAAATAAGCGTATTAATTTGCAACGTACTAAAATACCTTTGCTTTCGCACGGCTGTGAAAATAAATCTCACTCGTAGCTCCATTTCCATGGAGCTTCTAAGCCAGAAGGCGATTAATATTCTTATTTCATGCATGCCGAACAGGTAAATCGCCGGGGCCAACGTTCCGTGAAAAGACAGATTTTATCTGCGAAATGATTTTAACTGCCGCGGGAGTGCATTTCGCCTATAGGGGAGGGTGAGGAGTTCACCGAGGGCAATTGCCACCACGGAAACAGAAAATAACACGGGACCGTAAACCCTCGAATTGCCAGTTAACCTACTTCCATCTAAGGCACCTCGATATTAACGCGCGTCAGATATTATTTAGAACTATCTTTCAAAGCGAGGCGCAGGAGAGCGCACGATAACCGCGATCACGTACGATACCCAACTGCTGCGTACGCGCGTGCTCCCACCGTTTATCGTCAAGCTCCCCCTATAAAATCGCTCGTCCCGATCTGCAAATTCCCACTAAACGAAAGTTACAGGGGATAACTTAAATCTGCCACAAATCCCACGCCAGTCAGCTAACTTGCCGCTATTTAAAACAAGCAATCAGGATAAACGCTAACGAGTGGTTTATTCCATTTCCTAAAGATAGCTATTTCGTTCCGTTAACTCGGCCACGGGATTAAATCATTTTCAGATTATATCGCGCACGATTATTCGAGCACCAAGTAAAACAAAATTCAAAATTCAAAATTCACTGCGATAGGGTGGATGTACCGTTTGTGGCCATTCCACTGTTTTTGGCCATGTGCATAAATATCTTATTTTTAAATTACCTGCAGATCATTATTCTGTGGAGAATTTCACATCATAAATATTTTGTTTAGTATACCGCTCAAAATATAAGGTTACATTTATTGGTTACACGGAAAAATATTATATTTTTTAAGAAGTGGCCAAAACTGGTACAATATCTTAAAGTGACCACAAATGGTGCATCTACCCTATATCGACACAGTCAATTTTAAACAAATAACACGGCGATCCTGTTGTCAAAGGTTTCTTTGAAATATGTCTTATTTCACAAAACGGGGGATGATGTTTGAAACAGAAGGAGCTTCAAAAGTGAGGGTCCCGTTTCTATCGCTGTCCAACATCAATGCACTAAAATATAGTTAAATTAACAGATGCGTATTGGCATAGCTTTAATAATCAAAGTACCGAAACACGATACACTCGGGAGGGAAATTTCGCGGCCTCCAGTGGTCGGTTCAATTTTATTTTAAGTTTATCGGGCCCCCTCCTCTATTCCTCTCCTTAAACTAATTTTCGTCACGAACAGACGCCAATCTGCTGCCTGTCACGTAATTTTTCTGCTTTACATGAAATCACCGCTTTGAAATTCCCGTCGAGCACGTAACGAAGAAAAAAGTTCCCTTTTACGACACAAAGGTCGCGGTCTCCACGAGTTTTCGCGATAAAGAGACGGCTAGGGAGGAAGCGCACCGGCGGCGTTATTTTTCCCGCGATGGTAATTGCGATTCATAAGGGCGGACTTTCTTCGCGACGCATTGTCATGCGAAGACACCGTCGTCGCCGCCCCATTCTTCGCGGCGGAATCCGAAAGTCGCCGCGCGGATTCGCTGCTAATTGAATCCACCGCGAAGGCGCACGCTGGGAGTGGAAAATTCAATTCGACGCGTACCGCGGGCTTTTATCTTTCGTCCATCTTATCGGGATGCACTTAGGCGAGTCACTGAGTATCCCCGATAGCAGAACTTCTCCCTTTTCCCTGATATTGATCAAGGATACGTAGAAGTAGAAATGGAGACGTAGGTACTCCGCTTCGCTTTCTATGAAAGCTGTATGTGTTAACTGTTAAGGGATAATTTCACCCCAAGAGTGGAGAGTGTGCTGGGCAGAAGTGGAGTAGAAATATAAATTTAATAAACCACTGTATTACAATTTAATGGTTCGTTAATTGTTTACTTTTTAAATAATATAGATAGTAAAAGTAAAAGCGTAGCCAACAGCAAGCATTAACAGGGTGCAATGTTATTGACCCTGTATTTTGAAATAAAGAGTAACTATTCAAGTTACTGGCTCCTTGGGAATGTTATTGCGAGAAACTTTACAAAATACCCTCGCCTCCCTAGTATAATAACTCCCAACACAAGAGTTACCCCAGCTTCTCAGAGTATATTTCTCGTGCGGCGTTAACTCAGCGACCTAATTGCAAACAACCCCCCGAGAAACAACACCCAGACACCGTGGCGTTGCGCCGAGCCAGGCTGGCGCAGGTTTTCTCGAATAGTTCAACCACCGTCTCTGTTAAAACATTTGACGGTGCGTCAGAGTTAAGATTAGTTAATGAAGCCGCGCCTTCAGCCCACCAAAGACAACTGACACCGTGTTGGATCGTGAAACCAGGGCGGGACGTGTGTTTGCCGAACAGGAGACGCTTTCCCTCTTGCTGTGGAACTATTCTAGGCGAGAGCAAAGCGAGAGAGACCGCGGGAAACCAGAAGTGATTCGACGGTGCGGAACGGAGCCGTTGGCGAATTGAAACATCCACGGAACTTCGAGTCGTAGATTCGGAAACAATTTCGCTACGGACAATCAATTAATAGAACTATTTAAACAAGGGGTCAGCTACTGGAGCAACTCCGTGGCCAATGCTCCGGGTCCATTGTACCGATACGTTTTCGCTCTAGCAATTGCTGCTCCGCCGAGTCGTAGAATTTGATGGCAGAAACGCTACGTCGAGTATAGGGGTGTAGCCGGCTGCGCGGTCGGGGGTGTTTAAAAGGGGAGGTTTCACCGTTAGATTGACGAAGGATGTGTGTTTTGGGATGTGGGCGACTGGGGACTGTTTGCGTTGCTGTTAAGGGAAGTAGTGTGTGATGTATTGGACTGGGGCAAGTATATTTTATGGGGGATGATAGATAGTTTAGGAGATTGCAAAGGAAAGCACCTGGTAGGTATCGTGGAAGTTGTAAGTAGAGAGTAATTATACATAAAGTATTGCAAAATTTTCTGTTTAGTTTCATGAGGGTGGTAATCCCTAATTCGAAGTGCAGAAGTTGGAGTCAAAGGATTCTCACGATACCAGTTGAAAGAATAAAAATGAGATCTATAGACATTCAGGAGAATTAGAGAAATTAACAAATTGGTAATGATTATTCAATCGCAAGAGTTTGTCATCTTATTTTTCAATGGAAAGAGAGCACACTGCTGAGTGTTTTCCTTATACACGCAAGCCCGGCTCGTCTCTATTTGCTAAATTGGGCAACTGCTTAGTACGTAAAGATGACATAGGGCGCGAAATGGTCTTTACATTTCTGGCATTCTTTAAAATAAAGTTTTAAATGAAATATTACAAGTTGTAGGTACTATAAATATTTTATCCAAATTACAATTTTAATCATTCATGATTAAATCATTCAATAGACCGAACCAGTGCGCCGAAATCATTTCTTCTAAGTTGAACAATTTTTACGGTCGAAATTCAATTTATACTATTATAAATGTTTTATGCTACGATTTCGAAAATTCGGAGAAAGGTCATCAAAAATTATAAATAAAGGGCGCAACATGGCAAGTCCGCCTAGGGCGCAAAAAATGCAACAGAACTGCTGATAGATCCTGTACCGGTCTGTTTCAGTTGTAAATAAACATTTAAGAAAATCACATCTGCCTTCTTCCTCCGAAATGAGTGAAGACCCAGAGGGCAAAGCGCGCTTCGTAACGGTCATTCTCGATATTCTGGCGGAAGTCGGTTGAAACTAGGCGGTTCCGATGGAACGCGGAGATGTAATGAAGTTTCCGTATCATTGCTTGCAATATTTAAGAGGAACGGGGAATGGCACCGGCGGAGAATCTTTCCGCGGTGGGAGCATCCGCATGAATAGTTCAGTCTCATCGATCGGCGCTGAAGATTCCAACATCGACGCTGCGCCGGGAGGAAAATGTTCTCGTTCCCCGTGAAAAAGGAACGCTGAAGGAAACAGAAGCCAGGGGAAAGTCGGCTCGAAGATAAATAGAGATTTCTGTGTTCCCTTATTTGAACGGGGCGAGTTAGAGGTGAAGTTCGCGGATCTTGATCCACCGAAGAACGACACTTTCTACTTTCTTCACTCAACCTGGAGCGTAGAGAATGAATAGGGGAGAGTCGTGCAGTACCGACCGCTCTAAGTTTTTTTGTTATATCTTGGGGTAGAGTCGATGAAAAATAAAAATTCAAAAACGTATTTGTAGTATAGATAGAACTTAGTAAGAGGAGGGAAACTATTTTTGTGAAGTTTAATAATAAGAATTGATAATTCGCAAAAGTAAAAAAGTTGTAATTTCTAGGAAACGAAAAATTGTCGTCCAGTACCGACCAACTATTAAATTAGTAGATTTTTAGGTCTAAATGATTAACAATGTTAATAAAGACATTTAACTAGTACAATACAAGATTCTTTTCAAATTTTATTTGTACAAACTCGCAAGTCAGATAATTAATACATATTCTCCTGATCTGTGTATTCGACGTGTGTCCAACCGTCACATACGGTACGCTGCACCCAATCCTTGTAAAATGATTCCTTGCAAACAGAGATAGGCAAAATTTTTATCTAAATAAAATTTCGAATAATGAATAAAAAAATTAACTTTATTCTTCAAATAAATTCTCATCGAATAAAAAAATTAACTTTGTTCGTCGAATAATCTAAAGTTAAAGTAACTTTTATTTGATCCTTATTTACACAATTTTTTATTTAGTTAATGTCCAACTTCGCTTGCAAATAACACACTGGATAACTTCTTCATTAAATCTTAGCTTCTTGTTTATTAGGTTATGATACCTATCCTTATTTACTTTATTTTTCTATGGGAAAAGGTAGTAGGAAGGCTAAATGAACATCTTATAAACTAATCTGAGTTGCTAACAGATTGAATGCACAGATAAGAAAATTTTGTTCTCTACTGGTTGACAGAGTCTGTTGGTCGGTACTGCACGACAGTTGGATGGTCGGTACTGTACGACAAACACGGGGCAACATTTTAGATCATGGTATATTATGTAGAAAAAATATTGCAAAATCAGGACGTTTTATTAAACTTAATGGACTAGAGATAGTATACATAATAGAACAAAATCATTTACTTACACGAGAAACAAAATATTAGCTTTAAAAAATAACTTTTAACCCACTCAATATCAACGTATGCGTTTAATGCCGTAGAACATCGAGAGCAATGGAGTAAACAATATGGCCCCGAAATAGGTTATAGAGAATTGTGATTTCCATTGGTTAATTCAAATAAAGTGTTAATATCTGGTTGAAGAAGCGAGAACTAGCTTTGGTCGGTACTGTAAGCTGGTCGGTACTGCACGACTCTCCCCTATTCATTATTTTCTTTTCTGAAATACATCTATAGGTTTCGCATTAATTCCTCGCTTTCAAAATTATATAAATTGTAGACAGTTACGGGAAATCACTTTTTAAGGGTCTCCCTACTTTGACGGCCTGGAAAGGAGCGCGATATTTGGGATTTTTTTTTTAGAGAAACCCTAAAAAATTATTAAAAGAAAAATATATGCCTATATTTGTACATATTTTGGCAAGATTTTAAAAAAAATTTAATTAAAAACTAGCAGTACCTAAAACTTTAAACGCGTCTTTCTCAGAAACATGTTTTTCGGATTAGTGGGCATGATATCTCAAAAACCAATCACTCGATTAACTTCAAACTTAGCATAATATGCTAAGTTATTATATCTTCAGTAGATGTCATTCTCGCCGGTACTGAAACTAAGTCGGTTTTTGCAAAATTAGACTTTTGCGACTTAAAAAACTATCGATTTTTTTGCAGAAATGGATGTTTGTTTTAGACGATGACAATTTTTTTAATTTTCTGTATTTCTCGTTAAATCTACTTCACGCGACAGCCACACTCATGCAGATTACATAAATTTTCAAATTTTTCATTTCAGACAACTACAGCGGCTAATTTTAGGATTTTTGCAAGGAGCTCTATTTGAAGCACTATAACTCCAGGTATAACCACTATTTTTGCATACAATTTTTTTTCCTGTTTTCTAAATGAATCCACAAAGTTGGAAGGAAATATATTTAATGGTTTTGTTTTAAAAAAAATCCCCAAGTTCGCATCATTATTTTTGCTAACTGATCTCCCTCTACAGTTCTTTAAGCTCTGGACGAAACTTTGTTTAATTAAAAACGAGTTGTTCTGTTGAATCAAATTTTACTGTTTACGATCCTGCTTCATTCAAATTTCGAATATTTCCCTACATTATGTATGGTTTAAATATGCCACCTGGAAAACGAAGTAATACCAATGCCATGGTATTAATGTAACTTAACAAAAAGTCGATAACACTGTGATTTCGATGCCTGTATGCCTCAAATAATAATTGAAGAGTTCTTATAGAATACACTTGTACGTAAGTACCAAAATTAAAAAAAATAAGCCAAAAAGTGTCAAAGATAATACTACATAGTACAGAATTTGATTTTTGGCACTTATAGTGTTTTCTCCAAGAACTCTTCAATTAAATAAATAATCTTAATATTACCTTGTTTTATTACACTGTCCCATTCATAAATATCTAAGAATGTCCTAAAAGGAATCAGATAAGAAAAAATACAAAATAAGGCAGGTAAATATAGAGCGAAGCATATTATTATTATTATTATTATTATTTCAACTTTATTACTCTTTAAACGAGACAAAAACAGAAAAAATGTGGTACATAAGGAGAAAGTATGTATCACGTATTGTTAAATTCAGATATCTAACCTTTTAATATTACCAATTAGAACCGGAATGGTTATTTACTTGCTTCGCCATCATGTCCTAAACAAAAGTGTCCCTTTCATCCCACCTCTCCCCCATACGATAGCTTCCGATTCCGTGGATCTCCCATGTTGAATGACCACCTCAGAACCTCGGACACGTTCGATACGGATTTTACGTTAATACGTGTTTTACGAGCCGCCCTTGTGCTTGCTGGTCCATTATTCTGTCGCATTATCTGGTTGCGGCCTGTGACCCACGACCCGCGCGCTATCTCATTACCGGTTGGGTGCTTAAGTTCCGTGTAAACCGCAATAAAGTTCGGCTCGCAGCTTGAACGATCGTTCGCCGGGCTCGTAAAACTCCGCGATACCCCTTGAATCGATATACACGCGACCCCTGATCGCAGCCGCTGCAAATACTCGACGAATTCGGGATAGAGCGTCCCCGCACGTGTTAAATTCGAAGCCGGGAGATTGTTTATCGCGTGCTTGCGGCGGGGCGGTGAATTGTCTAGCAGCTTTCGCTGAACGTGGTTCTCGAGGTGGCTGAGCATGGGAAGGGAAATGTACATACCGTTAAGGAACTAGTTTTTGATCAGTTTAGAGGGCTTCCCGCTTTAATATTTATTTTTAACCTAATAAAACTTTCAACTATAGACTTGTTTTATACTAAAAGATGAATTAATGTTTACACTTAAAGGAAAAATTTTAAAAAATTGAAAATAAGTATAATTTAATTATTTATAAGGTACGGAATAATAAGGTGACTAGGAACTAGTTTTTGATCATCTGAAAATACATGGGAACTAATTTTTGATCAGGTCAGGAACTAGTTTTTGATCATCTAAAATACATGGGAACTAATTTCTTATTAGGTAAGAAACTAATATTTGATCAGATACTAATACTAATTAAAAAGAAAGTACCAAATAAACTTACTTTTAGTATTAAATCATGTAAATTTAATTTCGTTTATAATTTTATAATGTCCTAACCTAATTTCTATTTAGATGATGAAAAATTGGTTCCATAAGAAAAAATGGAACTAAATAATGATCACTGACTTTTAACGCAAAATGATACATATAATACTAAAACTCTTTCGCTACATTGTAAAGTAAACTATTGTAAGCAAAATGTATGAAAATATTCTTTAATACCGCAATAACCAGTAAAGAAATCGATTATGGCGTCGATGGTGATCTCTTAGTTCGAACGTTAAGAGATGGCGTTCAACAGAGACTTCCTTCAAATGAGCTACCTTACACATTTATTTTCACAAAAACTAATAATACTAACTGCTTTCACAGACAACACGTATATTTTTGAATTATCCATTTTTATGTTAGTAATTATTCCAAACAATTATTTAAAGACATAAAATGAAAAGAACGATTTATTTCATGAACTGATAAAAAATTAGTGCCTGATCAAGAACTAGTTCCTTAACGGTACGTTATCGGAGGTTTAGTGGAATGTGCCTCAGAAGCTGGATACTTTGTAGTATCCATTCTTACGAAACGATGGAGTTATCACATGCACTAGACATTAGAAAACTAATTCTATATACAGGGTGTTTATTAAAATGTGGGACATTTTTTCAGAGTCCGTTCTACTCATCGAAATGATAAGACAAGTTGGTATTCGCATATGGCTGATAATGCTTAGTTTTACATTTATAAGTATTTATATTCTGAGAAAATGTCCTATATTTTTATAAACATAGTATATATAAAATCCAAATACTACTGACTCATTCACTCACTCCCCCACTCATTGACTCATCACGGTTTCTATGGAACCACTAATTCTATGATCAAGAAATTTGGTACGTAGTTCCTTTCAGCCCAGAAGTAGATGTTCACTAAGAAAGCTTTTTAAAAACTCCCACCCCATCCCCGAAAAAGATACACAACCCGGGCAACGCCGGGAACTTTAAGCTAGCAAAAAATATTATACGATATAAGAAAAAAAATGTTTCCATTTAGAAATCCCATTGTGTCCAGTAGAAAATAAAATTGAGGGAGCATATCCGCTGGATAACAGCTACAAGCCTGAATTTTGAAAAACTTCGCAGCTAAAATTCGTTTCGAAATATTTCAGCACCCGTGCATACTAGAAAAAAAAACATTCCATAATCGACTCCCTTTTTTGAACCGTCCATGCGCGTGTAACCCCTTTGATGAGGGTGGATCCAGTGATGGGGAGAGCACTGGAACTGGGAGAATAACGAACGGATTCGCAAATGATTTCGCCAGGTGGAAAGCTCGCGTCGCATTTTTCCTTCGTCTACGCCTCGCTGCAAAGCGCGGGTCTCGCATGAATAAAAGATCCATGGAAATGCTACGCGATTCCTTTGTATGCCAACGAGTTTCGAAACGCCGGATCGATTAATTAACATTACCGTCACGTTCCCCGGCGGACCGATAGCCACGCGTCGCCTGCAATTAAAACACGACGGCACTGCTGACTTCCGCTTTTCGATCCTGCTCGAAATCAAGCTTCCACCCGGCCGTGCAAATCACGGGGTCCTGTGTAAAAGAGAAAATTTAATTGCACCTGGCGAGTATGGCGATGCATTAGGGGAAATCGTGTCCGGAGGAAGATGGAGTTAAAATGCGTAAAATTTTCCTCCGCCATTTTCCGGAGCCTTTTGAAGCCTTTTTAATTTGAAAAGTTTTCTTTCTTTTTGCTTGGAGCGTTCTGTAAAATTTGTTAGGAATGCGCGGGATAAATGCATGACAAAAGGGATTATGAAACTGGATTTAAATTATCTTCTTAATCGGAGGAATATTGAAGCCCTTTTGTTGACCTTTCAGTTTCCATATTGCTGGTCAATTGTTGCTCGTGGTAATAATTTTGTGGCTCACTGTGTATGAAAAACGATGGATTAAACGAGCGAAGGACTGTTGCAGATGCGACGTTGGAGAATAAATTTACTTTGACGCGGAGATCCTTTTTTGTCGAGTGGAGCGAAAAGGGAGGAAAAGAACGATCTCTGATGGCAAGGTTTTGTACAAAGGAAGACCTCCACAGGTCTCTATACTACTTACCTTTGGATACTTATATTTTGATGAGAAAAAAATCAGTGGTAGCTTTTCTTCTGACAACATTGACAATGCGTTAGATACACGAGGAAAGAAAGTTTGCTCGAGCTTCCCTTAGGTTTCCCTTAAATATTCCTCCGACAGTCTGAGATAAATAAAAGCCTTGTACCTACATCTCGAGAAAGCAGCATTTCCATATTCGTATTTGGGCGATCTTTTTTCATCTTCAAGATAAAGAGAAGAATACTTTATTTCTAAAATTTAACATCAAATTTCTAAAACACATTCTTGATACCTCAATATAAATAAAACCATGTATAAATATTACTCCATGAATCAGAACGTAATTAAACATTCTTCTGAAACTTAATCCCCAGCCAGATAAAAAAATTTAAAACCACCCATGGATTAAACTGAGATGAGACAAACGTCGACTCTTGCTGCCTCGAAAGCTTTCGAATGTATACATACACAGGATGTCCCGTAACTGGATTCCACATGACAAAGCAAGTCAAAAACATAGAATGAAATTTTGACGTAACTCAAATAATTCAAAAAATTCTGAAAATTCTAAAATTTCTGGGAATTCTAAAATTTCTACAATTTCTAAAATATCTAATATTACTACAATTTCTGGAATTTATAAAATTTCTGCAATTTTTAAAATTTCTAAAATTTTTAATAGTTCTAAATTTCTAAAATTTCTGGAATTTCTAAAATGTCTAATAGTTCTAAAATTTTTTAACTGCTGAAAATGTTAAGATTTCTAAAATTTCTTAAAAATGCTGAAATCTTTGAGATTTGTAAAATTTGTAAAATTTGTAAAATTTGTAAAATTTGTAAAATTTAAAAAATTTCTAAAATTTACAAAATTTCTAAAATTTAAAAAATTTCTAAAATTTAAAAAATTTCTAAAATTTAAAAAATTTCTAAAATTTAAAAAATTTCTAAAATTTAAAAAATTTCTAAAATTTAAAAAATTTCTAAAATTTAAAAAATTTCTAAAATTTAAAAAATTTCTAAAATTTAAAAAATTTCTAAAATTTAAAAAATTTCTAAAATTTAAAAAATTTCTAAAATTTAAAAAATTTAAAAATTCTAAAGTTTAAAAAATTTCTATAGTTTCCAAAAGTTCCAAAATTCAAAGATCAATTTTCTCCAAAAGAAATCGCAATATCAAAACATATTATTCCATACATTCGATTTATTTTTCCATACAGACCGGTTATGGTACACCCTGTACACGCGTAACAGGTTCCGAAGCGCGGGTTCGGTGAAAAACGAGCTCGTAACTGGAGGATACAACAGTAAAGCAAGCTTCATGACTTATAGCTGGAAATGCACATGGGAAATACCGAGGGTGTTGCTCCAGTCTGTGCAGCTTCGTGTAGCTTCCAGCCCTAATTAGACTGGCTTGCCTCTAAATTAACACTTGCATTGTTTATACGCGCGCGGGCAAACAGCGGCGCGATGTCTGTCGACGCGGTGCAGCGAATAATTTCGCGATCCTTCGCGGTCCACCATCCACGTTCAATCCCGCGACACATCCGGCATTCTTTCTGACAAAGTGCATCGAACAATGGCAGCTTCCTCGATGATCGATACACGGCGCGATAGTTTTCCCGGATATCTTTGCTGGATACGTGCATTTCGATCGACGGTATTGTACAGTTCGTACAAGGAACCGTGTCACTTTGTTATCTGCCTCATTTTTGACGTCACAACGGGGGGATTAGGGGATGTTCAAGTCTCCCTCCCGATGTCGTTTGATTTTCTCTAGCATCCCACGTCTCTCCTGTGCACTATGATTCTTGTTTTACAGAAAAGCATTTCTGATCCGGCGGATCCACGAATAAGGAAGGGAGAAACTTTCAGGTCCAACGTTCGGATCTAGGTCCCACTTTGACACACACGAATGCATTATCGAATTATTCGAATCTTCTTTTTCCTACACTGCGGCACATTACTATAATTCTCTTCCTGCTACTATTCGACAATTAGACTCTTATAATTCTTTCAAACACGCAGTGCGGCAACACATTCTCCAACACTTTTAATTTTAATTTTCTTACTTACATCTACTCATTGCGTCTCTCATACTTTAAGTCTTAAGTTAACTTAGTCTAGTTTATTCTAATGTTGTTAAGTTTGTTAAGTTTGTTTGTTTTTGTCTCTATTTTTAATTAGTTTAGTTTATTGTTCACGGTTAGGCTTCATAACAGTGTTACCACTGCAGCCTCGCCTTTACTCTTTTACCTTATCGGCTACGCCAATGTAATATAGGTTTCTTCTTCTTTTTGAGTAATAAAGACGTTAAATAAAATAAATAAATAAATAAATAAATTATTCAGCGCGCTATTAAGATCCTGCCGAGTCTGCTTTATTTGGGGATATTTCTCTGGTAGTCTCGAATTTACAGGGGTCCTCAGATGTACAGTGTTGCCCTGACGAGCGGAGATTCCTCCCTATTTGTGGACTTTATTTGTGTGTGTGTTATTATTTGTAAAATGTAAGTGATACTGTACACGAGATTCAAGTGTTCCTTTGATGTTTACTTATTGCTGTAAGGTAATTCCGGGAGTCGCGGCCGGGCTGGAGAGTTGGTCGAGTTGCTATATTCAGACTCTACATCTGTGTATATGTAAAAATGTGTTAAGGTTCAGAACAATTAATTCTCTAGAAATCAAATGTTTCGACCAATTCTCCAGCTGGGCCGCGTCTCCCGGAATTACCCTAAACCCTAAGGAATTTCAAAATAGGAATAATGAAAGTTTATTTTTTGTGCTGTAAGTATCGGTGATAATGTACTTTTAAGCTTATTGAATATGTTTTTGTTTCTTTTATCAGGAAATAACGTAGCTCGTAAGAAAGTGGCGGTTTCCGCGGAAACAGTGTTAGCAGAGCTTAAATACAATATATTCCAATGTTCGTCGTTGGGTCATAGATTTTATAGACATTTTATTATCCAGCCGTAAACTTCTTGATAGGAGTCGATGGGTGGGAGTAACGTCGCCATAAATTTCCAGGGTTAAGCCTTTCCCATATCGCTAAAACGTATTTGTATAAAATGCAATTTTCTGGGTCCCCTAGGAACAAGATTCACGATGGATCAAGCAATTTGACGTTTGTAAATCGGGTATAAACTGTTAGTCGTGTATATTTCAAGAAGAAACGCTCGTATAACCAGTGGAATGGCTTCTTTTAAAGGGTATGCGCAAAACTTCTTAACTCTCTGGGTCCTTTAATAATACTGCAAACAGTCCTCAAAAAGCTGCACATTCTCATTTTACTTTAAGCTACTCTAGTTGCAATTTCAATTCTGTACGACGTCAGAACTCTGTCAGCTTGGATCTTGCTTTGAGACCACTGTACCCAAAAAATAAAGTCTTCTTCGCAATCTTATATGGTAACTATCTTCTGGCACCCATCTCTTACAACTTTTCTCTCATCACAAAACCTCCACGATCCATTGCTATTAATATACACTGAGTTCGAAATTTTTATAATACATTCCCTGAAGCAACTTATACCCAGGGGAGGATTTAGAGATTTGTCGCTCCATTCTCGTGAAATACCATCAAATAGTTTAATGCTAGAGTCGGGACAATTTTAAAATTAATTTCATATGACAACTCATATATGAGTTCTTGCTAATTTGGAAAAAAGGGAATTTATTTTAAAATTGTCTCAAGCCTCTATGTCTAAAAATCACCCGTGCAAAACATCCAAAATAAAAAGGTGGTCCTTTCTATTGAATTATGTTTAATATTTTATTCACATATTGAAGAAATACCACCACATAGGATGCCGTACTAGGCTGCAGCCTACTTAGCCTACACAAAATCCGCCCCTGCTCACACCACCACGCAACCCTGCTTCCATTCCAGCTTCTTTCAGGACAAAACTGATAGCCTCCCAGCGAGCCAGCCAAGAACAGCTCACCAAACCTGAAGAACACTGAAAATCGCTCTACTTAGCCTCCCAGCGGAGTCGCCGAGGCGAAGGCAATTGCCGGCGACGCATCCGCAGGGCGAACGTTCATTTAACCGAGATGAAGGAGGTCAGACAGACAAACGGCCACGACAAAACGATGAACTCTTCCTACAAGCCGTGCAGTTGCATCGTGCGCGTCGTTGATTGCACACAATCGAGCGAACCACTGAAACGCGTCATTTACGCCATTAATTAGGGGACCTCGGATGGTCGGACATACCAGCGTCGGTGGATAGACGTCGCTATAAAATATTCTGTTTCCTGCGGCCATCGATAACTGCCCCAGGACGGCGGAGTCTGGACCATTTCAGATCAAAGCGTAATACTAAACGCCAATGAATCAATCTTAAGAGATCCAATATTTAATTATTGTTCTAACAAAGAGGAAGTCTTCGGAAATACGCAGGGCAGTTAGAGGCAGCCTTTAAATTAGGTAATGGTAATTTTGGCGATTTCTTACTCTTTCTTTTCCTCGCCAACTATAAAAATTCATAAGATTTTATATTCCACCCTCACTCACCAAATATAAAAATTCATAAAAATTTATATTCCACCCTCCTCTTCCTTTCGCAATATTTTTTTACATTTTTTCAGTTATTAAAATTCTGTTAAATATTTATATAATTCATTTAACTCTGTTTCGAGAAATTCAAAATAAAAGTACTTTTCTGGAATATTAATGATAGAATTAGTATGCATTGGAAATTAGATTAAAAAATATGTAAGGCGCCGCCCGATTCCCTCTCACCTTGTAAGAAAATATAATAAATTCCCAACCCTCTACCTTCAAAACACGTAATTTAAGGACGACCCCTTACCGCGGGTTAACATTGACCCGGACATTCGAGGTCTAATAACTTTTAATCGACTTTAAAAAGGAGGAGATTATAGATTCGATCCGTATGTATTTTTGTTATATATTTGACACCCATAACTCCTCAGTATATGGACTGATTTTGATGATTCTTTTTTATTCGAAAGAGGGCGATGCCCCGATGGTCCGCTTCCTACACTGCATAAACATTGGACCAATATTTTGCCAGTTCTGATTAAGAATATAGACTATTGTCACCTAATAACTATTCTTTTATGTAGGTACGCGTACATCTCCTCAGCATGTTGTGTCAATATATATATAAAACTAAAAAGTTAAAAATAAAAAATTTAAACTGGTCTCAAAAAATAAAAATGCACTAAAAAGTACAAAATAATTTTTTCCTTTATTAAGTCTACGACTTTCATATTTTTTAAGTCAGCGCCTCATAATTTGCACTGTGTAAATCTGGCGCCCACTTAAAAAATATGAGAGTTGTAGATTATATAAGGGAAAAAATTAGTTTTTACTTTTTAGTGCATTTTTACTTTTTTGAAGTCGGTTTTAATATTCTTTTACATTCCACGCTGCCCGTTATTCTTTTCTTCACAGTCTAGGCCAGTGGTGGCGAACCTATGACCCACGAGTCAGACACTGACCCTCGAAGGCTTTTTAAATGACCCACGTGTTGATTTTTATAAACTTATATTTTATATCATAAAAGAGAGAACAGTCAATCGAAAATCTTAAAAAATGAAAGTACAACAAATTTTTCAGTTAACAAATTTTCAATGTTTCCAAATTATTGGTACCCTTTTTACCACCCCCTCCCTTTCCAAGCGATGCCACAGACTTACTAACCCACGGGCTAGTATTAAAAAAATAATAAACAAAATTTCACCCACTTCTAAAAAAGGTTCGCCATCACTGTTCTAGGCTCTAAATAATCCATCCCAAAGATTGGTCTAAATTGGAGAGGACGCTGCGAGTGACGTCGAATTTAAGATGCATAAGTTTCGGTCGTTGAGCGCGGCCCTCCGTTGAATTATTCGACGGGGCTACGGTCCGAAACGGTATTACCCCGTCCAGGACACGGCGACTCGCCTTAAAGGTCTGCGCACACATGTCAGTCCCCGGACAGTGCACTCCAAATGCTAAAACTTCTAAAAAGTACCATTTCCCTATTCCAGAATGGAACAGTTCAGGCTTGTCAACTAACTAAGGTAAATGTCCCCATTACTGACCACGTCCCCATTAGTGACCACTTCATTTTGTTATTGTTTATTGCAACACAGAAAGCGAAATATAAGCGAAATATTTCAGTTATTGTTTCATACGTTATTTATGTAGCCGTACATTCATCTTTAAGTAAATTCATATGTAAATTAAGACTTGGTCATTGACATGAAAGTTGACAGATTCTGATACCGTGAGGTTATACTCCAGATATCATTAAACTCGCAAATTTTACAATAAAAATACATGGATCCAAGCAGTAACTTACTCAAATTAACGAGAAATATATACAGAATTATAAAATAAAAAGAAAATATCTATTTTCTTTCATTATTGTAGCAGAAAATCGTGGTATAAAATAGATGGTCACTAAAGGGGACATCAGGTCCAATATAATTTTTGCCATAATTTTTGTGTAAATAGTCAAATATCACTGTAAAACTAATTTGATTGAGAAACTAGAGACTTCAAAAAATACAATGATCCATACTTTACTCAAATATTGTCGTGCATTAGTAAAAAATATACTATTTCGAACCAGTCACACTCTTAAACGGTCGCTAATGGGGACATTTACCTTACTGACGCTGAAACAAAACGACCATTGACGCTGACGGCGCCGAGCCGTCGCGGACCTGACACGTGTGGATCCGGCTTAAGCCTGCCTTCGTTCCGTATTCATTTCTTAGGGAGTCGCTGTGTTCCGCTCGTTAACCGTGCCCGCCTGTTTCGTTCCCCGGATAAAGCGTCCTTTAATAACGTCGTTCAAGCAACGCCCGTTCCTCTTCCTGTTTTCTGACGTCCACGCGACGCCAGCGTGGCAGCCCTCCGCTTTAATAACGCGGTGGGAACACGGCGACGGGCCCCGAACAATGGATCGCGCCCGCGGAGCCGGCGTTAGTCGCGGGGCGACAGTGCGGGACGTTTTGTCGCTGATTGTTTCGGATAAGCGATCACTTTCTGTTAAAAATGAACGGGCGGAACGGACCGAGATAATTGTTCCTGGCAGAACAGCGGGGCCGTTGAACTTACTTCAGGAGAGAAAGCAACGAGTCCTCGGTTTTCAGAGAACACTGTAGAGAGTGGAGTATTTGTAGTTTTGTATTCACTTTTGTCCCGCGCAAAATTGCTTCGTTAGGTTTACGCACACGTCGGAAGGATCGCCAGGTGTTTCCTTTTATTCCGAGATTGTTAACGCCCTGAGTGGCGTGGGGGTGTTTCACCGCCGGGGGATTTGTGTTCTAGGCTTCCAGCGGGTTCTAGCGTTGATGTGCGCTGGAAAGCATAGAAAGGATTCTCTGAGTATTGAATTAAGAGGAAGTTTCTCGGCAGAATTGATTGTGAGTGAAGGTCTGATGGATTTGAGAGGGCGTTCCTCAAAACCTTGCGCCACGAGTGTCAACCGCGATATTGATCGCTCTGCTGTGTGAGAGTTAATTAATTTCCACGTACTCGTTCACTTTTTACGTTGTCTCTAAATTTATAAGCGTCCCTTGTGGTTTCGTTGATTGCTCAGGGGAATGGGCAGTTAAGTTGCTTAAATGAAGTATTTTTTGTTAATTAATTACAAGGAGATGAAAGCGAGTACAGAATTTTTGTTTTAAACTATGTTTATTAGTAATAAACATCAAATTGAATCTGCATATGTATAAAGTAGAACGCAGTTTCTTTTTCTGTTTCAGAATACCTGGAAGATAAATATCATGCACACCAGCAGACGATGAATTTAGCGCGGTGTGTTAGTGGATCATGCATAAGTCTTATATTTATTATTAGAAATTGATATAAAAGAAACTACAACTTCTTCAAAGATGCATAAAAACATGGTCCAAATTTCAGGCGAATCAAATTGCTAGATTCTTAAAAAAGAGATCGCAAATTTTGCTATGGGTTTACCATAAAATAGGACTCTCCCCTTAAAATTCGTTTTTACTATTTTTATCTACTTACAAGGGAAGATCCCGAACCCGAAAATTCAAAAATTCTGAAACTTTGTGGATATGTAGGGGATTTTCTTCTGATTACAGCGAAATTTTTTTTGCTGCCCAAAATCACTCTAAGAGAGCGAAATTAACCCCTGAAGACTCGGTTATTTTTCGATTTTGTGTTATAACTCGCGAACTGTAAGAGATAGAAAAAAAGTTTCAAAAGACAAAAGTTACTTCTTTCAATGAGATCTATCATTTGATGAAAAAAATATTTTACAATTTGCGATTTATAACACAAAATCGGAAAGTAGCTGAATTTTCAGGGGTTAATTTCACTCCCTTAGAGTGATTTTGCTCAGCAAAAAAAATTGCGTTGTAATCAGAAGGAAATTTTTTGAATCTTTAGATTCGGGATGTTCCCTTGTTAGTTGTAACGTGTGCACGACAACTTTTAACCCAGTACACGAATTATCCAACACATCTTCGAAGTTATTTCTTCCAAAACCTGATAAGTATTTATCTCTAGAAACTTCACTCTATCTTCCCCATTTATTCCTCTCTGACCAACCACGCCCATCCACTCGCACTACCACCACAAACCCGCACAAATTGTTCCCCCGATAAAAGACACCCTCCACTCGAACAACAGCAACGTTTCGCCGAGCAAACAAAAAAGGGGCAAGAGACCAGAGGAACGCGCAAAATTTCCACCTCCGATGCCAAGCCCGGTTGGCCATTGCACCCCCAGCTTCCACCCCTCTTTTATCCCACCAACGTACCCATTCCTCCACAATCGTTCCTTACGCGAAACAAGATCCTCTTTGTGGCTGATTCCGCGTTATTCACGTAACGGCGGTTTCATATTTCCCGATCAAAATCCATCAGAGGCGTTTTTTGTTCGCGAACAGCGTGTATCCCTCGAGCGTTGCGCATTCCACTCACCCTTCCCTCGACCATATTCAAATACGCGGCCGTATCATCGGGAGATCCCAGCGTCCCGTATCAATTCGGCCCGATGGCCGAGAATAGGCGCGGCGGAAACGCCAATCCGCCCGGACTCACATTCCCCGAGAGCCGCGGCTCACGCGAACCCTGAATTACTCGCCAAAGCTGATAAAGAAACGCGGCCGCGGATGCACGGGGACATGCATTCCCGTGATTACCGGGGCCGAAGCATGCTGCACGCGCCGCGGCTGGTCCAGCGTATTCGAAAAACCGAAGATTAACGAGGTTGTTGAGGTACCTCCTCTTTTCAGTATGACACAGAGAGAGAGGGGTTGTGCTTAGCGAGGTCTGGGTAGACGGTTTTCAATCGGGGTGTATTAAATGATACGAAATATATGTTTAAATTTATGTTTAGTTTGGAAACCAAAGGTCGGTATCATATATATTGGCCGGTGAGTTTCGGAGGGGTATTCTTCCACCACACCGTTTGTTTGCCTCGGTGCTCCTTTTCTCAAACGTTTTCTGACTCGTTCTCGTTCCATCTCGCTCTCGCCTTCACAGAACAAGAGTGAGCCAGAAGTGGTGGGGATAGTGCCAAGATTCTGACGCGTAGACCAAACCGAGCTGTCAGCGTAGAAATACACACATCAGAATAGGTGTGCGTTAGCAACGAAAAAATTCAGAAACTTTATTGGTTAGAACATTGATTCGTTCTCGATAGCTTCATCTCGTATTGGTCTACGCATAGCTTCGCAACGCACACAACTATTACGTTACGGATAAATAACAGCCAACCGGCTAGGTTCAGGCGGAGCCGAGGAGCGTTCCCTTTATCCCACCATACCCTGCGAGGGCCACGTAACTCCAACTGACAAATCAGTGATCGTCAGATGGTGGTGGCTGATTTCTCTTCGATCGCTGCTCGCGAAACCGAATTCACCGGCCAATATATTTGATACCGACCTTAGTTATCCAATTTGGTTGGCTAAGCCAATTTTACTTTTTCTTTTATGTTCAGACTCTGCTATTTCTATTTGTATTGTTTTGTAAATCATGGGGATTCCCCCGTTAAATAAATAATAATAATAATAATAATAATATTGGCGATGTAGGGGTGAATTAAACCGTCCACCGCGGTCTGCGACTCGATTAAGATTCCTTGAATAGTCTCCAGAGTCTAGAGGGTTGCTGAGCATTCGCTGCAGGTGTTCCCCTTAGAAACTGCGCGAAGGCTGAGTGAAAGGTGTGCTTTGGACCTATCATCAAGCAGCCACTCGCGCGATAATACTTGAATACTTTATTCCAAGTAATTTAATTTTCCGATTCTATAGTATAATACCTCTGCTTTTGCAGTGGATGTAAGTACGATTGGTCGAAGTCGTGGTGAAAAACGAATGGCGAAGAGGGAACGGGGGATGCAAAATGCAGGCCGGTTTGGACGTGCGCGAAATTAACGGCGAGCAATCTCATCCGCGTTGAATTTAATTGTTCAGGGTGTGAAGCAATCGTCGTGGAAATTAAACGACGCCTAATGGACGGACTTTAGAAACAGGGGTCCGTGAATGAGCAAGGGTTGTCAAAGGTAATTACAAAGTCTGTTATCCAACTGGATCCAGGGAGCCAGGGGAGACGGCGTAGCGCGAGTGCTGGCCCGTGTAACTCGACGGAGGCACCAAGCCACTGATAACAATTGTGTCAGGGGAGGATAACAACTACCGGATCATGCGTGCTGATACCAGCGACCTCGAGGTCATCCTAGTCGATACTGGCAGCTCTGGGATCGTGCTACTCAATAGCGACGACCCCGGGGTCATGAGAACCGTTTTTGATAAACCTGGGATCATTTGCGTCGATACCCATGACTGGGGGAGTTGTGGAATGCGATAGTCTCGTAATCTGGCATCGTCCGGGTAGACGCGAATGATATTGGACTCGTGGGACGCGAGTAGACGCGAAAGATCACGAGATTCGGCTCGTAGGAGCTCCAAGGTCACAGAGTAAAATTTCTAGGGGTATTCTGGGCAATTTGCGAGGCGAGGGAATCATTTGAAGGACTCCGGTGAAGGAGAGACTCGTGACGATTGCAATTTCAAGGATTTCGCGGAAATGATGGCGCGGTATGTTAGTTTATTTGTTATAAATATTTAGATTTATTGTATGGGTAATAGGGTGGGTTAAGATGCAGGTGATAAGAGGACAAAATATCGTTTGATGTGTGAAGGGAAGAGCAGAGTAGTGGAAGTCTTTCTAGAGCAAGGAGAATTTCAGTAGTATAAGTCAATAATAAAGTCTCTGCGATACCGATGGTTCAGGGACCTCAAGTTAGACTTCCAGTTTTTTGATTTGTTGGTAATTATCTTATGACTCTGAGTCGTTAGTATTGGCATTTACATTTTTGGTAGGGTAGGGTGGGACTAAAAGTCCGGCGGGTAAAAAGTCCCGAATTCAAAATCTCTATTCCTAAATAATGTATTATAAAAGGCGAGAAGAAACAGAGGTAATCACAGAGTCGCCAGTCGCTCGTGGATGATTTTATGTATCGAAAACTACGAAAACTAAAAGAAACAGGTCGTCTTTATTATTTTACACGAAGTAAACTACAGTTTAAAAGCGTATCAGCCAAGTACGTTAAGATTGTATGTTCCTTTAGTAATGTGTGCACGATATTGTTTATTGCTGAATGATAATATTTTCTAACTTATATATCGCAGAAACTATAGGAGTACCATTGGGGCAAAAAGTCCCTCAGACTGAAAATATATATATATTATATATTATTATTATTTCTTTTCATAATAAGATGGCCAAAGTATAAAGAAACGATGCCAAAGTCTTTAAATACTGTTTTTGTTTTAATTGAGCGATTTTTTTAGTTTTTCGTTCAAAGTGAGCCTCTGACTTATATTTTTATTTTTTCTTAAAGAAGTCAAGCTTTCCTTTCAATATTCTATACCAAAAAGAATTAGTTTAATAAATATTTTCTGATTTGAAAAGAGTTTTTTACTTAATTAGTTTAATATTACACGAAAAGACATGAGGGACTTTTTGCCCCGTGTGTGGGGCAAGAAGTCTATATTGCATTGACAAACATTTTGTGCTATAATTCATCAGAAAATAACAGTATCAACAAACGAACTTCGCGAACATAACGCATAATAGTTATAGTTTATACAAAATAACACCAGATATCTCTAGATTGTTTGTACTAACTTTTACATAAGTTTATACCATAAACGGAAAAGTTGCTTTTGATTTCTCTACTCCCACATCGTTACTATTAAGTTCTATGCCTCTGAACTCGTTGATGTAGAGTTCCATGGCATCTTCATGACAGTAGATCCATAATATCAAGTTGCAAGTCTTCATCAATACTAATTGTAAGTTTCTATTATACATTCTCACCTCCAACGATAATTGGATCCACGTCTCTGAACTTGCTGCTATTTCGTTCCCTGGTTCAACGACCCACCAATATCGACATCTTAAAACGTCGAGTCGTTAATAGAGACGCTTCTAAAATTGTCCACGTCGGATTCGACGGGTCCCGAACTCTTCGTTACGACTTCCGCGTCCCTGGGTCTTTGGTATAAAGTTCCATAATCTCAAGGGTCCATGGTACGGACAAACGTGACCCTGAAGCAACCGGAATCAACTTTCACCACCTCGTAGTGGTCGCTTTGTCTCCCTAGGGTAACCAGCTCCGGGTTCCATGGACCCAAAGGAGATCTGTGTCCACTCGGGTGGCCTCGACATTTCGGGCGTCGGGTTCGCAACCCTCGCTTTCCCTTTGAACTTAAACTCCCAACGGGCACGCCCTTTGTGATTTCATACATATTCATCCGCGCCAGAAATTGCAGTATTATTCTAATTGGAGAAAGTTCCTAAAGTCCCTTTGTCCGATTTACCAGAATATTTCCTCGCCCGTGGATAACACACGCGCACGTCGAGTGTGCGAAATACATCGAGCTACTGCATATCGATTTGTCACTGGTCGTTGCTACAACGGATTTAGCAATCAGGTCGCAACAATATTTCCAGGTATTCGTACCTTTTGTACCTGTTTTTTTTATTATCCCCTTGTATCGCGCACTTGTGCTCTGAAAGGGTGCTCCGAAAAAATACGCTGCCGATTTATTGGTCCCTGGCCCACAGTTCCAATCCGCTTTAATTGGATGATGTTTCGATTAGCGGCCCTCGACCTGGTTGTTGCAGTCTTGAAACATTTGGAAGTTGTTGCTCGTTATCTGTATTGTAGGCGTGAAAGCATTTTCCAGGGAGCGGGCGTGGTTGGACATTTTTTAAATTTTAATTCATTTCGAATTTTCACTTCTCTCGAAGGGATGTCGAATAAATGTGACTCGACGTGATTAGTGAAGTGACGTGAAATTAAAGGGAGCGTGGGAAATAACGAAAAGAAAATTCTGTATACTCGAATCGAGGCTCCACTTGCTCTAATTCTCAATGATCTCAAATGGGAAGACCATTGAAAGTTTCAGATTAGATAAGGAAGTATGACTGCATAGAATGAAAAGCTGAATCTTTTGGTCCAAGAAGTGTATACCTGTTTAACTAAAATTTATACAGCATATATCTAGTTAATATTACGTGTCGCAGTGAAATTATCGAAGCCCTTTACCGTTCCGATCAAAAAGCTTCACTCTGGGAACTTATTAAAAGAATTCTCGCAGACTTGCAAATCAGAAGAATTTTTCCATCTTTAAATCGGGAATAGATTTTTCTTATTCCAACTATTTCCTCTGTGAAAAGGAACACTTTTCCCTGGCAGCTCCTTCAATTTCGCCCTAAACCGCATTTCTGTTCCCTCGTCGCGGCGGAACGAGAAAAAACGACGCGTTCGAATGCTTTATCGGATTCCATCCCCTTCCCCAATCCACTGGGGGATCTTAAAAATCGCGGGACAAAAGGGACTCGCGGCTTTTGTTCCAGAATTCAATATCGCGATTTAAACGAGAAAATAGTCAACACGTGGCTGCTTCATTCCACGCGCAAACATGATTAATTACAACGCAGCTGGTGGCAACTGTTAACAATTCAGCCATTTTGATTCGTTTCAAAGCAAGGTAGTACCTTCATTATCCGATCCTCAGCTGTTGGAATATTTTACTATTTGAATACTCTAGCGTTCGAACGTTGTGTAATCCAAACAGGGTCTGTTTTAGTAAAACACTTTCTCTGTTATTGTAACTGCCTGTATGCGAAAATTAATTCCCATTGTAACTATCTGACACGAAAATAACAGTGTACGTATTCGTGTATAATAATACAGATAGCAACGATTTCATTACATCACAAAATTTAAAATTAAGAGATGAATGGGCGAGCTTCTGCATCCCTGCTGTTACGAGACCTGACTCTGATATTTCAAAGCAAATGTCGGTGCCAGTTATTGTAGGGCAGGAATCTGTAGTGTAATGGAAGTTTCATAGTGATTTAGTAAAGGACAGCTTAAAGAAATTGGTTTTCGAAGAAGGTGAGACCAAGAGTTACTTAACCGAAGACCTAAATTGACAAATATCATTCTACCTACGCAAAGCGTTCGAAGGTGGAGTCCAGTTGAAATGCAAAGTGTCGGTGACCTTTGGTGTTCTCGACTTTTCGCTTATCTGCAATCGCTTTACGCCTACGATCCGCCTACGATCACTTGCAAGCATTCGGGCACACGTGCAGACGCAAGTACACCTACAGGAACTACTTGGAGACTACTCAAGTGGACCGTGAAACGATACCTTTGTGGACAGAAACCGCCACACAGTGGTAGTAAAGAGAAAGTTTAATGTGGAGGGTTCAGTTGAAAATGACCGACAAGTCAATAAATTCTGTTTTTACTGAAAGAAAGGAGAACATTTTATGGACATTTCGAGCAGATCAGAATTTTTTTTGTACAAGTCTATTTGCATCAAAAATATATTCAAAAGCAAACACCTCGCGTGTGATGCAATGCAAACGAACCGGGAGAAAAGCGCTCTCCTGTAAAATCGTGTTTCCTTTTTGTCTTCTATGCACCGTCTTCTCGGAAACTATACTGGAGAGAATTTGAGAGAAGGAGATTTTGATAATTTACTTTCCCATTTTTTTAGAAATGATTCGATTGCAATCTCATCGTTCGATTTTAAAAGAATATGTATATAATAATCTTAGTTTTGCGCGTTTGAAGAAGCTAAATATGCATGGTTTGCTGAAACCAGTATTAAAAATAAAAATTTCGATTGAAATGTAGTGAAATATGTGAAGAATATGTGGAAAAAATTTTTTTTTGGATATGTTTACTCAGTACTGAGACAAAGGAAACAAAACATAGGTAGTTTTACACGTGTTTTGCAAACATTTACATACAAGAAGGACCAGAAAGCCGGGATGAAGTTAAACAATTTTCTTTATTGAAAATATTTTTTAATTTATGTATAAGTCTTGATATGCATCTGAAAATACATATTTTAATGGTGTATATAATTGGAAAACTAAAAAGAGTGAATATGTAATAGCGTTTTCCTCAAAATGGTTTTGTGAAAAGTAGTCACCAATATTGCTCGATAACCAGTGGACCAATTCAATTGAAATTTGGAACAGAGGTTTTTGACAGAATTATTTACTCTTTGTCGGCCGATTTTTTGTAAACGACATATTTAATTTTTTCTAAATTAAAAAAGGGCGTTATTGTACTACGAAACAACACATCTGTATTTGAACGGCTGCCATCTTGCACAACGACGATAAAAAATAGATTCTTGAGAGAATATTGATATTTTTTTTGTTTCAAATAAAAACTATTGGGGATATTTTGGTGACCACGGAAGCTGTTCTGAAAATATTACGGAAATTGCGGAATGTAACGGAAATTACTATTACATATTCAATCTTCTTAGTTTCCGAATTAAATTTACACCATTGTTACACTAAACTATGTATTTGAAAACTCATGTAAAGATTTTTAAATTAAAAAACATTTTCAGTGAAAAAAATTGCCAAAGTTCACTTTGCTTTTATTAGTCCAAGGCATATATGCAGCCCCTTAAAACTTATATTTTCACGAAACTTATTACTCCACTTTAAATACTACCTACGTCAGTGACCTATTTGCACTAACCCTCAATTTACGAGAAATAATTTTTAAGATACAATTCTTTCCAACGGACCCATCTTACTTTCCTCACCGTTCACATCGTTAACCTTCTTTCGATCATTCCTGTGCATCTCTTTCAAAATGCCCACCCCCGTGCACACAGGGTGCAAAAGTACCGGAGTCCAAAAACAATACCTACTCAATAAGCCCCTGTCTCCAAACCCTCAACTATGTACATTCAGTTCTAGTTCCCAGCGCCGATTCCACCAATATCCTAATACATACAGCGCACTGCATCGATCTTCGTTGAAACTAGATCGCCATCGACGGAAAAGATCGCAGCGAGCGTCGTCGTTCGCCGCGCCGCCCCTTTCACCCCTCTTCGCGCTTTATCAGAGCGAAAGGAACTTATCAAAGTTGTACGATTGCACCCTTAGAATCTAGGTACCGCCGCGCCATGGCCCCATCCCGGGGAAAATCTGAAAATTTCGGGCTCTCTGCTCGCATCGGGGGAGCTGAATGCGTTTCACCTCGCTGCTTCGCTCTCCCCTTGCGCGTGCATGTGCATATAGCGTTGAATAGCGGTTGCCTCGTTCGATGCACTTCCTTCTCCCCGCTTCTCGTTCCCGCGTTCTTGTTACACCGAAAGCGTACACGGCGCCAGAGGGTGCGCCATAATCGTTCACGGGGCCCCGTTACATATTTTCTCGCGCGGTGTGTTCGACGGTTTATAGCGGGACGGCAAAGTGGTCAGCGTAAATCTCTGGTCCTATATTTGCATTTTTACGGCGTCGTGCGTTTTTCTAAAGAGCTGCTGGCCACTTTTGAGATAAATCTTCCGCAGCTTCGATCTCCATATGAGTGAGCTTTCTCGTGATTGCTTGGATTGCAGGTTGCAGTGGGGGAAATGGGGACGAGCGTAGGGTAGACGCACCAGTAAGGCTAGTGAGTGGACACTTTTATAAAATTATGTTTGCAGTGCGATTGATTCCACGTGTTGCGAAAATTGTTTTTATATGAAGCGAGAAACTAGAAGAAGTCTATAATTAATTAGTTGCTTATTTTAGTAACTTATTTTACTCGTTTTAGTAAAAAATGTCCATTCACTGGTAGTGTCCATTTACTGGTATATTTACCCCAATCGGAATAGGGTGAAAATAATTTGTGGGGAACAGAACAGGGCGCAGGGAAGATGCGCAAAATGCTCGCTTAGAATAATATTTACAGCATCTCCCCGCGTGATTGATGCAATTATTGGGGAAGTGAGAGAGACAATGGACCACCCACATTAAAAAAAAAATTTTGTCCCATTTTATGTGATTAGTAGAGTCTATTGGAATACGTGATTGCTACTGACTCAATTTTGAAAAAGTGTGGGTTAGTCCGTTGTTGTTCTGACTGCCCCAATTAACATAAACAGTGCCGCGGAATAGATGGTTCCTCAACATGGTAAAATGGACCTTAGGGTGGAGCTTAAAAGTTAAAAAGGAAATTAAATGTGTTTTTATAAGTCTTTGCACCCTGATTTGTTCGTTTAGACATTCAAATACTATATAAAAACTTTGGACAATACATTATTATGTTTAGGGGTAGCTCAAGTGAGTCAAAGATTATAGAAATTAGGAAAATTTAACATATAATGCCCATATTTTAATTTATACATTTATATTTACATTATATTACAGTATATTTACGTTTATATTTGATAATTTTTTAAATTTATTGTTCACAGAGGCTCGGGCATCAGACAGTGTCTGTTTCCTCTTGTCAGGGTACACTCTACAATTAAAAATACATTCAAAAAAATTTCTAGTGTTCCATGCCTTTCCATATAATTATCATGTACATTGGAAATTCCACCATCATTGAGCTACCCCTAAATATAGATCAATTGTGCTTATATTCTGCTCGATTTTATTTTGTATAAAAAGGAACAAATTGAGATGATAAGAAGATCATATTTTCAAAGTTAAAAAATAAGCTCCACCCTAATGGACCCCCAAGTGTACATGAATAAAATATTGGAGCAAAATGGACCCAGCAAAAAAAGAGCAGAATTATAGTAAACCCATAAATGCATTACCAACGAATTTACTTAAACCAGAAAGAAAAAGATTAGTAAATTGAAACTGAATGCTCAATTTCTTCCGTGAACGTGCTCCAAACAATTTTCAACCCACAATTGCACGTGTTCGTGCGGGAGGAAGAGTGTTGCGCGCACACCCCCGACTCCTCGAATGATGAAGAGTCTTGTTAAGCCGCGTCGCAAGTCTCCGAGCGCGTCACGGCGGCAGCAATCAGTAAAAATGGATGAGAGCCTCTCTCCGGGCTGTCAAAAGAAGATCCTCTCGCGAGAAATCGTTCTACTCTGCAAAAAGCCGCCTTCAGCGACGCGTCAGCCATAATAAGTAGAAAGAAGTTGTGAATGCGTGCCGCGAGATGGTGGCGAGCAGTTTTTTTCTGCTCGAAAAAAAAAAATAGATCGAGTCAAGCAAACTGTTCCTGGTTTCAACTAATGGCACACTTCGCCCCGGCGACGGCGGCTGAGAGGATTTCGGATTCAAATGCTAACGAAGAGAAACTACGACCCCGACTGTAATATCACCCGCCTTCGCTGGCCGGTCCACTACCTCCCTTCGCCCACCGTTTTTCAGAGAATCCGTGAAATGTGCTTTCCGCGTCGTGCTTTCGGGGATACGAGATTAAAACTGAAAATTATTGCGGGATGAAGGTATCACCGCTCGGAAGCGCGTTTGGACACCTTCGACATACATTTTTAAATTTAGTAGTCTGATCTTGGAAGGGCTATATTTTATTTTCCCTTTTAAATCGAAGGGTATAGTTTTCTATCTATAGTAGTTTGAGGAATAATTGAGGAACTTGAAGTAAGAGGGGTGTAGCTCCATCTTTACACCTTCGAGTAAATCAGAAAAAATATTTATAAAATTATTGCTTCGATTTAACATTAAAAAGGAGACTCTAATTTATTGAAACATATATATTTTCACTCAGTAAGTAATAGTTATTGAGTTATGTTTTTATTTCTATTTTTTGGCAAATTTGTCAAATCTGAAGCTGCTTTTTGATAACTATGAACAATAAAGAACACGATTTATTGATTTATGGAAAAAATATGTTGACTGTCAAAAATGGAGCTGCACTCTTCTTGTTGCAAGGTCCTCAATTTTCTGTTTATCGGAAAGATATAAATATTGTGTGAAAAAAATCTAATTTCGCGAGACTAAAAGTAGTCTCACGAGATTTAACGCCCCGAATACCTAGGTATCTAAGTAGATCGAGTTCTTTTTTATGCAAATTGTAAGGGAAGCAAATGAATTGGTTCCTTTCTACGGCGTTTTCTCCGTGCGAACCAGCATTTGTACTGGACGTTTCCATTACCCCGAAGTGCATCGTTCTATTGGGCGGGGCAACGTTGCTCTTTGGCTTCAGATCGGAGCAACCTCCTAAGAATTCGCCCACGGTCCGTGCAGAAATAAACGACACGCGGTGAAAAAAGCAACTGCATACGTAGATAGATGTGCTTGCTAGGCCAACCTCGAGTCACGATTATAATTGCATTCCAATAAGATGCTCATCGTTTGATATTATTTATAGATCACTGAGGAAGATCGAAATTTTTCACATTAAAAACTATTGCTAACTTATATTATAATCAACTTGATTTTTACAGCTGTTCCTTTCTAAATTTAAACTTTAAAATTTAAACTCTAAAATTTATTCTATTATTATTATTATTACACGTTTATTACTGATAGTAAATAAATAATATAATAATACATAAAAGATTAGTAATATTCTTGATAAGCCTAATCATTATATACCTAAATTTAAAAGTAAGACTAAAATAAAAAAAAGAACTAAAGTTACCCAAACCCTTCTTTCATTCAGAATTACTGTTTAATTGATAATTACACTTCTGTTTCCTTTGGGAAGTATACTAAATACGTATGTATCAAAGTGCCACCCATTGAAATGATAAATTAAAATGATAAGAAATTGACGACTCGCAGTTTCAATACTCTTTCAATCCCGAATTCAGTTCCCTGGTTTGAATGTGGCATTCAATAGAGCCCAGTGGCTGGTATATCCAATGAACGAGGCAGAAATCCAACAGAGTGCCTCTGATTAGAACTGCCAGGGGATTTATGCCGCACATTGTGAAGACATTAGAGTTGGCAAGCCACTGCGAAGGGATTTTACTCGATCGATCAAACGATATTGCGAAATAATTTGTCGCGGACTGTAATTAATGTGGTGCAAAGATGTCGTAGCATGTTCGTGGTGAAGAGTGAAATGCAATTTGGGTGCTGACTGAGGGAATGGAAATGTAATTACAGTTGCTTAAGATTAATGATTAGTCGAGTGACTGCTTGTGAAATGAATTCTGGTATTCGCGGGACAACAATTCGTAGTTTGTGGTATGGATTGAGACGAAGAACTGATTTTCTGTGTCGTCTTCGGTTTTCATAGAATTTCATGAAGTATGGTATGGAAAATAAAACTATTAGCAGATGCTTCAGGGGGAGGTATCGAATAGATTTTTCCCCGAAATGGTTATGGAATTCAGTAATTGGTGGTTGGAAACAGAGTTGTTGAAGAAATTAAGGAAGCCTAGAGATCTTTAGGTTCATCTTAAGCTCCGAGTTTTTGGGAGTTCTGCTTCCATAAAGAAAGATTATAGTAGGGTAAACCAACCAGTAATTGACCGCATACCAGTGAATGACCACTAGGCAAAGAAACGTCAATTATAAATTTAAAAATATTATATGTTTATAAATGGAGTGCAGTTGCACTCTTAATATCCCATATTTTTAGTTACGCGTATTAAACAAACATTAATAACTACAATTCTTATTAAAAATATGCGGTCATTTACTAGGCTTCTCCACGTTTTACATTTTATAATCGGTGTTTAAAAATGATGATAAGAATAAGTAATTATTTTCATAGAAATTTGAAGAAAAATAAATTTAAATACAATTTCAACAGTTGTTTTGTCGTTATACATAAATACATTCAAATACTAATCTCAAAGGTTCATAAATTCAACAATTCGGTCATTTACTGCTTACTTTACTCTACATACACTCGAATTCAAAAAGCTCACATTTCACTTAATCACCATCATCACGAACCAACACTTCCCCCCTAAACACCTTATTTCAAATCATCCAAAGAATACCCAAGCCCAATAAAACTTTTAAAGGCGGAAAGAAAAAGAAATTACCCCATAGCAATTGTCTTTTTGCATCGTGAAGCCACAGTGGCACCGGAAGAATAGCAAAAGCCACGGAAACACCCTCACCCATACCAGTCATACACCACCAGGAAGTAGCGTATCCCTAATAAACATTCTAATTCACAGAAAAAAAATACCCCAAGCCTCTTAAAACCATCAGTCCCGAGGAAAAAGCCTGACAAAAAATAAAGGGAGAGGAGCAAGAAAAAAAATGAATTAGCCCGTAGTGAATGTTGAGTGCGTCGTCGAGAAGCGGGTGGCACCGGAAGCTCGAGCCTCCGAAGAACAGCGAAAGCCACGGGAATACCCGTACCGCCGTATAGTCCATTAAGTGCTCCACCCGTGGCGAGCTGACTCGGCTCGCGTAGCCCTCTATCCGGCCAAGGTAATTTTATATTCTCCCCTTGGCCTCGTAGTGGCTGCTTCTTCCACCATGTAACTTCACCTGTTGGTTGCACGCCGTTCACCCTCGCCGTTCCCGGCACCCCTGTGTACGTAATATTGATCGGCCGCCCGACAGACACCGCACGCCGGCGTTCCTCTGGCCGTTCAGCGAGACCTTCGGCCTCGTATAACGTGACCTGGCCACATAATCCTGATCGTGATCACTCGAATTCATCCTGGATTACGAGCGCGGATCTGGCCACGGACGGCAGCCCAGCACGGGGCCAGAGTTAGTTCGTTTATCTTTACGTCGAATTTCCTGGGTCGCGCCACCGTGACCGCGCTGCTCGTTTCCAGGGGGGGGGGGGCGTAATTTTCGGTCGGGCTGGGGAGCAATCGGGATCAGATCCGCAATCGGATCCCGCACCTTTGTTGCTCCAACAGGGCTGCACTTTGCCAAGTTACTCTCTCTTTTGGGGGTCGATGGAGCCGATTCGAGAGCAACTGCTTGTTGAATCGGAGGACTCGGTTTGTTAGGAGATGAATGGCTCGTCGTGCAGCGCGTTAGTTGGTGACAGGGTGGGTTTGGATGAGTTATGACGGTTGGAGGGAAAGTGATTTTGGAAGTAGTTTTGTTGTTTGTTGGGGGTTGGTGAGGGTTTATTGGGGAATGGTGTACTTTTTGATTGTAGTGTATGTAGGTTGTGTTTTGTTTTTGAATTTATTGGAGTGGGGAAATTGTTATGGTGTTAATAAGTGATGTAATGCAGTAATGAGCACATGTGGCCCACCTGAACATCGCCGCGTGGCCCACCTGAACATCGTCATATCGGATTTTTCACGAACGAGCTTGATAATATTAGGTGCGATATTTGTAATTTACACCTCATTTAGGTGTAAATATCAAACCTAATATTGTCAAGCTCGTTGATGAAAAACAGAGTCAAGTATCTCATTAATTAAATTTCAGTGGTTATTTACGTTCATTTAATACGAAAAATATAGGTACATATATCTGTTTAGAATTTAGATTATAATATGTATATATATTGCTAATAAACAGTACATCAAAGATAATAAAAAACGTTTTATTGTAAATCAATGTCAGAAATAACAAATTTAGCCCATAAATTAAAATTCTTGGATTAGTTATATTTAAGTATTTAATATTGTGGCCCGCGTAGAGAAGTAGGTTTCCACTTGTGGCCCACTTCTGACAAAAGGTTGCTCATCACTGATGTAATGAACGATTTAGGGGTTGATTGTTGTCGCACGAGACCAACAGTGGAAAATGTCTGTTGATTGATCGATCATTGCGGGACGTATGGGACTTGAACAACTTCATTAGTGGAAACGCAGGTGTCCTGTGATATGCTCATAAGCGACGAGTATCACTACGAATCACAGATACCACGTACTGTTCGAAGTGCTACGGCTTAATTAACACTACTGTAGATACGATCGTTCTCCATTTGCCTCGGTTTTGAGAAACGGGGTAAGCTGGGATTTACCATCGGTCCTGTCCCACGCTACGCAGTTCGAATTACCAGGGGAAATATTCAATATATAAAGTCCCCCGCAAAATCCAAAACCTAATCCATGTTTCTCTTTACCTGTAAAATGTGCAAAAGTTTCTAGGGGCTTTATGAAACACTTGCATAAAAATCTTGCAATTTTACAATTATCTATTCAGAGTGGAGATTCGTTTGTTTACTAAAAGAAACAAGGAGAAGATAAGTAACACAGTGGCGATCGAAAGAAAGTTTAAAATTCATTTTTAATATTTACTAACCTTAAAAATTCTAAGCTCAAATTTTTTCTTTCTTTCGTTTCACCATTATTCACCATTAGGGTATAACCAATGCAGTGCGTACTGTCAGAGAATATTGTGCATAAATGAAAGCATCGCGGATAATAAAATTCTACTTTCAGTCGGACCACATTCTGTGAAACTTCCTTGAAACCTCTGCCAATTCTCGCACCAGCCAAAGATTGTTCCAAAACCCGCAACCCTTGCCTGAATCATCCTCAAAACTCTTCGTAGATGAAGACTGATTCCCTTTTTGTACCTTTACTAATTACCTGCAACATGTAATCTCAAGAACAAAAGCAACTTATTGTCACCAATCTCCCTGGGACGGTTAAAATAACGAGATAAAAACACATAATACCCAGGATCTTATCTTTACTTTACGCACAGTAATTCACCAGACAAATGTTTGCCGCGGTCATTCTCATCCGCGCGTTTTCTTGCCGCCGTCTAAGTTTAATTGAAAATCGGGAACAGCACGCGACCGCGGTCTGCAAATACGTCCAGCGACTACTCGTATGGCTGACCACCGGTATCGTGGCACTAAATTCCCCATGGTGCAGAGCAGCCCGTGTTTTGCAGTAATTATTTATACAGATACCGTGCCGCGACGCAGCCGTATAAAACGGAGGATCTCGCTCGTGTTGCCGGGCGGGGCGAGGGAAAAACGATACGGTATAAATATTCGCGGGATTTATACGAGTCATTATCTCGGCTAATTCATTCAACCTGGCTCGTTTTCCGCGCGTCGATGAATTATACGAGCGAGGAGGGAAATGAATGCGCATTGTCTGACACGGCGTGTCTGCTTCCCCTTTCGCACCTTAACTCGGAACTGACACGAAACAACGTCGATGATAGAAAGTTCGGGAGAGGCACTTTATCTACGCTGCGCGGAGAATTGCGAGATGGGGCGTGGGCCATTCGAGGGTTTCTTAATTTCAAGAAACAGGATCCCTTAATTTCTTGATTTCAGGAAGTAAGAGATCGTAATTTCTTAATTTTTGGAAATTGGAAATGGTAGTGGGAAGAGTTTGAGAAACCGTGGGTCTGATAAAGGAGTTGTGAAAATCGTAGTGTGCTGGAGGCTCGTATTCACAGTTGTGATAGATGAGTCTATGTAATTTTGTTGGAACATTTCTGTTTACGGTGAAATTTACCGTGTAGTGATAAGGGGAATGGTCAAAAGAAAAATAAAGTAATTAAGTATTCCTAAAAAACCGTTTTCCAATTTATGTGCTGAATTATTAAAACGAACAAGGCACCATAGTTAAAAATATTCTTTTGAACTTATAGTTTCAACTTAACTCATACGTGTTTCATAGACACGAAGAGACATCGCAGTGTTATCCAAATTTTCTACTCACATGATTCTATATTTGTTTTTGTTATTCTATTCTATTTATACTTTGTACACGAAAGGGTTTTTCCCGTCGATAATAATAATAATAATAATAATATTTCCTAAATTTTTAATTTTCTTCAGAATTCAGTTACCTATTCAAAACACCCTACCAATAAATGGTTTCGATTTAAAACGTCAACAGGAAATAATAATAATAATAATAATAATAATAATAATAATAGTAATAATAATATTTCCTCAATTTTTAATTTTCTTCAGAATTCTGTTACCAATTCAAAAGACCCTACCAATAAATGGTCTTGATTTAAAACGTCAACAGGAAATAATAATAATAATAATAATAATAATAATAATAATATTTCCTAAATTTTTAATTTTCTTCAGAATTCTGTTCCCTATTCAAAACACCTTACCAATAAATGGTCTCGATTTAAAACGTCAACAGGAAACAGTCATCTGTTTCCAAGCGTTTCGTGTTACCGCTCATTCAATTTAATACTGGGGGCAGGAAGTTGCGAAGAGTCGTTCACATAATCTGCCTCAGCCTATGAAACAGAAAAACACGGCGATCAATGCCATCAAAGGCGTTGGGATGGATTTCGCGGTTGAAATGGATTCACGCTAACAACACTCTGGCTCGCATACGAGCTCCGTAAAATACTGTTGCCAGGCTTAACCTCGTTTACCATCCTCGTGATAAACGCGGGCATTCATGAGCTTTGCCGCCCTGAAAACGGCAAGGTACTTCGGGAATAAAATTGCCGTCGATCGTAACTCCTCTGAACGTTTTGTCACGGTGAACGGATCCGTGTAAAATACGGGTTAATATTCATCATCCCAGGAAAAGCTTATTCGTTAGATGGACACGAATAGGTGGCCATAATTCCATCAGATATCCCCTTTTCATTAATGATTCACACAGAATCCATATCCACCTTCAAATATTGGACGATTAAGCACCCTCTTCGGGGTAAGTACCCTTCTGATCTCCATGCAAGATAATACAGATACGGATTTTACCTTCACAAGCTTGTCAATCTATGTTTCAATGAGTAGAGCATAATAATTTTAGTATGGGGTAATACGGTAACTAATTAAATTAGTGAATTAGTGAATTAAGAAGGAAGATTGCAGATCGTGATATGATCTGTGACAAAGTTATTTTCGAAATATTAAGATCGTGATTTGTATGTAATCGAATAAAACTTAAAACGGATGGAAATTTGTGATTTGAAAGAGCAGGACAACTATTGTCTTCTCCAACTTTAAAATGAAGTGAAAGAAAATCTTTGTCGTTTAATGGCACTTTGGAGCAACACCTTCAGCGATACTTCGCAGCCTCCTTCGACTCCATTGCGCCGTGGGCAGAAAATGAAGTTGTTGCAGCTTCGTTTTCGAGGATACGACCACGTTCCGTATCTCCACTATTTCAGCTCGTTTCTTTGCCCCAAGACCATTGCCACTGTAACCTTCCCGCCGTTTGTCGGCCTGCATCGTCTCTTTACCACCGCCATTCTGAACTTTTGTTCGAACCTCGTCCTGCGACGAGCTTCGCCGCAGTTAAACGGCTTTCGCGCGCGCAGCATTTCAGCAATACTTTACAATAATTAACCAGCCGTTCGAAACTTCCGTAAGACAGTTATCTTATTAACGTTTCATGGAGGTTACAAAGACTACAACGAAGTCTTGCATCTCCTTAGGCCTCAATTTAGGATTCTGTGCTACTGCCAAGAACTTTGTTGAGGTTGCCAAAGTGTTAAGCACCGGCTTTCATTTTGGGCTTCCTTAAAAATTGAGACGTTGTAATTTCAAAGAGGTTTTTGGGAAAATATTTGATTTTATTTATTATCAAAAAATTTAGTAGATTACATATATGAATAAAGAGTTACGTTATAATTTATATAATAAAAAATACCGCAATATTCTTTGAATCTTCTTTACAAAATTTGTGTTTTAAAAATATGGACTGACTACATGAAAATCAGAAAAAAATGAAATTTGCGAGTAGTAGGTCTGACTGCTTGATATTTTTAAAATAACGTTTCAAACTTAGTGATATTTATAATGATATATTTTATTACCTAATAAAGAATTATTTTAGCTTTGTATGACCAAAATTTAAAGAGTACTCTGCAAAATTCGTGGCTTTCAGTGACCGGAGAAATGTCTCATAGATTTTCATTAATTGGTGTGACATACATCGATTAAAACGATTGGATCCTAGGTTGCTACAAACCGTTAGATACCAAAGTTCTAAACGTGATTCTGTATTATACAAATTTTTTCAGTGTAAAGCGCAATGGTGCTTCAGCTTGAAACAGTAAACTCGTGCGCAGTCAGTCGATTTTCTGTTGCCGTGTATAACACCGAACGAAATATTGAGTCTCGTTCCCTCGCGATTCGAATTTCAAGTACAATTTCCCCCCTCATGTGAATTCCCATTCAAACGTGTCGTTTTTTGCGTTTCCCTCTTTCAATACCAGCACCCACGGCGTGGATTGAATAGGCGAGCAGAATTTCTGACGAACAGGTATTTCAAAATGATTTGATAAAATCCAACAATCGAAAAGACACGGGACCGAAAAATTATTAAGAATTTTTCAATTGTGATAATCGTACGCCATCGATCGCAAGTATCTGCCGACTATCAGACATTATTTACTTATTGTTATATTTCTTTAAACTTCTTGGATAACAACTCACAAGCCATCAGGATATCAGATAAATTTACAATACTTTCTTGATGAGTATAGCAAGTGGCAAAGAAAAAAGAAACAGAATGGGTTAATAATTAATTATATAGTAATAATTGTTCCAAGCAAATACTAATAACTGGTTATCCTAAACTTCCAAGACAATGATTTACAGTTTCCTTTAATCTGATTTTTATTCCAACGTAGAAGAACGTCATTGCAAGCTTTGTAATAATTTTGGTACCAAAAATAATACTTGGTGGCAGAAAATAATCAGCAGCGTATATTACTTCCGTAAAGTATTAAACAACCAAAGATGGAAGAGTCAGTATCCTATTAAAAGAAATTCCCTTATTTAAACAGCTATGCAGCTGTTACAATAACTCTCTGTTATTTCAGATAATGGAGACCCTGCTCTTCTCATTAAACACTCTGATGCACGTTCTACTCGATACTTGAGGAACACTGCTCGAGAACGTAGCAATTTCGATTGCACAAGGGCGATAAAAACGAATCGCCCGCAGCGTAATCAACGTCGCAGCGCGTATTCTTGTTTTACTACCCCCGCACGAATATACTTCGCATTTTCCGCCCGGCGGCTCTCATTTTCGTGCATATCAAGGAATTAGATTCCTCCGCGTGTTTTTTCGAGCTCGGAGGACCTTGCAATTAAAGCTACACGATCGCTCTGCTCGTGCGAACGGAGGAAAGAAGCTTCGGACACTCAAGGCTAGAGAAACTAAAATTGTGAATTTTCACCATTTTTTGGTCAAACTTGGTGCAGTTTCTCAAGAAAAAACTGTGACCAATGGTAATCGAGGACATTTTTTATTAACTAGTTGAAGCTTTAATGTAGATTGATTGACTTAATTATGGAATTGACTTAAATATGGAATAATCCAGTCGGTTGAATAATTATTTCAAACCCTCAATAGCAATTAAAGACTTTTCAATATATAATTGACTAATTAATTTGAGTTGAGTTATTTGGCTTCTACTTTATCGCGGTGTCTCTTCTGCTGGAAGAATCGTGTTAAAACGTGCTCCTCAGAGCGGTAATTGGAAAGGTCCTTCATGGGCCACCCCTGAGATACCTAATTCCCGTTTCTTCGTTAATATTTTGCTGGATATGCGGATGGCAAGCGACCCGTAATGGCATATATTCTCCATTTCTCGGAAATTGCACATTGCACCACGGATGTATGGAAAATACAATCGATAGTAGGTTCATCGCAACGATGGGCAAAAAATTATTTGAGATAAAAATTTGTGTACGAAATTTTTATTTCAAATAATTTTTGCCCATCTCTGGTTCATTCACTTGTTACTTCCGTTTCAAGCTCCAGTTTTAGAGAATATGTAAATATACCTACATATCGACGACTTATTGCACAAATATTGTATGTCTGCGTTTTGTGAAATTTGAGTTTTTATATGCAACAAATATTTCCTGACTGTTTCTTTACGCTGTAGAAAAATCATATTTATATCTACTTCATAAATTTGTCGAAAATAATATTTTTCTTCATTGCATCTATATAACCTTCAATAATTTATGTATAAACAAAAATACTATATCCATAGATCGTCTAATAAACAAACTTTAAAATAGTCCCTTAACATTCATTCAATTGTACCTATATAGATAGTCAAAAAGTAAAATCTTTAAGAAAAATATTTACTTACGTAGTCAATTTTTCAACAAACGCTGATAACTGTTAAAAACCATGCGGTTACAGGGTCGGACTTAAATTCATGTCATAATAGAAGTGCTTCTTTCTACAGTAAATGTTTCCGCAGCAAAGCACATGTCGGTGCAAAGTTATTAACAATTAGTCAACCTACCACTTGGGACAAGCAACCCCGGTGTCTCCCCTAATCTCGCCACTAAGCTATTAAAGACCAGCGTCTCCGACGGGCTTCCGTACACGAAAGAGTAATTAGTTAATTTCTTTAGCACCGGGGTGACCGGCGTAATTAGCGCCGCGAGCCCCGCATTTACTTGGCCGCGATAGAGCAAGAGAACTTATCGGCCACACGTGAACCAGTCGCAGCCGCGACGTTTCTCAAAATATAGAAAAGGGGAAAAAGGCGAGGAGCCGCGGCTGAACGGCCGCTACTAAAACATTAGCCTGAATGCCCCCGCGCAGCATCCGCAACGAGCCTTGTTCCGGGCTTAATGATAGGGATCGGGACCACGTTAGAGGCCCGTTTGACACCGCACGCTCTCCTTTGAAACCGCCCCGGTTCCGTGGATATTCCTCTAAACGCTCCGAGGCTACTCGATGCTGACGGTGGCCAACGCGCTCGCCGCTGATAACGACCGTTCCACGCTTATCTCGCGGCGCTTGAGCACTTGCACAGAGGTAGGTACGCGCTGCGAAAGTTCGCTGCATGGGGATTATACAGTATTAACGCTTTTGCCCCGCGCGGTATAAATGTTCGAGTTATTGTAGGTAGTTTATGGGGCGAGGGGGTGGTTGGGGTTGCTGCGAGAGCGTGACTGAATTGGGATTGGGAATTGGGGGTGACTGGGAGCGAGGTGCGGGGAGCTTTCTGCTCGAATAGGAGCGTGGCTAAATTGCAACGTTTTGTATTGTGTTGTGGAGGAGGTTTCTAGGGATGACTTGTGTGTGACGATAGTGAGTCTCCTGGGGTGGTTGGTTGTGCTTTTTTGAGAAGGGTACGTGAGTAATTAGTGGCTACAGTGAAGTAGTGGCGTGGAGGAGTAACGATTGGAAAATGGTGGAAGATGGGATTATTAAGGCATTCAGATTTTAATGCTAGTGGCTGGGGGCAAAAGTTCGTTCGCTCATTATTGGGCGATGTTAAGGGGACTAAGCAGTCGTTTTTAGCGAGAAAGGGACTCTGTTCGTTATTTATTTGTAAAAATATGAAAGCAAATACAGATGTATCCTTTTACCTAATGTTTGTTACCTACCATACAGATTGAAAAAAAAATTGGTAAGAAATATATATGTACTTCAAAAATGGCGCTGCAGTCGTGTAAACATTTTAACGTTTTTCCGTCGTTTCCCTTAATATCGGTCTTAAAATGTAACGCAATCCGATTTCAAAGGTGTGATCCTTGTTTTTTGGACTCATAGTTTCGGACCAAACCTATAAAAACAAAATTTAAATCAAAATTATGCAATTTTTCCGAGAAAAATTCGTTCTTGTTTTTACGCTACCAAAATCCGTTGATTTCTTAATTTTTTTATGAAAATCTCGAATGTTTACAGACCATATCAGAGGTTTGGTCCGAAATGACACATGTTTTACACATCCTGTAATTTTTTTCAAGTCGATCTGAACCTCCATTCGTTCGCAATGAGGAAAAAAAGAAGAGTTTCTGGGCAAAGGCGACGCTATAGGTTGCCGCTTGACATTTTTAGCTGTCAAATCTACAATTTTGCGAATTTTATTATAAACCAAGGGGCATTTTATTCAGAAAGGATAGTACTTTCGGAAAATGCAATAAAAAAATCGATATTTCAACTGCCTAGTCCCCTAAGCCTAACCCTGCGGTAGAGACGCTTGAGAATAGGTGATCTTTATGAATTTTTTTGAGCAAGAGGTTATAACATATTCGAAAAACTGTTTTTGGCTTTTATTAATACACTGGTTAGGTCACAAAAAATAATTTGTGTTTCAAGTTTTCAGTTTTGAGGCATTTTCTAGGTAGCGCTTAGTGCAGCGCTACCAAAAAGGGATACCTAAACGGTAACCACGATTAAAGAAGATCTAATGGACCGATTGAAAAAAACCATGAGGCATTCGATTTGTAATTGGTCACGTAATCGCATCCTCCTTTAACATAATTTTTTTAAACACGGTTTTTTTATCTGCACATTTGTGCGTAAAATTACCCGTTTTTTTTGCACTATGTACTTCGTTCGAATGTGCACAGAGGAGCGGCAGAGGATAATGCGACAGTCATTGATACGAGTATGAATTTTATAAAATATTTTTTATTTTTTATGTCAGACGATGTTTTGAGTAAATTTTATGGTCACCGTTTACGCATCTCTTTTTGCAGCGTTGCCACGTAGAAAATGCTTTAAGACTGAAAACACGAAGCAAACATTTTTTTGTACTCTAAAGAGAGTACTAATAAAAGCCAAAAATATTTTTTAAAATATGTTATAACCTCTTCCTGAAAAAATTCATAAAATCTCATATTCTTTTCCGTTTTGACCGAACGGTCCGCTTAAGTGTACGGAACTGTATTTTGTTACTCTACACCTACTTCTATTTTTACCAGAAAAGTAGCAAAAGGTTATAAATAGCCAAAGCAAATACTCTGATTAAAAAGACTTCAATTCACTAAAGCAAACGAACTTTCTCACCGACCTAATTTACTTGTCTGCGAAGGCTCGTGTCTAGGGGTAGTAAATCGTCGCTTCGAGAACGGACTTCTCTTCAGTTAGTATTTTGTTTATGAATAGAACAGTTCGAATACTCAAAGCTTAAGCAGTCTTTGAAGCACAGAGTTACTGGGAAGCTACCGAGCTTTCTTACAAAGAATTGTATCGAAGGGTAGTTTCGAGTTCCAGACTCCGCTGTTGAAAAGATTTATCCCTATTCCATATCCAAGTTCCAGGAAAACCATTAGCCCAGAAAATAAGCAGAATTTCAGCCCACTTGACGTAGCTCTGGGAAAAGCAAATATTTCTCGGAGAGCAGTTTTTTATAAGTAATTTTGTTGTTAATAAAGCGAAGTTTCCCGAGTGATAAGGAAACCGGATCGACCTGCACACTGCGGATTTATACGGTCCTGGGAAGCCAGGCTACGATTGCAATCATAATAAATGCCAGAAACAAGTGCAACTAGATTTACGACGCAAGTGGGTGAAAGTCATCCCCTTCGTTCGTGTGGCGAGCGACGTTTTGCGATCTTTTTTATAATGGGAATTCGCAAATGCGAACGCGAGTGGCAGCGACGTTAGGCAAATCAAACTTTCAATTTTTAATGCTTTCATTTCATGCGTACTTTCCAAACGCGACGAACACGTTCCCTGATGTCGCATGCTCGTTTCGTTTCAATTGTTTTTTCACGGTATACAGTCACTCTCATATTCGTTCACAAAAATTTTAGTATTAAACTGCTTCAGCAGACTTAAGTAAGATCTCACGTTCCTTCTTTCAGTTCAGAACGAACTGTGCCGGACGAAAGTATTGGTACACTTTTGAAACAGAATAACTTTTTTAAAATTCGTCCAAATGGCCTGAGTGTTTTTAAGAACCTACTTAGAAGGATTACTTTATCAGTTAACGTGTTATGGCGTTTTGAAAATATTGCAAGTCGGAATTGCGGAGAAAATAGTGGTGGTCGCTTCTTCAACTTTTTAATTCGAGCTTGTAATGAAAATTGAAAAATCATTTAAAAGATTTTTAAAAATGTCCCAATACTTTTATCCATCACTAACTAGAAACACTATTCAATTGATGATGGAATCGCGCAGATTTTTTTATATAAATCGAAAGTATATGTCACAACGGTGGCAAAAATGTAAATTAAAGATGCTCCCAAAAGCTGGTCTGACCTTGAAAAATCAACAAAGGTGGAACAGGGGAAAGAAGAAAAATGAGGGAAAGAGAATGACAAAACCGTGTGTTGAAATTTAATTATCTCTATTATCTGAAAATATAATGACTGCAACGAGCGAACACTGCTTTTTTCATACCTTGACCAACGAGACAATCTAAACATGTCACTAGACTGATCGATAGATCACACATATACTACGCGACACTATTTTTGCCAAATATATGAGTATGTATACATTAATTAAAAAATAAATGGCCAGAAAAGGTATATACAATTTTCTTAAAAATATTGTAAAAAGTAAATAAGACAAAGAAAACAATTTCAATATACGGAATTTACATACAACTTTAGAAAATTTATAACAAGGGCTAATTTATTGCGACATTTTTTTGACGAGAAAGTTTGTCGTTTTTAATACTCACTTGTTTACTAATTCTTAAATTTGAAACAATAAGTCATCCTCTTCTTGCTATCTAGAATCTTCATCTTGAATCTATTTTTGCTGCAATCACTTTTTTAAATCTTCTTGTCGACAAGATTATCATAAATGTAATGGTTAATTACCCACTGTTGTGATTTCAATAGTATTATCATTAATTTGATTTATTATCATTAATTTTTCTAATTGTTATCTATGATTAATCTATTATCATTCATTTAATATAATGTATTTTCATATAATAGAGATAATTAAATTTCAATAAACGGTTTCGTCATTCTCGTTCCCTTGGTCTACCTTCGTTGATTTTTCAAGGTCAGACCAGCTTTTGGGAGCATCTTTAATTTACATTCTTGTGACCGTTGTGACATAAGCTTTCGCTCTATATAAAAAAATCTGCGCGATTTCATCATCAATTGAATAGTGTTCCTACTAAGTCCATGCCTAACTAATAACTTCTCTCCCATCGATAACACACCCCATAGTTACACAGAGTTTCAAGCCGCTAGTTACACATCGTTTAACCCAGCGTTACTCAACCTTACAATCCCTTCGAGCACATAATTCACATAATACCAGCAGCATTCCACGAGCAACGTCCCCACCAAGAAATGACGAGGTCTAGAAAGAAAACGTGAGACGGGGGAATAGCTTCCGAGTCGCCCCGAGGACGTTGTTCCTGCGCCGTGTAACGGCGCGCGAAGCGGGGCGTGTAACGCGCGATATATTTCGCGCCCGGGAAACTTTTAGGACGGCGAGAGTTTATTCAGCAATCCAGGCGACAGATATTATCCACGTGGGCGCGGGCGGATTGAAATTGGTGGGACAGCGGCCCCGGCGCGTAAAATGTCCCCTCGCTCGCGGCCGGGGCCCAGGGAATTACGGGGGATCCTCGCCGAGCTAATGGGAGAATTACCCAACCGGGGAGGCTCGAAGTCTCTCGAGTAGGTTTCGAGTTCGGAGGGTGAAGTCACGGGTGTTCGCGGCCGATGTTCCGCGGCTCGTCACACATTAGCATCCCGTTACACGGAAATCGAACTTTCGATAAGCGATAACCGAGGGAACCTTCGTTCCGCCTCGCGACAGCTTTACGATCATCGAGCCGGTAACGACTGATTGAAACGCGGAGGACGTGGCACGGCGATTACGGGGAACGAGCCAGTAAAATTTCATGAAAATCGAGTTACACCCCTGTAACACTGCTTCCCGCCGATCGATCGTGGAAACTTCTCCTGAAGAGCCGAACCACGCAGGCGAGGCACAGTGGAACCTCTGCTACATAGAGTAATTGGCCCATACAGCGTTAATGTCAGCGCTCCAAATGTCATCAGCTCGCTGAAATTACTTCTCCCTCGAGCTACACGTCGCTCGAAGAATGTCACGCGAATTCCGGGAATTCTACTCGTACCTATATTCCTCCACGCTCACTGAGAATTATTTACCAAACGGGGTAATAGTTTTACTCCCTTCGCGTCATCAGCTTGCCAACGGAAACTCTACTCCCCTCGAAACTGTACACCGCAGGGAAGAGCGACTCTCGGAAAAGTTCGTGGTAAACGGGCACGCCTCGGCTAAAGGCCCCGTTGTTTCTATCGCTCCCTTTCAGACCCCTCTTTGCCAGCCTCCGTCGCTTTAATCCTTTCGGTCTCGGGACGAGACCGTGTCGGATGGTTTAACAACGTCAAATTACAGAGAGACGTCGAAGGCCGTTCGAACGACAATTACAAGCTTCGAAGGGCGAGCGCGCGCGCCGGCAATTTCCCGCTCTTCCGACGCGACTGTGTGCCATAAAACTCGTCGAACTGCGCGAAATTACAAACGTGCCGGCACTCCGGACGCGACGGTCCCGCGCTCGAACTTCGGCCGGTGTTTGCACACCGCGTCCCAGGCTTTTTGTCTGCACGCCATGGTAAATCCGTTTGCGATAAACTGCAGAACAAATACGGGCCGGGCGCCGCGTCACGGCGAAACAGGAATAAAGGCCCCTGGAAAAGGGGATTCCGGCGAAGGAACTGTGGTCGAATCACGGCTATCCAGGGCGCCTGCCCCGTTTACGATTCCGCGTTGCGGGGAATTTCCTGGCAGGCGTTGATAAATAGTCTCATTTGCGATGGAGTGGTATAGCAGCGCGGGTGATGGCTTGTTTGGTGTGTTGTTTAATTCATATGTTTAGGGATTGGGTGTAGTTGCAGCTCACTATTATGATCACGATCCGCGCTGTTGTAGAATTATTGCATTCTGGGTTTAATGTGTAATTAAGTGGAAATAATAATAAAAACATAGGCCTGCAATAAATTTTTTATCAATATTTTAGCTGTTTTTAATATATTTTTGGGTGCTGAATTCGAAACAGATACAAATTTCATACGGGGCAAATGGACCAGAAATAGAACAGTGATTCCCAACCGGTGGGTCACAAAGTGTATTTTGAGTGGACGTCATTTTTTTTTAGAATTATATTCTGAAACACCTATTTTTAATACCTATTTTTCTTTACCTTATTAAATTTATCTTACTTTATATTGGGGTGGGTCGCAGGATATATGAATATTATAAAAGGCGATCGCACCTAAACAAAGATTGGGAAACACTGTATTGGAATTTACTACAAATTTCTAGGAGACTATAAATATTAGGTTGCGAATTCACATCAGTTAGTTGTGAGTCTAGTAATTTTTCACTAATAATTTTATTCAATAGCATTTTACAACGTAGAAACGTTAATGTAAGTTGTGAAAAGCTGTACGTGGTGGAGTAACTTTAAGGTGATTTTTGCATTTAGAAGCCCAGATTCCTATAAAACCAGCAAAGGTTTTTAAAAAAGTTTTTATCACCCTCAATGTTGCTTGAGCTCCATGTTCTGCTTGGAAAGTTTTGTACAAAGTGAATTCTGGGCTTGGTTTGTGGGATCATATAAAAATGATACGTTTGGCGACTTCATTGCAGACGTTCTCCACTTTAATAGCTTAAACTGGCGATATCGTAGTTGAGAAATTCAATCCTGATGATCATGTCGAGGAATTTGATTGCAGCAGGGTCAACATTATGGGATATTGACGGCTCCTGGGAATCGATACTGGGCTTTCGATGACCCCAGGTGGTTTTCCCGGTTCAAGGTCTGGGGTAATGCAAGTAGGAAGTATCAGAATCGCAAAGCTGGTGTTACAGAGTTCTGATTCGAAGCCTAGATTCAGGGGTATTGAATAGCTTAGGCGACAACATTGATAATTTGATGCTTAACTAGTTCCAAGGTTTTAATAGGGGAAATTAGTGATGTGACTAAGTCCTCTGATTACCTGCTGAAGTGGAATTATCCACCACATCTCAATTACACTGAGAAGTTTGAGAAGTCTACGTATAACGTTCAGAAAAGATTACGAATACGAGGTTCATGTCTACAGAATTTCTTGGGTAGAACGTGAAGCTGATAAGATCCTAGGGTATCAAGCTTCACAGATCGCAAGTTTTCACCAACTAGTACTTTTGGAACTTTCTTGAAACTTTTCAGAAGGAATACTGTATCTCTACCAAGCGAACAGATGACGAATATTAGTTTCTAGTTAGTGTCAGCTCTAATCAGCCTTCACAGTTAACGATTTTCATCTGTCTCTGCGTGGGCCTAAGGATTCTACTTCATTCATATTAATCAACTATAGAAATATACCCGCTGTGACAGTTCCCAATAGTTGGGAAACTTAAAAAAAATCGACACGAATTCATATATTACACAGTTGGGCATTAACTGAATAAAAAATTATTTAAATAACGGATGAAATAAAAGTTACTTTAATTATACATTATTTGTCGAATAAAATAAAAAATTTTATTCGGCGAGCGTTTCTGATTCGGCATCGAATAAATTTTTCACTTTTAACTTTAACTTTAACTTTAACTTTGTTTTTATTTGACCTCAAAGTTAAGGTTGAAAAATTTAGCCGACGCCGAAGTTGAAACGTTCATCGAATAAAAAAATTAACTTTATTCATCGAGCGATGACGCCAAATTCGACACACGACGAATAATTTTTATAACTTTTACTCGTTATCCCAAATTTGATTTAAATACAAATTTTCCCCATCTCTGACCTACTATGGCACCTAAAGTGTCAGGACACATAATTCCTGTCATCGCGAAGACATCTCCATCAAGTCCCATAAATCAAGTTTACCATACACTAAACTTAATGTATGTACAATAATTACACACAATATACGAAAACACGGTATTTCTCGCTAGCATTGTTTGTCCCCTCATTCTCTCCATTGTTCACCTCCCAGAAACATTCAAAGGCAGTGGCAGAAAGGGGTTCTCTCGCCAGTTACCCAGAAACTGTCCACCCCCTTACTCTCCAGTGAGCATCGCCCCGCGGATTTTCGCGGACTTTCGAACACAGTTTGCATATTCAAAAGGACGCCCGGAGTTTCTCAGGCTGACAGCCAACGGTCCTCTTTGTCCTGCCTCGACTGGCGTGTACACGCAGGAAGCACAACCGGCAGAAAGATTGCGAAGTAAACGCTGCCGAGCTGCGATTCGGCTCGAGTACTTGAACGTTTAATTGTAAATTCACCAGCTCCGTGCTGGCGACGAGGCGAGCCAGCAGGACAGGCGAGATTAGTTTTAATAGTTCGTAATTAAGAATTGTTTGCCGCGACGTTCCGGAGCCTTGAAAGCCGCGCTTTGTACGATCGCGACGGTGTCCATTATTCCACGGTTTAGTTAAATTCCTGCATCCCGATAGTAGTCGCGTTGAAATAGGAAGCCGATGGCTCGCACAGTTGCTCCTACACCTAATATTTCGTTAAGCGGATGCGCGAGGCTTCCACGAGCCCCGCATACCAATTGTTCAACTTCAGTAATCCGAGGAGACCGCGAGTTATCGAGGGACCTTCTGTTTAATCCTCCACTTGCATGCTCAGAGTTCACGTGAAAATTTCATGCTCTCCATTCTGAATATTTTAATACCCGCTCTGGTTAAAAGGGGGTTGAATTATTGACAGGGCTGTCGGGTGGGAGCTCGACGTAGGAAGAAATATAAATCTTACAAACTTCTGCGCTGCGCTATCATCAGCTATAATCTATAAACTCTTGTCAAAGCTGATGTACTTGAGGATCATTTAACTTCGAGTAAAGTGGTTAATGTGATCATAGCTTTTTTTCTATTTCCTCGAATATTCGGAATACCTACTTACTTCCTCTGGGAATATTTACTTCTTACTGTATCTACTTTTCTAAAGATAGCAATAATGAACCCGTAGTCACTGATTTCTAAAAGTCTAAAATGTTAAATAACCTGAAAAAGGAACTTGGGAAAATTATTCAAGAGGTACACAGATTCAATTTTTCTCAAAGAAGATATGGAAACTATTTAAGAGTGCTAGCTGCAGAAAGAGCATGTAATCATTATAATTATTACGCTCGATATCTTTGGTTTACTATTCAGGGAACGAGAGCGGTAAGTTCTCCAAAAGCGTGACGATTTTTCAAGACCGTGAATATTCAGGAAGCGGTGCGTTTGAGAAAATGCGAGCGGCGAGCGAGAGTAGAATTGCAATGCCGCAATTGGAATAAGTGGTGTTACTAGTCAAAATTCTGACCTGTCGACGTGTTTCATATTCATGTATGCTGACGAGGCTTATAGCCGTCGCTGCGACGGAATTTCTGATCGTAATCCAGGCTAGCTTGGCCGTATCCTAGATCCGGGCCAAGACTTGGAACTTGGTCCCTTACGGGTTATAATTAATTATAGGGATTTCCAGTAGGACGAGCGATCCTCAAGATTGTAGATGTAAGCTGCTTTGTGTACTTGAAGGGCCTGTCTTAGGATTTACGTGGTACCTGTCATCTTTGAGAGGAAATTGAAGATAAGATATTCTAACGAGCTCGATACTAATTGCAAGGTAAACTTGTGTGGCGTTTCCATTGATTTTAGAAGTTTAGGTGGTATCTTAATTTTCTGTGTAATTAAACTAGGAGTTTTAGTTATTTTTGTATTTAAAAACTATTAGTAATACCTATCAAAGTAGATAATTCAGTGGAGGAGTTCTGTTTGAATTGATTTCCTACTTTGACATTCCTCTTTCATCTTTTGCCTGAACTATACCGCTTTTCAATTATGGATTTCAATTATCCCTCGTTTATTGCTCACTCGCCCTCTCCGACGATCCTTCGAAACCGTCCTAGATGAAACTATCCATGCCTTCTACGTGATAAATCGACGAAATAACAGTTCCACCGTTAACGAGAAACTAATAGTCCGGCGTTTTCACGGACTCCATCAATCCCGACCTATGATCGTCTTTATTGCTCGATCTCAGCACCGATCGCAACGCTCAGAATAAAGTTAGCTAGAGCAGGATAACCCCGCGAATAAACCGAACCATTCTTCTCCTATACGACCACAAATGCTGCCGGTAAATCGTGATCAATGGATTTTCGAATCCACTTCGGTGGCAAGTCTTGGTGGACAGATAAAGTATTTATGACCCTGTGTCTACTGCTATTCCAGCGTTCTACATGGGTCGTTCATTTGGAAGTGTAGCTTCTGTTAAAAATATGAGATTCACCTTGTGGAAAGCTAAAATAATAGACAAATTGGCGGTATTTTGGAATATGAAGAGCTTCCGTCTGGACTTTGAAAAATTACAAACTACCTTCCACGATATCCGTATAGAGTATAGATGCAAGGAAACAAGCAACAGAGGTTTAAGAATTAATTGTTCAAATCTGTCAAGTTTAAGTAGAACTAGCTTTACTACTCGGCTTCGCCCGAAATTTAGATACTGATTTTATAAAAAAAATTTTTTAGTTTTTGCGAAAATGGTCACATTCACCCGGATTAGTCACGCATAATGAACTGAGGCATATTTCGTGATCCTACAGTTTATCGTTTAAAAGTTTTTAGGCGACAGACAAACACACAAACATATAGAAGCTTTCTGCTTTATATATTAAGATTGGGAATCACAAATGAAAATCATAGTTTTATGAAGAATCCTCTAAGTCACACTCTGATGGATTTTGTTCAATAATAATTAATTCTGAATAGTTCAAAAAACAATTAATTCTGAATAGTGCATAATATGACCTGCTTTTATACCTCAAGAATTATTCTATGAATATTGGGAATGAGTAAGTGGACTTATAAATAGATAATGGAGGACAGTGATGGCTATGAATGGAACAAATTCAATTGGCTACTTAAGGCCACCGTAAGAAACTATCACCATTATTTCACTTGTTTTCTTATTAGCTTATACACGTTCTGCCACTCAAACAGGAAAATTAACACGATATCAACCAGATGATTCTATACAAAACACATCTATATTGGAGAGTTGGGTAATTACGGACACCTAAGCAAAAAAGCAAACAAAATGAAAACTATATGAGAAATGAATTTGTTCATTATTTACAAACATACTTAAACTATTCATCTATAAAGTCCTGTGGCGATTTTTGGAAAAATTATAATAAAAATCAACTTTATAGCGAAAAAGCAAAACCCTTGGTGCTAAATATCGCAAAAGCCGGACAGAAAGCGCGACTTCAATGGTCAACCCATAAAAAAATGTTGCTGCAACCTATACTTAATGTATTTTTCAAAACCCTCTTCATGTGCGTTAGAAAAAAAATGCAATTGGTCGGAATATCGAAAAAAGTAGTACAAGTCGTTGCTTAAACTTTTTTTCTGAGTCTGTAATGAAAATTCAAAAATCCCTTTTGTAGATTTAAGTAAGTTTTATACATGCTGAAAATTTCATCAAAATCGATTATCGTTACTAATCTCGAAGGTTCGAGATTACCCCATTCGAGTTGTCCGTCATTGCCCCACGACATAAAAAAATAAAAAAGAATTTATTTCAGAGGTTAGAATCATAATTCAAGCAACGCCTTGGTCACAAAATGTTTATGAAAAAGTGCTTTATTTCAGCTTAAAAAAAACAATTGCATCTTTAATTCAACAGTAATTACATGCAATTGAAAATGGACAAAATATTACTTGAAACATGATGAAAATAATAAATTGTGTTATCTTAAATAGCATGAGCCTTCTGTATTTATTACTTTCTGCCCGGCGTTGGATACGACCTAAACTATTAGCTAGTGGAGAGGGAACATCGTTTTTATTTATTAAAACGCCGTAACATCGCATTCGCGATTACTCCGCGTGCGTCTTTACCCCACGCTCCCTTACATAATGAAACACTTGTAACAATAGTAGGTTCCAATACCGTAGAAATATTTACCGTTATTTCCAATAAAGCTACAGATTTATCGCTACCATTTGGATCCTTTGTCCCCCAAGAGTAACAATAAGTCAGGCTGTCTTATACTTTTGCCTCGAAGCGTAATAATGCCTGTGGTAGAGTGGAGCGTTCATTACTCAGCGAATCACAGCGCTGGAGCCAGCTTACCAATGGGAAATGAATTCTAAGGGCAAACAGAAATTACTCTGCGGCTGATTGTATCGTGGCCCCTGGGAGCGCCGATACCGCTGGCCAATACACATGTATTTCCATTTCCTACGAACGTCCTTGCGAAAGCTTTATATCCGACGCTGATGAAGAATGAAACACACAGCCATACGTCACGCTTGCAAGTACCACCGAGTCCTGCATTCAGCTATGCGATTCGCGATTTTTGATGCTAGATGAAATCATTAAAGAAGCATTGATTACTGTCCAGCTTTTAGCCATTTGCCAGTAGTACTCAATATTATTGACTCGTACTACTAGTAACGCCTGAGGAATTAAAATTACACCCAAAAATTAACACAGACCTCGCAAATTCGAAATATGTCGTGGATTTACAATACGATTAAATGAATAATTAAAGATTTCCTTATAACAATTCAACTCCTAGCACCCTGCCTCCTTATTTTCACAAATCCTAGTTCCCCGATTCACAAAATTTCTCTTCAAACAATTCTTGCACACAGCAATGTCTCAGTAGTCCATCTAATAAATTCCACACACTTTTCTCAATTTTGTAAAAAACTGTGCTTCTCAGTCTCCAACCTCTGTCGCATCTTGTTCGCGGCACTGAAAAGCTGGGGCATCGAGGCGATCGCGCGAGCCGTACAATTTGCTTTATTAGAGGCAGGCCCCATACAGCATCGGATCGCATAGCAGAGGCACGCATGGAAACTGAAATTACTCCCGGAAATGAAAACGGCGCGCTTGGCTGCCACTCTGTCCGCGGAGATAACTGCTGCCAGAGGATGGAGAAAAAAATTAATGCGAGCATTTCTATTCATGCTTTTGGTACGTGTCCGTCGCCCGAGCGGGCGCATTTAATAAGAATGCAAATGCAGCTAAGATAATGCGAGACAAACACCGTTTCTGTTTGCGCGCGACTGGCCCCTCGCGCGGACGTGTTTCTTCGATTCAATTTGACGAGGATCCTGAAGCTGACGTGCGCTGCGATGACGATGTTAAGCTGCTTCCGTCTTGTTGGAAGCACTGGCAAATTGTGCCAGCAATTTCTTCTTATATGAAGCCCCGAATAATACGCTATTGTTTACGGCTGACGTGGAACATTTTTTGTGTGTTGGGGGATCTAGAATTTTGCTAGAATTGTCTAGAATCATAACGATTTTTGGGGAGTAAACTGTTGGAAATAGAGATACGTATGTAGAGATATGCAATTGGTCAGTCATGAAATATTTAAGGGAGAGTGGGGTAAATACGAACGCGGGGTAATCGCGAATTCGATGATACGGCGTTTTAATAAATAAAAACGATGTTCCTTCTCCACTAGCTAATAATTTAGGTCGTATCCAACGCCAGGCAGAAAATAATAAATACAGAACGCTTATGCTATTCAAGATAACACAATTTATTATTTTCATCATGTTTCATGTAATATTTTGTCCATTTCAATTGCATGTAATTACTGTTGAATTAATGATACAATTGGGATTTTTTTAAGCTGAAATAAAATACTTTTTCATGAACATTTTGTGACCAAGGCGTTGCTTGAATTATGATTCTAACCTCTGAAATAAATTCTTTTTTATTTTTTTATGTCGAGATTAGCTACGATAATTGATTTTGATGAAATTTTCAGCATGTATAAAACTTACTTAAATCTACAAAAGGGATTTTTGAATTTTCATTACAGGTTCAGACAAAAAAGTTTAAAAAACGACCTTTACTATTTTTTTTATATTCCGACCAATTGCAATTTTTTTCTAACGCACAAGAAGATGAATTTGAAAAATACATTAGGAATAGGTTGTAGCAACATTGTTTATGCGTTGACCATTGCAACCGCGCTTTCTATGCGACTTCTGCGATATTTAACACCAAGGGTTTTGCTTTTTCACTATAAAGTTGATTTTTATTATAATTTTTCAAAAAATCGCCACAGGACATTATAGATGAATAGTTTAAGTATGTTTGTAAATAATAAATAAATTCATTTCTCATATAGTTTTCGTTTTATTTGCTTTTTTGCTTAGGTGTTCGTAATTCCCCCACTCTCCCTTATGTGCCTTTATTTCAGGAAAGAATTTACCAAACTTCGCTCTATTCCCAAATCTCACTCCCTGCTCCACCAGGAAACTTGCATTCAGGTGGCAATTCTCGCGGGAGTGATGGCCTCGGCTCGACGCCAGCGAGAAATCGAATCGACGGGCAAGACGAGCACGGGCGTCAGTAGGAAATCCTGGTGTCTCCTACGCTCCGCTAAAAACTACGCGCAGCCCTTTGGATAGCACCGGCTAAAGCACTCCATGGTGTCCTCCCCTTGTCCCACGGTTTGTGTTCGATAGAAAAAGGAAAACATAAACGGAGAAAGAGAACCGTTCAATTATTGGCTTTCCTCCGCGGTCGTTCCACGGCCGTCGAATGTTTTTCCAGCACGGGAAGCTTGTCCTCCCAACAGGTTAGAAATTGATTCCCCGCGCGCGCGGCTCGATCAACGGAAGCTATTTTCTTCCGCCAGCATCCCGCCTCACGGCGACAGGTGCTGGTAAATCCTGGCGATCCCGAGCCAGGAATAGAATAACCGGCCAAGTGATTCTTGTGCCTTGGGAAGGGTCCGACGCTCCGCTGTTTTCATTCGATACAAAATGATGGATGTTTCGCCGGGCAGGACGTCGAACAGAGGGCGCGTCACGCGGGGACAGGCTGTGGAACGAAGAAAAGGACGAATCTGGGGCGAGGGGGGACGGGGCACAAGTAGGCCAAGGCGAAACGAGAGACACAAAAGTGTGCGCGGATGAAAAGAAGTAAAAGTAGAGGCGGATGGTAGGTGCAGCAAGAAACTGGATGGAGGAGCGAAAGATAAGGAGGGGTGGAGTTAAAACAGAAGTCACTATGAATTAAGTGCGGGGAGGAGATAAGGGAGAAATGGGAAGAGGGGTGAAATGAGTAAAATGACAAAAAGCTAAAGTGCAACAGGCTTGGATAATTGTGCGGTGATTATGGATAGAGTGGGGCGTGAAGAGGGTAGAAAGAGTGGGGATGTGGAGGGAAGGAAAACAGTTCTGCCTTGAATCATATCGTGTCCCGAAAGTAACTAGAAATTGATGAGTTCTTGGTATAGAATATGTAGCAACAGAGTTTTGGAATATCTGTTGTGACTTTTTAAATGGATTTTGGATGGACTTGGTTTATTGGAATAATATATTTAAACTATGTATATTCCGAATATTTATGTATCTTCCTAGAGAGCCACGCGTGGATTTTTTTTTATTTTTTTTTAAAAGATGTTTATTATAATGCTTCTGGACACTTAACATGTATATATAGTCGTAAACAAACATAAGGAAAAAAATTGCCACATGGTCTTAAAATTAGATATAAAAAATTGTTCCATACATTGGAAGCTCTTAGTAATTCTTGGCCGAAGCCTCTTTGGTGAGGACAGTTTTTTGGTGTTGGTGAATTCTGAGATCAACTCGCAACGTGGTAGCATGTATATGCATTGGACTAGGGGGAAAAAGCAACTGCCAGAAGGTAGGCAAAAAAAACCATCCCCGGTCTTATTACTAAAAAATTACATATAAATAAAAACTTAACCTAGACTTATGAATTAGCTTAAAAAATAAGTAAGTATGTACAAGAAGAGGTGTATCTGGACGAACAGACACTTACGATTCATAACAGACACTTACGATCCACTACAGACACTTACGATCCATAGCCATGCGTGGATCGACAAACAGGCCAAGGCGTAGTTCGTTTTTTTTTTGGTGTTAACTCTTATGTACCTACGCACCCGGGTACCCATTTCTATGTTTCCTTTAGTAATTTTTTATGTTCTGGTGAAAATATCGCACAACCGCTCCGGATCCCCATTCTTTGAAGTCTTTTGCCCTGATATATGTTTTTGAAAAAGAATTTAAAAAAGATTTTAAATAGTAAAGCTTCAATTATGTTGTAGTTTCGAGTAATTTATCCAGTCAAATAGTTTAAAACGGCACTTGGTATATTATAGGAATGGAAAACTAAGTGTTTTGAAGAAGTACGAAAGTAAAATTATCGCTGTGTTTGAGATGTAGCGGAACATGGGATACCCGGGTGCCCCGGTTGCCCGACAACCGTGAAACTTTTGGTTCCGCACATAAGAGTTAAGATGCTCCGGACTGTTATGATCGTGAACGGAACTGATCGACAGTTAGTCGTGGTTTGAACACGGAGTAACGACAGCCGTCGCGATATTTTCCAAACCATCCTTTTATATATATTACATTTAACTATATTAAATATAAGTTCAGACAAATGAAGTGTAATTCATTTAAACGCCCAAGACGTGATTATGACTAGAAAAGTAGATTTACAACATTGTTTAAATTAGTAAACGAAGAATTTGGAAGATTTGGTGGTTTCCTGTTTCGGGAGAAATAATTGGTAACGAGGGTTTTGAATGAAACGTGGAACACGGTGATTATTTAAATAGGGAAGTAACCTTCCGATGGGTAATAGACACTTGTTTTTCTTACGTGATTAAGTGATTATCGATTTTCGTTAGAGCCAATGAATTTTTATATTTATCTGGAATAAACAAGGCACGCGGTGTGTCATAGTACTTGATAGTGTGATGTGATAGTTAAAATAGAAATATAAGTGTATGTAGTAATAATATTGTTAGAGGATAAAAATTGACGTGATGTAATTTCGTATAATAAGTAGTCAGGTTAGGGTAGACCGGGGCAAGTTGATACAGAAGAATTATTTCGACACTGTATATATGTAGCTCCTTGTGTGTGAGATATGTGAAGCTTCTTGATCAATTCTTTACTACTATCTAGCGTACGTATGTGTACCTTGACTTTAGCAATCCATTTTTAACTGTTTTCGTTTCTATAGAGAAAAAGTAAATAGTTTTGATACATTCAAATTGATCATCCAAATAACATTTTCTCATTCATTTTGTATTTATTTTCTTAAGTTTTCGCTAACTATATATTAAAGAGGTAGGACCAAAGTATATTTTTCCATATTAATTCAAACAAAACATATATACAATATGATAGTAGAACACGGTAACTGTGTTATTATCATGCAAACCCGTAGTTCATTATTTTTATATACTTATCTCCAGTATACACAATTTACGTAAACATGAGAACACTCTGTCTAAAAGTATTTATGCATGTATTTCAATTAAACTCCTAGTTAAAATCCTCCCAAAATTCCCAATAGCGCCACACAATTTCGAGCAACAATCTGCCAAATAAATTCCAAAGAAGAAATGGAAAACGAGTAGCAATCGCCTCTAATACACCCCCAATTCCCCAATTACTTATCCATTTCAATTAAAATTAGCATTTGCCAGGTCGATTACCCGCGGTAAAGTATTAACTTCCAGCCGAGGCCATAATTAGAATTTCGAATTTACCGCATGCATCGGCGTTTTCCATCAAACACCCACATTCCACAATCGTGCATCTACGTTATTATTTAAACATCGAGCTCCGTTCTTTGCACTTTACCCCACCATCAAAAATAGAATAGCCCCACACGCGTCGCGGTAAAAATACATTTTTTATAACGCTTTTCCACGTTTTTAAGTCTTAAAAAAAGCGCAGGAAGAAAAGGATTGTTAATAAATTCATAACATCACAGCAACCGCTACAATGAGGCCCCTCCATCGTTTTTAGCGAGCCTTTGTAACGATCTCTCGTTGTCGTTTTGGAAAGCTGCCACGATATTACCTCATTCACCGTGGACGATGCACGTTAACGTCGCGCAAGAACACAGCTTGGGCGTGCACGGCGTCCGCCTAAGTATACACAACAAATTCTGAAGCGAGGGTGGGCATAATCGTCGTCCTGTTCCACTGGCATCGTTTCGAGTGGATTGTCCTGGCGCCGGGCGGAAGGTGCTACTTGTTGCGGGTTGCCTTTCTAAGGCGCCTGCTCGGGGGTATGCAAACATCGTTGAATTCGTTGCATTCCGTTCAGCCCGAACAAGTAAATAACGACGATGAAGGCGTACCCGAGCGGGTCCAGCGGTTTATTCGGGGTATTTCTCCTGTATCGTTAAAATGGATCGATTGGTTATCTTTGTAGAGTGATTCTATTGTCCTGGCATAATGGAGTTCCAGGAGGGCGATACTCTTCTTGAGATTTTAGGTGTGGAAGTGTTGTGGAGTCTTTTTTAGTGCTCGATAGTTATTTGTGTAATTGAGATTTGGAATTATTGATTATGGAGGGAGGATGTATTTATTATTAACATAGGGTGAGGGTTGAAGGAAAGTGAGGTTTTGTATGTTTCAGATTTGGAACGAAATTTGAATCTTTTTCGAAAGATTCGAGCAGGACTTTGTCAGAAAAATTTCATATAGAAATTACAAGTATTAGGGTAAACGCACTAATAAATGAACACTTAAGGCTAATGAATGGACACATTTATAAAATTATGTTTGCAGCGCGATTGATTCCACGTGTTGCAAAAATTGTTTGGATATGGAACAAGAAACTAGAAGAAGCCTCTAATTAATTAGTTGCTTATTTTAGTAACTTATTTCACTTATTTTAATAAAAAATGTCCATTCACTGGTACGTGTTCACTTTCTGGTATATCCACCCTATATAATTTAAAGAATTTTGATCATGTTTTCCTGTTTTAAGTATGAATGTTATTTGGGTTTCTGATTGCTCGGGACACGCGAGGGAAGTAGAAGAATATCGCACAGGTCAGGCTGACTCGCAAGTGGAAAGGGTCAATCAAGATCAGCCGGCCTTCGACAATCTATTTCCATTGACACTCGACGAAGGTGGCTCACACCATTTACAAATTGAACTCGAGCAAATGGGAGTTTTATCTTCTCGACAGAAAAAGCGAAACCAGCTTGTTTGCGCGAGGGGAGAAAAGAAGAATCAGGGCACGGGAATATAAATAAAGCAAAATTCATACAGCGCGCCGTGCTTCACCGGGAGATCTAACATCGTGTACACTTTTTGAACCGTGCAACGCTTTCATTTTTAATCTGTCCCACCAGCTAGTCGAGATTTGTTGCATGGAGGGTGTAAATTTTGTATTTTAATTAATAAATTCGTTTCTTAAGAGCCCGCTTGAGACGTTGAACTTGCCAGATGCCAGATTACGAGAAATAGAAAACGGAATACGTAATTACAATCTGAAAAGAAGTCTTTCATGAAATAAATTTTATATCCAGATAAATTTTATATATTGAAAAGTACAGAAACAGCAGAAGACGCAAAGAACAGCTCTAAGGAATATCTCAAAAGAGAGTTTTAGACAAATCGTTCCAATTACTTTTCATCCTGGATTTGACTGCTTTCCATAAATAATCTCTCAATTAACCACCCTACCCTGCCTACCCAAAAACAGTGACAAATATTCAATTTGGAAGTTTAATCAGCCTGTCGTTTTTAAATCTTGCAAAAATATTTCAAGCTATCAATCTAAAAGATTTATCATTGACATTGAATAAAATTTAACTCTCAACAAAATTTGAATACCAAAACCGTGTTCTCCCTCCTCAAGGTACATAAGTATTTACAAGTATAAATGTATTTTTATACACGGATCAAGGGGCTCTGGCACCCCCAAAGAAAAAAGAAAAAGAAGATTAATGTAACCACGACTGAAATAATTAAAGATCTTTGTAAAAAGAAAAGAAAACTGGATTTCATTCCTTAAATAAATTTGTATAATCACCTAATGAATTTTATCGAATTTGCATTAAAAATATTTTTATCCATTCAACTCCCCTCCCCCAAAATTAAATCCTGAGTGCGCCACGAGGTACCCGTATACCAAAAACAACACGAATAAAACTACGGAAATGTTAATGCGCGTGAAGTAGAGGCCTCTAATATAAATTTTAAGATACAATTTAAACTTTATTTTCACCAGGACTCGAATGACTTTTCAAGGGCTCAAAGATGTCAAATGCACTTGAGCGTGAAGTGACGTCGCTCAAATATTTTCAAAGGCCACTAAAATTTCACGAACCACGGACGGGACAAATGACAAAGTAGTCGCTTCTACTGTGCACAGCTGAATGAAGTTCATCCCGTGGCAAAAGGGAATGCATTCGCTCCATTCTCGTATTTACGGTCGGTTACGTTGACTTATGGTGGTCACGTAGTTAACCCGTCCCCGACGAATAGAATTAACCGGCCGATTATATTCTCTGAGATAATTAATCCACTTACGTCTTCCATACGTGACTGAAGCGCGAAACGCTCGGCTACGGCCGGCGGGGCGAATAAACGAGAGAGCTGTTTCCAACGGTTTAACAGATGTCAAGGAGGAATATGGGACTGCAGAATTTTCGTGGTCCATGCACGAGAGTCTCCTATTGAATTACTAACGATCGCGCAGACCCGTCACGTTGTAATAATTTCTTCTCAACGAGCAATCAGACCATAGACGAAAGCCCAGTTTGCGAAACTAGCGAAAATAACTGGCCCCACGAAGTAATTAAGATTTCCTCCTGAATATTCAATTTCCACGGAAAAGAAGTAGCTTGATTTAAAGACGTTTTAATCGCCTTTCCGCAGATTTTATCCTCGGTGTTGGTAATTTCTTTTAGAAACAGCGCGAAGTGCAATTTAATTTCGATGATATCTTCTGCAGAAATGTTTCGTTTAATATTCCCCTCTGGATTCTACCTGCTGTTGTATAAACGCTCTTAACGCGCTTTTATCTCTTATCAGTTTCCTTCATCTGCATACGTTGCACGCTGAATTTGAAAGTTTCTGGAAAGTATTTACTATTTAGATTTGAGAGTTCGATTGTGACGAGGGTGGTGGAGTGGCGTCGCGACGCTGTTGGTTAAGCACAAGTTTCCGCCGAAGATTCTTCGTCAATTACTACGAGTCACCTCCAAAATTATTTCGCAACGGTGAAGGGGCGCGTGACTCGACTCCACGGCACCACTAATCACGTTCTTCTCCACCCTCTTCAATCCCGCAACCCTGAATCTGGCAGTTTACATTACGTGGTCCAAATTCCAACTCCTGGCGGTTCTTTGACTTAATGGAAGCTGCTCCTGGAAGGATTCGTTAACAACGTATAGTCGGGGACACGTACTCGACACCCTGAATCGTGGAATCTTCTGAAATAGTGCTTACTGCACTTGCTAACGTTCACATTGTGGAGATACAGTAGTAGGGGAGAGGTGCTATAAAAGGGACACTTTTGTTTAGCGTCCATTTCTGACAATATCATTATAAGTATTTAAAAAACAACTACACCACAAGAAAGCGCCTTTATTTCCCTTCGATGAAAGTATATTGCAAACTCATCAATTGTAATAGATATTAACAAAATCTTCGATTTACAAAAAAGTGCGAAATGTCCCTTTTACAACTAGGTTGTTTTAAATGGGACAGTATAAGTCATGAAAGGGACACGTTAATAAAAATAAACTTATTAAGTATTACAATTATAATTCTAAATCTTCATGATACAAAACAACGAAATCTACGAAAAAATTAACTCTTTGTAGAATAAATCATCAATATTTTATTATTAGTGACACATGGAACAGAAAAAATTGATTGTGCCTTTTATTCCGCATGACTCATTGGCCCATTTACCGCAAATTCTGCGGCTGTAGAGAAATTTCTTTCGTGTTGAGTGGATGTTGGTTTAATTGTATATAGAGCATCGGCGATACGAAGAGAAAGTACTGATAACATTTATCACTGATTGTACCATGTGTTTACATTGGTAAAAGTGTAAAAAGTGTAAAAATTGTAAAAATTGTAAAAAGTGTAAAATGTGTAAAAAGTGTAAGAAGTGTAAAAAGTGTAAAAATTATAAAAAGTGTAAAAAGTATAAAAAGTGTAACAAGGAACACTAATAATACATATAGTGTCCAGCAGTACATGTGTATGAGAGGGACATTCATGAAATGGTTGTCCCATTTAAGACTTGTTATGCTGTCCCCTTTACGACTATACGTGAGTTTAATATAAAATAACCGCAAAACAAAGAAAACAATTAATCAAGCTTTCCTGTTATTAAGCTGCGTTTAGACCAAACGAACGAATGCTCGTTCGCCCCACACATCGACAAAATTCGTGTTCATTTAGTGTAAACTTCACTTGCAACTTTATACTTGAATTTGGTCGATGTGTAGGGCGAACGAACATTCGCTCGTTTGGTCTAAACGCAGCTTTAAGCGATTTCGTTTCAGTTGAATATAGGCTATTTTAATGATATAACACTTTAACACTTTGTATATACCTTGATCTCAGAAAACGACACTGAAAACCAATGAAAATTTTACTTTTACTGCCGAAAAACATCAACCGTGGACTACTACTCTGTTGCAAGTGAGACCGTAGTGAAATTTACATCAAACAACTAGGCACTAGTGTTGCAACAAACAGGAAAATAACTTGCATGTGTAATGCGTTTAGAATTTTGGAAATTCGATTTGTCCCTTTTAAGACGTGTCCCCTTTATGGCACCTATCCCCTATCATAATAATGTGAAAGGATGTGCTTGTAATGTTCCCATCAATGAAGAGGCTTCGTTTAACAATAATTTTCTAACAAAGGGAAGTTAGGCAACCCGGAAATTCAGAAAATTATGAACGACTCTACTTGCACGCGTAGATGCAAAATTTTCAAAATTTCCGGGTTGCTTAACTTCCCTTGTAAGTTTCATTGCACATTCTTCAGGATATGCGAGGTCCTTCCTCAGAAGTATGTGGGCCATGCTGAATATAAATGATAGTTTATGTTTTCTAAACCAAATATTATTTTCACCCTCGTTCAATTAAACAATTAAGCAACAAATTCCGAAGAGCTGTTCTATATTTAAGCTCTACGCGCACATAGAAGTTCAGTCACGATTCAGTGCCCCCAGGATCAATGATCTCTTTGATTCAGCGTCAATAAATGACAAGTGTGAATTGCTCCAGTCCAAAAAAAGGATAGGCTATTTTCTACCACTCTCACTGACGGCTTCGTGCCGTCACGGAGCTGACATGTGTTGCGCCCAAATTAAACGTCCCAGTAGCTGTCGCTTCAACCCCCAAAATACGCTGCTAATTAATTCACCAAACCCAGAAGTCTCTAAATCCTCCAACGTTTACCTAAAATTCCCCACTTCCCCAGCCACTGAACGAGGGAATCAAGCCCGCAGAAGGAAAGATTCACAGAAACCTCCAGGATTTGACGAAACAGCGGCGATCTGAAGCCCCCGTCGTAAACCCAATCCCAGCTATCCTTAACACTGGTATCCTATATCCGTGCAATCTCGGAGGCAATCGTTTCGCGCGGTGCCACTCGCCAGAGGGGCGGGGGCGAGTTGGTGGGCGACGACCGACCTAATGAAACCACTAATTGCTTCTACACGGCGGCCGTTTTCTTCTTAGGATAATAATAAGCCGGGCGCAAATTACAGTCGACTCCGCTAAACGCATCCAGCGGTAGATGAAGAGCAATCTTCGCCGGCGCTCTCCAATTTTGCGCCCCTGACGACACCCGTGGGGCGCAATTTGCGTTGCCAGGGAATGCCTTGTAACGGGGCGGCCGTCCTTGCACCGTCTACTGAAATATTTAATAGGCGAGGGCACACCGCTCCGCCCTGCGTGCGACACGTTTCCTGCGAGTCGACGCTGAAGAACGGGGCTCTACGCGCGGCTTCCGTGAACGCATCGTCGCGTGACGCGACGCCGTTTTCACGCGTATCGACCACACGCGAACACTCGCGCCCCATACCGTCCTCCCTTCGCTGGATAATTATTAACTCTCTCCCTCTTTTCTCTCGCGTCACCGTGAGTCGATCCAACATCCGGCCCGCCTCCACTTTCTGCCGTTAGGAAAGTGGCATTGCTTGCTCTTCCGAGGCGGGTGTAAAGGTTTGAAATATGCACGGTCTGCGTAGGAAATGGTAGGTTTCTTAGATTGTTGAGGGGGATGAGGGATCAGGATGAAGGGGCACTTTGTGACTGTTCGGTGGTGTCAGTGTCATTGCTAAAAAATATCTTTTCTGTGTTTTGCAATAGGGTAATGGACCCAATTACTGACACCTACGTAATTACTGTCATCCTAAGGTATTTTACGTAAAATAATGAATAAATCTTGTGAATTAATGCATAAAAAAATTTAGTATACAGTTGAAACTGTTATTTATACGATACAAAACAGAGGACTTAATTTTTTCTTCGTTAATTTGGATAAAACGATAACAAATTTTAAGCGAATATTCGGAGAGTGAAAACGATGACTTCCTTACTAGCGAAAGAGAAAACAACGTTAAAGAAAATGCTGTAATTGTAATATTTAAGCTATTAACATAACAAAATACAATGTTTTAAATAATATAATCATCATAGAAAGTAATAAAGATCCGAATTCAACGATTCGTTAAGTATTTTTACTTATTAATTACGTGACAGTGATTAGTACAAGCGTTTCAAGCATTTTGGTATTACTGCCATAGCAGTAGTTACTCATAAACATGACACGAAGTAACTTTAAAATGACATAAACAGTATTAGGTTAGCTGGTAGTAATTGGGGTGTCAGTAATTAAGTCAAACACATTTTAATGGTGTCAGTAATAGATCCCGAAATATATTTTTGAAATTGATGATTTTATAGCATAAAAATGGAAGTTTTTAGGCTCAGCAAATTGTTTTCCTCAAGTAAACATATTAAACAATAATATATAACAAGGACAACATTATACGTTTAGTCTATATGTACAAAACTATAATATAATGTCAGGGTCAACGCTTAAAGTGGCAGTAATTGGGTCCTTTACTCTATAGCAGTTCGCACTTATCATTTACTAACACTGAAACAAAAAGCCTAGTGCCCCTCTTCGTGTTTCTAGTGCCTTCGATGTCCCCCAGGAAATATCGACGTGAAAACCCGCCAAAGTCCGTCACGGGGTGCAATCCCCTCGCGTGCGAAAGCATGCCAACGCCAGTCAAAGTGTTAACGAGGCGTAATATTGGGAACTTCGAGAGCCACTTTGCTCTTTCGCAGGTCACGTTGGAAAGTGAGTGCAATTGATCCTATTCGATGATTTGTATTTGATTATTACTGTTCTCTTAAGGGGAGGTTCTGGTCTAGAACCCCCAAAAAATAGGTGATTTTTAGGAATTAATTAAAGGAAAACTACTGTGTATAATTTAATGGGACTTGTTGCATTGTATTAAGGATGTCTTAAATTATAGAAATATATTTTTTGTTTTATAATTAATCAGTGCAGACAGCCCTGGGGAGTCGTTAAAGTTAAAGCGTCAAAAAATTGATCCAAATCGGTGGAACCTGTATCTCTAAAAGTTATTATCCGATTCGCCTGAAACCTTTTATATTTTGAAGATTATTCTTTTTTCTAGGGGGGGAACTAAAAAAAATTACAAAATTACATTTTTTTTAGAAAATAACGACACTTCACGTTTGAAATCACTTTTCCCTGTATTTTTCGTCCTTTCATCGCCTTTGAAAATTGTAAATTTTCAACTTTTTGTAATTTTTTTTAGTTCCCCCCCCTAGAAAAAAGAATAATCTTCAAAATAAAAAAAGTTTCAGTCGAATCGGACAATAACTTTTGAAGATACAGCCCCCACCGTTTTGAGAACACTGTTTCGAGAAAAACGCGTTTAAAGTTTTACGTGAGCGCCGAGTGGCCGGTTGTCACCCATGCATTTGCCGCTACTCAAATGCCTATAACTTCGGGAATTTTGCGAATTTCAATAAATCCTTTTAAACACGTTTTCCTAAAAGGTTGAACATTCGAAAAATTAAATAAAAAAAAATCGACATTTAGACCAGAACCTCCCTTTAATCGGGTATAGTGCTGTCTCTCAAATGGCACGCGTTTTCGGATTCTCTATACGCGCGAAGCTATCCCCACTACTTCATTTGTTGTCGCCGCGCCGCGGCATCGGGTATCGGATGTCAAAGAGAAAGCCGAAGAAAGGTTCTAACCATTCTCGATAGTGACACACCTTACACTCTGACCGCGTGAAATCAAAGGAATCCGAATAGACTACTCGTCTCTCAAATTGCGTGCGCTCGGTCCCGACACACGCGGATATAGAAAGACAGAACTGTATTTAGATCCAGCGGCTCGGGGTATTGGTAGAGTAGATTGGTAACGCGATCGATAGTAGACCGTCAGGGGTTGAAAAGGGATCCTTGTAACACACAAGGAGGAAGGTACTTATGACAGATTTTCTACAAGCTACCCCGTTGATCGGGGCTGAGTTTAAACGAAGTGAATCCTTCCCAGAGTGATTCCAAGCTGAAAGCCATCGTCCTAGGTACGTGGAGAATACTGGGAAGAGTGTCACGCGCGACGTTTCCACGATCTTACAGCCTTTCGAATGACGAGCACGAGTTTCATTGGCGACGATATCTGACCGTCACTTTTTTATCGCCTCTCGAAGAGGACGCTACAGGTTTAAGGATTTACGGGCGAAGGCGAAGATTATAACCGGCGTTGCTGTATGTCCATTTTCATTTCACGTAACACGCTCGAGCTCTCTATGTGCCACGGCGAGCGACGGTGCCTTTTCCTCGCCTGATTCGACACCAGGATTTCCTGACGGCCGTTAAAACGAGATCCAGCCCGAACGTACGGGGGATATTTCGCCTGGAGTTTCTGGCAGTCGCGCGAGTTCTCAAGCTGTCTTTGTGTAAAATAGAGACGATCAGCGAGGAGTAGTGAAAAGTGACGGGAAAATGGAGAGCCGGAGGTGTCTTACCGACTTTCGTCCGACGAAAAACGAAAATCTAGGTCAGATCTAAATTTATTTTAAATACTCAGTTTATACGTGTAATGTTGTATAGTTTTTCCCTTCTAATTTTATCGCCACCCTTTGCTTTATTATTGCATATATTTTTGCTATAGGTACTATAGCTCAAATTTTATTGTACCATACACATTTGTACGGTAACTGGTGTTATTAAAGGGGGATTTCATTAATATATTAAATGGAATCGAGTGAAATTCAGAAATACAGGGTGATAGATATGCTCGTACGTGGACCAATATTTCATATCACTCGGACATGCTAAAAATGAGATAAACCCTCCGCGAGAATAAAATCAATATCGCGGGAAAGCTGGAAAAGTCACGTACCTCGTGAAACGTAGCCATTCCCTTCTTTGATACATCCACCTTCGCCTGAAAAAGCTCGGAACATGTTTGTTATTGCTCCACGCTCTCCTTTCCCACCTTATTAAATATTTCAAAAGAATACTCGCCACTCCCCTCCTCAGACCTGTTTCAAGCTGACTGTACACGATCGGAAAACCGTTTCGATGTAACGTGCTTTCATGGATATTAAAAATGCATCGCATTTGATAAAAAACACGGAGGGGGCGTAGGGTAATTTGCCGGAGACCCAGCATCTTGGAACGTGACGTTATTTCGAAAGACACTTTAAAACCTTTTACACAAATTCGGGTCCACGGAAGAAGAAAATATGATTATTTAATCCTCCTTTCATCTGAATTAATCATATAACTTGGAAAATATGTCTTCGACACGTCCAGCTACAGATTCCTTACACGAAGAGTTTGAATAATTTATCAATTCTTTTGAAATGTACATAACTCCTTAAAATATACCCATTTTACAATTCGAAATGGGTCGTTCCGGACACCGGAAGCTTTTCAATTCCAATAGAATTCCAGATAAATGGCACCTTTCAAACTTATCAAATCACGACCGCATCAGTCTTGGACTAATAATTTTTTCAAAAGTACGTCGAGACTCCGTCGCGTCTCTGTGATTAGCCGTACAACTAATATCTTAATTAAGCTTTCAGTGTGACACGTCGGGGAATGGAGGGAACGGTGCCGTGGCATTTCACAGGATCGAATCTAATTTCGCCCGTTGCAACTATGCACATATTTGATTGAAACACACGCGTCCCGACAGCTCTTCGAAACCTGATGAATATTCAACGACCCTGTCAAGGTCCTTAAAACGCGTTCCTCGAATGTCCCTCGTGACGCAACTAGTCGTGCTTATTCATCGATTCGTCCAATTTCGAAAACGAACCGATGGGGGTGGAGATGGAAAAATAGTGAAAAATGTGGGAAACGTGGGAAAAGGATGAGGAGCGAGGATCACTTTAAACTGAAAGAAACATCCCACTGGAGTTTTGTTTCAGGAATGGCCAATGGAAACCTTACGCGGATTGTTTAATTAAAAGTTTAGGAATGGAATTGAAGCTCTACGAAATGCCGTGGCAAGTTTCGATATTGATGTTCCGCGAAGTTTCTAACGATGAAGGCGTCTTGCTCCGAGGACGTGGAGAGGCTCGCGTAGAAATTGAGCGTAGCACGCGGAAGTTTCCCGGGGAATGGACGACCGGAAGCTGCAACGGAACCGGGCATAATTATACGCGACCGCGCGGCCAAGTTTTTCATTAATGTTGCAGCGGCGACCGTTGTTTATTGCAGGCGGAAAGCAGGCTGGGCGGTTTTATCGCGTTACATCTAGGCGATGAATTATTATAACGCGCTTTGGAGCTTTGAGCCAAATGGAAATTCATGTCCGATTTGCTCGTTTGACCGACGGTGCCGAAGTAACAGGAGGCCGTTCGAGGTGGCTCTGACTTGCTCAGATCTGGATCAGCAAATCTTACTCACAATAGGATCAATGGAACTGAGAATACCGAGGTGTAAATATATTTCTTGAATTGTTTATGGTAGCACATTTTTCAGAAAGAAGCTATCTTGTGAAGTATAGAAGGGAAATTAACAGGAATTTTGCTGAGGCTATGTGATTTTGCTTACGTTAATTAATATTCGATCATCGTGTTGCAACATGGTGAATCCCAAATTGAATGGAAATTTTTATGCTCGGGTAATTTAAATTCAGGTAGTTTGCAAGCTGAAGACCGACTAGGGTGAATTGACCAGTGAATGAACAGGGAGCAGTGAATGAACAAATTGAATTTTTTCGTGTATAACAAGAATACTATTTCATTGAAAACAATGATCTTATATTTAGAATAAAGGAAAATTTATTGAGATAACGGCGATACTAATATTTTTTGAATCTATGAACGTCTTGGTCGCTTATTAATTTTTTTGATTTGTAGTTTCGGGTGTAGCTAGTCACGGCGAGAAACCTAGTAAGAAAACACGTACGATGACAGCTAACCATTATATTGTGTAAACTATGTTCTGATATAAATAAATTTGTCAAGTTCCTATTATTATAATATATAGAATATATGTTTATATTCTTACGTTAGGTTCCTAAACTTAAATTTCCTTTTTACTTTTGTAACGTTTTCAGCGATTTCTCGTCGGAAAATGAAGTATTATTCTTTGTGTTCATTCACTGGGTACAAGGTGTTTATTTATTGGGTATTTTGTTCATTCACTAGTATATTCGGCATTGATTATATTTTTATGACATATTTCAGACACCGATCAAGTAAAAAAGCACAAACAGTTTTTTTAGACATTTTTAAATAAAGCCTATTCTGTTACAAATTCTTATTTCATTAATAAATTTGGACATTATTTGATTTTTATTGTTATTTGAAACTGAAGAAACGCTTAGCTGTTTTTAATTTAATTCACCCTACCTGGAGCTTTACCACTTTTTAAACACAGTGCAAATAATTTTGCTACACCACAATAATTGAATGTTGTCAAAACTGTAATCATATTGAAGAAACTAAAGAAATTTACTACATGAACAGATTTTCAACTTTCTAATTTTAATAACACAAAATTTCATAAACCACAAACTATTCTGCTTCCAGCTTTCAATAACATCCCTCTCCTACAAAAAGCTTCCACCACCTTTAAAGATCAATTAGAACCACGCGCGACTCCATCACAGAAACTTACCAATCTTAAAGAAGAAGCTCGTGTCCACGTATCTCTAAAAAATTAGATGCAGCTGGCCAAAGTGCAACGCGGTCACGTGGTCTTGTTCAGGCAATTTGTCCATAAAAGATTCCCGGACGTTGCCGTGTTGGAAATATTTATAAGCACGCCCGTCGAACGTGGAATACGAGTACGCGGGCCTGGTGTATCCGTCTTGCTCTTCCGCAACGTTCCACGGCGTTAGTAGCATTATGCTCTATCCACCGAGAATCTTTTATGGCGGCCGTAATGCGACCGACAACGGGGGTTGGCAGTAAAAAGGATACGCGTGTCTGATACGCCCCATCAGTCCGCAGCTTCGTGGCGGAATTGAGTTGTAAAGTGGCTAAAGAGCAGCCACGGAACACCCTAAATATTGCCGTCCAACAAGATACTAGCCGCCAGCTACTGGTTATCATTGCACAACAGGTCGTTTCCGTGTCGAGGATCCTGTTCGTGCTGGCCCTGACGAAATATCTCAAAATACTCCTCGAGCATTCGCATGGGAATATTGCTGCCACAGGAATCTGGAAGACCCTGACGTTCTCGCTTGCGAGAAATGTATCAGCGATTTATTATTGTTGGGTTATTAAAGAATAGGAAAATTGTCACGCGCTATTTTTATGGTTAGAAAGGTTCTTATATTAAATGAATAAAACGGGAATAGATTGAATAATAATGAAGTACAATTATATAATCTGTTCGTGCGTGACACCCACGAAGAATGCAAAATACAACTCTTGTATGTAAATACCGTTAAGGAACTAGTTCTGGATCAGGCACTAATTTTTAATCAGTTCATGAAATAAATCGTTCTTTTCAGTTTATGTCCTTAAATAATTGTTTGAAATAATTACTAACATAAAAAAGGATAATTCAAACTAGTTCCTGACCTGATAAAAAATTAGTTCCCATGTATTTTCAGATGATCAAAAACTAGTTCCTAATCACCTTATTATTCCCTAACCTTATAAATAATTAAATTATACTTATTTTCAAGTTTTTAAAATTTTTCCTTAAAGTGTAAACATTAATTCATCTTTTAGTATAAAAAAAGTCTATGGTTGAAAGTTTTATTAGGTTAAACAAAAATATTAAAGCGGGAAACTCCCTAAACTGATCAAAAACTATTTCCTTAACGGTAGGTAAATACATATCTGGTGTAACAGTCCCAACTTCCAACAATTATGTTCCAGATTTTGAATTCGTGAATTGGGAGAGGTCTTTTTTATTCGATGGAAAGGAATTTGTATTTTTTAACGTTATGTATTTGAAACGACTGTAGTAATCAGTTCACGTACAGTATCGTTATCTCGAGGGAAAGTTAGGTGGAACGAAAGTTTGGACGGTTTTAAGGGTTGCATAACTTGGATTGAATGAAATCTTGTTAGGTGGAAGCTTTTTCAAGATGTTGAAACTGATTGCTCTTGATAACAAGATTATAGAATCTACTGTTTTGAATGCAATGTATTTTCCCAGTCGGCTCGTGTAGCTTACAGGAAAAAAATAAGACGAAGGAAGCATCGTTGTTTTATCCACGTACAATTGGAGTCACGCAACTGAAAGGGGTTATATTTATTCTGTGCTTGAAAATAGAAGGACCATGGAGGAACAAGTTAATTGCTATCGTGTGGTTTAACTTGCAACGACCTTGTCTTTCCTGCACCAGGAACGATTCTTCTACAAAGGACAGACTACAATTATGTCTCCTTTTGAAAGAAAATTACCTGAGTCCCGCTTCTTTAAACCAATCTTTTTCAAATTCCTAGGAATTCCCTACACACGAATATATGAAAGCCAAATTTTTAAACCAGACTATATCTGAAAAATTGCTTACAAGGGATTTTTGATAGATCGAAACTTCAAAAAAATTGGAATCTTGGGAGGAATGTAATTCAAGTGATGCTAATAACGTAACTATTTTTTTGTTTTGGCAATGAAACGATTCTAGAGGTGAAAGCACACGCTGAAAGAAATTCTGAGTTTTCGTAATATCGTGAATATCTGCAAAACTCTGAAGAACATCGAAGAACAGTTTAATTCAAAGTTTCATGGTTTTTGCTATTGATATCCTACAATATGGTGATAAAAAATTGTCGAGCATACTTAATTGCTTCGAAATTTATCTCCACCATGGTTTTTAGAAAATCCGTTATCACCATATTGCAGGATATCAAAATCCATAAAACTTTGAATTAAATTTGTTAAGATATCTTTTACGATTCCCCGATATTCTCGACAATTTCTTTAACGTTCCATTACCGAAAGAGAAAATAGTTACGTAATTAGCATTTTTATCATTTCTGCAGAGTTTCAAATTCTGTTAATGTTTTCGAGTTACCGAACATACCTTGCTATTCAAACATGCATATAGCCAATGAGGAATGTCCGAACGAATCACCGCCGAGTAACTAGCATTTCCTGAACCATTTCTTCGTGTTTACCAGCCGCGGCTGCACGAATCCGACAGCCGTACTCCAAACGCTGTTCACGGTTCGCGCGGTTCCACGAACGCTCGAGCGTGAATCATAATGAAATTTCAATGGTCGCCACGGAGCGGGTCGACGAATGCGAAACTTCGCGCCGATTGCGTTTCGCCGGCGAATAAATTGCCACGGTCCCGGTCGTCAAAGAAAACGGGGATCGGCCACATTTAAACCTTGTTTTTCCTGCGCCCTAATTACAACCTTTATCCACGCCTGTAAATGTACGAACCGGCGATATCGTAGTTCCCATTCAAACTACCGAAAGTTTACGTAACCCCCGGGGGCGAATGTTTTAAGAGACAATAAATAAATAACCGGGTAAGCGTCGTTCTGAGTAAATTGCGAAACTGTTTGAGCCTCGGAGGGCGAACCGAACCGAAGGCTTCCCGTCCCACGCCTCTTCAGGCGCGAGGAGACGCAAGGGGACAGTAAAATACTGACAAATATTTCAACGTGCCAGGGTATGTAGAGGGTGATTCGCGTTTAACCTATAAATGGCCACGCGTCGTGGACAATTTGTCGAGAATTGTGGGTGCTGAAGGGAATCGACGGGGTCGATTGAATATCAGTAGAAATTGGTTGATGGAAGTGCTAAGGATCCTTCAAGGTGAATACCCTGATGAATTTTAAATTAGAATGACGACTTATAGGGTGGATGTACCATTTGTGGCCATTGCACTGTTTTTGGCCATGTGCATAATTATCTTATTTTTAAATTACTTGCAGATCATTATTCTGTGGAGAGTTTCACATCATAAATATTTTGTTTAGTATACCTCCCGAAATATAAGGTTACATTTATTACTTACACGGAAAAGTATTATATTTTTTAAGTGGCCAAAATTGGTACAATATCTTAAAGTGCATCTACCCTACTGGACACAAGTATAAAAACAATTCCATTCAGAAAAATGGGGTTGATTTTAGAATCGATTAAAATCTAAACTCACTCTTTCTGATAATGAAGAATTATTCTTAAAAGTTTGCTATATAGGTACCACTCAAAAAATTGCAATATCTCCCACTTTTCTGTAATTTTGTTTATCTTCTGCTTTTAGTGATCCACGTGGGAATAAACAAGAAACGACGAAGCAGTATGGTTTTAACGAATTTCACACTTCGGACTGGACTTCCCGAAGATATCAAGCAAATTTCTCATGCTGGAATATATTTGTCTCCAGGAAAATAAATGAATGGAGGCGACCGCTGGCTGTTTTAGGCTTCTGCGCCTCGTTGAATTAACCTCCCTCCTCGAACAGGAGCAACACGCGAGAGATCGATACAAGCACCTCCGCGTGCACCCCTTCCTCCCCTTCGCTGTTTCCCTGAAAGAATCGTGCCGATAGAGAGGGAGGGTCACGAGTGCTTCGAGCTCTGTTCAAACTCGAATGGCCCTCGAGATGAATCGAGACCTTTGGAGCACTGTGGCACTCGTGGAAAGGAAACGCGACGGTTTGTGTAATCGTTTTGTCGAATTTGCCATATTGCTTCTCCGCTTCGACAGTCTGGGGGATTAATTCTGGCGAACACTTTGTAATTGGATTCCTTGACGTGCTCCTCTCATTTGCGCCTTTTTTTCTTAGTATACGATCCGGCTTAAGGAAATTTTATTTACTAGGTACAGACTGGGACTTTCAGTTTGAAAACTATTCTTACAAAGAGTATACGCGAAGTTTCTGCAAACACAAATTACCACTCGTTCAACTTTATGCAAACATTTTTAAGTTGGAGCTCAATTTTCCCGGGACTCGGAAAATGGTCCTGGGATTTCCTGTTTAGGGACGTGGGGTGCAGAGGCTGCGAGTTTGAACTGCTCTGCTAATACGTCCACGCGATTCTTGCGGAGTTTCTATGATGTTGAGTTGGTGCATATGAAATGGGGATGGAATGACAGTTGTTAACGCTGGACTAGGACGCGAGAAATGTCATGGAATCTAAGAGAAGAGAAATTAATAAAATAGTTGAAATGCAAAAAAATATTTTCATTCAAATTTCTTTACGCGAAACGGCTATTTCATACTTTTACATACGTCAGCTTAATAACTCAAGTATCATAGGAATTATCAGATGCATATTTGTGAAATTATATTCTGTAGTTATGCATACTGTTAATGTTATGCAGCGATTACCCAAGATTTCTATTTTTCAATTTGTTATTAGTTATAGAAATGTCTGGATATTTTACTGTTTGCCAATAATATCACCATTTCTGCTCTTCAAATATGGAAATTTAAGGTATATGATCGTTACGCATGACTCGAGAGTGCAAATTTCTCGTTCATTTCTAGAAATTCTGAAATTCACATAATAAAAAAGTTTGCACGGAAATTCAAAAATTGACCGAGTTTCGCCGTATACTTTCTCGTTTTAATTAAACTTTTTAACAGTGGATGGGGTTGAAATTTGAAGTAAACCAATTATTGACATAGTTGTTCAAAGTCTGTTGCGATAACTTGACATCATCCTTTGACAATCTAACAAAAAATTAATATAATAAACCATCTTATCATACTACGTTGCATTTGTTATAAGTGATTTTTATATATAATTCGTTTGAATTTGAATATTAAATTTGAATTTGTGGCACTTCAATTGTTAGATTGGAATTAAATCAAATTCAAATCATTGAAATTGATTCGTCGTGGTGATCGTTAAATAAGGCAATTTGAGCTCACATGAATTAATATTGTCTGACAAATGTTTGAAATCAATATGGACACAGCAATTTCGATATTGTCCTCTCTACAATATCATAAAATGGGCGAGTCTCATTCCATTGACAATTCTGCAGCTTTCCACTTGATGTTACGTGTATACCATTATTTATTCACACATTAATTGTGTATCGAGTGTACTAATGAATTATCACCCCTTAAATATTTTTTCAACGTTGAAATGACTAATGCACAATTTATATAATATTAATACTATTAATATGCAAACGATGCACGATTTAGGATAAGAAAGTCCCAGAATGAACTTTCGAAGTTAAAAAAAGAAAGTTCCACTTTCTTAAACTACTCGATACAGGAAAAAAGGAATTTATGAAATATTCAGCAACAGACTCGTCGATATTTTGAAACTAGGACGACCACTTGTTTCCTATTTCCTTGGCTCTTGGTAAAATCTAAAATTCGACAAAAAAAAAAGAAAATCGATATTCAAATTGAAGAAAGGCTATTCCATACGATTTCTACTTTTAGAAAACGAACGATGCATTGGAAGAAGCTGTATGAAATATTCGCCACCACCCTCGTGCACATCTCGGAACTGGGGCAAACAGCTGCTTTCCACTTTCTTAGCTCAGCTAAATTTTCAAGATTATTTCGGCGAAATGCTCACTAATTGGTTCATGAGTGTTTATAAAGTGGAGTACACTAACATTTGCACTCTAATCCTTGCTCAAATTTAGGGAAAAAGAGGCAAAACGAATCTGGTTACTCTCAGCTTGATCCCAGTAATCTAAATCACAAATATTTTAAAAATTAAAACGGAGCCCATTCGAATTTTCAGTAATCAAGCTTGTCACTTAAAAAGAACAGAAAATATAGCTTCTCTCTTCCTAATATTTTTCGTGCAATTAAAAGCTCTTAATCAACACGTTCTTTCACTGATTTCCACATAAAAAATTAATACAGGAATATAGTGCCCTCTTCCGTTTCCAGCTCGGTTAAATTCGAATGGTAATTGGACTTGAATCGAGTAATATACTACGCAACATGCATATTGTCTTCTCGGACGTTAATGCGGTCGGATAATGGTGGTCCAAGTCCATTATGTTCTAACGTTATTCCAAGATCCTTCATCGCAGATCATGCTGTCACTATTAATCAGCAATTCATTGCCAGCAGCACGGCTGCACGGTAATAGAACGTCAATTAATTTCGTACACTAGCTTCCGCGACAATATCACGATGCTCCTTGGGCACAGCGATACCAAAAAAGATTCCCAACCCAACCGAACTCTCCACCATTAATTACGCAACGAGGCAACGTTTACCTATATAGAGAATGACTCGGCCCACCCGGTTGGCGAATTATTGCAAGCAATCTCCTAATTATTAGAGTATTGTGACTTGCCAAGAAACTCAAGAGCAATTCAAGGTAATGGACGAATAAGTGCCGAAAGGAAGAGTGAGGATTGTTTCACGGCCGCTGGTTCGCCACAAAGGGAGCTAGAGTTAACATTAACGCCGTAATAAGTATGAAGTACTGGCGAGCCGCGGAACTTCGCAATCTATGAAATTGAATCGAGGATTTCTGTGAAAGGTTTCCAGCTAACAGGCAGCTGGTGGCTTCCAGTTACTTGAAAATCGATTAGAGCGCTAATTCTCGTTACTTTCTGAAAGTGGAGAGGTGAAGTGTTGCATTCTTAAGGGTCTGGCGGACGTTTGAACAGTTATTCGACATTAACGACTGCGAAGGTTGTTAATTGTCTTGGTAGATTTAGTGAGTTGTAATGGTATTATAATAATGATAATCCGTGGGAATCGACGAACAGTGAATAACAATGAGACGATCAGGGATAGATATGTTATTAGATATAGGCACTTCCAATTTGTTGGCCAATGGCTGGCAAACAACACTAATAATTCTAATCCCATCATGAACATGAGTTAACAACCCTCTATTACGATTAGTCATAGGGGAGTAATTGGATTATCGCCCATTACCAATCCTCTTATCTGCATACTCACGTGGGATGATTTAGTATTGAATATAGATATTGATACTATGTATAATGGGGAGTGTAGCTAACCAAGCTGGTCCTATTTAGCCACAATGAATCATTTGACAAATTAAAATTCTGATGTTAATGATTATGTAGTAAGTGTTATGTAGTGGCAGTTGCATTTCAATGGAAATTTATTAATAAATAATCATTTCACTGTTGAGTCAGATATTCAATATTTATAAACAGAAATTACTTCTCTATTAAGGGGAGGTTCTGGTCTAAATGTCGATATTTTTTTATTTCATTTTTCGAATGTTCAACCTTTTAGGAAAACGTGTTTAAAAGGATTTGTTGAAATTCGTAAAATTCCCGAAGTTATAGGCATTTGAGTAGCGGCAAATGCATTGGTAACACCCGGCTACTCGGTACTCACGTAAAACTTTAAATGCGTTTTTCTCGAAACAGTGTTCTCAAAACGGTGGGACCTGTAACTTCAAAAGTTATTATCCGATTCGACTGAAACTTTTTTTATTTTGAAGAATATACTTCTGGCTAGGGAGGGAACTCAAAAAATTGCAAAAAGTTGAAAATTTATAATTTTCAAAGGCGATGAAAGGACGAAAAATTTAAGGAAAATGTGATTTCACACTTGAAGTGTCGTTATTTTCTAAAAAAATGTCATTTTTTTATTTTTTTAATTTCCCCCGCTAGCCAAAAGAATAATCTTCAAAATAAAAAAGGTTTCTGTCGAATCGGATAATAACTTTTGGAGATACTGGTCTCACCGATTTGGATAAATTTTTTGACGCCTTGACTTTAACGACTCCTCAGGGCTGTCTGCAATGATTAATTATAAAACAAAAAATATATTTCTATAATTTAAGACATCCTTAATACAATGCAAAAAGTCCCATTAAACCATATATAGTAGTTTTCCTTTAATTAATTCCTAAATATCACCTATTTTTATGGGCTCTAGACCAGAACCTCCCCTTAAATGCAAGATATTCTTATTCGTTTTTAAATTTTGGTTCATCGTCTCGTATCTGCCAGGAACGCGTCCCCCTAAACGTTTCAAGCGATGCGTTTTCCTGAAAAGAAAATTGTTTCATAAAGTGAAATCCTCGAGCGGTATACAGTTCTAAAATAACGAGTTTTACTTCGTTCCCGTGTATATAAAAGAAGGAAGAACTTTCGTCTCCAAAATAAGAGGCGAAGTTGAGGTTAATTAAACTTCTGCCCGATGCTTTCGTTACGAGAAATGAGCCGCGAGAACGAACTTGATATTCCGCTCGTGACGGGAAAGCAGCGCTTACTATGTATAGCAGTGCCACAAAACAAGGATAACGACTTATTGCTCGTTCTTCTCGAACTCCGGAGCATTCCAATTCCAGGAATATTTCACTACACCCAACGGAATAGTACACATTCGTATTGCCTTCTGGACGACAAACGCAAATAATAAATATTTGCTGTGAATAGCTGCCTGAAATTCACGTGAACCTTTTCGTATTAACTCTAGATTGCGTGATGTGGATGTAAAAAACGAGGAGATGAACATATTATAAAAATAACAATCAAATATCTAATAATATGCAAGGAACGTGTGAAATAATCATTCACCAAAGTACCAAGAAAAATTAAAATATAATTAATTAAGTATAATAAATTTCATGCACCCTAGCCTAACACTTTTCATATTTTCCATAGAAGAAGTTATTAGTATTGAAGTATTAGAATAGATTATTAGTAGATTATTAAATGCACCAAGGAACTACGAAATATTCTCAATTTTTATACACCTTTGGGCGAACGTGAGTGAACAGGAAGCATGAGGCAACCGTGCGGCAGTCAACTTGCTAAAAAGGAACCCACCACCCACATTTAGGAGACACAGAATTAAGGTAAAAGACCCAATACGTGGACACGTCCGAGTAGCTGGACACTGGTGCAAAAATACTGATTAGTACATTTAATATCCGCTTTATCCAAAAAAGAACTATTTTATTCAATTATTCAAATATTTAGTAAAATATATTCATATATATATTTTACTAAATATTCGAATAAAATAGTTCTTTTGCACCAGTGTCCAGCTACTGGGACGTGTCCACGTATTGGGTCTTTTACCTTAGATGAACGTCGCTGAATAAGAAAAAATACTCGCCCGGATTTCCGTGCCAGCTAAATCGAGAATGCTTCTCCCCGTGGATTCGTGATTATTCGCGCGTGCCTATTCCCGTTATAATTTCCACCCCGGCGAAATATGCGGCGCGATCGCGGTGCGCGCACGACGACAGCCCACATCGACACATCGTAAAAGGGGGCGGATTTTCAGCCGGCAATGCCGCAGCATCCTCTGGAGCAAATTCCATTATTCTTCGTTAGAGAGAAGCAAACGGAAAATTGCGGCGCGCTGCACACAGCGGCAGGGGGATGAAACACCGGCAACATTTGCCCCCGCGTTAAATCCTGTTTACCAGTTTTAGAAATTCTAATCTTCGCCCAATTGTTTTTTCCCCCTTCGTAAATGAAGGCGCGCTCGCGAAAATAAATTGTGTCTATCCTTGAATTTTTCTTCATAGGCTACACGGTTGCTCCTCGGGAAACGTAAAGTTCCGCGAGAATATGTTTCATCCTTCTTTTCTAAGGGGTGTGCGCGAAGTGCGGATCAACGATTTGACTCGAATTTTGGTGATAATGTGTTAAACTTATAAGGTGTTATATTGGAAAGCTTAAAGAGTTTTTTTTAGTTTTTAGAAAATATTTCGATCGTAACTCTATATAAAACTGGTGTTGGCGCACTGATTCGGTCATAAATAAAAAATTATTTTATTTAATTACAAATAAAATAAAAAATCAAAGCTATTTCACAAATTATTATACAATATTCCGACGTTTCGGTTCTTATTTGAACCATTCTTAAAGAGTTCGAACTTTCGCCATTTTGAGGGTTTCGATGTGTGTATCTACGTGTAAAAAGGAATTTTAGTTATAATAGTTCAAGTGTACTATTTTTATTCACTTTTAATCATCTACTTCTGTCACCAATTATTTAAACAAATTTCCTTCTCAAAAAGGCAGAGTGTTGAGCTTGAATTTTGGGTACAGAACCATTTAGTAAATTATTAAACCCAACGTAGACTAACTACACGCAATATTTTCGCCAAATCGATAATACAAATTGCATTTCTTTTGCACACTCCCCTTGTTACACGTTCCCCTGTATCTAATTTTGTTTTTAACACGGCTCCAAAGGATCGTACAGAAGAAATGCAGGGGATGATTTATTAAAGCGCCATCGAGAAGCTCTCGTTGCGAGGATCCAGCCCCTTGTATCATTTTTCAAAGGTACGTTTCTCTTGCTACGTGTCACTGCTTTTATCCGTGGCGCGTATTCAAACCCCGCCTGTGTGCGCTCGAAAGCAGGACACAGGGTTTCGTTACTAGGGACGGGTCAGCTAGTAAATACGTAATAAATTACGCTTAACCCCTGAACATGCCTGTAAACAAACAATATCTCTAGCTTTCGCTGTTCGATCGTTAAGGAAAGCGAAATATCACAAGATTTCGCCATGGATTCACAAATTCTATATTTAAAAGTGGAACAATTTCGTAGAAAGAATTGTATTACGGAATACAACTACCGTTCCGCGGATACAGAATTGAATTACTCAGGCCTCGCAAGCTTCCAACCAGAGACGAGCAAAATTGGTATGTAAATAAATTTCGCGCAAAGAATAAAAGTTAAAAAAATATTACCGTAAACTGAAGTGACTTTGCCCGCCGGGGTGATATTGCCCACTTTTCGGAAAAACTTTATTTTATTTGATTGCGAAGTAATTAGAACATATGGTGTTTTGTAATCGATAGCAATAATTTCTTCAAGGTCAAACGAAAAAAACAATAGCGAATTCAATCATATGGTAATTTTTCAGTCAGTCAAAAATTACACAAACAAAATTTGTTTCCCAACTGAATTTTCCAGCGTCGCACTCGAAAACAATTAAATAATATAGTTTTGCATATTTTTGCAGATCGATCATTTGATTAAAAAAAAACTAGAATGTCTCTACTTTCCGTACATTCAACCCTTGTCGCATGGAACGACGTGGAACTTATAGTAAAACACTATTTTAATATCGATGCAGAGAAAACTGATTTCAAAAACCAGATTTTAAACTTCAAAACTCAGAAATTACAGGAACAGACATAGGGTAAAGGACCCAATTACTGGCAGCCAACCCAATTACTGTCACCTTAAGGTATTTTACTTAAAATAACGAATAAATAAACATTTCAGTAAAATAACTTAAGGTGACAGTAATTGGGTTGGCTGCCAGTAATTGGGTCCTTTACCCTACCTGTTATAACCGATAATTATAGTCAAAGTACAATACTGTCGTTTTGTTCTTCTTCCTTTATCGAATTAGTCATATTTTTATTTTATTGATATTTTTATTGAAATAATAATCTGTAATACGAATCAGGTTTGTTTTCCAACAATTTGAACCCCATATAAACCCAAACCCCCGAAAAAATAATTTTGTCCAGCTAGCATGTAGTATACTCGAACCACTGTGCGACGTGGAGAACTAAAGGCTGCAGACTCCGAGCCTCTTTCGTTCACCGCCAGAAGTTTCGCATGGAACTGCCACAAAGGGGAGACGCTACGATTCTTCATTTTTAATGGCACTAGGCTGTGGGAATCGCCTTCCGGAACCGCCCAATATATCGATCACGGAAGTAGGCAACATCCGCGTTTCTTTTTGCCGAAAGATCCAATCCATCTGGGCAGAAGTCTCATCCCCATAAACGGGGGAAAAAGTCTCCGCCCTGCCGGCGAGTCGTGCGCCGGGCGAATGAATGCCTAGAATGACATCCGAGACAATTTCGTAGCGATTCTATTTTATCTCCCCTCTCGGCTGACGCTCCGGTCTGTTCCTTGGGCAATTCCTATCGTCGTTTCGCCTCCCCCCAGAGACTACCGAATCGTATTTTCGAAGCAGACGGCGAGTAATAGAAGAGAGCGAAATACGCACGCATGCATCCACACGCGAGAGTACGTGCTACGCCCTCGGACAAAACCGAGGACGGTCCTCGAAACGGCGCGGGGACTTCACCAATCCCAGCAGAGCCCTGGTCCCCGTTCTCTCCGACAGTGTCCGACGGTAATCAGAAACTCAATGGAATTACTCGGAGCTCGATGGAATCACCGTGAACGATACCAGAGAGGTGACTCGATTCCACTCTTGGACGATTACTCCGACGATCTCGTATGTCGGTTTTGATAGCCGTGAACGGGAACTCGTTCGAACATTCCTCGCGGGTCGTCGAGGAGAAAACTTCTCTTGTTACGTTCGACGACACGTTCGGACCGAGTGCGCCGTGGGTGGGTGAAGTACAACGGAGCCGCGAAGGCAATGAGGCACGAAGATCGAGGGAGGGGGTAGTTTGAATTTTGATATGGCTTTGAATAATTCCGGGTGGAGGGGTTGCACGGGGTATATCCAATTAAGACACCCTCTGCTCCTATCGAATTCACAGACGATAGGTACTACTGTAATAAAGTCGTGAGGATTTTAAAATTTAAGGGGGTCGTCTTATGTGACGGTCGGTTTTTCCTCGTTTTTTTGGGGAATTTTTTTGACGAACCATGAAAACACAATACGTTGGAATTTTTATTATATATTTATTAACATTTGAACAGTTATTCAGAATGTTTTAAAGTTAAAATATGGAGTGGAATTGACTTTACACAGGTCAGTTGTGAATAAAAAGTTGGTCGACGGCTGACATGATTCCGGCTGTCCTGCTCATCTGAAATCAAAAAGTCAAACGGCACATTAATTTGTAGACTTGTGGCTATAGCTGGGACCAGAATGAAGTCAAAATATTGGAAATTTAATGTTTGGCACAGTTTTGAAAATAAAGTTACGATTTTCGTCATTGACGAAATCGTAAAAAACTGTGCCAACCATTAAATTTCCAATATTTTGAGTTCATGCTGGTACCGGCTATAGCCACAAGTCTACAAATTAATGTGCCGTTTGACTTTTTTATTTCAGATGAGCAGGACAGCTGGAATCATGTCAGCCGTCGACCAACTTTTTATTCACAACTGACCTGTGTAAAGTCAATTCCACTCCATATTTTAACTTTAAAACATTCTGAATAACTGTTCAAATATTAATAAATAAGTAGTAAAAATTCCAACGTATTGTGTTTTCATGGTTCGTCAAAAAAAAATCCACAAGAAAGCGAAGAAAAACCGGCCGTCACATAAGACGACCCCCTCAAAGAGGCGAATAAAGTGTTCGTAGATTTCGTCACGACAGATGGTTAATTTGGAATGTTAATATTTGCCTGCTCCAGGGGGTAATTACAGGCAGGCTTTCGTAGCAGTTTAAATTTCAGGGAGGGGGGTAAGCTTTTGAACGGCCAGGTGTGTATTCATTTAAATATTCCAATCACGGCTCCATTCACATCGCTTAATATCAGTTGCATGCGCAGCCTGGTGAACAGGGCTCGCGGTTCGACGGTATCACCGGATATCGCATGTTGGACGGAGCTGCATGAAAATGCATTCACCGGCGAAGTGTGGCCGTAATGGGATCATAGTCGCGCGTGCATTATGCCGCGCGTTAATGATAATTAACTATCATTACCTGACGCGTCCTATCCTCCCCAGCGTGCGCTAGACAAAGCATGGGGCGCGCAGAGACCCGCAGAACCGAACACGGTGCGTTTATGCGGATAAATAAAGTACGAAGGGCTTAGAGGCGCAGAAATTAACGTTAGTCGGATAACAAATTAATAAACAACAGAGAATGAAAAATAGGGGAATGGGGAGTCGATGGAAATTGAAATTATTCAATTTTGTTACAGGGATTCGTGTGAAATTAATGAGTATAAACGAGCACCTGTAATTCATCTAATTAATTTTGCAGGATGCCCCTCAGTTCCTGCGCGAATTTTGCTGGGAACGTGGCAGCTAAAATATAGTTGTATTCCACGGTTATTGTAGAGGAAGCAACGGACACGAACTCATGGGTTTCGCGTGTTTCTGTTATATAGGGAACATAAATATATTTGTACTGCAATTTCGTCTTAACTCACGACGATCTTCGGTAGCGTGTAATCGTTGGCACGCGAAGTTTCTTTTTTATCGAGCAGTGACGCCGACCGAGCGGCTCCGTACGAGGATGCGTTGACTAATACTACTGACGTCGCTTTCGCGAGCCCTTGGATAAGATGTATGGCTGAACTACTTTCAAATGCAAGTGAAGTTTCGTGATTCTAATCTACTATGATTATAGTAGTAGAACACTACTATATATAAACATCTTTATTGTTACTTATGGACTTTAATCTTTTCTCTCTCATTCTCTCCTTCTACCATTAGGGTTGCCCTTATTTTCAACCTGTGATTTCTTTTACTTTCACACCTTTATATGGTTCCATTTGATAAAGAACTAGTCACTGAAAAAGATTATTGCAATCGGATAACAGATAAGGGTGTCGACTAGGCCTTAAAGTTTATAATTCATTATTTGTTTGAATTTGAAGAATTTCTCATAAGTGTAAGCCCTATCGAATTTTTGTTGAAATAATATTGAAAGAATATTCATTTTTCTACAATTACTGTATATATAAATTTTTCGTGCTTCCAACAATTTTTTAGATAATAGCGTTTGAATATAAAGAGGTCCGCAATTTGCGCGTCCCACCTGTACGGCGTGACGTATTGCCTATTATTTAAAAAATGGTTGGAAGCACGAAAACAGTGTATATATAATAATTTTAGACAATTGAACGCTCTTTTAATATTATTTTAACAAAATTTTGATAGGGCTTACCATTTTTACCATTTCTTCAAATCCAAACTATTGATGAATTCTAAACTTTAAGGTCTGGTCAGCACTCTTTCCTGTTGTCCGATTGCAATAAATTTTTTCAGGAACTATTTTTTACCAAATGGCACCGTTTTAGGAGGTGAGAGCAAAGAAATACAACTCTACCATATGTGCACTTCTTATTGCTATACTTTTAATTTATCTTATTTGCTACCCCCTACTTTCTATTAACTTCTTTCTGTTTACTACCGTAAACTGACAGGTTTTTGAAACATTTTGTTATATAAAGTAAAACTCAACATCTTTACATTTATTTTAAGTATCCTATCATAACATTGCATCTTTTGTGATTGTACTAAAAGTGTCAAAATGCATAAAATTTTTGTCTTTTCCTTCCATAATACATGTTAAAAACATTAGTGTACCGGGGTAACATTGGCAAATAATGAAGATATCATTAACAGGCTAAGTTTTACTAATCTGAAGTCAGTAAACTTAAATTTGTATATTTTATTTTATTTTTACATCTTACCTAAAATCAACTCGTAACATTGGCACATCATATAAATAGCATTAACACATTAAGTTTCACTAATCTGACGTAAAACAACGTAAAAATCCGGCATATGCCAATGTTACCCCACTTTATATCTAAATCTTTCTACCATCCTCCCTTCGTCTCTTCCTACTCCTATTTCTATTTTAATGCACTTGTTCTCCCTCGTCCCTTATCCCCTCCCTTCTCCCCTCCCTCCTCCTTTCCAACCCCTCAATCAAAACTTCCCTCGTTCCACTGTTGTCCAAAATTTCCCTTATTCTCTCCCCTATTGCTCTTCTGTCTCCCGAATCCCCACATACTCTGTATGTTTCCTCTTCCCTCTCACATACACAACACTTTTTTTCTCTTCCCCTTCCCAGTACCTATACTCCCCCATCTCGTTGCCCGGTCTAAACCTTGTCAGCCTTATCATCTTTTTCCCTTGTCCTTTCCCTTTCAAGTATCTTGCTAATCCCATTATTTGGTACCTCCCTATACCATCGGTTAAACCTTGTTTCCCTAGCAAAACACTACTGTACCGTAGAAAACCTGGTGGTTTAGAACAGTAGCTACAAGTTTCATAAAACAGCAGCTTATTACTAAATAAACTGAAAACATGACGGATAGTCATCTGCTAAAGCGATAACACCTGCAGTGTTTCCCAACCTTTTTTGATCGCGATCCCCATTTATAATATTCAAATAACCTGCGATCCCTTCCCTCATAAAGTATGGTAAATTTAATAGAGTAAAGAAATTTAAAAAATGGGTATTTCAGAATAAAATTCTAACTTAATAATATAAAAAAAATCCTAAAGCGTGGTGAACCCCCAAAAAACACTTCGCAACTCACACTTTAAGAATCACTACATTACAAAGTTCTGCAAATTATTATAATTATTATTAATATTTAAACAACTATCAATTTGCGTCTCTATATGCATTCAGAATTTGTCCCTTATTATACTTAGTACACACAGTCACAAAACACCTCGTATATCTTTTCGATTCAGCGAATCCCGACGGAAAAGCTTCGAATTTATCGCAACAGCAGCGATAACAAAGCATTCAACGCACGCTCCCGACATATAATCGTAAATAATCGTAAATATTCAATTACGCCGTTGATTGGATTTAAAGGGAATCCGGCGCCGGTGTTTTCCAGTTTTTACCACCCCCGCCCCTTAACTGTGCGCGATCAATCTTACTTTCACGTCGTCGAAATACAAATCGTCGAAAATAAAGCCGTTTCCGCGTGGCTTTGCATCGCGAGCGGCGGCTGGGATCGTAACGGAGAAGTTCGTAATCAGATTAGCGTCACGTGGATACTGCAGCGCGATATGATTTATGGGAGGGACTGTGTTAATGATAATTAACGGCTATTAGCTGACGTCTCCGGGACGACGTCTGTGGCAGCGTGAAGCGACAATTACGTACGGCGCAATTACAACTAAATGATCGAGTCGTTGAGTCAACTGGACGACGGGCGATAATTAATTCGCCATTGGAGGGTCACAGCAGCTGCAATTCTTCTGATTGTCGTTCGAGGGGACGCGGCGACGCTGGATTATCGCGGGGGAAATAACTTTATAACGGCGCCGACGCCTCTCGGGGGGTGGTGAGCCGAGTAAACGTTAAAGGGACCGTTAATAGCGCAGTTGGAATAGCCGCGGTGCAAGCACCGCTTAAGTAACAATGGCAGCTGGAATTTTATTACGTTTGCCCAAGTTATTTCGCGCTCGAGCTGTTAATTGTCACGAAATAAGATTTACGGCCAACCGGAAACCCCACCCATTGTCACGCCAACACTCGTGATTCCTTTCTCGCGTTCGAACGCTGGTTCAAGCTTTTTTAAATCATTCCTACCCCTGTGTCATCGTTCTTCTCTAAAAAAAATCTGTTTACCTACTGTCCGAGCGTAGTTGAAATTGCGGTAGAAAAGTGTACCTTCGCGCGGGAATAAGTGGAAGCTGCCGAATTGCAGGGTTGTCAGAAATGTCAGAACTCCTTTCATATATGAGATTTAAATTTGAAGGTATAACTCTTTTTAATGAAACCATTGAGTTGTTTGGAAAGTTCGTATCGTTTTCGACAGGTCTTTCATTTCATGTCACAGAATGAAGCGGTGCATGAATTATTGAACAAAATGCTAATTCTGTACGAAAATATTGCTTTGGAATTTTTCTACAATTTCGCCACGAACTTTCCTAACAACTCAATATCGTATTTTTATTACCGATCACAGTTTAACTTCCTTTTTAGTGGCAAGGGAACGTATCGGATTCGCTGGAAAACGGAATTATCAAACTGCTTCTTGCTGCCGTATTTATGGTACTGTTGCGAAATACTTTCAACGATCGTTTCCTCTGCATCGCGGTGTCGTTCTAAAAAGCTCCGCAGCTTCAAGCAATTCCCGCGCAAGAAATCCTACTGCGGAGCGCTGCGTTGCAGCAGAATTCTGATCGCGGCGCGTATAAGAAGCACAGCATTGTTTCCCGGTGTTTGCAGAACGGGCAACGGATTATTGCATCACTGGAATAACGTTTACTTACCGAACCGTTATTGCCGTAGCCAATTAGCGGGATACTCCGGCGATGGGCTCACCGACGCGCGGTAGGTACGTACCTGTAGCAAAAAGCGAAAGGTAAGGGCGATGAGAGGATGTATCGAACGAGCGCGGGATAAATTTGATTTATGTCATCGGCGGGGAAAAGCTCGCTGAAGAGTATCCTTGTCGGAGGCGACTTGACGCGACGTAACGATGCGCGAATAAATAACTCCGACGCGGTACTCGATACATTTTCACTGTTCTTTGACCCGCGTTTCGTTCGCCAGCTTTCTTTTTGTACTGAATCAACGAATGGCAATTTTTTAAGTAGCAGAGCGCGAAGTCGTTGGTATTGTTAAGTTCGATGATAGATAGATACTTAGTTTCTGTAATTTACAGAAAGTGGCCAAAGTATTATACTCAAAACATTTTCATAAAAATCTGTGAAAGTCGTGGCTGTAATTAAAGTAACACTGCACGAATGGTAAGGTAGTTGACCCAGTCGTCGATCGGTACCCAGTCGTCGATCATTTGAATTAATATTGAGATTTTATAAGGTTTTTGAACAATATTGTGTATAGGACAAAATTGCAAATTAATATTTAAGAGTCTTTACCTACATATATCATCAGAATATTGTTCAAAAACCTTATCAAATCTCAATATTTAAGTGATCGACGACTACGTCTAAACCGATCGACAACTGGGTCAACCACCTTATTGTTTTTTCATTTATTGATTAGTTACAACATTTGAAAACTTGTGAGTAATTTTTTAATATATAAATCTCATTTGTTTTTAAAAGGGCGGGGATAAAATTATTGCAAATAAGACAGAAATAATAAATAGAGAATATCATCAGAGTTTGGTAGAATATTTCAAAACTGCAGGAAGTAGTAACAGAATGCATGGAAAGCATGCCACGCCGAATCCAAGCTGCCATGGAAGCTAAAGGCGGAGTCACCAAATATTGAGTAATTATATTTCTCGTACAATATAGTCGTAAATATATATATTTGTATTAAAAAATAATACTATAACACTAAAAACGAGACATCTATTTCATTCCATTGCTTAAACTTACAAAATCTCAAACCTTTTTGTTTAAGTATAATAATTTGGCCACCCACTGCAGATTCAATAACTTATATAGTAACGCATGAAAGTTGATATTTGATCATAGATTTTGCTTTTTGAGAATGTATAAGGTAATTAGGGAAAAGATGCCAAGCAAACATAACTCAGAGTTTTTATGGGTTAACATTTTATTTTTATTAATTTAATATTGTTCGTTTCATACTACGTATATAATTTAGAATAATTTAGATAATAAATCAAGTTTATTGATTTGATAGATATATATATATATTTCTCGCCCCAATTACCTTAATCACAAAGCATAAAATTAGAAACTTGACTTGCATACAGAAGTAGTAAAAACAAAATTTAAAGTGCACGTATATGTAAATTAATTTAATGTATGCAGGAATATATTGCAGCAAAATTTGGTGAACCTGATCGATCATCCAAACACGACCTGCATAACTCAGTTAAGGTGTTTAAGTTGGAGCTTACTGCCAAGAAACGTATCCGAGACGCGGCCGTTAATTGCAATCCCGTTTTGCTTTCGGTTAGGCTCGCGGTATGCTGGCTCCGTGGTCTCGAACCGCCAGTAATTAAGCCGTCGGATTTTCGTGAGTCGGATTAATGGCGCAATCGAAGCAATTAAGCCTGCGTTAATCTCCTTTGGAGCGGCAGTGCACGCGGCCTTTCTGCTCGCGCTCGATATACCAAGAGACAGATGCGGTTAAAACGCAGGACACCGAAAGTTTTCGTTCGTTTAGCAACTTTAATAACTACGCCGCCTCCTCTCGCGTGCTCCTGCATCGGTTATTCTCCATTAACTTCGAGCGGGGAATATGAATAGCCAATTTCCTCGAGAGTTCTTTCGAAACGATTCATCTCGAATGTGGTTATCAATGGGAAACGAGGAATTCAAATTGAAACTCACAACGGTCAGTGGAACTGTTCGCTAGGAAATCACTGTGGCGGAAATTTCGGTGAAATTTGAATGTTATTTTGTAGATATACTTTTGGGACGTATAAGTCTAGTGGAGGCATTGCAAATGGGAAAATTGATAGTGTAATTAGTGAAAAGGGTAATGGTATTTTGTTGTGGAATTTTTTAGAAAATTATTGAGGGTTACGTATGAGAAGTTAAATAAGAATTCTTCACGGGACACACTTGATTTTTGTCATTTAGTTTTCCTGAAAGAGTTCATTGGAATTTATATTTAAAGTTACGTGCATCGGATGACCCCTTTTGCATGCACTAAATAGTTTTCACGCAGCATACGGAAAATTCAAATTTAATTAGTGTATGTTGTTTTAAAGTTACGTACAATTAAAACGAGTGTACTACCATTAATTAGTTGGAGTAAATCAAATTACTTGGAGTTCCAATACGAGTGTTCCGGTTGCAGTGATTTTCAGGTGATTCCGCAGAGTATAAATCTACTTTAATTACTTACACTGCTTTATTATTTATTGTTTCCTTTGATCGCTATTTGCATAGGTTCGCCATTATGGCGAAATAGTTCATTCCACTATGAAATGATTAGAGAATTATGGGCACATTTCGGAAGTAATACGAATGCAACGAGAATATTATGTACAAAATGGAATTCATAGCGAGACAGATTTACTATTTACTGCAAATTGTACCTATGCATCATTCTGTCGAATACTTTACTAAATTCTTTTAAAGAAGAATTAAGCTACTTTTTCATATTTCAAAGTAAGAGAATAATTTTTATAATCTATCTTTATACAAAACCGTTGACGTCACTCAACATAACGTTTTGTTACCACCTTGCATTGGTTATTCCATTTTTCAATTATCCTTCGAAATTGGAAAATAATGCGGTTACAAATATACACAAATTAATTACAGACTGAATTATCTCGAAAACATATTTACAGAATATTATGGAACGCTCATATTGAGTTTAAAATTTCGTCGACTGCGTTCAATTACGTTTAAAGGGATTCAATTAATTCACCATAAATACACTGCTCGTTACCACTTCATATTACCGTCCGTAATTAGCGCAATCATTCATTGTCATTAAACGAGTTATTAAACTGCGCCATTGCGATTCTTCGAGCATTTATTTGCTCATCGTACTTTGTCATCGCTTCGTTACAGCGCATCAAAAACCTGAACACAAACAATTTCCTATCTTGCAAACCTTTGTTTGCAAAATTCCAGTGTACAAGTCTCTAGAACACCATTAGGGAGACCGGGGCAAGTTGATACAAAGGCAGGTTAGTATAAACGAATTATCTCGACACTGTATATATGTAGTTCCTTGTGTGAGATATGTGAAGCTTTTTGATCAATTCTTTACTACGATCTAGCGTACGTTTGCGTACCTTGCCTTTCGCAATCCATTTTTAACTGTTTATGTTTCTATAGAGAAAAAGTAAATACCTAGTTGTGTTCACTTTCCAATCCGTCTTGAGACGGGATAGAGAATTTTATCACTCAAATTAATTGGGCAACAAAATTGAGTTTTTCGAAGGTAAGGTAATTACGTTTTGTTATTTTGTTTATATGCTCTACATTTTTTTATGGAGATGTTTGTACATAATGAGTTCTTATGGGGTAAGTTGGTACGTTTTCTCTGGGGTATGTTGATACTCATGGGGAGTGTATCAATTTTTTCTGACTAGGTACTTTTAAGTGGATTTTTGCTTTTATTTCTAGGAAAATAGTACGAAATTATGTTAGCAAAACGAATCCCGGAAGAATACCACAAAATATTTGTCAAAAAGTGTGTGTTGGTGTAGAAAGGGAGTCAATGTCGTGACGTCAAACCGCGAGAATATACGGAATAGATAAAATAGCTTTATTAAGATACATTAATAAAAAGAAGCAAGTACCTCATGTTAAAGTGGGATATTCCAGACATCCATCCTTTACTCGTTAAACGGATATTTTACAGATGTATCAACTTGCCCCGCAGTGGGGTAAGTTGATACATTTTACCTTCGTCCAAACCACATTTTCTCATTCATTTTGTACACATTTTCTCAACATTTCATATACAATATATTAAAGAGAAAGGGCCAAAGTATTTCGTGTGATTTCTGCGCGTATGTCCCGATAGCACAATTATTGACTAGGTACAGTAGATCCCCCAAAAAAACTTCAAAAAAGTAAAAAAAGTGAATAAAAAGTGAATTACACCAATACATGCAAAATCAAATAAATCACAAAAAATAGAAGATAATAATTACAAAATTAAAAAAAGATGTGAAATCAAAATGAGCTGCAAGACATTGCAAGTAATTAAGTAATTACTTAAAGTTGTTAAGTAATTAATTCAAACAAAAATGAAAAAATTCAAAACTGAAAAACGTATCAACTTGCCCCAGTCTCCCCTACCTCACCCCTTTTCGCGATAGAGACCAGCACCCTTACGCTTTCCTCCTCCGAGCAAGAATATAAATAACAACACGAAACAAGCCCATCGATCTAAAAAATGAAAAAAGATAATACCACCTCCTATCCACAAGATTGATAACGCGACGCCCATGACGCGCCTATAAGTCACGAAACACAGCACAAGAGTTCACACGGTACAACAAATTTCAAGTCCCTGAATTTACTACACCCCCATCCGCCCGCGGCGATCAATAACCTCGGCATAAACAACTCGACCGAAGCAACGCCTCTACATCATGAAGCCAGCCCGAAGCATAAAAACCAGCTCGCCCGGTCCCTTCGATTTCAATTCAGAGGAACGTACGCACATACCCATTAACATCGCCCGCGCGATTTACCGCCGTCGGGTTGTTTGGATTATTCCGCCGAGATCCGCGCAACCCCGGCGAACGACACCGGGAAATCCTGCTCGGACGCGTCGCACGGTAATTACGCTCGTTATCCAATTAGCCGTGACCCAGAAACCAATGATCCAGCCTTTGAGCAGTCCCGAAGAAGCGGGCCACGCTTCCCCACGTCTGTGCCCCGACTTGGCCGTCTTGCGAAGGTGGACGTTGCAGGAGAAACGAGAGGGCGGGCCAAAAGGAGAAGCAGATCGGAGGAGCCGGGGTTAGCTGGCGGGGTGTTCCGTGGCTAATTCGCGACAATTGGATTACGCTGTCGCGAGAGGAGGTCGGGACGGTCCAGACGGATGAAGGACGTAGCAAAGGGTTGATCAACGGCTTCGGTGCACCTGTAGCACTGCAAGCCCTTCTGCTGCAGAGTCGTGTACGTCCGACGCCGGGACGTTGCCTCTGCTCCGTCACGTACCGCACCGCCGAAAAACGTGTCAGCTGAGGCGGCAGTCGGATTCGTGGGAGTCAGCGCCACGACGGCCGTCGCCGACCAAGTTCCGGTGGGACGTGTTACGATCGAGCCACGAGCTACGGACATGTTCGGCGCGGAATAGAATTAGCTCGATGCTGAAGAGGACGTGGGAACTCGGGGACGGCCACGGTAGCACAGTGGTGCCCTGGACGGTTAAGTGACTTCCTTGTGACCTCTTTGGGGTGGGTGATTTGGGGGTGTTCTTGGTGCGGGTTAATTTTCAGTGGTGAATTAGATAGACTCGAAGGGTGGTTTGCTGGAGTAATCGGGGATAGGCTGTTTCGATCATCGAGTGGGGATGGTGGTTTTGAAACTTCGACGTGGAGGATTAAGAATTTTCTAGATTTTGCTAAGGTTCTGGGTTAGAGGGTTCGCTAAATGTGCCAGGAATCCGAATGTTTAGTTGCAATGATCTACAGGGTGGATCGATAAGAAGTACCTCTTGGAATAGCTCCGAAGAATGGAAGTAAGAAAAAAATTATATGGACGCTTCGATGGCCTTTTTCATACCAAACAACTTTTATTAATAAAGTTTACTGTTACTTCCATGGTTCTGGAAATATTGAAGGTGGCAATTCTTATTGGTCCATCCTGAGTATCATGGAAACTACGTCATATTTACTATTCACTGTCACGCATTTTCGTGACATGTACAGAGGGTGGATAAATTATTATACTCTAAACATTTTCGTTAATTTTTGGATCATTTTAAAATGGATTTAATACGATTAAAAACAATCTTAAATTGGTAATTAAAGGTTCTGAAAGGAAACTTTCTTAGTTTTCCAAAACACTCATGAACATTTGTCTACGATAAGTTCGCAAGTTATAGGTGTTCAAAGTGAAAAGTATCTTTTTCGCTTTGGTCGCGAATAACTCGGTCAATAAAAATCATACAACAAAATAAAAAAAAAAAACGAAATTAAAGAGGAATGTTTATGAAACATGTTATGATGCTCTATAAGAGCGTTGGATTTACCGGAAAAAGTTTTCTTAGCCCGTGTATACCGTAAAAGTAGGCAAAATTTTCTGAAACTTCGTTTCGTGCGCTTCATCTTGATAAAACAGTATCATAATGAATGAAAAAAAATTGACTCCTTGATTCAAGACCTAGAAACTTCAAGCGTTAAAATCCATTTTTTAAATATTTCTCGCAGAGATACAGACATCAACTTACAAAATCTCAAACTTTTTTGTTTGAATATAATAATGTGGCCACCCACTGTATATTTCTTGACAACTGACCACACATTTCAAGTACCAAAATTCCACCCTCAGCAAAGTAAGGGAGAGGTGGGATGAAAGAGACACGTATTGAAGGGGACATGGTCATTATCTCAAAGATAAAGGATCTGCCCAGGCGAAAAGTGTTTTTATTTTGTAGTCACATTCATCCATGTGTAATCAAGCCAAATTTCAAGCTGCTATCGTATCTACGACGACAGAAATACACGATTGAATTCTTTTGAGGTTCAAAGTAAAACTTTTAGTATTTCCTTGAACTGTCTTGTGAAGTGCTGTTACCAGCGACTGATTTCTCTATTACTGCATCTAAACAGGTATTTATTTAAGAACGATATCGTATATTGTCCGATCCTTTTTGTGTCATATTGTAATTGTAGGAATTCGATTTTCAATTTTGGTGCCTTATTTATGAAAGAGACACAACAAAAATTTATGAAGGGGACGTCATTTTCATACCTGTCACCTTCAAAATCTTACTATTCTTCACTCGTTTCAGTGAAAATATGCCACCTAAAATTCGGGTTAGGATGCCATTAGACAATTCATTATTTATAGCTATTCAGATCATTTATTTAGATAAGCTTAACTGTTGAGTTTTTAGTTCCTATTACGAATTAAAATAGCTACTGTGATTTCGGTACCTGCATAAATAATAATTAAAAAAATGATATTAATATTACCTGGTTTTATTACACTGTGCCATTCATAAACACCCATGTCCCTGTCAAAACAGCCAATTTATGAAAGGGACAAAACACACTTTTTTAGAAAACCAAAAATATGACATATAAATATAGAGAGAAGCTTAATAGGCCTGTATATTATTATATCCAGATAACTGGCCTTTCTAATGTTACCAATTAGAACTCGAATGTTTATTTAGTTTTTTTACTATCTGGTCCTAAAAACAAAGTGTCCCTTTCATCCCATCTCTCCCCTACAAACCTACCACCAAATACAACTCATATGATCATTGAAACGAGTCACTATACACAGTGTCTCCAAACTAGTGATGCAACCCGAAAGGAGTAGAATCTGCCCAAAAAAACTAGTAAAAACTACAGAGTTGCTTCCTCAAGAAACTGCAAGTGCTGCGTGTAAATCCGTATCTACATAACACAACAATGCAACAGCCTCTCTCATCTATTCCCCGCAGCACCGCGTGGAGAAAGACTCGCCACAGCCGAGGATCATCGCGTGCATTGCGCCAGCCAAATTCCCGAGGACCACTTGGTACTCCGTGCTTACCCCGTCCTTGAATAGGCCTCGAAGTTTTCCATCCCAGGAAATAATCCCAGCGGCCGCCGCGCGGAAACGTAAGATTCCTCTCGTTTCGAGGGTGCTCCCGGCCCAAACCAGCCGCGGTATTTCTCGGAATTATCCCTTTTTACGCGGTTACAATTTCACGCAAGGCACCGGGCTAAATTACAGCAGGGGATAAGGCCGTGGCTCCTTTGAGCCTGTGCCTCCGCCAGCCAACGAGAATGCTCTCACGTACTCCCGGAGGAGAAGCATACTCGTTAAACTAGCGACTAGAACTAGGAGAGTTAACGTTATGGCTTTGGAGCTCGGGCCCCGCTACGTGGCGGCCACCTAACTACTCGGAAAAAGGCATAAAAGTAGCACGATACTGAGCCACCGTTGCTTCTGTTTTTAGAGAGCCCACGCCAGTCGACTTATTCAACGGAAGTTGCGCGCCATGGAAATCTAGCCGATCGTGATTTCGCTAACCTGTCGGGAAGATTGCCGTTTGGGAAGCTTTATTTAAAATTTAAAGGGACACTTTGATGACGCGTTTGACTCGTAGAAGGCCTGAGCCAGAATGTCCCACCTCCTAGTAGAAGCTAAAGCAGCTCCGTGGTTTTCGGGGAAATCTGTGCTTCGAGGAGGAAAGTGATACACAGGAAGTAGCTCTTCCCCAAGACGAACTGGGTGAGCTGAGAACACGTTGATGCCCCAACTTTAACCTCGTTACACCGGTTATCGTTTCATTAAGCAGCACGTAGCCGTGAAATCTTCGATGGAAAGTTTTACTTTCCACGAGTATCCTCGCGTTTATGCCCGCTACGTCGTTACAGGCACGTCGTTATATCCGATACCAGCTTCCGGGGCTGTGAAACGCAAGCTGTATCCTGGCTGGTATAGGCGGTAGCAAAAATCAATTACTAGCTGACTTTGCGATTGTTTTATCAGTGAAATTATCAGCTGAACGCAACGGGAGCTTCAAAGCAGTGGAAATTTGATAGTGCTGAAAATGTGTGCAGGTATCGAATTTTGCGTATCAATCAATACTTCAAGAGTGGATCTTCCACTGTTAGTTTCCAGTTTCAGGTATTTGTTACTGAACGACATTTATTAACAGCAGAATATACTTTGATTTTAGTCGCAATATTCATTTCCTACTGTTTATTCTAAATTTTTTATTACACTAATTTATCTCACCTACGTTATTAAATATTGGGTTGTTCGGAAAGTCATTTCGTTTTTTTTAGTGAAAATGAAAGACGCTTTTCTTATTCTGTATAAATATTTTATTCAATTATATATTGTCCAGTTTGGTCCAATACCTGTTGCCATCTTTCTGGCAGTAGCATGATTCCACGCTCATAAAACTTCTGATCTTTACTGTCAAAAAATTGATGCAAGTGATTTTTGACGTCCTCATTTGAAGTAAAGGTTTGGCCGTTTAAAAAATTTTGTAGAGACGGGAACAAGTAATAATCCGATGGTGCCAGATCTGGAGAATATGGTGGGTGTGGTAGTACATCCCATCCAAGCTGTAAAAGCTTTTGGCGAGTTCTCAAACTTGTATGAGGTCTCGCATTATCGTGGTGGAACACTACACCTTTCGATTGATCAATTCTGGCCTTTTCTGTTTGAGTGAATCATTCAATTCGTCCAGTTGATGACAGTACATTTCAGAATTGATCGTTTTGTTGTTCGGTAGAAGCTCATAAAAAACGATTCCCTTGAAATCCCACCAAGCAGACAGCATCACCAGCATTACAAAAAAACGAAATGACTTTCCGAACAACCTAATAGTACATACTCTACGTCGCACAGTGGAACGAGAATGCCCTATTTATTTGGACATCGGCCAAAATTTGAAGTGTCAAAATTCTGTTCTATAGCTTCATTAAATCTTTATTAAGTGTTTGTAGCATTAGAAAACACAAAGAAATAAACTTTATATTCACATTAAGTTTGATTTAATTGTATATGAATCTGACCTATATGAAAATTTCAATCTTTTTGTCTTTCAGTTGCACCACTTTAAACCATTATTGCCTACATCCTATTACTTCATAAGTTCTCAATAATTTACATATTACTGAGTATCTTATTATTAATGATTTTGTACAAAAAACATTCGGAATTAACTTGGATTTCATCAATAAACAACTGTATTAAATAAAAGTGTGTTGCACTCGGTACTATAATAATTCAACTAGTGATTCAAAGTTTTGCTCAAAGTCGCCCAAGGTCTAAAATACCTTAATTTAATCCTTTAATAGTAAGGTTTTGAACTGTAGTAAAATTACCTGCTACTAGCTGCGATTAATAAAAAAAATCTAATGTAAACAATTCAGTTCATACGTATTTAACCTCAGCTAGCAGAAATGCTCGATCGTCGCGACACGCGTATATCGACGAACGCATGATCCATTAATATCATCTCTCCGACCTCCATTAGTTAAAACTACAAAACAAGCATTACTTCAGGAAGCAATAGAACTTTTAGCCGAAACAGATGATGATGTAAATGTAGAAGAAGAGGAATCTCTAATGAACATTAATACATAATTAATATTTAAATGTATATTTTTCTGTTGATATTTTTAATAAAATTGTTATATTTAATAATGAATCGTTACTATAAGTTATACGTAATAATTCATTCAAGGGGGGGGGGGGGGGAATTAACCACCGCAAATTTGGCTATTTTTCGATTTTGTGTTATTCTACTTAACATGAATTGAATGTGTGCAAATTTTTACAATGAAAATCCAAACCGTTTGGAAGTAATTGCCATGTCCAGTTATTGTCCTTACGTCGTTCCACTGTGCGTCGTGACGCATTGCTATATTTATTAATCCCACGCAGTTTATAATATCTTCCCTGCAAGTTAGATTTAACCCACGCCCTTCTCCTATTACGAAGTCTGCGATTCGCGGCATCGATGAATAATGTATCAGGAATTAAACTGCCCTAGTGAATAGGATAACGAGACCAGTGTTCCGTAGACAGGCGAATGCATTCGATCGAGTTCGATCGAGCGCTGTTCTCGACATTACAGTGAATAATCTTGTGCTGGGTAAACGGTGCGTAGAATTTGACATTCGACTCTGTATAATTCAGTCCGCGCAGTACTTTGGTTGGCGTAATTTATTTGTGAGATGGAAATTGTGGTGAGTGGAAATCGTTATGCAGTCGTTATCCAAACAAATCTCTCAGGGCGATGTTACGATACAAAATTGCTTCGTAGAATAATATTTACTACTTAGTGCGTGATACTGTATCATCTGAAATCAATAAGAAATCACGGAGTCTTCAATATTTTATGATAAGTTTATTCTCTAATCCTGTCTTGTAAAAGAACTGTAGCTAAGTAGGCTGTGCACACTGTCGTCATTGATAAAAGAGGCTAACAGGGAATCAAGTGGAGTAGAGAAAGTAGTAACACTCTATGACTGAGCCGACACGCAGAAGTTCAGTAGAAATGGATTGGACGAGTCAGACGTCATGTTTGAGAAGCGACGTAAGTGGTGTTTGAAATCGATTCTGGTAAAGTTTGCAGTGGAACGAGCACACACTTTTCTTTCAACAGGAATCTGACTTCTGGTGTTAACAATATTTGAAAACTATTTACCAAGCAATTATTTTGACAACGAAAAGAATTTTTAGGTAGGAGTATAGAAGAAATGGAAATCGATTTGTAGACTTGTTTCTAAATCGGATTATCAATTTTGAAGATGACTTTGATATCAGAGACATGCAAATAGCGAAAGTAGCATTTTACACCTAGCTCGAATTAATATAAACGAAGACCATGTCACTTGCAAAAGTTCCTCCACCCCAAAGGCGATAATAAAGATTATTCATCGAGTAATAACTATGTTCGCTCTAATGATGGACACGTTATCTTTTTCACTCTACGTCAGCTTCATCAGCTACGAGCTCAGCACTTAGCGATTTCCATCGCATCAAGATCACCTATCCGCACAAGCACACTCACCACAACAAACCGCAGATTACCCATCGATTAACCCTGAAAAGGGACTCGAATTAATGCGCGGTATTTATTGAATTTTTATTGAAGTATCGCGTGACTGTAAATCCCACCGCGTACGTGCCATTCTAGATACAAAATCAGCCCAGGCTGATATTAAACAAGCATGATTAATGCCGCTCTAATGCCATTATAATGAACGTGCCGGCGTAGTTGAAACTTCGCTTCGAAACCACGCCCCGTGCAATCGAAGGGCATCCATCTGTTCCCCGATCGTTCCAAGTATATTCCAAGATGTGCTGCGAGACATTTCCCGGGACGATGCTTATCCCAACGTGAAATTTCATTCAGCCCAGCCACCTTTAATCTCTGATTGCTCGAACGTGGAACGGAGGATCGAGGACCTTCCGTCGCCTTCCGCGCCCGATCTCAGAGAAAAGGAGCGTGCTCGATGAAATATTACGAGCGACTTCACGGCGCGGTTCCAGCCTCCGCGCAGCGAGATTTGTATCGATTCCGCGCGGGTCGCCCGTAGCGCGGCGCTAATTATAATTGCGTCGAATAGAGAGGACTCTAAGAGGCTTTCAACCGGAGTAATTGTAGCGTGAATTTTGTAGGAATCCCGGCTACTCGTTCCGCCCGAGAACGGAACGCTTTGCAGCGTGATTGTTCGCAGGCCACATTTTCTACGGAAGCAGGGTTTTTGCGCAGCAAACAATGGTCTTTGTGCTTGGTCCATGGATGTATGGGAAATTTAATTTTTCTGAGGCTCGAACCTCGCGGCAATATCGTTCAAGGGATGGATAGGGAATGTTTTGGCGTGAGGGATTCGTCTAATACGAATTATTTTTGGTAGAATCCCTGTGATGGAAGGGTTCAATGGGTATTGGGATCTTTTATATTCTGAACGCTGGAAGTTCAACGCTCTGTAGGCGGATGGCGGGGCCATTTTTATCCAAGCTAAGTATTCGTCAGTATCTCATTTATTATTAATACTTCTTGAAGGGGATAAGGATGTCAATTCCTGCTAAAATCGGAGTCTAATGAGAGAGATAATTCTGAGGTGTGTGTTAAATAAATTATGGGTTGAAATGGATCCTGCATGCAATATGCAATCTCGCCATTCGCCGTCTAAAGATTAATGGTGGATTTACAGTTCTGTGACGTTCAGTGATGTCTGTGGTAAAAAATATCGTTTCCTCGTTTTGAGATGTAGCAATTCTGACTTGTCTGTCTCAATTACTGAATCTGACACGAAGAGGCCAGTGACGCTGACGGCACTGAGCTGTCACGGAATTGTTATATGTAAATCGACTTTAAAATTAGTGGGGGTCTATGAGTATGATCCATAACATGAATAAAGATTATCAGTGAAAGGTTTATTGTTGTTTGTGGATTGTATAGAGACTATAGAGTGAATATGTAGCGCAATTTGTAAAGATTATAGGGTTTACAATGTTTATATGGTCGACGACAGGAAGAAGATAAATGGTTTTTAAAGCCATCAGGATGACTATCGTGACTGTATTTCTTTTCATATGCAACGATGCGCTGGAAATGTGCAGTTGCAATTTTTTAAGCTTGCATGCGAGGTATCGCAAAATTTTCTATTAGGGGAGACCGGGGCTAACAGTTCCAATTTCGATAAAACATAAGAAATGAAGGGAAAATAATGGAATTATTCTCTTCACTATTGATTAATTTCTTGTTAAATTTATTATATTTTATGATTTTAAGCTTGTATTTAATATATTCTAATAGGTTTTTCTAAAAAGTAATTTATTTGTGGCTGCTCAAAAGCGGAACTTCTTACCCCTTTTTGAAGGAAGTTGTTATCGCATTGGGGTAAGTTGTTACTAACAACTTACCCCAAGATGTAAGAGTTGCCTTTAAATGAAATATTTCATTTTCTAATGAAATAAAACAGAATTTTATTAATAATGTTTATTTCTGAAGGTTCGGATCAACAAAAATGTATTTCCTTTAAAAGAAAACCAAAACAATATAATAACCATAAACATTATCTTTGGTATAAAAACTAAAATCTACAAATCAGTGTTACATTCAACTGTTTGTGGGTATCTACTTATGGAGATTTATATTTGTAGCCTGCAAGTAGCTTCTTGTCCAGATTGTAGTTTTTTAATAACTCTCGATAGAGTCAAATGGCAGATACTGAATTCTCTAGCGACAGTTTTTATCTTTATGCATAATTTCGATGGAAATGGTGCCCCCTTTCGCTTTTCATTCATACGTTCGCACCTTAAAGCACAGCAGGGACAATTTATACATTTGTAGTGGGGCAAGTTGTTACGGTAACAACGTGCCCCTATCGACACATGTAGCAATTTAACAGATTATTCTGCTTATACATATATTGAAACGATAAACACTATAACTCCATCTTCTTAAATGCCATTTGACCCATAAGAACGAATCAATCAATAATATCGACGTTAAATAATCGAAATAAACCAAAAAATAATGATAGAAAAATATTTACTTATCTGGTACGAGACTAATAGGTCCTCGCTTGCAACCGCGCGATTCGTTTTTGCGGATGCTATTAAAATGGGCGCCTGAGTGGCGTGATCAACTCACACGGAAAAAATAATTTAAAATACTACGCTCTGTTCATTTGGAAGATAGAACCGTCGGAACAATTTACCCCCGGTCTCCCCTACGTTTATCTTTTACTCAAGATGTTCAAACGTTCCTTTATCACACAAGCAAGGGTTCACTAAAGGCTACATAAACCCTAAAATATTAACCACCATGATAGTTAGCCTGTATCATTTAATTCACGATTTAACAGTTCCTGATAAATTTTATTATCACTAAAATATTCAATAAGCAATCTCCACCAATAAATTTAACCCCTCCGTAGCTTTTGTGAAGCAAAAATGCAACTTTAGCGAAGTTTCTCACGCTCTTATCATTCAAGTGTTAAAAACGTCCTCGTTTTACGCTGATCATATCAGCTCAACGTTTCTACGCACAACTTTTTCCACGGGACTGCAACTGAATAGGACGCTACTGTGCCCCGAGCCATATATTTTCTAATAGTATTTGCAACTGCTATTTCGGGGGCGGATAAGGAAAAAGTATCGATACTTAAACCTACTATCTTTACGATTATGGTTAGGGCTGGAAGTCGTAGCGTTACGTGCAACGTTAGCTCTCTTTTACGCTCGCATTGCTTATACGATTACGATGATATAAAGCGGCGCATAGCTGCGCGCTATCTCTCAATATTTCTTCACCACCACCCCCGTCAAGTCCCCTTAATGATTAAACACAAATCGCAAAATAGGAGGCCTCTAAAACGAGGTAAAGACCTCGTGGAATGTACAAGAATCTTAGAAAGCCACAAAATTAATTCCTCCAATCCCATATGATTATCAATTTTAAATAATTCCATCGTTCACTAATTAGGGTAAAGGATCCAATTACTGGCAGCCAACCCAATTACTGTCACTATAAGCTATTTTACTTAAAAGATTATTTATTTGTTATTTTAAGTAAAATAGCTTAAGATGACAGTAATTGAGTTGGCTGCCAGTAATTGTGTCATTTACCCTAGCCTTCAAACTTGGAGAGACGTTCCTTTCAGTTCTGATTAGACCAGACACGATATTTTCGTCCCCCTTCAACAAAGCTCAATTGATATGCCATAAATAGTCCGCGGTTCCATATTCTTTTCTCCAACACAGCGGACCGCGAGAATAACTCTACGGAAGACAACGTATAAACGTCCCTCGATCGACATACTTCCGCGTAATTTTAGTTCTAACGTCGGTACTAGTCATTGCTGGAGGTGATTCGATCGGCAGTTCCGATGGAAGTCCATATGTCCGCGAGCTTCTTGGAACGCTCGACTTTGCCAGGGCCTCAAGCCGGCGCGCTCCGCGGCAAAATAGAATCACCGGGCAATTTTCGAGTATATTACCCGTCGGGAATCAGGTCAGCCTGCAACTTCCCAACTTCCTGTCCGCGACCTGTATGGACTTAAAGTTGCCGATCTAGGGCCGCGGAAATATACACGCGGAAAATCCCGACGGCTAATAAATCCCGCGCACGTGACGGGAAACTGGGAACGTCCCGCGGACCCTGCCCCCCCCCCCCCTTGCTGTTACGGATGTCGCAGAAATTAATGGTTCTCGGGGTAGTTTCCGTAATTCCACCGATTTCCCGGGCAATTCGCAAGATCGACGGATTTGGCCTTCAAACGGGAACATTACGAGTTTCCATTCTGTATCGAAATGTACCAAATAGACAAGTGCTGGGGAATTTGTGGGTTTTTATTATTTTGGGAAATAGTTTTTTGTTATTTTTCTTGGCGAGGACCTGCTCAGTGGTTTTAATCTGGAAAAAGTTTGTAGGATTTGAGAGCTGTGAGTTAGGAATTTGAGAAATGATGTGTGACTGTGATGGTTATTTGAGGGTGTTAGTACTTTAACGTTTTTGATAGATCAATTCATTATCTAACAGTTATACTTATTAACAGCGTTTGCACTGCAGCTCGAATTTTACTCTGATTAATTATTCTACTATATTACTGAATTGACATATTTTCCTGTAATGGGTAATAAAGATTAGTAATAATAATAATAATAATGAATTGAGTAGTTTAGAACGAGGGTTACTGAAGATTATAATAATAATAATAATGAATTGAGTAGTTTAGATCGAGGGTTACTGAAGATTATAATAATAATAATAATAATAATAATAATTCGTCCATATTCACCACAAAATTACATGAATAATTAAGTGACGAATGAGGCGAGATTCCGCATACCTGCTGTTTTACAACCTAACCCAGAAACATTATCAAACAGATGTAAAGCTAGCGAGACAACAGAAGAGTGAGACAGGGAACCGAGAGACAAGGGAAGTTAAGGAAAGTGGATGAGAATAAAAGAACGGGCGGCACATTTAAAACCGGGGGTAGAGGACAGAGAACGAATTTCCAAGGGAAGAGAATTATAGTAGAAGGGTAGATAGGAGAAGGATGCAGTAAATTTGACCGTGCGATGGACAGACACTGCCAGACCAGGACCGCGCCTAGTAGATGGCGCGTAAATGGTGCGTTATAGGCTTAAATGCGAGGAGAATCTAGAATTTAATTGAAAGTAGTTTTAATTTCATTGGAAATTCTATTGGATTTTTGTGTATAGAATATTCAGTCGTAAGTGGTACTATAATGTTTAAAAGTATGAAGGACGATATTATTTAACTACTTTGGTATAGCATTCGTTTGAATCCGAGATCAAAACTCAATGACTCTCAGTGGGACACGTAACATAGGATTTGCGGAAAAAATCTCATAACTTCGGTGTTTCTCAATATTTTTGTGTACTCTCTTTTTATATTATTTGTTAATAGCCAACGGTTATATGGAGAGAAACATTAATAAAATTGAAGCATCTTTAACAAATGAAATAGTAATAAACCCCGTAAACATTCGGTATACAAAAACCATATATGATAATTATGTACTAATAAGTATATAATATTACATAAACATTGAATTAATTAGCTTCGAACATTATAAAACATAATAGACAGAGGTTGCCTAGTATTTCAAGTTTTCATTAATGAGAACTTGAAATACTAGGTAGCTTTATTTAAAGTTACATAGTGGGATTACGATGAAGAGTTTTCGAAAAGTATTTATGTCACAAATAAGCTGAGTCTATACACATTTGAAATACATGCGGTAAAAAAATAAAAATATCGAGAGGAATTCAGAAAAAAATCGACAATCTGGTGCGAATATTGACACGTTTCCCGTTGGAATACGAAAGGTCAATACTTTAGATCAATTTTTCTTTGCAGTTAACATGAATATGACATATTTGTTATATGCATAGGTTAGATACGTTGGTCCATTGGCTATCAGGACACAGTGATAGATATACAAAAATACAGCTTTCATTTTAAGAATTTTTTCCTCTCCAGCCCCACTGTGCGACGTCCTTTTATCATCTAGCTAGCAAATAAAAATATGACAATGGACTTTCTGAGAGGAGGCTTAACGCGTCGACGTACCCGTATCCCCGTTTCCCGTGTTCACAGACGTAATCCACTAGGACAGTTAAGTTCCTGTAAGGATGTCGCGGAATCTGCCCAGGCAGTTGCAAAAACTCAGCGTCGAGTTAGTGGGTGAGTAATTTCCGCGGCAGCTCGCTCAAGTCGCCCGCTCCTTTCCCTCTAATGCGCATTTCAGATCGGCAAAGTGTTCTACAATTAATCGTATTATCTACTTAAAAGGGACGCATTAAAATTTAAAAGTGAAGATCACTTTTCGCGGTTCGATGTACATAAATGTTGCCGATGGAAAGTCGAGTAGCTCGCGAGACGAGGACGCCACTTAAAAATACGTAAAAGGCCTCGTACATTTTTAATTAAACACATCTCGCGGCCACGCACACCCGCAGCAAGTCACGTGTGCATAAACTTTATGAAAAGAAAAGAGAAAGCAGGGCGAGGGTAATTTTCATATTCCTCGAAACGTTTCGACGGAGGAGCAATTATATGGAAATCTCGAGAAACATTCCACGTAAAAATCATGTATGTCGAAATGACTGTATTAAGTCTTCAAACGGATTTTAATACGATTCATTACGAACTCCGACTCGTGTTTAACGACGTTATTAGTTTAAATTGGGGCGTACTTGAACGTGTACAATTGAAATCCGCGGGGCGCTACAATTAAATTCCAAGTTGTACTATTTAACGGGACGCGGGAATATTGCATTTATTAATGTCGGAATATCAGTCAAACTTTGGGAGCGTTACGCAACGGCGAGATCGATAAATTCGGGATACAGAGCGGAGCTTCCGTGTTGCCGAACTTCAAGTGCTCGTAAAACGCTGGGGATCGCGATAACTTAAATTTTCACCATTGGAAGCCTGGCAAATTTACGAGTTTAGGAGGACCATTATCTGCCATTGTAATACGTTAGATCCCTGCAGAGATATATTTTAGGATAGAAATATTAGAATTATAATTAATACACATTACCCCAGGCTATCTATATTTTAACTAACTTATCTGGAACATGCAGAAAATTTAGTAACGCTATCGGAATTGAAGAGCAATTTTAAGAAAATTAAATATGAAATTTATCAATATTTATTGGTAAATCAGTAAGTTGCAAGTGAGGTTTCTTATTTTTCCACTGCAACGAAAGGATTTAAGAGTAATTCCTAGTCGAATCGCGTCTATCTCGCCCCCCCCCCAATTTATACGGAAATTCGGGATTCCGTTTGTCAAACCCGCTTATATCGCAGTCCCATTCCGCGTCGAGGGGGTGCCTTTTGGAATCGGATATCGCGCGAATCTCGAGGAGCTGTACACCCCAGGGAATTCTTCCCATCTATGCAAGGGCGTTTCTCCTCTATCGCTTCTTTTTTTCACCTTGGATCCGTGGCATCCACGACTACGGCGAGCACAAAGGGCTTCGCGCTCTGCCTTTTCCTTGATTTATTAAGCCGTGCCATTCATTCCGGACCGGAAGCTGCGCGTAATGCCAGCCATTCAACCGCACAATGGCCCCCGGTTCCCATATTCGCCTCTCAATATCTTTGTCAATGCCATTTGTCCGCGATATATTCGTATTGCAATGAGGAACGCCCGGCTTGTTGGCCATCGCCGTTAATGGAAACGGCGAAACGCGTGAATTGGCTTTTGCATGTGGGGGAGGGAGCTGAGTTTTAATATCCCGCGAATATTTCGGGGAATGGATCTGAATCAAAACACTAGGTCATGGTGATAATAATAATGGTGAATATACGGCATTCTCGCCTGCATAGTATTTTCAAATACTCGATTTAGAAGGTGTAGGGGAATTTGGAAATATTCCGAGTGGAGCGATGCTTGATAGTAATTGGAACTTAAAGAGTTCTTAAATTTCACTTTGGCAACAGTTTTCGATTAAGAACTAAGGATTAGTTTCTAAAGAATATGAAAACAGGGTAGTTTTGTATTTCTATCTTTTTGAACTGCGAATGAATATGAATATTTTACTTTTCCCCACACTTGCACGCATCGAATCGTAGAGGCATTTTAATTAAACCAGTGCCCGGCGAGTCTTCCCCCTTTCCTCTCCAAATAATGTTCGACGCGAACCGTGGCCCGAGGATTGCACGCGACACCAGCCAGAGAAATAAATTCCCGCCGCACAATATATCCTCGTACCGCGCAAACACAATATCACGGTTGTTCATGAATACGAGAAGCGTTTCGTTTATGAATTTTCGTTTTATGTAATTCGTACGACCGCTCCGCCAATAGAAATCCAACGTGTTCCAATAGTTCCCTGCACCGGTGTAACAATTTCATCTGTCGCTGTTTCCCAGCGGTGAAAAGCAAACAACTCGAAATCGCTTCGAAACGAATCGATATCCGAAGGGATTCCCTGAATCAGTGTAAAAAATTGTACAATCTGATTCGTTTCTTTCAAATTTCTTTCAGTACATCTATTAAACAATCTTCGCTTCAGAATATAACATTAAGTGCGACACGGAGAAAATTACTAATTTTCTTTCAAAAAAATGTTCCTTCGTGCAGTCCCAAGGCGCCCGTTTTACGGTGTTTCACTGTACTTGCACGTTAAGTTAAAAATATTCGTCAAGCTGGGGGACAAAGTCGAAATGTTGGGTGAGGTAACTAAGCCACGCTGCGAGAGGAAACTCCTGCCGCGTTAGAGTGAAATTCACTAGAGACCTGAGTCGCGAGGTGGACTATACTTTCCAAAGCAGTAGCCATAGATTAAGCGCTAAATGGAAAGGAAGCGGACGTCTTATTCTCGGAGGTTATCTACTGTTCGAGACTTTTCTGTTAAATATATTTTGTCTGGCTTGGATTTGCGGGTTGTGAGAAGGAATGGTATAAAAGTAGTTTATTTCCTCTGCCTTGCAAAAAAGAAAATATCTCTCATTATCAACATTCACTTTAGAATCGAATACTTTTAACGAGAATAGTTTCTCCACATATGTAGGGGAGAGGTGCTATAAAAGGGACGCTTTTGTTTAGCGTCCACTTCGTACAATGTCGTTATAGGGTAGATGTCCCTATTACTGTCAGTGTCCCCATTACTGCCAGTTTATTTATTTTAATTTGTAAAAATGTAACCTATAAAGAATAGTGTACAACAATAATATTAATAATAATCAGAACAGTCCTAATTTAATAATAATATTATTGTTGTGCATTATTCTTTATACTTTACATTTTTATTAAGCAAAATAAATGAAGTGGCAGTAATAGGGACACTGACAGTAATAGGGTCATCTACCCTCGGTATTTAAAAAACAACTACATCACAAGAAAGCGTGTTTATTTCCCTGTAATAAAAGTATATTGTAAACTCATTAATTGTAATAGAAAATAAAATCTACGATTTTCAAAACAGTGGGAAATGTCCCTTTTACGACTAGGTGGTTTTAAATGGGACAGTATAAGTCATGAAAGGGGCACGTTAATAAATATAAACTTATTAAGTATTACAATTATAATTGTAAATTTTAATGATACAAAACAATGGAATCTATGAAAAAATTAACTCTTTGTACTATAAATCAACAATATTTTTGACTATCTTTATAGAGTGTGACTTATCGGTGGTCCCATTTAAGACTTCTTATGCTGTCCCATTTAACCCTTCGTGGTCATATCTTCTTATAATCACAAATTGGTCACACGGGGTTCACTGTACCCCAGCATCATTTTTTGAGTTACCATTTTCGTATTTTTTAATCTTTTAACTTTTCAGTGATAATTGTACATTCGTAACACTTAGACAGTCATGGTATAATAGTCTTTTTCTAGAAATGTAAATTTTGATATGATAAAATTTGTAGTTGAAAATGACCGATTTTCCATGGCCGTGGGAAAAAAACTTTTTTTAAAATTTTTTTATTTTCTTTTTTGCGATAAATCCTCTTTGGAAGACGTAAAGGTGCGACATTTCAAATCGCAAATAGCTCTTGGGGTACAATACACCCCGTGTGACCACGAAGGGTTAAGACTATAAGTGAGCTTAATATAAAATAACCGCAAAACAAAGAAAACAATTAATTAAGCTTACCTGTTAAGCGTTTTCGTTTCAGTTAAATACAGGCTATTTTAATGATATAACACTTTAACACTTTGTATATATCTTGATCTCAGAAAACGACACAGAAAACCAATGAAAATTTCACTTTCACTGCTGAAAAACATCATCCGTGGATTACTACTCTGTTCCAAGTGAGACCGCAGTGAATTTTACGTCTAATGACTAGTGTTGCCATAAAAAGGAAAATAACTTGCATGTGTAATGCGATTAGAATTTTGGAAATTCGATTTGCCCCATTTAAGACGTGTCTCCTTTATAGCACCTATCCCCTATACTACAATTTTATAAACAATCACATAAGTACCTTTACAGAAACTGCTTTGCACAAAGTATTACTAAATTCCCAATACAATATATATTTTTATAACAATTCAGCTGAGGTTGAAGTCATCACACTTTATTGTAATAAAATTTTAAATTACCAAAAGAACAATCCGCGACATAACGCATCGTATATTTCCGTAATTCCTGCAGCAGTTAGTTTCCCAGTCGGCCCTGAACATTCCACGAGGCTTTGATTTCCCGTTCGCCTTGCGCCGCGTCCTACAATCGCGCGGGCGATTACCCTCGTTCCTGAGCTGGCCGAAATTGCTAAACCGTGCGAAACGAGGCGATCCGTGCGAAGATATCCGTGATACTAAGCCAGATCCCTTGCCTGCCCAAACGAGAGGACAAGAAACTGTCCGTAGAGCCGAGCACGAAATCGCCCCGAAACAATCCCATCTCGCCCCACCCTGCGCTCTTATGTTTTATTGCGCCTTCCAAACGGGATTAAAGCGAGAATCTTCCCCCGCCCGTTTTTATAACTACTACAGGGGGATGAAACGTATTTTCAATCTCAACCTACTCGTACATAGTTCTAAAACGGACAAAGCAGCTGGGATCACCGAGCGATCTAAGAGTTATATAAAACGGTTAGGACACTCTTCAGAGCCACATTGGGCGTCGAGTTGAACGAGTCATATATCCGTGAATTAACGAGATCGCGGAATAGAATTTTAAACGCAGATCGTATGACCCGATTAGCCGAAGTCATTATCGTTTATAAGTTAGGATGATGAGATTAGAGCAGTATCCGATTCTACTATGTAGAACTATCTACCTGTAGATAACACTCTGAAGGAGAGACTGCCCGATCCATCCATCCGATAGAAGGGATTCCGAAAAATCAGGGCGAGAGAACACGGTGAATCGCGGGCTGAATTCATCCCGAGGGGTCGGGTGGAAAGTTCGGCATCTCCCAGGGACCGAGCCGCTCATAGTTCCGGCGACTTTATAACGACGGCATCGCGACGGGAAACTTCATGGCCCTCGTAACAGGATCAAGCTGGAGATCTTATCGCGGTTTTTACAGTCTGCAGCCGGCTCAACCGCATTTTCTGATTCCGTCGGCGAGATAAGCCTCTTCAGACAGTTCGTAACCAGGGGGCCCGGCCGCGGACGCCCGGCTAAAGCGCCGCGGCCGGGGCTGTCTGAGCCTACTACACGCGTGATTTTATGGCCGAAAGTTTTGCGCCTTCATTTTCCGACGGCGTACGCGACCCTCGGTTCTATCGATTTTCCCCAGCCACCCTCCTCGTCACTCCGCCAGCCACCAACCCCCTCGTCCTCCCCCTCGGTGCCCACCCCTGTTCCTCTATTCACCTCTCTCGCTTCGGCGCCGTTCCTCCACCCTCCGATGCAGCCTTTCTCTTTCTCGCCCCGTGGCCTGTATCGGCTGAGGTCGGGCACTTGCGATCACTAACCCCGATAGTAACGTCGAGTCGGTATTCAAACGACCCGTCGAGCTTTTCTCACGGCTGCTTCGCCCGCGATCTCGCTCCCTGTCACGTACGTCGATCCCGGCGACAGGCGTAAAAACAGCCGTCGAAGCGATTAATCAACCGGTGGTCGGTATACATTTGCATCCCCCTTTTTTCTCTCTTTTCTTTTTCGAGCCGGCGTAGAGAACGATTTTCGGGGTGGCCGGAGCTCGCGCACCGGCGATCGCCGATCGCGATAACGGCCACGCGGCTAAAAGGCACGAACACGCTTTTTCTCCGAGCACTTTGTCAGGCCGGCATTAGCAGCGCCACGGTTAATGGACGTCGAACGAACGTGCAAACAGTGGAGGATGTCAGGTGTTGCTTTTTGTAACAGGCGGAGGAAGAGGAATGTCACGTTTGAACGGGGCGGCTCGTTAGACGCCTTGCTGGCTCGAGCAACAAGCTCCCGCGGATTTGGTTGGCACGCGCGTTTGCGAGAGCATTGCTTTTTAAGCGCGTCGGGGAGAGGTGGTTCGTGTAAACGAATCAGTCGTGGCAGATTTGGTTTGAATGGGAGCGGGGGTGTTATTTGTTTTGGCCGTTTACGGGGTTTTATTGCGGGACACGGAAGCAAAGTGATTGGCGAGGGTTACCGTTGTGGGGGTGGTGGAGTTGATTCAAGTCTTGTAAATTAAAATATTTGATGATATTTAAGGGGAAGGGAGTAGAGGATTGTTGATCTAGGAGCGATGTTACGGCGTTTTAATAAATATAAACGATGTTCCCTCTCCAGAGGCGGATTAATGTCGGTTGGGGCCCTAGGCGCAAAAGAAAATATTGGGCCCCTTACAAAAAAGGGAAAGACAGGAAGAATAAAATCACATGAAATCAAATTTGGTGTCATTAAAAAAAAGTGGAAAGTTGGTTTTTGTGGGGCCCCTCCGAAGTCGGGGCCCTAGGCGCGCGCCTAGTGCGCCTTATGGTAAATCCGCCTCTGTCCCTCTCCACTAGCTAATAGTTTAGATCGTATCCAACGCCAATACAGAACGCTTATGGTATTCACGATAAACACAATTTATTATTTTCATCATGTTTCAAGTAATATTTTGTCCATTTCAATTGCATGTAATTACTGTTGAATTAATGATATAATTGTATTTTTTAAGTTGAAATAAAGCACTTTTTTACTAACATTTTGTGACCAAGGCGTTGCTTGAATTATGATTCTAACCTCTGAAATAAATTCTTTTTGTTTTCTGATGTCGTGGGGCAATGACGAACAACTCGGATGGGGTAATCTCAACCCCTCGAGATTATCAACGATAACCGATTTTGATGAAATTTTCAGCATGTATAAAAATTACTTAAATCTACAAAACGGATTTTTGAATTTTCATTACAGGCTCGGATAGAAAAAGTTTAAAAAACGACCTTTACTATTTTTTTTTATATTCTGACCAATTGCAATTTTTTCTAACGCACAAGAATAGGAATTTGAAAAATATATTAGGAATAGGTTGTAGCAACATTTTTTATGAGTTGACCATTGCAGCCGCGCTTTCTGTGTGACTTCTGCGATATTTAACAGTCTGTTCGTGATTACCTCACGGCAGTCGAGTAATCACAAACACCAATGTTTTTGATTTTTCACTACAAAGTTAATTTTTACTATAATTTTTCAAAAAATCGTCACAGTACTTTATAGATGAATAGTTTAAGTATGTTTGTAAATAGTAAACAAATTCATTTCTCATATAGTTTTCATTTTGTTTGCTTTTTTGCTTAAGTGCCCGTAATTACCCCACTCTCCCTTATACGACAATTGGATTTAATTTACACCTGAATTCCGCTCGAGTCGATCCATTTTTAAATTCGAGTTCCTTTGTTAAAATCAAACTAACCCTCCTCCGAAGCTTTGGATAATACTTACAGAATAGAAAAGTGGAAAGAATTGCCAAGCTACTTTCTCATATCCCAAACACTACTTTCCCCTGCTCCGTTCCAAGTTTGGCTGTGAATCGAAGGGCGAACAGGCAATAATCGCCTCGTTTTCTTAAAATTACATCCGTTCCATCGATCGTGTTTCAATTACGCGACGAAGGTATTCTTTGTCGTTACCGAGGAAGGTTTCATCGTGCTCGCGTAACAGGTCTCCAGTAAATTTTCGACGCGGATCATCCGCCTTTCACCGTCCTGCTGCCAACAGGAACGTGATATTTCGTTATTGCCGATGTCAGAGCGTTTCTCGAAGGACAGCCCGCCACGGCGTATGAAAGGGAATATCGGACGGGACAAGCAACAATTTTCTGAGATTTATAGCGAACGCCAAACGGTCTGGCATTGACGGCGAATGGAGGCGGAAGTACTGTACCTTTTACCCTCGGGAGCGAGATGGACCTGGTCTTTCCAGCACGGGGGAGGCTTTGCTTATTTAAACGGATCCGGGATCTGTTAACCGAGAGTGCGCAGTATTTAAAATAATATTTAGAGGGGAAACAGGAACGGGCGAAAACAGTGGATCGATAACCGAACAAAAAACACAGCGCCAAACGAAGATAAATAGGAGATAGGAATCGCATATGTCACCAGAATAATATCTCTTAGGTGGAACATTTGCTTCGTCTTCTCTGACATTTCCATGTGATCAGCTTTGTAGCATCGTTATCTCGGGAGAATTATTTCCTTCGAAAAAATTACACAGTACAACAGCCATCTGGACTTGTAACATTCAATAGTTATTTCTTATAGGTTTTCGTGCCCTGAAAACGAATCCGCAACCCGTTTGTCGCCATCACCCTCAGTTTTTGAGAAAATCGATTTTGAAAAAAACTGCAAATTTTCAACTTTGAACATTTTTATTGTCGAAACGGTAATAGTTATTCGATTGTTCGTTGCGTCAAATTATTCTATGAACCCTCCCGAATACAACGATATAAGTTATTATTGCATTATGAACATTTAAATATGTTTAAACAACGATAAAAGGGAAAAGGACACCCGAAATGCACCAATTTTTACGGATATCTTTCAATTTATTTCCAAAACTAAGGGTCTGAGACGAAATTTGACCATCCCACGCGATGGAGCAGACATTTTTCCTTTGGAAAGCATCGACAGAAGTGGTAAGTCTCGTTTCGTTTTCAATACAGAAGCGAAATAGTTTGGCAAAACGCGCCGAGCCGATAGAGGTAGTCACGCGCATTAAGCGATTGTGTTACGCTGAGTGGCAGTGGCTCGTGCGCCGCCGTTGACTACCACTGTCGGCTCCGCGCGTTTTGCCAAACTATTTCGCTTCTATATTGAAAACGAAACGAGACTTACCACTTCTGTCGATGCTTTCCAAAGGAAAAATGTCTGCTGCATCGCGTGGGATGGTCAAATTTCGTCTCAGACCCTTAGTTTTGGAAATAAATTGAAAGATATCCGTAAAAATTGGTGCATTTCGGGTGTCCTTTTCCCTTTTATCGTTGTTTAAACATATTTAAATGTTCATAATGCAATAATAACTTATATCGTTGCATTCGGGAGGGACCATAGAATAATTTGACGCAACGAACAATGGAATACCTATTACCGTTTCGACACAAAAAATGTTCAAAGTTGAAAATTTGCAGTTTTTTTCAAAATCGATTTTCTCAAAAACTGAGGGTGATGGCGACAAACGGGTTGCGGATTCGTTTTCAGGACTCGAAATCCTATAAGAAACTGATATTGAATGTTACAAGTCCGAAAAAAAGTCAAAATTTGTTGTACTGTGTTATTAATAAACGGATGCTGCAGGTATTTGTACCTATTATAATAGATTTTCTTTGTCAGTCCAGAGTTAATGTTTTGATTCAACGTACAATTATCCACACACTTCAGAAGAAAGTCAGAGGATATGTTGTATCAATAACGCAATAAAGAAATAAGGAAATACGTTGCACTCAAAGTCGATTACAGACCCAAAACCGCACACTGCGGATATAAATATTATATTTGGCAAAGGTAGCAGAGTGCGCAGCCGTTCGAAGGTCAAGTTACGTATTTCATGATCCGCGTGCTCGTTTAAAAACGGAAGACCCGTAGGAATCGCCCTCCGCCCCCAGAGCCAGCAATATATCTCCAGAATTCCGCGTGGAAAAATCGAGCAAAAGGAAGCCAGGAAGCAGAAAGGGCAATGCATCAGGGGCCGAGTCCGAAAACAATTTCGCCCGCAAAACCAGCGCAGCCTCGAAAATACGTTGAGGGAATACATCATCGGCTGAGGAATTTGAAATCTGCTGCTTGGAAAAGAACGAGAACCAGGAGACTGTAGGAGAAGCTTTCTATTCCCCTCGATAATTCCCCCGGAATTTATTCCTGGCTTAATGGACGCGAAAGTTCATTTTGGCCGGAGGATAGTTTCGCTCGGCTTGGGAGGATAGTTAACTTAGCTTTCTGGATTCGTCTAATTATTTACACTACGAAGATGGATTAGCTGAAACGTTACGCTGTCTGCAACTTTGGAGTTTGCACTGCCTAAAGAACAGAGTTTGGGCGCGGTGGTAAATGTTTAGGGGAGCTCTATGAAATTGCGCGGAGCGTGCTCCTCGCAAACTGTCTCGCGGAGTCGAAACGAATCACACGCCTGGGAAATCTTGCGTGATTTAATTTTGCATTCTTCCGTGGCAGCCACGTTTTCGGACTCCGCCGAACGCGGGCCTAATCGGCCGCGTGACATTTTTTCCACCCACCCTGAGCGATCAATCTGCTACGTCGAGAGTATCATGCATCGCTCGGGATAATCTTGGCGAAACTTTGCCGACACTCTTCGGTGACAATTTCCATAAAGGTATCAGGCACGGAAAAAAAACAAAATGTTTGAAGCTTTTTTCGAGATAAACGCAGGGGAGGAGTTTTGGAAAATATTCGACACGTATTTTTTTATATCGTCTCATATTCAGAATTGGGGGGTGAAAACAGCCCTCAAAATTGAGAATGAGAAGCATATTTTGCTTATTTTTAATTAAAATATGCAATTAATTCTCATTAATAATGACTTACTGTGACCAGCTATTAGAGTTGGGTATGAACTAAATAAAAAATTATTTAAATAACGGATGAAATAAATGGTACTTTAACTACAGATTATTTTACGACTAAAGTTAATTCTTTTATTCGATGAATAAAGTTAACCCGGGCCAACTTAACGGGTTAACACATGACGAATAATTTTTTTAAATTTTATTCGCTATACGAAATTTTTATTTAAATAAAAATTTTATTTATATGTATTATATTTATTTTATTTATATTTATTATATATATTTATTTATATTAAATTTTATTTTTATTTAAATAAAAATTTTACCAATCTCTGCCAGACTCAAGTAACAGACGCGTGAGTTATAAGAAGTATTTATGATAAAGCGAGGTTTTTGCCACAGTGGCGCCGCTATTGAGCATATTTCCAGCTCCAGAGGCTTCTATTTCATCGAGGAAGGGGGTGTTAATTACCATGAAAATTACTCTTCCGCGATAAAAATGGCTCGTCCACTTTTCACTACTGTCTTCTGACACTCGACCACTGTCTGATTATCCAAGGGAATTGAACTTTTCACAGGACACAAAAGGAAGATATATTTCCCCCAAAGGGGAACCAGCTAACTACTAGCGCCGCATTCGGGGCGACGAAAAATCATCCCTAATGAAGGAGGGCTGAATGGAATAAAACAGGAAGCAGCAGAGCGGCGTGATGTAATGTAAATACAAAGAAAAGCGAGCGTACGTAGAGCAAACAGAACACTGTCAAGCACAGCTTGTGTTACAGGTAAGCCGAGAAACGAGCATCTTTTCGTCGGGACCAACGGATACAGGTAAATAGATAGGGAAAAAGTTAAAGAGGGTAGGAAGAGGGAAATAAGAATGGAGGGAAGAAAAGCGAGTTTCTAAGGGACTTGTCTTCGCGAATGTTTTCAATTTCCTCGCTTTTTATACCGCGCGCTGGCTTCCCCCACTTTTCGTTCCCACCCCCTCTCTCTCAGACTAAATAAGATAGTTTCGACCTGACGTGCATCGATTCAAAGCTCCCGGGCCAATACAATCAGTTTTTCAAATGGAATATCGTCGCTGGTATTCGAGGCGTTCCACCAGCCAATTTTTTTAATAAAATAGAAGCCTTATAATTCAACGGGCGAGGGAGCACACGCCATTAAAAGTTATTTAATTTTTGCAACATCGTCGCAGAGTTTTAATTCTATTTCATCGTGTCGGCGACACGACGATCCTGACGCAGACGGTTCGTTATGCGTACGACGTTTAATTACACAAATAAACAATAATGGTTGGAAACTTGTTACGTATTTTTAATTTGCTTCCGGCGGCATCGAGGGGGGACTTTTTATTTCCGCTCGCAGACCGAGAAATAAATTTGTCGTAATAAGAATTCTTAATTGGACGGCTCCGAATTATAAGGAAGCAATTTCTGCGCGACAAAGCAGCCTGTTCTCGCGCGGATAAATTCTGTCCGCGAGTCTTGCAGCTTCTTTATTTTCAATTTGGATGCTGGGGTCAATTTAACGGTAAGTGGTATTGAAATTGACTCGTCGCGGGTGATTATTAATGTACCTAGTCGAGGGTTCGCGGAAGAATTACGTAATAAGAGAAATGCCAACAATTTTCACGGTAAACGTATTTTTCGATGGAATGTGGCGAAGCGATGCAGGCTGCTTGGAAAAATTCGAATAAAAGCATGCACATCAGAAGGCAATCTTGTTTCACTGGTAAATACAAAAGGGTAAATCGAGATTATCGAGAAACGTGTGCCAAACCGTTTTACGTTCCACTCGATTGAATTCCATTGCAGTCTTTTATATACAGTTGGAAACAATATGAACATTATTGAAAGAGCACTTCTATTTTATATATTGTCAGTCCCGGAGAGTTCGTCCACTTTTTGGAAAAGAAATTGTAGCGTCGTTGTTTTCCACATTTTTGTCGTTTTATGCAAATTAAAGCAAAGCCCAAGCAATTTAGGGTATGTATAAATTATAGCGTGCGGTAATTTCAGAAAAGTTGTTTTAGTTTAAATTTCCTGAAACCGAGTTAAATGAATGATATAAACCTTTAAAAGAATTTTAATAACTGAAGAAATTCAATTCAATGTAAAAATATTACATAAGATAGGGGTTGCAATATTAAATCTTACGAATTCTTATACTGAGGGAGGGAGGGGATAAGAAAACGCCAAAATTACCCTTACGTAATTTAAGGACGGCCCCAAATTTCCTATAATTTAAACATGAATTTGTGATAATGATTAATGCAAGATCAACAACAACCGCATTCATTTCTTTAATGTCAATGACACAGTGCCTTATCTTGCTTCAGTCTTAAAATATCAACACTGGCCGGACTCTCCCGGTGGTCGAACTCTCCCAGACTTACCCTACTCAATAATCCATTTCATAATCTATAATCTATTTTATGTACTCAACAATCCTGCCACATAAATAACTACTTATCCTTACCATTCCCATAGTCAATTTAACTAAGAATTATTATTCCCCTTTTAATACCCACCATCCATGAATAATAAATCGCGCAGAGTCCCAACATTATCGAAATGAAGTTGCAGAACCGTCTCCTCGATGACTCCGGCAAGGATCCAATCCGAAAGCAATTATCGGCAGAAATTTTCGCCCGAACAACTTTCAGGAACCAGCGTCGTTTGACGAGGGGCAAATAGGTCACGTTTCCTCGAGTTCGTTCACGCAGAATCACTTGGACGGACGCGAATCGTCAGGCAACTTGGAAAAATGGCACGAACTTCCACCCGAGGTCCAGCATCGAAATCATATGCTGAATCTCTTCGGAAAGACAGGGCTGATCGAGTCAAGCTTCCCTCTGCTTTTTAAAACGCCGAACAGGTAAGATGATACATCACAGGAACAGTTTTATCGGAGCTTCCCGAAGTTTAAATTTAGGGAAGGACGTGTAACCAAGAAACTTTCTTGAAAGAATGTTGCTGCACAATGGTGGCATCGAAGAGGGGGATGGTAATTCTCGACGTAAGAGCGGCGCAGGAACGGCGCATAAAAACGAGACCCCTAACGAGCAAGGGAAACGGAATCCAATTACAGCGATGTTAAACCCAGGGGCGAACGTGTTTCAAGTCTATTGTAACTGTAACAGGGTATCGTACTTTTAACAAAGCTTCCATTCCTTCTGTGTGCATGGGTTTTCACGATCCCCCGTCAATTTAAAACTTCCGCCGCTGCGTTTAATCGATCCTCTTGCAAGTAGATGTGCCCCCAGATATCCTATCGTAACTCAACTTTTCTGCCTCCTTTTTTTCTCTCCCCTGTTTCTTATAATACTCCCTGAATGACGGAGGCCAGATAAACCGGGTTCCCCGGGCTTGCGGCCGCAGCACGAGAACCACTCGAATCTCGAATTCGCTGGTCCGAAATAGGGGACAGAATTCGTAGGGGAATTCGGATATTAATGGCGCAAAGCACACTTGTACACGCCCTCAGACCGTATTTGCGTATGCACGAGCGAACTATATTTATTTGAAGAGACGGAGCAGGAGAGGTCCAAAGTGACCCAGATATTCACACGTGATCCAAATGTCAAACATCCCGCGGCAGTGAGCGACCTGTGACGTTTATATTTTGTGGGCAAATTTGGGGCGCGAAATAAGTGGGATTTTGTAATGTTTTTGTTTTAGTGAAGTCTGCTTTTTAATTAGGTGTATGCATCTAGTGTCTCGCAGTTTTTGTATCTTCAAATTTTGGAAACTGAAATTTTTCTTACAATTGGGGAGTTGCCAGTATTTGAAAAAAGGGAAAAGTAGTGAAATCTACAGATTTATTAATGAAAAGCCTAAAGTAGCGAAAAATTAATATTTTTTTTACAAGTATATTTTATCATAATGAACAGTTTTAAACACTTTTAAAGATTTTGTCAATTCCCCAATTAGTAGTATAGGTATTTTGAAGATTGTGTTTAGCGCCTTTCATAATTGAATGATAGAAATTTTATTACAGAATTGTTATTAACTACGCTAAGTGATCGACTGGTAATTAAAGAACAGCGTATTTTACAGCAACGTGCAGAAATATCTACAACCAAAGAGCAGCACAGACTTAACTGTACCTACAAACCTCGAGAATTCTACTCTCTATTTTCGTGAAATCCTTTTCCCGAGAAATTCATTGAAATAACGTTATCGAATCGTCGCAGGTCAGGAAGAAAGATTAAAGTGCCGCTTTGTAACAGCATTTCTTACAAAAACACGGCTCCGAGGAAGCAGAATTTCCCTTCCCGCTGCATGTTTCGAATATTCCGTGGCAGGGGAGCGCACAGCATGTCACCAGCGAAAAACGCTTTTCCGTGAAAAATGGTTATATCTCTTTGTCACCTCTGAATTTCTGGTATTTTTAGTTTAACGCCGACAAAACACAGAGGAAAATGCGATATCCTGCATACCGGATATAACTGTCTGGAGCGGCAGTCGCAACTCGTTTCGAGAAATCTTCTAGACGTGTTGCTAGAAGCAAGATAGAAACGCTATAATAAACGAGAAAGTAACAAGTATTTCTTTTCGATAATTCTCACATCAGAAATACATTGAATATTAACAGCTAATAATTAATCATCCTGTTGCGAGTATAGTAGATGAAGAACGAAGATGTGCGAGTTATAAATAGGAAGGCGATGGAGGAAACACAATCGTCGATTCATCGTGCTCGATTAAAAAGAAACGAGGAACTCTCCGGGGTGAAATGACCTATTTGTTCCTCCCGATCGGGGATAACTCATCCCAGAACCGGCAGAGCCTAAATGAAAAAGTCCAATAATGCATTTGCGTCGTGGTAGATCCTAAGGGTCCAATATGCCCCGCCACCAGTCGTGCAAAGTTATTCCAGTCGAGTGTGTTGCTCCTCTGTTTTCAGCTACCCCCGACTATCTACAATCTACATTACGAATATAGGGTGTCTCGTATCTGGTGACAAAATGAAAAAAAATGGTGATTCAAACGAGGCTTTATTTTTGAGAAAAATGTCGTCGAAAATTTAAGTAGGGGAACCTAAGAATTACTAACACTAACCTATGAATTATTCCTATCTGTACTCATATGTTTATCATGTTCATATCTTACTTTTGAAGAATTTCCATTTATCCACTTAAGAACCATCGAAAATATTATCCATTTTGTCCTGTATTCAGAAATCTGACTCTGTGTCACGAGGATTTCGTGAATTCACCCTGAATATATGTTACATCAAACAAAATCCTTCTAGACCAAAGTGTGTTAGAGATCAAAGCTGACTTTTTCTATCAAAAAACATACATTTCTCTTCACAGAAGGCTTGTGGTGAGCGTCGTTCAGAATTCAAACTATCATAGCTTTTTGCGACACAGCGTGGGAAGAACGGAGTGACAAGAAGGGAGCATTACTTTTTATCCGTACGTTACGAGACATCTTGTATAAACACGTTCTACTTTGCTTTTACTCGTGAATATGTCAGTGGCAGCGTATATACGCCACTGTCTTTCGGAAATATTGCTGTTCGTGGTGCTGCATCTGGCTGTACCGTGCAAATAAGATCGCCAGAGCGAAGCGCGACGGAGAATAATCGTTTCGAGCGTAATCGGAAGGGTTGATCTTCGGGCTCCAGGCGTCGGAGCATCGATACACCCACGATAGTCGATACGATTTAATACAACTGGGAGATAAGGGTATGGAGGAGCATGGATAAGATACTTTGAAAGGAGTATCGATATATTCTAATGGCTGCGTCATTGAAAGTGTGTAATCTGATTGAATGGTACACAAATTTCGCGTAAGTCGTAAAATTTTTGCTGCTCGTGACAGTTGAATATGCGAGGAACAATGTAGCAATATTGTTTTTTGTTTCATTTGCGCACTCATAAACCAACGGGCTTCGTCGAAAGTTAGGAGATTTCAGACCACGCATTTCTTTCTTAATCGTTAGCTTATTACTGATTTTTACATGTTGTAAGGAAAGAATGTGAATTCTTCCATTATTGAAGCTTTTCAGGTAGGTATATACTACACTTTCCGAAAGGTTTTACTTTTTCATCATATATATTTGCATAGTTATTAACATTTGAAGATAATCGAGAATTCAGTAAATTTTCTCTATGGTGGTAAGATTTCATTAACGATTTTGTTATACTTCCCAGCCCTTCCCACTGCTTTTATTGGTGCCATTACATTTGATAAAGATTTGTCATCACAATGCAAAAGAAATTGGTTCCGGATTCGTCCGGATGGAAGTTTTATAGCTAGGGTAGATGTCCCAATTACTGCCACTGTATTTATTTTATGTAATAAAAATATATAATAGTATTCGGATTTGTGTTAATTTATAGATTTTATAGGACAGAGCAGAGAAGTTTCTGATGGTTAGTTTAATACCCAGATGAATTTGAAAAATGTTCGGAAAAAGTGGTACCAGAAAGTTTCAATTTCAGATGGAATCTAACACGACTATGTGGAAAGTATATTCTGCAAGGCAAAATACGAAATACAAAACGGTAGACATAGTTCCCATGAGAGTTTCATGTTTTGAAAGGAATAAAAATAATAAAAGAGAGCTTTTCAGAGTTTTACTTATTTGTACCATTTTTCCCCCGAAATAGAAAATCTCTCTTGTTTTCAACAAACAATTCCGATACACGAGTCGTGTACGTGTTCAGCCCAGCACGATAAATATTAAACGGTACAACAACCCCTCTACAACCCTTGAGAAAATTGATAAAAATTTTGATCTGCTAATATAACTTTGCATTAATTTAGTTTCTTTAACATTGGTTGGCTTAAAAAGTAAACAGTTCCTTGCTAAAGGGAACTATTAAACCTCTGTTCTCACTTCACCCCTCAAAACACATTTCTACACAGGACGCTCCACTTGAAACGCCCTGTACAATCCCATTTCCTAATAGCACATTTCACCCAACCAGTGCAGAATCTTAGACACCACGATTAAATGTAGGCACATATTTGTGGCATGGAGGAACACGTTTCTGCGATATTCAATAGAGAAATGTGTTCTCTGGAAAGCTGCCCAGGCTAAATGAAACTGACATTTCGCGATATTTGGACGCGATGGAGCTATCGAGAGCCTTGATGAACGAGTGGGTACTCTCGTCGTGCGCGCAAAATCTGCAAAAACCCTCAGGGCTGAATTTCTATATATGCGAATTATGCTTCGGCAAATTTTGGACGAAAAAAATTGAAAACCTAACAAAGTGTTTTTATTTTGGTTGTTTTCTTCTGTTGTTCTTCAGATAACTTTAATAATAATTCACTTTTTTCCTCAAGGAAGCGAATTAGCAACTCATATTAAATTCAATCTAAAATTATCTCAACATTTTTAAATTAAAATATTCGCTAATATTTCACGAAAAGGGTGACAGAAGCTTGATATCCTAGGGGCGCCAAATCTCCAAATCCACCTCTGAAACCGCTGCACTGGAACTCGTGCCGTTATCGAAATTGTTTCCACCTATCTATAAGCTATGACCACTTCTATGAGACATCTATTGGTGTATCACGAGTCCTCCACACGAGGGTGCTCGAGGCTCAAGAGGCACTGCGAGAAGACACCACAGGCATGACTTACGGCTTTTTCTTACGGGCGTAATCGATATTTCGATTCCAGGACGTCCGAAGATAATTGCGCTCGTTACAAGCACGAGAAATTTTATCGATTCCTCGGTTCTAAAACGTAATCGTCCATTCACGCCGCGCTAATCACCGGTTCCGTGCTCGTTGATCTTCGATCGGCAATTAACTCGGCTCACGAAAGCAGAAAATAAAATAATCTCCGTCCTTCGTTTCCTAAATGCTCCGTCGAGGAGCGTTTCACGTGAGCATGCAGGTTCCTCGGCCAGTTCCGTGGGCAACCTATTCTTTTAACTTCGTATTAACCACGACTCCAGCAGAACACGTTCAAGTGAAACGTAGATGGATTTAGATTACGTGTAGAGCCGAAGGGGTGAATACCCTCGATCAGCTACCCCTAGCGAAATGAAATTTTAATTCGTGTCAGCATGCACGAGTTTCCTTTTCGCGTCGATACACAACTAATCATGTGGAATGTCCCAGAAGTCAGTGACCCACCTTTGGTAGTTTTACAGCCACTGCTGTTGTCATCTTCTTCCGCGTATAAATCAGACGGAATGTGTATAAAGTTCCTAGGGCGTTTTTACGAAAGTTCAGGGAGGATATAAAGTGTTTGCAGCTTGGAAAGAAAGTATTTTCGGACCTATGATGGTACGATCTTCTTTTATTTCTAGATTGAAGAGAGTCGGATCTGAAAGTTGGCCCATGAATTTCTGGGAGAGTTTGCGTTCTCAGGGAGAATTTTTATGCCCCGGGATTGTGTTTCCGATGCTGCTGCGCGACCAAAGGCACCGTGACAAATTTATCCTCAGCAGTATCTATTTTTCGACCTCGACGAAGACGAGAAGTCATTAAACAATAATGCCACGGATATGGGTCGACCGGCTGGTCGATAAACCGTCCCTGCATTTACCATGGAGAGAGCCACTGCAAGCTTGAAATAATGGGCATGTACTGCTGTGTGGTATTTTACTCAAGCATGATACAATAGTTTCGCAACGGCATCTGGGTACATCTGAATATCGGAGTAATTTCATTGCTCGTTACGTTTTTCCAATACCTGTTGTATTCCAAGGCAGGAAGTAAATTATATTTGGTAATGATGCAGGTGGGATATTTGTAGCTACACTTGTTTGGAGATATGTTTCATTGACATGTATGCACATGTAAAAGTAACGATTGCAGGCAGCTGCTGAAATGGTGGAAATTGCTGTGTGAATCCATCGATGATTTGTAAATTGAAATTCTACACCTGGGTATCGAATGATGGTGTAATTAAATAAGGGAAACAATTATCTTTTACTTTCTGGTGCATTTTTATTTTGTTGATGGCGGTTTTAATCTTTTTTTGTTTTTTGCTTTTTAGTTATTTAAGTTATATAACTACATTTATTTAAAAAACTATAGGTGGGTGTACATAAAGAGCTGCTCGTAAAGAAAGAACCGTTTGCGAGAAACGGAAGATTTAAAAAATAAGTGACTTGAAAAAGTGAGAAGAAGGATGTCTCAAATTCGTTATGTGGGGTCTACATTCAAGTCCACTTGCGGAAATACTCTAAAATGCGAGAATTCTTGAAATACAAATTATGTAATGAAGCGAAGTTTGAATTAACCAGTACTGGCAAAGTATTGAGCCAATATTGATGAAGTGTCCATTTCGAATAAAAGATCATCAAAATTGGACCATAAGTTGAGGAGTTATGCCCGGACAAACATAAAAAAAAAATACACACGGGTCGAATCTATAACCTCCTCCTTTTTGAAGTCAGTTACAAATATGGAGGAGTTCCGTTGAAAATGTCTGGTGCCGATAATTTAGTGATTCGTTAAATATAATATTTTGAATATTATATGTATATAATTTCAATAAAGAACTGCTTAATTAGACACGAATATAGCAATGCACTTTCTCCTATCATGCCCTGCAATTTTTTTTCCGACACAATAAACGCGAGGCTGCTGGAAGTTAGTAACCCGAGTGTAACGTCCTTTATCGTCCCGAACAAATTTACGTCCAGCATCGTGTTCGGTCTGGTATAATCTACTTGCTACCCGACGAAACAGGCTTGCAATTATCGAGCAAAATTGCCATGGGACCAGAATAATAACGAAGTGAATAATAATGAGAAAGTTAATGCGCGAACCTGCAGTTCCTCACACGCGAATTCGTATCATTCTAATGCTTCTGATGTTGATGGATGTAATCGGACCGATCGACGAATATTTATTGCAGCGTCTTAAAAACACGAACGGTTTCGATGAAACGCCTGACGATTAATGATTTTGCAATAGATTATTTACGCATGGTTAATTGCTACTGCTCGCAATCGAATTTTCTATTGCATTTATTATATCTAAATATGTGAACATACATCCCAATAAACCGACGTTTCGTGATTTTATCAGGGCTTGATACCATTGCATGCTAAATGTTCGTTACATATTTATGTATATTATGCAAAATGGACTGCACTTTGTTGCTAACGTAGCAGCGTAATATTATTATTTATCGCAGTACTATAAATTTGGTATAATATTCTAGTGTAAATTCGAACTGGTTTTGATGAAGCACCGATCGTTAATCCGGTCCGGATACATTGACAACATCGTTAATTTATAGACAATCCTTTATCCGTCTTGTTAGTGTAACGCCAACGTGCGGATTTCGAATTGACTTTTGCTATTTCGGTCTCGTTAGTTGTGTAATAGTTTCATATGTTTTATTTCAGTTTTTACATGCATGCAATTTATTGTTATTTATTCTCAATGTTGATGAGGATTGAGAGTAAGCAGTTGACGAAGAAAGAATGAAATGCATGATGGTACTTACTGATGACGAAGGTGCTGGTGACTAAAGTGAGTCTACGTATGGGGTGTTGTATGGGAGGATGAGATGTGTCCAAAAATGAGTGTTTGGACGATTTGTCGCGCAGCTTACGTCTCGGCGAATCAATGTGATACCTGAATAAACACATGGAAGGTAGATAATTGAGGAAGATCTTGTAGTGTGTATTGCTAAATGTGATTTATTTTATAAGTTTTTAATCACTAGAACAAAAGTAATGGAGCTTGAAATGTAAATTACATTTCACCTCGTAACTACCCTAGTAGTAGAGGTATCGGGTTGATACTTGGCAAAAATAATTTTCTTTGGGAACCTATTGATTGCTTACATCAAGTTCCATTTGGGGGCATTTATCACTAGAAAAAAAATTTCCATTTGGGGCATTTTTCAGTAGAAAATTTTTTCCATTTGGGGGCATTTTTCACTAGAAATTTTTTTTCCATTTGGGAGCATTCTCCACTAGAAATTTTTTTTCTAGTGGTCATTTTTCACTAGAATTTTTTTCCATTTGGGGGCATTTTTCACTAGAAAAATTTTTTCCATTTGGGGGCATTCTCCAGTAAAAAATTTTTTTCCATTTGGGGACATTCACTCACTACTTTTAACGTATGGTGCCAAAGTTGCGAGCCAAAAAGAAATTTATAATTCTCCAATTCATTTTGCTTGTATAAATGGTGATGTAGATATTGTTAAGAGGCTTTAGAGAGCCTCTCGACAATGTAACAGCGCAGTGGCGGCAATTGCAAATTGTTAAGCATCTTCTGAGATATGGGACTCCCGTTAATTGTACCTGTACTTTTGTGTAGGATCACGGAAAAAGGGAGCCCTCGCGATTTCGAGAAACTTTGCGCGCAGGCCAGACGCCTTAGCCCCGCACGCACTTGCGGCAAGGTGCCGGCAGCTTGGTCGACAAGAGACCAGAAATCTTTGTTGCTTGCCGCGACCAAGTGCGTACAAACTCATATATCTCCGTGTACCTCGTGGTAGTCGGCAACTTGTCGGAAGTGCGTACCGGGACTTAATCACCTCGGCTACCGCCGACTCCCCAGGTCTTGGTTCTCCGTGCCCTCTATAATGGTGGTGGGGGTTCCCGATCCCCACATTTGTATATTTGGACGATACACCACTACATAGAGCAGTTGTAGAAGGACACAAAGAAATTGTTCAGCTACTTTTACAAAACGGAGCTAACATTGATGTTCAAAATAAGTGCGGTGGAACTATACTAAATCTTGCTGCTCAAAACGGATGTTCAGTAATTGTTGAGTATATTTGACAGCATTGTCCTGCTGTGAATAACGAAAGCAACAGAGCGCTCTTACTGTTGTAGAGCCATGGAACACAGGGTAACAATATCGTTAAAAACTTGCTTCAATATGGTTTTGCTGTCAGTTTCGAAGATCCAAATAATTGTAATTTGTTACATGTTGCTGTTGAAAATGGATATTTGGCAATTGTTGAAGATCTCTTAAAATACGTCTGTGTAGATAAGTGTGTAATAATGTATTAAAATTGTATCCGTGTCGTTTGTCTTTGAAGAAAAAGTAATAAAACGATATACTTTGGTTTACATAATGGAATTATTTAGTTTATTACATTTCAATTTCTAGATATATAAGGCTATTACAGTACTTCCTCGATGAACGCTCGCGGCTCGGGACCGGCCAAGAGCATTCAACATAATCTTTCCGACAAAATTTCAATAAACTTTTTTCAAATCTGGGGTTTGTCTTCAAAGGTCCTAAGTACCATTTTACTATAAATTTAACTGCGTCCGAAAGAAATTTTAAACTTAGAAACTTTGACTTGCCTGACTACAGTGACTACCTATAATTATGTTTGATTGTTTCCAAATATTGATATTTTATAACTTCAAATATTTTATAATATTGAAGTTATAAAATATCGATATTTGGAAACAATAAAAAATATACGTAGTTCAATAGACTTGAACCTATACCTGGTCTGTGGCAAAGAAGATCTTATCCTCTTTGGTACGCGCCTGGGGAGCTTGGAGCACTAGGACGTCACGGGGGGCAAGACGCACGGTCGGGAGGAAGTTAATTAAATGATTTAAGTGATTTAATTAAATAAGTTAATTGATTTATAAATATAATTTTAAAAGTTAGATTTAGATAAGATTTTGTGACGTCGCTCGGTCATCACGTGCATGCGTAGCTTGACTTCGCGTTGACGCCACTTCACGCGCACATTATCTCGTGCCACGAGGTGAGTAATCCCCGGTAAAACTAGACAAAAGGCCTCGTTCACATTAGTCATGTTTACTGGCTTCTAGTCGCTTTGTGCCTTTAAATTCACACTTGTACGTACGTTCACACTATTCAAGTTGTATTATTTCAAGGCAAGAAAAGTTGAAACACTCTCTACTTCACTTGAAACTGGAAAGGATGTTTCAAGTGAAGTGATTAACAGGTTAGTTTACTGATTTCTAGAGACTTTAAGCCAGTAAACTTGGCTAATGTGAACCAGGCTTAAGTGATTTGCTTGAAATGCCATCTGTGGGAATATATATGTGTATTCTAAGAAAAAACAAACATTTAAACATTTAAACTAATGAAAAATCACTCTCTTCAAATTATAAACGTTCATTGAACGTTTTTAAATGCATACAAATATTGATGGGAATATTCACATATGCATATATTCAAAGTTAGTTACACAGCAACTTATATAATAGCATAATTATGCTATGTCTTTTGACCAATTACTAATTTGTAAACAAGTTACTTATAATTGAATTATATTACAAGGATTAGGAAAAAAGATACACCCTTTTCGTAAAATGTGTTTTTATATTGTATCCAGCCACACACGTCCCAACAGGCGTGTTGGACATAGTAACGACTTCCATTGACAGATGTCGGGTATCACTATTATTCGTCATTCAATCAGTTCGAATAACGAATGAATTCTTATTCGAATAACTCTGGCTCAAATAATGGTACAGATTTATTCGTGAATAGCGAATAATTTTTCGTCGAATAAAATCGTTAAAAATTTAGTCGAATAATGCCCAACTCTGTTCGGCGCCCCCCGCAAATCGGCGCTCGGGACAGAAACACCCGCTGCCCCCTCCCCATAGTTTCATCGTGATCAGACGCGATCAAACAATTAGCTACCTACGCTAATACGAATATCAGAATAAGTAATAAGAACGCATTCAGTTCATCCAGAATTGGTACTCGGAAAATTTATTTGTATGAATTGTAATATTAAATTTGTTGAGCAGCAATTTAAAGAGCACCCCATGATGTTTACATCACAAAAATATTTCGACACTAAGGTATGCTTGGCTTTAACGGTCATTATGGAAGAAATGAACTAAAACTTGTTTCTTTCAATAGAGTATTTATTGTACTTTACAAATATGTGTAAATTATTAATTTTTCTTAATACACTTATATAATATTAAACATTAAATGAAATCACAACCATTTCTTGCGTTACAAAAATATTCGGACATGAGACATAATTAACACTTTATAAACTAAAATTTAACTTTTAATACTTACTAGCAGATCCTTTTTGTTTTATCATATGTTTTAAACGTTTCGGTATACTGAATATAATTTTTTGAAGATATTGTATTCATGTTTTCTACCATTCATCTCATAATCTCTTTTTAATTCTTCTTTATTCTTGATCGGTGTCGTTCTTATTCTTTTATTTAAATTATCCCATACATTCTCTATGTGGTTAAGGTCTGGTGACTGGGGAGGAGGCTGCAAGACTTTCTGACAATGATACAGTAGGTACTCTTGTACGATCCATGCTTTATGCTTCGGATCTTTATCCTGGTAAAATTTGAAGCTTCTTTCAATACCCATACTGACTGCACTTGGCATTAAATTTTCTTTTAAAATATTTAAATTTCACTTTATCCATAATATCCTCGATAAAAACAAGTTTTCCTATTCCTAGGCTCGATATACATCCCAGCCCATAACATTTCCTCCACCATGCTTGAAAATGGCTCGCAAATTTTTCAGATTTAAAACTGTATTTGGCTTACACCACACCATGTGTCGTCAATCCGAACCTGATATATTGAATTTAGAATCATTAACGAAAATGACATCGCTCCACCATGATTCTTCTTTAGAAATCATATTTTTTGCGAAAGTTAAACGTTTCTTTCTATTTATTTCGCTGATGTACAGTTTCTTAATAGCCACTCTCCTATTGTAGCCATTTTCTTTAAGCAGTCGCTGATCTGTCTGTGTGCTTACATTTTTCCTAGTTCTCGAAATTCCGCTGCTAGTGTGGAAGTACTCAATCGTGGATTTTCTTTCACTTTTCGAATAATCTTCCGCTTTCCTCTCTCATTTATTACTTTTCGCCTACCATTTTATGGTAGCGATTCAATCCTGTCTTCATTTTTGTATTTATTAACGATATCTGCCACCGTGCTTTTTTTTAAATCAAGCATAGCGGCAATCTGGCGATTTGATTTTCCATTTTCCCAATGAAAAATTACTGGTTGGCGGAGATTAAATGAAACGTTTTTACTTTTCCAATACATTTTCATGGTAAACGCCAGTGAAATGACTGAATTGTATGGTAACACTGGTGGCTGGGTACTGAACCCGATGCAACGTACTTGTAAACAAAGGCTACGTTTGGAGTCAAACATTTCTAGGAAAATAATCAAGCACTCTTTGTAAATATATTGATGAAACAACATATCTGTGCAAATATTTTTGTAACGCGTAAATTGGATGTGATTTCATTTAATATTATGTAAGTATATTAAGATAAATAAATAATTTGTACGTATTTCTAAAGTACAATAAATACTCTATCGAAAGAAACAAGTTTCAGTTCGTTTCTTCCATAATTAACAAAGATATAGGCCGTTAATATCAAGCATACCTTAGTATCCAAATATTTTTATGATTCACTGTACCTGTTGTAAGATTGTTACAATAGGAATAATGGTTTATAGTTCACAGATCCAACTATTTCCTACAACCCTGTATGCAGTAATAGGAGACGTTTCATGCTTGACGTGGATAATTCTATATTTATGGATTTCCAAAAAATTACACTGCAGGAAACACTAGCATAACTTCCTAAAGGTACATTCCTCGTTCGCTAATCGGATGAATGGTTCTGGGTTTCGTAGGTACGACTTTACAGAACTGTTATAGTTGTATCATATTTTGCAGTTCTTTCTTGGAGAAAATTGGAGACTAGTTGAAGGTGGCAAAAACCTGCCGACCAAGGAAGGTTAACGGGTCCGAAAGCATTGCGATGGCGCGTTATAAGGAATTCTGGAATAAACCCGAGATATATAAAAAAATCCTCAGTGCCTTGACCGAATACTTAGAATATTTTGAAGATGGCGGGCTCATCCGAATAGAACACGTGCGCGTTGTATACAACAAAATATACGCAAAACCAGATAATGATAAGAGAAGGGAGCAACACCTGCGCATGTATATGCGGCAACACCGAAATAAGATATTAGATGACATAAAGCGTACCATGCGCCGAGTGGGCGATGCCCCTCGCGGTATCCCAGCGCGCAGATTGAAAACGAAAGGGAATGGTGAAGCGGGACGGTCCCCACTGCGCGGAGAGGAAGCGGGACGGTCCCCACCGCGTGGAGAGGAAACGGGACGGTCCTCACCGCATGGAGAGGAAACGGGACGGTCCCCACCGCGTGGAGAGGAAGCGGGACGGTCCCCACCGCGCGGTTAGGTAGACTGTAGAGGAAAGACGGGGCTTACTCTCCCACTCTTGCTGCCTCCCCGTGCACTGAGGACGATTAGCTTACTTCACCCTCTTCTCCTTCGCCCCACACCTCCAAACCCAGCTAGACCCTTTTTATTAAATTAAAAATAAGAATCTATTTTTCGATATGGATTCTTAATCGGTTCTTAAATATGTACCTACACTGTCCGCCATGGCAGTTGATCGCAACTGATAATTACGATTCCGATTGCGACAATAGCAGTACTTACCCTTTCAAATTATATCCTTTAATCATCGCGAGAGCTGTTACTGAATAATAACAACAGGTAAAACCACAAAGCCTTCAATTCCCTCATTAATTTTCTATATATGGAGTATTGTGATCGAATAATTTACCGCAGTTTTAGCATTCGAGTTCGAGAACAACCAACCGTATGACTGCAGAAAATAAATGGCAGAGGGCAAAAATATTCGTGGGTGAATACGCTCATAAAGAAAGCAATACTTGGTTTAAATGTGTACACCGCCCTCGTAACTGAAGGGGCCTGGCATTCGCGTCGGGTTCGATTCACGGAATTGCATACATAACGCGTTTGTTTTCGAGATATTCATGGATAAATGCACTAAAAACTAAATTAAAAGGTACTAAAGACTAAGTTAAAAAGCACTAAAAACTGAAAAAGAATTATTTTCTGGTACTACAATTTCGATGGTGATATACTACGAATATCTTTTTTTTTTTTTTTTACTTTTTTAGTTTTACTATTCGTTCGTACATTCGTGACGGATCATTTCTCGATAAATTGTGTATTTTTGACTTCTTGTCGTTTCCGTAAGAAACGCGAGTGGCTGATTTCAAATTGTTTGAATTAGTGGTTATGGGTTATATTTATTGATTGGGTAATTTTTTCACCCCAACCCAGGATTATTTTTTTTTAAATATTGTATTGTTATCCAAACTAAGCACCCCTGCAGAGTTTTAAGGCAATTGGATAGATGGAAGTGAGTTAAATTTTAGTTGCCAGATTTAAACCATACATACATTAAACAAACAAACAAACAGAGGACCAAAGCTGAATATAAAATCGTTTAAAAATGGGTGGGGCACAAGTAATCCGAAATGGGCCGACGAATGACAGATTCGCGTCAGCTGCGCTCGCGTCGCGTGTGTGTGCGTACATACATGCAACTTCACGCGCATCCCTTTCGTTCGCGCCTTTTCTACAGTCGCGTGCCCGTTCCGTTCGTGTTCCCTTTCCCGTCGCGATTACTTTCGGTGCTTTTCACGCGGAGTGCATTTCTCGCGGAGAAACTGTCTTCCTTCAGACGTGCCGCGGTATTCCCCGCCGTGAGTGAAGCCGCGGTTCCGGTAAGCAGCTCACATTTCCCGAATGCTCGAATACCCGATAACCCATAGCGTTCCGCCATCCTGTGAACGATCACACGTAGCCTGGAAAAATATTTTACACGAATGGAGCGCACCAGCACTTCCCCAAGATGATATTGGTAGGATTGAATGCGAGAGAAATTGGTTTCGATAAGATCTGCTTAAAGTGATTTGTTTAGTTAGACCTGTTAGAGTTTGCAGAGTGGAATGGGTATAGCAAGAAGGTATTGTTTGCAAGGTAATCGAAGATGACGACAGATGATAGCAGTGTGGCTGTCATTGCCGGACTTTATAGGACGAATTCCACTTACGCCCAATCGCCCGCAACGCTCGTGGTTAACATTCCAAAATTTATGAAAATCTCGTGAAATAAATTAACTATAAATTACGATTCGAAAGCAGAAACATAATTTATGATATTCATTTTATTAAAAATAAAATTGCACTAAAAAGTAAAAAATAATTTTTTCCCTTATTTAATCTACGACTCTCATATTTTTTAAGTCAGTGCCAGATTTACACAGTGCAAATGATGGGGCACCGACTTTAAAAATATATTCTTAGATTAAATAAGGGAAAAAATTATTTTTTTCTTTTTAGTGCAATTTTATTTTTTTGAAGTCGGTTTTAATTTTTTTAATTTTTTTTATTTTCAACTTTTTAGTTTTATATATATTGACACAACATACCTAGGAGATATGCGCGCACGTATATAAAATAATAATAATTAGATGACAATAGTCTTTATTATTAACCATAACTGTCAAAATATTGGGCCAGTGTTGATTTAGTGTAGGATGGGACCACCGGGGCAATACCCCCTTTCTAATAAAACAAAGATCATCAAAATCGGTCCATATGCTGTGGAGTTATGAGGGAACAAACATAAAAAAAAATACATACGGGTCGAATCTATAACCTCCTCCGTTTTGAAGTTGGTTAACAATAACGGAAAAATCCTACGGTCTTGGGCGCGGGCGATATGGGCGAAAGTAGAATTCGCACATAGTTGATTATGTATATGGTGGTATTATAGGTACACCTCTTTTTACTATATAGGATATACAGTAATCAGAGTCTTGCTTTTGTTAGAAAAGGTACTGTAACCTTTGAACTAATGGAATATTCAATCATTGGAAAATAAAGCGAGTCGTATGAGAATTTTAAGTTTGATCACCACCTTCTTGAATTTAGAATCGCACTTCTTAGAGGCTGATTCTCACGAAAACAGAATCAGATTGAATCATCGTGAAGATCCGTTACAGAATGTCCTATACTGTCTGGAGGCGAACGTTTGCGATAGTAAAGTCTTTGTCCTAAATATCGCATTGTCGACTAAATTGAAAATGTTTTATCTTCACTTTAAATCAGTGCCAAAGCGTCATACTTTGACAAATGAAAATCGATCGAAATAACTGCCACGACACTTTAAAAAGTACTTATATAAATGGACATTGGTTAATAAAGACTGAATACATACCTCACTGATCGTTCAACTCAAGTCCATCCAATAATATGACGTGACAGAGACGTGTATTACGTGCTACGGGGATTATTTGATCGATGCACATTTATTACGGATCTTAACCTCCCAGATAGCACAGGACGTTTTAAACACGTCCATTTTACGTCCATTTTCGGTTTTTTAAAATCGTCCGTGGCTTGATTTATGAAAATGGACGTTTTTAAAACGTTTTCTGGACTTTTATGGACGTTTAAAAACGTATTTTGCAGACGTTTTCCACACGTCCAGAATACGCGTTGGTTACGTCCGAAACAGGCGTTCAATAGAGACTGTGCGCCATGTGAGAAATGTGGATAAATTAGGCTACATTACTTCAAGGAAACCAGAAATTGTAACCGTTGTCTAACCCAAAGCATCCACAAAATATGGATAGATCGCACAGGTGTATACATACATATACATAAGTATATACTGGCACATATAAATGTTTAAGAACATTTGCTCAAAGAAACAATGGAAAACCAAAAACACAAAGGCATTTTTTAAATGTTTCTGATCGAATGTTTGTAAACCGGTTTTATACAGTTTTTATATTGTTTTCATACAATTTTTATACAGCTTTCATAACGTTTTTGTACATATATCCTGCATAGTTTGTATATTCCGTATATTGGATCTCGTACTAACATGTTCTTGTATCTATAGTAAGTGCATATATTCTGTATTATTTCTGAATTAAATAAATGAAATAAATTGTTATCGACTTTGATCTTATTTTGAAAACCATTTACTTCCTTAAATTTTCATTAAATCACACCAGTACCGTCGAACGTCCCATAAACGTTTGAGACGTTTTCTGGACGTTTTAAAAACGTACTTGGTTGTGAAAATTGATGTTTTTAGGACTTTTTCTGGCCCTTTTCTGGACGTTCGTGGACGTTTTTAAAACGTTTTTCTACTATCTAGGCTAATATTTCTTCGTACTGAGTGCTCACAGAATCCCATTCTCCACGAATACTCGCCAGATCAATATACGTTTAAAAATATCTAAGAGAAAAACTTTCCTTTTTATAATATATTATCCTACAAAATCACTGATACAAAACGTCAAACATTTTTCGACGTTCCGAATCGTTCCAGCATGGAACAGAATTCCATATGCAGTCAGTGTTACCGACGTTTCGCGTTCGTGAGTTATCGACTCGATCTTCGAACCATTGCTCGCTCGCACGGTGGCTAAACACGTTTCGAACCGCGAATATTGATCGACACGTGCCTTCAGTGGAGAAACGGTGTAAAACGAGAACAATCCATTACATACATATGTGTGCTTTCTGTCAAGTTCTCACGCTTCTATATGACGTATGTATCGCGACTGATCAGCGTTAATATCGGTCAAGCAGAGTATCGATCAAACCATTGTGGGAAGATCGGTAAATGAGTGGCCGCGTGATGATAGAACGAGCCTATGACAAATAACCGACCTGTTGTATCGCATGACTGGTTGGAATCGAGCGTGCGGAGTGAAACGTTTGAGCGAGTGCTAGATCGCCGCTTGAGATACGATCGTCGACGGTAAATATCGAACGATAGTCATCCATCGCGCAGAAGCTTGTCGAAACCTCTCACCAGTTGCATCATGCGAGCACGAACGCAACGCTGGCGCATGCTTGGTAAGAGTATTTCTAAAACAAAGCTGAAGTTTTAATATGTAGTATGATGCACAATATGATACCAGGTGAGAAGATTTTTTTTATGAAAAAATAAATTGTATCCTGAGAATAAAAATGTATTCGAGGGAAATTGAGCAATGTATCGTGAGACTTTGTGTATATACCTGACCTAACCTCAAAGTATAATTAGAAATAGGTATATGAGTATTTTCCGAGATATTCAAGTTTTTATTAACAGAGTTTTCTTTCAAGTCAACTGCAATTAAGTTCAGAGTCTGAGTTCTCGATAGTTTTCATTTATAAATTCTATTAAGCAGTCAGAATATTAACTTTGAATTTCCTGTATCTCGTTTTGTGTAGGCGATTTAAGTTTCCTGACGCCGCAGCAGTCGGCAGTAAAATTATGCGTTAAAGCGTTTATATCGGGTGGAAGAACGTTCTACGTTGTGCTTGAAGGCTCGATGAAAGGTGTATAAAAGAAGTTTATAAAGTCGGTAGAGGCGGTCATTTCTCTCTCATAAACAAAGCAATCTTCGTTGTCGTCGCTCGAGACATTTTCTGGTGATCAACTGTTTTCAGTAAAGATTATAATGGAATTTCTGACAAACAGATTCCCCCCGTTGAGAATTTATTTTGCATCGGGAAAAATGTTCATAACGCATCGTTTGCACCTTCTCCGTGTTAATATCAAATTAAATCGTAAAACTTTGTTAACGATACACAAAGATTATATAAGAACTAAACTTTATCGCAAATCGAATTCCACGATACGTTGCTCGAGTAATAATTTGAAAATTTATTCACTTTTGCTCTTTCTAAACTCTCGGATCACTCTAAGTTGCAAGGTAAGACAATCCTCGTTACGAAGTTTTCGGATTAAGCGTCTTCGTTGCCCCTCGAAAATCTTCAGAGCAAATGATGGCTGCTCGAGTTCGTCGTCCAACTTTCGCCGGAGATTAATCACTTTCCAAGTTCCCTAGCGAACAAAAAGATGATGTATGTTCCTCCTTCGATCGTCGCCGCAGCCCTTTTTCACGCTCGCCGAGTGTCGAAGAGTCGCGGCCCTGAATCCCCGTGAAAATTAGTCTGGCCGGAGTAAGAGCTTTACAAATGGCTGGATCGAGGATAGTACCGCGCGTAAAGATCCTCATTTCTGCCGGGTCATTATTTCGTCGCTGCTGGAAACAGGTGGCCCCTTTCAAATCTATTGGCCATTTAGCTCTCTACGTGAGCGCCGTAGAGAAACAGCGCCAACACCTGGAAATCCGACGATGACTACTAGGAACTCCGATTAGCTTTCGATTTCCGACGATATTTAGTTTCACACTCGGGGAACAGTCGACATTCTCTCGATCGAAAATCGACGACTTGGTAAAATTAATCTACATAATATATAAATAATAGTGCTTTTTCTATGGTTTTTCTACTTCAGTTTTAGCGTGACTTTCCGAATATCAGTGTTCTTGCTATTTTTGGAATATTTCTTCCAAGAGGACATCAAATGACAATCAGTTGCTTCGATAATTTGAAATGGTTCTTCAAAGGCCACCCCTTCGTCCCCCAAAATTAAGAGTATGGGATAGGTGCCATAAAGGGGACACGTCTTAAAAGGGACAAATCGAATTTCCAAAATTCTAAACACATTACACATGCAAGTTATTTTCCTGTTTATTGGAACACTAGTGCCTAGTCGTTTGACGTAAATTTCACTACGGTCTCACTTGCAACAGAGTACTAATCCACGGTTGATATTTTTCAGCAGTAAAAGTGAAATTTTCATTGGTGTTCTGTGTCGTGTTCTGAGATCAAGGTATATACGAAGTGTTAAAGTGTTATATCATTAAAATTTGTGTCATTAAGATTTAGAATTATAATTCTAATGCTTAATAAGTTTATTTTTATTAACGTGTCCCTTGCATGCCGCATACTGTCCCATTTAAAACCACCTAGTCGTAAAAGGGACATTTTCCACTTTTTTGTAAATCGAAGATTTTGCTATTTTCTATTACAATTGATGAGTTTGCAATATACTTTTATTGAAGGGAAATAAATACGCTTTCTTGAGATGTAGTTGTTTTTTAAATACCTATAACGACATTGTCAGAAATGGACGCTAAATAAAAGTGTCCCTTTTATAGCACCTCTCCTCTACCTAAGTAAAAAAAAAAGTAGCGCTGGATAGTATTCCAACTGGCCATTGTTTTGTTTATTGACCGGTCACCATTTCGGCTCACGTTTACCCCCAAACCAGCACACATCTTTCAGCATTATCGTCTCGTTGGACCTGGCGCACGTTCTACGACGGGTTTACTTTACATGCGCCCCGAGATTCGATAAAAATGTAAATGCCCTCGACGCATATTTATGTCGGGAGTCGATCGCGCGAGAAATTTCAATGCCCTTTTGTTATCAGTCCCCCGTCCTGCCCAAGTTCGCGTGATACGAGCATCAATTAGGCTGCCGTCGGGCGTATCTATGAAATTAAGTTGCTCGCCGGCAATTTCGAGAGCCTGCACGTACACTACGCGATACGGGATTTTAACGAGAGTAAGGGCACAGTTGCCCTCGGAAAATAATAGAACGAGCCTGGGAAACGGTACCTGGAAGGCGTAAATTTTATTGTAATACTCCTACGATCCCTCTAGATGGTTTGCGAAAGTTTCGGAACGGAAGGGAACGGGGGAAATGGAAGCACGCGCGTTTCCTCGGATTACTTTCGAAGAAGCGCGCCGTTTGGGGTTGGCTATTGTAATCATGAAAGGGATTTGATTAAATGTAGAGTACTACTCTTCCTTTCTTCGAGTAGAGTTCTCATGGTGATATTTTCCATCATTTCACCGTGGAATTACCGTTAAGGAACTAGTTTCTGATCAGTTTAGAGGGCTTCCCGCTTTAATATTTATTTTTAACCTAATAAAACTTTCAACCATAGACTTTTTTTTATACTAAAAGATGAATTAATGTTTACACTTTAAGGAAAAATTTTAAAAAGTTGAAAATAAGTATAATTTAATTATTTATAAGGTACGGAATAATAAGGTGACTAGGAACTAGTTTTTGATCATCTGAAAATACATGGGAACTAATTTTTGATCAGGTCAGGAACTAGTTTTTAATCATCTAAGATACATGGGAACTAATTTCTTATCAGGTAAGGAATTAATATTTGATCAGATACTAATACTAATTAAAAAGAAAGTACCAAATAAACTTATTTTTAGTATTAAACCATCTAAATTTAATTTTTTTTTATAATATTATGATGCACTAACCTAATTTTTATTCAGGTGATCAAAAATTGGTTCCATAAGAAAAAAGTGGAACTAAATGATGATCACTGACTGTTAACACAAAATGATACATATAATACTAAATTCTTTCGCCACATTGTAAAGTACACTATTGTAAACAAAACGTATGAAAATAATCTTTAATACCGCAATAACCAGTAAAGAAATCGACTGTGGCGTCGATGGTGATCTCTTAGTTCGTACATTTAGAGATGGCGTTCAACAGAGGCTTCCTTCAAGTGAGCTACCTTACACATTTATTTTCACAAAAACTAACAATACTAACTGCTTTTACAGACAACACGTATATTTGTGAATTATCCTTTTTTATGTTAGTAATTATTTGAAGCAATTATTTAAGGACTTAAACTGAAAAGAACGATTTATTTCATGAACTGATCAAAAATTAGTGCCTGATCATGAACTAGTTCCTTAACGGTACGTGATATAGATATTAGAGATTCGAGTTGCTCAGAGAATATAAATTTTTGTACACAAGTGTGGGCTCGAGATCGAATTCAATTTGTTATACATATGTCAGTTAATTTCGGTAGAATTTTCCTTTGACGCTTCATAGGAGTTGCATTTCGTTCGGTGTATACCGGAGATCACAGAATTCGGTGGATGAAACGCTATCCAGTTACAAATGCACCCCTTTGTAACTCTCGAAATGAATGGATGCACTATCGGTCGATACGAGCACAGCAAAGAGTTATGAAGTATCGGTGTGTATCTTCGTGAAAAGCGCAGGTTATTCGCTCCCATTTTCCTATTCCCCCGCACCAAGCTGCCCCGACCGCTGAAGAATTACCATTCATTGATCGTACGGTTACTATGCCCGTACAAAAGATACGCCGGCGGAATATATTGGGACAACATTCTTGCGCACGCGGTGATCCATTCTGTTTCTTCGATGGGCTTCTTGGCAATACCTCACGAACGCGGTATCGAACATTAGATATGGTAAAATATGATCGATCCATTTATAACCTCCCGAAGTTCGAGCAGAATTGAGATTTGCCCATCGACGTGGAGGAATTATTGGGTCGTCGAATGAGTTCTGCTGGATTTTTTTTAGTGGTACATTCACTTGTACTGCTGCTTTTGAGAATCAAGTATTATTAAAGGAGGAAAGTTAATATTTGGTTCGTTTATGCAAATATTGCTTCAAAAGTATATGCAAGAATCCAGATTTCTTCTTAATTCTTAAATTAAAGAGAAAAAAAACTGAAAATAGTGGACGATGGAGCTAAGAAATAGTTATTTTCTTCAATAATATAAAATGAAATTAAAGTATTAGTAGATACTATATGTTTACTAGACCTTTACAATTCTAATGCAACGTGTAGCAGATAACGTACCAAATAAAAGAATTCGAAACGCAAAGAAAAAAAAACTGAAAATAGTGGACGATAGAGCTAAGAAATAGTTGTTTTCTTCAATAATATAAAATGAAATTAAAGTATTAGTAGATACTACACAGATGTTTATTACACCTTTACAATTCTAAAGCAACGTGTAGCAGATAACGTACCAAATAAAAGAATTCGAAACGCAAAGAAAAAAAAAACTGAAAATAGTGGACGATAGAGCTAAGAAATAGTTGTTTTCTTCAATAATATAAAATGAAATTAAAGTATTAGTAGATACTATATGTTTACTAGACCTTTACAATTCTAATGCAACGTGTAGCAGATAACGTACCAAATAAAAGAATTCGAAACGCAAGGTTTCTGTGGATATACAGTAGCAACTATTGCTCTTGCAAACTGGCATCATTCGATTGGCCTGATTCCTACACCCCGGGTGTAAGTTGCCTATTCACAGGCGGATATAAACTAGCTAGAAGCTGTCTCGCCGTATAGTATCGATCCCCATCCAATCCTGGAAGGTCAGAAGTGGAATACACCGTTATTAATTGCACATCAGATCGTGCAACACGGCACTAATCTAGATAACTGCGTCCCGCCTCGTGGACCGACTATCCAAACACTTCAATAAATCACGGCTGCTATAATTGGCAAAACGAAAACAGTAAATCTATTATTGCGTTTCAATTTTTCGACTCTCCCCCGCGATGAAATTGATTTGAAATTATTTAGAATCATATAAATCACGGAAACGCCCACTTACCGCCATTTTACAGAACGTGCACAAAAAATACGATATTCGCGATATTTCTAGCGACCCAAATGCTTTCCAGGGCAGATATTTTTGTGCGCCGTTCGTAGAAGCAACGGCGAAATTAACGAGTATAATTGGTATTCGCGAGACAGAATCTGTCCTCTTCGAAGCACGATCCGAAAATGGAATGCGGTTCGTTGACAAAAAAGGAATCTCGTCCCGTAAAACACTTTAGCCGTTGCATCGTGTCGCGAGAGGTAAAAATAATCCGACAAATGTAACTATTGCGTGGAGGCTCGAAACGCGAAACACGCGACACACATCACGCCACCGCGTGCAATAACTAAAATCTTATCTGCGTTTCATTTTCTCGAATTACCGTCGCCCAATCTAAACGACAGTTTCATGCGCCTTTTCGTATGATTACTGGCATGCACCGGGAATTGGACATAATTTGTCTATAGCCACCCAATTATTAGGCAGCAGAAAATTATTATCTAATCCCCGTCGCGTCTGATCTTCTACTCCCAATTGAAACTTTCTCGAAAGCTAATGAGGATACTATTAGATAATAGATGCTAAATCATGCGACCACCGTGGAGGTGATTTCTTTTTTACGAACAAGCAAAATGTATAAAAAGGAGCTTTCCTAGCTCATTAATTTCCAAAAACAATTTATTCCACATTTTTATTTGTTCCTCGTTCGAAAACTCCACACTCTGTATAAAACTTTCAATAGATATAACTTTCGAATTCTGAGGGGTATTTTCTCCAAGGTTCAATTTTTGACCTCCACTGGCAAAATTGCCTCAACTAGAGAAATTCCCTTTTACGACGCCGCACGAGGGTATTAAAAATGACGCTATATCGAACGTGGACGCGAACAAAGGGCTTGTGCAACAATAGAATTTATTGCATCAACTTCGGTAATTGCCGGGAGCACGTAACATGGGCAAGCTCGACAGATAATTCCGCAATTCTGGCACGACACGCGGAACAGAGAATTACTTTTGCGTTCGAGGGACGCCGACTGTTTCTGCAACGTGCAGCCAGCCCGCCCGTAAAGTTGTTCGGGGGTAGGGGAGCGACGGGGCGGCTGGCTGTTGCTGGTTACCAGGGCAAGATTCACCAACAACGCGTTACGACGTTGGTTAACATCGTTGGTACACTAAGGGAAGTTAACTTCTGCAATTCATCAGCTGGCCAAACATCTGGTGGCCAAACTCCAGCATTTTCAACGCCGCCCCTCTGTCGTCCTTCCTCTTGTCGATGGTAGATGTTTCAAATGAGAAGTGCAGATTGCGTTAGTGGGTGTGGAATGAAGGATTCATCTCGGTCAAACGGGAAGCTCGAATAACTTTGTATCGAAATTTAGGTGTATTCTATAATTACAGGTATTTTTTGACGAGTTTTCTATTGTAAGGGAGTGGAGTGGAAATATAATATTTTATGAATGGAAATGGTCTAATTTGATCACAGCAACTTGTTGACTGGTTGTTGAGTTGCAGAAGTTTTCACAATTTCTATGTGCAAGAACTAATGCTTCTGTTCTTAGAATTTCTGTAGTGGTGGAAAGTGGAGAATAAGTTTATCTATTATTTGAATAGAGTTGTGTAAATTATTGGAAGATACATATAAGTCTGAAGATGAAGGATGTTATATATTCTTAAGTAGATAAATAGCAGAGAATAGTTTGAAACAGTAGTAAAAGGAATACAATCCACTTTGTATGTTAACGTAATTAGTGGCAGCTAATTGTATGTCCCATTTTACAGTAAGAGTATGTATATGAGTCATATTTCCATGGATCTCCCGACAAGAATATAAATGGACTTAGTTAATTACATATTTCTCCCTTTTCGAGTGTCCAGCGAACTTTTAATTAATCATACTGCTAGGTAAATCTCCACAACGAACACTGTCGGTCATTAATAATTTCCTTTCCCTTATTATTACGTGAGACAGTGTGCCAGTCCATTGGATAAGGATAAGTGTAGATTTCATGTACGCTAAGTGCGGTTCGGATTCGGACGAAGTCGGGGTCAGATCTAGATTAGGTCTAGCACAAATCCAGGTCAAGTCTGAGCTTAACGAAGCTTTCAATTCCTTTCGTTCCTCTAGGTAATGGAAAATGCTTTACAACCACGAAAGTTTCTCTACTCTAGACGTTTTACGTTGTGCATAATGAAAACAGTCAATGTCGTTAGAATAGACACTTTATGTGTACTTATCGAGAGCCTGGTGGAACTTTCACTGAACTCGCAGACAAAACTTCACCACTGCCTTTCATCATACGACGAATAATGCAGCTCATGAATAATTACACTTGTCTAAAAGAACATAAGTACTCAGTATTCTCAACTTAACCCTTCACTGGTATACTGTTTTTTTCAAACGTAACTGGTATACTGGGGTCATGGTAGATCTCAAATAAAAAAGGGCACAGAAATTTGTAAAGTCGACACTAAAACAGCCTCTATGAATATTTTGTTCTTAGGTAATGTATAAAATAATAGAAACGTAGGAATTTAAAGTATTATTACAAAGTTAATTAGAAATTCAGTTTACAAACTTAGACAACCAAAAGTTTCACAGCGAACTCTGCGTGCCTCGGGTCATTAACCCAGTTAAGGGTTAAATGATCTTCAACCAGGGTGGCACAAAACGAGAATGACATAGTAAACACCACTCGATCTCAATTCATATTTATTGCATCACTCTCAGATATACATACTAAACAAAATTTGCATAGCAATGTGATTGACAAAACGATTCATATCCAGCTTACTCTGGCCTCGATAATGAGCTACACATTTTTGCAATAAATAACTATGGCAATAATATTTTCCCAGCACTAATAAGTGATAACTTGTTTAATACTCGAGTGATGCAATAAATATTTCCAGGACTTCATCCCCCTAATAATCCAAAAAGATACCAAAAAATACAATAATAAAAAACGAAAACAGCACTATCCTCGACATACCAATCGCCAACTCGCCGCAAGCAAAAGTGCTACCATAATTTTTTCAGCGCGTCAGCAACAAAGATCGTTCAAATCACCCACTGTTTACATACGTTACAATAACTTCCTCCAGCTTTTCATCGGAAAAATTCAAACCTCCCAATTATCGTAACTGGCTCTTACTGCACCCCCTCCCCCCAAAGCATAACAGCGTGAATAATACCAATATGGTACTCCAATTAACCGGGTACAATTGAAATTGTATCGCCGCGATCGATACTGTTACTATCAGTCGCGTGCGGTCGAGTTAATTTCTGGTTCGGTTTGTCGACGACGTAGCTGCACAACGGCGAACATATTTTCTTGCGTGGCTGTAATGATTGCCAGCCTCTGGCTCTCGTACCATCGCGGCAGGCAGTGCTCATCGAGAGGCATCGGTAATTATTCGCTTAGGGAAACGGGCAACAGAGCAATTCTACGGAAGCGAAATGTCATCGTTGCTGGCCGGCGTCGCGTGCGTCACGGGCTCTCGCTGGTGATCTCGTGACGAAGACGATTTCGTTAAACGCTCACGTGAAACGTATCGGTATGATCGAAATGGTCGGCGAACGTACGCCGCGCCGCTCGTACGTAATTATTTAATTGGGTGAATTTTAATTACCCACCGAGGGCTGAACGGGGAGTTACGCTCGAACGTGACGTTAAACGTTAAAGCGTTGCTCGCTTGTGAAGACAACGAGGCTGGAATTTTTATTAGATCGACCTTGTGCTATTGGGTCGTTGCACGAACTCGTTGGAAAGGTTGCGAGATTCTGGTCGAGTTTGAGGTTCTGTTGATTTCGGTCCGTGGTTCTGGTGAATCCGAAAATTCTGCAGCATTTTTGTTTGAATGGATCTGGGCGTCGGGATTACGGTACCTATTGTATAGGGTGGGTGAACACGACTGTTTTTTTTTTATGTAGGGCAGATTTCAAAGAAATGTGCTGGAGGCTTGATTCTGTAAATCTGACAATTTAAAATAATTAAAGTTCTCTTTATAAGAGTCGAATAATATTATTATTGGAGTTCAGTAAAAAATATTGAAAGAATAGCCCTTTATAATTATTTTAATTTTAATTTCCTTTGATTAATTCGCACGACTGAAAAGAAATTTTTGCGCGAAAAGGATTACATTTATAGTAGCGTGTATCGATATTCAATTAATTAATATCTCTTGGATTTTGATATAATAATTGTTCTCTTGTCAGGTATATGCCGATGAAAAAGTGCACAGTTCCATTATCGTGTCTGTAATTATGTAAAAGATAAGGACTGTGTTAAAAATTGCAACCAAATTTATACATGTTTCTGTAGTCCTCGTTAATGCGAACAAGTTTTATTTGAAACCATTCTGAAAATTCTGTACGTGCAATGAGATATGTACCGAGAAAAGTACCTTCGGTCATATTCGTTCCGAAAGTGTGTCTGACTATGCACGAACCTACTCCACTTGCTGCCTTATGCTTGGTTCCCCTCACGTATTACAGTCGTGCGGAGCAATCATAACTTCTTATAACTTTACAATGCCCATTATTTTGAACATTGTACATACATTGAACAAACTAAACCTGTCCCAGACTTTCCTACAATGAAGTTCAATTCATCACTCGTGAAAACATTTTGTAATCGCTACACCCTTTATAATTAACTCACGCAGATATTACTCTAAAATTCAACGACTTCTGTCCATCCTCGAGCTCAAGTACACTTGATTCCTTTCGCAAAAATACGCGCAATCTTTCGTTTCCCATTTCTCAATTTTTTTATCAAACCTACCGCAATATCTGAAAGTATCGTACTACGTAGGGATATTTTCCCCTGAAAGGGTGGACAGACGCTGCGCCTTCTCCTCGGGAACTAGAATATTATGCATAATTCTTGCGAGTTCAGCGGATCCTGTCGGGTGTTGTACACGCGGGGAGCACACGGGGCGAGAGAGGGTGACGTCGTTCGATTTTCACCGACATTGTTTCTCTACTGCGTCGGTGGTGGAGCTGTATAGACACGTTTGCATTGGAAATACGGCGTACGCGGTGCATCGTACGTACCGGGGCATATGCATGAGCCAATGGCGGGCTAACGACGAGAGTGTCGGTGAAGCGCAATGTGCATACGCGCTGTATTAAAACAGAAGGGAAAATTCAGCAACTATTATGTCGGGCGAAAAATGTAACTGTTCATATGCACCGTGTCGCTGCACCCTGCATGGCGTTATTTTCAATTTTCACTTTTGCATCACATTCGCTGTGCGGTACTTTTGCCAATCTCGTGTAACAGTATTTCTTGCTTTTCTGCATAATGACTTTTTCAGTTTCACTAGGAAAGTAGAAAGTTAATTAGTAGGGAACGATACTTTTGGTTTTAAAGAAATTCACAAGTAGAGGAATTTTCAGATTTGTGTTGTATTCTTTCGTTTGACTACTTGGGAAACTAATAAGTTAAGCTTTATTGGTAGGGAACTCTTCTTCTGGTATGATAGAATTTAACTAGTGATGGAATTTTCACTTTTGTGTTATATTTCTTTAACAATTTTCCCAAGCCTTTATATAACAGAGATGGGCAAAAAATTATTTGAAATAAAAATTTCGTACATAAATTTTTCTTTCAAATAATTTTTTGTTCATATTTGGTATATAAGTATTTGTTACTCATAGTTTTCTAAAGAAATTTAGATTACCCTCACACCCATGTATTCTTCTTCTTTTTCCTCGTTCCACTATGAAACTAGGAAGTCAATTGGTAGGAAACACTTTCTGTCTCGTAGTAATTCACCAGCGAAGAAATTTTCACGGGAAAGTTGAGCGTGGACTTTCATCAAATACCGCAGAGCCGCCCGTACATATTTCGAAGGTAGAAGCAATATAACCTTTCGCACGACGTGCTAAATTACGCGAACTGGTTCTGTTGGCAGACATTACGAGCCGCGAAAGTATCTGCTGATGCAAATTCCTAGATGGATGCCTTCATAAGCTTTCTCAATTTACGAACGGATATAAACCGACGGCCGTATTATTCGAATCCTTTGGTCGACTCCCTTTCGCAGAATCTTTGAAGATCAAACACCGGGCAAGTTTAAACGGCGAAATAAAGAAATTGTTGGAATCCTTTTAAGCACACCACGTAAAGGATAAGATAGTTCATGAATTCTGTATCCCTCCTTGTATTTTAGAATATTTCCCTTCATACGAATAGATTTTATATTAAAAATACGAAAGAATCATATTAACAGAGCATAAGTGGTTTGAAACAAAGATGGGTAACAAATTACTTTAAACAAAAATTTCGTACACAAATTTTTATTTAAAATAATTTGTTGCCCATCTCTGTTTTCAAATAAGTTACATATGGTAACAAGTTTTCTCCATGATTGAACATTTGACAATGTCAATGCCATTGTTATCTTTTTAAATGGAGTCGTATGCCTTCCTTAAGCTTCTGGGAAAAGAAGTGCGATCTCAATTTCACATTACCCAACATTCAGTAATTTTGTTCAACAGCCTGGAAATGCGTTTAATGGAATAAACTAGGCGTGCTTAATTAATCCGAATTTTTCCGATACAAATTACATATTACATAGTACGATTCATCTGATCTCATTACACTCTCCCTACTCGCGTCGTAAAGCACATCGTTTCATTTAACGTTTAAGAAGGAGATGCATTCCCACGGGCACGGAGTACCTAGAACAGAATGGCTCGTCCTATCATTTCAGTTTCATCGTAGATCATAACGGCCAAATTCACGACTTCGGGGAGTTATTTCTAAAGTTTCCACTGCATACTTTGGAACAAACAATACGCGCGAGCAAGATCTTGGAATTCGATAAAGTTGCTGATTATGTGCCATTGCAAGGTGATAGCACACTGTATTTCAGGCACACCTTTGACAAGTTCCCGGAAACAGCGCGATAAAACGATTCCTGCGCTAATAAACGTTAATTTGAATGCAGCTCGTGAATTAACTGAACTCGGGTGCAACGGTCGACCCGAAAATTTCATTCGAGGCAGGACGTCCAAGTTTACGACAGTAATCCACCTAAACCGTCGAACCTGCAGGACGTTACAGCCCAGCTTTTCAACTGTCTTCCCTTAAGGGCTCTAAAACACTGGAGTTTTGAATTAGAAGGTCGAGGGATGACGAACAGCTGGCACGTGTCTATCTAACGAAGTTGCCATTTTGGAAGGAGCTTCCTAGCAAGCAGTTTGCAATAGAAATAACCTCTGCCAAACTTGGGTGGATAAATGAATATTAAAATGCTTCTTGAAGCAGAAAATTGATAGTTTAAACAGTTTTAAACTGAATAAATATCTTAGTGTTAGAAAAATATTATTTAACTACTCTATTCACTTCGAAATTGGTTTAAAGATCAACTTATACCATTTCTTTGGTATTAAAATAATTAAAAAATTAATTGAACTCGAGGTTGAAAATCTATCAGAAAATCTATCAATTCCAATATCCAGCTTGCAATAGAAATAACCTCTGCCAAACTTGGGTGGATAAATGAATATTAAAATGCTTCTTGAAGCAGAAAATTGATAGTTTAAACAGTTTTAAACTGAATAAATATCTTAGTGTTAGAAAAATATTATTTAACTACTCTATTTACTTCGAAATTGGTTTAAAGATTAACTTATACCATTTCTTTGGTATTAAAATAATTAAAAAATTAATTGAACTCGAGGTTGAAAATCTATCAGAAAATCTATCAATTCCAATATCCAGCTTGCAATAGAAATAACCTCTGCCAAACTTGGGTGGATAAATGAATATTAAAATGCTTCTTGAAGCAGAAAATTGATAGTTTAAACAGTTTTAAACTGAATAAATATCTTAGTGTTAGAAAAATATTATTTAACTACTCTATTTACTTCGAAATTGGTTTAAAGATTAACTTATACCATTTCTTTGGTATTAAAATAATTAAAAAATTAATTGAACTCGAGGTTGAAAATCTATCAGAAAATCTATCAATTCCAATATCCAGCTTGCAATAGAAATAACCTCTGCCAAACTTGGGTGGATAAATGAATATTAAAATGCTTCTTGAAGCAGAAAATTGATAGTTTAAACAGTTTTAAACTGAATAAATATCTTAGTGTTAGAAAAATATTATTTAACTACTCTATTTACTTCGAAATTTGTTTAAAGATCAACTTATACCATTTCTTTGGTATTAAAATAATTAAAAAATTAATTGAACTCTAGGTTGAAAGTCTACAACCTTCAATATAGTTTTCTAAAAAACACTATGAATCGAGAAGCTACAGAAAATTGTTTCCCTCAATTTGGAAGCCTCGAGATTACAGAATTGTCTGCAACCCTCGATTGAACCCAGGCCTACCCAACTCTTCGTCAAATCAAATAATCCCCAGATTTTCGTTTCGCCCCCTCATCCTTATCTTAACACACCCTAAACTTATTCTACATCAGTCCATCGCTCTTCTTACCAGCAGAAGTCGACCAAAGAACGATCCCATGGAAGTTAGAACGAGGACGTAGAAAACTACGTTTCGCCCTGAACCCGTAGCGAAAAGATAAGTTGATCTCCAGCGGATCCTGCCTGGAGCCACGTTCCCAACTATCCAGCGCAGGACACTCGAAGCATACGAACAACGATCCCCAATTCCAATACACCTCGCGCGGAAGACTTGTCTTAATTATTTAATTACCGGGACGCGACTGCACTCGATGGCGCCCGGGTGTTTGGGCAACGTTCCAATTCCGAGGGGTTTGAAATTGGGTGGATAATAAGCCGCGCGAAAGGTAGATCGATGGAGGTCCTTCCAACAACAGACGCGAGAGGTGTCGTCACATTTTGATCAAGAGGAAGCTGTTTCCTTAGGAAGATGAAATGTTAGCGTTCCCCCTCTAAGGGAAACAGGAATTCCATGCGTTACAGTCCAATATCTCCTCCATCCAGGATATTCCTCAAGTTATTACAGTTTCCTTTATCTCGACTATCCTTCGCGGGCACCCGAGAGGATACATTCACGGAAGAAATCGCTGAATTTCATGAATACTCCGCCGGCATTGTGGGCGTTACGCGGCTCGTTCTCGAAGACGCCGCTTCCTCGGTGCTGGCCTCGTTAGGAGCGTCATTATCATTGTTATCTCGGCGCGTCACAACAATGATTATTATCGTTGCGCACGGAGCGCTGAATACGAGCCTCGCGATGAAAAGTTCGCGCCGCGGAAGCTGTCAGGAAACGCTGACAGCATTGCAAAAAGTATTCAAGAGCGCGTGAATTCGTAATGCTGTTTATACGCGCTCGGCGCTGATATCGATGGCGGACCGCTCGAAGTGGGTGCCGCGTGTTTTGATACCCCCTGTACAATGGTCGCCCGTGCACACGATCCGCCAAACATCGTTATGCGCGCGGATATCCCGTTTTAAACTCGCAACTTTCCCGGAACCCACAAAGCATCCTGGCGGCGGATCGATGCATCGAGCCTCGGAGCGGAACGTTGATTATTAATTCGTCCGAAATGCGGGAAGCCTGGCGAGAGCACTCGGGAGAGAGAGGGAGGCGGAGGGTTCGTAGGACGCACGCGAGGGAAAGTAACGGAAGAAATTGCGAGGATAGAAGGAAAGCTTCAGGAATAATTTGAGTTTAACGAGGAATAGGGAAGTTGTAAAGAGAGGCGTGGGTTAATGGGGGTTGTTCGTGTCTTACGGTGTTACTGTAGGCTCCCAGTGATGACCTGTAAAAGCCAGGCGGTTTTTTATAGCGCTGAGGGTATTATAATAATTTACTGATAGGTATGAAGGCGAAGCGTCGGGTCACAAAGGAAGTTAAGGAGCCCTGAGTATCTACCAGATATTTTCTTGCTTCCTGTGCAGCCTCGTTTAGTATTACATTGAATTTTACTCGTTGGTTGGGAAATGTGAAATGAAGACTTGGAACGAAATAAAATTCGATTAAATGAATGTCTTTTGAATTATTATTGATTAAGATTGTCGGGCTACATGACTGTGATAATTTATAAATTGTTTCTCCAGCTATTTAATTGCTCGGTTATTCACATTTTCCACTGGTGAAAGAGTGACCCAAAAATAAGGCCTTTTTTAGCCTCCTTTTGGTCCCACGATTTTGAAACTGAAATTTTCAAATTGAGGTGATAATTAGTTTCTGAGATATTGGAGGTGAAAGAAGTGAAAATTTATTAACGCGTCAGCCCATACGCTTCGATGTACGGACTTTTATGTTATTCCAATAATTTAAACAATTATTTCCAGGGGTTTTGCTGACTGCTAACAACGAATTTGAACTCAGATTTTCAAAATTTACAATGACCAATTCAACATGGTGGACGATATATTAAAAAAGCACACACTACACAGACCTTTATATTTCTTGATGTTTATTTTTTTTTCGTGAATTTTGAAAATCTAAGTTCAAATTCGTTGTTAGTAGTCAGCAAAATCCTTGGAAATAATTGTTTAAATTATCGAAATGACATAGAAGCCCGTACATCGAAGTTTATGGGCTGACGCGTTAATGAATTTTCACTTCTTTCGTCTCCCATATCTCAGAAACTATAGTTTAATTATAATTGTCACCACAACTGGAAAATTTGTTGTGATTAATGTCTCATCATAAGCTATCATTTGGCACAAAATTCAGTTCCAACATCGTGGGACCAAAAAGAGGCTATTTCTTAGGTCACTCTTTCTCTTCGATGGCTTTACAACCCTCAGTATCGATGCAGATATCAACGTATACGGGGCCCTTTAAATGTCGAGTACCTTCGTGTTACCAGATTCTACGATTTTCCCCGTCCAACTTTAGCCGAAGGGGTCGCCAGCTTTTATAGCATACATGGCGGAAGCGAAATAAAGGTGTCGTTTAAATGTCGGGTTTGCATTAATTCACCATTGAAGCCATAAATTCTCTATTTTAATCCGGCAGCGGGGTCACGGAATCGTTAACCAATCCAAAGCCATCCGAGATCGCGGCGGGCGAGACAAGAGGAGCGATCGGACGCGCGACGAATTGCCTAGCTTGTGTTTACTATGAATTTCCGACGCGTGTTTCCGCTTCGATTTAAAAAAAATAAAGCGGCGAAGGGGAGCGCGAGGAGTTTCCTCCTGTTTCCCAATTACTTCCCCGCCGGTTCACCGCGAGCGAAGCGCGCTTTCCACGCGCGCTGAATACGCGCGAGTGCAATTAACGTTTACCGAAGTCAAACGTAATTACCGTCTCGTAACGAGTAACTGAATATCGATCCTCGTGTTCCATCGATTTAGCGCGTCGGGGGATTCCGGCTGATGCTTTAAAACTGACGGTTTGTTGGGTCGCGGGCAATTTTCATAATTCGGTAACTGGATTCCTGTCGCTTCAAGCGATATCGATTAATAACACGGTTCAGGCTTGTTTTGGGGAAACGCGGGGGTGGAATGTTTCGTGTTTTCGCTCGACTATCAACCGGGAAGTTTGTATTTCCCGTCTTGAGTAATAAATTAGTTTACTGCATCGCGTATACACAATGATGACTGGTGGGAGGCTTGTAATATTGTAGTTGCTGTTGCAAAAGCTTATAGAGAATTTGTAAAAGATGAAGCTTTGGGGACAGGTATTCCAAATATATTCACTCGGCAGAGAAGAAGCTCCAAGGTATTACAATAATAATTATCGGTGAGGGAAAATGTGAGGAAGTAGCATTATCTCTCATGCGCTTAGTATTATATGTTGAGTCACATGAAAAACTTCACGAGATCAGTAGATCCTTTTATGCATAAAGGTGTATGAAACCCTTGTTATGTTATTTTGCATGCAGTGTTCACAGCTGAAGGGTTAATCGCTGTACGTACACTCGTGAGAGCGAAATTGTGTACCATTTGAGCGGAAAAACGTGTAATTCTGCGCGCAGAATCATATACGTGGTGCACATTGGAATGTGTGTCGTAAAATGATGCATCAGCTGGTTCTGTGTGAAAACTTAGGCAGGTGCAGGTGTGAAAGGTAGATTACGATATTCATTTGTCGTGGAAGCTATCGATGCCTATCGAAATTTTAACGTGGATTAAGATTTCTCTAGTTTAAGGGGTTGTACCTAGTCAGGAGGCCGAAAAGAAACGAATGTTTGCGATTTTTTTTTGAAAAAGCGGAAGCATATATTTTTACAGATATTTTTGCACTTTAAAGAGTAACATTTAAAGAACATTTGGTAATTTTTTTGTAGAAAAATATTTACGTTTATAATAAATATACAATAATGTCCAAGAAGCTTTTTTAAGAACGGTGAGTAAGATATATCAACAACCACTGTATCAATCTTTCTAACATTTTGTGGGCTTATTTTTTATATAAAAATCTACAGACTGTCATTCGCATTTTTTTCATTATGTATTTTCAAGTTTATCAACGAAAAATGGCCGTTTTTCGTGCGAAAATCAGGACTTCAAAATTTAAATAGCCGTCATTTTATTTTAAATTAATATTTCGGAAATTCCCCCCGTCAATCAGAAGATACATTAATATACTAACGAAATCATTTTTGTTTTTGGATTTTAGATAATCTGATTCCGAATGGCAGTGCTCACCGCAAAACAATTTTTTCAAAAGGCTTCTTGGACATCGATTGTAATTTTATTATAAACGTGAATATTTTTTACGAAAAAAATACCAAATCTTCCTTAGATGTAGCTCTTTTAAGCGCAAAAAAGTTCTGTAAAAACAGATGCTTCCGTTTTTCCAAATAAAATTCACAAACATTGGCCTCTTTTCGACCTTCTGACTAAGTAGGTTTAACTCCTTAATCGTCGTCTATGAATGATGTCGATCATTGCGTAATTTATTGAATACCTGATATCCTAGAAATATCTTTACCAATTATCCCTGGTCCTCAAGTTTCCAATTCTTCTCTCAATCTGATCCAACTCTGGAACATTCATTTCCTCCATCGAATTCAACCTACTTTCCCGACACATCCATTTTTAGACTTCAACGAAGCCGGCATAACTTATTGAAAGTAGAGGCACAGTTGTTCCCGGCGAAGTTTTATTTAATAAGAGTGCAGGCTACCTCCTAGTCTCTCCCGGAGAAATCGACAAAACTTTGCCGCTCGCGGGGCAGAGTTTTCCTCGCGGCGAGAATGCACTCGAAATGAGTGCACGCGTGCAGCCGAGAAATCACGGGATATCCATCGTTCCGCGAAAGGATCAATAATGAACGAAATGTCAACGTAAGGAAAGTTCACCGTCGAATCACACTTTTCCCCCGTTTGCCCGTCGCATTTACATTCGGGATTTGTCAGCGGACGGGGAAAGAAACTACGTAGCGCCGGTAGAGCTGAAACTTCCCAAGGAGCGGAGCGAGCGTTTCTGCTCCCCATGGGGTCGGGGCGATCTTGATTCCTGCCCGACGGCGAAAAAACGAGCGGGAATATCGAGGATCCATCGGCCAGAGCGATCTTATCGATAGAAATCGGACTTGAATGAAACTGGGCGTAGTCGGGGAACTTGAGAGACGAAAATTGATGGTATCCAGGTTAACGAAGATCGTGCAAGTTTTTCCAGACTTTTTGCTTCGTGGCCTGAATTGCGAGGAGGCAGTGGGGGTTGTGTAGCGATATGGTGTGAACGCGCTGAATAATACAATGGTGGGGGGAGCTTCTGGATAGCCACCTTTAGTAACTAGTTCCTTTCGTCGCGACTATAACTTCTACAGACACTTTCAAGGGGAGGTTCTGGTCTAGAGCCCCCAAAAATAGGTGATATTTAGGAATTAATTAAAGGAAAACTGCTGTGTATAATTTAATGGGACTTGTTGCATTGTATTAAGGATGTCTTAAATTATAGAAATATATTTTTTGTTTTATAATTAATCAGTGGAGACAGCCCTGGGGAGTCGTTAAAGTTAAAGCGTCAAAAAATTGATCCAAATCGGTGGGACCTGTATCTCTAAAAGTTATTATCCGATTCGACTGAAACCTTTTTTATTTTGAAGATTATTCTTTTTTCTAGGGGGGGGGGGGGGGGGGGACTAAAAAAATTACAAAAATTACATTTTTTTTTAGAAAATAACGACACTTCACGTTTGAAATCACTTTTCCCTGTATTTTTCGTCTTTCATCGCCTTTGAAAATTATAAATTTTCAACTTTTTGTAATTTTTTTTAGTCCCCCCCCCCCCCCTAGAAAAAAGAATAATCTTCAAAATAAAAAAAGTTTCAGTCGAATCGGATAATAACTTTTGAAGATACAGCCCCCACCTTTTTGAGAACACTGTTTCGAGAAAAACGCGTTTAAAGTTTTACGTGAGCGCCGAGTGGCCGGTTGTGACCCATGCATTTGCCGCTACTCAAATGCCTATAACTTCGGGAATTTTGCGAATTTCAATAAATCCTTTTAAACACGTTTTCCTAAAAGGTTGAACATTCGAAAAATTAAATAAAAAAAAATCGACATTTAGACCAGAACCTCCCCTTAAATCGTTACTTTCTAAGAACCATCAGCAATAGAGTACGCTGCAAGAGAAGTTCATATTAAACGGTTGAATAATTTTTTAGGGCAGAAGGTGAATGAAAGATTCGAATGCACGCACTGGCTTCGTCCTTGTAAAACGTCAGCCACTGTACATCTACAGGCAACAATTTGCAAGGGGATGAAATTCTTCCTTTATTTTATTTTCTAAAGCAGACGCGTTTCGTGTTTTCCTGCCGAGACACACGCAATTATCTCGCAACGCTAATGTTATAACGAGTTGCCCACAATTCTGGAAACATTTAATTTTGCGTAATTGGGTGGCTCGCGTCATGCGAGGGAATCTGTCTACATGGGAACGTCAAAAAATTCTTGCGTAGGTGGAATTTGAAATGTTTTGCTCCTTTGGGAAAGGGTTTGTCAACTTTTAATGTTCCATTTTCGTTTTATATTATAGATCGCTCGGAAGTTAACATTTTCATTAAGTAAGGAGTCATAACAGTTTTGTTCCTTAGGTGGATTGAGATATCCGATTCGTTTGGAAATGGTCTCTGTCTTCGGAAAGCAGTTTGTATGCCTCGTTTGAAACGTTTAATTGGTTGAGAAGACACATAGCACGCTTCATTTATCGATTCCATGGCAAGAATATCTGCAAGCACTGGAGTTTAATCGATCGAAGGGAAGGTTGGGCTCGATGAACCGAAAATTAAATACTCAAGGGAGGAATAACGTACTCCGATGTTTTTTCTTTTAATTACAGTTCATATGGAATCGATTTAAGTAAGACGGACACATAGCGACTATTTTTGAACGTCGTCGAGACATGTTAATGAGCTTCAAGAAACAAAGTGGTGAAATATGAAGAGCAGGTGGACGAAATCACCTTGACAGCATTCAATTTCAGGCGATTTGCGACGGTGGCGGTTTCTCGGATTCATCTCAGGACTCGATTCAGCCACTTTATCAGAACCAACCGACTCAGTCTCGAAATTAATAATTGCTAGGCGATCCTCAGGGGTGGCATTATGTAAAACACGCTAAAAGTTGCCGTTCGTTTTTCCCACGCCCCGAACAACTTTGCATTCAGGTGGACCCAGGCGATAGTTAAGATTCTCGAGAGGGACGTTTCTTCTTTCGTAAGGGAAGTATCCAACGAGGCACGAAGTACTTGCAGTAATTAATTGCGCAAGCTCTGCTGTTGCTCTTTCGGATCACCTCACAGAGGAACGAAGGCCGCTTTTGTTCATAGTGTTCGGTTGAGATCTTTTAGTATTTCCCATGAAATGTGCGTTCGTATTGCATTAAGAAACAATACTTAATTTACAATAGCTGAATTCAACTTACAAGGGAACATCTCGAACCCGAAAATTAAAAAAATTTGGAAACTTTGTGAATATGTAGGGGATTTCCTTCTGATTAAAACGCATTTTTTTTTGCTGCCCAAAATCACACTAAGGGGATGAAATTAACCCCTGAAGATTAGGCTATTTTTCGATTTTGTGTTATAACTCGCGAACTGTAAGAGATAGAAAAAAGTTTCGAGACAAAAGTTACTTCTCTCAATTAGATCTATCATTTGATGAAAAATATTTTACAATTCGCGATTTATAACACAAAATCGGAAAATAGCTGAATTTTCAGGGGTTAATTTCACCCCCTTAGAATGATTTTGGGCAGCAAACAAAATTGCGTTGTAATCAGAAAGAAATCCCCTACATATTCACAAAGTTTCATAATTTTTTGAATTTTCGGGTTCGGGATGTTTCCTTGTTAGTCAAGCAGATTCCACACGTTCTCTATTTAACCACAAAAATGCATCCTGCTTCGAATTTTCGTGACTTGCTTCAATAAAAATTCAGGTCTCTGGAATCCAAAGAATCTTGTTGCATAATTTAGAGCAGAGGTAAGGAAGACCTACCATAAACATATAATAAAATTCAGAGTATTAAAGTTGCAAGTAGTTAAGAACGAAGAAAGGCGAATAAGCAAACGAGGTAAAGAGACGATTCTTAGAGTCTACTGTAATCTTGTATTTCTATAGAAACTTTCTACAGTCGCAGCAAAATCAAGTGGTCACTCGAGGCCATTATCCCTACTCTGACTCGCGAGAGCACAGCTGGAGGGAGACATCGAAGCCGCATGGTGGGGATACGCAATTGCCGCTAGCCTCGGGTGCCAATTACTTCCGTTCCAACTGTAACTTCCAAGTCCCAGTTGCATTTCCAGCACCTACGTACGACATCCTGTTCCATGAACAAATTTTACAACCCCAGTTGCTTATCACGATAATTCCCAAAGTAATTGAGATTGCCTGACGCGAAACAGAAGAGACCGAGATTGCAGATTAACTCTCACTCAAGTTTCCGCACTAAATCGCAACTTCACCAGACATTTCGTGCATTACCACTTGTCCCACATTCACCCACACATTCCTACAATCGCGCGTAATAATAGCTTGCTAAAAATCACAACGCTCTATCGATCGTCCACTTTCTTCTCTCCTAAAGAAGAAACACCGAAATCCCTCCCAAACCGTTCACCAGAGCGACGACAAACAGGCTTTCAAAGTTTCCCCGCGAAACCCATCGCGTCGTCCATTTTCCGCGGAAACGCATTACAACTTTTTCCCCCCCGGTAACGCTGCGGTTATTTCCCTCTGTCGTCCGAGGACGCGATTGGATAGCGATGATGGTTTCTCCCCGTCGAAAGTGGTCGGTTTTTTCGCCCGACGAATAACGAGATGGAAAACACGAGGTGTGTTACATCGAGCAGCTCGGCGAGATAGGTGCCTCTGCGTTGGCTTGGCTCGCGCACGGACCGGCATATTTCGCGCGTTGAACGCGTCGAATACGCCCAGAGGTCCGGGCGCTATGACGCGGCCCCGAGCTGCGGCCACGATATCGCTATCTGATAACCCGCGACACGCCCCCATCCCTCGATTTCCGCGGGCCTCGGTATATTTTCGCGGGACGGAAATTGAGGGTCGCGATTACGGACGTGGCTGCACGCGGCCTGGCATAACGAGGCAGGCAACGTTTTTATCGCGGGGTTCTCTGCATTTTGGCTGGGGTCTCGGCTGGCGAACCAGGGGAGAGACGGAGCACTCGGGCGAATACAAAGGGGAGAAAATGGGCGGAAGAATCTTCCTCTAGATCTCTCTGCGACCACTTGGAGTTTTCTCCTTGTACTCTCTCTTTAGAGCGCTTCTTGGGCGTAATATAGTTTGTTGATTAATTAAATGTAGAGCTCGCAGAGGCAAGGCTTTGTTTGTCGAAACGGAAGCTGATTTTCGAAAGATTAAGGAGGCTTTCGAGTGGAAATTCAGTTGGAGATAAGAGGGTGAATATCTTTTGGTAGTCTGATAGCTGCGGAAGGGTGAATTAGAAGTGCCGGGGATGTGGCTGCGGATTTCTGCTGTGGGGATTTATCGAGGAGGAGATTTATGGCGGATCCCTTTGGTGCTATTTGTTCGTGCCATTCTGAGATGCTCTGTAATTGCTGGGGGGCTGATAACAACAAACTTCTGGGGATATTAGACTATTGTACCATCGATTGGAGATATTAAAAGTCTGGAGTCTGTGCTTGGGGCATGGTGGGATATTAGCGGGCTTTAAGCTTCTGATCAATTTTATCTCTTTCTATTTGCAATTTAACCTACGTTGGGTTGTTAAGGTCGTTTCAAGTGTAATTACCACTGGGAGCTGGAATTAAAGGAGCGGTTAAATATTTGTGTAATTGGAATTCAATCTAACAAGCAAACATTCCCAGTAGGAGGTCGGCGTATAAAGTAAATATTGTTAGATAATGAGAAAATTGTATATAGATTGTTAATTGCGAATGGTTTGTACAACGCGAGAAAATAGGGTACAAGGATTACGCGTTTTCTTTATACCTACTATTATTAACCCTTCCGCGACGGCGATGGTAGCCGCCAATACATATATATAGTCCAAATATCGAAATATTCCAAATATTATATATATATATATATATATATAATATTTGGAATATTTCGATATTTGGACTCGTTTCGTGGACGTTAAATATATCCGTTGCTAGGTATTTTAGATCGTTTTGCGAACGACGGATATATCCGATGTTGAGCTATTTGGGATCGTTTCACGGCAGTCGGATATATCCGACGTTAGGCGCGGAAGGGTTAAAAACGCGTCATGCCATGGTTGGTGGCAGGAGGTTATAGTAAAAACTAATGAAATACTATTAATTTTCCTTTATCCTTCAAATACAGGGGCGGATTCAGGAGCCTTTTTTGGTGGGGGTGAAATATGTAAAAGTACATAAGTACATTTATTTACCTTCTTTCACAAGATTTAAAAATTGCTCGTAATTTATGTTTTAATATCTCTATCTGATACTATAGCCCAAATAATTCAATTCACATCAATTATTATTTATACAGAATAATACACAATGTCATAATATTTTTCTATTTTACTACTCTTGGAGGTGGCGTTCGCTCCTATTGCTCCCTTCTGGATCCGCCCGTCTTCAAATAAAACCACTTTTATGATTAATTATTAATTATAACACGTAATCGCATCTAATCGCACGTAATCGCAATTATAACACGTACCTATAAGCATCTAATCCATACTAATATATAAAAGTGAAACGTTGTCTGATTGTTTGTCCTTCTTACACGTCTAAACGGCTGAACGGATTTCAATGAAATTTTCAATATTTATCATATATATATACGTCCTAGATTAGATGATAGGCTATTTATTTTTTCTTTTAGGCTTTTTTATTTCATCATAAATAATTCCCGGGTGAAACCGGGTAACGGGTGGGCTAGTAATTTATATATAACTAGCTGATCCGTTACCCGGTTTCACCGGGGAATTATTATTATTTATTATTTCAAATAGCATATTTATAAATAGCTTATAATATAATCTAGGACGTATTTAAAATATACTCAAAATTGTATTAAAATCCGTTTAGCCGTTTAGGCGTGAAAGAAGGACAAACAAACAGACAACGTTTCACTTTCATATATTCGTAAGGAAAAGGATTTTCTCATTATCTAAGATTTCGAACAATGCCAATATTTAATTGATAGGCTGACCTCCTACTAGTAACGTACAATATAAGAGCATAGTTAGCTCACACTTTGGAAACGTGTTAGAAAACTGGGACGGAAGTAGAGATTGCTTAAAAAAGCAGTCACCGAGATTTGGCTATATGTCCTGATTAAATTCAGGGAGGGCGTCGTCGTTAGGGCAAGGCTGCTGGCGTGGAAGCCCGTTAAGGTGACTAGAATATAATAACGGTATCGATCGTAACGCGAAGAAGCAAGGGTGCGTTTACGTTCGTTTATACCTATAAGGGAGCAAATACCCCTGGCGAAGAGCAGTAAACGTCGTGACTGTGCCTAGTTACGGCCAGAGAAGGGGGCCTTAAAAGAATATACAGGCGGTTGAAAATTTCTGATCGATAGGAGAGGTCGAATATTCAGGCTGCTTCACAGAACACTATTCGAAGGAAGTAGAAGATATTGCGAATAGTTGCAATTCAGTTACTGAATAGAGCCTCAAGAAGTTCTCCAACTTCTCGCAAGGAAGAACGTAAAGCAAAGAAGTAAATTCCACCGCAAGATATCCACCAAGTAGGAAGCTTCATATAAATTTCGAACAGGTTTGCCCATTTCGGGGTGCCTCTTTTATCCCTACCAGAAGATCAATCACTAGAACGTGACGCACGAATGCGAGCGAGACAAGTGGAAGAGAATTTCGCGGCCACGTGAACGGGACAGAATTAGCCACTGGGGTAATACGGCGTCACGAGTCGAACGAGGGAATACAAGCAGCCTAAGCGTTAAATATAATTCAGCCTGCACGTTTCCTGACGTTTCCTTCATCGCTGGCGACGAGGTTACCACGGGGGTTGGCGCGCGAACGCGAGGCAAGGGTAGGAAGCGTTCAAAGTAGAGCCAATAGGAACAAAAGTAGAACGAATGAATAACAAGAAGACTAAGTGTAAGATAATTTGCATAGTTGGGGATACTTTCCTCGCTCCCGTCATTGAATTAATCGCAAGGCCAGCGCGTGAATGGGAACGAAAGAGGGAAGTTTCGACGGATCGAGGAGTGGAGGAGAACTTGTTGCGGGGAGGGAAGGAATCGAATTACGATGGTCGTAGAGTAAACGTACACCAGCGAAGAAATAAATGAGAACCGTGTAGGCATCGGTGGGCGCACGTACGCGTATACTGTAGGGGACGATCGTGCTTCTAAGGGGAGAGACTTTGATAGAAGGGAAAGCAGCAACTGGCCATGTTGCACGTCCCCCAGGGGGATTAAACAAACAACCGGCAGCTAACACGCACACTCGAAACGGACACACCCTGCCTTCGCTTCGCGGCGTATCAGCGGAAATTTGGGATGTCGGCCATGACGAAGTGTGCATCAGGCATAGGCGAGAGCGTGGCCACTGAACGGCGATGTCGCTGGATTCCTCAAGGCGCTGTAACTCTTCGCGGTATATTCGTCGAAACAGCACTGACGTTCAAGAATTATTTCTCACTTTTGGAACCTGCCGGAGTATGTATTCTTTGTTGGGGATATTGTTGTTGATTAATGTTTGCAGTGATGGGCGGTTGAATGGGAGAAGGAAACGTAGGTGTATGAACAGGATGATTTTTTTCGCAGGAGATACAGGGCATTCGGGAAATTTAAGTTGTAGGTAGGACACTTGTGAAGGGAACGTGAAATATTTGTGGTTAAAAGGAGATTAATAAGATGATTGTGAGTCGTAAGTGAGCAATTTTGTAGACGATTCTGAAGATTAGTATTTTCAAAATTTGGAATGAACGTTTAATGAATAGTGGGTCTTGTCACATTTCCTTACTCCGAGATACCTGTTTGTATTTAAAATAACTTATGTTTATTCAAACGCAGGCAGGGTGGATATTAATGTTACACATGAAGCTCTAAGAAAGCTTTTTAATGAAACAACTGAATATCTTAACTCTTTCGCTGCGAATTTCGGCTATAATCCACGTATTAAACAAATGTATTCTCTTGTAGGTACTGTGATACTCAGCAATGTTCTCCGAAAGAAATGAAAAACTGAAAATTAAAAACTTTTTTTATTGATGTAAAATTGATACTTTTGAAGAATCATTCGAAAATTTAAATACGCAGCGAAAGGGTTAAGGAGTAGTGTTTTCCCTCTTAGATATTATTTCAGATATATATAAAAGTAGCTCATCCGTTACCCGGTTTCATTCGAGAATTATTTATCATGTTTGAAAAATAAAAAAACCTGACCAAAAAAAAAATAAATAGCCTACAATCTAATCTAGTCTATGCAATGTATACTGAAAATTTCATTGAAATCCGTTCAGTCGTTTCAGCGTGAAAGAAGGACAAACAAACAGACAACGTTTCACTTTTTAACCGACTTCAAAAAAGGAGGAGGTTATGTATTCGACCCGTGTGTATTTTTTTATTTATGTTTGTCCCCTCGTATATATTATATATTAAGTAAGGATGCAAGCTTAATTCCTGTGAGATTCTGTGATAGCCTTACGATACTCGTTAACCTCACAAAAATATTCCAAATTAAAGATGATTCCTATCAAATCTCAAAAACAGCCCCAAAACGTATTTTCCCTTTCCCTCATCACCCAAATTTCATTTGCAACCCCAATTCACAAACATAAAAAATTCCACCACGCACTTATTAACTCCATCATCAAGTACCCATTCCCACAGCTCAAACGTATCTCTCCAACTTCAAATACCACCCTCACCTCACCTTCATCCCCTTTTCATCCCCAGCTACCGAAACATGGTACAGGATAGAACAGTAGATGGCCGCGGAACGACATACGAGCACGAAAGCCGAGTTTCTGGAAATGATTGTACGATCAGGAACGCGTGACACAATGGCGACGCGCACAATGGGATATGCCATTGTGCGTCGAGTAAAAACGTGTCTCCTCGCGAGCGTCGATACCAACATAACGCGACGAATCCCGGATAATTTAAGGGAACCACGATCGTCCTATTATTACTTAGCTTGTTTGTCACGGACATTATATAAAAGATTAGAAAGGACCTAATAAAACAAAGAACAATTAAACGAGGACGGTGAGGCCCGCGACCAAGAACAACGGAGCCACTTGTTACGCGCAACGCGATGAAAATTGTTTCTTCGCCTCGTCGTGCCGCTAACCCGGTGAATTTCGTTGCCTCCGATCGATATCGTGCTCATTCTGCCGGAGTCCCCTGGCCCGACCATCCGAAACGGGCCGTCTGACCGCGCGTAGGCGACGAAACAGACGTTCGTTGACACTTGACGAATCGGTGAACTCGAAATCGCCGCGGAATCAAACGCGTTTCTCGTGTTCCATCTGTACTACCGCGATCTGCTCTATCAGCAGCCGTGGGAGTTGACTGGACATTGAGGCGTGGGCGGACGATGATCGATGGCTAACCGAAGGTTTCGAAGGTACATTGATCTATGCAACGATGATGAATGCGATTCTGTCTGTCCGCGTTTATTCTGTTTGCTTCGTGCTTCCAGTAGGGTTTAGTGAAATGAGGAAGATTGCAATGGTTTGGTCGACGTGATATGCTATGATTCAAGAAGTATCTTGTTTCGGTATAGGTGTTATATATGCGGCATGAAGATCGATAGTCCCTGGTTTTAGAAATTCAGAAGGGTTCTCCTGAGAAACGACTCGAAAACTCTTTAAACTTCTGCACAGTAGGATTTCCAACAGCCGCGGGATGCTCGGTCCTCGTTCGCGCGACTCGAGTACGTGCGCAAACGTCCCCCGTGACATTTTTGCGAAACTCGTTCCCAGTGTGAACGACTTCGTGTTCGAAAATACTGGAACTTTTTCAAGTGCAGTTTTCTGAGCACGTTATGAGTATGTCGATGGGGCACGTAGATAGAAGAGCATGGTACAAGGGAGAAATAACATAAAATACAGACCACTTTTTCGTGAAGCATTCACGAACCAACGAAAAAAATTAGTCACACAATTCTATCCACCCAGCTTAGATAACTTAGATCGAATAACTTCAATCATTTTACACACTCAACTATCATCCATACCGATCTTTTCAATACAAATCGCACGATCCCCGTCACCAAGAGCTTTAACACAGCGGATTCCCAATTCTTCCCGAAGATACTAACAGGTGTCCGTGATTCCTCATACCCGTGAACAAATAGGCACCCTTTCTACATAACAGCTACCCTCTACCCTCAAAACTGCATTCAACTTTAATTCAAAGGTTCTCAAGAACACCGCGCGCAGCACGGTATCCGCGATTATCCTCAACATCCACGTCCAGTCGATCCTCCTTCCGTCATCAGCCGTAGAACAGCACACGGTTCACTTCCCCGATTTCCCGCGGAAATCTCGAAAGGTGCTCACTTGCTCACGGGCGTCGAACACTCCGTTGCGATCACTGTTGCCTATCCAGCTTCGAAATGCTTGGGCTTCAACGAGCCAAGGTAAGGCTCAGGGACCCAGGGCCCTTTATGATGCACGAGGCGAACTTCGTAAAGAAGACACTGGAGGAGGGAGGATAGCGGAAGCGACGCGAGGGGATGAAGATCGCGGAGGTTGTTGGCGGTGATCGGTAGGCTGGGTTCGGGATGACGGCGATGATGTGTCACTGACCTTGTTCCGGAAGCTGCCCTCCTAGCTGACGAACGCGCGGGAACCGAGGCTCATGTCAAGAGTCAGTTGAGCGACAAAGAGCTACCGGCGACTGACTTTACGTTTGGACCTCGTGATCCTTTGGACTCCTGCCGCGCTCTGTGGCGTAGGGGGACGCGCGTCCGTTGGCGGTCGACGGCGGGGCGCGCGACCACGCCGACTCCAACGACAGGAGCTCCGCGGTGCACCTGCGCCTTGACGCCCCGTTACGTCCTCCTACTCGAAATCCACCAGCACCCTCTCGTGCCCACCTCAGCCGAGCACCTGAGCTCGCCCTTTTGCCCTCGGCCTGCTTCGCGTAGCCTGCCACACCTGAACCAGTTACAACAACCAGGTGCCCCGTTTCGTTCCGCCGAAACGAACCTCCCCGCTCGAATTGCACTCGTCGATGCGCCCTGCGAGCGTCGGTAGCGGTTCGATCCGGGGGTCGTTCGGAGTCTCGTCGACGAGGGCTGCAGCCCGCGAAGAGCTCCAAGTCGCCTCCAATCGCACCGAGTATGTGACGTCAGGCCTGAATCGCTGGGAATATTAGGGGACAGATGGGTGCAGATTAGAGCCGGTCTAGAGTGGTGAAAATAGGTATAAATATGAGTTCCATGTGTAGGAATTATGGGGTTTGAAGTGGTGTTCAGCTCAGGGCTCAGGTCTAGTCTGAGTTTTCGGGGTGTATTAGTTGAGACGGAAGATGCAGATTTTCTGTGTAAATGAGATAGTTGTCGAGGGTTGAAACCTCGAAAGGCAGTTATTTGAATGTTGAAGAATTTCGAAGGGCTTGAGGTTGTTGAAGAACCTTTTGATTTCAGTTGATGCGTGAGAAGTTGGTGAAGGATAAAAGCTCAGCTTACATTGTGATTTTTAGAATTGCTGGGATTTGAATAATATTGGAAGAGTGGTTCGCAGCGGGAGGATGTTTGAATGGATGGTAAATTTTGTAAGGGAGTGGATGGAAGCTGCATTACGAGATGTAGACGGTCCTTGGGTACGCTCGTCGGACGTTCTGCTGAACGAGTCACCTGAGGAATGCTGTGTTTCGTGATGAAAGTAGAGCAGGAGGGTTTGATGGCTTCTTGGAGACACTTGATTTGGGGCGGGAGTGGTCCGTGACGTGAATCGATACATTTTAGGGGTTTTAAAAATTTCTGTCATTCACGGGGTATTCGGGAGATTCTGTTTAGCGTTGGCTTGGACGTCGCGCGATGGACACTTGGCAATTTAACAAGTTACACAAATAAGTTTGTATTTCTGTAGTCCTGTTACCGTGCCATGATGTGAATATAGCTTTTCAATTCGGAAGGAAATTTAAACTGAAGAAAGGGGAGAATTTCATGAAATTGTCGTTTTTCCTTTTGTAATGAAATATAATTATGCAATTAGAAATATTCATGGCTGGGTAATTAAACACTCGTTATCGTTATAAATTTGATTAATCATCACTGAAAGTATGTAAACGCTCGTTGAACAATAAATGTTAATTATTTATGTTAACAACCGAAATTGAAGATCATTCATTCATTGCGAGAGTCGACTCTGCAAATACGTGTTTATGAAATCATACTAAACATATTAAGTTGTTCAACTTTGAGTATAAAGTTTCCTTTAAATCCTTCTATTTCTCAAGTTTGACACCCGAGCGCTTTCTCTGAGCAGAGTGTTTCTGCACTCCATGGGCATCGACTCTATTCCCTCGAATTCAACGCTACTTAGTTTTCGAAGAACCACGCAACAGTATCACTTGAATGGAAACGCCTATAGTAAATCAACCTAATATAAATTTTCTATTAAATTACTATATTTTAAAATAAACAAAGCAGTGGGATCTTTATAGGTTTCAAATATTCAATTTCATTTTTCAAAAAGTTTATTTAAAACACATCTCTCCATTATATGTATTTAAAATACATTGCACATCTGCGTCGAATCTCGCCCGTGCTTATCGAGCCAGCAATATTATCGCAAATATTATCGCAACAATAACGCTCGTTTCCATTCAATCGTGGCTATTTAAAATACGGTTAACGTCATCAGCATTGTAATTTGCACGTAATTACCATTATCGTAAACGCGGTGATTTTTTCCCAAATTCATTTAAATGCTAATTTCACATATACGAATTGCGAGCCCACACGCAAATGCAATGGTCAATTTTCCTGTGCAATAATATACGAACATGTAATTCCACTAAGGCATACTCCGTCGTTTCGAGGGACAATTTTTTAATCCATCTTTTTAAAAATTCCACAATCTAATTCTATTAATTCATAAACCACTAGACTTCGAAATCCTTACTTACAGTAACAAACAAAAGAAACCTTAATGCTGATATTTCTGTAATGTGTAAACTTTCAGTACTGGTGAAATTAAACTTTAATCAGACGTGAGTTTCAATCTTTCTTTTCACCAGCACTGTATACCACTAAATTCAATATTAACACTATTCCTACCACGAACCGGTCAAAAAGACCGTTTTTAACATATCCATTAGAATTTCCTATATACAACGTAACTGAATCGCCTTTAAATTTCGCGACTTTGCCTCAAATATACGTATAATACATTTTTGAATATTCACTTTTTATTTTATTGTTTATTTTCTGAGAAAAATTTGTAGTCTGTCTTACCCAACGCGACCGGTCAAATGACCTGAAATGTGTCGGTAGGAATAGTGTTAAACTCCATTTACCAGATTAGAGTCATTAGATGAATGATCTATTCCAAGAAATCCGCTGACTTATCACAATACACATAAGGTCAGCACGTTACCCCGTCAGGTCGCAATATTTTTCTTACCCCTCGTCCTTTAAACTTTCCTCTAGCCGTCGCTGCAGGTTGCACGGCGGAAGCAGAGCACGAGTCGGGGCAAGAAGTTTCGAAATCCTTTTTCGTGCAGGGTCGAAGAACGCGCGTCGAAAGTAACCCACTAAACCGGCGCGTTGCACAACGGGTGTGCGGATACCTCTCGACTACCAACAACTTGCATCCCGTTGGAAAAATAATTCTTCCTGACTAGCCTGTCTCGAACTCAAAAGCGCGATGGCGTACGCTATCTCCGCGACGCGTGACGTCACATGGGAAAAGACTGAAAAGAGTAAAAAAAAAGAAGCACTTTGCAAGCGAAATATATTAGTCGCTGCTCCTCTGCATTATCCGCGCTCACGGCGAGCCTGACTTTTCTTCTGCACATGCACACAGATCCTCGGCACTGTATTTTTGTTGTAACAGGCACTGACCCCCGCCGCCACCCCTCGACTTTCTATCCGGCTGCTTTTCATTTGGCAAGTTTCAAGACGTTGAAATATCATGGTACAGAGCTTCTTTCTCTGTACCATTCAATTAAACGAAGTTATAGCCACGCTTCTGGGAGGCTGACGTATGCCTTCGTCTTTCATTAGAGGGTTCCATAAATCTTGCTGGAAGAAATGGCGGTAGCCTCCTGTTTTCAAATAGGCAAATTATCTCTCAGGATCTGAAATTCTTGTTCCTCTATTTTTTAGCATTCTATTTTCGGAGGAGGAAGGTTTATTGTAGTGATGGAGAGTTTGGGGTTGACAGTATTCGAAGCGGGTCGTAGTTTGATAAATTGCACATTTGAATTGTTCTTGGGGTTTAGTCGAGTAAAATTGTTTCGTAATGATTATTCAAATAATATATGATGTTATTTGAGGGAAAGCTATTTTTGAATACTTGTAGTTTGGTTTATTCGGACAAACAACTGATTTCCCCTGAATTATTTCGTTGTTTGTTACTTATCGAGTGAGTCTATATTTTAGTTTCTATTTATGTAAATAATTATCTCCTTAAAAAATCTCGTAAATACGTAAATAGTTTGTTATATAGGTGTGCGAAACCAAAATAGTTCTGAGGCCGAACACGGTTGAGCTCATCTATTATCGAAAGGATTAGTGAAAGCAATTTCCGCCCAAGCCTGATTAGAATGTATAGTATTAGGTTAGAATTAACTAGGAGATCAATAGAAAATTTTGTATTGGTTCTTCGCGAATATTTCTCCCTTGTTCAATTTCTGTCGCGATCCCAATTCCCAGCCTGGAACGATGAATCCATAGGTCATTTAAGCTGTTCTCGTTTCAGCCCATAAACTACTCCGACGTCAAGGATGTCAGTTATCCGTAGGAATCGGTGTTCACGTAAGGGATATAGTCGCCTGTCAGACGGAAATGTCACCCTAACATTCTGTCAATGGCTTAAGATAACTTCTTGATTTCATTATCGGACGTGGAGCGTTTAATTCCCAAATAAAGACGTTGCATTTTTCAAACTCTCATATTCTTAAACAAAATTCTGCGAACACTTTTCCAATAATTGCCTTAGCAGTTCATGCATATTAAGCCGGAAAAATAATTCATGAAGGATCATAAATATTGTAACGCGCGATATTTGACACCTTGCGTTGCAAATTATTGAATTTTAACATGTTTAAATAGAAGTGCGATATCATGCTTGAATATTTACGATTTTATCGCGCAAGCAACAGTTTCGTCGTTCTTATCAATATTTGAATCCACTTGTCCGCGGGAATTTTGAAAAATATTCATATTTGATTGTGAGAATTTGATTTACAGGGAGGTGAGCGTGGTTAATAAAAATTACAGTTAATGTATATATCTTGATACAGAATTCCGAATGTGATGATAAGTTTTCAAGATTTACAGGAAAATAGGAAAAAACACGTTTCTTTTTAAGAGGTGTTTTCACCATAAAGAACCCCAAAATTGCCCAAAACTTCAATAAATTGAGGTCCTCTACACACTTGTAGTTTGACGAAATTTGTATTTCAGGGTTACTTAACTTGCCTCGTCACTATCAATAAACAAAAAGCAATTAAGTAGGACTGAGAATTAACTACAATAAGAAATTCTACCTATTTTAAATACATTATATTTTCATCTACTCTTTTCATAAATCATTTCAAATGAAATGACCGAAACCATATCATCTAGAATCCCATTCTTTATTCTCGCATAAATAATGATACATAGGGTAAACGCACCAGCAAATGAACACTTAAGGCTAGTGAATGGACACTTTTATAAAATTATGTTTGCAACGCGATTGATTCCACGTGTTGCGAAAATTGTTTGGATATGAAGCGAGAAACTAGAAGAAGTCTATAATTAATTAGTTACTTATTTTACTCGTTTTAGTAAAAAATGTCCACTCACTGGTAGTGTCCATTTACCAGTGAACCAGTGAAAGTACATTTCTCCATCGACATACTTTAAAACCATCAAATATTAAAAATTTCACTTCCAACAATCCTCCATTGCATCACAATTCTAACACACCCAAAGTATCTTCTCCAAACGAATGTCTACTCTTGCAGCCTCCTCTTTCCGTGCAAATCATCCTGCAGCTACCAAAGATTCCACGTTTGACAAGACACGGATCGCCTGGTGCCCTAAATTTTCAAACTTCCCGGAACAAGGGGCGCTTTACGCGCGCCCCGTTGGCTCTACGATCTCCGCCAGGCTCACGTACTCACACAGCTACTCTTTAACCGCGTAAGTTATTCGCGCGTGTCGTGCCTTCGTCGAGCACTTAGCCGCTCGTCAGTCCTGATAGTTAAAAGCGTTCGTAAACTTCGCGATCGTGCTTCGCTCCTAATTAACTCGATTGTGCCGCGTGCACCGAGCCGTGTCAAGACTCCTAGCCCCTCAGAATAAGGGATGATCGTCAGGCACCGGCGAAATTACTTTCCATTCGATTTTCAATCGTTTCCCATTGCCCCGCTAACTTACCACTGTCTTTCCTCGTTTATTGCCGCTTCTCCACGCACATACCTACCCCGGACGTAAACTGCGCCGCGATGATAAATTACTCGATGCATCCTGAACCCCTATTCTCCACCCCCGTTCGCGTAATAACGCACGACGCGCTGCTTCTAATGAAAAGAACTTTCCTCGTTAAAATTAACAAAGGGGAACCAAACGAGCCTACGGTTATCTTGCACCTCCTTAATTGTATCCCACCTTCGCGGAGCCTGCTGTATTCTTTCTAGGCTTCACGCCTGGAGGAGGCTCCATTTCCAGCGGATGTATTGTTCCGGGCTGAGTTCCGCTTGATCTGTAATCTTTTACTACTCCTCGCGGGAGGTAGGAGTACTTTTTACTTCGTGAATATTTTTACTTTACTCCCGTCATCGCTGACAGTTAGACAGTAGAAACGAGCAATAGTTAAATACAGACAAGTATCAAGTACACTTAAAGCTACAAAATTCGATTTCCACCAAAGTGAAGCATCAATGAGACTTTACTTAACCTTCTTCTAGTCCTACCATAAATCACTCCCCTCTTGCAATTAAACAAAGACTCCTTTCACATCACCCCACGCGTACAAAACCAAAACGCCCACCCCTTTATAATAAAACAATCCCCCGATCCAAGTAGAAATTCATCGTAATCGTTTCGCGGCGGTTGCACAGAAGCTCCGCGCGTCTGCTCAGCGTTGCTGGGACGGGGGAGGAGTTGGAAAAGCAAAACAGGGTAATTAAGACGCAAGAGCGCGTCGAGTGGCGATCGTGCTGCTCGCTTCTCAGGCGTTGCGGCGCTCGCTCGTTTGCACCCCCTTCGGGCGCAGCGAGTCCTTGAAAAGTATAATCCCGCGGAAAAGCACGGCAGGATCGAGAGTGGCGTGGAAGGGCGGTTAGCCTTTGAGGAAGTCACGAGCGTACGCGCAACAATCGCGTGACACGGCCGCCGCGTGCCTCGCTTAATCGTCTATGGGGGATTGCGCAACGTGACACTTTGTGCAGCTGTGCATGCGTGGTGGGGCGTCGTGCACGGGTACGCGACAGACTCGTCGGTCTACCGCGTGAGCAGCCAGCGACAAGCGCAGCAGGGGTTGCCAGAGGGTGAACGCAACGCGGAGCGCCACCAACTGGGTCAATACTGACGTCCCTGTCCTTCGCGCCTCCTCCCCGTCTTCTTCTTGCCCTCCCACGCTCGCGTGGCTGCGATAAAGAACCGCGGGGCCCTAGGCGCGCCGACTTCCCCCGCGAATGGGGGATGAAAAGGGCTAACGGGACGGGGCGGTGGGGAATGGGATTCGGGGATGAATCCACACCTGCCGAGGGCCGACTCGCTCGCCAGTTTCCAGATTACGCTCGCTGTGGCATTGTAAATGTTTATCGTCGGGCTACGCGGCGGCCATTTTTGAAGACACTGGAAGGCTCTTGCAGGTGATCGAATTCTATTATCGCGATAAGGATTTTTCATGCGGGAGTAGCTTTGGTTAAGGCATGGTGTTTTTGGGGAGATTTAATTTTTGGAGACTTTAAGGGATGATGAATTTTTAGGACGATTTCTGGCGGTATGGGGACTAATGAGGTTTCGTTGGAGGATGGTTGGGTAAAGGGAACGCAGCTGTGGAATTATTGTGGCTTTCTGATTGGATGGAGATTTGGAGGTACTGGGAATATTGCATTGGGTAATTGGGGGGTGGTCTTTGGTGGTTTTGGACTGGGGTTGTTGGGTTGGGTTATTAATAATGGAGACTTATCTGAAGATTTCATATTTGGTACGTGAATTTGGAAAGTGGATTTCGAGATTTCCTTTTTTAGATTATATAGGGTGTGCTAATATTGATGGTACAGCCACGGAGGAAGTGATTAAACCTGAAAAATAAGTTTTACATATGTAATAAAGTTTTTTCATTTCGGATATCCTGTGTAGTATCGTTCGAGTGTATGGAGTCTTTAGTTGTTAAATCGTATAAACATTTCCACATGTTTACCTCAATAAGACTGCATTTATTAAATAGGCTTGCATACTTGCGAATATCTCCACAAAAATTATCCATGACCACTGGCCACTTCGTTAAAGCTTAAATAATATTTTATTGTAATTCTACAGTATTAAATTAATAATATTTACGATAGCCTCGCAGGAATAGAAAATCTGCGATATATGAATATCTGTACAATTGCTATCAATAACTATGAAAACTATGAAATGAAAAACTCACTGAAAAACTCGGAAACAGCACTGAATTTTATATAAACAACTCCCCGGTCTGTTAGTTTAATTAACTTACTTCAAAAAGGAGGAGGTTATAGATTCGACCCGTATGTATTTTTTTTTATTTTTGTCTGCACATAACTTCTCAGCATATGGACCGATTTAGAGGATCTTTTTTTATTCGAAAGGGGACGATGCCCTGGTCGTCCCAGTATAAACTGCATCAATATTGGCTCAATACTTTGCCGGTACTGGTTAATTCAAACTTCGCCTCTTTACATAATTAACACTTCATGGTCACACGGAGTGTATTGTACCCCAAGAGCAATTTTCGATTTGAAATGCCGCACCTTTATGTCTTCCAAAGGGGATTTATCGCAAAAAGAAAATAAAAAAATTTAAAAAAAATCGTTTTTTCCCACAACCATAGACAATCGCTCATTTTCAACTACAAATTTTATAATATAAAAATTTACATTTCTAGAAAAAGACTATTAGACCATGATTGTATAAATATTACGAGTGTACAATTGTCACTGAAAAGTTAAAAAATTCAAAAATACGCAAATGGTAATTAAAAAAATGACGCTGGGGTACAGTGAACCCCGTGTGACCAATTTGTGATTATAAGGTGTGACCACGAAGGGTTAACCGACTTTATTTTTATATTTCATGCATTCTCGCATTTTAGAGTATTTCCGCACGCTGAGTTGTATACCCCATATAACGAATTTGAAACATCCTTATTCTCATTGTTCCCAATCGCTTATGTTTTAATCTTTCGTTTCCAGCAAACGGTTCTTTTTTAAGACAGCTCTCTTTGCAGGCCTACGCATATTTTTTTAAATAAATGTAGTTATATAACTTAAATAACTAAAAAGAAAAAAGAAAAAATAAAAAAATGAAAACCGACTTAAAAAAATACAAATGCACTAAAAATAATTTTGTCCTTTATTTAATCTGCGACTATCAATTTTTTTAAGTCAGCGCCAGATTTACACAGTGCAAATGATGAGGCGCCAACATAAAAAATTGAGAATCGTAGATTAAATAAGGGAAAAAATTATTGTTTACTTTTTAATGCATTTTTTTTTAAGTCTGTTTTAATTGCTCGAACGATGGATCTGTATCCACAAAGCGTGTAAACGGGTATCGAAAGGAACAAAATAACATATCAAAATCCTGACCTTGATTGGATGCTTTCTTTTCTGCTCTGCTTCCCCAGATTGCTAATTACTTGAGGAATAATTAGACACCAGCCAGTTATTCGCTTTCAAAACTTATTTGTCTCGCATTTTGTGTTATGCTTTATTCTGCTCGTCCATTATGGGAACACGATATTACGAGCTTAAAATAAGAAACAAGGAAGAAAAGCACGGGATATAATGTACTTCGCATTTCGTTTTAATTAACAGGCAGTTTACCGTGCGCGTCGGGGCATATTCAAGCGTCATTGCTCGGAGACTTATTAAGCATAAAGTACCCCGTTCGCGTTAAATTTACACTTACACCAGATTTCTTTTCATGCTATGTTTCTTTTCTCGCAGAATTTCAGGGAGCAATTTTACGTCTATGCTTTCTTTAACCATCAGTCCTCCACTGTTTCCTTATCCTCAGCCAGCTGTAAAATCGGAGAACTGTCCGTGCGTCGATTCGTCAAATTGATTTTAAAATGAAGTACCTGAAAAATAGCACTGACAGAGACACGGTAGGAAATGGGTTGAAAGGTGGAATTGAATTTCCGTTGCGCGGGTCTGGTAATGTATCCGAAATCCTAACGTCAATGGGAGAATTTGATCGAACTCTCTAAATAATCCGCTCCAGAAGTCAATTTAATTAACTCCAACCTACATTCACCGCTCTGTTGAAAGCGTCAATTCATTATAAAGAAATTTCTTTTATGACTCGAAATCAGTCGGGATAAGAAAGCTTCTGTGTTAGAAAATTATTGCAGATCGGCGTCAAACTGAAATTATTTTAGAACGTCAATTATTGTGTAGTTTATCTTCTCTCTATTTTTGTATTTATTACGTCGATTCGAAATTTGGTGTGTTCCAGCCATTAATACCGTAATAACAAATCAATGGTTTCATTTAATAAATTGTCGTATTTCATTTCGTGATTTTTTAATCAACTTAAGCATCTGGTAGAGTACATTGGCTTCCATTGAAATTGAGATAAACATGCATTGGCCGCAGACGTTCCTCCGCCACGCAAATATCCAGAGGAACTTCTGTGTACACCGTGGTCGGCGTAGGAGCAAAATGAAGTGCAATAAGGGATATTCTCGGCCCAACACAAGGAACTACATGTTAATACTTTGTGTACTATCTTTCGTTCTCTAACCCCTGAATTTCGCAACGTATTTTTTAATTATCCTGCAGTTTCTATTTTCCAGACCCGCGCTGCTCGAAAATACGTAACCAAATATTTTCTGGGAGCCTCTGTTTCGTTCTTGTATTATCCCTGTAAATTTCGTTTTGTGCAAAATGAAAGTATTCAATTTCAGGCCTTGTCAAGCATCAATTCAGTAACATACATAATTTATTAAACAATAACCAAGAGAAATAATTTTAAAAGTGAAATATTTGCTCATTATTCGGTAACATAAATCAGCGAGTCTGTAATTGATTACCCCAACTTCCACCGTTTGAATACGTCGAGACACTGAATGGTAATATTAATGACTCGAAGGGGTTGATTTCTTAAAGGGTTGATGGCAGGTTTAGGTCGACCATTAACACGCTTACAAACGCATCAGCCGCGTTCACGTTATACCGCGCTTGTTAATTGCAAAGCGTTCCCCCATTCGGTTCAAGTTAAATCACCGTAATTCACTGTTTCCTCGTCATTTTCCACGCTTATCGGTGGAAAATGTATGACTTTCCCAGGCACGTTTTCTCGTGCTTCGTATAAAGCTCCTCGAGCAAACAGCCTTCTTAAACACACACTGGGTTTATTGCATAATTGAAACCCAACAAGGCCGAAACCCCGCGCTCCAAAAGTTATAACCCAGAAGCCCGATGACGGTCAAAGTACGAGCCCCGTGGATGCTCGACCTAAATCGAACGAAGGAAAATTAATCGCCCAGGACGTTAATTGGGCGAGGAAGCACCTGGGAGGGGGCGGTTGAAGAATTTTCACGCTTAATAATTTAAAGAGGGAACAGGGGCACGTAACATAGATCGATTCTCTGATGCAATTAGAAGAAAGAAGTTTCACGAAACTGCGAGCGATCGACGAGGGCGACGCAGGAGCTTCTAGAAAACTTGTCTCGTTTCGAGATCTCGCGGGAAGGGTTTGTGAACGTTGCTTGGTCCCTGAGGAGACCTCGATTACAACGTCGAGTCATTTTTATCGCGACTAATTTTGCGCTTCACGTGGTTGCATGCTCGCGGCGCATCCAGCATGCATGCGCCAGTCCAGGCACGTTAATTATAATGTTGGTGCTGACCGAGTGGGAGTTCGTTAAACTGCTGCCAGCGTGGTGTTCTCTTTCCTCTGACATCTGTTCAGAGCTTGCACCTCTTCCGAACATGTTGCTATTGATTGTCGATTAGGTGTTCGGGGTAATATTCATGTCTATGGGTAGTTAGTGATACATATAAAGGGCTGTAGCCGTATTTATAGTTACTCATCGATATGGTTTGATATTTACTAACACTCTTAGGTACCTGCTACTGTGCAGAGATAGGTAGTTATCGACATGTAACCATATCCACTGATTTCGAGTGATATTTGTCGATGTTCCACGATACTTATTAGTACAATATCGGCTGGAACTAAGTAGGTAGAGACGAGGTGTTGTATACCAACGTTATTCACTCTCTATACATATTATAAGTCATCGCGTTACTTTTCCAGATAGCAATAGCAAACGTCCCAAATTCTTTCTTGTATGACCTCATCTGTCCCTTATTACTCATCCTTGAACCTTAACTTCTATGTCTCATCCCTTACCGACCTTTACACTCAGGACAACTCTCACTTTCCAGTTTACTGAAAAGCGTACCTATATATATCACGCATTTCTTCTCTTAAACCGCACTCTAGTCCGAACAGTCTTGACACGATAATCTAGTTCTGAGTCTACTTTAAGTAAATCTGTAATTCGTCTAGATTCCGTTATTTGTATTAAGTTGTTATTAAATAAAATAATAGAAACACTAAGATACGGAATACAACAGAGGTTCTTGTCTCGAACTACGGTGAGCTCTATTCTTCTGTTGTTGCACCAATAAGAGATGAAGCTATCGAGAGAGAATCAATGTTCTGACCAATAAAACTCCTGAATTTTTCCGGAGTTAACGCACACCTATTCTGATGTGAGTATTTCTACGCTGACAGCTCGGTTTCGCCTACACGCTAAAAGCTTGGCACCATCCCCACTACTTATGGTTCACTCTTGTTCTGCGAAGGCGAGAGCGAGTCAGAAAACGTTGAGAAAAGGAGCATCGAGGCAGGCACATTGTCTGGTGGGAGAATACTCCTCACGAAACTCACCGGCCAATAAATCTGGCTTCGACCTTAGTGAGGTTACTATAAGAGAGTGCGTACGAGAAGGACTCTCAGTCTCTTTGATTCTACGCGATAAAGCAATAATTGCAAGCCGAAAAGATTGCCCTGTCTCGAAAAACGTATGACGGTTCAGTTCCATCAGCTTCTTTTCAGTCAAATCTGTACTTGTTAGCACTTCGACTGACGTCGATGTGTTCTCGCGCCGGGGATTCCTCATACTGTGACTCCGGCGTACTTTTACGTCAAAAGTATTGTCCGAGAGACCCCAAACGCTTACTTGTGTTTACGTTTCTTTACCTTTGTTTACTTTGAAAATACGATTCGACAAGTGTCGTATACATATGTAATCGCGACTGGTTAATAGCCACATGGCGTGTTTACCATTCGCCACTTTGTCGTCGTAAAGCAGAGCAGCGCGACGTGGCTGAAAGCCACGGCTTTCGAGCACGCTTTGAATACCAATGCTTTTTCGCCGCGCTGTCACCACGTTCGGGCGGAGTAATCGGGGTTTTCGCCCGTTGAAAAATAAAGACGAGAGACGTGATGCACCGCCGTGAACGCGATGTATCCAGCGCATTTTTCACGAAACCAGCTCTTCGAGCGCATTGATCTTGATGCCCGCCCCCTCTCCAACCTTTGTGCCTGTTCATCCGTTCACCAGGCACGGTGAATCGTGGCCAATGAATGTCACCCTCTGCGCGCGACTGTAAGTGCATTTTACGGACCTACGTTGGTATCCTTTAGGAGAGTCGTTGCCTCTTGCCGCGCCAACAGTGGTGGCTCCAAGTTTCCTTGGGCAGAAAGTTACCCTTATGAGAAATTTATTATAAATTGGAATTTGACACTTGTATTTTAGTCTATATTTTAATTTATCCCTTAGTAGCTACGTAGAATGATATTGGTAATATCATTAGATCGACAGATATAAGTAAGAAGAATACTTTTCTTTCAATTTTAGGGCACAGACAGTGTTCTAAATGACACACAATGCGTCTATTCATATCTCGACATTCAGCGTGACAGGTTTAGTCCTTCTCTATTAATATAGGTAATTACCGATTTAACCCCGAAATTGATTTGCGAAGAAAAGAAATAGTATAAATTTTTATATTTGCATGGATAGACGCCGACTATTCTTACCGAAGTGACATTCTAATCCCCTTTTAGCGTGGAATCAATTGACGCTCTAAAGTTTTCATCATGCGTGCTTCCTGGACGACCCTTCACGATTAAAATAAACCGTTAGGGGTCGTTCTTAAATTACGTAAGGCTTTTTGAGGTGGGAGGGGGTCGCGAATTTCTTACGTTTTCTTACAAGGGGGAGGGAGGAGTCAGGTATCGTCTGACGTAATATTTTTTAACAAATTAATACAATAAATGCAAATTCTATCATTAATGTTCAAAAAAGTTGTTTTAGTTTAAATTTCCCCAAACTGAGTTAATTGAATTATGTAAATGTTTAAAAGAATTTTAATAACTGAAAAATTTAATGTAAAAAATATTACGTAAGAAGGGGGTTGCAATATCAAATCTTACGAATTCTTATACTGGGGGAGGGAGGGGGTAAGAAATCGTGAAAATTACCCTTACGTAATTTAAGAACGGCCCCTTATTGGTTGGATTTAACCCAATGACTTAAAGTAAAACGATGTTGAAAATAATTTCGCAGTTATCTTATAGAAGTATTAGATTAAACACGTCAAACAAAGAATTACAATAAATAACCAACTAACATTTAGAACAGATATCCTTTTCTCTGCTATTATATTTTACATATTATTCCCAAATTCTATCGGAAGCTAAAAATTAAAAATCTCTTCATATCGTACACTAATATCTTTTAAGAACACAGAGAAATTCTTCGTGGCACAGCTTCTTTTGTTGTCTCATTCCACATTCTTTCCACAAATATCGATTATTTGCAATTCTGTTGAAATTCACCACTAATAACAGTATAACCCTTCTCAACATGGAAGCATCGCAAAAACCTTGCTGTAGGAAGTCTTTATCGTCCACATTAATGAACAAATTTCATTTCAAGCAATTACTTGCTCGTGAATAAATAAGAGAGCCGCTCCTGTGTAGCTATTTACGTTCACCAAATATTATTCTTTTCCAATTGACGTGACTTTCAGTAATACAGCCCCACGACTGAAAAAAGGCACAGCGACACGGGGGAGCGTTTGGTTATAAATCAATCTCGTTTAATACTACTCTCCGTGAGCCTAAGAAATCAATTTCAGTTCATACTTAAATATCACCGTCAAAACTACACCGTTCAAAGATTTATATCTTATTTAAAATATGCTGTTTTCGTGGTTTCCAAAAGTCAATAAGGTAAATGTCCTTATTACTGCCAGTGTCCCTATTCCTGCCACTTTATTTATTTTGTTTAATAAAAATGTAACGCATAAAGAATAGTGTACAACAATAATATTATTATTAAATTGGAACTGTTCTTATTATTATTAATATTATTGTAGTACACTATAACCTATGACCTAAATCGACCCTTTATTCGTTACATTTTTATGAAGCAAAATAAATAAAGTGGCAGTAATAGGGACACTGACAGTAATAGCGACATCTACCCTAAATAGATGAAACATTTGAAAAAGTTTGATAGTGAGCGTAAGTTTGCTCGAAAAGGTGCGGCAAAGTGTTAATTACGAGGTGTTTTAATAGTAACAGCTGCGTGTGCATGGCAAATATCAATATGGTCTCTTTCTCACCCTTTTTCCACCCCTGCTAATTAGTCGCGACTGTGACGTAAAACGTGACATATCCCATTTGTTTATTATCCGCAGCTCCTCGAATTCTCAGTTCCCTCATTCCATCCTGTTACACGTTTTATTGGCAGCGAACAAACTACAATTTTCTCCATCATTAAAGGGCATAAGGTGTCGTTTAAGAATTATTCGCCGGCCCCATCGGCGCGGAAATTCCGGTTCGACGGAAATAATTTCACCGATTAACGTATCCAGGCGGAGTACGCGCGAGATGAATTGCAAATGGTCGCTGGGGCTGGCAGGACCAGGGACTGGAAGACGGTTAAGGTCTGCGCAAAATTGTCAGTTCCGTGTCAGTACCGTTCCGTATCTCTTCTTCTTACCACTGGTACGCCGGAACGGAACTGACACGGAACTGATAAGGGTGTTTACACCTTTATGGTCTACGCGCACGTATCAGTTTCGTGATGGTTCAGTGCTGCCAGTGCCACTGATGTCACTGACCCCTTTGTGTCAGTGCCACTGATGTCACTGATCCCTTTGTGTGAGTGCCACTGATGTCACTGATCTCGTTGTGTCAGTGTCACTGATCCCCTTGTGTCAGTGTCACTGATCCCTTTCTGTCAGTGTCACTGAACCCTTCGTGTCAGTGTCACTGATCCCTTTCTGTCAGTGTCACTGAACCCTTCGTGTCAGTGTCACTGATCCCTTTCTGTCAGTGTCACTGATCCCTTTCTGTCAGTGTCACAGATCCCTTTCTGTCAGTGTCACTGAACCCTTCGTGTCAGTGTCACTGATCCCTTTCTGTCAGTGTCACTGATCCCTTTCTGTCAGTGTCACTGAACCCTTCGTGTCAGTGTCACTGATCCCTTTCTGTCAGTGTCACTGATCCATTTCTGTCAGTGTCACTGATCCCTTTTTGTCAGTGTCACTGAACCCTTCGTGTCAGTGTCACTGATCCCTTTCTGTCAGTGTCAATGGTCACTTTGTTCACAATATCAGCCAGTGTCGACTGAAAGAAAGAGGCCATAGATACAGACAGCAGGGAACTAATACATGTGGATCCGCCTTCAAACGGCAGTAAATAAATCGATAAAAGTTTGGCCGTGATCAGGCTGCCTCGGGCTGAGCGGGTCCGTTTCGCTAAGCTCGGCTGTCAGAGCTGAAGGGAACGACGAATAGCGCGTACGAGTGAATATCTAGTTGGTATTCGAGTTGCATCGAACGCACACCGTATGCTAATTCCAGGCAGAACGTTATTCTGTATCGACCACCTGCTACTATCGGTATCGATTAATCTCGAGCATAAATCCAGGCTATTCCGCGCCAGCATCGCGGAAAGGGGATTGAAATTCTTCACGCAGGGAATAGCTTCGTTTCAGCCACCGTTCGCGTTCTTCTTTTATATTTGACTCGCAATTAATCCGTCCACTGGGCTGGAAAAGTACATCGTCTCGCGGAATATTTATATACCGGAGACCTTAGTGGCTTTGCTGGCGTGATATCCCTTTTGCCGTTGCAGTTTCTGGTCTCTAGGATTATTTAGACTGAGCCTGTTTCTTTGCACTGCTCCGTGACACTTGTTGGTTGCTGCAAAAATAATTTCGGCTCTGAACTTTTTTGACTTTCCAATCGTACATTGATTGAATGGTCAACAATTGGATCTTCTACAACCTCTAGAGTTGTTTCGCGCGGAAATGATTCAATAATAACCTTTAATTGGTTGACGTCAACCGCAGAAGGAAGCCCGCGACCCTCCTCATCTTCAAGATTCTCGTCTCCGTTACAAAATTTTTGAAGCAATGTTGAACTGTACGCTCGTTAACCTATTTCATTAAAACCCATTTTGAAGTCGTACAATAAAATCGCTCGAACTTGCTTATTCTCCGTCTTTAATGTGACGATCGCGAAGAAAGAAAAGAAAACAGCGAAAATAAAACCATTATCATAAATCGATAGTGCGAATTTCACGCTTTAAAACGTTATATTATATAAACATAATAAAAAATTAAAGTAACAGGTACAGCGAACAATTTTGCACTATTTTATGAATAATTTAGTGTCAGAGTATGGGTAGAAAATGCGGAGCAGATACTAATATAAGATTAATAGTATAATAATGTGTACCAGTAAAATAAATTTGCAAAAGCAACACAGTCACTTTAAATCCACTTTCGTTAAGGAAATTCAAATATTTTATGCATGGCTGAATTTTCCAGCAAATTAGTCCACTACCGGCGACAGATAAAATATACAAAATCCTTAAGTGACTTGCGCAAAACGCGCAGAAATATTAAACAAAAGAACAGTTCCCCTTTGCAGATGCAACATCACTCACAAAGAAAGCGAAAGCGAGAACAGATAAGCTTTTTTTACAAATCAAACATTTCCCTCTGCGATTTGTATTTTTAATTTCCAAGATATCAGAGAGAGCGTCTGGCTCTGCAATGCATCTCGTATCGCAACGTCAAATATCAGCTTTATTTCGATGCGTCTGAATTATCGTTTACTCGTTCCACTTTCTCCGCTTCGAGCAGCCGTCTAAAGGGCTTCGCTGTTCGCTTGTTTTTCCTGTTTATTATTAATCGTCTTTATTACTCCATGGGAATGTACAGGAGAAATCCGTAATACAGATTTATCGCTATTATTGTTACTTGTATGTAATTACTATATTATGTAATTATTCTTGTTCGACGTTTGAAACCGCGCTCACAGAAACTGCAACAGACCTTGTTGATATTGCGACAGGTCGACAGAGTGCCTCTCGTTCTGCGGATCGAAGTGAATTTTCGCAATCAAAGTGCTTGGAAACTGGTGGCCCGCGACAATTACAGGTCGAATAATTCACTGCTCGTTGGGAGAAGGTCAAAGGGCCGCGTTCAAACGGACATGGCGGCTGTTGGATCGAGTTTTCACGGAAGTAGCTCACAAAAGTGACACTTTGTTTTGCGTCTCGTTTTTCTTTGCTCGCGTACCCTTCAACGTAACGTTCTCGCCTGTTTGAAACGAGGCTCGGCTGCCATTGAACGCGCCTCCTTACTTAAACGTGAAGAACGTAATTACTCGGAGAGGCGAGTGTCTCAATTAGTGGAATAAATTGCGACTGTTGAAGGTTTCATAACGCACGAAGATTTTTATACCTTTTTTACGCTGATATTTTCTTTTGGCAATTCTTTTATTTCGAGCATCTGTGTCAGATTTCAAAATTTAAGCAATCCAATTCACATTTCGAGTAACACAAATTTGTATGTAATATTCAACGAAAGAAAATTATTTTTTTAATTATTTATGTGCATCTCCCTCTTTTAGATAGCAACTTTATTATTATTTTCCTCGAAACGATTTGCAAAGAAATACTTTTTTTAAGGCTACGAGTGTGAAAAGGTGGTAAAGTTTCAATAGAATACAAACAGTGTTTTAATTGGGATCCTACTGTTCATCTTTCTCGAAATTGTATCCCATTACTCGTCTACTATCTAATTTGCATTCCCCAAAGAGCCTGCATAATTCAAGCAACGTTCGGTAAAGGAAAAATACAGACATTAAGGAGGAACCCTCTGTTTAGATTTCGCTCCACGTGGCCGCATTATTCCTGTAGCCGCGTTTACAAAGACAGTGCACCAACCACCGTATAAGGGACCCTGCAGCTTTATCGTAACAGTATACGTGGCGACGGGAAGCTTAGGGTGTCGTTAAACATACACTAAAGTCACATTACGGAGCGTTATTTATCGTAGGAAATTCAACTAGCTTGCCATCAATTCAACATTTTATTCAGGGTACATTAGTCTACACTATTCGTGCTTTCATCAAGGATGGTCCTTGAAAATCATTCGAGAATAAAGAAGTAGCATTTCTCCAGTTAGAGAACCGAAATCAATACACCAAGATCCATTCAATATTTTTATAAATTGAGTTTTTACACCCCCATTGAATATGCTACTTGAAAAGGTGTAAAAGAATGGCGTTTTTACAAGACGGAGGCTGCAGCGCTTAATAGATGAAGTTTCATTCATCATTTCTGTAAGAAATCCATTCATCCCAAGGTTATACAAGATCAAAAACAAGATTCGTTTATTTTCCCACTCTTGTTCTTTTGCCTTTTTATTTTTTAAACCTTCGCGATAGATTCACCCTCGTGAAACCTGTTGGCGATTGAACGCAGAGATTTTCCACTCTGTTGTAACGCGAAATTCTGGTCACACTTTGAATTGCCATCGAAAATTCCAGTCGTGCGGTCCACTACGTGTTCCTGAAACCTTGAATTCGATGAAGTTTGAGTTTGATGAAGTTAGCGCACGAAAATTCCCTGCACCTCGTTCACCAGAAACTGAATCTTGTTTCTCCAGCCACCGCAATCAGGACTGATTGTTTTAACACAGTAATATTTATTATTACCACCTTCATTCAGAAGTTTCATTAAGGGGGTCGTCTTCTGTGACGGCCGGTTTTTCTTCGCTTTCTTGGGGAATTTTTTTTGACGAACCATGAAAACACAATACGTTGGAATTTTTACTACATATTTATTAATATTTGAACAGTTATTCGGAATGTTTTGAAGTTAAAATATGGAGTGGAATTGACTTTACATAGGTCAGTTGTGAATAAAAAGTTAGTCGACGGCTGACATAATTCCGGCTGACCTGCTCATCTAAAATCAAAAAGTCAAACGGCACATTAATTTGTAGACTTGTGGCTATAGTCGGTACCAGAATGAAGTCAAAATATTGAAAATTTAATGGTTGGCACAGTTTTTTACGATTTCGTCGATGACGAAAATCGTAACTTTATTTTCAAAACTGTGTCAAGCATTAAATTTCCAATATTTTGACTTCATTCTGGTACCGGCTATAGCCACAAGTCTACAAATTAATGTGCCGTTTGACTTTTTGATTTCAGATGAGCAGGACAGCCGGAATTATGTCAGCCGTCGACCAATTTTTTATTCACAACTGACCTGTGTAAAGTCAATTCCACTCCATATTTTAACTTCAAAACATTCTGAATAACTGTTCAAATGTTAATAAATATGTAGTCAAAATTCCAACGTATTGTGTTTTCATGGTTCGTCAAAAAAAATTCCCCAAGCCGTCACATAAGACGACCCCCTTAAACACTGCAATCAACAGGTCACGCTTCTTAAATGCTAATCGAAACAATTAGAACACCATCTATTGCATTCCAATATCAGATATCGAGTATTAGCGTTACAATATTCCGTCATCCCTACTTCCTCGCTTAGCAACTTGGCCGAATCCCTCCCCGCAGTGTGTTCTTCACTAAAATTCAACGCGCCCCCGAATATCACCCTTTCATCAATCCTCTAAAAAGACACTGCCAGTTCTATCAAATTCTACAATAAATCACTCCCACCACCCCTTTTCCTCGACAACTAAGCTTCCCCAAAAAATCAATCATACATAAACACAGTTTCCACAGCAAGAGCCCGAGAAACTGGACCACGAAGCGACGGTAAAAACGAGCACATCTGCTAAGATCGATGGAATCGTCGGAACGGGGATTCACGATGGGAAGGAACGATCCGTTGATCGCCACGAAATCTCGCCGAGGTATCCAGTAAACAGTCGAGGGTGGCGGCTGGGGGAGAGAGGAAACTGAGACCCTTTCATCACGAACAGGATGCACGTAATACTTTTCCAGGGTGTGTAGCCCAGCTGGCGTGACGAAGAGGAACGGAAGGAGAACGGAGGAAGCCGCGTAGACGAAGGGGTTGGGGCTTGGGCGACTGGGGGCGAGTGCCGTGGAAAAAGAAAATGGGCAGGGGTTGAAAAGGGCGAAAATAGGTGGCAAGATTCTCGGGTGAAACTCGAGGAAGAGGAAGCGTAAGTGACTAGCCAAGCGAGACTTTTGTGTGTTATATTGTCTTCGGGCTCCTTCGCCCAGTGTCAGGCGAGATGCTGAGAAGACGTTCTTCTCTTTACCCACGGGCCCGTGCGAATTCGTTCTTCGCCCAGTAACGATTCACCCTTTCCAGCGTGGATGCTCGTATGAAGAAGAGAAAAAAAAACCGGGGCTACATTTGTATGCATTGCTTGGAGAGATTTATGAACGACGTCGCGAGCGTCGCGTTCCACGAGCTTTCGGAAGAAAAGCTCGCCTGTTACGATCGAGAAATAATACAGCTGCCGGGCGACGAGGGCACGGTTAACGATATCGAGGAAGAAAGGGAGGGTTCGTCCATTGTTTCCTCTCGACGCGGTTTCATTTGAATTATCGAGCGTGAACGGTGTTTGGGAAGCCCACCGCTGTCTGTGAACGGGATCCTCGCTTGTGGCAACAAGGCCGCACGGTATCCAATGGCGTTATCCGCAAAAGGGGTTGAAAACCCAGGACTGTTTTCGGTTTGAGTGACTGTAAACTTACCTGATAGTCAACATAGCAGAGTTATAATTATATTAAGAATATGAGTAACCTAATCCGCCAGATGCAACATTTTTAAAAAGTTTCTCTGCACACGAGGTCATTTGTTTTAAAAATTCCCAGGGCACGCAGGGCATGTAAATAAGACCCCATGGGACGCCATGATTATTCTATTACTCATGTTGCATCTTTTCTTCCAAAGTGTAAAGATGTCTCATGTTTGAAATAAAGTTTGTTACTTACCTAGTTAAAACACGAGTCGGAGGTCGAACAGGGTGATGTTCGCGTTTATTTCGAGCCAGAGCACGCTGAAATTATTAATTGAGAGGGTATAGTGCACGGTGTCCCAACGCGGAAGGTCGTGGCCCCTTTTCAGCTTTTAAACTAGGATGCAATGCATCAACGCTGAGATTAATGCGGATTATCGTCGCTGGAGCTTTGGGATGGGAGGCTTGTTGTTGGACTCGGACGCTTTTAAATGTTTTCCATTATCGATACGGTGACGGGGTGCAAGGATTTATTGGACATAATACCGTTGGCGGTGGACTCGCGAGACGGAGTGAAGGTGATAACAAATCCCTGGGACTTAAGGATGTATTGGACGTACAATATCAGACAAAAGTTGAAATACTTGAATAGGGTAGATGCACCAGTAAATGAACACTTAAGCCTAGTGAATGGACACTTTTATAATATTATGTTTGCCGCGCGATTGATTCCACGTGTTGCGAAAATTGTTTGGATATGAAGCGAGGAACTAGAAGAAGTCTATAATTAATTAGTTGCTTATTTTAGTAACTTATTTTACTCGTTTTAGTAAAAAATGTCCATTCACTGGCAGTGTCCATTTACTGGTATGTTTACCCTAGCTCCGTCTTACGCATAGTAAATCTAGATGTAAGGAATTCGAACGACAGTTGGAGTCTTATTTTTAATCCTGGGAAGGTATTTTTCACTTTACAAATGCTTTCTCAAGCATTATTTGCTAAACTTTTGGCAGTGAAAATGCCCAGAATTCACAATTTTCTCAAGTTATAATTTATTTCTTTAAAACGGTGTAGAGAAAACAATTGAAACTCGGCAGATATTTTCATCTACCCATATACTGCATGTACAAAAAAATTTAAAACATTGGTAACATTTCTTCAACATTTTTTGAGATGATTTATTCGTCAAGATCGTCTCTTTCCATAAGAGTACGTGTAAAATCAGTGAAAATTAAAATCGTTATAACTCAGTAACCGTTTAGTGAATTCGTTTAAAATTTTTCGAGCACATCAGGAAGGTTAAAAAGAACAATCTCACGAATTTTCATCAACTTAGAACTATTTTGAAAATATGTCCAATACATCCTTAATACAGATGGTTCCTGGATCTTAGAATTCGGTGTAGGCGGATTCAGACTCTGGAGACACGAAAAAGATGATTTTAACTACATTCATACGAACTGCATGCTATAAATGAGTAAGGATCTTTGAAATTCAGAAATTTAGAAGGTTATAATTTCGTTGAATTCGGGAAAAGGGACTTGATACCCCCTGGACCACCAGTAGAATGTTTTACAAAAGAACTTTCGCAACCCGAAGATTCCGATTTTCTGTACACTTTGTAGGTTTATAGGGGACTTCGATAGAAGTATCGAACAGTTTTTTATTTCTGCTACTTTTGATTCTTCGGGGAGAAAACACCCCTTAAATGTCAATGTATACTTTTTTATTCTCCTGCATATCTTGAAAATTGTAGTAAATATAAAAAAATTCTTACTACGAAAATTAAATGATTCTGTAAAGATATGTAAAGAAATTGTTTAAAATTTGTAGTAGAAAACGGCTTTTCTTTAAAATGTAAATGTAAACTTTCAAAAAAATCAGAATTTCCAGGTTACCAAAGTTCTAACCAGAATCAATACTCCCAAATTTACGTACTAGGTACGCAGAATTTGCATAGCAATATGTTAAATAAAATGATTTCTCTTCAACTTATTCTGACCAAGATAGTGAGCCACACATTTCTGTAATAAATAAATTGTGCCATAATATTTTCCTAGTATCTTAATATATAACGTAGAAAGCTTCAATATGTTTGTGTGTTTGTCTGTCGCCTAAAAACTTTCGAACGATAAATTATGCCTAACTAATCCTGATGAATGTGACCATTTTCACAAAGAAAATTAAAAACAAAAAATTCTTTTATAAAAGCAATATCTAAATTTCAGGCGAAGCCGAGCAGTAAAGCTAGTTATTAATAAAATAGGCATAACTGATAACGTGTTTATTCTATTGATGCAATAAATATTTCCAATACGGTAGTAACACAAAATATAAGATCCATAATCTTCCGAAGTGTATTAAATATGGAGCGTCCCAGAGGAGCTATTCCCAAAGCCATCTCAGAAATAGTCACCGAACGATGAATGTAAATTCTCCGTTTCTTCCGATCAGTTCCAAGAACCATTCGGATCGTCCATTGAGTTGTGGAGCAGCCTGTGCAGCTAATTACTTAGGAATTATTGCCATCTCGCGGGCTCGTTTTATATTCCGTCTCGTATCGGGGTTACTTATTTCGGTAGGAGCGGGAGGGCAGTTTTAGTAGACGTCGTTAATGCAGCCCAAGAGGATCTCACCCTAAAAGGTACGCGTAATCTTTATCGCCTTATCCCTGGCAGTATCTTATCTGCTTACTTCCCGGCGAAGATTATGCAAAACTTTTATGCATCGAATGAAAAATAGCCGGTTCGGGTCCGCCGAGCGAAGTCTGCTCTTCAGGAATTTGAATACCCTCCCTCCTGCGCGATACCGCTCGCGTTTTTCCCATTCATTCGTCTCTCGTCACCTAACCGCCCCTTGTCGACGGTAGACAAATATTGATTCAGAAACGGCGGCAGTTACTACGTTCGTTGTCCTTCGACATTACTGCGCCCGCTCGTAACGCACCACCTTTCAACGTGATTAAATTAATTTCGGAATGGCCGACGCGATGCTAACGAAAAGATACAGGTGCAAAGGGAACGTTAGCCCGGCTATTAGTCATGCCGTTTTATGGCAGTTCTGGGTAAAGAACCTGCGGATCGATTATATGTATTTACGATGGCACAGTTCGATAAGAGTCTATCGATATAATACTATATAGCTTTTTTGTGGAGGATATTCAATTAAAAATTATTGCTATTTTTAGAGCGTAAGAGAAAAACATGTTTGAACTGTTTGAGGACAAATTATATTATCAGAAATAATAGGGAGCGCAAATCCTGTTAGTTTTGTGGAGGATGTTCAATTAAGAATGATCGCTATTTTTAAAGCGTAAGAGAAAAACACTTGTAAGCTGCTTGAGGACAAATTATATTATCAACAAAGTAAGTCAACTGCTTTATAAATGTTAAACCAAATCTTAGAAGTCAAAAATATTTACGATAATAGAATAACTGGATATAAAATATTAATAACCCACTTTATTTATTTCATAAATTACAAATTTGCATGCAAACTAATCGTACAGACATACAACCTACAAACAGAAAACCCTACAGTTTAATTAACTGGAATCTAAGGGACGATGCTACCCTCCAAGTCTTAATATTATCTTCAATATTTATGGGGACTCAGGACATCTTTCAGATGGTTGTTTTTATTTAAATGTTCATTTATGCTGAAGGTAGTTTCTTTTAAACACTATCTAGATTCTAGAAGAAGCTTAAATTTAGGGCCTCAGGTCTATTAGTAAAACGATGCTAAAGAATCTCCAAGTGAGCAAACATTGCTAAATTCGTCTAAAACAACGTTAGCCGCGAAATTTCCAGGGGATGTAACGATGTAACCCCCTCCCCCAGCACGCTCGGTGAAATTTGAATTTAACATAATCGCTGTAACCACGACGAAGTTGCAGAAGAAACGTATATACATTATCCCTGCCCTGCCACAGATAGAGTTACAGACAAACGCGCCAACCGACCCAACAGGAAGTCGGGAAATATAAATATTTATGACGATCGTTTGCAATGCCGCGCATCTGAATATGCAAAGTATTGCTCTACGGGTAATTACATACCGTGGGGGTGTAATTAAAAGAAATTCGCCGGGAGCGCTTCATACGCCCATCCAAATATCCTTTTTCTCGACGTATCATTCGTATAGAATATTATGCAAACAGAATAAATGACCTCGAATCGATTCGGGGTAATTTTGGAAAAATATTTAGGCGATTCCTTCATTAATCATAGACTACATATTTGTTGAGAGGTTTTCCTAGTGTGACGGCCTGAAAAGGAGCGCAATATTTGGGATTTTTTTTAAGAGAAAACATTTGTACATATTTATTAAAAAAGTTTAATTTAAAAACACGGTAACTAATATTTTAAACGCGTTTTTCTCAAAACTGTATTTTTAAAGCTGGTACACACGATTTCTAAAGAATTCATGGACCAATCCAATTAAAATTGGTAGGATTTGTGTATCGGATACATTATTTTCGTTCGGCGTATAACCAAATCAATATTTACTAAAATAAACTTTTGGCACTAAAAAAACTACCGTTTATTTTTTGCACAAATCTGAATTTTTTTTAAAATTCCGCCATTTGGACATTTATCGTTATCTATAGTTTGCCGCAGGCCCAACGATAACTACATAAATATAGATTAAGAATATTCTGGATTTTTGTTTATCAGCCAACAGCAACAACCGCAATCGTGTTCGCCGAGGGCAGACTTTTTTCTTAAGCGACCTGGTTATTGGCCTGTAAATCGGAGCTACAGCTGCATTTTGAATTAAATTTTGCTTAAAATGTTGTCTGCATATGTACATATATAGACAAAAAAATTTTTAATTAATATAATTTAATGCTTTTTCCGAAACAATATCCCTAAATATCGCCTTTTTCAGGTCGTCACACTAGGGAGACCCTTAAGACTCCTTTGTAAACCTTTAGGTATGAATTCCGTGTCCAAAAAGGTTGTAACTTTTTTTGGAACACCCTGTATACTGTAACCAAACATGTGTTATACCTGGTTATTTGCGTTAGCTTAATTACAGCTGTACTTCGCTTTTTGCACGGTATTTTATTTTCCAGCGCAGTAAAGAGATATATTATTATTATCATAGGTTCTGTATCAAAGTTTACTGCTGCTTGCCTTTACATGCTCGTTGAATTTGCAGCCACACGAATCGTGAAACGTATTAGGTCATCACAGAAGTAAGAGGGTTTTTCGAAACGTATCTCAGAGGAAAAATATTTTCTTAATAATCAATCAACAATATATATCTCATTTTCCCAAGTTTTCTACAAATCTTTTACGTATTTCTACCAAGTTCTCTATATTATAAAACTCCTTTGACTTCACTTGAGGAAACTTTACAAACCTCCAACTTGCGCTAATAATCTCCTTGTACGCCTGAAAAATGATTTTTCTTTCCTCCAATTGCAGGATTCCCTTCCTTAAACTCATATTACATGGCATATCGAATATTTACAACAAACATCCTAGTATTTAAACGAAATAAATAAACATTCCTCGCGTCGAATTATATTATTACAAACTCAAATCTCGAAAATCCTGTTACAATTATTACAGTATTACCGCAAAAAGAAAGTGTCAAGTGAAAAGCATTCGGAAAAGATACGGGCAGCTTGAAAGAGGTCGCGTATAGCTCGAGTTTAATTGGAGAAACCTTTCGCACGGGCTAATTTAATATTTCGCGGAAATAGCGAGTCCCGAGGATACTGTCCACGATTTCTTCCCTTTAACGGGCATTACAGGACAATATACTTGAGGTGCACGCGATATCCCGCGGCTCCAACTTCTAATGCAATAAAAGAAAAGTTTCTCGGCGGCGAAGTTGAAGCCCCGCTCCATAAAACTCGAACAAGAGCCCGCGGCAGAGCGTTTGCTGCCCGGCCCTACTTAACTTCCCATTTTAATCACGCGGATAATTAGTATCAACGCGCGGGAGCATCTCCACTGAACCCGCGAACGTACATTTTGTTCAGCTCAACGGGATAAAATCTCGCTAAGTCAAATCGAAATCCTCATTTCAACGTTTGTGTCCCTTTCGAAAGTATTTTCCAAGTATTTTCCCATGTCGAGTACCGGGGTTTTTCAGGATGACAGAACGCGGTGAAATCTCGCGCAAGTGATTAAAGTTAGAAAAGTTAATCCATCGAGGAAACTTGTTGCAACTGTTAAATGCCAAGCAGCTTGTCAATTATTATCGGATTTTCCGATGGGTTAAACGACTTGATGGATTTGTGGTGCCGTCGAATATTTACTGGATTGTTTCGCTTTGCGGTTAATTGGCAGACTCGCGCAGAACTCATATGAAATGCTAATCGGAGATGATCTGCGAGGTTTCAAACGTCAGATATTATTGGACGTATATGCGATATTCCTTCGTACCTAGTTTTCCCAGAAATAAATTAGAAAGACTTTTTGCTTCTCGTATTCCCCCTGGAAAATTGCTTATATTATAATAAACTTTCGAATAACAAAGCCAGTTAGTAAGTACCGTCTGGATCTCATAATTTTTTTTTCACTGTTAGAATATACAAAACCCTTGGATTTGGAAAATTCTGAACTATATTACCGTTAAGGAACTAGTTTTTGATCAGTTTAGAGGGCTTCCCGCTTTAATATTTATTTTTAACCTAATCAAACTTTCAACCATAGACTTTTTTTATACTAAAAGATGAATTAATGTTTCCACATTAAGGAAAAATTTTAAAAAGTTGAAAATAAGTATAATTTAATTATTTATAAGGTTAGGGAATAATAAGGTGACTAGGAACTAGTTTTTGATCATCTGAAAATACATGGGAACTAATTTTTGATCAGGTCAGGAACTATTTTGAATTATCCCTTTTTATGTTAGTAATTATTTCAAACAATTATTTAAGGACATAAACTGAAAAGAACGATTTATTTCATGAACTGATAAAAAATTAGTGCCTGATCAAGAACTATTTCATTAACGGTACTGTGATTTGGAATGACGTTGAAAAATAAGTACCTATATCAGTAAAGTGTGAAAGATTTCTATTTCTGTTAAAAAGTGAAAACGTGGCAGTCGACCTATTAATAATAATTCTATATGGACGAAGAACCAGGAATATAACATTTCTTACGAATTTTCGTTGAATCATCTTTGCTCATATAAGACACGTAATGGGTGCAATAACCAGAGGCACGTTACGAGACCGCGTTTTTAATAGTGGATAAGGTGTAGATCGATAAAACAGTCGGCAGCAAACGAAAGACAGGGCAACGACACTAATACGAGCTGACTGCGCAAGAAGCATCGAACGTAGTTCACCTGGAAGGAAAAGCGACCGACCAGCCCCTCAGGTATGCTAAGTCCAGGTCAAAGAAAAACACTCGAAGGCCTCTCGCAATTACCGTCGGCTTTTATCTGGCCACGTAATGAGAACGGCAAAAAAGCCATGGAATGAAGAATGAGGATCTTAACCCGTCTCGTAAAGAAAATTTCTTGGAAAATGTCTGCGTGGGGAGTAGAAAGGGAAGGGAGCCCTTGATAGAACCAAAACGCACCCTGTCTTTGCATGGATCAGAGTAAAAAAACCGAGACTCTTCAAGTTATAGTGATCCATGTGTAAATTAAATTTTCCACCTCAAATATCCCATAGAAGGAAATCTGAAGATTGCGGTATGTTCTGTTGAGAAATTAATGGGGATGAATTAAGATTCGCGGGCTCTACTTTCTATCAAATTTTTGAATATTTTATAATCGAGAATTGAAGTATTGGAATATTAAGAATTTCAGAGTGGGAGATCTGAAAATGTTTACAAAATTGAATTTCGAAAATTGTGAACTAGTAGTTTCTTTTCTTCTAGCTGTAAATGGTAGAGGCAGAGATGTAGGAAGGCAAGTAAGGTGTAATGAAGTAATCGAATCACGATATAATTACACTTGTATAGAGCTCAGGGTGTGCGGGAAGGAATTAAAAGCTAGCAACCAAGGCTAGATACAGAAATACAAAGAACATAGAAAGATTAGCGAGTTCTGAATGGTTCTTAAAGGAAGCCGATTAAATTTGCAACCCAAACGCAGAGACCTCAGACATTTATCTAACAATTCCATTAAAACAAATAACCCCATTACAGTCTACATTAAATCAACAAGGAAATTAAGCGATTACATTCCTCGGAATAATGCATCAAGGGAAACGAAAGGACCAAGGGAGCAGGAATGTAGATGAACGAAGATAAGCTACACTGTAGCAAACCACGTCCAATTACTTGACGCTCTGGCTACAATTAAATAAATTCCACAGTGCCTCTTCCATCGTTACATCCAGAAAAATTCCGTCCAATTTACCAAACCGCGCCCAGTCTTCCAGGCAACAGCATCCCGAGGAACTATTTTAAACTTTCAGATTGATCAAAAATCGGATATCTCTTCTCCCCCATCCCTGTTCCCATCAAGATTCAATTATTTTCCTTCCAGTTCGGCTGGGTGAGCACAATTTTCTGGGTATTAACGCTGTACCTTTTTTTTTCTCCGTTTAGTAAGACTTGCGGAAGGATATAGTTATCACAGCGCCACGGTTATCCTAATGAGAAGATTCGATTAGATTCCGTGGCCGTTTTAACAAGCTTACGACGCCCCCGTCGTCGGTGGTGGGGTGTAACCGTGGCCAGGTGAACAGAAATAATTGCGGGTCTAATGAATTATGCAGAAGCCTGCGGCGACGAAGTAAATAAACGTTCGACGATAAATATTCCACGTCGCGATAGGTGGCGGCGTTATGACGAAGGTGGCGAGAATGATCGTCAAAGTGTTAGTCGCTGGGAGATAAACGCCCGCAGAATGCCACGGTAACGAGCCACTAAATATTTTAACGGAGATATTAATACCGATTTATGAACGGGTTAACCTCGACGCGCATAATGTCGAGATTTTCGTCGGTGGCAGCAGAATTTTATTATATTACAAATTGCTGCGCTATCATGGAGGTTTAAACAGGGAATTAACTTGATGTTTAAGAAAATAGGAAACGAAAAGTTAGGTTCCAGCTGAGAAAAAGAGAAACATTTCATTTCAAGTGGTAGGTACTTATTTTTGGACACATGATTAAGTAAAAAATTAATAATGACAGGAATAATGCGTAATTTAAATAAGTTCTTTTAAAAACTTTGGCAATATTTTAATAATAGAAATTATTTGTTTTCAAATGTAAATTCAATTTTTCGTTTTTACGATAGGAAGCAATAACAAATTTTAAGTTCTTATAGTATTTGTATTCTATACATAAATTATATCAACTTTGCAGAACATAAATCCATAAGAAACGAATATAAAATTTTAATTATCTCAAATATGATTAAATCCTTTCTTATTTTATAACTCTCTGTTTCAATTTTTTACATTTTTCTTGCTTGTTCTTTTTACATTCTCGTACTTTCTCCTTTTTTATTGCTATTTTCTTGGATTTTTCTTCTTGCTTTTTCAAACTTTTACAGATAAATTATAGTTAATACGTGGTCGACTTTTAGCGTTCATTGCCAATACAGTTAGCTTCAGAAGTCGACCACTGCAGTCGACTATTGAAAATTGAAAGTGAATAATGGTCCAGTTACCGGCCTCCCATAAATAAATAAATTATCCCATTTTTTATGGGATAATTATTTTATATATATATATCCGCATATAAAATTGTTAATGGTTTTCAGTGAAATAGCATCATTTTCCAGTACAAAAAACATAGACCTGAATTAAATTTGTCGCTTCTATTTAGAGCGCATTTATGCTTCTCGTGTTGGAAAACAGTAACGACACATGTAGAATAAAAATTAGTTTACAAATCATTTTAAAAGCATTTATTTCTTTTACCTATGAAGAGCACTTTTTGCCGTATTTTAAAATTATAAATTCAAAATATAATATAAAATTGTCATTTAATAAATGCTTTATTTCAGTACTTATTTCTTTAAGCTAAACAATAAAAGTGGTCGACTACTAGTGCTTTCACCCTATATATAAAGATAAGCAGAAAAATTTGTTTCCACTCTTATTCAAACATATCTTACATCCCCATAGTGATATACATATCTTTCATATTTTGCACTCTGACAGCAGATTTGGGGCAGCATTCTTGTGCACGCTGTCTGCTATATGCATGGCCAGCAACAGGCTACCCAGCGACGCCTGAACAATGAAATACTTTATATACAACGCTATCCCAGTGGAAGTGTCCGCTCTATGCACGGCCAGAGGTCATCACTTTAATCGAATGCACACTGCTCGCTGTTCTATTGGTCCATTGCCAATAGACTGTACGCTAAACTGAACCCAGACGTCGAATCGAACCAGGCGCCGTTTTACACTGTCATTTATGAATACATGCTTAATCCGGGAGTAGGCGCGCCAAATTTCGACCGCTATTTAATATAATACAAAATACCTTAATAAAATGACTAAAATAGTATAAATAATGCATTATAATATTATCTCGAGAACTTTCTTTCAAGAAGAAATCTCAATATTTATCATAGTCACCCATGATTCTCTCGCAATACGCGTCGACCGTCAGTCGAAAAGACCAATGCGCGCCTACTCCCGGGTTAATACACGATCCCTTTTATACGCGGATTTACGTAGCACGCTTTGATAACAATATTCCAAACGATACTCGCGCAATATATTGCAACCAACAGGAGCTTTCACTGCTGCTGCTATAATTTCACCTGCAGATGAAACTTCAATACACAGACATGCTCGAGGTAAATAAAATTAGCGTAGAATTAGAACTGAATAAAATTGAATAAAACTGAATTCAATTGGATTCTAACGCCAGATTTAGAAAGAGGATTAAAATAGAACGAGACGATTTAGTATACCTACCTCAGTGGCCAAAACCGCCGAAGCTGAAGAGTAGCAAAGTTTACTGAGGCTTCATTTATCGAGTGAGACTCCTACTCGATTTCAATCCAATATGCAAAAGGTACACTCGTTTCTGCTCCAAACTCTTACAGGGGGATGATCGCGAAGCACTCGGCTTATCGGAAAGTGTCTAATCGATGGCACGACTCGAAGGAAGCTGAAAAGCTCGAAGTTAAGAGAAACTGAAAGAATACTTGACTGCACGGTGTTCAAAGAATATTAAGACCTCCCTACCTGTCGCAAGAGCAACACCTTCATAATCCTGAAGAAGCTCGCGCCGTTTCCGCTGCAAGTGGGTATTCGAACACCTCGGGAGCACCCTCGAGACACCGTCGACGGGGAAGCGCGATTGTAAGAAGGGGATAAAACGGCGAGCCGAGTCGGGACGAACGTGTTTATCGTGCAGACGGCGTAATTATGTCCGCACAAGCGTCGTTAATGAAACTCGAGGAACCTCGGGAACAGGAAACGTTCACGGGGAGAGATTAGAAAAAGAGTTCGTGTGAGACGCGCCTTTGGCTTTCATTTTCAAGCACTCTTCTTCTGCAGTCGTCAGAGGACCCGTTTTTCGAAAATCGTGGGAAGATTCTCGTTCTACGAGCACCGAGACTTTGAATATATTTGGGTTTGGGGGATGGAGATAGATGTTTGTTATTTTTTGGAGCTTCTTTGATCCATATTACCTGCTGAAGGTACTGCAACTATAGTTTTGTGCTTGTTATTAGGCCAACACTCGGGAGGCAGGATGAACCTCTAACGAAACGGTATGCTATTCGGCTAGCATAGGTTCTTTTCCGTCTGATTTCAGTAAGCCACCACCATCTCGACTGGAAGAGTCTAGCAAGGTAAGCAGGAGCAAACGGTCCCCGTATTAAATTTTGTTGTTATTATTTGATAAACATTGCTCTTCAGTTTCAGATTTCTACCCTCTCGTTTAAGGATAATACGGGGGTAAAAGCCTTTAACTTTACCATTTTTTCGCTAACTGCTTAAGAGAAATAAACAAAATAAAAGAGGAAAAATAGCTACATATTAAGGTAAAAGACCCAATACGTGGACTCGTCCCAGTAGCTGGACACTGGTGCAAAAGAACTATTTTATTCAATTATTTAAATATTTAGTGAAATATATATATGAATATATTTTATTAAATATTTTAATAATTGAATAAAATAGTTCTTTTTGGATAAAGCGGATATTAAATGTACTAATCAGTATTTTTGCACCAGTGTCCAGCTACTGGGACGGGTCCACGTATTGGGTCTTTTACCTTAGCTGTATTTCATTTTTTTTTTCTGAATTGTAAAATAATTATTACGGGTAGAGATGGACGTCCATGAAGGTACCAAGAGCGATCATCCCCTATCTCCACTATTTCTTTCCTAGTTGCCGCGGC